>OX376668.1:12434937-14834937 GCA_947386135.1 Melanchra persicariae
GTTGACCGAACTACTGAGACTTTCAGTTGCGATAGTTCGGTTCTAACCAAGCACCGGACTACTGAAACTTAAATATGTACCCCTTTAGTTCGGCAAATAAACTAGGCATTTAATGTAAACAAACTATATCTTACTTTTATTTTTAACACGTAAAAAGAGCGAGACTCTGAGGTAGTTGCCTAAGTATAAAATATCGTCCAGTTCAGTTAACGGTGTCAAAATGTCCAATTCCCAAAATGTCCAATATTTGAACCTTACCTCAAAGCACTTTCAAGTTGCCTAAAAGGCGTAGTCGGAGGGGCTCAAGGGTTTATAAAAAAGTACCCACGAAGGGGATGGCGGGATCTTTCAGACCCCGCCATCCTCTTCTAACCTAACATGTCCGAGTCGGGGTGCCCAAAATCCATTTAAGTTTTAGTAGTTCGGTGTTTTGTTAGAACCGAACTATCGCAACTGAAAGTTTCAGTAGTTCGGTCAACCGGGAACTACTGGTACTAGAGGGGTCGGGTCGAGCAGCTCCGCTTTCCCACTCTCTCTTGCAATACTATAAGGTCGATCATATTGAAGGAACTAACGAACCAAAGAGCGGTGGATCTGGGAATTAGTTCAGTTCACCTGTGGGAGCGCTCCTTTGAAATAGTTCGTTCGCGAACTACACAAGAATATAACATACCCGTAGTCGCCCGTCTGCATCCACTTGGGGTCGCGCTGGTTGAGCATGTCCCACCTGCCCTTGGGGAGTGCGCAGATGGTCTCCGACTTCACTGTGCGCACCGCTATGATGGGCGCCGGGAGAAAACCTGCACCACACACATTCACTTCAGCAGTGCGACTGTACCTCTCACCATGTAAGAACACACTTCACTTCGTTTTCACTGCAACTAAGTTTACCAGACGTACTGCTGGGTACCATCCGCACTTGGTTGATATCCCGACTAGTCATACTCAGCGCTTCTCCTCCACATTTATTATGCGCACAGCCAAAGTGTGGAACTCTACCAGCGTCTGTGTTCCCTTCCACATATAACCCGTCTGCCTTCAAAGCAAGAGTGAACAGGCATCTTCTGGGCACGCTCGCTCCATCATAGACCTCATCTATCGCTTTCCATCAGGCGTGATCGAGGTCAAGAGCAAGCCCATTACTCAATTAAAAATAATATGAAAAAACACGGTAATATGTTGGCAGAATAGACCTGAAGAAATACGTGGTCATATTTAAGGGTGATGGTGTGTCACGTTTTTTCCCTCCATTCTGTCCTGTTACTCTCACGATCACAGACTCCCTTTTCTTTCAAATCACTCCTCACACTATACATACATCTCTTCTGTTCCCTTCCCTATATCCGCATTTTTTTTTTGCTAGCCTACTTTTGTGTGCCACTGCTGAGCAAAGGCCTCCCCCTTCTCCTTCCAAACCTCTCTGTCTTGGGCGATCTCTATCCAAGGTTTCCCCGCAAATATGATGAGATCGTCACACCACCTACGCCGCGGTCGACCTCGACGACGACGTCCTTCCTCAGGCGTCCAGTGTTCGCTTAACACCTATAATGCTGTGCTCCATAGCTCGTTGACAAATCTGAACCTGAACTTCAAAGTCCAGGCTATCCGCATTTATATATGTCGTAGGATAATTTGATACTTCGAATCTTCGCGGAAATCCTAGGGGTTTTGGACTGGACAAAGTCAGGATTTTTGCGAAAATACTCGTTACTATAGTAAGATTTGATGTGCTCAACACTGATTGGCTACAATTTTGCTGGCTGACTTCTAATTGGTTCCTAGTTTGCCGATGATTAACTTCAAGTATTGTATCATAGAGTTATGAAGGTTTAGAATAGGTGAGAAAAGAAAATCACTAAATTTAAGTCCAAGTAGGTACACTATTTACGATAAAAAACAAAACACTTCTGCAATTTAACTCAGACACAAACGTAAACAAATAACGTGCGGCAACAAATGATTGACATTTAAGACGTCAACCAATCAGAGACGATCTCTTATTGAACGCGCTGACCGACCAATCAGCGTTCTTATTTCATAACAGCCAGCGTTTCGTTTCGCAATATTGCTATAATAACGAGTATTTTCGCAAAAATCCTGACTTTGTCCAGTAAGATTTGATAATTTTTCGCCTATGTCTAATTATCCGCGTTTTCGCAAAACCCCTAGGATTTCCGCGAAGATTCGAAGTATCAAATTATCCTACAACATATACATAAATCTTCTAATAACATGTTTTTCATCCCCCTTCGTCACATGACTATACGAAGCCAAGCGATTACCTTTCAATTTTCTATCCCTGGCGCCTGTTTTAAACATCCTCTAATATACTAATTCCTCGCTTTCTCCACACATCTCACTTCAGCTACATGCAATCTTTTTCCTACGTCTTTTTCACAGCCCAACATTCTGATCCATACAGTACGACATGTGGTCTTATCAGATTGATTTTAAGGGTGCGCTAGTCAGTCATAATTTCATACAAACGCAGTATGGCGAGTACTCTACTGATTGACGGTGTATGATCAGAAAAAAAGTCACATTTATTTATCTTGGCATTATCTAGCTCTGGATGGAAACAAAACAGAAAAAATATTGATTTGCAAGTTATTTGTGTCGAAACTTCCAAATTTTAACACAACTTTGGGCGTAAATAAATAACTTATGTAGTACGAAAATTACTAAATACTGATTTAAAAAAATATAAACAAATATTTTAAACAGATAGGTATCTATATTCAGCACTTTTTTCATAATATCCTTACTACCAATGTTTTTCAAGAAATTTTACGAGCTCATTTTCGTTATAAACCATCTTAAATGTCAAGGAACTGTAATTTGTGTGCACACTAGCTTCCTATTGCTCATCACAGCGTTTATTTCTTACTTTAAATTATGTTGGATGAGATAGCATGCATTTAACCGCGCCCGTCAACGAGTTCAGCCGTTCGACTGTTGCACCCTTTATATTAGTTATTAAGACACGTACCTTGCAGAGAAGCTTGCAACCCGAGATAAGGATTACAATTCACGTCCCCCATAAGCTTGCGATAGTTCAGGTCCCCCTTGAACATGATGGCGACTGCCAGCTGAAGTTTCCTGTACAAGTTTGGGTCTGTCTTCTTCAAGTCTTTGTAACATATGGGGTATGTCCAGAATTCTTCGTCCTGTTATAAAAAGAAAAAATATATACTTACATAATATATTTTTTACACTCGAAGAAAAACGGCAGGAACTCATTCTGAAGAAGTAGATTTTCCGATGAAGGGGTCGGTTTTCAGTCTAACTGAATGCAGCTGAATATCAGTATTTTACGTGGAGTCACGAACATTTTTAAAATAAAAGCTAGCTAAATAGTGGGGGCTAACCGTTCTCAAGTGATGGGCTCACCAATAAACAGTCTATAACGCGTAACAGAATAAACGCAATACCTGAAAAGAGGTCATGGTACTCATCATTATGAACAACTTTTACTATGGATCAACTACGAAATTAAAAAAATCAGTTGTTTAAGGACGCTGTTACAAATGGGTAGTCAAATCATTCATCATCATCATTCATGCATTGCATTCTTAAAACGTTTTTTGCCCGAATTGTTAATAGATGTGCATGGTACGATTCTGAACTATAAATACAATTTTAGATAGGTACAGTTTAAGTGAAAATGTTTAGTTCGGTAGGTACCTTTATTGAGAAAATGCCTTAATTTCCATAAATTTTTGACAGGTTCCGACTTAGATCCGAATGCGAACGTTAATTAAAAATTCGTAGTATTGCCCCTTAGTTAGGCAGTGGTCCGACCGCCGACGATGAACGAGAAACGAGTAGAACTAGAAACTATAAACGAGTTGGCGATCAGCGGGAAGCGAGTGTTAGTTTCGATAGTTTTGTCGCCGGGCTATAAGCGAGTGTGCAAGTGCGACGAGCGATTACTCGCGCCTCTCGCCCGCGGTCGCTCAGTCCTGTGCAAAAATAAATGATCAAGCGAGCGAGCATCGCTGAACGAGTATCGCGAGTATTATGTTTGATAGCTCTTGTCGCTCAGCGACAAACTACTGAAGCGAGTCCTCGCTGGCAGTGTGAACAGTCAGCGATCAACTATTAATATATGCATCTCTTTTATTGACACGGAATGTATATCTATTGTACGTTTCTTGAGAGAGAAAATCGCTAGTAGTAACGCTAACTAATAGTTAGTCGTTTTCTCGCTGGCGGTCGGACCACTGCCTTATGCGCACATAAATGTATGAAGAAGACGTTTCTTTTTCGCGATTTCAGTGTTTTATATTAATGAGTACAATGACCCTCTTTGAGGTATTGCGTTTATTCTGTTACACGTTGTATTTATTTTGATAAAATCCATCTCATTTGATGGGTGATGGGCGAGTCACGGTCGGGCTTTTTTTTTTTTTATTTATTTTTGTTAGGCAAGCGCTTGACCACTATCTCACCTGATGGTAAGCGACGACGTGGTCGAAGATGTGGCTTTAATAATAACTAGCAGCACGCCGCAGTTTTACCCGCGTAGTTCCAATTCCCGTGGGAATACATGGATAAAATATAGCCTATGTTACTCCCGAATAATGTAGCTTTCCATTGGTGAAAGAATTTTTGAAATCAGCACAGTAGTTTTTGAGTTTATTCACTACGAACATACTTACATACAAATCCTTCCTCTTCATAATATTAGTATTTAAGTATAGATAAATTTATAATAAAATTTAATTCAGACCAAGTCCATATTTAAAAACATTTAAATTTTTGCTTTGGGGGACTGTCTTTATGTAAATTTTTGACGTTCAAAAGTGCCAATGTCAGTCTACTTTGAATAAATGACTTTGGATTTGATCCTGGTCTGGCGCCCGCGTTCCGAAAGCCGAATCCTTGGAAGTCCTCCTACAAGGTGGACCGATGACCCGGTGAAGGCCGCGGGAAGCCGCTGAATGCAACACGCACAGGACCGTTCGATGTGGCGACACGATGATGATTTGATTGATTAGATGAAACTACATACCAGAACAATAAAGACACCTTCATCGACGAACGCTTTCCATTGCTTCCCGAGTGCCTTCAAGCTATCCGACGTTACAACCTTGGGTGCATCAGTATCCTCGTCTATCGCTCCTGTTGGGGATACAACATAAATATATGAACGAGTTTCCATCTGGTCCAACCCTGACGTAGTTGCGAAAGGCCTAGGCCTTTCGCAACTACGTCAGGGTCGGCATCCAGTCTAAGCAGATGCAGCTTAGTATCAGTGTTTAACATGGAGCGGCTGCCTATCTTGCAGAATCCGAAGCTGCGGTGGTGAGTGTTAAAACCATCTGCGACGATAAGCTCGCGTGGGACCGCCAGAGCCCCGCAGCGCCGGAGCCGTGACAGAAACCATGCCTGCTGCATGTTGCTTGCTTGCATGTTGCATGCTTGCATGTTGCGTGCTTGCATGTTGCATGCTTGCATGTCGCATGCTGCATGTTGCATGCTTGCATGTTGCATGTTGCATGCTCGCATGTTGCATGCTTGCATGTTGCATGCTTGCATGTTGCATGTTGCATGCTTGCATGTTGCATGTTGCATGCTTGCTTGCTGCATACATAGAGTATACTTTCACAGCAAACTCACCCAGCAAAGTGGGAAACACGATTCGCCTTGGCAAGGCTGACTACCTATAACGACTGTCCAAGATCTACAAATGACAGCCGTTACCAACGACTTGAACGTGCTTTCCGAGGCACGGAGGAGTCTCGGTATGTAAAAATGGTCACCCATCCATTGATCGACCTCGTCAAGCGCTGCTTAACCTCGAATTTCATTTTTTTTTTAAGGATGAGATATCGTCAAATGACTCCTTTCGCTCTGGGCGGAACGGAAGGTAGTGTCAGACTCTTACTGACTAAAACCCATCCGTGTTCCTTAAAATACCCTTTGCGTTCCAGAGCCGCGGTGACTCTTTCGAACAAATTCCGCAATAAAATCGAACCATGCGGCTGTTACTTTTTAACCATAGGCTCCTTAGAGCAAAACCCCTGAGTCCCCAGACGTTACTTATTTTATTAATAACAAAATATATGGGATGAGCTCCTGACTAAATCTATATATATAAAAATGAAACCCGTTTCGCGTTGTCACGGCATCACGTGTGAACGGCTGAACCGATTTCGATAATTCTTTTTTTGTTGTGTTTGTTATTGTCAGGAGAAGGTTCTTACGAAAAAAAAAAAAAAAAATTTGAAAATTAGAAAATTTAAGAATCCTTAGGGTAGGTGTAGGGTAGGTGTAAGGTAGGTGTAGGGTAGGTGTAGGGTAGGTGTAGGGTAGGTGTAGGTGTAGGGTAGGTGTAGGGTAGGTGTAGGGTAGGTGTAGGGTAGGTGTAGGGTAGGTGTTGGGTAGGTGTAGGGTAGGTGTAGGGTAGGTGTAGGGTAGGTGTAGGGTAGGTGTAGGTGTAGGGTAGGTGTAGGGTAGGTGTAGGGTAGGCGTAGGGTAGGTGTAGGGTAGGCGTAGGGTAGGTGTAGGGTAGGTGTAGGGTAGGTGTAGGGTAGGTGTAGGGTAGGTGTAGGGTAGGTGTAGGGTAGGTGTAGGGTAGGTGTAGGGTAGGTGTAGGGTAGGTGTAGGGTAGGTGTAGGGTAGGTGTAGGGTAGGTAGGTAGGTAGCCAGTTGACGGGAGCGAAGCCGCGGGGGACAGCTAGTAATAAATAAATATCTTGGGACAACTCACACACGGCCATCTGATCCCAAGCTAAGCAGAGCTTGTGTTATGGTAACCAGACAACTGATATACATACTTATATAATTTATAAATACATACATATTATAGATAAATTACACCCAGCAATAATATCAGCCACACGGTTCGATCTTCGAGGTATAGCAGGGCTTTTCGGGGTCAAACCGTACATAGGTAACCTTCAATAGGGTAGATGACTAAAAACATATAATTAGACCGACAAAAAAATTTCCAAAAAATAATAGACACGTATTTTTTATTTTTTCACGTAAACAAAATATTAAAACGATGACAGTGCGTTGAAAACTCCTGTGACGTCACTTGTAGGTACACTTTTTACATACACGTGCCATCACAATACTCACAACCCCCACTCCTGATCTTTGATGCGTTTTATCTTCGTCTTTTGAATGATTTGATAAAGCAAAAAATACGTGTCCAATATTTTTCGATAATCTAACTGACGGACTAACGGCCGCTTCCTATAACATATCTCAATCCCAATCTTGATCCCGATCCTTGTCTGTAACCAATCAAAGGTGAGGATTGTGTGGTGAAGTACACAAACTCGGCCGTCGATTGGTTACAGACAAGGATCGGGATCAAGATTGGGATTGAGATATGTTATAGAAAGCGGCCGTAAATAGAATTATATATTTTTTAACCAGGAATCCTCCCTATTACATACTTAGACTCCTCCGGTTTGGAGGAATAGAATATAGAAAGGCAAGCTATTTCCCCTACTGTGACTTACCGGTCGACGATGGCTGATTGAACTTACTGTTACAGCAAGCGTCTATCAAAAATCTGAAAAAAAAAACGCAACATTATTAAAAGAAACGGCCAAGTGCGAGTCGGACTCGCGCACCGAGGGTTCCGTACCATTATCTACAAAAAAAAAACACGTTTATTGTATGGGCCCCCCTTAAATACTTTTTTTTTATTTATTTTTAATGTGAATATGTAACTAAATATCCTGTGAATATTTCAAGCGTGTACCTGTTACCGTTATCAATATCGAGCAAAAAAATCACGTTTGCTCGATAAAATTTATTTTAAATATTTATTTTATTCTGTTTACTTATTTGTTGTTATTGCGGCAACAGAAATTCATCATCTGGGAAATTTTCAACTGTCTAACTTTCACGGTTCATGAGATACAGCCTTTTTTTTTTTTTTTTTTTTTTTCTTTTTTTTTTATAGGATGGGAAATCATCAAATGACCCCTCCCGCTCTGGATGGAGCGGCAGGGAGTGTCAGACTTTTACTGACTAAAACCCACCCTTAGTCCTCCTAGTGCCTTTCTTCCCAGGGCCGCGGTAACTCTTTCGAACAATTCCGCAACCCTGGCAGGATGAGATACAGCCTGGGGATAGACGGACGGACGGACGGACGGCGGAGTCTTAGTAATAGGGTCCCAAATATTTATTTATGAAATGGTGACTTACGTAAAATCTTTAGGTGTGACATCCGAGACAAACCATGGCATATTCTTTACGTGGAATCTGACCTGAGAACAAAAAACATCGTTTTATTGAACGAACCGTATTTGAACATTTTGAACTAAGTGAAAAAGGGACATTGTATTCATCATTATTGGTTTAATTTTATTTCAGTCTGTCCCACCGCAGGGCAAAGCTCCCGGTTCTTCCTTCCATTCCCAATAGGGAATATGCATGCATTTTTTGAAGTGGAAACTTCTTTAGCGGCGTTGTGCACTTTTTGGGATGGGAAAAAAATGTTAAACTCGCGTCAGGACACGTGACCTGATCGAAAATTCGTAAGACGGATAATGTAATATAAATTGTCATGTTTGTGTACGATAGCGCAATAAATGAATATTGCATTTAACCACATAAATGATAAGTAGTACTTTTATACTGATAAATAAAGCAATTCGTGCAAAATTATTCCCTAACTATTTCAAAATATTAAAAAAATGCACAACGTTAATGGTCCAGTTTTCACTTCTGCCGGCACTCCCGGAGTGCAACCCGTTGTTTTTTTTTTTACAAAATGAAATACTTATTAGCTTTAGAAAGCACTTATGAAATAATCTTTAAAATAGTTGACAATTAGAAAGAGAATTCCGATATGGACTTTGACGTCTAAGTCCATAACGCCTATATATAGCTGCCATACAAAACAGCGTTTCTGCAAGAGGGACAGATATATTTGTTTAAAATATTTATATCTCGTTGGTTGTTCGATCAATTTTGATTCTATTTTCACTGTTAGTATTATATTTTTGTATATTTTGAGATAAGCTGTGTAGATAACAAATATTTTTTTCATGCATATTCCCTATTATAAACCACTTTTTGAGACCAAATCTTACATTGCGAAAATATTAGCTGTTATGAGATAAATGTACTGAACAGTTGATGTTTTCAGATTGATCACACAGTAAAAGTTATCATCTACGAGTAATATTCCCGCCTAAAATTGTCGAAGAATTAAGCTCCTCCTCCTCTAAAAAAAAATAGCACACAAAAAAAAAAAGACCACAAAAAACGACTAAAAAGTTCCTAACAAATGACGTTTCAAGCAGTTTGTTACAGTTGGTAGCATTTACTTGAGTTCAATCACAGATTTGATGTCACCATCTGCATTAGACTGCTTGAAAAGTGATCTCTTTGGATTTTTTTGTCGTATTTTGTAGTCAATTTTTTTTTTTTCGCTTAATGTAAGTTTATCAGCTACTCAACATCACCCGTCCCTTATAGGGTAACTGCTATAGTAATTGGCCACGCTATAGTAACTGGCCACTCATAACAAAAGAGGTAGGAGGTAGTTACGATATATCACGTACTTCAAGAACACCGTGTTTATCTAAGTCTTACCTTTTGCACAATTTTCTGCGCTACCAAAAAGTGTGCGAGACACATATCTGCAAACAGTTCGTATCCAGCATTGTCGCAAACGATATCTGTGAAATACAAGAATACAGCTGAATCCCAGTACTTTGCATCTGAACTCTGAAACCCAGTAACTGTCTACTAACACATAGCCCTATAATGTCAAATGGTCTGGCTTCAAATAAAAATCTGATTTAGGAGGTAGCGGAACAGAGAGTAAAGCCCCACATACCTCCGTTCGAAAGGGAGGATCCTCCGACCAGACGGTTGTTATGTCTAGTGGGCAACTGCCCAACAGTTGACATTCGGGCTGTTGTACATTTTCTAACCGCACGGTAAACTCTGATATCAACGTAGTTCGCAGCTGTCGAGATAGATGGCACTGCGAGTCTCATTTGTTGATTCTGCTACGTTGTTTTTTGTGGCGGTATTAATGCCGCTACAAAATGTTCCAAAACATTTCGTCGAGTCATGTGTATATTAATGTAGCTGATGACCAGTTTTCAGGTTAAACGATCATTTCGTTACATTTTGTATAGTTATGCAATAACAAACTTAATTTTAGTGTTCTGTCGAACAGATTGTGTTACGATAAGTTACGTAGTACCACAGATTACCAGATGAATAACTTCATACAAAATGTTCACTACTTACACCTTCGAGTCGCTAGACGCTGCGGACGAAAATATACCTAACCTTATTAACGTAAAGTGAGTTTTACTTTGTAGCTGCGTGACGCCTCATGATTATTGTGAATTGCCAGGGCTGCCTCTTTCGATAAAGATGTCAGTAGGTATTTGTTGTTACACTTTATGAAATAAAATTATTTTTAATCTTTCAGCATGTTTAATTATTAAAAATACGTCTGGAATAAAGATAAATAAAAAAAATTACAGGTGTTTTATTTTTATACATATAATGTTTTTTTTTCCCTCGTCGAAATTCACGATTGTTGAACCTTAATGTAGAGAATATTCGGAATCGAACAAAAAGTTTTCATAGATAAATGTTACATTTTTGAAGAGTTCAAAAATCACATTTTTTAAGACCACATTTTATTCAAAATTTTGTTCAAAGTTTTGAATAAAATGTGGTCTCTAGATCTTTTACATAATCATCAAAGTTGTAAACAGCAAAATTTATACATAATAATAATATTCGAAACTATAAAGTACGTCAGGTCGACCGAATTATATACGAACGTACGCGCCTCACGACTGTTGGCAATCCACTGAGAAATGGTTCGCTCTCGAACCGCCGCGCGCCGACCGGCCAGGAGGCAGTTAGCGCACGTAAAGCCGGATTTACATTACGAAATTAGTTTCATGCATGATGAAATTAATTTCATAACACTACTTTCAGTACCTGTGAAACTAGTTTCATTAAAGCCGGATTTACATTACGAAACTAGTTTCATGCATGATGAAATTAATTTCATGACACTACTTTCAGTACCTATGAAACTAGTTTCATTCAAAATAATAGTGTCGCGACACCCACAGTATGTCTGTGTTCATGGCTCCGTCAACATCAAAGCTGTATTTTGGATTGCAAAATGTTGTCATTCAGATGTTATTGTACAAAATTAAGAAAAGACTGTCTCGAAAGAAAAGACGTTGGTGGATTCGAAGCTGGCTAGCAAGAAAGCAAGCACGACTAAAAAACACTCGTCCTTTCAACGCAGGCGCTTTCGTGACACTAGTTTCGCGTCGCGTTTATACGATGACATTAGTTGCATGACACTAGTTTTATCCAAAAATCGCGCGCATCACGAAACTGTTTCAGTGTCGTGAAATCGATGCATGCATTGTAAAACTTGACGTTTACACGTGAAATTGTTGGTGAAATTAATGTCACGAAACTACTTTCATGCCACTAGTTTCGTAATGTAAATCCGGCTTAAGTATATCGAGTGATTCATCTGGTAATCTGTGGTAGTACCTAGAACTGTTATTCGGCGGGAGGTGCGCGCCTCAACTATTGTACACTGCATTCTATACTGCGCGATGACGAACGAAGGCTGGGGTGCGAGCCCCTCTCTGCCGACTTTTAGAAACCTATAAACTCACAATTCAGCGATTTTGATATTTTTACGCTGTCAAAATTTAAATTTTAAAGAATGGTTTCACTATTTCTTGCAAGTCGCCTATAAGACGGATGCTCTGATCACCCACTTCCTTTGTTCCGTCGGATTAAAGTATTTTCTTCTAAATACTTTTTTTTTTCTTTTATTCTCATTATAACATGCGTTCGTTATCATACTCTGATGTCACTTCGTGGACAATAGTTATACGTTTTTTTAACTATTTTAAAACTACTTTTTGTAAATGCTGTAATGTATACCTAACTGTTTGTTGTCCCAAATAAATAAAATAAAATGTTGTACAAGTACTCTGTTTCTCTTTAACTACTGGACTTACCAAACATTACCGCCTGAGGGATGGTCATCTTAGCAGGGCAGGGTATCTTGGGAGGCTCTGGTGCGGGTGCGGCAGCTTTATCACCTTCAGCAGCAGCAGGTTTCTCATTGTCTGCAGCACCTTCCTTCGGCTCTTCGGGGACCGGTGGGGGTGGGGGTGGTGGATTCTAAAGCACATTTAGACAGTTATCTCCTCATGGCGTTTCTTATAAACTTTCAAGCCCTTATTCTTGGAAATGAATGAACTGTTACAGGGAGCGTGCAGGAACTATAGATGGCAGTAAATAAATGTTGGTCTCAAATTAACGCCACCAGATGGCATTGTCCACGCCCGGCATGTTCCCCCAATGGGAGCGTATGGGAACAATAGGTGGCAGCACAGAAGTGTCACGGTAAAAGTTCCGAATCTGCGCCGCTAGATGGCACCATCTACGTCGTGCACTTGGTACGTATAAGCAAGATACATAAGCCGAAAAAGTTAGTGAAGAACATTTTCGAAACATAGTTTAGAGGTAAAGAGATACAGCAATTCAAAATTCTGTCTTTAACTCTTGAGCTATTTTTTGAAAATTACTCGTAACAAAATTTTTTGACTTAAATAATATACTTTACGTGTTTATGTCACCGGATAATTGCAAACTCCGTAAGATTATAAAATGCCTTGAGAAATTGTAAACTCATTCCTTCTACAATGATACGAATCAAAATCCAGTATTCTATAAACTCTTCGTGTTGTTCCGAGTAATTGTGAACTGACATAATCTGGCGGCCAATCAGCACACAAGACAATCAATCAAATATCAATCAAGCATTCATTTTGTAAAACATAGGGTCTACAATTTATACGTTTTGTAATAGTAAAATTAGAGACATCATCATCATCATCATATCAGCCGAAAGACGTCCACTGCTGGACATAGGCCTCCCCCAAGTGTCGCCACAACAACCGGTCCTGTGCGTCTCGCATCCATCGGTTACCCGCGACCCTCACCAGGTCACCGGTACACCTTGTGGGAGGCCTTCCAACGCTGCGTCTTCCGGTACGCGGTCGCCACTCCAAAACTTTTCGGCCCCATCGACCATCTGTTCTGCGAGCAATGTGCCCTGCCCACTGCCACTTCAATTTGGCGATCCTTCGGGCTATGTCGGTAACCTTGGTTCTCTTGCGGATATCATCATTCCTGATTCGATCACGCAAGGAAACTCCGAGCATTGCCCTCTCCATTGACCTTTGGGTGACTTTAGACCTTCTGATGAGGCCCATTGTGAGCGACCACGTTTCGAGTCCATAGGTCATCGAAATCAAATTAGAGACGCTTAAAAATAATAATGATTATAAATGCTTACTTTATCCTCACAAATGGGCAAACCCGCGGTTTTTGCTAGTCTATTACAACTGCACTGAGTTTTGAAGTTCAACGCCTGCTGTGCCTGTAATACATTAAAAAACTATTATTATAAACGCGAAAGTTTATATGTATGTATGTTTTGTCTTTCACGCAAAAACTACTGAATGGATTTCGATGAAATTTGGCACAGAGGTAGATTATAGTCTGGAATAACACATAGGCTACTTTTTTTTTATCTCGGGAGTATGTTCTCTTGGGATAATTTTCGACATTCACGCGGGCGGCAGCTAGTGGTTAAATAAATAAATACATACCGCGATTATTTTGTCCTGCATGACCTGTGATTTCGCCACCACTTGATCAGCTATTTTATTAGAGTCATCTGCAATCGTCTGAAAATATTAACAAAATATTATTTTTATGATATTCCACTAAACAGACGCTTTAGAAAGAAAAAAAGAAACATTTATTGCTAACACTATAGTCATAATATTATGAACAAATTAAAACAAATATTTTTTATGAGCGCTGTGGCAAAAGGAGAGGGCTCAGCAAATTTTGAGCAGTGTGCAGCATAGACACAACACTGGTCAACGTTGATTTACAGCCCGCCCCCTCTCTCATTACTAACTTACAAATAATCTTTACCTACATCATAAAAAAGAAAAAAAAACTCTAAACTTCTTTTAAAAAACCTATAGAACTTTACTAAAAATAAATATAAATACCCATATGATAAAACAAACATTAATACCCTTACAACTCAAATCAAAAATGATAAATATTTAAAACAAAATAAATAAAATTTAGTCTCTGTCTTGTTCAGCTTGGCTCAATTTACTTTTTTCCAGTCATGTTGGGGTCGGCTTCCAGTCAAACCAGTTGCAACACAAGTTACCCAGTCACTTTACTGGGTTGTACAGTTCAACTAGTCAGTTCTCCCATGTAAAATACTGGGGCTCCATTCCAACATTATCATCTGCCCAGCTTTTTCCCAACATATTGGGGTTGGCTTCCAGTCAAACCGGATTTAACTGAATACCAGTATTATACGTGGAGCGGCTGCCTACCAGACCTCCACAATTCATTAACTGAGTAACACGGTAGGTACCTACTTCTTTTGGCAAGACTGGTGTCAGATATCCTTGCTTCTGACAATCCGTAACGACTGCCAAAGATCTACAAATGTCAGCCGGGACCAACGGCTTAGCGAGCTTTCCGAGGCACGGAGGAGTCTCGGTATGTTAAGACAGTCACCCATCCACAGACCGATCTCGGCAAGCGTTGCTTAACCTTGAAGATCGATCCCTGCTGCTCTTCTTATTATTTAGCTACAAACTCCTCACATGAAAAAGCCTAGGCAGATCGATTGACCTAGCCCATTGGCGACTATGTCAGTTTTTAGTCCGGTTTAGCAGTTTGTAGCCCTAGCATGCTAGATCTGCAAGTGGCCATACCTAAAAAGAAACAACGGGTTGCACTCCGGGAGTGCCGGCAGAACTGAAAACTTGAACATTAACGTTGTGCATTTTTGAATATTTCGGAATGGTTAGGGAATAATTTCGCACGAATTGCTTTATTTATCAGTATAAAAGTACTATCATTTATGTGGTTAAATACAATATTCATTTATTGCGCTATCGTACACAAACATGACAATTTA
Source organism: Melanchra persicariae (assembly GCA_947386135.1). Lineage (NCBI taxonomy): Eukaryota > Metazoa > Arthropoda > Insecta > Lepidoptera > Noctuidae > Melanchra > Melanchra persicariae. The sequence goes on from OX376668.1 coordinate 12,449,951, forward strand.
TATTACATTATCCGTCTTACGAATTTTCGATCAGGTCACGTGTCCTGACGCGAGTTTAAAATTTTTTTCCCATCCCAAAAAGTGCACAACACCACTGAAGAAGTTTTCACTTTAAAAAAAAAGACAATACCTTATCCTTCAAATCCAGTATCATCTGGAAGGGGTCAGCACTAATGATAATAGGTCCAGTGGGCGCGGCAGCTTTTTTCTTTCCTTTCTTCGCGGGCGGTGGGGGGGGTGGGTTCAACCGAAGCTTCTCGGTGGCGTCCTTGGCTGCCTGTATGAGGTCTACTTGAGAACCCAAAGATAACGACAGATCGCATCTGTTGGCCCATAGACAGATCTGGAATGGAAGATCTTAGCTGAAGGAACTAATTTTTAGGGTTTCTTGTCTGACCCACTGACCTCATTGGATACTCAAAATTTATTTTTCTCAATCATGCTTGGCATTATTTTGACAACTTTCTTCCGAGATAAATCGAAATTGCTGTACTGGCCAAATAAATGCGAGCAGCAGCCGGCAAAAGTTGTATGAAAATCCACAACTGTCGTGGTTTAGCGGTCCTATCTATCGTGTAGGTACCTAATTTAAAAATGGAACGGTATTTAACTCCGAAACATGACAACCAAGGAGGTAACTTATCAAAGGTTTTATTTAAATTTCGAACTGGCTTGCAAATAGAAAGCAGTTTATTGAAAAAAAAAACAAAATAAAGAACACTTTAACGCGGGAAAAATTATTGTTGTTCGTTGTTCGTCATTGATTAATTTTCCAATTTTGAGAAAAGTACTAAACAAGCCTTGGCCACAACTAGGCATTGATGGACTTACGAATGCGGGCCGAAGCGAATTGTCGAGTTATGTGCACTTATATCTATGGGGCAGTCGATTTTTTTTCGTGATTTCAGTGTTGGTCCCATAGTGCAAGTTGTTCATAATGATTAGGTAGTACAATGACCCCATAAAAGGTACCTATTGCGTTTATTCTGTTACACGTTGTATATTATGCTTCCCTGTGTGTGCGTAAAGGTCAATATGCTACGTCAGCTTTCAGATTTTTGCTTCAACTCTTTGACAATGTGTCTAGGTAATAAGTAGGTAGGTATATAAACTAGATTTTTCGCTAATGTCAACTTTACCTTCAGAAGAGTAACAAAATCAGCTTTTCTTTGGTCTTTCTCAGAAATGTTAACCATAGTCATCATTCGATCAGCGACCAAACACATTATTTCTATATTATTATTAAACGCTTTGTTCTTTTGTTCCTCGAAATAATCGAAATCCTTTAAAGTTTTTCTGAAATAAAAAATATGTAAAATTATTTCAACGAAAGAAGAAGAAAGAATGAAAAACTGTTTATTCACGAGAAAGTTACGCACATAGGTACCTACTTACATAACATTGTTGTAAGTAAGTATAACATAAACCAAAAAAAACAAGTGTTTGTATACCTATTCTAAAAAAAAATATCCTAGAGACGGAATCATGCGTCACTACCGCGCGAAACGGCATTACTCAGCAACTTGCCGAGACCCGTGCACAACGGCACGAATACACGGCGCTGGTTTTCAGCGTAAGCCGGCGCGGGCGTGTCGCTGTCTCAGAACAATAAAAATCAGTTACTCATTACTGATCATTGTTCCGAGGCACAGAACAACGCTAGTGATTATGTTAAACATAATCACTAGCGTTGTTCTGTGCCTCTAGTAGTTACTAACATTATCTTTTTTAAATAAACGTTTAAAAACCCAGGTTTGAGAAAAATTTTATTCACAATAACATTTTTTTAGCTATGTACATTTACGAAACTGCTTTGTTTGTGAAAATCAATTTACATCTGTTTCAAAAACTTTCTGATGTTAAAAAAACTCCAATGCGTTCTCAATATGCAAACAAACTGTGCGACAAAAAATGCAGAACTGCTCTAATGAAAAAGAGTTTTTTTGGCATGGCTCCGAAAATCTATAACAGAATACCAGATAACATTAAAAATTTGCCCATAATTAAATTCAAGAAGATTCTCTACTCAATATTAATGGAAAAATGTTATTATACTGTGGAAGATTTTATGAATGATAATCATTTTTAATATTTCCTAAACGGTAAATACCTATATGTATTAAATAAAATTTTAAAGACTGTGTTTTTTTGAGATTTTTAAGACTGTTCTTTATTAAGTTATTTTTAATTATAAATTATATAAGGTTATTAGTTCCTTTTCTCATGTAAGAGTTTATTTTGTTTTCTTCGTATGTTAGTAGTTTAATTGTTATTCTTTATGATTTTGTTTTCATTTCAATATTTGTACGCCTTCACGGCAAAACATAGCGAACTTATATTACCTAAATTAAGATCTTTTAAATGTCAAAAACCTATGTTTCACAAATAAACGCTGATTCTGATTCTGATTCTGATTCTGATTCTGATTCTTTATTATTATTTTATAACTTAATTCGTAATCATTAAATTTTTAGAACAAACAATAAAAGACGTAAGTATTCATTATAACTTTCTAACCATTGCTTAGCTTAAATACTGACTAGCAGATTATTTATTTTAAATTTTCTATGGAGACTTAAAATTTCTCAGTATTTAAACTAAGTAATGTTTTTTTATGAATAAGTCTGATTAACTGTCCATTGTTTCTTTGGTTAAGCGCCATCTGTTGTGAGCAGGCATAAAATGAACAGTTTCTAGAGCCGATACTAGATGGCGTTGGTACAAATACATGATAGTGCTAGTAGTTTTACAGTCGTCGAGTGTTATTTAAAAGCATACTAGAAAGTTTACTTACGTTAATTCACAACCTTCACGAAGCCTTCGGTAGATATAACACTCAGTGAACATCCAAGAGTTCAGAAAATATTTCTTATTATCTTGACTTTCGATCCAAGCATTCCATTTCTCGGCATCCGGGCTTTTCATTCTCAATTTGTCATATTCTTTATTGGTGACTAGATCATTTTTTAATTTGGCTACCTCTTGCATAAATTTCACTACATCTTGTTCTGTCTGTAAAAACGGAAAAACATAAGTAAGTAACCTTGCGCATGGCATTTGGCGCCATCTTTATGTAATGAATGTTATAATGAAATTTTTAACGTGATATTTTAGCACCATCCAAATGTTTTTTAGGTACCTAATAGGATCAGTTATAAACTATAATTTTCTCGATATAGGCCAGCAAAACTATTTATGCAGTAAAGTAATTTTCTACTACTTTAGTAAAAGAAGATTTTTGGATTAAACTTTAAAATTAATTTGATTTTAACTATAATTAAAAGTATAATACACCAGATAAGATTACAGCGTATGTAGGTACTTATAATAATGTCATTTGAGTTATCATCAGTTTAATAAAACAATACATACCGCTTTGGGGTTGGCACTAATAATCTTGGCCTTTTCTCTCGACAAGTAATCAACGATTTTAGTTAAAATCACAGGCAACCGCTCTTTCAGTGAATAATAAGCGAAGCTCCTGAGAAAAGAGAGATATTTTTTTTACTTTAAACAAGAATAAATCGAGAATGTATGTCTAAAATTATTAACTATAAATATCAACAACACAAATATTTTGCAAAAAAAAAAGTAAAAAATTTTATTATAACAACCGAAATATAAATCGTAAACTTGAACAAAATCAAAAAAAAAATACAAAAAGTTACCGCCCGAACAGGGACTTGAACCCTGGACCCTTGGATTAAAAGTCCAATGCTCTACCGACTGAGCTATCCGGGCTCTACGAAGTTCGCTGAAATTGTTGAACACATTCCACAAACAAGAGTAAATGTATGACACATTATTTATAGACATTGAGAATCAACATTATATCTTTCGTGTCAAAGTTCGTATTGCATTAAAATGAGTGTAAATATGCTCTGCACGACAACTGTTAAGTAAATCGCACGACCTTAAATCATATTCCGTCGAGCTAAAGTAGAAAATTGTTTAATTGCCTTGGGGCTAAGAATTGTGTGAAATTGCTAAAAATAGTAGTTTTAAGAGATTAGTTCATAGTTCGTGATTTCAATCTTTTGAGTTTTTGAGTTTTATGTTCTTCTCTAATGTGTGGTCAGTAAGGTCTAAAGACCCCACACACCCATTTTTTTTTTTTTTTTTTTTATTGGATGGGAAATCATCAAATGACCCCTCCCTCTGGGTGGAGCGGCAGGGAGTGTCAGACTTCTACTGACTAAAACCCAGCCATGCTCCTCTTAGTGCCTTTTACGTTCCAGGGCCGCGGTAACTCTTTCGAACAAATCCGCAACCCTGGTAGGCTCTGGCCCTAACGGGCCCCGACCCATGCTGACGACTGCTGGCTTGGCGCGCGTAGAACACAGCGCGCCGTCAACCCGGGCCTGTTCTGATCGGACGGCGAGCTACCCATTGCTCGCCGTCCACAGACATCAGTCACTGCGCCATGCTCAGGAGCATCATTTCCTGGGCGGCGCAGTGGCTGACGTTCAACAGGAACCCCACACACCCTTGTGTCTGAGTTTCTAAACCGCCTCAAGGGCCTCTGACATAGTTTGACGACCGCCATTTGGCAGCCAGGACCACCGGCTTATACATTCTTTCCGAAGCACGGAATCATCTTTTTATCAGTCACCTGACTGAACTGACCAGCATACTTTGATGTTTTCAGTTTGGCTAGAGCCAAACTGAAAACAACAAAGTATGCTTCCCGTGGGAATCGAACCCACAACCACCGGGTCACAAGACAAATGCCCATGCTATTTCAGAACACATTTGTGTATTCTTTAGCCCTTTTTGTAAACACAATGTGAACATTTTTTTTCAATCTATGTTGTCCTCATCATCTGCCTAGCCTTTTCCTAACTATATTGGAGTTGGCTTCCAGTCAAACTGGATTAAGCTGAGTACCAGTATTTTTTTAACCTATGTTGTCCTTCTGCTGTTAAAAGTTCGCCCCCATAGCCTTCCACTCAGTGCAGTGTTCTCTCTGAGCAATTCGTCATGAACACCGATTAGTTGTCAAGCCAGCATTAAACATAGTGCATGTATTGGAATTCGTATACTGTGATGTCTAGATGATATCTAAGGCAACAATAATCACGCTATAATCATTTTATATTCTTAGCAAATATTTTTCAAACCTTGTATCATAATTACTGCGATAATAATTATGGTTTTATGATCATGATTGTTTTTTGAAGCTGACAAGTGTTTATAGACTGTTTAGATTTTTGATAAGTATAAAGATTTAATTAGATCATCAGCAAAGATGATAAACAATGCTAATTAAATACCATAACGATGGTACTATTTACAGGTTATGTTAATACCATCACAAATGGTACTATAGTAGTTATGTTATCAGACTTTTAATTGTTCAAGAGCGTCTGACACGCGTTTTAAAACTCTATTATTACTATAACGCAATGTATTTTATAGGATGTTGACGTTTGACAATTCTATCTCGCACGGGTTAAAGAAATTGAGCGTTGTTCTAAATATTAATTAAAAGAACCCTTATCACCGTCCCAACTGTGTTGTGGTCAGCTTCCAGTCTGCAGCTGAGTACAACTACTTGACATGGAGCAACTGCCATCTTACAGACAACGTTCAGAGGGCCAATAATTCTACTAATTTTTAAACAATGTTCGCATGTGTTGCAATCTGTCAGAAAAGCCTTAATTTCCATACATTTTTGACAGATTGCAGCTGACATGTGAAAGCAAACATTGCTTAAAAATTGTAGAATTAACACTCTGATGGACTTTCTTATTGGAATGAGCCTAGAATCGATTGGCCCACAATAACATCAGACTTAGAAAAATAAACAAAGAAAGAAGGGAGCTCTTTGTCCTGCAGTGGCAACATAGGTTAAAAATAATCTCTACTAATGTTATATATATATAAATGCAAAAGTAACTCTGTCTGTCTGTTACGCTTTCACTTTAAAACGGCTGAACGGATAGTCATGAAATTTGGCAGACATATAGCCTGGGATATTGAGTATGATATAGGCTTTTTTACGCGATAACCGACATCGACGCGGGTGGAGCCGCGGGCAAAAGCTAGTATTTAAATTAAAAAACTGTCGATCAATGTCATTATTTTGCGCGAAAATGGTCAGCTGACAGGCATTGTCTGTCGGACATCGAACGAGTAATACATACCTTCGAAACGTTCCCTGCAGCGGGATAGTCCTCGGAGTATCAGTATCCAAAAATGGGGAAGGTAATTTCACTGCTATAAATGGGCCCCCGTAAATAAAATCAGGTCGCGTATAGTAATCTTCATCGTGTTCCACGGCGCGTTGGGGACCACCGATCGCCTTTCCCAGTTGCGATTGTTGTGAAGTTCTAGTCGGTAAACTTCCAGGCGACGATAACCCACTTGCCGTTTTGGGCGATGTCTTTTTTGGACTAGAACTCATTTTTTCTTGATTTTTTTTTTATTTTAAGCCGCAGCCGTATCCATAGCCGAATGGATGTTATTTATTTTGATAAAACATTCGAATGTTGTGTTATTGGTAATTTGTGATAGATGACATTGCTGTGACATTGACAATGGAGCGTTTGCAAAGCACGCTGAAGGACAAGATTTCAAACTTAAAAATTTCTCTCAATGTGTTTTTTTATACCTATAAGAACCTCCATTCGCAAAACTTTCATGCTCTGAGCTGTATGGAGTTTTTTATTTCTCTTTTTTTTTGTGTTTAAGATACCTACTGAAAAGTTAACATTTCACTAACCTGCCATACATTCCACATGCCTCTGTGTTAAATGGAGTCAATAGTCGCATCACCGGTAAATTCTCCGTGTCTATATAAATCTCATTGTTATAGTTATCCTCATCGTACTCATTACTATTCATATTTTTATCTTTATCAAAGATCTTAGCTAAAAAAACACACCACTAGCAGAGGCTGAATAAACACTAGATGTGAATGTATCACTGAACTTAAAATAGTTTTGGCACTTTTAGCTGATTTTTCACTCGTGTCCGATAATTTTCACCACCTGATATGGTCTGAATGTCTGCTTGAATAGCGACTAGCAGTGAAATAAAATTCAGTGAATGAAAGTCGAAACTAATGTTATTGTATTGATAACGTAACTGACGTAAATGATCTCAACCTTGCATGCCAATGCCAATCAACGCTTATTTGAATTTCGTTCTATACTTAGATACTAGATGGCGTTGAAAAAAAGATTGGAAAAAGCTAAACTACAAGCTTCTTAATTTTGCGTCAGGATTGAAGGACCCGCTCTTGGATTGATAAACTATTGCTATCAGGATTTAAAAATATGTTAGTCACGAACAAGTGTCGATGATAGGGGGCAGACTGGACTGCAGATAATAATGTGAATCACTGCTGTACTATTTCTCATGGGATGGTGCAGCGATAATTTTCGTACTGTATAATATGTCGTAGATTGATGGCGCTGCTGTGGGAATAGACAGCGCCATCTAACAAATTGTTTCGAAACCTAATAATCACGTGATCGGAAACGCAAGCTCGCCCTACCGCTTGGACACGATCGTCGGTGGAGGGGACAGCGAGTAGGTACGGGCGGGGCTAGAGGTGGTCGCTCTAGCGCTCGGGCACTCTGGGCCAAAGACTACTATAGTATACTGGCTATAGACAGGCAACTCTACCTTATTTTTTAATACTAGGAAGTGGTCGAAATCAGCGCCATCTAGCTTTTAGTTAAGGGAACTAATTTATATAAGTAAATGTATAGCTTGGTAGGTGTATAGCTGCTGTCTGATCCTTTATGATATTATGTAGAGAGATGAGTGTATCCGCTATATACTACAAACATACGTACTACATAAAGGAAAAAAAACCACGTAATTGAATATTAAACCATTTTATTTAGAAAAACATCACACATTTTACAATAAAATTTTATGTTCGCCTTTTTCTTCCCTTATGATTAGGGTAGTACCGATTAGCCTTTTCTTTCATTGAATCGTTAATATTCCAAAAGGTTATTTTGCCAGTGAGGACATTATTGATATCTTTGCACCAGTTGTTTACAACAACACACACAACACAACACAACACACACAACACAACACAACACGAACGTATGAACGAATTGTGACGCGGCTCAACAACATGGAGAAACGAAAGCTCAACTCAACCTGCAGATGCACTAGCGAAACAACAAAAACTCTATTGCAAAAGGAAAATAAATGCGCACGAGTAGTTACACTCTCACGCAGCCATTTGCAATTCAAGTGTGGCCATTCAAAAACAAACTTTTGCACGTTTACATACCAAAATATAACTTCTTCATTATTAAAGCTCATAATAAAAACCTAATTATGTATTAATTCATATATTCTATTATTTTTATATAAGATCATGAAATTATATTATTTTTCTTGATTAATGTTATAAAGTAACTCCCAGAAAAAAAAAATATTTAACCGTAGCAACACCGCAATTTGTTTCCCTTAACTAAAAACTAGATGGCGCTGTTTTCAATAAAAAAATGGAATTTTAATTTTGTTCTAAGTTGCCATAGCATGCTCTGGGCTGAATGCTCCAACCAAACCGTCGCACGTGACTGTTTCCTGTGTAAACTGTTAGTCTGAATCTTTCGTTCGAGTGCCTGCGACAGGTGTCCATACCGAAAACTATGTCGAATTGTGAAAAAGACCCGGTGCTTCGCGTCTCGGCCACCCGTGACGTGACATATATATAGCTGTAGCATGCCTTTTTCTGCGCTCATGGCGGTCCTGCTGAAAGGAGCGTGCGTGACTACTACCGCCGGACCAGCTTTTAAGTCGATTTTCTCGAAAACTACTGAGGTACCAATAATTTACCAAATATGGAAGCGATTGGGGTTCGTGGCCCTGCCGTAGTCACGGATATAGAAAAATCAGCTTTCATTACTTTCCATACTAAATCTCCGCGTATATCCCGACCAAATTAATTTGTCAATAGTATTGAGCTGTTGTAGATGTCTCGTGCACATAATTTGATGTCGGAATAGTAATAACCACAGTTCAATCACCATAATTTTTATAAAAACTGTGTACCTAGGAAAATAATAAGAACAAATAATGAAACTTAATTCGGTCGGGTTATACGTGGAGATTTAGTATGTAAAAGTAATGAACTACAGAAGGACCACGAACCCCAATGTTTCGTGGTCCTGCAGTAGTCACGGACATTAACTTTTGAACAAACAACTATTTTTTGTGTTATCAAAACTACAAAAATCCGTTGGTCGCCAGTGTCAGGGGGACACAAGGAGTTTCGCTAGCTAATTTATTAAATAGCAGTGTAAAGAAAGTAAATAAAACAAAATCTAGTTAAAAAAGGTATATTACAAAACATGCGGATAAGTCCGTACTTTTGTAGTAACAACACTTACGAATACATAAAATCAGTACTTAGTGTACATTATAAAAGTAAATCATTATTAAAAACTTAATTACATGAAAGTCGAACCACAGGGACATACTGTTTTGAGGAAAGTACTAGAAAATTATATTAAAAAGCATACTTTGGATAGACACAATCTAAAGATAATACTTCAAAAACATCGAAATTATTGCTTGGAACATTTCAGAATCATAACACCAGTATATTTTTGCATAATTATAACATATCCATGTACCTACTTACTAATAACAAATAAGTAAATAAAATCGAAAATAAAAAAAAAACAAAGCCATTCTAACTTTTACATACTTAATCATTTGTACCATAATCAGCCTTAAAAACTAGGAACATTAAAATCGGTTCAAAACCATCATTAAAAAATTAATGCTATACTGAAATCAAACTTATTTATTACAAAAGACAGGGTTTACACAAGACCTTTGGTAACAATTGAACAGTTCATAACCAAAATCATTTTATTTCTTATATTTCATAAAATTGTAGTCAGAGAATCAAAATCTTATAAGCTAATTGGTGGCTAATGCCTTGATCCGCCACATTCAAAAATGTTGGATGGATAAGCAGTTGAAATGCAGTCCTAAAATATAAAATGTGTAGCAGAATTAATGCAATACCTGAAAAAGGTTATTGTACTCGATCATTATGTACAACTTTTAAGGACAAACCCCGAAATCGCGAAAAATAAATTACCTACCTGTTCGATAATTTTTGCAGAGTTATTTATGCACACATAAAATATGTATGGGGCAGTCTAAATGTTGTTCATAATGATGAGTACACTGACCCTTTTTTCAGGTATTGCGTTAATACTGTACACACGTATGAAAAACCCTTAACATAAAAGGGGGTAATTCACTAGAGAAGCTTGTCCAAGGGGTCTACGAGACTATCTAGACTACTTCGAGTACTATCTAGCAGAGTTACAAGGTATTTATTGCAACACATATTTATAAAACAAACGGGTTGAATAGAAATGCAGGGGTTAATCGGCACAAAACTTTGGAGGGGATTTACATGTTATTTAAATCTTGATTGCATCATTTGCAGTCTCCAATTTTATTGAATTGATATGAAATAAAGTCGCTTTCTTAGACAGCCAATGTTATGATATTAAAGAGAAAAACCTTATCAAACTTTTGTTTCTATTCACCCCTCTGTTCCTATTCACCCCGTTTGACGGTACAACATTGAATTGATTGCAACTTAAGAGGGCGCCGACCAAACGTCGACCGCGCAGTGGCGCCCTCATCGTTTGTTTGGTTATTTCTTTTATTTTAGAATGAAAATGCAGAAAATATGCAATTTATGTTGTGCTCCACAAGATTATACGTTAATATTATTATAAACGGTAGTTTTAAATTGTTCAGTTTTATTATAATCACTAAAACGGAAAATAGTGGCCACTTTTATCCGTTTTAGTGATTATAATAAAACTGAACAATTTTAAAACTACCGCTTATAATAATATTAACGTATAATCTTGTGGAGCACAACTTAAATTGGATATTTTCTACATTTTCATTCTAAAATAAAAGAAATAACCAAAGAAACGATGAGGGCGCCACTGCGCGGTCGACGTTTGGTCGGCGCCCTCTTAAGATGTTTTATGAAGCACAACGTCATAAGGAAACAATCAAGAAATCAACCACTGTTCACATGGTGCATGGTTCATTATAGCTTCCTCTCATAGAGGAGACTTAAAACATTATAGACTGATAATGCTTTAAGCTAAGATTTTGTCAAAACATTGAGTCACTTGTGCAGTACAAAATGTACCATATGTTCTTCGAAATAAGATTAATTTTGTATTGCACAAGTTTTTTTTTTACAAATATACGCAAAGAGTTAGTATGATTTTGTCAAAACATTGAGTCACTTGTTCAATACAATACAAAATGTACCATAATTATGTTCTTCGAAATAAGATTAATTTTGTACTGCACAAGATTTTTTTTTTACAAATATACGCAAAGTGAAGTCATAATATCCAGCTAGATTGCAAATGTTTGGTCATAACCGTCCAGATATTCAAATAAGTAAAAAAATGTTTAGAGCCCAAGTAGTACCTACCCTACCTACACGAGGAAGTCAAAATCTTAAAATTATGATGATGAAAAATTTTACAGTAGGTAGTCATAGAAATAGACATTTGTATTAATTTCTTTACATAATAGTCAGTTATTTACCATACGAATAAATCTTTCAAAACGCATTGTTTTATTCTTCTCTAATAAAATAATTAAATAAAAGCAAGTAAACATGAGTCAAACTCAATTGATTAGCGAAACTCCGCAATTTCCGGTCAAAGGACACTAATAAAAGTCATATTTGAACTACTTGAAGTAGGTACTGTCCAGATAGGTATGCACATAGAGGAGCTGGCATGTAATTAGTCGATGGAACCTTGCAAAGATCAGGCAAGAACATATTTAAGAGCGTTTACGCCGTACGGCATTTCATACAAACTTACAAGTCCTTATTTTTCGAAATGAATGAACCGATTTTAATGAAACTTGGTATGCATTCGCCAGATATCCAGGTCAGGCCAAATAGTTAGTTGAGAACATTTTCGAAAAAGAGTTTAGAGGAAGAGAGAGAGAGAGAGCGATTTTAAGTTTTCTATAGAAAGTGAAACATCACTATCTTTCCTCCTGAAGTCTTTTTCGAATCCGTTCATACATTTCGAAAAATAAGGACTTCAAAGTTTGTATGAAAAGCCGTACGGCGTAAACGCTCTCAATAGGTTTTGAATTTAATTGGAATATAAATGAATTGTTTTAGTCCATTAGTCTTGTAATAGCTTTTATTGATGTCAGATGAAAATTATACCTAAAGATTAATTTATTCTTTTATTGTAATGAATCAGAGGAGTAATACTTCTGTGTGGCAGTACCTACTTTAAATTAAAAGACAAGTTTTTTCTTTACGATTTATCGTCATTAGGGACTTGAAATGCAAAGCGTTCCGGGCGCGTGGTCAGGGCCTAAACCACCAACTCTTAAAGCAGTATTACTTCAATATTACTTCCAGTGGGAAAGAGACGGAGCTATACGTCCTGTATAGCTCCGTCTCTTTCCCACTGGAAGTAATATTGAAGTAATACTGCTTTAAGAACGTTTACGCGGTACGGCTTTTCATACAAACTTTCAAGTCCTTATTCTTCAAAATGAATGAACCGATTTTAACGAAACTTGGTATGCATACGCTAGATATCCAGGTCTAAATAGTTATCAGAAAACATTTTTGAAAAAGATTTCAGAGGGCGAGAGAGAGCGATTTTAAGTTTTCTATAGAAAGTGAAAAATCACTATATCCTTCCCCCTGTACTCTTTTTCAAAAATGTTTTCTGATAACTATTTAGACCTGGTTATCTAGAGTATGCATACCAAGTTTAGTTAAAATCGGTTCATTCATTTTGAAGAATAAGGACTTGAAAGTTTGTATGAAATGACGTACGGCGTACACGCTCTTAAGAGTTGGTGGTAAGGCCCCAGAGCACTGTAATGAAAATGTATGGCGCCTGCGACGCCGATGCTAAGAATATTTCGTTCCTTTGACGCCATACATTTTATCTTCTCAGCGCCCTGTCCTGTGTTAAATGTAATTAAAAATTACATATAGTCAAAATAGATAACGATTGATTGATACACATGATGTTAAATGTGATTAAAAATTACATTTAGTCAAAATAATAAATGGCTCAAGATTCATGATTGTTCAGCACAAAATTGGTCTTGTCATAAAGTGGCTGATCATTATTACACTTTTTAAGTCTTAGAAAAAAATAGTGTTATAAAATAATTGTGATTAGTAGATATTGTCATAGAAAATATTCGAAATAAAGAGCTTATAAGTACCTAGTCAGGGAGATGAATTATTTACCACTTTTTACAACGATTTGCAATAAATTAAAAAATTGCGTTTTGGTTAGTGGTGGTGATTTGGTAAAAGTATCAAACACGAGACAATTATAGGTACAAATTGTCGTTTAATGTCGTGCCAAGAGTGATATTCACCGTGAAGCTGATTAAAATATTTTTTCCCCAACTGGACATTGTAGTACCTAGAAAATTAATGGAGATTGTAACAATAGGAACGAATTGCAAGGCATTATTTAGCTTGAGCATCATATTATCACATAGTTATACCTATAATAGGTATAAATTAAATACTCAATCATTTATTTTTGAAGAACTTCGGAAGTAGTTAAAAGTATACTTTCAAATTGTTCAATCAAATGATAAAAATCCTACATGATGGTTTTTAATATACTTACATACATTTGTCAAAAAAAAATGTCAAGTTAAGAAATCTTAGGATTAGTCTACTATGCCCCACACATTTTTGGAGTGCATTCTACCCCACTAACACCAGTGTGCAAGTGTAAATTGGGCAGAATACACCTGCATGAAGTATTAGTTTATTTTGCACCACCTATTTTTAGTCATAATTAAAATATGGAATTGTCACATCACAACCAGTTTAAAAATTTAAGAGGTTAATATCTATCTACATATTAACCTCTTAAATTTTTAAACATAAAACGATTATAATAATATTGCGTTATAAATCTTAGTCATAAACATCAACCATAATAATTATCAATTAGCAATAGTCCTTATAATAATAATATACATACATAAAATAATCTTTCATGAGATCATAAGTTGCAAAAAGCTAACATAATCTAGTATGAAGTTCTTGGCTATCTAGATTACAGTCAGTTACAAATAATTAAGTAATTTTCGGAAAATCACAGGGGTCATGCATTTTTTTATCAACTACTTACATAGAAATCATTGGTCAGTAATTCCATATTGAGCCTTCTCTTAAAAGCCGTAATACATACCTATGCCTGTATCTTGCATATTAGTATGCTAGTAGCTTGCATGCCATACAAGTTTTGATTGATCAATCAACATCTTGTTACAGTTTACAATGGCATGTAAGGTACTTGCACACTCTAGTGCAAATTACAGGAATGTGTATTTAGGGCTTTAACCTGTCCGGCCCCGGCGACACACCGGTGTGTCGCGAATTAAATGTTTATTTACCTATTACATAAGATTTATTTTATATTAGGGAATTTTCACATGTTGGGCCTGACCGGAGCAGTTAAAGTCGTTCCAAAAAGATTTGACATTTATAAAGATAATGATAAGCCTAGAGGGCCAATAGATAAGTTTTGATTGATCAATCAACAACTTGTTACAGTTTACATTGGCATGCAAGGTACTTGCACACTCTAGTGCAAGTTACAGCCGCAGTTAAATTCGTTCCAAAAAAATATGACATAAAGATAATGATAAGCCTAGAGGGCCAATAAATATGAGTGTATAAAGTGAGAGAGAGAGTAGACATGCAGACAATTCTTTCTTTCTCTCTTTTAGTCAAATTATTGACCTTGACTCATTAGCGGTCCTTTAGACAGACAATCACACATTCTGAAAGTGAAAGGTTAATCAACACAATATGGAATATGCAAGAAAAATGTTAAATGTTATCTACACAGTTTTCTCAAAATATAATACTAACAGTGAAAATAGAATCAAAATTAATCAAAAAACCAACGAGATATTGCTATTTAAAACAAATATATCTGTCCTTCTCGCGAAAACGCTGTTTCCTATGACAGTTGCATATGCGTCATGAACTTTGATAGGATTTTCTAATGTTTTTCTGCTGATGAAGGTATTTTAAAAGTTATTTCAAAATTGATTACTACAGCTAATAAGTATTTCATTTATCAAATAAACAAATTGCATGCATATTCCCTCCCTGTTGCTGATAAGACTTTCAACCTTAAAGTTACAGTTCTCGTCAAATACCTTTGCCCCTCTGAAGTTAGCCATTTGCAAAGATCGCGCAGGTGCTGTCACGTACACGGGAGCAAGCGGGACGCAAGCATGTATCAAACGTAAACGAGCGACTGAGACATAAAATCGCGCCCCGCCCCCATGTCTCTTACGCATGCGCAGTTGCAGTGTGTTCGTAATTTTGACTACTACGCAGCCACTCGACACAACTTCAGAGGGCCAAAGTTATTTGACTAGAACTGTAGCAGTTGTTATTTCAATCACTCAATCACTGATGTTGGGCACTTAGGCCAATGCAGTTAGGAATAAAATTGTTTGTGTTGAGTAGTTTTTCAGATATCAAGTTTAGATTTCCAATGAGATGATTAAAATTATTTTAGTTTGGTCAATTTGGAATATGACTAGCTTTTATCATGGCAGTGGATACTGTGCCTTATATAGGGTCAGAATAAATTAGCTAGCGAAACTTCGCAGACATAACTTGTTACGATAGCTGTGGCTTCAGGAGTTTTTTTAACTTTCTCGATCGCAAGCGTAAACATCAATTTAAATTGAAACTGAATAAGCGCCTGTCTGGTGACAATAGCAGAAAACCTTTTTTACATACAATTTTTTATTTTTTGATTGCCTTAAAGTTTTTATAATAATGAAAATGTGTTACATTAACTAATAATGACATGAATACACTAAAAGCGGTTGCTAACCCTGCAGTCAGCTTTTATTTTATTATGCTGTACCCTCAGTCATCATCATCAGACTTCTCATTCTCGAGATTTTTGCTAGAAAATTTAGTTTGACCTGGTTTATCAATCTTAAACCTAATATATTTTTAATTTAATTATGTAATTAAAATCGTCTCCTACCATTGCTCTTAATCCGTGTGTTCTTCAGTGTGATGGTTGTGGACTGCAGAGGTCGACCATTGTTGCCGCTGCGTAGTACCGGGCAGTATGTGCTGGAAAAGAGACATACTTTGTTTTACTAACTACAATCCAAAAAATTTTTTTTTTTCCATTTAAAATTGACTGGATATGAGTTCTTCAGGATTATGCTGAATGTTTTATGATTGGAGAGTTCTCTAGCAGTCAGTCCACTGTTGAAAGTTATTCATCCAGTCACATAAAAACATATTAGTTCTTTAGCTTATTAGATCTTGCATGTATTTACTGCACAAAATGCTGTAGCTACTTCAATGCAAGTTACAACGTCTCTAAATAGTATGGAACGTCTGTCTTAATCTGTACTGTACTTCTACTAGTTATGCTACAATTTAATTAATTTCCAACCGAATATGAGAGGGTGTATAAATGAATTACTTACATTGTATGAGCATTATCCCCAGAAGCCCCACATGTTGAGCAGACATGAGACCTCAATATTGGACATGTCACAATATTCTGGCTGCCAACATTCTCCCTGACAGCATGCGTCATGTACACCAATGGAGTCTCCCCATTCTTGCGGCAGAAAGTGCACATCTTTGTTGCCCTGGTTTCCTGATATTTGGATGAACTAGGCCCATAGTTTGGCCGACTAGGCACCCTGAACGGCGATGTTGGCATACGAGGCGGAGGAACTTTCACAGAATTCAGCGAAGCAGGCATTGTCGGCGAAAATTTTGGCGAAACAGGCTTGTAGTTTGGAACAGGAGAGGATGGAACTGGTGGCTTTAATTCAAATCCTCGTTTCTCAGTCGGGAAGAGTTCATAAAAAATATTCTGCGTGTAATTCTTCTGTTCAACACGGATGCTGGGTGGTGTTGGTGGGAATAAATGATGTTCAGTATCTGGTTGCCATATTGTGTTTGGGAATTCAATGTCATGGTCAAAAGGTTTGTAAGTTGGCTCCAACACTGGTGCAACACAATCTGGATTGTCAAATATCTTCCGTCCAATGATTGGACGTTGGCGTCTGACCATGAAAGGAGTCTCATCCACTTGTCTGCGAGTGTCTGAGCGCTGTGACATGTCTGGGAATGAGTCTGGAGACATTGAATCGGCTGAGCTTGATGACCGGTTAACTGGTGTGGACTGCCTGAACGGTGAGCATAGGTTCGGATTGGGTATTGTGTTTGGAGTCCGGATAACATCTGGAATTTATACATTTTGGACATTAGCAGTGGATATTATTAACAACTATTACTTGAGCCTAAGATGACCCTCTGATCAAGTTATTACACCTATTCTATATCAGCTTGGTATAGATAGGTAAGTACCTACTTTAGTGACACTGAAGTGTAAGACATCTTACAATATTGTCTGATAACAACCACATCTTATTTCTATTGTACCTAACTCTGCACTGGCGACATAATTATTGTTGGTAGGCTAGGGAATTCATTTGTTTGTAATATGTAAACTAACTATCAACTTTAATTGTGTCTGCATGTTTGTTTCAGTTTGTTATGACAGAACTTACGATATTTGAACTCTGAATAAAAACATTGATGAATATTATTATTGCAGTGAAATGCTATCGAACCACGCTTGCAAAGCTTTTCATACACAATTTTTGACTGATTTTAATATAATTAAATGCTTACCGTTTTCAGTATTCCGTGGGAATAAGCGGTTAATTTCAGTCATATAATCATACGTTCCTTTCGTGGGATACATTCTTGAATCTGAAATATCACAAAAGCAATAATAAATAAATAAAAAAACACTATTTACATTTTTACGTAGAAAAAAACTCAATCAACCATTTTGAAAGTTTGGCGGAAGTGACGTTTTAAAAGTTAAGAAAAATGGTCGAAGTAGGTTCTTCTAAGAATTTGCGTACTAGACACCCATTTAAATGTGCTAACATTTGGACTACTATTTCTACATTATTGAACTAAGTTTTTTATAAGTAACATTTTCATTGGAGAAAGAAATAATAAGCTACTATGTATACAAAACAATAATCTACGCAAACAAAAGCAACTTCCGGTACATTATTTATTTTAGCATTTTATAATTACGAATTTAGACCCATTTCAAGAGTAAGTATATATAGACATTATATAATAAATTAATTACAATAAATACTCAATTATCTTGGCTACAAAAGGCGTTTATAGTTACTTAAGTTCCACTTCTTCCACAGATTCTAAGGGAAACTTTGAAGAAGTACCTACACGCAAGTTTAATTTTCATTAGTAACACGAGAAAATTAAATGAAACTTGTAACTAAAAATTTTACCTCCTCGTGCACGTGAACTGCGTAAAAAGGGATAAAACAACATTCAGAAACCCAATCTATCTAGATTTTCGAGTATGATCACGCAAACACAAAAACACTAACAACTATCTACTCGTAAATATTATGAAAAATGAAACTTACCGATGATGGAGCACATTAGATTTACAAACACGTCTTCACTTCTCAAGGTTCGCAACCGAAATGAAAATCATAATATATTTTTTTTGGCCTTTCGGCATCGCACAAAGAATGCCGACAACCATGTATGTTCAGTGGTTAGATGTAATATTGGTAGCGGGTTTGATTTTTGGTTAAGCCAGTAGCTTTCGTTTTTGTTTTTGTAGTTAATGTATTTTTGATATTAAATTATTTTCAAAACGTATAACAACGCAAAAAACATATTTTTTTTCCTAGACAACTGAAATGTTTAAAAAGTAAACAAAACTCGTTCAATCTTGTCAAATATTAATTTTCCATCCGTAGTTAAGAAAATTCCTGGTTCATAATTGTTAATAATCCACGAAATGACTATCTACAGGGCAATTTTTAAAAGTGAAGCTACATTATTTCAAAAGAAAAGCCGCCTTTGTGTGCGGCACGTGCGGCTTCAGATCAAAGACGTGCCGACGAGATGCTCAGTTTTTTCTACTCGATACTAGATTTGAGTTCATTTTTGTGTGTTATTTTTTGTGTGTTATTCGGTAAGTCTTGTAGGTATCTAATGCCAAAGTTAAAATAAGTTGTTATTTTGTACTTTATACATATTGTAGGAGTGATATTGAAATCAAATTAAAGAGCTGCCGCCGTACATTAGATAGTAGGTAGATGGCGCTGTTTGAAATCAAATGTTTTAAAAGATACGCCCGGCGACACACCGGTGTGTGGCGTATTTATCACGAATTTTTATTTACTATTATGTAAGATTTATTTTTTATTTGGGAATTTTCACATATCAGGGCTGGAGCGGATATATCGGTAATTTAGGCTTGATGTGTGAATTGAGCTTGAATTGTGAGAAAATTAAAAAAGTATCTTTCTTAGTGAGACGTATCCTCTACAATTTGTTTCAATATATAATTAAATCGTAAATTCGATTCCTTACTGTAGTTTCAAATACACTCAACAGAGGGCGTTTATAGTATTGAGTGAGTATTACGCGACCATGTTTAAAAAGCCGAAGAACTCGGAATATTGGATAGTGAGCGTAGAATTTTTTGTGCAGGGAGTTCCCCTAACATTGGGAAAATAGTGATTCATACATCATCGGACTACAAGACGTACGGCCGGTGCGCCACCGCATAAATCGTTTTGGGAATATCTACTTTATTTGTTGGCACTGCTAAGGAATGGAATTCCCTGCCGGAGGAGGTAACGTCTAAGCAGGCGTGCTCCATCGTTGACCACACCAGAATATGAGATTGTGGTCAACGCGACCGAACGGAACGGAAGTGAAATCGGGGGAAAAACTAGCGATATGTTATTTCGTGTTGTGTTGTGTTACTTGTGTTTATATATTATTTATATTATTATATCTAATTTAAGATATTTTTACTTAGACAGCACTAAATATAATCTCCTTTCGTTCAGTCCATCCAAACAGTGGCGTAGCTAGCTTGGGTGACACCCGGTGCGTATAATGTGATGTCATCCCTATAATAATAATATAAGGGGGTGCTAAGAGCTAAGAGCAGGCAAGGCGAGCTCGAAAATGTTTGAACCCCACCTCGGATATGTTTTGATTGTCTTTTATTCATCCATGCGTAATTCTAAGTAACTTTACTAACCGATGTGGGTAAAATATGTTACTAAGACAGATATTGATGAGCGAGCGAAGTGATCTCTACAATTTTGTGCACCCCACCTCGGATAAATTTTATTTATTTATTATATACTTTATTGTACACCGATAATAACATAAAAAGAACATTAGGTACTAACTAAAACACATGTACAATGGGCGGCCTTATCGCATTCCGCGATCTCTTCCAGGCAACCTGGAATGGACAGTAATTGTCTGGACAACAAATGGGGCTGTCATCGGTGCGACATTACTTTAATTATAATAAATACACAGATAAATACATATTCTATACTAAATAATTTGGCAATACATAAATGACGAACATCGATATCACAGCGACAGGTAATGTTCCTTCACGAGCCTTTTGAACACAGGCAACGATTGGGCGCGTCTTACTGGAACCGGCAATGCATTCCACAAACGAGCAGCCTGGACAGTAAAGGATTTATCAACAAAAGTTGTGGAATGCATTGGTATTTTAAGTCGCAGATTATCTGATGACCTCAGGAATTTTGTGTGGGAATCATAGAGAAACTGAAAACGTCTCTTGAGATAAAGAGGAGTGGAAGGGGAAAAGAGCACATTGTATAAAAGGGAAAGAATATGAGCATTCCGGCGAAGGCGAATTGGCAACCACTTGAGCTTCACACGGAATTCGGAAACATGGTCATATTTACGTAAACCGAATATGAACCTTATACAAAAATTTTGAAGCCGATCAAGTTTGTCGAGTTGTTCTTGAGTCAGGTCAAGATAGCTGGCATCAGCATAATCAAGGATGGGAAGAAGAAGTGACTGTGCAAGCGCAATCTTGGTGGCAATCGGAAGAAAATTACGTAGTCTCCTCAAAGAACCTGCAGATGCAAATAGCTTGCGGTTAACTTCTTGTAGTTGGGCAGTCCAAGAGAAGTTCCTGTCAAAGATTATCCCCAAGTTCTTAACTTTCTCGGAGAAGGGAATTACTGTATTATCGAAAACAACTTGGGGAAGAGTTTCCCAGTCAATTCTTGAAACCATCCTCGAACTGCCCACCACGATAACCTGCGTCTTTATGGGATTGACCATGAGTCCATATCGCATGCTCCATTGACAAATGCGGGCCAGATCTCGATTAATGGTGACGATGGCCTCGGGCAGATTCCCAAGAGGAGCTCGCGAATAAATTTGTAGATCGTCTGCATAAAGATGATAGGAAGAAGTTAGTTCATTGGAAATTGAGTGTATAAAAATTGCGAAAAGTAAAGGGGATAAAACGCCACCCTGTGGTACCCCGGCAGAAGTACAACACCACGAAGACGAGGTATCTCCGATGCATATACGTTGCCGGCGACCGAACAGGTAACTACGAAACCAGTCAATCACCGATGGAGATACATTAAGAGAGCATAGAATGCCAAGCAAAACATCGAAATCAACAGTATTGAAAGCATTGCTGAAATCAAGCAATGCTAAGACCGTTAGATTACTGCTTTCCATGGCTGACCTTATATCTTCAGTAACGTTCAGAAGCGCTGTAGTGGTGCTATGACCAGGACGGAAGCCGGACTGGAAGGGGTTATTTTCTTTTTTTCTTATCTCTTCTTTTTTCTTATCTTTCATACTTAAAAATAGAAATAACTTTGTTGGCTGATGCAAGAAAGTTGATTAACCAAGAGTATTTTTATAACCTAACTCGGACAGATTTCATTGCGTCACCCGTTTAGGGGTGTCAATGGTCCCTTGCCCCCCCCCCCCCCCTAGCTACGCTACTGCATCCAACGGTTGTCTGTAAGAGATTGGCCTGTGCTATAAGACCGCTTAAAATGTACATTTGTTTTTTAAAATGTTTGTCCTGTGCTTATGATGAGGCGCACGATAAAGTATTTAATAAATATCTAGGTAACGAAATTATGGTACGGGTTACCTACTCTATGTTTTGTATTTTCTTTAATTATGTCGTGATGTCTATGTTATAGGTATAATTCATCATTGACTACAAGTACCGATTAAGCAACTATGCCAGCTTTCAAACATTCGACCTTCCCAAGTTCAAGATGGCGGCTATTAAAACAATATGGCTACATCTCGGTTGCAACATAGCGTCGTAATTACAAAAGCTCGACCACCCACAAACGAAGCGATCCAGATCGGAAAACACCATGTGTTTTATTTTAACTGTGTGTTTTACGACAAAGATCTTGTTGGTGCAGATAGGTGAAAGGTTTCTACCTATTTTGTCAAAAGTTTTTGACGTCAGGATATGATTTCCTTGGTTGGTACCACTGTTGGTTATAAATTTTAGTAGGTACCTAACCTGTCGCCTAATTTCGGCAAAGACACTGCGATTCCTTTGCCTACAATCCGCTTATGGCTTAAATTGACGACATCCGAAGTGCACCAGTGTCAAACAAACTGTGAATGTGATTCACAGTATTATACGAGTAGATACATTTTGTATCTAGTGTTTCTGTCACTTAATTAAATTAAATACCTAACAAAAATATAGCAAGTTGTTTTTAAGGTTCCGTACCTCAGTTGGCAAAAACGGAACCCGTATAGGATCACTTTGTGGTCAATGTGGTCTGTCCGTCTGTCAAGACCCCTTTTTCAGGAACGCGTGAAGAACTTACTTACTGACTTAAACCTATCCGTGCTCCTCGTAGTGCGTTTTGCTTTCCAGGGCCACGGTAACTCTTTCGAACAAAATTCGCACCCCTGGCAGGCTCGTGCCCTAACTGGCCCCTTCTCCTATGCTGACATCTCTTTGAGGCGCGCGTGGAACACAACGCGCCGTCAACACGGGCCTGGCTTTGATCGGACGGCAAGCCACCCAACGCTCGCCATCCGCAGACCCAGGTCTGCTACCCCTTGGAGCAGTGACAAAATCAACATTCTTAGTCAACGAAATGTAAAGATAAGGCCGTTTGTGCTCTGTTTGTGCGCATGTTTTGTGACGCTCGCAAGGGAATCAAAACCTATAGGCAGAGTTGGGCAGTGTTTGAAATACTTTCTTGTAATTAAAATACGTACCTACTTAACTGAAATATAAATACGTATTTGGTTTTTGTATTTCAATTTACTTGTACTTGGTATTTAAAATACCTGACGGTATTTTGTAGTTAGTATTTCAAATATTTAAGGCTTCAAAATACATTTGAACAAAAATACATTTGGCAATCTTATTACTGAGTGCATTCTGCAGAAAACAGCGCTCAATGGCTTTCGTAAGCAAAAAGGCCAACCTACCCTAACACCTGACTGTATTTTGTATTTTATAAATAAAAATAGCTAAAATACTGCTTTTGCATTTCATCTTTCAAATACATACATAACTTCAAAGTATTTCTTTTAATATTAGTAAGTGCTGCTAGTCCGAGGGCCGCTAGTGCTGAAGTACGAGTACACAAGTCGTAGAAACTAGTGTTAGTATCTTGTAATAATAACTAACAGGTCTTGATTCAGAAACCAGTACTTCTGGACGCGGCTCACATTGTTAGGAGGTTCCTCTCTCTGGAGCCCTGATCGGTAGCTTGGACCCTGTATTTCTTATTTTAAATAGGTACATGCGAGATAGTATTTTGTATTTTAATTTAAGCAAAGCATGTATTTTGCCCAGCTCTGCTTATAGGGTACTTCCCGTTCACCTGAAGTCATGAAAGGCAAGAAGATAGTTCTTACAGTACAAGTAAGGACAGGAAAATGTTTGAATATTGGGAATTTGTAGTACCTATTACCTATCACGCTGCGTCTTCCGGTACGCGGTCGCCACTCCAAAACTTTTCGGCCCCATCGACCATCTGTTCTGCGAGCAATGTGCCCTGCCCACTGCCACTTCAATTTGGCGATCCTTCGGGCTACAGGACCGGTTGTTGTGGCGACACTTGGGGGAGGCCTATGTCCAGCAGTGGACGTCTTTCAGCTGATATGATGATGATGATGATGATGATTACCTATCACTATTTTGTTTTTTGCTATTACAAACTTGTATTTTCGAATGAAGAATTGACGTATCTACATTGATGTATGGGAGAGCATTTTTTCAACAACAAGTTTGAGTTTGTCTGTCAGTTTTGCTTGCTATATTTTTGTCAGAGTGCTTTCATAGTTTATAAACTTCCGCGGCTAATGTACCTATAGTCGGAAAAAATGAAGACTCGATCGTAACCCCCGGTGCGCGAGTCAGACTCGTACTTGTCCGATTTTTTTTTCTAAGACTGCTTCGAATGACGTGTTTGTCACTTCCCTTCGACGTTATCATAAATGGATTGTATCGTATTATTATTTGAAAAGGTTTTTGCCTACTGCCACCTCCGAACAGACCATCTGATATACGAAAGTAAGCAAATACGTTACGGAATTCAGAGCAAGGTCAATGCATCACAATATTATGGTCTGATTGTGTCCGGTGATAGGCGATGTAAGGTACAGGCGGTGGCGATGACGGACACTTTAAATGTTTAAAGTGACCGCCAGTGAGTAGGTAATGAGAGTGATGTAGAGTTTTATTGCTAATTAAATGTTGACAAAAATAACATAAAAACAAAGACTTGGGGATTCCCCGAGTCTCGCGCGCGGTATCGCCTTGCTTTCATAGTGTGTTTTTGGGATGCATGAAGGAGCCTCCTCGTGTAGCGCAATTTGTTCCATCAGACACTCAACTGAAACGAGCGCTCGGCGCATTCTGAAAGTCTCACCTAACACCTTATAAGACTGGCCAATCCTTCCGTTGCGGGCTAACACCCGCCTGGTTCGCGACCACCCTCCCATCGGAGTTCGATGCCTAGCGCCGCCACAGCAACTGAACCTTACAGTCATGTGTACGGATGCAAATCACTTTCGTGAGGTGCAATTTAACCAAAAACTGAAAATTAAAAAAACTCGTAGCATTTATTCCAATAAAATCAAACTATTTACTGGCGCTTTTGAATTGTCAAGGTCAGTCAGTCAAAGAGGTGAAGCTATTTGCACGTTCCAAAGCGTAGTTCTCTATTTAGAAGAACGTGCAAGAAACTCCATGGGCATTCTTTTAAATCAATTAATTGTTATAAAGTTGTGGTTACACTGTTCTTGTTGAAATGATTCATCTATGTGAGTGAGAACGATGTAGAAAGACGTGTACGACTAAAGCGCCCAGAGTAAAAAAGGAACAAATAAAAGTACTAATAATTAAAACAAACTGTGGCAGTTATGAGATGACCAGTCCCAGCTGACGGAGCCAAATGATGAATGAAACACAAACTGCACCATCAGAGAGACTTTTGAGTGAGCATGACACTCCCAACAGCCAGGACACATTCAAGTCAAAGTAAATGAATTATATAATTCTACAGATATGAATGAATAGGTAATCTATTTATGTTTAGATGATAAATATTAATTGTGAAGTTTTTATTTGAAAAGAGTACCTAACTATGGAGTTTCTTGTCCATTCTTCTCCAAAAGAATCTACCTTTTATGAATGGACAAACTAGAGTCACTATTATTTTGACTTTCAAAAGTGCCTTTTATTGGTCTGTTTTAAATAAATGTTTTGACTTTGACAGTCTCAGAGTTTAAAACCGCTGTACGCTTATAACTTGCGTCACCTTAAATAACACAATGATCGTTTTGTTTATTGTTTTTATATCCATTTGAAGAGATTGTCGTAATGAGATGTATCTTCTTATTATTGGGAAGAAGCAAGGCTGTGTATTAGGACGACTCGGTTCGACACGGTTTTTTCACTAATAAATTGTGACCAACTCAGTCGCCGCGGGTGGAAGACCTGGAGTCCTGAAATACAGGGCTGCCCTAGTTAAGGCTCCAGTCCACTCCATTTAATTTAAAAGTCTGTAGTATGTTTCATTAGTGTGGAAAATGAATGAATTTTTACTTTACTTTTTTATGGATGTGAAATCATCAAATGACTCCATCCGCTGCGGAGCAGAAGGGAGTGTCAGACTCATACTGACTAAAACCCATCCGTGCTCCTCCTAGTGCCCTTTGCTTTACAGGGTCGCGGTGACTCTTTCGAAAAATCGCAACCCTGGAGACTCTTGGAATTCGAAAGAGTTACCGCGGCCGTGGAAATTGAAGGAACACGGGTGCGTTTTAGTTAGTAAGAGTCTGACACTCCCTCCCACTCCGTCCAGAGCGGGAGAAGTCATTTGGTGATTTCCCATCCAAAGGTTTGCTATGTAATAGCAGCTTATTTTATTATTTATTAATGTGTGGGATATGAGGAGATGCTCAATGAATACTTCAGTATTCTTTATTCTTTCAAGCAATTAGTTTTTAAAATCTTCATTGATTGATGACTTTCATGATTATGGATACCTACAGTCCTTCAGTCGTCCTTAGTTTTTCTATATTTCGTTGTTTTTTTAAATAAGTATTTGGTTTTGCATTAGAATGCGGATAAAACACATTAAATTTTTTTTTTTTGGAGTATTTGACAATAAATGTACCTATCGAGTCAACCTTCTCGGCAAGCTTCGCTGAGGTAGTCAATATACTACAATAAATAATCTCAGCTCTAGGTACTTAAGATGAGATTGCGCTTATATCAATGATACTTCATATTGTTCAACTGGACAATATTGCACAACTGATTCGTGGGCACTTTAGAAGTTCAGACACAAAACTACACCAATTTTACACCACAATATCCACTAGGAATCAATTTGCGAATAATTAAAACAGCCGCACAATTTTACTCGAAAAAATCCCGCCAATAATACTCCGAGAAGTCAGTCGCTTTTCAAGCAGTCTGATGCAGTTTGTGGCCTCAGATCTGTGATTGGACTGCATCAGACTGCTTGAAAAGCATAATCTAGTCAACTTAATCTATTTGACTGACAGACCTTGACATTTCGTATTTTAATAACAACGGCTTCCGAAATTAAAATTATTTATACTTTGTAGTTTTATTTTTCACTTTTTAATGGTAATCACAGGAAAGTAAAATACGCAATTTCGTTTACTACGACATATTATTCCAGCTATTTTGATTTCAAAACTAAGCCACAGAACCGATTTTGATGAAAATGGATCTATGGGATCAATCGGAAAATCCTTTCCAAAAAAAAAGGTTTTTTTGGTACCTAACAAACATAACAAAATACAAACGAATTTAGAACCTCCTCCTTTTTTGAAGTCGGTTAATTGCCTGTAAATGGTCTATTTGAAATAAGGCATTTTGACTGATTGATTGATTTGATTTGTGGACCTACTAAGCTGCACTGAATGCAGCTGAGTAGGTCTACTCAGGTTAGGTTCGAAGCCAACTCAAAAAAGTTGAAACAAAACCGCACGAAGGGTTCCGTAGATACCATTATCTATAAAAAACGGCAAAAATTCTGTTTTTAGTAATTTTTGATATAGTGGCAACAGAAATACATCATCTGTGAAAACAGTGTAGCTATCACGGTTCATGAGATACAGCCTGGTGACAGACAGACAGACAAATGGACAGCGGAGTCTTAGTAATAGGGCCCCGTTTTTACCCTTTGGGTACGGAACCCTAAAAAGGCTAGGCAGATTCCGCAGATTGATAATGTCGGTTACCACGTTTAACGCGTCGCGTCGGGCAGATTCTCAGATTTATGCAAAACAATTTTTTTTGTAGAACACAATAAAAGAGAATGAATTTTGATATCATTGAACTAACGAAGTCAGAATTTCCTGTCTTTATAAAATTTAATTGAATAATTATATGGACAGGAAAAACAATTGTAATAATAATAAAATTGATATCAATTACCTACCTACATATATCAACTATATACTTAATATTTTTATTTAATTAAAATAATTGAATGGTATTTACTTCTTTGTGTAGCATCGTATTGTATTCGTTTTAACTAGATTAAGTAATTTAAATTACGATAAAGTTTTGTGATTCTGTAGATTTTATTGTAAAGACTATATTTTGTCCGCGGCTTCGCTCAAGCCATCTTCTGCCAGGGTTGCGAATTTTGTTCGAAAGAGTTACCGTGGCCCTGGAAAGCAAAGGGCACTATGAGTCTACGAGGAACACGGATGGGTTTTAGTCAGTAAGAGTCTGACACTCCCTTCCGCTCCGCCCAGAGCGGGAGGAGTCATTTGATGATTTCCCATCCATAAAAAAGGTACCATCTTTCTTTATTTTGATTTAGATTGATTGATTTAGATTGATTTTGGCGCGAAAGCGTAACAAACACGCAAGCAAATAAATTTACTTCGCATTGATTATAATATTCGTTCAGAATACACGGTACCTACTAAAATATTTCAGAATCATTACAAAAATGGTTATTTATGGGCTCCATAAATACTTATCTGGCATCTGTAAAAATCATTATTCACTATGACGAAATTTACTTAGTGCGCTTTGTTGTTTGAAATTCGAACGTGCTCTATGGGTCCTTGGAGGAGAGATGTCCGCCATGATTGTGCTACATTATCGAGCTATAGACAACCGCTATGTGATTCTGCTTTGTTTATCTATATTTTTTTTTATCGTGTGACCTACGAATTTAAGGTTTTTCCAAAAATAATTTCCTGTGAGTCTGTGAGCAGCCCGCAGTTTTCGAAGTCGGTTTCTTTTTTTTCTGAAAAAGTTTTTTATTTTTCACTTTTTAGTGGTACTCCACACCTAACAACACCACTGGAAAGTCACAGGAAAGCAAAAATACAGAATTTCGTGTACATGGATGACTTTTCCACATATTTTTTCCAGCTATTTGTATTTAAAAACCAAACTACTGAACCGATCAAAAATCGAAAAAAAAATCACGCGAATCGGTCCATTAACCGCGGCGTAATCGATGTACATACATAGAAAAAAAAAACATACCGGCCGAATTGAGAACCTCCTCCTTTTTGGGAAGTCGGTTAAAAATGAATGTCCGTAATCGGGCGCGTATTGCTTTCAATTTGCCATTGCTCCGTATTCATTGCGTGTTTCAAGTTCAACGTTGTCGAGAAACTAGAATTACATTTGATTGTGAATGACATTGCGATTTTACAATTTACACAATTTAGTCAAGTAACTTTGTCGACTGAAAGTACCTACTTTGCGTCAAATCCGGTAGTTCTGACTTTTTGCAGACTTGTTTTTTTTAAATTGGGAAGTTCGAAAAAATTATGAATTTTGAAAAGCTTTATCTCGGAAGCTGATGGATCTACAGACACAATTCTAGTCTCATATTGTAGAAAATTTAGTCAACGTTAAAAGCGTCTTGAAAAGGTCCTGTCAAAAACTAGTCCTTTAGGTTAATAATCGCTGAAATCTGAAAAAAATCCGAAATTTTCGACCAGGTTACGTTCGGAGCTAGAGGTCAAAAACTTGGATTATTCTTTGGCCAACATCATAAAAAAGTCTGCAAAAAAATCAGATCTACCAGATTTGACGCAAGCTCTGATGTGTACCTAAAGTTACTGAACTAAATTAGGGTGGTCTGATTTGTGTCCAGTTAACCGATGAATGGCAAAACATAACATAATTAATAGGTCATTCATTTTCTTGCGGAGTCGTTCCCGATTTTTGTCCAATGGAGTTTCCTATCAATTTAGTACCTACCTAATGATGTTTTATAATCGGATCAGTTATTTTAGAGGCCAATATTTCGGTAGTGCATTTCAGTACCTTGCATGTCATACATGATTGATGGCATCTAACCAACTCTGTTTAGTGCCTCTAATGGTAATCAAAGATCTCTGAACACATACAAAGCACTAGTTTCTCATACTGGTAAAATCTAATTATTTTGTTCTTATTTACTAAACCTGACTACGTACTTAAAAAATATACCACCACATCGCTGTCAGCATTGTATTTTCGGACAAATGAACAGCCGGTCGATTCTGTCGACATCTCACGGTGTTCACCTAGGCGGAGTGAACGACAAGAGCGCTGTCATTCCATCTTATTTGTATGATTTGACAACTCACCCGTCGTGTGCCCCGCCCAAGTGTTCACTTCGACATGCTTACAGAATCGCACTGCAGTTACTGATGAATGATGATCTATACAGCGTGTAAGGGACATCGACGCACAAACGAATACCATGGACCCAGGACATGATTCTGGACCCCCCCGCGTTGGAATTTTTCGTCGCCTTTTTCCTCACTTTTTCATTTTTATCAGGCGTTTTTTTTACTTTACACTGTTCATAATCGTTATTCTTACCCAACCCAATGTGATTTTTTATAAAAAAATTGTCAAATCACTACTTTCACTAAAAAAAGCAATGTAAATAAAACTAGAATTAGACATCTGCTTAGCTGTTTTGTTGCAAAAGGTCAACGCATCCTGCATAATAGCAAAACACTAACTAACCCATGTGTGTGTAGCGTCTAACATACAGTCTAGAAAATAAATTTTCATGTGTGGTCTGTAAACCGATCATTAGCGAGATTAATGACTTCTACAATTTTGTTAATGGCATTAAGTGTAGCCTTTTCGTGAAGTTTGCGTTACGATGTCCCTAACACTCTGTATATATATGTTTTTTTGTTATGAGGGAGTCTCAGACTCTTACTGACTAAAACCCACTCGTGTTCCTCTACCTATCTGCCGCTTGCGTTTCAGGGCCGCGGTAACTCTTTGGAACTATTCCGCAACCCTGGATATTTATGTTACAATGGGTAAACGTCATCCAAAACACATATATAACATACTGTTATTATCATCATCTGCCTAGCCTTTTCCCAACTATATTGGGGTCGGCTCCACAGTCAAACCGGATTCAGCTGAATACCAGTATTTTACGAGGAGCGGCTGCCTACCAGACCTCCACAACCCATTATCTGGGTAACACGGTATTTCTTGGCATGACTGGTGTCAGATTTTCTGGTTTCTGACAATCCGTAACGACTGCCAAAGATCTACAAATGACAGCCGGGACCAACGGCTTAACGTGCTTTCCGAGGCACGGAGGAAACTCAATTTGTTAAGATGGTCACCCATCCACAGACCAACCTCGGCAAGCGTTGCTTAACCTTGAAGACCGATCCGTGCGGCTGTAATGATTTACGGCCGCTTTCTATAACATATCTCAATCCCAATCTTGATCCCGATCCATGTCTGTAACCAATCAACGGCCGAGTTTGTGTCCTTCACCACACAATCCTCACCTTTGATTGGTTACAGACAAGGATCGAGATCAAGACTGGGATTGAGATATATTATAGAAAGCGGCCGTTAGCCACGAGCTCCTCATAACATACCTACTGTTATTATTATTGCAGAAAAAATGATAGTAGTAATAATGAGTGCGTAAGTGCATTATTAGCCATTGCAATAAGATGAATTCATATTGCAGTTACGAAATACGATTGCGTAGCGATCATCAAGTGAACTGATTTAGGTAATTAGGTACCTATCCGCAATGAATATGATAGATAGAAAATTATATGTTATAGCCGTTCTGGGTATGAGGTTCATAACGAAACAAATATTTTGTACTCAGTTGACTACATGACTTAACATAGGTAATGATTTTTGTAGAGGCTCCAAAAGAGTCAATGTCATCTGATATGTATATCAGTTGTCTGGTTACCATAACACAAGCTGTGCTTAGCTTGGGATCAGATGGCCGTGTGTGAGTTGTCCCAAGATATTTATTATTTATTTATTTATTTATATTGACGAACAATTTAAAATTCCTAGTCTTACCGAATTTTTGATTCCAAAAAATTCAAAATGGCCGTTAAAACGGCAACTGCAAGTCAAAGCAATTGAGTACAACGCACACTGTTTGTTGATATCATCTTTTCCTTTGCCCCCTAACACTAAGTAATATCTTCGCATCTTGCTTAACTAAACGTTTACCCCACTAGAAGTTCCATTACATGTAAACGGCACCGATTTTCACATCGTACAATGGTGTGTAAAGAATTAGAGCAAACAAAAGAGTTGTTACAATTAGAATAAAGTTATTATGCAATTGAGGGTCGGGAGTGTATGCGAGTTCCATCGATTTCAAGGCCACTCTCACGGGTATTAGAAAATGTTATTTCTTTTGTGTATTTGAATTTGAGGGGTCCTTGGTCAAGCACCACTTCGATTTTTTAAATGACACTAGGTTTTATCAGCGGTTTCGCGTGCGTGCATGTCGAAAGTTATCGTTCTACAGGGAGTATCTTCAAAACATTCTAATAAGTATCTTATAACTTAATAACTTACAATTTGATTAACACATCATCATCTTCCTGCCCTTATCCCATGTTACTTGGGGTCGGCGCAACACGTTTTTTTCTTCCATTCTGTCTTATCAGCCGTCACGCTATCACTAACTCTCTTTTCTTTCATATCGCTCCTCACACAATCCATCCATCTTTTTTTTGAATTTATATTCTTAATTTATATTCTCAATTATATTCTTAACTCTTTTCGTTGCATTCGTTTTATCCCTCCTCTTCACATGACCATACCAAGACAAGCGGTTCCCTTTCAAAAATACAATTCTTGGTTATCGGTTGTGACAAAAAACACGCCTTAATTGACGTACCAATTATATTATATTAGGAAAATGCCTTCCGTATGATGTCGGAAGCTGGTGCTATTCTTTTACGAATAGCACCATCCTATCACAGCAGCAGCAGCATTCTCTGTAGGTACATTGCTACAGCTACACTGCGATCGCCAACCCGCCTGCGAAGCTTGGCGATTATGGCAAACCCCCCCAATGTGGGGGAGGCCTATGTCCAACAGTGGACTTTTTCAGCTGATATCATGATGATGATGATGAAGAAAATGCCTTATTATGCCTAAAAAATTTATCTGAGCTATATTCGGCGTGCGTTAAGCAAAGGTACACCGTACCGTATTCTCTGTGAGAACACAACAAGTGGATGAGTTAATAACACATTAGGTACCAATTTGGGCGGAGATAGTACACGCCATCAGCCATCGAGAGCAATTACTGACGACCTTGGGTTATTAAGAACACGGGCCAGGTGTGCGCAACAGTTTGATTGGTTGGTAAATACTTTAAAATAGCCATTCCAGCTTTTGCCGGCTTCGCTAGCGTTAATCATCGACAAATTTTTCTTCCAATAATCCGTAAGTCAAGAGCACGTAAGAAGCGATCCAGGAGTCGGTTCCCGTTTATTTATTTATTTATTTATTTATTAAACTTTATGTACAATAGTGGTACATGGGCGGACTTAATGCAACAAGGCATTCTCTACCAGTCAACCTTTGGGTTAAAAACCTTTCGGTTCAGCGAACGAGCAAAAAAACTCATTTTCATATTATAATATTAAAGTAAGGGCTAACACCCTTTTATTTTATATCCAAAAGACCGGATCAACTGTCTATCGTGCTAGGTACCTTTTTAACCGGCTTCTAAAAAAGGAGGAGGTTCTCAATTCGGATGTTTGAATTGTTTTTTAATGTTTTTTCGCGCATAACTTCGTCGCTTGCCAACCGATTTGAAAAATGTACTTCTCAAATGGTCCCATGAAAATTTTATCGAAATCGGTTCAGTAGTTTGGTTTTTAAATCCAAATAGCTGGAAAAAATATGTGGAAAAATCATTCATGTATATAATTATAAGAAATTGCGTATTTTTGCTTTCCTGTGACTTTCCAGTGGTGTTGTTAGGTGTGGGGTACCACTAAAAAGGAAAAAGTGACTTTAGGTGGAGCGGGAGGGAGTGTCAGACTTTTACTCGTGCTACCTGTTTAGTGGAATAAACTTATATTGTAATCTGAGGAATAAACGGGCTTTCTTTCTTTTCATGTTTGGATGAACAGTTGAGAGCCCCTGCGACTACCCGCAATAAATCAAACTTTGGTAGCTGTACAACATTGCGCTTGCGCAAGCGTCCGTACCTTTGTGAAGTTACCGATCGCCGATCATTGCCTTAGTTTTCTATTGTAATACACTAATTAGGAGCCATGCTTAACATTTGAAGTTATTTATAAGTGCACCATTTGATTTAATTGCGTGAGAGATCCATCCTACTTCTAAAAGTTGCACAATGAGTGTTTAAATTTTCGAGAAATCAGTCATCCTAGTTAGTTTCATTTTATTTGTAACTAGCTTTTACCCGCGACTTCGTACGCGTATATCCCGTTGTTTCCTGTTCCCGTATAGCCTATAACC
Organism: Melanchra persicariae; assembly: GCA_947386135.1. Taxonomy (NCBI): domain Eukaryota; kingdom Metazoa; phylum Arthropoda; class Insecta; order Lepidoptera; family Noctuidae; genus Melanchra; species Melanchra persicariae. The sequence goes on from OX376668.1 coordinate 12,484,201, forward strand.
TTCCTCAAGAATGTGGCTATCATATACAAAAAGAATTTTCAAAATCGGTTCACTAGATCCAGAGATTACCCCCTATAACCTCACAAACTCACAAACTTTACCTCCTTGTAATATTAGTATAGACCTTATAAATCTTCATGAATAAATATTAATTATTTCAAAGGTGTATATCGTTCGAATTGAAAAATAAAGAAGTTATATACTTACGCTTCTAAAGTTATCCTTCTATCCGTGTCAAACAAAACGCAGTTTGTACTGCTTCGCGCAAAGAACTGAATGTCACACACAATAGTGTTTTCTCTGTTTATCTTAGATTTTAAAACGCAAACTCAGAAATCCATGAGATTTTTAAACGTTTGGGTTTTCTCAAGGTACTGAAAATGTAAAAAAATCAGTCAAATATCCTATAGAATTAAAGTATTTGGAGGTTTATTATTCAAAAAGGACATAATAGACACTTCGCGTGACCCTGGGCTGGCTTTTACTTTGGACAAAGGATTAGCATTGCCATACAATGTGGCAATGCCGTCAGTCTTTTGCTCACTTCCAGTCGACAGCGATGCGGATGAATTTTTTGACGACATATTTAGAGGTACCTTAGTTAGATTTTTTTAAATTTTATTGTTTACAACGGGAAACAGAATAAACGCAATACCTCTTAAGGGGTCATTGAACTCATAATTATGAACAACTTTCAATAAGGGACCAACGTGAAAAAAAAATTGACTGCTCCATACATTTCTGTGCGCATAACTCGACAAAATGTACTGAACAGCCGGTTTTTTTTTCGCGTTTTCTGGGTTGGTCCCAGTAGTAGAAGTTGTTCATGATGATGATTACAATGACCCCTTAAGAGGTATTGCGTTTATTCTGTTACACGTTATATATAAATATATATATCATATTTATTAAAACTGTAATTATTAATTCATAAATAAATACCAGAAAAGGACATGGGATTTGTTATCCATGCAGTTCGTTCCTGTGGAATATTATTTTGACTTTCACGCGGGCGAAGCCGCTGGCCTGGCAGAAGCTACTTATTAACAAAGAATGATATTTATTAACCGACTTCAAAAAGGAGGCGGTTAAATGTTCGTCTGTATGAATTTTTCGCCAATTGTGGACCGACTTTCAATTTTTTTTCTTTCAGAATTTTGTATCATCAGAAGATCTTCAATTAAGGACATCCGGGAGCAGCTTTGTTGTTTTGTTTGTTGCTTGGTTTGCTGTGGGGTCGGGCTGCTGACCTTGAATCCATTTTTATTTTACAAAAGAGAGCTGTCAGACCCCTATATGATCTGCGTCGCCGTGATTCTCTAAGGGATTTTTTTTAAAGAGATTAATATTATGACAGTCCCTTGCCAATTCATTTATGAAAATATTATGTATGTTCGGAAAAATCAACATCTTTTTAATAAAATTAGTGATCGACATAATTTTAATACTAGAAATAAAGATAAATTAGATCAACCATTTTATAGGTTAGCTAAAGGACACACATCTTTCATGGGGTACTGTGTTATATATGTTACAACAAAATACCTTGTGACATATTAGAATTAAATGAAAGAAAATTTAAAACGTATGTTAAAAGCACACTTTGTAAACAAGCATATTACAAGTTGGAGGATTACATTCAAGATAAGAATGCTTGGAAACATGCTGGTCCTGCTCCATAGGACAATCAAGGGTGTAGTGTAGGCAAAATCAAACTGGTCAATTTTTGTTAATTAACTTTACAGATGTAAAAGAGTTTTTATTTTTCTGTTAACATACTCTGTTTTATTAATGGTTCCAAGATTTGTAAATATGTGAGTACCATGTAGGTACTTATTAAGAAAATGGAAATGTTTACCTCTGCTGGGAATACTTTGATCCTATAAGTAGTATACTCTAGGTGCATCGACCTCACATATATTAAAATTAATTTTTGTACTCAAAATATTGTAAAACATTGATTTTAAAAGAGTAACTATGGAGTTTCTTGTCCGTTCTTCTCCATAAGAATCTATCTACCTTTGCGAACGGACAGTAGAGTCACTTTATATTATTTTAAATGTAAATGATGACGTTCAAAAGTGCCGTTGAATGGCCTAATTGAAATAAACGTTTTGACTTTGACTTTGACTTTGACTTTGCAGCGGCTTCATTATTCAGCCACGAGCTACTCATTTTTAACCAACTTCAAAAAAGGAGGAGGTTCTCAATTCGATTGTGTTTTTTTTTGTGTTTGTTACCTCATATCTCCGTCATTTATGAACCGATTTGAAACATTATTGTTTCATGTGAAAGGATATACTTCTCGATTGGTCCCATTGAAGTTTTATCAAATTTGATTCAGTAGTTTGGTTTTTAAATCCAAATAGCTGGAAAAATATGTGGAAAAATCATCCATGTATACGAAATTGTGTATTTTTGCTTTCCTGTGACTTTTCAGTGGTGTTGTTAGGGGTACCACTAAAAAGTGAAAAATATTTTTTTCACAAAAAAACCGACCTCCAAAAAAACACAACAAAGCCCAAAATAACTTTAATTTCGGAAGTCGGTGTCAAATAACGAAGAAGCAACCAAAAACACCGACTACTGTTATACTGTACTGACGACTTTGTAGTGTTTTTTGGAACTCGGGTTTTTTTTTGTGAAAGTGTTTTTCTATGAAAAAAAACATTAAATACCCCTCCATATCGTGTAGTTTCTAATTTGGATTTAAGAATAAGAAACCGGAAATTACTCAGTCCCTGCCATACCATAAGCCCACAATTGATACAAGATAGCTACAAAGCAAGCGTTGCCTCCGCAGGAAACTGACAATTATAACTCAAAACTTCGACAAAGCCATGATTCATTGTTTCAACTGATGCCAATCAGAGACCTTCCAGATTCTGACCTTGCAGCGTTATCGTATGGACGTGGCCATTGAATGTCATCTCCGAAAAGGAAGCACGTACATACCAACCTGACATGTGAACTGAGTGGGTTCCTAGATCAGACATCTTCAAGATCTTGCCAGGTACAAAAACCTGCCAAGTGCGTGTCGGGCCACGCGCAAAGGGGTTCCGTAGTTGCCCGTCACAATTGCCAAGTACATTTTATTGGTTGGTCGATTATTACTCGTTAATTTGTAAAGCCTGCTTGGCCATGAAAGTTTTTCTTTCAAATTCGATAAATATGCTACTATCATGAATTTTTTCACGTCTCCAAAAACCACCGTTTAGCTGGCACAGGGGAGGGTTGCGGAATACTCGTATGTTCGAAAGAGTTATCGCGGCCCTGGAAGGAAAGGCACTAGGAGGACAAAGGGTGGGTTTTGGTCAGTAAAAGTCTGACACTCCCTGCCGCTCCACCCAGAGCGGGAGGGGTCATTTGATGATTTCCCATCCTCAAAAAAAAAAAAAGCTGGCACAGGGAGGGGGGAAACACTTGACTCTAACAAAAATTAGCACTTTACAAGCTTAATATTTCGCAAATGGATTCTTGGATGGTAAAATGGTTTTAACGACACCCCACACCATTGGGCTCCAGACGATAAAAAAAAACATCGCCACTTTACGTGTAAGGGGTACTTACCCTAATTTTTTTTTTTATATTTTTTTTTAATGGTGTTCCCAACGTTTGTACCAATTTTCAGCTTTAGGCGAATTAATGTCGCCTTGCCCCTATTTTTGAACCTAAGTTGACTGGGCTAATTGTATTGTGAATCTGCTTTTATGTTTATTTGTTTTACCTGAGTGCGCGACGCAAAGGAGGGTAATGTGTTTATCAGCCTATCGCTCTAGAGACAAAACGCGTGAACTGATTTGTTCATTTTAATGTCAATTAAAAGTAAAGTACATTTTGTCGAGTTATGCGCACATTGGGGCAGTCGATTTTTTTTGCGCTATTTCAGTGTTGGCCCCATTCTAAAAGTTGTTCATAATGATGAGTACAATGACCCCTTAAGAGGTATTGCGATTGTTCTGTTACACATTATAGGTATATGAAAGTCTTACGGTTTCTCTTATCTTTTTCATTTCGAATGATCATAAGTTCTTTATCTATTTGTTGGCAACTAAAACATATTAAGTGAGAGTGCTCTCTTAATTTTTTTTCGTGAAATATTAAATATCATTTGCCAAATGCCAAGAATTTTCCCAACTACAGATATTGGGGTCGGCTTCCAGTGAAACCGGATTCAGCTGAATACCAGTATCGTGACATAGTCATGTGAGCTCAGACCAATTAAAATGTACATGTGAGGAATCAAAATAAAGGGCTCGAGGAGACAATTCCAAAAATGTAAGAATTAATAATATTATTATTTATTTAGCCTCACGCAGTCACGCGCATTAGCATTTTAGAATCGCCTCCTCAGGCCCTTTTTAATGCAATTTTTTTAGTACCTAGTATCAAAGTCAAAGTCAAAACGTTTATTTCAATTAGGACATTAAACGGCACTTTTGAACGTCATTATTTTATCTAATTAATTGTGGTCGGATTTTTTATAAAAGTTTTTTTTTTTTCAGTTTCTGGCTTTGGGGCTCAATTATATATTATAATAAGTCAAGATACCAGTCTCGATGCTTAGTAGTTAGGTTTTTGTAGTTTTATTCCTAATTTAAGTTTTTTTGCATGCTGAAAGTATTATGTAGGTAAGCAAAATAATTATGTGGATCTATTTTTACTTATGACCTGCTTATGTGTATATTATGTATGTATTACAAGTATATCTACGCAAATAAATAATAATGTAGACCAGGTATTGTTTTCTATTCTATTACAAAAAATACAGTTAAGTATGTACCAAATATTCATCTCCATTGTCTAACAAATCTATCAATTGGAGCATAAATAAAATCAATCTAAGTATCGATAAAAAAGAGACAAGGTCGTTATTTTTTTACAATAGGCTGTATAAAGATGCGCTCTCGACATGGCTCGGTATAAAAACAATATGGCGCATAAACTGTATCAGTGCGTATAGAGAACTGGGCCAGTGCGTTACATTCTAATTTCAAATTCGCCCGCCATTTCTATTGCGAACCTAGTAAAAAAGTGATATTTATTTTTTGTTTTCGAGTTGTGTTGTTCCTTTGGGATTAAAGGTAAATAATTGTGTATTTTTTTATGATTTTTCTCGTGTTATAGGGAATTAAAAGTACTTTTTGTAATAAACAGATTCTTCATAAAAGTTAAAAAAAAAACAAACAAAGTGAAAAATAACTTTTATTTCAGAAGTCGGTGTCAAATAACAAAGAGACACAAACAGAAACACTGACTCCCGAAATTAAGTTCCTGCTTGCACTTTAGTGTTTTTTATTTGGAAGTCAGTTGTATTTTTTTGTATAAACTTTTTAGTTGTGGTACCCGACTGCTAAACCTAGATATAGTGTGCAGGTTCTGTAATAAAAAGAAAAATAGAATCCCAAATACTTTCTACTATCAACAGAACCATTTATTTTTATCACAGATCATCAGTACGCTTCCGTGGGATAGAGGGAGATTTTTTTGATAAGCATGCTGGCGAAGTCGTTGGATTAAGTAGGTACCTACATCTCAAAGTAGATCTCTTTAAAAATAATATTAATTACCTACATTATGTAACTTACATAGTTTAAAAAATATAGGTATCCAGTAGGTAATGTTTAAAAAAACATAGTTAGTCTTTGCTGAGCATGCCAGGTCGGGAAAACTAGTGTTTTTTAACTTGCTTCTGCCAGCGGCTTCGCCCTCGTGAAGATTGGAAATTATCCCAATAAAACAAACCTATATTACGGCCTATTCCAGGACATTGTCTGGCAAAGCTTCATCCATACCCAGTTCAGCCGTTATGAAGTGGAGAAGTAGCTAACAGACAAATTAATTTTCGCATTTATCATTTAGTTAGGAAGTAAGTACGAATTTGATTGACTGCTCCCCAATGTCTAGACTCCTCAAAATTGGCAGCAAACTCGCTAAACTGCTGTTAAATCTGAAGTCATATTATTGGTTATGTTTAAAAATAAATAGCTGTTATGTCCTCAATCAATGCTCTAAAGAAGTTAACAATAGTACAGTCAGCGGCAAAAGTTGATTGAAACTGCTACTTTTACGTATTATCTAAATTGACAGAAAGTTATTCGATTTCTGCTTTTTTGGGCCCAAATTTCTTTTTCGAGTTATATTGTTATATAAAAAAAAAATTAGATTGTGTTCTATTCAGAGTTTCCATTCTATTTTGTGTTGGCGTATTTAATTTTATTGAAATCGGTTCATCCATTTCCAAGAATGAAGACTTGTATCAATGCTCTTAAGGAATATTTTTGTTTGCTCCTTTCATATTGAATCTGGCTGAGGACTACAGACAATACTGTCAATCACGTCAGTTTCGCAGAATGATACTCAGTCCCATGTAAAATGTGATACTCGTAAATATTATCTAGTAGGTGAAAATTATTTAATTTAAGTATTTTTATTACTTCTTGTAAGAAGCGTTCGCATCGCAGTCGCAAACTGACAAAAAGATTTCTATGTTCCCTTGGTTATGTTAAAACAAGTTCATTCTAATTTAATTTCTAAACGTATCAATCTCTAAGTATAATCAAGGTATCTCAAATTAAATATATGTACCAAATATGATAACTCGATTTCTGCTATAAGTATCTGTATATTCTCGTAGTTTCTGTTTCTTACTTTGCGCCACACTAAGAATTTCTCCTGTATCGTGGGTGCGTTTACAAACATACAATCTCACAAACACAAACAGCCAGACCCCGAAAAACTATCTGTAGGCCATACAAATATTTGTTCCGTGCGGGAATCGAACCCGCGACACGCAGCGAAGCAGCCAAACACTGCCCCAACCGTATCGTCTGTTTTGTTTCTATAGCATGGTATGTGGAGCTGGATACAGATAAAATATGGCGATACTATACTTATACTGTAAAAAAGAACTGTTCTATGATTTTTATTGCTTACCCATATTTGCGCATACCTAAATGTTTTTTGAATACTTGTCATTCCACTAAAAGCGTGCAGTGAATCCATAGATTGACAGCACACATCACCTAAGTTTTCAAAATGACATTTTGACTGAAAAGACAGACAGTTTCATAGCGATGTTTACCATCATAAATACTGCGTAATTACCACGTAATTAATAGTTTTCGTTAAAGCCGTAAAAACTATGAGAAAACTATAATCTGATCTCCATTTAATCTTCTCCTAAACTTTTATGTAATTGTTTTAATTGTGAACCCATTTTCTAAGACGTTTCTTACATAAGAGATAAGACGCCATCTTGCGTGGGAGTGGGCCATTGTGTACATGAGATGGCTGATGGCCGAGGATTAGATCGTAGATTTGGAAGGTGTGGAGATAGTAGGTCTGGTTCTCAGTTACGAATGTATCAGGTGAAGTCACGGTAAAAGCAGGTTCTTTTCATTTCATTTATTTTTGTAACAATTTTTAAAATGTACCGGAATTTTACAAAAAATTATAAAAAATAATACTATTATTTTACCCGCTTAAGCGACCAAATGAGGTGCGTTTTTAGTAACCAAATAAATTAATTAAAAAGTAAAACATTTTGAGATGTATGTATATGTATGTGTGCGTGCCTGCACCATTATGTTGTGTCGTTAGTCAGTAATAAACTAGCATCCAGTAGCAACGGTGGTTTTATTTGTAGCTGACAGATCACTGGCGACGAGGTACCCACGTTAATAAAAAAAAAAAAAAAATCGTGAATAATGTCGAATACCATCGGAAATCTTCCAAGTTTCGATCACGACGCCCAAGAGTGGCCTATATTTAAAGGTCGGCTACTACAATTCATGAAATTGAACAGTGTGAAAACCGAAAATAAAAGTGCTTTGTTGCTGACTCATCTTTCGGACAACAGCTACCGCCTTGCACGGAACTTACTTCACCCTGATGTACTCGAGGAAGTTACGTTCGAGGATCTAGTTAAAAAATTGGACAAGCATTTCACGCCGAGACGTTGTGCTTTTGCTGATAGAGAGAAGTTTTACGAGGCGAGGAGGTCTGATGGCGAGAGCGTCGAAGAATGGGCGGCTCGTGTGAGAGGTTTAGCCGTTAACTGTGAGTTTGGTGAGGCATTGGATATGCTGCTGCGAGACCGTTTCATACTAATAATGCTGAGACGAATCAAGAAGTAGCCGAGGATCGTGGCGAACGTTCTTTTGAACCACAGCCTACAAGACCGAGTCGTAGTTGTAGACGTAAGATTAATTATAAGGTTTAATTTGTAAATGTGTCGCACACCTCGCATTTGAATAATAATATAATTATATAGATTCAGTATGTCAAGAAACACATTTAAAACGGAACGCGATAAAGGTGTCTATTGTGTAGTCATTAGGGTGCGTAGTGTGCGATCAGTGCAGCCGAGCGTCGGCCACTTTTGTTGTTTGTAGTTGTAAGTAAAATTATTATTGTACCTAACTACTTAATGTGTAGTCTTTACTTACTTTTGAAAATAGTGTCGAAGGAGTGAGATGTTTGTATATGTATGTGTGCGTGCCTGCACCATTATGTTGTGTCGTTAGTCAGTAATAAACTAGCATCCAGTAGCAACGGTGGTTTTATTTGTAGCTGACAGATCACATTTGCAATTCACTATCATGATATTATTATGTTAAATGTCAAAAAATAAAGTAAAAAAATAATATGAAAACAAATAAACTTAAGATCATTTGTTTTTATATTATTCCACCATTACACTTTCAAACTTATAATCTAATGTCAATAAAAATAGTGATGTTATACACGATCTGTCAAATATATAGTTTTATTAAAGTTCCGGAACCCTCAAAGGATCACTTGTGTGTCTGTATGTCCGTTAGTTAAAGCCAATTTGCTCCGAATCTACTGGACAATCGGTCCGCATTACTATAATTTAAAAAGTTTTTAGTTCAATAAGACATTACATAAGCCGTTGCGATTTCGATTTTCGTTTTCTAGTAACTAAATAGTTATGCTGTCTGCTCGGTGCCACAGCTTCAAAAGGTCTTATGCAGATGGTCTTATGTGTCCTGTGGCCCTACCATGACGTGTTAAAGCGTGAGTCGTTCGAGCGAAAGGAGGGATGGAGCTATACACCCTATATAGCTCCATCCCTCCTTCTCGCTCGAACGACTCACGCTTTAACATGTCATGGTAGAGCCGCTGACTTGGTTAAGGCAAAATTTTGAAAACAGAAGTTTGATACGGCTCGACTGTACTTAGTAGAGTTCCTTAAACTACAATAAATTCTGCCTCAAAGCCCTGACGAAGGTTGAAAAGCTCGACGGTCCCTTAATCGGGTTCTTTTTAAACCACAACAATTTTTGCCTCCTGGGGCCTAACCACCAACTCTTAAAGCAGTATTACTTCAATATTACTTCCAGTGGGAAAGAGACGGAGCTATAAAGGACGTATAGCTCCGTCTCTTTCCCACTGGAAGCAATATTAAAGTAATACTGCTTTAAGAGTTGGTGGTTTAGGCCCAGGTCTTTCTGTTCTTAGGTTTGATGGGTCACATCGTGATTACAGGCACATTTGGATTATTGGTCACTGGTCGAAGGAGGCACTCAGTACCAACAGTACCTTATAGGCCATATGATATTATTTTTCTAATAAGTAAAATAATGTGCGTAAATCATTCTCTGTGGGTAGGCCGTTTTCATATTAATTTTGTATTATTTTATTAATTTGCAAATTTCTAATTCTTTGCAGGTGTCGCAAAATCTCTCTACAATGGTGCATTATAAGGTACGATTTAGTAATAAAATTATTGATCTAGACTCATCATCATTTTCAATATACATACGAAATAACTGTCCACTATTTTAAGAGGGTTCACGCCGTAAAAACTTTCAAGTTCTTGTTTTTCGAATTGATTGAACCGATTTTAATGCAACTTTCTACGCATAAGCAGGATACATAGGTCTAAAAAGAACATTATCGAAATGTCTAATTAAAAAAAAAACAATTTGAAATCTTTGTTTGCATGGAAAAATTAAAATCGGTCGAATTTAGCTGTAACACTATTTTTGGCTGTAACTAAGGAATTTAACTGTACTAAGGCTACTTTTATTTTAGAAAAATAATTAGGATTCCGCGTAACCTGAGGTAGACCCATAAAATCACCTCTATACCTATCTAAGTAGACGTAATTTTTTCATCAACCATAATAAGTTGTTGGTAACCAGTAAAATACGTCATGGTTGGCGGCCCCGTGACAATAATGACATGATAACCCACGGAAGTACGGAGAAATTACACATTGATGGATCTTATGCAAAAATGATAAAAAATTGCAGAATTTGTGACGAAATAGTATATTCGAGTCCCATCACTTCCCATGGGTGTCGTAAGAGGCAACTAAGGGACTCACCAGAGAATGGGCAACAGGATTCGCTGTAGGTACATTGCTACAGCTACAGGTGCGATCGCCAACCCGCCTGCCAAGCGTGGCGATTATGGCAAACCTATGTCCAGCTGTGGACGTCTTTCGGCTGATATGATGATGATGATGATGATAAGTATATTCGAGAGCTTTTTCAATCTTAGTCTCGGTACGTGGCGCCTCTCGCATCTCGCAGATTCCCCGGCTCTCACCAGGTCATCGGTCCACCTTGTGGGAGAGCTTTGTTTTCCTGTAGACGGTCGCCACTCCAGAATCTGATTATCATTCTGTTCTGCGAGCAATGTGCCCTGCCCACTGCCACTTCAGGGGCCTAACCACCAACTCTTTAAGCAGTATTACTTTAACATTACTTCCAGTGGGAAAGAGACGGAGCTATACGTCCTGTATAGCTCCGTCTCTTTCCCACGTGGTTCCGCGTGGTTAAGGCCCAGTTTGGCCATTCTTCGGGCTAACGGCCGCTTTCTATAACATATCTCAATCCCAATCTTGATCCCGATCCTTGTCTGTAACCAATCAACTGCCGATTTTGTGTCCTTCACCACACAATCCTCACCTTTGATTGGTTACAGACAAGGATCGGGATCAAGATTGGGATTGAGATATGTTATAGAAAGCGGCCGTAAGTCGGTAACCTTAGTTTTCCTTCGATATGTACTTACTTGATCGAAAGTAATCAGGTACCTTTTATGTTGCCATTCTTAAGTGCAGGTAATGCATCTACCTCTATATTTCATACTAGTAGCACGCCGCAGTTTCACCCGCGTAGTTCCCGTTCCCGTGGGAATACGTGGATAAAATATAGCCTATGTTACTCCCGAATAATGTAGCTTTCCATTAGTGAAAGAATTTTTGAAATCGGCAAAGTGGTTTTTAAATTTATTCATTACAAACATACACACACAAAAATACAAATCTTTCCTCTTTATAATATTAGTATAGGTATTATTGGCTATCTGACATTAAGTAAACACAGCGTTTCAAAATAACATTACCAGTTGGATTACATTGCGTTCATCAGACTGTGCGACAGATAATAAAATTGAGCGAGTTACACAATGTGGAACAATCTAAATCAGTATTTCCCAAACCATAGTTCGCGACCCTTTTTTTTTACGTGTGGAAGTCCTCCTGAATGTCTTCTGTCTACTGATTAAAACCATACGGTGTTCCTCCTCAACTGTCTTTTTTGGGGTTCGGGGACATGTTCGCATTCTCCACAATCACCCCGGCAGTGACAGTTTGCCCTTGCAAATCCCATCTCGGGTAAGGGGAGGAGTGAGCTTCTGGTGGGTCCCAACTTAATAATGGGCCCTGAAAAATTTGGACAATACATCGACCAACCAAAATCTAGCTCAAAAAATTCCCAAAACCTTTCCTTTCCTCTGTAATAACTAATAACACTATTTTTAATTAAATTAAGTATACCTATTTTTAGGGTTCCGTACCCAAAAGGTAAAAACGGGACCCTATTACTAAGACTCCACTGTCCGTCTGTCTGTCACCAGGCTGTATCTCATGAACCGTGATAGCTAGACAGTTGAAATTTTCACAGATTATTTATTTCTGTTGCCGCTGTAACAACAAATAGTAAAAACAGATTAAAATAAATATTTAAATGGGGCGTGATTTTTTGAATAATAACGTGACTTTTTTGCCGTGTTTTTATTGAAAATGGTTCGGAACCCTTAGTGCGCTAGTCCGACTCGCACTTGGCCGGTTTTATTACTGTTCAGTGACTGTTTTGTGACTACTAATCATTTACGAATTTGAACGTTTTTGTTAGGTGGGTCGTGGTCCAGTCAACTTTGGGAACCACTGGTCTAAATAATAGTGTCGTGTTACTGGTCATTGTATATTGCTATACGAGTAATTTGACGTATGTAATGGCATCATATTTATGTATATGGTATAGAAACTCATGTTCGAGACAGAGAGGAATTTGGCAAACATTTCATTTAACATGTCGTTGATTTTTTAGCAAATTGCCCTTAATAGTCGAAAATCCTCAGACGTTACCTATTTTTTGAGTAATTAACAAAATGTGTCGGATAGTGAATTGTGTTAGTATGTACTTTGAACGTACGCATACTTGATAGCTTGGGCCAACGGCCTCTCCAACTCCTCTCTAATGTCAAAATTGGTCCAGCTATTTCGGAGAATCGCCGGAACAAACAGACAGACATCTTTAAACACATTACAACGTATCGAACATACTTTCATATGCATTTAGTAAAACGCTGTAATTTTATTGATTTGTATAGTTCCTACATACATACAAATAAATATAATTTAAGCTTATGTCTCTATGTATGTATTATTTATGTAAGTACATATGTAATATGTGTATGTTTGCACCTATTATATTTATAGATAAGTACACTTGCGTTGCATAGCCGTGGGTAGCTGTGAAGCGGCACCTTTGCAACACTTGTACATTTTAAAGGGTGACAAGATTCTTGTTGCAACTGATTTAAGACACCCATCACTGTCGCTTTGGCTTTACATGGAGGCTGAATAGTTAACTGCATAGAAACACTTGAATTTAAACTTCCTTGAATACATTCTTTAGGGTTCCGTACCCAAACGGTAGCCAACGGATCCAGCTGTACCCCACTATCTCATGAACTGTAATAAGTGGAGAGCGAAAATATTTACAGTTTGTATTTCTAATGCTGTTATAACAACAAAGAAGTTTTGGTCCTTTAATTTTATTTTATATTTATTATACCAGCAACGTGTTTTTTTCAGTTTATCGTACGGAACCCTCAGTGTGCGAGTTCGATCCGCACTTGGCGGTTCTTTTTAATGTATAACTATTGAAATATTGTCTATGACTTAAAAGCCAGCTGAATCAGTTATGAAGCAAGTTTTAATAATAATAATATGGGAAACTAGCTCTTGCCCGCGGCTCCGCCCGCGTGGATGTCGGTTATCACGTAAAAAAGTGCCCATGCGCCCATGTCCTTCTCCATATCCCAGGCTATATATCTGTCAAATTTCATGACGATCCGTTCAGCCGTTTTAGCGTAAAAGCGTAACAGACAGACAGACAGATAGACAGACAGACAGACAGACAGACAGACAGACAGACAGTGTTACTTTTGCATTTATAATATTAGGAGGAATGACGGCCCATGCAAACCTATACTTAAGCAAGAACAACAATGAGAAGGTTCCGTGGTCACATGAGAAACTATTGTCTTATGTGTTGACTAGTTTACACTTCGGCGTCGCTTCGTCTTTGTTTCATTTACAGATAAAGATAGACATAGATAACGCAAGTATCACGATCTGTGTGAAAACCAAGCGTGCAGCGTAAATATTTTGACTACCTACTATGACGTCATACTCAAGTACCTACTATTAAGTGATGGGTAAATCAAATCGATTCAAAGACGCCGCCGCGTGTGGCTCCTAATTGACCTAATAGCCAGTTTACTATTGTAGTCTTTGTGACCTAACCACCTAACTGACGTCCGACTAGCGTGCACCGCTAAAGACTGAGCGCGAAAGTGGTGGCTTACGATTTTTGTACGTAAGCTGGGCACCGAATCGGGCACGCGCAGTAGTTGCTCTTGCGTTATCTATGTGTATTTACATCTGTGGTTTCATTATTTATCCTTACCATTCCTCCTTTCTTGCTTCGCTTGCGGTAATAAAGATTTTCGCTTTAAACGTCTCCAAGGTCTCATCTATCTCAGAACCAAAACTCATCAGAAACGGTTTAGCGATTTAGGCGTAAAAGTGTAATAAATAAACGAATTCACTTTCGCATTTATTTATATTATTAGTTAGGATTTTCTAATACTCGCTTTACCCGGGACTTCACTCAAATGGCCAGCTTCACAGGAAACGTTTCATTTTTCAGGATAAAAACTAACCCTGTGATACTCAGCGATGTTGATTTCTGAAGAAGAAATTAACGTTTTATGTTATAGAATTATGGACTTATACTTCCAGAGCTTTCCTACATTTTTGCGGATTTTTAAACCCCGACGCAAAAAGAGGGGTGGTATAAGTTTGACGTCGATGTCTGTATGTGTGTGTGTGTGTGTGTCTGTCGTAAACGGATGGACCGATTTTGATGCGGTTTTTTTCATTCTAAAGCGAGTTTCCTTGCGGTGGTTCTTAGATGTTTGGTTAAAATCGGTCCTGCGGTTTGAAGAGTATCAGCTCTTTTCCAAAATGATGTAAGGCATTTTTGGCATAAAATTGAATTATTTTTTTATTTACGGATGTAGAGGTTAGTTTAGTTATATGTTATTTACAATATAATACTAATTTAACTATATACACTTAAATTAAAATAAACTAAAATATGGAGTCAAAAAATTCATTCGCATTGCTGTCGACTGGAAGTGAGCCCAAAACACTGGCGGCATTGCCACGTTGTATGGCAATGCTTATCCTCTGTCCGAAGTAAAAGCCAGCCCTTGGGTCACGCGAAGTGTCAACTAAGCGTTTACAAAGTTCTTTAAATAGGTAAAGCAATGAGCACTCGGACCCCACGATCCAAGAGTTTCAACCCCAAACGGCTCGAAAATATAATTGCCAACTAGGTTATTGTATTTCCGCCGTTTGAGGTTCTCAGCAGCCGCAGCAGCAGCACCAGCACAGCACGACGAGCTAGGAAGATGGGATGGCGCGATGAAGAGTATCGACACAAGTAGCGTCCGACACTAAAGGCATACCCATCTTCCATGGAAATGAAAGACATACCGTCCGGTTGCTTGCCATCGTCGCGTGCCAGGCCACTGGGTTCTAGTACGGCTGGAACGCCGACGGCAACAAGAACGCGTCGGATAATGTCGTTGATGTTTGCGTGCCGCGCTGTGTGACTATTGACAGTTGACAGCTTTGCCGCAGTGGCAGCGATGAGGGGAACAACAGGATGCGCCTAAGCGAAGGGAAGCAGCGAGGCGGATAGTCGTATCGTCTAACAAGGTGCCTATGTTCGACGACGGTAGTGCGTGAAGCCAGAGGCCCGACTCCCACTCACCCACAGCCAGCAGGCGCGCACGCTCCGCAGAAGTAGCAGAAGTGGCAATTAGGTTCTTCTGAACTTCTCTCCAGAGCGGTTCATCCCACCGTCTCTGGTATGATGGGTTGTCGGGTGGATTTTCATTCGGGCAAGTGAGTCTCCAGGCATTCACAGCCTCGGTGAAGCACGGCACATCAAAATCAATCTGTGTGGAAGCTAGGATATTCCTGATTAATTTATCAGTGCCATGAACCGAGGATATAAAAGGATATAAAAGGATATAAAAAATAATTAACGTCGCGGCGAGGTATCGCTATGTAACAAACTTGAAATATCGATTCTGAACTAGCAATAGCCCGCCGCGACGATAATTACTTTTTGGATATTTATTTTTTACTTTGTATGGGTTGTTTTTTGCGTAGGGGGTTTTTTAATTTTTTTGTTCGAAAGAGCCACCGCGGCCCTGGAACGCAAAGGGCATTAGGAGGAGCACGGATGGGTTTTAGTCAGTAAGAGTTTGACACTCCCTCCCGCTTCACCCAGAGAGAAAGGAGTCATTTGATGATTTATCATTCTTGAAAAAAAGAAACTAAGTATCTACCTTTATGATCATACAGGTGATTTTTAATTCGTTGTCAAGGCAAGAAAAGAAAGAAAGAAACACGGGATAAATAGTTGTTCCCTTTATTTTGTCGAGTTATGTTTACACAGAATATAATTTCACAATTATTATGTAAATGTACTGAACGGTGATTTTTAGAGTTCCGTACCCATAGGGTAAATATGGAAGCCTATTTCTAAGACTCAGCTGTCCGTCTGTCTGTGTGTCTGCCCGTCTGTGTCACCAGGCTGTATCACATGAACCGTGATAGCTAGACAGTAGAAATTTTCACAGATGATGTAACTCTGTTGCCGCTATAACAACAAATACCTACTAAAACAATAAAATAAATATTTAAGAGGGGTACCTGTACCTATTATTTTTCTAGCAATTTGATTAAAGATACATACGTTATTATTACATAATCCTGAGACCGTTGGCAAACCATGTATGCATGGGAGAATGGGAGTGACTCCTCATTCGTTACGTGGGAATTAGCTTCAAGAATACATAACTAATTATGCATGTCGGTCGGCGAAACGGCTTGTCGGTCACTCAGTATACTTAAACCCGATTTACACTTCAATAAGTACAGAAGCGAGTTAACTTGCGTCATCGGCGAGTTAAGTTGTTAATTTTGTTTGAACGGCACAAGCGAGTTAAGTAGTAAGTTGTCGATTTGTCTGTAACCAATCAACGGCCGAGTTTGTGTCCTTCACCACACAATCCTCACCTTTGATTGGTAACAGACAAGGATCGGGATCAAGATTGGGTTTGAGATATATTATAGAAAGCGGCCGTAAGTTGAGTTGAATAGATCGCGATCCTATTTTCTGGCGAGTCCAGAGCGAAGTAGTCTCTCGCGTCTCCCGCACCCGGCAACTTAACTGGCGACTAATAAAAATAGACGGGCGACTAATAAAAATAGACGGGCTACTAATAAAAATAGAAATGAGGGCTCACTCATTCGTAAAGCATATCTATATTCAACTGTGTCTTCTACAGACAATTCCATAAGAAGGTTAGTGCTAGTACCACGTTCTTTTCTTCTAGCAATCCACTTTCTTTCCCATATGCGTCTGGGTCTATTAATTTCTATTAATATTTGGGATATTTTTAAATGCACATCTGTATAATTTAATGCATACCAGAAAAAATAATGCTGTGCAAAAAATCCCAATTGATTAGAAAACATGTCTTACAAAAAAACTAAAAAAATCATCCAAAACGAGATGACCTTTTTATCGAATTCACACCAAAAATGTGGTTCATACATCGGATTTATGATTTATAAAACAAAAATACGAATTGTTTATCAAAAATACTAACTTGCACTCTAAATTGCACTTCCCTGAAATAGCAGGTGGTTATCATGGTTACAATAGTAGCCGGTCATTGGGCACCCCGACTCGGACAGGTTAGGTTAGAAGGGGATGGCGGGGTCAAGTGAGCGAGCGAAGCGAGCGAACAGACCCCGCCATCCCCTTCGTGGTTATTTTTTTTTAAACCACCCAGAAATATCATTAGCCAAATATTCGTTCAGTAAAACAGTTCTGCAAATACCATTAAACAGTATATCGAATTTGATTTATTTAGTGTGCATAATTTGAGTGCAAGTCAGTATTTTTGGTTTAACTTTGAAATATTTTGATCGAAAAAAGTGAATATACAGATATCGATTTAAATACATGCCTTAATATTTCACTTTCAATGTGTTGTGCAAGTATTGATACTATTTCTCTTATTATAGCACGTAAATTGGTGTTGAGTAATTCAACATCCATTTTCTGAATTAAAACAACGCGAAACGCGACTAGTCTTCTTCTCGGCAACTTATGACTACTCACTCTGCCCGTTTGGATGCTACTTACAACTTACTACTTATTACTTAACTGTCTGAGTACTGTACTTATTGAAGTGTAAATCGGGCTTTAGGGCTCAAGGCTGCGGTTCCGTGTAGTGGAGCCCTTACGGAGTATGCCTGTGTAGGATTTACCAGGTCTTACAACCGAAAAACCGAACAGATAATTTAGCTAGACATTTTCGACCTCCTTCTTTTCTTGTCGATTGACTCATAAATTATTATATTTTGTCCGACCAGTATTGATTATCGATGGTCGATGGGGCCGAAAAGTTTTGGAGTGGCGACCGCGTACCGGAAGACGCAGCGTTGGAAGGCCTCCCACAAGGTGGACCGATGACCTGGTGAGGGTCGCGGGTAACCAATGGATGCGAGACGCACAGGACCGGTTGTTGTGGCGACACTTGGGGGAGGCCTATGTCCAGCAGTGGACGTCTTTCGGCTGATATGATGATGATGATGATGATGATGATGATGATGATGATGATGATGATGTATTGATTGTACAGATCTATCATTGGCCTCATTCAAATCTTGGATAGGTTCTGGCAGGTGGTTCTGCACAATGGGAATTAAGATGGTGATGCATGTCCTGTGAAGGGGCTCCGCACTGGCACTGCGTTTGGGACGGGTGAAGAATGCCCCTATTGGCCAGATTATTTTTACAGCGACCAACCTGGGTCCGCAGTCGATTAAGAGATTTCAAGATTGGCCACTGAAGTTCACGTCCACATCTCTTGTCTTATGGTTGGTCCCTTACTGAAAGTTGTCCAGACTTATAAAGAATTACCAGTCTCTTCATCTACTGACGTATGCAAGTTTAACTGTTTTTAATTTTGTATGCAGCCTAGTTTTTACTTTTTAAAATTTCAAGCCGGCTGATGATTGTGAAACACTTGTCCGGCACACGATTCTCCGATGCATGCTCAAACACGCATGTGTTTGAGTCTTGTCCTCGATCTCGCCAGACGGAAAGCGTAGGATTAAAATAAAGGATTAAAATGGATAATACATACGAAGTACCTACATGTTTTATTCCTGGGTTTATTAGCGGGGGGATAGATGAACTATAATTACCTATGGCGGCAAACCGTGCGTCGGAAAAAGTTCCATCGACGATCCACCGAAAAGTGAATCTTTCAGTCGGCGCACCGTTCGAATCTGTGCGGTTCTCCTCAAAAGACCACGTAGACGGTCAAAATCAAATGAGAACCATGTAAGTTAGTAACTGACCTACATGGTTCTCATTTGATTTGACCATTACTTTATATTGTGTGGATTTCAAAAGTGCCTTTGACCTCTGAGTTTGTTTCGCTGTTTAGCTAGAAAATACCGACATCGTCTAGTATAAACCAAGGAAAAAAAAAATGCAAAATAAATTAAAATTATCATTTATTTGTCTGCAGGTTTTCATGGTGACTATTCTGGCAGCAGTAGCAACCAGTGAGCCTCCGGTGTCCGGTTACAACTACCAGCAACCTGCTAACCACAATAGTTATAACTCGCCAACCAACAGTTATATACCCCCAACTACAGGTCAGTATTTCCAAAATACAACTAATAACAGGCTGCCGGGGTCGATCTTCTAGGTTAAGCAATACTTGGCATGGTTGGTCTGTGGATGGGTGACCATTTTATCATACCGAGACTCCTCCTTGCCTCGGAAAGTACGTTAAACCGTTGGTTATCATTGTAGATCTTTGGCAGTCGTTACGAATTGTCAGAAGCCAGAAAATCTGACTCCAGTCTTGCCAAGAAGTACCTTGTTACCCAGTTACTGGGTTGTGGAGGTCAGGTTGGCAGGCGCTCCACTTAAAATACTGGTACTCAGCTGACTGTGGTTAGACTGGAACCCGACCCCCATATATTTTTTTTTTTTTAATTAAAAACGTTGCCCCACACTAGGAGTTTCTCCTGTATAGTGGCAGTGTTTACAAACATACAAAGTCAGATACACAAATAGCCAGACCCGAACTATTTGTAGGCCATACAAATATTTGTTCCGTGCGGGAATCGAACCCGCGACACGCAGCGCCAACCGTGTCGTAAATTGGGAAAAGGCAAGGTAGACGATGATTACAAGTAGCTTCTAATTCGGTGGACATGAACAAGTTCGACTTTGTAGAGCTATAGAAGAATGCAGAAAAGGGTATAAAGTCCTGCAAACCTCAATTGCCTAATGTTTGTTATTGGGTAGTGGGTGGGTGTCAATAAATGAAAAATAAAATCAATCAATACTTAGCCTAGAGCCCAACTTCACTCCCGATGACTCCATCACCCTCCTCCAAGAGTAGGAGACAAGTACACTACGCAAACCACGACTGCCGACCTTCCACCCTCGCCGCTGAGGCCGATCACGACGTCCCCGACAATGTCCGCCCCGACCCTTGCTCGAGCCAGCCCGGGCCGCTGAGCCTGTAGTTTTAAATTTGCCCCTAAATAATAATCTTAGTTCGATCCAGCCGGGCCCTAGCTGTCCGTCCCCAGCGACGCCCTAAGCCGAGGCCCGTACCCCACAGGGGGTGCCCTTAGCGTGTAGTCGCTTAGTTTGTAAGTTTTTAATAACCTTGGCTGGAGGCTTTTATAATTATATTAAGGCCGCCTCAGGCAAGTCCAGATCAACCTCCTAGGTTGACCTGTGAGAGGCCACTCATAAAAGAAGCCAAGAGCTCAATATGTTGGGGTCGGTTTCCAGATACGGATATAATGTAAACTATCGAACTTGGATGTGAATTATTGTATTCGAAATTACCTGTTCACAATATATCGAGAGTTCTCAATGTTACAAAGATTTTTGTCAATTTTACGGTGTTTGCAAAATATCCGGTGGCATTATAAAGCTTTATTTATTTATTTAAAACTTCATGCACACAAATGTACAGAGGCGGACTTAATGCCTTAGGCATTTTCTACCAGTCAACCTTTGGGTGATGCAGAGACAAATAGTGGTAGGTGCAATGTGGAAAAGAAAAAAAAACAGAAACGCGATTTATATTTAATTACTTACTGTAAAGATATATTATATTATTTATAATTATATAAACTATACATACCATACAAAACTATACTATAATATATATATGTTTTCGTACTTTCAGTTTTCACTTCGCCAAGTAACAATTACTTACCTCCCACCTTCGGAGCAGGGTCGCAGCATCAGCATGGGCACGAGCACGGGAGCGGACACCACGGCGGCCACGACAATGAAGTTGTGAGTACCTCCTAATCTACATGACATCGGGACTAGCCCGCCACGGTGTTCCCAACGACTGCGACTCCAGCAGTGTCATTCTGTAAACATGTCGAAGTGAATGCTTGGGTGAAGTACTCTTAATGAGCAGGGCGCAAATGTTTCATCCTACATGCAAGCTCTGCTCAGAGGACTATCCCTTATACCTACCGTGTGTAAGTGTTGTAAGTGTTTGGTCAGTGAGCAGTGCCTGGTGGTCTACAAGCTCATTAAGCCCAATCACTTCAAATCTATTTCGATTTAAAAGCGTTTACGCGGTACGGCTTTTCATACAAACTTTCAAATCCTTGTTCTTCAAAATGAATGAACCGATTTTAACGAAACTTGGTAAGCATACGCTAGATATCAAGGTCTAAATAGTTATCAGAAAACATTTTTGAAAAAGATTTCAGAGGGAGAGGGAGAACGATTTTAAGTTTTCTATAGAAAGTGAAAAATCACTATATCCTTCCCCCTGAACTCTTTTTCAAAAATGTTTTCTAATAACTATTTAGACCTGGATATCTAGCGCATGCATACCAAGTTTCGTTAAAATCGGTTCATTCATTTTTAAGAATAAGGACTTGAAAGTTTGTATGAAATGACATACGGCGTACACGCTCTTAAGGCCAAGTACTTGAATTAATTACGATTACACCTACCGTACCTACGCTTACGTAGTAACTATTCAGTAATCTGTGCCTACGCGTTAACTTGGCACCTGGCTCGACACATTTCGAATGACGTTTTGAGGTTTTAATTAAAAGTGAACCATTCGATTTCGATGAAAACAATATAAACGCGTTAGTATCACTGTTACAGTTGCGTTTATAATAATATTTCATCGAAATCTAATTGTTCAATTTCAATTAAAACTTCAAAACGTAATTTTTGAGCCAGGTGCCAAGTTAATGCGTACGGGTAGTAAACAAGAGTGTGGTCATAATACTGCAGAATCGACCTCTGATCACAGAGGTGGGTTCTACACTCTTCGCATCCGCTCCGTCACCATTCGCAGGCTGTCTCCATCCAATCGCAGAACACTCCTGGTTATCTTCCTGTTCAGGAACGACACCATTGTCAGATACCCTGTAACACCCCGTAGGACGCGCCCTGTTTAAACTCGGCGGTACGATTACGTAAAAAAATTACCCCGGTAAAATGCAACTGTGGATTGTAAATTAAACTATCGAGAGCGTAGTCGCGGAAAAATCTAGTTAATTTTATTAAAGTTAAAGTGCCAGTTCTTACTGTCCATAATGGACAACGACGATGACGCATCATCTGAGAGTTTAGCATACCTTAGTTAATGTCGCTAAATAGAAAGTTTCAATTTACAGCTTAACTTACGAAACATTGAAGTCAGTTTGCAAAATACCTATTAGTACCTGATTTACCATAATTTCGTTTGCCTAATTTGTTAACCTGCTAAGTCAATATTTTGAGCAATTTTACTTTTTATACCGATAAAAAAAAAAATCGATCGATGGAAAAGTAATAACAGCTATGTCAATCTAAAAACATTAGAAATGCAATGCCTGAAAACCTGATTTTTTAACAAAAACATATCTTCACGAAAACTGTAGACTTCTTCAAGAGAAACTGCTAAATTCTAAAAAAATAAAATTACATAATTCATTTTTAATTCCTCTTAAAAACTATTTAGGAAATAACGTGCAGGTTAACGAATTAGACCTACTTGTAACACTAAGAAAAACAAATTTAAAATACTTCGATAGAATGAAATAAAATGCTACAAGGTCATAAAAAACTACTAACGTGTTTGCAGAAAATTTCCGGAGATGTCAACTGAGATAGTTATATTTATAAGGCACTTCACACACATAGCAACTTTAGTTGACGAAACAACCAACTCATTATAACTTAAGTTAGCAGCCAAGCTAGTTGCAGCAATAAATAGTATCAATTTACAGTTGTCTCTATTGACGTTGTGACGTCAGTATGTAGTTTGACAGGTGCAAAGTCACAAAGACAAAAGTGAGATTTTATTTTCACAACTAGCTATTACTATATTTATACACTTGTTGTTCTCCTCATCGCTGCCACTGTGGCGAAGTTGTCAACAACCTCGGTCATCACGGCCTGTCATGCAGCTGTAGCGCGGGCCACATAACGCGGCACGCGAATATTAACGACATCATCCGACGAGCTCTTGTCACCGTCGGCGTTCCGGCTGTATTAGAACCCAATGGCCTGGCACGCGACGATGGCAAGAGACCGGACGGCATGTCGTTATTTCCATGGAAGATGGGTGGGCCATTAGTGTGGGATGCTACTTGTGTCGATACTCTTGCGCCATCCCGCCATCGCGCTGGCGCTGCCGCTGCGGATGCGGAGAACCTCAAGCGGCGGAAATATAATAACCTTGTTGGTAGTTATATTTTCGAGCCGTTTGGGGTTGAAACTCTCGGGTCGTGGGGTCCGAGTGCTCATTACTTGTTCAAAGATCTGTCAAGACGTTTAGTTGACACTTCGCGTGACCCAAGGGCTGGCTTTTACCTCGGACAAAGGATAAGCATTGCCATACAACGTGGCAATGCAATGCTGCCAGCCTTTTGGGTACATTACCAGTGGCCTGCGATGCGGAGGAATTTTTCGACGCCATGTTTTAGATTATTTTTAGTTTTTGGCAATTCGGAATAGATTTCTTCGCCAATTGAAGCAACCAGCGCAGCGTGCGTGTATGTCCAGAGACGTGTGAACGTAAACGAAGCAAGGATCATGGCAGACGGCGTTCAACAGTAAAAAAAAAGAAAACTAGAACTCTTCATATTTTTTTAAATAAAATGTATAAATGTCGTCATGTTGATTTGACATCAAAGCTTGAAAAGTCACCCCTCTCATGTTATACTTAAACGCAATTTCCTACTGTACTTTTCTTGATTCCATACCTTTCTCTCTATAATAATTATACAACGTGTTACAGAATAAACGCAATACCTCTTAATAGGTCATTGTACTAAATTATGAACAACTTTTACTATAGGGCCAACGCTGAAATCGCGAAAAAAAATTCGAAGGCTCCATACACAAAATTAAATGCACACTAATTTTTTTTTCGCGAATTCGGGGTTGCTCTCATATTAAAAGTTGTTAATAACGATGAGTACAATGACCCCTTAAGATGTATTGCATTTATTCTGTTACACGTTGTATAATATAATAGAGGGAAAGGTATGGCATTAGAAAAGTACAGTAGGAAATTGCGTTTAAGTAAAACATGAGAGGGGTGACTTTCAATCTTTGATGTCAAATCAACATGACGACATTAATACAATTAAAAAAAAAATAAGAAGAGATCTTGATTTCTTTTTCTTTAATCTGTAGAACGCCGTCTGCTACGATCCTTGCTTCGTTTTCGTTCACACGTCTTTGGACATACAGCGCAGCGGTTGCTTTCATAGAGATCTACGCTTTGGAACGTGCAAATAGCTTCATGTTTTTGACTGACTGACTTTGACAATTCAAAAGTACTTGTGAATGGTTTTTTGAAATAAATGCTTTGACTTGACTTGACTTGACTTTCAATCGGCGAAGAAATCTGTTCGGGCGTCTTCGACAACCTTCGGCTGACGTCGGCAGCGGCGCGGCAGCGGCGCGGAGGCAGCAGGAGGCGCGGGCGCGCGCGACTCGAGGCCTGCAGTGCGATTCTGTAAACATGTCGAAGTGAACACCCGGGCGGGGCGCACGACGGGTGAGTTGTCAAACCATACAAATAAGATGGAATGACAGCTCTATTGTCGTTCACTCCGCCAAGGTGAACACAACACGTGAGATGTCGACAGAATCGACCGGCTGGCGTCCCGTCACTTCGCTACGGGTCTCCAACGACGATACGCGCGCGCACTCATTAATATTATATTGTACCTTACTGGAGACTCGAATATACAGTTTATTCATACAGTCCACTGCTATCATTTTAAAGCCCTAAGAAAATCTATTCCGAATTGCTATCAACTAGCAACTAATAATATCTCCTGTTCTACTTGAGGTATGTCGCTTTGTGTCTAAAAACACTCGCTGGAACGAGCTCCTTCAATTGAACTATTGCCCTCTTCAATTGGTTGAGTTGGTGAGGAGGGAAGCTAAGTGTGTCAACTTGACTTTTAATGTTGTTGAGCAGTACGGGTCTTTTTTATATTAAAAACACTAGCTTTTGCCCGCGACTTCGAACGCACATATCCCATTTTTTTCCGTTACCATAAGCAACCAGTGTGAGACAGCGCCGGCAGGATCTAACATGCTGCTACGTCCTGCAGTGCCGAAGACACAGCTGTGCGTGTCTCGTTTGCACCACTCTACGAAGACTGAAGACATCGTAGAGTACATACGGGTGAAGACCCGCCATAACACGAATTTCCAGTCGTTCCTGGTGCGCGTTCCGACTCACCATTTGGTGACCTTCCTCAAGGAAGAGTTTTGGCCGAAAGGTGTGCTGTATCGGCGTGTCCGCGGACGGCTACGCGACACCTCACAGCGTAACATGACGCCCGCCGTCACTACATGTGCAGTAGTTTTAAAGTTTTTTTTTTTTACATAAAATATTTATTAGTAATTGTTTTTATATCTATATATGTATTGTGTTTTATGGGACTTAGTAGCCTGAAATAAAAGATAAATAAGAATTCCGGGAAATCCTCTTCTTAGTGCTTTCCCCAAGGAACCTTTTTTTTTTTTTTTTTTTATAGGATGGGAAATCATCAAATGACCCCTCCCGCTCTGGGTGGAGCGGCAGGGAGTGTCAGACTTTTACTGACTAAAACCCACCCTTAGTCCTCCTAGTGCCTTTCTTCCCAGGGCCGCGGTAACTCTTTCGAACATATTCCGCAACCCTGGCAGGCTCTGGCCCTGGCGGGCCCCGTCTCCGTTGCTGACTGCTCGTTGCTGACGGCGCGTTTGGAGTGAAACGCGCCGTCGACTCTGGCCTGACCTGATCGGACAGCGAGCTACCCATTGCTCGCTGTCCGCAGGCGTCAGTCACTGCGCCTTGCCCAGGAGCGTCAGTTCCTGAGAGGCGCAGCGACTAACGTACGTCTGGAGGAGGCGAAATGGGGCCATTACTGGCACTCCATTCTAGCCCCCTCCCGAGCAGTTGCAGCGGCGGCGACGGTGGCGGCGGCTGCGGCGGAAGCGACGGCGGCGGTGGCGGCGGTGGAGGAGGGTTTCTTCCTCGTCCCGGCCCTGGCGGGTGGACCGCAGGCTTTGCCCCCAGCCCAGTGATCGGCCGGCTTGCCAGCTGCCGCACATGCGAAGCAGTGCGGCGCGGCGTCGCACGAGCCGGCCCTGTGACCGGGCTAACCACAGCGGAAGCAGTGGTCACTGCGGTCCACTTCCGAGGTGCAGAGTGCTCCGACATGGTTGCCAACTTGGCAACGGAATTTCAGTTTTCTCCGACCAGTAGTTTCAGCTGTGCGTTGTCTGTCAGTCACTCAATCACTCAGTAACGGATGAGTTTTACATAATGTGTATTGATTGATTATGTGGAATATCAGTTGCCTAACTCGAAGAACGGTTACTCTGTCTGTGAAACACCTAAGTCATTGTTAGGATTCGGGTTAACCTTCAATGGACGATAAAAGACAAAGTTAATTTAAGAAATTGTTTATAAACTGATAATGCATTTATTATCGTCGAAAATATAAAAACAACACTGATTTGCAAATGTTAAATAAACAACTAATTAGTCTTCTTGCGTATATTGTAGATATGATATGAATTGATTGGCCTTAACCTGTAGATGTCGTTCTCAATACTATAAAATATATCTCCATAATCGCCAAAGATCATGCTATTAGGAAAGAATTCTAAGTCAGCGACCTTTCTAGCTGTTCCGTTATAACATGTTATTTCATATATCCCGTCATCTGATAGTCCATATGTCTTCTCACCTTCAACGAAAAAATTATACACAACGCGCAAATCCTTATTTTGGACTACTTCTTGACTATTATGAGCACAAAAAACACCACACATAGTCACAATATGCACATTTTTTTCATTATCCACATCAAATTCCATTACAGTCTTCATGTTGCCAACTTTAACAGCAGTCTGTCCTTCATTGAATATCTTGTATATCATATGATCGTTTGCATCTATTAAGTACATTTCATTGTTCCTTATAACTATTTTGAAAATGTTCATGTTGTACAAGCCAATGTTGGTAGCAACGTTATCCAGGGCATTATATTTGTATAACCCATCATCTGATCCGAAATACACTTCACTCGTATCCGGATCGACAGCCGTAGCTTTGTTTCTATGTATGCCTTTGATTTTCGTTGCTTCTTTCGTCACAACATTTACGTATGCTCGTCTAGAGTTCTGTGCTTCATCGTCCATGTACATGAAAAACAGGTTTCTACTGGAAGAGTCGTAGGCTAGTTCTTTAGGGCTCTGAAAAGCCTTCGTCAGGAGTTCTTTTCTGTACATTCTCGTTCCTATTCTCTCAATAGGCGTGTCAGTTAAGTAAATCCTCAATGTCGCATCCACACACACGAGTATGGTGAAAAATAACACTTTACTAGTCATTTTTGCGTGCGACTGTAACTGAATCAGCTTTGCCACTGGTTTTGTTAATGTTTTGATTACTTGTCTTAGTTTTACCAACTTTGTTTTTGCTGTTGACAGCTGTTTATTCGTTCAAATTTAGTTCTTGTGCGTCAGTAATAAATGCTTAATATTATTTTAGTGCTGTTTCCTGTGTGTTTGTTTGTCTGCACGCTCAGCTGACTTCTCTGTAAATGAGCAAATTGTTGTAAATAAGTTTCGAGGTCGTCTTTATTTCATGTTTGTAGGGATTTACACAACGCATCGTATGTGCTCACTAATTGAGCTTGTTAAGCTGGTATGAGTTGGTGGAATGTCTTGATTGAATTAGTGTTCTAGAACTTTAATTTGTTGAATTCCCTTCTCAGTTTTATTGTGGCGCTAATTCCTGTAATGAATACATTCTTCTATGACAAGTCTCATTGTTATTGTTGTTGGTTTACCGGTATTTTTTTTGTTTTGCTTACGTAATTATTGTACCAATACCCGACATTCATTTCATATTATTAAAAAAAAACAACGGGTTGCACTTGAGCATTAACGTTGTGCATTTTTGAATATTTTGGAATGGTCAGGGAATAATTTTGCACGAATTGCTTTATTTATCAGTATAAAAGTACTATCATTTATGTGGTTAAAAACAATATTCATTTATTGCGCTATCGTACACAAACATCACGATTTACTCGTATATTACATTTATTACATTATCCGTTTTACGAATTTTCGATCAGGTCACGTCCTGACGGTCACGTGTCCTGACGCGAGTTTAACATTTTTACCCATCCCAAAAAGTGCACAACGCCGCTAAATAAGTTTTCACTTCAAAACAAAACTGAACATAACTGCTAAATAAACATTTTGTATTGCACTTTACATAAAACCGACTTGTATAATTTTAAAACAATCATCTAAGATACTATTACAATAATACATAACGTCTCGGTGAGACTGCAATACCGCGAAGCTAAACTTTTCCATAAGGTCTATTTTCAATACTGCAATATCGCGAAACATTCTTTGCTATAATGTTTAACTTTAAATAAAATAACATCGGAAATTAGACCTTATAGCAATGTGTAGTTTCGCGGTATTGCAGCCTCAAGTACCTATTATATTATATTATAGTAATTACTTCATGTTCACTTCACTGTTTTAATAAACATATTTTCTCGTTCCAGCCCAAGTCTTATGAGTTCGGGTACTCGGTGAAGGACGCCCAATCAGGCAATGATTACGATCGTAAGGAGAGTTCGGATGGCAATGTTGTGCGCGGAGAATATAGAGTGCAGCTTCCCGACGGCCGTACGCAGATTGGTAAGTGTTGAAGAAGAAGAAGAATGAACACTGTCTTTCAATTTCGTCATTGTTGCATTCTGGTTCCGCCTAGCCTGTTCCCAAATAGCCTCACATGAGATATATTTATGACACCTCTTTAACTGTCTCCCTGGTCGATTGGTTTAGGTGTTTGCCTTGTGACCCGGTGGTCGTGGCTTCGATTCCCACGGGAAGCATACTTTGTAAAGTTGTTTCCAGTTTCGCTAGGACATTGCAGGTTTGAATCACCTGATTGTCTGATAAAAAGATGATTCCGTGCGTTGAAGGCACGTATAAGCCGGTGGTCCTGGCCGCCAAATGGCGGTCGTCAAACCATGTCAGAGGCCCTTGAGAAACTCTGACACTAGGGTGTGTGGGGTAGTTAGACCTTACTGCCCACACGATAAAGAAGAAAGAAAGAAAGACTTTTTTAATATGAAAGTGTCACAAAACCTACCTACCTACCCTTTTCCGAACGAAATTGGGGTCGACTTTCAGTTAAACCGGATTCAATTGGATACCAATATTTGCATCCATAAAAGTATTTATTATTAATAATTTATCTCATAATATTATTTAATATGTAGGTACTATTGTGATATTTGTTTTGCTAATTTTTATGTAGGTATTTTATGTCTTATACAGGGTGTTCCAGAAAGGTGTGGTCATATTTAAGGGTGATGTTTGGTAGCTGACAAACATTAAGGAAAAAATGGCAAAACATAAAATAGGCGATTTTTTTCAAAAAACTCGACCAGAAAAAACGACTAAAAATTAACGATGAAATGATTTTTCAAGCAGTTTGTTACAGTTGGTGGCATTTACTTGAGTTCAATTACAGCTTTGATGTGACCAACTGCATCAGACTGCTTGAAAAGTCATTTCTTCGGAAGTTTATACTTAGTAGTTTTTTCTGGAATTTTTTTTCGAAACAATTCACATTTTTTATGTTTCGACTTTTTTTCCTTAATGTATATCAGCTACTCAACATCACCCTTAAATAAGACCTTCCCGGAACACCCTGTATAAAGTTAATTGTTTAATTTTTCATTGTCTACTACATTTTCGTCGGTCCTTACGCAGGTACTCTGGAAGAGATTTCTATAGAAATAAGCATCGACACCTTTGTAGCTATTTTCTGTTCCTTCTTCTTGTATGTTTTTTATGTGTGTACATTAATTGTTACCTATGGAAAATAAATATCATGCCAACACGCCTAAAAGGGGTCGGCAGAGGTATATTTGAAGTGACTTTTAATTCTTTTTTTTATAATGAATTGGCTAGCTCTTGACCTCGATCACGCCTGATGGAAAGCGATAGATAAGGTCCATGATGAAGCGAGTGAATTCAATATTAGACAACAAGAAACTCACTCCAGCTATGTTTGTTTTGTTAGAACAATTTATCTATACTTACATCATGTACCCGCAAATGCTTACATTTTTTTTATTTAATGATTTATGAAGCAAAACTAAAAGTAAAATGAATGTACCAAATATTCAAAGGACAATGACAGAAATAGGCTCAAATCATATACCGTCTGACAGACTTTCGACAATAATGATAATTCATAATAAAAAACAGTAATAATTATACATTATAAATCAAATCTGTTGAAGTACACCGTAAAAAAGTTATTTTAAATAGTTATTCAACTATAACACACAACACAATTCCTAGATGCAATTTCACTATGAAATGTTGCTATTACCAAAATAAAATAATATCGATACGAAATTGCACTTGAAAATCGATTACAACAATATCAATATTAAACTGCGTTCTAACTTGCAAAGAGTCTAAGAGAGTAAGAGATATTTTATTTCACTTTACAATTACTATTTTTTATTAAATCAGTGTTAAAAGCATATTACTAAATCCATAAATAACTAGTTAAGTAATTTAATCACGATTCGAATGATTTAACTGGTAGAGGGCTAACTGTCTTAACTTCCGAGATATCGTCGTTTTATTAAGGTAATAATTAGAAATAATTTAATTCGATTATCGATACCGTTTAGAATAGTTTATTTATAATAATGTTTTCATAGTGCTGGCAACTCTTGATCTAAAACTTAAACTTGTATTTTCTCTGTTCAGTTGTCATTACCAAAAAGTTTGACTATCCTTCACCAAAGAGTATGTAACAGCACCCTTCACCTTCTTGAT
Organism: Melanchra persicariae; assembly: GCA_947386135.1. Taxonomy (NCBI): domain Eukaryota; kingdom Metazoa; phylum Arthropoda; class Insecta; order Lepidoptera; family Noctuidae; genus Melanchra; species Melanchra persicariae. The sequence continues at coordinate 12,515,319 of OX376668.1, forward strand.
ATCACGAGGGACGAAGAGTTTCCGTTTTTTTGAGTTTTGCGTTGATTATTGCTCTGGACTCTGATTTTTCTACGGCTTACGACTACCTTGGCTGTTGAAACTGAACCTGAACCTGTATTACTCGTAATTATCTGGTATCAAGGAAAAGAAACATAATTCATAACAATAAAAGTGGGAGAGAGAACGTTGAGCTATACTGTTGTAATTGCATAGTTGGCGAAGAACCGTAGATTACTGTGTACATACAATGACAATAATGCGGTCCCTCGGTTGGGCAAGATATCTAACAAATAACCTCTAATCCTGAAATGATGATGTTAAAAAGTATAAATGTGGTTTTTTTTCATATTTTCTAAAATAATGTAGGTATGTTATAAATGTATATTTTTAAAATAAAAACATATACCTATATGCGACGGTAGTATGCTAAAAATCTTTAATTATTAATTATAATATAATATTATACTATTCAATTCTAAAATTATTTTCGTTTTTTTATAAAATATAGTTCATCTTTGTCGGTTCTGGCCGAGTCTTGTAGTAAACCCTGGCATTCTCATTCTCCTTTGCGTTTACTGATTTGATTGACTGAATAAAATTTCAATAGCTAATCGCGTCACTCAACTTGCGTTTAATTTGTGTCGCATCAATAATTTCGAAACTACAAGCAGAGGGCCAATTTTAGTCGACTTACGAGTAGATGACTACTTATCATCTACTAATTTTTAATCAGCGTTCGCCTCAATTTCCACACAACTTTTGACAGATTAAGGCCCATACTCCAAACGAGGAGCTCGTGGCTAAATTATAACAGCCACACTGGCCAATCGTCAAGTTTAAGCAACGCTTGCCGAGGTTGGTCTGTGGATGGGTGACCATCGTAACATACCGAGTCTCCTCCGTGCCTCGGAAAGCACGTTAAGCTGTTGGTCCTTGCTGTCATTTGTAGATCTTTGGCAGTCGTTACGGATTGTCAGAAGCCAGAAAATCTGACACCAGTCTTGCCAAGAAGTCAAAGTAAACCATTTACAGGCACTTTTGAATTGACAAGGTCGGTCGTTTAAAAAAAAAAAGATGAAGCTATTTGCACGTTCCAAAGCGTAGATCTCTATGGAGAAGAACGTGCAAGAAACTCCACGGACACTTTTAAAAATAATATTTTGTTACAAAATTAAGGTTACATCATTCATATTGAAATTATACATATATGTGAGAACGATGTAAAAGATGTGCAGGATAAAAGAGTCCGGAGTAAAAAAGAAATAATTCAAAGAAATAATTAAAATAAACCATGGCAGCCGAGAGATGACCAGCTTCAGCTGACGGTGCCCGTTCACGAACATGACGCATACGCTATCACCATTCGGCTCAAACATTTTTAAGGAAGCCAAATGATCCAACGCATACGCCACTATCAGCCAGATTTTTGAGTGAGCATGACATCCCCAATCGCCAGGGTACATTCAAGTCAAAGACCTACCCAAAATAATCATTATAGTTTAAACTAGCTGTTGCCCGCGACTTCGTTCGCTTGTATGTATTGTAAAATGATGTGGCTAGGTAAGATCAATGTGTTCGTATATCTTATACGAACAGTCAATTTCTATCATTGCTTGCCTCTTTTTTATGTATGGGAAAACATCAAATGACTCCTTTCGCTCTGGGCGGAATGGAAAGGAGTGTCAGACTCTTACTGACTAAAAGCCATCTGTGTTCCGCCTAATGCCCTTTGCGTTCCAGGGCCGCGGTGACTCTTTCGAACAAATTCCGCGACCCTGGCAGGCACTGGCCCTAGCGAGCCTCGTCTTTATGCTGACATCTTTTTGTGACGCGCGTGGAACACAACGCGCCCGCGCCGTCGAGTATCACCTCTTCTGTTCAAATAAGTTTTCGTGAGAAACGTTGTAATGATAATGCTTCTTTCATTTCATCGAAACTATTCACAGAAGTCCTAGAAGATGCCGTTAAAAATGTGGGTATAGATTGGGACTATAGCGGTATTAACGTCAATTTTCTGCCCAACTGTCTCACTTAAGATTTGCAGATGACTTTGTGGTTTTCACTGAGAACTTCGATGACCCCCAGAAAATGCTTCAAAATCTTTAAGATGCTTCTTTTAAGTTGGGTCTTGGGATGAATATGACCAAGACCAAGACGAAGGTTATGGCAAACACCTTCAGCGATTCCAACATGGAAATGAATTATTGGAGATGATTAACCGATATGTTTATCTTGGCCATATCCTTTCAATTGGCAAAGAAAATCAACAAACGGAGGTATCGAAAGGAACACACCTTGGATGGGCCGCTTTTATCAAAATGGACTACATTCTGAAGCCTGCCAAAATTCCGCAATGTCTGAATTACCGCCTTTATAACCAGTGTGCTTTTCCCACCATGACTTACTTACATGGACGCTCACGCAGGAGGCTGTTTGCAGACTGATAGTTGCACAGAGAGCCATGGAGCGTTCCATGCTTGGTAGAGGTACGTCGTCGAGATCCGAAGACGTACGAAGGTTTTCAACATCGGAAAACGAATTGTAGAACTAAAGTGGGGCTGGGCAGGACACTTGGCAAGGCGCGGTGATGATAGGTGGAGTAAGGCAGTGACTGAGTGGCGTCCATGGACTGGAAGAAAAAGTATTGGTCGACCGGCGGCGAGATGGGCGGACGATATTGTTGCCATCGTGGGTAGAACCTGGATGAGGCTGGCACAGGAACGTGGGGATTGGCACACGAAAAGAGAGGCCTATGCTCAGCAGTGAGCGAAGTTGGACTGTGGATAATGATGATGATACACGATGTTGATGAAACTTGCTAAGTTTGTTAACACGCGATAGAGCTACATAAAGTTGTCCATGGGAAAACAAACTAGAAGAAGTCAACCCCCGCAGAGGACACGGCGGAGCATACGGTGAAGGTCTGCCCTGTTTGGGCGGAGCACCGCCGTGTCCTCGTCGAGGCAATCAGCGACGGCGACCTCTCGCTACCGGTTCTGGTTCACTCCATGGTTCAGAGCGCGGAGGCGTGGGAAGCCGTCACCCTTCTTTTGCGAAACAGTAATGCTAGTAAAGGAAGGTGCGGTCCCGTGAAGGAGAGGCAAACGTCACCCCTTAGCCGCCGAAATAGAAGAAGACGCCCGGGGCGTTAGGAGTCGCAGGGCGATTCTCGGCCACCGTAGGCACGGGCCTGCGGACGGCGAGCGTTGGGTGGCTCGCGGCCAGATAGCAACCAGCGGCCCTACCATGACGTGTTAAAGCGTGAGTCGTTCGAGCGAGAAGGAGGGATGGAGCTATACACCCTATATAGCGCCACTGGTCCGGGTCGACGAAGCGTTGTGTTCCATGCGCGCCTCCAAGAGATGTCAGCTAAGTAGACGGGGCCCGTTAGGGCCAGAGCCTGCTACGGTTGCGGAATTTGTTCGAAAGAGTCACCGTGACCCTGGAACGCAAAGATCATAAGGAGAAACACAGAAGGGTTTTAGTCAGTAAGAGTCTGACACTCCCTTCCAGTTTACCCAGAGCGGAAGAAGTCATTTTGATGATTTCCCGTCCATAAAAAAAAAACCCGCAACGGATAGAGTAGAGTATGGACTCCGTTGTGCGTAGGTGTCCTGGCTAAGTTTGCCGGCCTAGCTCCGTCCAAGTGTACGGAAGCAACCAGGGTGCTTTACAGGTTGAGTGGAGAGAATTAACCGTCCAAAATCTTGCTTGCTGCTTGGTATTATCTTTGACGAGCACTGCAATTGGAAATTACATATAAATACGGTATGCAAGAAACTAAATAGATTTGTTTACGCTTTAAGACAGTTAAGGAAAACAGTTAGTGAGACAGCAGCTCTTACTGCTTATCACGGCCACGTAAGCTCCATCTTAAGGTACGGGTTATTGTTATGGGGCAACTCGCCACACATTAGAGCTTTCATTGTACAGAAAAAGTGTATCCGAGCAATAAGTAACGTCGGGCCTTTTGAAACATGCAGGCCGCTTTTCAAAAAACTAGGAGTACTTACTCTTATTTCTATGTACATAATGGAAATTGGGATGTTCATTAGAAACCAATCACATTTATTTGTAGACAGTAATGAAAACTGTAAATATAGGTCAAGAGACCCGACTAAATTGAAAATTCATACTTCTTGTAGAAGCGCATTGCATAAAAGGAATAGTTATAGGATGTCCATTAAAATTTACAATCATATTCCACGTCTGTTGAGAGAACTTCCCTTACATATGTTCCGAAAGCAAATTAAATTATGGTTAATGGAAAACTGTTTTTATACCTTAGATGATTTTTTTAACTGTTAGACTTAATCTCTATAAATTTTGTGAACTATTTTATTTTATTCTATTATATTTTACTGTACCTAGCAGTAAATTTTCGCATGCCTACTATATAGGTGAGATGTGCTGACCTATTTTCTTGTAACACCCATTGTACCATATCTCTGGCGAAATAAATGATTTATGATTTTAAAAAAATAAAAATAACGTCAGTGGAGCAATCAGACCAAATCTTTTTTTTATGATATGCATCAAATGCATAACGGTAAGTTTTCTATCAAAAGAATCACAGTTTATGACGTTTTAAAAGTACCATTAGTAACTAAAAAATATATTTAGGTGTAATTCTCATGCTTTTGATAGTTAGTACTTTTTTCGGTCAACAGATGGCATTACGGGTATCTGAATTATGTAGATAATAAGTTGATTTCTTCTAGATTGCTACAATTCCTATCAGGTTTATGTGTAAAAATTATCTAAATGGTTTTGTAACTAACTAACATGTCATTTTGTGCATTCAATTACGAACAAAAACCTTTTAAAATCAATATTGCTTACCTCCCATAACATACGGCGTGATAATATGTGGCCTAAAGCGTTCCTTGGTTTACAAAGAACATTTTTGCTGAATTTTAATTCAATCTATCCAGTAGTTTTGGCGTGAAACCGTACCATACACACATACAAACAGACAAACAGACAAAAATTCTAAAAAGTCACTTTTTACGTTACAGTTACGTTTTTCTAACAAAAGCCACTTATTTTTTCTCGAAAATTCTCAATGTACAGTTTTTCTTTCGTTACTGTTTTATTATATGTATAGATTTGAGGTACATAGTACTCACACATGTGCCGTTAGGTAAGTACCATGTTACCCAGTTAATGGGTTGTGGCGGTCTGGTAGACAGCCGGTCCACGAACAATATATTATAGTATTTAGCTGAATCCGGTTTGATTGGAGGCCGACCCCAGTACAGTTGAGAAAAGGCTAGGGAGATGATGAAGGCCCATATTCCAAAACGTAAACTCCAACTCCATCGGAGCTTATCATAAATTGATTTAATTTTTTGCATTTGTTTGCTCATCTTTCGAGTATGAAAACGTCAACAAGCAGCAGCTTTCATTGACATTTTCGTGCTCATGTTGGAGTTTTTTGGTGCTCATTGATTTATTTTGTTTTTTACGTTTGTACATAATTTTGCAATTTTAATCTAGTTTGTTTATAGTGAATTATGTACAAAAAGTGTAAAAAACAAATTGATCATTGGGCATCAAAAAACTCATCCACATCGCTGTCAATGACAAAAGTGCCCAGAACACTGGCAGCATTGCCACGTTGAATGGCAATGCTGATTCTTTGGCCAAAGAAAAGCCCAGCCCTCCGGTCACGTGAACAGTCGACAAGTCGTTTGCTGATGTCCCGAAAGACTCGGTGAGCACTCGGACCCCATGGGCCTAGTGTTTCAACCCCAAACGGCTCAAATATATAACTCCCAATAAGGTTGTTGGTTGTTTGTATATAGTTAGGTTTAGTAGATATTAATAGTTAAGTTAGTTGTGTACATTTATTTACTCTAATATGTTGGAGTTTGAGTTGAGTTGGAGTTCGAGTTGAATTCGAGTTGAGTTCGAGTTGAGTTCGGATTGAGTTCGAGTTGAGTTCGAGTTGAGTCCGAGTTGAGTTCGAGTTGAGTTCGAGATGAGTTAGAGTTGTAGTTTAGTTGGAGTTTACGTTTTGGAATATGGGCCTTAGACTGAGATGCAATTAAAGCGAAAGTTGTTATAAATAAAAGGGTATGATTTAAGCTATCGCCAATTTAAGTAGTTTTGAATTTCTTAAATAATAGGGTTTGACCTCAAAATAGTAGATCTGACACCAAAATGTCGTTGCCAAACAATTTAAAAAGCAATTCCATAATAAATCACGTCGTTGGGATTTATTATAATGGGTTTGTCATGATAACCGTATAATCAAATTAATTGAAAACGATCATTCGACGAAGACCAGTTGCGCAGGGCTCCTATTTCTGTCTGCAAGGTTTTTAGGAACCTAACATGATTAGTATGACTCTCCTTTCCCGTCACGAGGACAGCGGGACGTGATTAAATTTATTTCCCGTTTTCCCCATAACGTACATTCGGCTAACGGGGAAAACGGGAAGTAAACCATATTTCTGGGTGGTTTAAAAAAAAAATAACCATGAAGGTCATGGCGGGGTCTGTTCACTCGCTTCGCTCGCTCACTAGACCCCGCTATCCCCTTTTAACCTAACCTGTCCGAGTCGGGGTGCCCTATGTTCGAATATTTGGTGACAGATATACCTTTCTGAGTACGAAGCTAAAGGAATAAACCTATTATTTTGAGAACAAAGTTTTATCCAAGGAATGAACTACGATTTTATTGATAATCCATCTCTTATTTTACATACATTTTGACATTAATTTGGTAATTCATACCTGACGACACTTTTTATATATCTGAGAACGAAAATACTTTTTGGTGACAAGAAATATAGTCCCCTAAATAAAATTGGCACTCTTTAATAGTCGTGTAATGCTCGTGTTACAGTGACATACCACGCTGACTGGAGGACCGGATTTCATGCAGATGTCAGATACGAGGGACAGGCCAAGTACCCCGAGCCTACTTATAACAACAGACAAGGTAATATACGACGCGATGTGGTTGTGGTCAAGGCTGAGAACGCGTCATGGATTTTATTCATCGTCACAACGCGTTGTAGTCGTTATTGTAACGTGCTGATAAACCTGTGGCCTTAGTGTGAGTTTTAACGTTGTCGATCGCGTTAGCGTAAACGTCAATTTATATTAAAACTGAATAAGCGCCGTCTGGTGACACTCACGGACAATCTGTTTTTTTCTATATAATTTGACATTAGCGAACGTTTACGTTAACGCGATCGAGTACGTTAAAAAACTCACACTAAGACAGAGCATTCACTTGTAACAGCCGGTCTATTCTGTCGACATCTCACGGTGTACACTTAGGTGGAGTGATCGACAAGTGAGCTGTCATTCCATCTTGTTTGTATGGTTTGACAGCTCACTTGTCGTTCAATTCACTGCAGAACATCGAGCATTCGCCGTTTTTAAATTAGTCGAACTCTCGAGCATAAACTCGCTCATAGCTACGAACATTTTCATTAGTCTGTTTCTTGTTCCAGTAACCGAATGAATAATTAATCATTGTTCTAAACGTGATGTTTCCTTTTCAGGCGGATACAATTATAACGCACCCACTCCCAGTGATTTCAGCGGCTCGTTAACGGGTTTTCATGGCAACCAAGGTTACAAACAGCCGTCAACCGCTTACGGACCCCCCGGTTACCATTGAGTTAACTAAATCTTAACCAAATGGTTACCACAACCAACGACTGTTGTTCTAAATGTTTTGCCCTATATGTTACCAGTGTACAGTACAAATATAAGTCTAGATTAAATTAATTTTAATTTGTATCGAGACCAATATTAAAATTGTCAATTTTAACTCTAATTTTTGGAATAAAGTTAAATTTTAACTGTTATTGTAGTATATTACTTATCTATACATATAAAAAACTGTAGAAGAGGTCAATTCTGTACATTGAATATAAACTAAAAAAATACTCCAGGGGTGCTTTATACACACAGTAGAAGCCAAAAATATTTTTTTTTCTTTTTTTGTCTCTGTCTGTCTGTTTGTTGTTCGTCTTTCACGCAAAAACCACTGGACGGATTTTAATGAAACTTTTTTTGTTGTATAGCTATTAGTCCTCGCCAACATATAGGCTATAATTTATTTTGAAGATCTGAATACAAGAAGTGGAAACTTAGCAGCTCGGCTAATCTATAAGAGATATTATTATACCGCTTTAGGAATAGTTGGTCAAAATGATGAGTACTGTCTGTCGACATAAAAAAAATGAAGGTCTAGAGCACCTGATGTGGAACCCTTTCAGGGAGTTAATCTATCGGCTATTTTAATCAATTGTCAACAGATCTCATAGTCCGTTGGTTCAAAGCCTGCCTCTCGAAAGACTAGGTGTGGGTTCGAATCCCACAAATTTAGTAATTATTTTTGAGTTATTTTTATCTTATTTTTTTATTCCTACCAAACCTAATATTTTCAAACATTAATAATAAGTTATTGCTGTATTTTGCATATCTTTTTAGCAAGACAAGCAGAACCTGTTTTCTGTTTATATGTATTCTGTTTTGTTTACATCGCGATAAAAAATACAAAACTGATGTAGATAACATTCACATAAACCTGATAGGATTGTGGCAATCTAGAAGAAATCAACTTATTGTCAACATACATAGTAAGTAGGGGCTAGTATCTTTAATGATACTTGCAATGCCATCTGTTGAGCGAAACTGTACTTACCATCAACAGCACGAGAATTACACCAAAAAGTATTTTTTAGTTAAAGATTCTTTTGATACTCACCAGGCGTTACGCATCCTGACTTTGTTTTCATTTTTTTTTACTTTTGATAGGAACGCGTTTGACCACTATCTCACCTGATGGCAAACGATGATGTGATCGAAGAGAGAGCACGCTTGCCTATAAGTAACCTATTCACTCTTGATAAGACTCCCAGGCTGTAACTATCAGGAAACACGGACTCAGTCAGGGAATTCCACGCCATGTGTTTCCAAAACGTTTTGTTCATGTGGGTGTGAGGTCCACCGTGTACCGGTGGCGTACCGCCGTACGTCTTGTGGTCCGATGATGGAACGAGCTTGGCGGAATTAAACAATACAATTCCGTCGCACACTCCCCAAAATGCAACCGATACAAAACCGACAGGCTAGAAACTCGGCTTCGATGCTCAAGACTTTGGAGCTTCGACTCGGTGAGCCTTTCACTTCTTGGATTTCTTTCCCAGGATCTCCCTCATTCCTAATAATTTTCTGTTTATTTTGAAACAAAACTGTTCAATTCCCAGTCAGCTGGTGATTCGTCGTGACCAGCCTAAGTCCAGAAATCATCAGTAGCGGGTTTCACACTCCAGAGCTTCAAGGGGAACTGTGGTTCCCAGGCAATGACGCCACAGAAGAACTCGCGACGAGAGGTTCCGAGATGGTAGTGCTGGACCCGTACCCGCTCCTCCTTCTTTCTTTCTTTCTCACAGTTTCGTACATGAATTCGCCAGAGAACAACTGAACTTCATGACAACAAATGGTCACGGGTTACAGATTGCAGTGAAAAATGGCAATGACCTTGTCGTTACCATTTTTCACTGCCACATAGTTAGTCGCGTTTATAGACTTGTCTATAAACGCGACTAACTAAATTAATTCTCAGCTTAAGTAATAATAGAGATTATTATTACGGATCATTGCCCTTCATTTTTTTTAACATAAGCACCACCTAGATAGCCCAATTTGCGGAGGATGCTTCGATGCCGAGGAATCAGTCGGCTACGTCATCCTGGCCATGACTTTCCGATGTGAAAAAATCCTCGGGACGGTGAGGTGCAGGTTTAAAATCAAATCGTTTATTGCAATCCATAATGTAGGTACATATGTTTACAGGTGGTAAATATAGGTTTTTGAGTGCTAAGTGATTGAGCTGACTTTAATCTCAGATTATCACTCCCTTGCGGGTTGAATATTATCGGTCGTCTCTCCGCTCAACCTGTGAAGCACACTGATGACTTTTGTACATTTGGGCGAACTAGGCTTGCACACTTAGTCAGGACAACGGAGTCTCTACTCTACTCTATCCGTTGTGGGTTTTTTATGGATGGGAAATCATCAAATGACTGATAAACTCTTACTGACTAAAACACATTCGTATTCTTCCTTATTCCTTTTACGTTCCAGGGCCACGGTGACTTTTCGAACAAATTCCGCAACCTGGTTGTGTTCGGACAGTGAGCCAACCTACGCTCGCCGTCTGCAGGCCCGCGCTTACGGTGGCTAGGAATTGCCTTGTGACTCCCGACGCCCGGGGCGTCTTTTTCTGTTGCGGCGGCTGAGGGGGGTCTACTCTTTAAGCCCGAAGTCCGTAGTTTCGGCCTGAGTGTCGGGCGTTTTCTACTCCCTATCACCTACGGACTTACGATTAGTCCCGAACCCGAACTAGGAATAACTGTCAAATTGTGCTGACATTCATTCTTATATTCTTCTCCGGACCATGGAGTGAACCAGGACCGGTAGCGACAGGTCGCCGCAGCCAATCGCCTCGACGATCGACGAGGACACGGTAATGCTCCGCCCAAACAGGGCAGACCACCACCGTATACTCCACCATGTCCTCTGCGGAGACTTCTCTTCTGATAGTTTCGGCATGACCATTAATCAAGCTCAGGGACAAACTATTAGTCGTGTTGGTGTGGATCTGCGGAAGTCCTGCATCTCGCACGGTCAGGCTGTATGTCGCTTTGTCGCAAGTAAGCAGCGCGCAAAGCCTGTTTATACGTACTGATGAATATCACATAACAAGTAATATTGTTTACGAAGATATTTTTAAAGTGTTAATGTTCGTTCGTTCTTCATAATTTTGTAAGTCATGTCATACCTAATCATGATGAGTACCTACATACATTTAGTGAGTTTCTGTACTTAATATCTTCCTAAATACGAAATGCACGCGCGTACGAAGTCGCGGGCACAGCTAGTATAGGTAATATATAATCGTTCGTATTTAGTAATTGTAGATGCGTACTCAAAGTGGGTAGAAGCGTATGATATGGGGACAAGTACGTCATCTTATTCGCTGATTAATAAAATGTATGAATATATGGCACGCAATAAATGACGTATCATATTGTTACGAGCTTGGGGTTCGTGACAATAAAAACAGCCGATTTAGTTACCAAATGTAGACACTTTAATTAAACAACCCTATTTACTACGTTATACTCAATAATTAAAAAACAAAATGAAAAAGCGGTCCTTTTAAGGCATCAGCCAATTCTAGAACCTTCTACTGTAGAAACATCTAGAAAGTAGTACGCGTACATACGGGTTCCGACTGATAAGTTATCAGAGCTCTAGAATGTTCCAGCATAGAAAAGTCTGGAAGGATCTTGACTCTACTGGTTCTGCTACTCGATACTAGATGGCGTCAGTGGGTACCGCTGGCATCAAATTGGCATGAACGCCAATAAATACAAGCGTTAACTTGATGATTCCAGAGGGATGATTGACTGACTTGAAATATAGAGGAAACTGTTTCTTTCTCAGACCTGCATGATTTTGTCGTGCCAAAATTAATGTATTTAAACTTTATGTGCAGTAATGGTAAATGGGTGGCTTAATGAAGATTAAGTAACATCAATAATTGTGCATTATAAACGCTCTCTTTATAGATTCACCGCCGGTTACTCTGAGCAAAGGAGTGAAGTCGACGTGTGCTTCAACTGTTGTCTGAGCAGGGGAGCTTGTTCGGCACTAGCACGAGAAGTGAAGCAGTTGAAGAGTTCCCTTTCATTACTACTATCAACTTCGAGACTTATAACAATGAGTTTAATTCAATCGACATTCTTTTTCTTAGTAAAAATTCATTCAGGAAGCAAATCCAAGCAACCTTAAAGGATCAGCAAATTACACAATAACATGATGTTTAATAATGCTCGCACACACATTTACTTGTTCTTTTTTTTTCTTTTATGTATGTCACCGGAGGGTTGAGGACTCCGTAAAATTGTATTAAATCTTGATTGGATTATAATTTCTCGATATATTATGGAAAAATCGTTTTGTATAAGCAGCTGCAATAAATTCCATTCAACTCAATAATAGTTTTCAATATATCCGTGGCATATTTAGAAAAATTGTTTAAATTTCACGCGTGTTACTAGCTAGTTATACTTCTAATTGTAATCTGTGGAGAACGCAGTGGGTAGCACAATTGTTTTAAAATGTAAATTTTAGACATTATGACAATTTCTTATTGTGCTACTGTTTGTTTTTCCTACTCAGTAGAACAAAATCTGACCTCAGCTGATATTTGATAAAGAGCCGTAAAAAAAATCTACATCTCTTCATCATCATCATCATCATCATACTGACTTCCACAGGTACCCTGGTTGATTGGACATCATAACAGAATTCACTTCCTTGCTGGCCATCATTGAGTGTTTGGAAAATATTTCATGAAACTCTCACTGTTACGGCTGTGCCGTGATTCGATAGCTCTTTGTAGTAATTATTGTGAGTCTGGATGACGATGTATATTGTGATACATTTAATTCTACGATTCTCGCTCTTAATGTATTCTGTCTTCTTCGGATTTGTCTTTATTTGATAATTGTCTACTAAAGTTTTTATTTTTGTTTGTTAGATTAAGTTTGACTTTTCAATAAAATCATAGAACTTATGTGATACATGCATTTTATTTATTATTTATCACTAGCTGCTACCCGCGACTTCGTCCGCATGGAATCCTGTTTCTATTCTTTTTTTGGTCTCAACCTCCATTCCTTTCTTCCACTGTTCTATGTCCTATGCCACATCTGGCCAATTCATTCGGTAGGAGTCTAATTCATCACGCCATCTCCTCCTGGGCCTACCGCGTCGCCGGTTCCTGTTTGGAACCCAATCAGTGGCCACTTTTGCCCCGTTCTGTTGCGACATGCGGCAGATGTAGCCAACCTAGTTCCATTTTAGATTGGCGGCTGAGTTGCTTACGTCTGCGATTTGTGTTTTGGAACGAAGTATACTGTTACTGAAGCGGTCTTTGATTTTGACTCCAAGAATACTTCGTTCCATTGCTCGCTGGCGGAACCCGAGTGTGGACTTTTGACATTTTGTTAACGACCACGTTTGCGCTCCGTAGGTGAGGGTTGGGAGGACGCACATATCCATGAGTTTCTTTTTGAAAGTGGAAGTAAGATAGTAGAAGTAAGAAAGTCTAAGTAGTAAGTTTGTTTGTATCATCATCATCATATCATCCGAAAGACGTTCACTACTGGACATAGGCCTCCTCCAAATGTCGCCACAACAAACAATGAATAATAAACTACATCAAAACACTTTTTTTTTTGTTTTAGTGGAACTTTTAATGTCTTAAAAAAGTGATTATTTAATATCTTAGAAAAATAAATAATTTAAAAAAATATATATTATTTCTATTTATCAATACAAAAACAAAAAAAATCTAAACTAATATTTTGACAGTTCAACTCCATTTTCCATAGATGTGATGTGCGTTGTGTATTTGATCTTATTTTAAGAATTGCGGTGTTAAGATTCTCCGCGGGAGAATGTTTTTGTAAAATGACAATTGCAATCTTTATCATCAGGCGCGTTTTAGATTTCCTAAGCTTACTAAGCTTACGTAACTCTAAGATGGGCCATTTATTATTATAACACTCACGGGCAGGTGGCGAAACCCTGTGACAGCGGAGCTTCTAAGAAAAAAGAATTGAGTTAGCTCCGGTGATCTTGTGTCTATCTGTGTTCTTAAAAAACTCTTTTACAAAAAGTACAACCGACTTCCAAATAAAAAAATTAACTACAAAGTACGAAAAAACTTGAATTTTGGAAGTCCGTGTTGAATTACGAAGAAACAACCAAAAACACCAACTATTTTTAATTTTACCTACACAGTTATTTTTGTTAATAAAAGTGCTTTTCATTTATCACTTTTAGTGCTATCTCACACCAAACAACACCTCTGAAAAGTCACAGGAAAGCAAAATACGCCATTTCCAGCTATTTGGATTTAGAAATCAAACTACTTAACCGATTCAGATGAATCTCCTTTCACGTAAAAAAATTGGTTCATAAATGTCAGAGTTATGCGGTAACATACATAAAAAGATAAAAAAGCAACCTAATTGAGAATCTCCTCCTTGTTTTGAAGTCGGTTAAAAGCTTACAATTGTTTCGATGTATGTTACTGACTCTAATGAAATGAACAGCAAATTTCACCAATGAAACTGATCGCGATCAGTAATTCAGTACATCTAAAAGAGCCTGTGCACATCACGTTTTTTAAACGCGCCTTTAACGCGCGTTTTAAAACCGTGTGTCGAAGGTGCGCTTTTATCCTACAGAAGGTCTACGGGCTGCGTCTGACTCGCGTGCGTATCGCGTCTGTATCGCTACAAACGCGCGTCATCGGCGCGTTTAAAAAACGTGGTGTGCACAGGCCCTAAACTGCGTTCAAGAGCTGTCAGTGTAAATATTACATAGAAATATAATGACACTGACAGCTCACAAACGTGGTTTATTCGCTGATCGCGTTCAGTTTCATTGGTGAAATTGGCCCTAAGAATCAATTTGATTAATCGTAGTTTGAAGAATAGCACCAGTCGTGCGACGTTCTGTTTTGTTGATTTTGATTCGAAGTGTTTAAAGGGTGGGCTACATAGGTCTCAAGAATCAGAACGATTTCTTTAATAATTGAGTGCAGTTATAGGCAGCTTTTTGCGAGGGAATTTTTTTTTGTCTGTGATGTTAGGCGTACCTATGGTCCTTTTTCCGGGTGAATTCAGGCAAATACTTCCAGTACCCCGAGGACCGAAAACCGATGAATGCAATATAATATCAACACATTAAAGTTCGAACATATTTATTAAGAGGCCACACAAACGTGTGGAATTTCTCGAATTTAATGTTAAAAATTTGTGACGGCACACACCACAATCAAGAAGACGTTACGTTATTTTTGTTTAGTCCCGTTGCTCTACAGCACGAATTAACTTCACAACCGACATACACGCGAACTAAGTTGGCAACAGCCAGCGTCATATATTCTATAAGTCAACAAATAAAATAAAGTAAAATAATTATCGCATCAAAAACGTCGGCCTCAACGCTGTCAACTTGCTTCTTTTGCTTGCTGCTGGCTTTTATTAAGAGTAAGATACATTTTAAAAAATCTTTATAGAATACATTACTTGTTGTTCCTTCAGGGGCTAATACAACATGTACACAACAGAATAAACGCAATTCCTCTTAAGGGGTCATTGTACTCATCATTATGACTAACTTTTACGATGAGACCAATACTGAAATCGCAAATGAAACAGCTGTTTATTCTGTTACATGTTGCATACAAATTCATCCCTCTCAACTGATAAGATGTTTTCAGTTATTGCAACGGCTTCATCGTTCCTAGGAGCCAGTATATCGCGTTCACACAACCAAGAATTTTCTTGATCTGTTATACTTGACAGATCTCCGAATACTGAACTTAAAAGTTAATCCTCTGAAGAAATAACTCGGCCCTTCTTCAACCTTATTTTGAATTAACGACTTCAAAAACATTTAAATATTTAATCGAAAATATACCTCAACAGTTCTCGAACTCAACGCGCAGGCGCGTATTAGAAAAAGAAATGTCATAATATTACTACAGTCAAAATGTAATGAAGAAAAACTTTTCGTAGTGGTATTAGTAGCCATCACAGCACCTTTCAGCGTCTATATTACTCATGAGCTGCTGCATTTTGTATTCTGGAATAGAACCTAAATTTCCAGGATATATTGTGAATAACATTGAAAATTATAAGAACCGATTGTGCTGCTATGTTTCAAGCGATCTTTCGTACTGCACCTATCTACTGGGCCCACGGTTTCATCGATACCCTGAAGATGGCTGAAGATTAACAGTTGATTTACAGACTTATATTGGACCAACTATTAGGTCCTAAAGACTAAATTGGTAAAAATATTTTTCTACTTGTCTAGTTTTCACATAATTAGGAATGTTACAAATTAAATATTAAAAAAAAAACATTGCCCCACTAGGAATTAAATTGATTTTTTTAACTATCGTTTGGCATTTCTTCACGATTAAAGGCTGACACAGAAAGTGGCCGCTGAGCTGCTGCTACAGGAAAAAAACTAATATTCATAACCTTATAAATATTGGCACTATAAGTATTTCAAAATTTGAATATTAATATTGCGAATGTATTACCTACACATTGATGTTACGTACCTATGTTTTAAGATTTTTTGGAAATCCAAACAGAAACAAACACAACAGAAAAACAAAACTTACAAAAAAACCTGCATACGGCGGGGTCCGAACTCACGCATCACTAAGGTCCAATTTCACCAATGAAACTGAACGCGATCAGCGAATAAACCAAGTTTATGAGCTGTCAGTGTCATTATTTATCAATGGAATGTTTAAACTTACAACTCTTGAACGCAGTTTAGATGTACTGTTCGCGTTCAGTTTTGTTGGTGAAATCTGCTCTAAGTGAAAGTCCGGTCATCAACCGCCTTCTCTAATTTCTCTTGTTGAAACAGTCTAAAATCAACCGCTGTTTCATAACCATCATTCGTAGTGTTATTTTATTCTTAATGTCCACCGGAAATCGAATGGGTTAGCGGCGTTCGAGTATTCCTCTTTCAAACTGGAGGCTCGAACCAATAGCAGAGCGTAAAACAACGCTCATACGTTTCGTCCAATCACGGACGTTCATTTCAAGCCGCGATCTCAGTGCCATCAACAATGGCGTGAGTGTAAGATCCTGCGCAGTGCACTCTCCACGTGTGATCGGACTAAAACTAAATATAAGGGATTCTTGTAGAATCTGCGTGTGTTAATGTGTTTTATGGAACTTTAAGTGACCTGTGAAGCCTAACAAACATTAAGAAGTGCATTTCGCGACTAGGTCACAAGAACAAGAACGCGATACGCGGGAGCTCCCAGCGACCTACCTACAGCTTGCTGGACGAGACGTACGTGACTATCAAGGTAAGAGCTTTCCTTCTAGTTGACGGAGTCTCGAGCGTTGCAGCCCATTCCATTCGACGGTCATACCATTATCGGTGGCTGCCCCCAAATGTGCAGGTGACGCCTTCCTGACACAACCGCCTTGTCTAATTTGTCTTGTTGAAACAGTCTAAAATCAACCGCCTTGTCTAATTTGTCTTGTTGAAACAGTCTAAAATCAACCGCCTTGTCCAATTTCTCTTGTTGAAACAGTCTAACATTTGCGTGCCCATAAGTATAGGTTACGGATTTCAATCATGTAAAATTATATTTATCTTAATGCCCATAACTTTTTTCCTGGTTACCAATTTGAATGAAACAAAGACTATATGTTGCTCAGAACTAACCCGCATGTAACTGTACAATCTCCAATTCAATCTGTATCGTATCTTCGGAGATTAGCGTTAACAGACAGACAGACAGACAAGAAAATATGAAAAATCTTTATTTGTGCAGTATGTTCCTTTTTTATCTTACTATATCAGGTCATTTCTTTTTTCTTTACCGTCATTCACGGAGCGTAATTCGTCATCGTCTTTACTCGGACGTTGTTCCGCCATGGCTGCAAGCGAATACCGACACAAAAAATATTTCGAAGCTCTTGCATTTCAATGATATTGAAGCCACGCCCCCTCAGTACAATATGAAAATATCACCCCGAAGTGATAATATCACGATACCGCGATTATTACACCATCAATATTAACAAAGCATCCTGATATAATTGACAATGTAATGTGCCCCACTGACATTGTAACTATCCACCACTTTAGAAATCAATCCAGCGTGCAATATAAATAAAGTGTAGGCGAGTCATACATTAGGTATTTCATATAAAGTTGAAATATCCAATATCTTAAAAAATCATTAGAATAATCGTTCGATAGTGCAATAAATTAATTTGAGTTTGATCAAAATTAAGTAAGTAAAACAGTAGTTCATTTGGCCTATTATGTGTTATGAACATAAATTATTATTATGTGAATCAGCCGTAGCTATATCGAAAATAGTAATAATAACTTTAGATATTATAACACGTAGCCCTCGAACCTAATACTCATTAGCAATTTTACTTCTTGAAATAATAACTAGTTAATATAGAAAAACAAAATAAGGAAAATTTTGTAACATTGTTGATTAGTTCCACTGATTAGAACGGGAAACCGGATGACGGTCGGAACGTACTTATTAAATAAGTAGTCACACTGAAATTGGTAGGCATTAGTGAAATGGTAACGAATTTAAAGTTATAATAATAATTTACCTAAAACTGTTGTTTTCCGCAATAATAAGCGGTTTGCTAGTGCTTATCGCGAATACCTTACCTTTGTTATAATGATGTCAACATCGTACGACTTTGTTGTGCACATGGCGATATTTTATCAAAAACATAAATGTAAAAATGGGAGCCAAGGTTAAGTAATATTCGACTCGTGATTGTCGACTTCAGCGACAAAACAATTGAAGTCTAAATGGGTGCCAAGTTCTGTAGATAATCCTGAAATTAATTAGATAAATAATTAAGGCTCAAAATTCGAATTGGCTAGTTTTCACATACATGTACTACATCTTATATTTACCTTTTCTACTTATCATCTTTATGTTATTTATACTTAAGTTACGGTTGTTATATTACAAGGTCAGTTTTTTTTTTTTTCCGATAAAAACTATCCAATAACAAGGTCCACACATCCACACAGATCCGGCCCGTGCCTAGGACGTGTATGGACCATGAGCTGTCGTGTCGCTACCTGCTGGCCTGACACGTTCCGGGTACGGCCCGGACGTGTGTGAACGAGTTCATATGAAAAGTACGCACCGAAATTATTTTATTCGTGCTCCTGGCAGACTACGGCCAGTACACGTCCTGGGCACGGCCCGGGTATGTCTGGATTCACCTTCACAATTGAACTCAAAAAATTCTTAAGTCACGTAAAAGTCGCCGCAGCGTGCTTGTATCCCTGGAAAAAGTGGCCACTTTTATCCGTTTTAGTGATTATAATAAAACTGAACAATTTAAAACTACCGTTTATAATAATCTTAACGTATAATCTTGTGGAGCACCACTTAAATGGCATATTTTCTGCATTTTCATTCTAAAATAAAAGAAATAACCAAACAAACGCTGAGGGCGCCACTGCGCGGTCGACGTTTGGTCGGCACCCTCTTAAAAAGCCAGCTCAGACATTAACCTACATGGTTCTCATATGATTTGACCAGTACGGATTGTATGAACCTTAAAAGAGACTTTGATTTCTAAGTTTGTTTCGGTGTTTCTTCTCAGGGTAGTCAGCCAGGTAACACCGGTCTCATCTAGCTTAATATGACCAAAAAAACATTGACGTGTAAAAGTATTACGTTTAACCTACTTTCAAAATATAATTTAATCTGATTTCTCGCCATGTCTTACAAGTCCAGATTAGTCACGATGTTTTCCTTCACTGACGCCAGAGATATCCAAGACTCACCTATAAAGTAGGTTATATCAATTGTAAAAAGTCACATTCGTATTCGACTGAATTTAAACCCACAACCCCGTGCAGATCTTAACCACTGAACCATAACGATATTTTGTCACAATGATTTTAAAATCATATTTGAACCTAACGCTATATTGTAATTATGTGTATTTTAAGATTTGCAAACTTTTTTGTGCCACAACCACGATTTTCTTAAAAATTACGTTGTCATAAAGTCAAAATGGCGGCCGGGTAGCCATGCGACAAAAAGTCGATCCCCTTTGTATGTTGAATAAACAATTTTCGCGCGGCCGAAGCTAGTAATTAATAACGCTAATTTTCTACCTGTTATAATCAGGATTAACCGAGCCGAAGTCCCTTATCACTACTTTTATAAGGAAATAGTAACATGGCACCACCTATGAATCTGCCTATATATAGCTTCGTATATACAGAGACCAGCACATTGCTTTTGTGTTCGTCGAGAGTATAATATCATATAGTACAAGAAGATGTGCACTCGTCTGTTAACGTTGCTAGCCCTGCACGTGGGGTTGGCTCATTCCTTCTCCTGGGGTGAGTACCTGGACGACTGTAATTTTTTATAATTTTATTTTTCTTTTCATGGCTGAATTATTTACACTTACTAGAACTGTACTCATTTCACAACCAAAACGAAAACATACTCAACCAAAAATATTGCTAGTTGGACTCGGGCACAAACATATTTAAATGACATGATTCGGGGGTTCCAAACGTGCCATTTTAACATGTTTTTTTTTTATTTTAAAAACATAGACTTCTGTTCGGTTTTTCTGTTGTGTGTAAAAAATTATTATGTTTTTTTTAAAGTTTAAGGCTCAGTGATTTCAGAGGTAAGGGCGAAGGGGGTCGGGGATGGTCAGTTTTCAAAAACTTTTTTTTTACAAAACTAAATAGTCAATTTCGTCTATGACGAAAAGTTTTTCAGTGTTCTCCAAGATATTCTCTCTTATTTTCATTTTCTTCACATTCACGCATATTTTGCTCCTCGTTTTGATCCCACTCTTTTTGTCTTTCTTGAGATCTTCCATTTATCTTTTTCCTCTTTCATCTTCTCTCGTGATTTTCTCTTTCTCTCTGCAGCATTCATTTATGGTAAGCGAACAATCATGCAGTTAGTGTTAAAGCTAAGCATAGGCGAGTTAAGATCAAAGATTAATGTCAGGCAAACCATCCCATTTTAAATCATAATCAGCATTTTCCAAACAAAATACCATCATACATCAGTGATATACCCGCCACAATTCAAAACAGTCTCGGAATTTAATCATTTTATCTTTGGAAACATGCTCAAATAGTAAACCACGTAATTGTTGTTACTTTAAGAATAAATTGAATGCATTAACTTATATTTTGTGGTATGAAAAACAACTTTTATATCTTTTAGCGTGACTGGTGCGACATGCGACATGCGTATGTTTAGAGAAGAAATACACAAAAACTAACTTACCTTTTTACTTTATTTGTATGCAGTCATTTAGTTTTTTCCATGCTTTATTTAAAATACACGCGCCAGCTTTCAAAAATTGTCAAAATAACCAAGAAAAGTGATTGCAGTGTTAACAAATTTTATCCTCAAATTCACTTTGTAAGAAATCGAGGTTTCCAAGGAGAAAAATGGCTGAACGCTTTATATTTTTTTTAAAAATCAACAGATTCATTAAATATAAACATTCCAAAATCAGTAATGACGTATAGTTAATATGTTATTACTGATTTTGGAACAAATCATTGAATTATGATGTTTTCTTCTTTTACGTGGAATGCCCCTATTATACTTTTCTATTCATTTATATTCATATTCATTTATTTATTGTAAAACATACATTATAAGTTCTTTTGGAAATACATTGAGAGCGCTATGTTTTGCCTCTAGGGCGTACAAAGTAGTCACACATGGAATTCGAATATAATTAAAACAAGAAATTAATATAGAAATAGGAACCACAAATAAACAAGTAAAAAAAATAAAAAAAATGGCCATCTATCTCATTACGAATTTTAAATCACACAATTGAACAATAACGAAGAGATAATTAGATAAATTATGTGTAGTGAGAAAAAAAATATGAAAATAAAAAAATTAAATGTCAGCAGCTATTGTAATAAAATAAAAATTGTCAGCACTTACTTATTTAAAGAAATTGAATGATGTCATAAATTAAATTCAATGTCAATAACTTCGGTCAATAATTGGTAAAAAATAAAAAAAAACAATGTTCGAGTACCATACAGTAAAACCAACAATGTGCTTGCTGTAAAAAAAATTTTTCACAAAAAAAAAACCGACTTCCAAAAAAACACTACAAAGTACAAAATAACTTTAAATAAAGTCGGTGTTTGGTTGCTTCTTAGTTAGTTGACACCGACTTCCGAAAGAAGTCGGTGTCAAATAACTAAGAAGCAACCAAACACCGACTACCGAAATTAAAGTTATTTTGTACTTTGTAGTGTTTTTTTTGGAAGTCGGTTTTTTTTTTTGTGAAAAAGTTTTTTATTTTTCACTTTTTAGTGGTACCCACACCTAACAACACCACTGGAAAGTCACAGGAAAGCAAAAATACGCAATTTCGTAAACATGGATGATTTTTCCACATATTTTTTCCAGCTATTTGGATTTAGAAACCAAATCGCTTGAAAAAAATACAATCGAATTGAGAACCTCCTCCTTTTTGGGAAGTCGGTTAAAAAGTCGAAGGTCTAGATGGCATAGCCAAAGATGTTTATTTTTATCTTAAAAGCCTTAGAGGCTCGGCGGCATATTGGCGTACTGCATTAAACGAACTATTGGCACAAATACGAGGTAACCAACTTACTTTTAACCTACTTAGTTGTATTGCCATAAACTGGTTATGGATATGCGTAAAACTCTCATTATAGCCGATGGAATACCAATGGGTAATCCGCAAGATTTGGATATGACAGCTACATAGCGGTTAATTGAACAGCATCCTGTTATTTTAAGTAGACATTTCATGTATAGTTTCAATGAATTTGACAACACGGTTGGCGCAGTGGTTGAGCGGTTGACTGCTGCGCTGCGTGTCACGGGTTCGATTCCCGCACGGAACAAATATTTGTATGGCCTACAGATAGTTGTTCCGGGTCTGGCTGTTTGTGTATGTGAGTTTATATGTTTGTGAACGCACCCACGATACAGGAGAAATTCCTCGTGTGGGGCAAAAAAAAAAAAAAAATGCCCTTATGAAATTTTTGTTAAGAGCGTTTACGCCGTGCAGCTTTTCATATAAACTTTCAAATCCTTATTTTTTTAAATTAATGAACAGCTTGTTGGTAGTGTAGCTCAAGCAATACGCGAGATACAATGTGAAGAAACAGATACATTGCGTAAATTGTTTAAAGTATGTATGCGGATATTAAAGGAAAGGCAAGTGTCCGCGTGCGAATGTGCTTCTAAGCTCTGCCATTTAAATTTCAGCGATAGTTCGAAAAAATGTACTTTTTTTAACACAAGAAAGCCAGCCCTTTTGTTCAAATTATTCAAGCAAATCCCGGGTGAAAAGGAAATTGGTGATTTTAGTATCATGATATTAATCCTTATTAAGGTTGATTATGTCCGTGTAAATTACACTTTCAATTATTCAAATCGGAGCTTTCGTTCAAAAGTTATGGCGGTAATAAACATGTTTGAAGCAAGAAAAAACGTCGCGGCTTGAGCAAACTGGGGCGAATCGTATCAATGTTTCGTCCGATGAAGTTGAAACACGGCATTTCAATGATTTCGATATAAAAAATCCGGCCAAGTGCGAGCCGGACTCGGTCACGAAGGGTTTGGTTCCATTACCTATTTATAAAAAACGGCAAAAAAATTACGTTTGTTGTATGGGAGCTCCGCTTAAATATTAATTTTATTCTGGTTTTATAATCAGGTTATAGTGTCAACAGAAATACATCATGTGAAAATTTCAACTGTCTAGCTATCACGGTTCATGAGATACAGCCTGGTGACAGACAGACAGACAGACGGACAGCGGAGTCTTGGTAATAGGGTCCCATTTTTCCCCTTTGAGTACGGAATCCTAAAAATAAGAATAACAAATGTTTGGATTTTTCGAGAATAAACCAAGTACAAAGGTACACAGTTAGGGGTGAATAAGGGGTGATAAAATATTCGGGGAAGGACATTATTGCTTGCTTCAATTTAAAAACAAACTAAAAGTATCCCACTTTTAGTTTGTTCATAGCATTCCTAACAGTTTTTGCATAATCAACCCCTGACGGGGTAAACAGTTGCGCTGAACCTGGGCTCGAGACAAGTGAGATTCTGTCAACAGTGGCGTGGCGAAGGCGATTGTCAATACGTCAAAAATGTACGGTTTTTGTTTTTTTTGAAAAAACGTTGCCCCACACTAGGCATTTCTCCTGTATCGTAGGTGCGTTTACAAACATACAAAGTCACATACACAAACAGCCAGACCCGGAACAACTATCTGTAGGCCATACAAATATTTGCTCCGTGCGGGAATCGAACCCGCGACACGCAGCGCAGCAGCCGATCGCTCAACCATTGCGCCAACTGTGTAGTTAAATTGACAAATACTATCGAAATTTCACGTGATCAAATTCCTACATTTTGGCCTTTCAACAGTCGCATTCGCTAATTGAATGGCACATTCTCTAAGGCCTCTTGAAACCACAGAATAAGCAGAAATGGCAAGGAAATTAATGAAAATTGTTGCGGCTAATTTTCCAAAACTAACCTTTAAAAGGGGGTAGTGGGGGCGTCGAAGTTTGTGGAGTACCTACTAAATCCGCACGAACAAAGTCGCGGGCGAAGAGCAAGTTCATTTATATTTAGGTTTAGATCAATGTGAACAATAACTGAAATACTTATTTCAGGATTTTACAAACTGTTTACAACCGTGCCCAGTAAAGGATTAAGGGCGAGTTTTTGATCAATTGTTGGTTATTAACTAAGGCTGAGTTTTTTGATCCGTAGTTACCTCCCACTCATGTGTTAGTTACTTTGTTATAATGGTGTTATTCATTGTAAGAAAAATACGTTCTATAAATTACATAAAGAACGTAATTATTTACTTACTTAGTTCTTCTTAGGTAGTAGTTATTTGGAAACCATTAATAAGTATGAGCAGCGGATTTTATGAAAGAGGAGAAGATCTGTTTAACAATCAGTTTAGAAACATTTTATTTTCATGTTTCAGACCAGGAGCTTCGTAACCCGAAACTATCGGATATCCGAAATACAAACTTATCCGTAATCGTGACCAAATCCGATATAGATAGTTCTGGTTAATTTCGGATAGGGGCGCAGTCTAATTGAGACACGTAATGAGTTAGATAACACTTATATGATAGCTATAGCAAGCACTCTCATTTATGACTGATTGTTATACCAAACTATAACTTAGAAATATAGTAAAATTATGATAAATTTGTGTTTTACTAGGTATAACAATTTCTTAAAAATCTTATATCCTTAACCGCAACCGAAAGCGGTAAAATATTATTTCTATGACCGTATCTGCATCCAGATCCGTAATCTCACATCCAAAACATCCCTTTTTCAGATATCGTCGAGGGCGATTGGGAAAGAATAAATTTTTATTACAACGGAACAATAACCCACACTGACATGCCATCAGTTAGTAAGATCACTTCAGTCACTTACGATCCTGTTCAGGATAGGGTGCTGTTTGCCGACTTCCACGAATCGAACAACTCAACAATAATATACAGCTTTGACATATCAACCAGAGACACACAAACTATAGTTTCGAAAACAATAGGCGTCAGTGACATGATCATGAGTCTCGCCTACGACCCGGTCACACAATTACTCTTTTGGGAGGAAGGAAATCACAAAATATACTCGTTATCATTAAAACCTGCGTCGTCTAACTAGGGGTCGCAAACCGGGATACCGAATTTCGAAAATACCGGAATACCGGGCCAAATTTAGGTCTAATTAATACCGGTATTCATTTCACAAAAACCGGGATATTCGGTATTTTCGGTTTTAGTAAAATAAATAAAAACAAATACAAATAGAAAAAGTTACGCGCCATTTAATTCAGTGCCGCTAAAGAAACAGTTAGAAATGGCAGTGAAAAAGCAAATGCTAAATCAGAACAGCACATCAATAGAAACTGCACCTGACTTTGACACTTTAATCAAAATAGAAATGGCTCTTTACGAAAACGGTGGGTCTAGAGGAAAATATTTGACTAAGGCCTTCAACAATTGAATGAGTGTTCCACCAACTAGTGTAGAGTCAGAGAGAGCTTTCTCTTCATCGGGTTACTTGTGTAATTATTTGCGATCAAGATTGAGTGATAAAAGTTTAGATAGTTTACTGTTTCTACGATCTCATTACAAGGCTCAACCAAAAATTTAATGGAGAATAATGGAGATTTAATAATATTTTGATTAGCTCTTTATAACTCAATTTGATTTGGGGTTGGACTGAATTTAATTTAAGCATTTTTGTTATTTTGTTAATTAGAATATTATTTGATGATTAGTAAACCATACTAAGAGTTAATTTTATGTTTTATGAGAATTAATTAGAAGTGCATTTTTTTGGTTCGTTGTTCGTTTTGTTTATGTTGAGACTGTTGGGAGATGTTTAAGTTTGATAATTATTTTATTTTTAAAACTGATTCCTAGTAGGAATCCTACTTCCTAGTCAAACACTACATTTAATTAAAGTATTTGAACTAGTTAACCAGTAACCTAAGTTATTTTAATAAAGGAATAACCGGGCATTTAGTATTAATAAATTATTGCTAAGAACTAACTGATTGATTACCAACATATCAAATAATAAACCTTGTGTCAATGAATATTTTGTTTTATTTAGAAGATAAATTCATTTAGGTTAGGTACCTACTTACTATTCCTCCGCAAACTAACTTTTTTATACTGAATTTGCTAACTTTAGCTTAATCCCGGAAATATCGAAAATACCGGATTATCGGTATTGGTCTGGTGTCAATACCGAAAATACCGGTTTTGCTTAAATGATTCGGTATTGCGACCCCTACGTCTAACACAGCAGTTGACGGAAATCTTTTGGTTACGTTGGATGACATCTGCGGGGATATAGCTGTAGACAGCTGTAAAGGGTACGTAACTAATATAATTATTTACTATTGTTTTAAAGCTCAGCCAAATTCATAATTAACTTTTAATATACTTATAGTTGTTAACAATTTACAGGTTTATATACTGGGTCACAGACAACGCAATAGAGAGGGCTGCCTTTGATGGATCCAAGAGAGAAGTTTTATTAAACGGTTATGTTTACTGGCGAAGAAGTTTGGCCATTGACCAACAAACTGAGAAAATGTACTGGATTGAGGAAACTACATATCAACATTATTCTATTGAAATTGCCGACTTGAATGGAAAAAACAGGAGAACATTTTATTTAATTGGAGAAGAATATCGTGCAAATGGTTTGATCATCTCCAAAGATTTCATTTACTGGAGGAGCTATGATCAACAAGCCATTTTACAATTAGCAAAGAGTCAACAGAGCGGTGTGGGACCAATTGTGTATTCAAATTCTAGCAGACGCCTTTGGTATCAACGACTTACAGCAGCCAACTATACAATTAAGGAACAAACGTTCGGAATTCAAAACTGCGAAGCTCTGAAGAATACTGCGACTGAGCTGGATAGGCATATCATAGTGTGCGTTTACAGACCCCCTAATTATCTAAACTACTCTATATTTGAGTCAGTAATGGAAGATGTTTTAGCAAAACTTGCAACTAATAATAAACAAGTGATAGTCTGTGGTGACTTTAATATTAATATTTTAGAAAATAATTCAAATTGCAGTCGATTATTAAATCTTTTTAAATCATTTCATTTGTCAAACGTGTTCAAAGAACCAACCCGAATTACTACAAATTCTGCTACATGTATTGATAATGTTTTTTGTTGCTGTGACTACTTAGACAAAACAGTCGTAAATTGCCTGCCTTCTGATCACAGTGGACTTACAGTATCTTTTGAGTCCAACATGCCAATACAACAAGTGCAGATACAATCCAGGCAAATTACAATCGGCAAATTAAATAAATTTAACAGCACTTTAACCAGTAAGTTAAGTGACCAGGGTTTCACAATGGACAATGGTAATATTTTGTATAAAGAATTCTTTTCACTAGTACAAACCGAATTCAATGTCACTTTTAAGCAGCAGACTAGAACTATCTGTCCTAAGTTTTTATTTAGTGACTGGGCAACTAAAGGAGTCAGGAAAAGTAGAGAAAAACTTTACGAACTTTATGGCCTTAAGCCCTTTATTAACACGGAAACTTTTAATAAGTATGTTGCTTGTTACTCAAAAATCTTTAGGAATACTTGTAAGGCAGCAAAGGCTTTATACATTAGCAACAAGGTTAAATCGGCAGATAACAAAATTAAAACGGTTTGGAAAATTATCAATAATGAAACAAACAGGAACAAAAAACATAATAATGATTATACACTGCGGACTTCACGTGGACTCATAAGTGATAGTAAAGAAGTCGCTGAAGAATTTGTAAATTTCTTTACTAGTATCCCAGTCAAAACTACTGAAACCTTAAACTCCTCGCCTTCGCTTTCTGTTGAATTATTAAAGGCGAACGTTTCAGCTTGCTCGATTGAATTTAACTTTAAGCACATAACCCCCATTGCAATAATAACAGCATTTAAGCAAATCAAGATCAAATTGACCGAAGATCTTTGGGGTATGTCTGTAAAGGTTTGTACCTCCATTATTGACACTATCGCGCCGTATTTAGCTTTTATATTCAATCTGTGTGTGGATCAAGGGGTTTTCCCGGACCTTATGAAATACAGTAAGGTAATTCCTTTATTCAAATCCGGGGACAGTAAAGATACTAACAACTATAGACCCGTATCTGTGTTGCCAGTTTTCAGCAAGGTGTTTGAAAAGGTAATGCTTAATCAAATGCTCAGTCACTTTAACGCGAATAACATCTTACACGATAAACAATACGGTTTCACCAGGGGACGTTGTACAACTGACGCTGGTGTAACTTTACTAAAACATATCTATAATGCGTGGGAAGAGGCGCAAGATGCCATAGGTATCTTCTGCGACCTGTCGAAGGCCTTTGATTGTGTGAGCCATGAAACATTACTCCTGAAACTGGAGCATTACGGACTAGGCAAAGCAGCCTTGAACTTAGTAAAATCGTATTTGAATGATAGACAGCAGCTAGTGCATATAAACGGCAACAATTCAACAGGATTAAACGTGAAAATGGGGGTACCTCAGGGCTCAATTTTGGGTCCTTTTTTGTTTCTAGTTTATATAAATGATTTGCCCTATATTTTACAAAGTAAACTTAATATGGTGTTATTTGCTGACGACACATCTTTAATTTTTAGAATAAATAGACATGCTAACAATCTTGACGATATAAATAACGCCCTAATGCAGGTACATGATTGGTTCACTGCTAATAATTTAGTATTAAATGGAAAAAAAACGAAGTGCATTCGATTTACTTTACCAAATGTCAGATGTAGTGATTGTGACATAGTATTGAACAGGGAGAAACTAGAATTCGTCGATGAAACAGTTTTCCTGGGGATTACGCTTGACTCAAGGCTACAATGGGGTCCTCATTTGACATCTCTTGCAGGAAGGCTAAGTTCGGCAGCATATGCTGTTAGGAAAATCCGCCAATTTACAGATGTTGAAACCGCGAGACTAGTCTATTTTAGTTACTTTCATAGTATAATGTCTTACGGTATCTTACTATGGGGACGGGCTGCTGACATTGAGTCTATTTTCATTCTGCAGAAAAGAGCCATCAGAGCCATTTACAATCTCCGCCGGCGCGATTCTCTAAGGGAACTGTTTAAAGAAATTAACATCATGACGGTGCCTTGTCAATATATCTATGAAAATATCATGTACGTTAGGAAGAATCTGCATCTTTTTTGTAAACGAGGTGACAGACATAACTATGTCACTAGAAATAGGAACCAATTAGTTCAACCAGGTTTTAGACTTGCTAAAGTAGCCACATCTTTCATGGGGTACTGTTTAAAATGTTACAATAAAATACCTCCCCATATATTAGAATTAAATGAGACGAAATTTAAATCCTGTATTAAACGCACACTATGCAAGCAAGCATATTATAAGTTAGGGGAGTATATTGAAGATAAAAATGCTTGGCTCAATGCTGGTCCTGCTCCACAACGCCACTAGGTAGCCACTAGGGGGCTCGAAAGTAATGTTAGCATTTGATAATATTGTTGGTCCGGCTGAAGATTGTAAGAATGCAATATTTTTTATTGTATAGACTCCACTTATTTAGCAATGTATAATTTCATGCACATGTGTGAGTACTGTGTATCTTTAAATTATAATGATCATTTTGGGTAGGTCTTTGACTTGAATGTACCCTGGCGATTGGGGATGTCATGCCCACTCAAAAGTCTGGCTGATGGTGGCGCATGCGTTGGATCATTTGGCTCCCTTAAAAATGGTTGAGCCGAATGGTGCTAGCGTATGCGTCATGTTCGTGAACGGGCGCCGTCAGCTGAGACTGGTCATCTCTCGACTGCCATGGTTTATTTTAATTATTTCTTTGAATTGTTTCTTTTTTTACTCCGGACTCTTTTATCCTGCACGTCTTTTACATCGTTCTCACATATATGTATAATTTCAATATGAATGATGTAACCATAATTTTTGTAACAAAATATTATTTTTAAAAGAGTGTCCGTGGAGTTTCTTGTACGTTCTTCTCCATAGAGATCTACGCTTTGGAACGTGCAAATAGCTTCATCTTTTTGACCGACCGACCTTGACAATTCAAAAGTACCTGTAAATGGTCTAATTGAAATAAATGCTTTGACTTTGACTTTGACTTTGACTTCATCTGATGCAAATTCCACAATTGTAGAAATGATTAAAGTGAAAGGTACGAAAGATTCTGCGGAGTGCTACGGTTCAAGGTGTCAGAACTATTGTTTCCAAGGAAATTGTAGTGAGAGTGCTGATGGACAACCGAAATGCAGGTAAAATATATTCATTGATCTCGTGACTATCTCTAGTGAAGATTATTAGCACGGCGCAATAAAATGTGCTCCCTGATACCGCGAGGCAGATTATGAGCTGAGCGGGCTCTAGCAAGCCGCGTCTACCGGCGAAGCATCACTGCGTTGCGCTGCGTCTTGAGGCGCCTCGAGCTGCATCGTAATTCTCTCACTGAAATTATTCTAGAAAGTGGTTTACCGTCACTTTGTTCTGGTAACTTTAAATTTTTGCTAATAATTCAGGTAGCGATGATACCGCCATCGTTATCATTATGACTATTGAAAATAATTGTGTACAACAGGTACACAATTATTTTCAATAGTCATAATGATAAAATAAAGTATATATCCCACCCACACGCACAAAGTGTTTTGGGAATACATTCATTGTGCGTAAAGCTCAGGAGTGGAATTCCTTGCCAAAGTCTGTGTTTCCTGATAGTTACAACCTAGGAGTCTTTAAGTCAAGAGTGAATAGGTTACTTCCTGGCAAGCGTGCTCTATCTTCGACCACATCGTCGCTTACCATCTGGTAAGATAGTGGTCAAGCGCGTGCCTATCAATAATAATAATAATAAAAAAAATCTATATATCTATATTCCAACAGAAAACAAAAGAACCTACATAATTTTAGGTAAATGTAATTTAGTCGGATTTTGCAAATAT
This sequence comes from Melanchra persicariae, assembly GCA_947386135.1. Taxonomy (NCBI): domain Eukaryota; kingdom Metazoa; phylum Arthropoda; class Insecta; order Lepidoptera; family Noctuidae; genus Melanchra; species Melanchra persicariae. Next base: position 12,546,519 of record OX376668.1, read on the forward strand.
CTAAAGGAGTTCGAAAATATATTAATGGAAGCTGGCAATAGCCACCACCCTCCATTTTATTTTTTTTCAAAATCGTGGTATCTACTCGATGGAAAAATATATAGAGGACACTGAAACCAACAAAATAAAATCTGAGATATTTGAAGGTAAAGTGAGAACAATCATTAAAAATTAACTAATCACTTGTTTATGTGCACCAGATTTTATGTTAATAGTAATTCTCGGGTTGAATTAACCATTTGTGTAAATTAAACCACAGATCGTTTTTCACCTTGAGCCGCGATTTTGAAATAAACAAAATGGTGTCTGGTAGCTATGCCCCAAAGGTTCATTCCCCTTTAGTCGTCATTCCCGGGTTTAAGTCATAAACTGACAGTTGTTCATTTTCATGACATTATGCTTTCCCTGAAATATTGACAATAAAATAAAAGTCACTGAGTATTGAGCGCGTGGCACAGAAATTACATCGCTTGTATAGCAGTGCGATTCTGTAAACATGTCGAATTGAATACTTGGGCGGGGTGCAAGACAGGTGAGTTGTCAAACCATACAAATAAGATGGAATGATAGGTCAGTTGTCGTTCACTCCGCCTAGGTGAACACCGTGAGATGTCGACAGAATCGACCGGCAGATCACCTGAAACGCAGCGTATCGTTCGAGCGAGTGTTCGCCTGTGGCGTTGTATTAATAAAAAGTGAGTTTTGAGTGTGAAAGAACAATAAAATGTCCGATCCATTATAGATCTGCGGCCCTACCATCACGTGTTAAAGCGAGAGTGGTTCGAGCGAGAAGGAGGGATGGAGCTATACACCCTGTATAGCTCCATCCCTCCTTCTCGCTCGAACGACTCACGCTTTAACACGGCATGGTAGGACCGCTGATACTAATCGTCATTATTGAAATAAAAATATTAATAAAAAATGAAAAATTAAAATAAAATAGTCATACATTTTTAAATGTTTTATTTTTATTTTTTAAGAAATATTTAAATGTATTAAATACGTTTAAAAATATGAATAAACGAGATAATAATTATATTTCAGTTGTGAAACCGGATACTCTGGGGAAAGGTGCGAAATAAATTACAGGTACACTCTCTGTTCATTTACCCTCATAGTCCGATAGTACGGCATTCCGACTCGACCGGGGAGACATCCGGCGCAGGACCAACGGCTTAACGTGCTATCCGAGGAATGGGGGTATCACACCACCAACTTCCAAACTCCGGGCTGTTGTTGGTAATAGAAATACCTAATAACACTTTTTTGCTCGACCTGGGAAACGAACTCTCTCTCAACACTCGGTAGCCGCGCTTGCAACCACGAGACCAACGTGGCAAATTGTAATAATACAATAATTGGTAACAGGAAGACAATAACAGTGCCTTTATGTGCCCGTTACTTCAATATTATTCAATAATTTTGGTATCAACAGAGCGTAGTCTCATTTTTAGTTGGTTGCCTCGTTTCTTAAGTTATCCTGTTTAATGTTCATGTTTCAGATGTAATGCCGAGGACTCTAGGGGAAGGAAAGTCAACGCATGCCATCAGTATTGCTTGAACGACGGTGTCTGCTCCCTGAATGAAGACAGTGAGCCAGTCTGCCAATGCACTGGAGATTATGAGGGCGACAGATGCGATGTTCCCGCCTTCTTAATCAAATGTTTCTTATACGCATACAAGAGTAAGGAAATAAGATAACTTTTTTTCTTTTTAATTACTTGCCATGGACAATAAATGACGTATCATACTGTTACGAGCTTGGGGTTCGTGACAATAAAAACAGCCGATTTAGTTACCAAATGTAGACACTTTAATTAAACAACCCTTTTTACTAGGTTATACTCAATAATTAAAAAACAAAATGAAAAAGCGGTCCTTTTAAGGCGTCAGCCAATTCTAGAACCTTCTACTGTAGAAACATCTAGAAAGTAGTACGCGTACATACGGGTTCCGACTGATAAGTTATCAGAGCTCTAGAATGTTCCAGCATAGAAAAGTCTGGAAGGATCTTGACTCTACTAGTTCTGCTACTCGATACTAGATGGCGTCAGTGGGTACCGCTGGCATCAAATTGGCATGAACGCCAATAAATACAAGTGTTAACTTGATGATTCCAGAGGGATGATTGACTGATTTGAAATATAGAGGAAAGTGTTTCTTTCTCAGATCTGCATGATTTTGTCGTGCCAAAATTAATGTATTTAAATTTTATGTGCAGTAATGGTAAACGGCTTAATAAAGATTAAGTAACATCAATAATTGTGCATTATAAACGCTCTCTTTATAGATTCACCGCCGGTTACTTTGAGCAAAGGAGTGAAGTCGACGTGTGCTTCAACTGTTGTCTGAGCAGGGGAGCTTGTTCGGCACTAGCACGAGAAGTGAAGCAGTTGAAGAGTTCCCTTTCATTACTACTATCAACTTCGAGACTTATAACAATGAGTTTAATTCAATCGACATTCTTTTTCTTAGTAAAAATTCATTCAGGAAGCAAATCCAAGCAACCTTAAAGGATCAGCAAATTACACAATAACATGATGTTTAATAATGCTCGCACACACATTTACTTGTTCTTTTTTTTTCTTTTATGTATGTCACCGGAGGGTTGCGGACTCCGTAAAATTGTATTAAATCTTGATTAGATTATAATTTCTCGATTTATTATGGAAAAATCGTTTTGTATAACCAGCTGCAGTAAATTCCATTCAACTCAATAGTTTTCAATATATCCGTGGCATATTTAGAAAAATTGTTTAAATTTCACGCGTGTTACTATCTAGTTATACTTCTAATTGTAATCTGTGGAGAACGCAGTGGGTAGCACAATTGTTTTAAAATGTAAATTTTAGACATTATGACAATTTCTTATTGTGCTACTGTTTGTTTTTCCTACTCAGTAGAACAAAATCTGACCTCAGCTGATTTTTTGATAAAGAGCCGTAAAAAAAATCTACATCTCATCATCCTCATCATCATACTGACTTCCACAGGTACCCTGGTTGATTGGACATCATAACAGAATTCACTTCCTTGCTGGCCATCATTTAGTGTTTGGAAAATATTTCATGAAACTCTCACTGTTACGGCTGTGCCGTGATTCGATAGCTCTTTGTAGTAATTATTGTGAGTCTGGATGACGGTGTATATTGTGATACATTTAATTCTAAGATTTGAATACAAAAACTTGAGACTGTCTGACAAGTTCTGAATGTTCTGATCTAAATCTTATTATTGTACTCGCCCGCCAGTGCCCATTACCTTTTTATGCTTACCCAGAGTACAACGAGTGCGGAGAAGTGTTCGTACTCATCACACGGTCAAGTGTCCACCGTGCGTCTCTCTCGCTCTTAATGTATTCTGTCTTCTTCGGATTTATCTTTATTTGATAATTCTCTACTAAAGTTTTTATTTTTGTTTGTTAGATTAAGTTTGACTTTTCAATAAAATCATAGAACTTAATGTAATACATGCATTTTATTTATTATTTACCACTAGCTGCTACCCGCGACTTCGTCCGCGTGGAATCCTGTTTCTATTCTTTTTTTGGTCTAAACCTCCCTTCCTTTCTTCCACTGTTCTCTGTCCTATGCCACATCTGGCCAATCCATTTGGTAGGAGTCTAATTCATCACGCCATCTCCTCCTGGGCTTACCGCGTCGCCGGTTCCTGTTTGGAACCCAATCAGTGGCCACTTTTGCCCAGTTCTGTTGCGACATGCGGCAGATGTGGCCAGCCCAGTTCCATTTTAAGTTGGCGGCTGAGTTGCTTACGTCTGCGATTTGTGTTTTGGAACGAAGTATACTGTTACTGAAGCGGTCTTTGATTTTGACTCCAAGAATACTTCGTTCCATTGCTCGCTGGCGGAACCCGAGTGTGGACTTTTGACATTTTGTTAACGACCACGTTTGCGCTCCGTAGGTGAGGGTTGGGAGGACGCACATATCCATGAGTTTCTTTTTGAAAGTGGAAGTAAGATAGTAGAAGTAAGAAAGTCTAAGTAGTAAGTTTGTTTGTATCATCATCATCATATCATCCGAAAGACGTTCACTACTGGACATAGGCCTCCTCCAAATGTCGCCACAACAAACAATGAATACTAAACTACATCAAAACACTTTTTTTTTTGTTTTAGTGGAACTTTTAATGTCTTTTAAAAAAGTGATTATTAAATATCTTAGAAAAATAAATAATTTAAAAAAATATATATTATTTCTATTTATCAATACAAAAACCAAAAAAAATCTAAACTAATATTTTGACAGTTTAACTCCATTTTCCATAGATGTGATGTGCGTTGTGTATTTGATCTCATTTTAAGAATTGCGGTGTTAAGATTCTCCGCGGAAGAATGATTTTGTAAAATGACAATTGCAATCTTTATCATCAGGCGCGTTTTAGATTTCCTAAGCTTACTAAGCTTACGTAACTCTAAGATGGGCCATTTATTATTATAACACTCACGGGCAGGTGGCGAAACCCTGTGACAGCGGAGCTTCTAAGAAAAAAGAATTGAGTTAGCTCGGGTGATCTTGTGTCTATCTGTGTTCTTAAAAAACTCTTTTACAAAAAAGTACAACCGACTTCCAAATACAAAAATTAACTACAAAGTATGAAAAAACTTGAATTTTGGAAGTTCGTGTTGAATTACGAAGAAACAACCAAAAACACCAACTTTTTTTTTAATTTGACCTACACAGTTATTTTTTTTAATAAAAGTGTTTTTCATTTATCACTTTTAGTGCTATCTCACACCAAACAGTACCACTGAAAAGTCACAGGAAAGCAAAATACGCCATTTCTAGCTATTTGGATTTAGAAATCCAACTACTAAACCGATTCAGATGAATCTCCTTTCACGTAAAAAAAATTGGTTCATAAATGTCAGAGTTATGCGGTAACATACATAAAAAGATAAAAAAGCAACCTAATTGAGAATCTCCTCCTTGTTTTGAAGTCGGTTAAAAGCTTACAATTGTTTCGATGTATGTTACTGACTCTAATGAAATGAACAGCAAATTTCACCAATGAAACTGAACGCGATCAGTAATTCAGTACATCTGAAAGAGCCTGTGCACATCACGTTTCTTAAACGCGCCTTTAACGCGCGTTTTAAAAACGTGTGTCGAAGGTGCGCTTTTATCCTACAGAAGGTCTACGGGCTGCGTCTGACTCGCGTGCGTATCGCGTCTGTATCGCTACAAACGCGCGTCATCGGCGCGTTTAAAAAACGTGGTGTGCACAGGCCCTAAACTGCGTTCAAGAGCTGTCAGTGTAAATATTCCATAGAAATATAATGACACTGACAGCTCATAAACGTGGTTTATTCGCTGATCGCGTTCAGTTTCATTGGTGAAATTGGCCCTAAGAATCAATTTGATTAATCGTAGTTTGAAGAATAGCACCAGTCGTGCGACGTTCTGTTTTGTTGATTTTGATTCGAAGTGTTTAAAGGGTGGGCTACATAGGTCTCAAGAATCAGAACGATTTCTTTAATAATTGAGTGCAGTTATAGGCAGCTTTTTGCGGGGGATTTTTTTTTGTCAGTGATGTTAGGCGTACCTATGGTCCTTTGTTCCGGGTGAATTCAGGCTGTTTATTCTGTTACATGTTGCATACAAATTCATCCCCCTCAACTGATAAGATTTTTTCAATTATTGCAACGGCTTGATCTTTCCTAGGAGCCAGTATATCGCGTTCACACAACCAAGAATTTTCTTGATCTGTTATACTTGACAGATCTCCGAATACTGATCTTAAAAGTTCATCCTCTGAAGAAACAACTCGGCAGAGTATATCGGGAAGAGTCACTTGACACTGATCCTCAGGGAGGGACCTTCTCCAACCTTATTTTGAATTAACGTTCAATAATAAATTTAATTTACGACTTCAAAAACAATTAAATATTTAATCGAAAATATACCTCAACAGTTGGAACGCACACACGAACTCAACGCGCAGGCGCGTACAAGAAAAAGAAATGTCATAATATTACTACAGTCAAAATGTAATGAATAAAAAATTTTCGTTGTGGTATGAGTAGCCATCACAGCACCTTTCAGCGTCGATATTACTCATGAGCTGCTGCATTTTGTATTCTGGAATAGAACCTAAATTTCCAGGATATATTGTGAATAACATTGAAAATTATAAGAACCGATTGTGCTACTATGTTTCAAGCGATCTTTCGTACTACACCTATCTACTGGGCCCACGGTTTCATCGATACCCTGAAGATGGCTGAAGATTAACAGTTGATTTACAGACTTATATTGGACCAACTATTAGGTCCTGAAGACTAAATTGGTAAAAATAATTTTCTACTAGTCTAGTTTTCACATAATTAGGAATGTTACAAATTAAATATTAAAAAAAAAACATTGCCCCACTAGGAATTAAATTGATTTTTTTAACTGTCGTTTGGCATTTCTTCACGATTAAAGGGTGACACAGAAAGTGGCCGCTGAGCTGCTGCTACAGAAAAAAAACTAATATTCATAACCTTATAAATATTGGCACTATAAGTATTTCAAAATTTGAATATTAATATTGCGAATGTATTACCTACACATTGATGTTACGTACCTATGTTTTAAGATTTTTTGGAAATCCAAACAGAAACAAACACAACAGAAAAACAAAACTTACAAAAAAAACCTGCATACGGCGGGGTCCGAACTCACGCATCACTAAGGTCCAATTTCACCAATGAAACTGAACGCGATCAGCGAATAAACCAAGTTTATGAGCTGTCAGTGTCATTATTTATCAATGGAATGTTTAAACTTACAACTCTTGAACGCAGTTTAGGTGTACTGTTCGCGTTCAGTTTTGTTGGTGAAATCTGCTCTAAGTGAAAGTTCGGTCATCAACCGCCTTCTCTAATTTCTCTTGTTGAAACAGTCTAAAATCAACCGCTGTTTCATAACCATCATTCGTAGTGTTATTTTATTCATAATGTCCACCGGAAATCGAATGGGTTAGCGGCGTTCGAGTATTCCTCTTTCAAACTGGAGGCTCGAACCAATAGCAGAGCGTAAAACAACGCTCATACGTTTCGTCGAATCACGGACGTTCATTTCAAGCCGCGATCTCAGTGCCATCAACAATGGCGTGAGTGTAAGATCCTGCGCAGTGCACTCTCCACGTGTGATCGGACTAAAACTAAATATAAGGGATTCTTGTAGAATCTGCGTGTGTTAATGTGTTTTATGGAACTTTAAGTGACCTGTGAAGCCTAATAAACATTAAGAAGTGCAGTTCGCGACTAGGTCACAAGAACAAGAACGCGATACGCGGGAGCTCCCAGCGACCTACCTACAGCTTGCTGGACGAGACGTACGTGACTATCAAGGTAAGAGCTTTCCTTCATTTGCGTTCCCATAAGTATAGGTTACGGATTTCAATCATGTAAAATTATCTTTATCTTAATGCCCGTAACTTTTTTCCTGGTTACCAATTTGAATGAAACAAAGACTAAATGTTGCTCAGAACTAACCCGCATGTAACTGTACAATCTCCAATTCAATCTGTATCGTATCTTCGGAGATTAGCGTTAACAGACAGACAGACAGACAGACAAGAAAATATGAAAAATCTTTATTTGTGCAGTATGTTCCTTTTTTATCTTACTATATCAGGTCATTTCTTTTTTCTTTACCGTCGTTCACGGAGCGTAATTCGTCATCGTCTCTACTCGGACGTTGTTCCGCCATGGCTGCAAGCGAATACCGACACAAAAAATATTTCGAAGCTCTTGCATTTCAATGATATTGAAGCCACGCCCCCTCAGTACAATATGAAAACATCACCCCGAAGTGATAATATCACGATACCACGATTATTACACCATCAATATTACCAAAGCATCCTGATATAATTGACAATGTAGTGTGCCCCACTGACATTGTAACTATCCACCACTTTAGAAATCAATCCAGCGTGCAATATAAATAAAGTGTAGGCGAGTCATACATTAGGTATTTCATATAAAGTTGAAGTATCCAATATCTTAAAAAATCATTAGAATAATCGTTCAAAAGTGCAATAAATTAATTTGAGTTTGATCAAAATTAAGTAAGTAAAACAGTAGTTCATTTGGCCTATTATGTGTTATGAACATAAATTATTATTTTGTGAATCAGCCGTAGCTATATCGAAAATAGTAATAATAACTTTAGATATTATAACACGTAACCCTCGAACCTAATAGTCATTAGCAATTTTACTTCTTGAAATAATAACTAGTTAATACAGAAAAACAAAATAAGGAAAATTTTGTAACATTGTTGATTAGTTCCACTGATTAGAACGGGAAACCGGATGACGGTCGGAACGTACTTATTAAATAGGTAGTCACACTTAAATTGGTAGGCATTAGTAAAATGGTAACGAATTTAAAGTCATAATAATAATTTACCTAAAAATGTTGTTTTCCGCAATAATAAGCGGTTTGCTAGTGCTTATCGCGAATACCTTATCTTTGTTATAATGATGTCAACATCGTACGACTTTGTTGTGCACATGGCGATATTTTATCAAAAACATAAATGTAAAAATGGGAGCCAAGGTTAAGTAATATTCGACTCGTGATTGTCGACTTCAGCGACAAAACAATTGAAGTCTAAATGGGTGCCAAGTTCTGTAGATAATCCTGAAATTAATTAAATAAATTAAGGCTCAAAATTCGAATTGGCTAGTTTTCACATACATGTACTACATCTTATATTTACCTTTTCTACTTATCATCTTTATGTTATTTATACTTAAGTTACGGTTGTTATATTACAAGGTCAGTTTTTTTTTTTTTCCGATAAAAACTATCCAATAACAAGGTCCACACATCCACACAGATCCGGCCCGTGCCTAGGACGTGTATGGACCATGAGCTGTCGTGTCGCTACCTGCTAGTCTGACACGTTCCGGGTACGGCCCGGACGTGTGTGAACGAGTTCATATAAAAAGTACGCACCGAAATTATTTTATTCGTGCTCCTGGCAGACCACGGCCCGTACACGTCCTGGGCACGGCCCGGGTATTTCTGGATTCACCTTCACAATTGAACTCAAAAAATTCTTAAGTCACGTAAAAGTCGCCGCAGCGTACTTGTATCCCTGGGGGATGCGACTCGCATCCCCCAGGGATACAAGCAAGCTGGTTAATAGTTCAGACATGAGGAGGTGGCAGACTAAAGACAGAGTTACTTCTTCTTCATTTATAGTATTTACATGCTACCCATGTCCCACTGCTGGACAGAAGCTTCTGATCCAGTCGAGAAGGCACGAGCACTAATCACTTAACTCGCTCAAGGTATGTTGTCCAGTCCCAAATGCTTGCAATGTCTGGACAGGTCCACTCAAATCTGTATGGCACTTACTTTAAAAAGCCAGCTCAGACATTAACCTACATGGTTCTCATATGATTTGACCAGTACGGATTGTATGGACCTTAAAAGAGACTTTGATTTCTAAGTTTGTTTCGGTGTTTCTTCTCAGGGCAGTCAGCCAGGTAACACCGGCTAAGCATCTAGCATCTAGCTTAAAATGACCAAAAAAACATTGACGTGTAAAAGTATTACGTTTAACCTACTTTCAAAATATAATTTAATCTGATTTCTCGCCATGTCTTACAAGTCCTGCAGTGCGATTCTATAAACATGTCGAAGTGAACACTTGGGCAGCACGCACGACAGGTGAGTTGTCAAACCATACAAATAAGATGGAATGACAGCTCTATTGTCGTTCACTCCGCCAAGGTGAACACCGTGAGATGTCGACATAATCGACCGGCAGATTAGTCACGATGTTTTCCTTCACTGACGCCAGAGATATCCAAGACTCACTTATAAAGTAGGTTATATCAATTGTAAAAAGTCACATTCGTATTCGACTGAATTTAAACCCACAACCCCGTGCAGATCTTAACCACTGAACCATAACGATATTTTGTCACAATGATTTTTAAATCATATTTGAACCTAACGCTATATTGTAATTATGTGTATTTTAAGATTTGCAAACTTTTTTGTGCCACAACCACGATTTTCTTAAAAATTACGTTGTCAAAAAGTCACAATGGCGGCCGGGTAGCCATGCGACAAAAAGTCGATCCCCTTTGTATGTTGAATAAACAATTTTCGCGCGGCCGAAGCTAGTAATTAATAACGCATATTTTCTACCTGTTATAATCAGGATTAACCGAGCCGAAGTCCCTTATCACTACTTTTATAAGGAAATAGTAACATGGCACCACCTATGAATCTGCCTATATATAGCTTCGTATATACAGAGACCAGCACATTGCTTTTGTGTTCGTCGAGAGTATAATATCATATAGTACTACAAGATGTGTACTCGTCTGTTAGCGTTGCTAGCCCTGCACGTGGGGTTGGCGTATTCCTTCTCCTGGGGTGAGTACAAGGGCCGTGGACGACTGTATTTTTTTATAATTTTATTTTTCTTTTCATGGCTGAATTATTAACACTTACTAGAACTGTACTCATTTCACAACCAAACCGAAAACATACTCAACCAAAAATATTGCTAATTGGACTCGGGCACAAACATATTAAAATGACATGATTCGGGGGTTCCAAACGTGCCATTTTAACATGTTTTTTTTTATTTTAAAAACATAGACTTCTGTTCGGTTTTCCTGTTGTGTGTAAAAAATTATTATGTCTTTTTTTTAAGTTTAAGGCTCAGTGATTTCAGAGGTAAGGGCGAAGGGGGTCGGGGATGGTCAGTTTTCAAATACTTTTTTTTTACAAAACTAAAGAGTCAATGTCGTCTATGACGAAAAGTTTTTCAGTGTTCTCCAAGATTTTCTCTCTTATTTTCATTTTCTTCACATTCACGCACATTTTGCTCCTCGTTTTGATCCCACTCTTTTTGCCTTCTTGAGATCTTCCATTTGTCTTTTTCCTCTTTCACCTTCTCTCGTGATTTTCTCTTTCTCTCTGCAGCATTCATTTATGGTAAGCGAACAATCATGCAGTTAGTGTTAAAGCTAAGCATAGGCGAGTTAGGATCAAAGATTAATGTCAGGCAAACCATCCCATATTAAATCAAAATTAAAAACAAAGCTATAATCAGCATTTTACAAACAAAATACCATCATACATCAGTGATATACCCGCCACAATTCAAAACAGTCTCGGAATTTAATCATTTTATCTTTGGAAACATGCTCAAATAGTAAACCACGTAATTGTTGTTACTTTAGGAATAAATTGAATTCATTTACTTATATTTTGTGGTACGAAAAACAACTTTTATATCTTTTAGCGTGACTGGTGGGACATGCGACATGCGTATGTTTAGAGAAGAAATACACAAAAACTAACTTACCTTTTTACTTTATTTGTATGCAGTCATTTAGTTTTTTCCACGCTTTATTTAAAATACACGCGCCAGCTTTCAATAATTGTCAAAATAACCAAGAAAAGTGATTGCAATATCCTCAAATTCACTTTGTAAGAAATCGAGGTTTCTAAGGAGAAAAAAGGCTGAATGCTTTATTAGTTTTTTAAAAATCAACAGATTCATTAAATATAAACATTCCAAAATCAGTAATGACGTATAGTTATTATTTATTATTTATTTATTATTAATTGACAATTTATGCAACAACTTATGAACTATGCCCCACAAAACCGTTGTAATGGTTTGACTGTGGGAACTGGTGACTCTTAATACAATTATTTTTACATAAACATATAGCACTTTAATACATTAAAATTCTAAATAGTGTCTTTTTAATTTCCTTTTAAATTTGTTTTTATTTTTCTCACCCCTTATGTCTGCCGGCAGACTATTCAATAGATATGGTATTCGTTTTTTTAAAGTTCTATCACCAAAGTAATTGGTCACTCTGGGTACATTGAGTCTGCCAGCAGCCATAGATCGTGTATTACAATTATTAATTACATACGTTAGGTTATGCTCTTGAGTGCCATGATGGTTAACTGCTAGGAGATACTTATGTTTGTAACTAATCGGCAGAATTTTACATATTTTAAATAGTTTTCTATAATCACCTTTACAGTTATTCTTAGTTTTTTGAGTAACAAGTAATTTTAAGAATCGTATTTGAAGAGCTTCTAATTTATTTAAGTTAGTTTTGAATGTTAATCCATAGCTATCGAGAGCATAACTCATAATAGAATCCACTAGCGACATATATATACATCTTAATATGCTAATAGGAACCTTAAAGCTTAGGTGGTACATTTTACTTAATAATATTCTTAGTTTACCAGAAATGTAGTCTATGTGTTTTGACCACGTAAAGTTCTCATCTATTTTCATGCCAAGGTAGGTTACACAGTCAACTCTTTCAATCGGTTTACATTTACAGTCCAATAAGTTATTATGGTGACATACATAATCGTGAGTATATAAAGGCAATGTCGCATTACGTGGTCGTAAATATGGCGAATGAATTAACAATAATTTGGTTTTCTCAGCGTTTAATATAATGCCATTGTCATGCGACCATTTAACAATAGAGTCTATATCTCGTTGTACTAACTGGCAGGTATCGTCTATGTTAGTTCCGGAGCAAAGTATGCATAAATCGTCTGCAAACATATACGCTGAGCAATGCTGTAGCACCCGGCACAAACTGTTTACATGCATAAGATAACAAATTGGTCCGCATCCCGAGCCCTGAGCCACACCACTTCGCACTTCGACCCTGTCACTGAGCACGTCCTGCACCTTTACACGGTAGGAGCGCGCGGTGAGATAATCACGGAACCACTGGTTCAATGGTTCTCTCACCCCGCACTCCTCTATTGCATTGAGGATGGTATCAGATTGCAAGGTGTCAAATGCTTTTTTATAATCAAAGAATATTGTAATTACAAATTTTTTATCGTCTAAATAACTGTTTATTTCATCTGTGAATTTTGCTAACAATGTATTTGTACTTTTTCCTTTTAAAAAACCATGTTGACATTCGTTAATGATGTTATTTTTTGCAGGTAGTTACTTAATTGGTTGACGATACACTTTTCTATAATTTTATCTATACTAGGTAAAATCGATATTGGTCTAAAGTTTGATACATTTTTGCGATCACCTTTTTTTGTGAATAGGGCGGACTATTGCCTCTTTAAGTTTATTTGGAAATTTGTAGTTCTTCACGGTTAGGTTTATTAGTTTAGCTATCACGGGGCTCACTTTATCAATAATTAATATTTTTAAGTCAGACATTCGCACAAGATCGCTACCCGGTGATTTATTTATACTCATATTATTTATTATGCTTTTGACATATTTAGAGCTTACTGGTTGCCACCTCATCGATAAGTCTGTTGTTTTAACATAGGTTTGTCTGTCTAACCAAATCTCATGACATTTATGTTTAATATCTTCTATTTCTTTACAAAAGGTAGATGCAAATTTGTTACTAATATCTATAATACTTCCTTGGCTGCCCATGTTTGACAGAATCAATTCATCAACCGATTGTTTATTATTTCCTATCATTACATTTATCCTTCCCCATATCTTTTTTATGTTATTATTACATTCTAAGATTATTACTGATTTTGGAACAAATAATTGAATTATGATGTTTTCTTCTTTTACGTGGAATGCCCCTATTATACTTTTCTATTCATTTATATTCATATTCATTTATTTATTGTAAAACATACATTATAAGTTCTTTTGGAAATACATTGAGAGCGCTATGTTTTGCCTCTAGGGCGTACAAAGTAGTCACACATGGAATTCGAATATAATTAAAACAAGAAATTAATATAGAAATAGGAACCACAAATAAACAAGTAAAAAAAATAAAAAAAATGGCCATCTATCTCATTACGAATTTTAAATCACACAATTGAACAATAACGAAGAGATAATTAGATAAATTATGTGAAGTGAGAAAAAAAATATGAAAATAAAAAAAATAAATGTCAGCAGCTATTGTAATAAAATAAAAATTGTCAGCACTTACTTATTTAAAGAAATTGAAAGATGTCATAAATTAAATTCAATGTCAATAACTTCGGTCAATAATTGGTAAAAAATAAAAAAAAAATAATGTTCGAGTACCATACAGTAAAATCAACAATGTGCTTGCTGTAAAAAAAATTTTTCACAAAAAAAAAACCGACTTCCAAAAAAACACTACAAAGTACAAAATAACTTTAATTTCGGAAGTCGGTGTCAAATAACTAAGAAGCAACCAAACACCGACTACCGAAATTAAAGTTATTTTGTACTTTGTAGTGTTTTTTTTTTGGAAGTCGGTTTTTTTTGTGAAAAAGTTTTTTATTTTTCACTTTTTAGTGGTACCCACACCTAACAACACCACTGGAAAGTCACAGGAAAGCAAAAATACGCAATTTCGTAAACATGGATGATTTTTCCACATATTTTTTCCATCTATTTGGATTTAGAAACCAAATCGCTTGAAAAAAATACAATCGAATTGAGAACCTCCTCCTTTTTGGGAAGTCGGTTAAAAAGTCGAAGGTCTAGATGGCACAGCCAAAGATGTTTATTTTTATCTTAAAAGCCTTAGGCGCTCGGCGTCATATTGGCGTACTGCATTAAACGAACTATTGGCACAAATACGAGGTAACCAGCTTACTTTTAACCTACTTAGTTGTATTGACATAAACTGGTTATGGATATGCGTAAAACTCTCATTATAGCCGATGGAATACCAATGGGTAATCCGCAAGATTTGGATATGAAAGCTACATAGCGGTTAATTGAACAGCATCCTGTTATTTTAAGTAGACATTTCATGTATAGTTTCAATGAATTTGACAACACGGTTGGCGCAGTGGTTGAGCGGTCGACTGCTGCGCTGCGTGTCACGGGTTCGATTCCCGCACGGAACAAATATTTGTATGGCCTACAGATAGTTGTTCCGGGTCTGGCTGTTTGTGTATGTGGATTTATATGTTTGTGAACGCACCCACGATACAGGAGAAATTCCTAGTGTGGGGCAAAAAAAAAAAAAAGAATGCCCTTATGAAATTTTTGTTAAGAGCGTTTACGCCGTGCAGCTTTTCATACAAACTTTCAAATCCTTATTTTTTTAAATTAATGAACAGCTTGTTGGTAGTGTAGCTCAAGCAATACGCGAGATACAATGTGAAGAAACAGATACATTGCGTAAATTGTTTAAAGTATGTATGCGGATATTAAAGGAAAGGCAAGTGTCCGCGTGTGAATGTGCTTCTAAGCTCTGCCATTTAAATTTCAGCGATAGTTCGAAAAAATGTACTTTTTTTAACACAAGAAAGCCAGCCCTTTTGTTCAAATTATTCAAGCAAATCCCGGGTGAAAAGGAAATTGGTGATTTTAGTATCATGATATTAATCCTTATTAAGGTTGATTATGTCCGTGTAAATTACACTTTCAATTATTCAAATCGGAGCTTTCGTTCAAAAGTTATGGCGGTAATAAACATGTTTGAAGCAAGAAAAAACGTCGCGGCTTGAGCAAACTGGGGCGAATCGTATCAATGTTTCGTCCGATGAAGTTGAAACACGGCATTTCAATGATTTCGATATAAAAAATCCGGCCAAGTGCGAGCCGGACTCGGTCACGAAGGGTTCGGTTCCATTACCTATTTATAAAAAACGGCAAAAAAATTACGTTTGTTGTATGGGAGCTCCGCTTAAATATTAATTTTATTCTGGTTTTATAATCAGGTTATAGTGTCAACAGAAATACATCATGTGAAAATTTCAAGTGTCTAGCTATCACGGTTCATGAGATACAGCCTGGTGACAGACAGACAGACAGACGGACAGTCAGACAGACGGACAGCGGAGTCTTGGTAATAGGGTCCCATTTTTCCCCTTTGAGTACGGAACCCTAAAAATAAGAATAACAAATGTTTGGATTTTTCGAGAATAAACCAAGTACAAAGGTACACAGTTAGGGGTGAATAAGGGGTGATAAAATATTCGGAGGAGGACATTATTGCTTGCTTCAATTTAAAAACAAACTAAAAGTATCCCACTTTTAGTTTGTTCATAGCATTCCTAACAGTTTTTGCATAATCAACCCCTGACGGGGTAAACAGTTGCGCTGAACCTGGGCTCGAGACAAAAGAGATTCTGTCAACAGTGGCGTGGCGAAGGCGATTGTCAATACGTCAAAAATGTACGGTTTTTGTTTTTTTTGAAAAAACGTTGCCCCACACTAGGCATTTCTCCTGTATCGTAGGTGCGTTTACAAACATACAAATTCACATACACAAACAGCCAGACCCGGAACAACTATCTGTAGGCCATACAAATATTTGCTCCGTGCGGGAATCGAACCCGCGACACGCAGCGCAGCAGCCGATCGCTCAACCATTGCGCCAACTATGTAGTTAAATTGACAAATACTATCGAAATTTCACGTGATCAAATTCCTACATTTTGGCCTTTCAACAGTCGCATTCGCTAATTGAATGGCACATTGTCTAAGGCCTCTTGAAACCACAGAATAAGCAGAAATGGCAAGGAAATTAATGAAAATTGTTGCGCCTAATTTTCCAAAACTAACCTTTAAAAGGGGGTAGTGGGGGCGTCGAAGTTTGTGGAGTACCTACTAAATCCGCACGAACGAAGTCGCGGGCGAAGAGCTAGTTCTTTTATATTTAGGTTTAGATCAATGTGAACAATAACTGAAATACTTATTTCAGGATTTTACAAACTGTTTACAACCGTGCCCAGTAAAGGATTAAGGGCGAGTTTTTTGATCAATTGTTAGTTATTAACTAAGGCTGAGTTTTTTGATCCGTAGTTACCTCCCACTCATGTGTTAGTTACTTTGTTATAATGGTGTTATTCATTGTAAGAAAAATACGTTCTATAAATTACATAAAGAACGTAATTATTTACTTACTTAGTTCTTCTTAGGTAGTAGTTATTTTGAAACCATTAATAAGTATGAGCAGCGGATTTTATGAAAGAGGAGAAGATCTGTTTAACAATCAGAAATTTAGAAACATTTTATTTTCATGTTTCAGACCAGGAGCTTCGTAACCCGAAACTATCGGATATCCGAAATACAAACTTATCCGTAATCGTGACCAAATCCGATATAGATAGTTCTGGTTAATTTCGGATAGGGGCGCAGTCTAATTGAGACACGTAATGAGTTAGATAACACTTATATGATAGCTATTGCAAGCACTCTCATTTATGACTGATTGTTATACCAAACTATAACTTAGAAATATAGTAAAATTATGATCAATTTGTGTTTTACTAGGTATAAAAATTTCTTAAAAATCTTATATCCTTAACCGCAACCGAAAGCGGTAAAATATTATTTCTATGACCGTATCTGCATCCAGATCCGTAATCTCACATCCATAACATCCCTTTTTCAGATATCGTCGTGGGCGAATGGGAAAGACTAAATTTTTATTACAACGGAACAATAACCCACACTGAAGACATGCCATCAGCTAGTAAGATCACTTCAGTCACTTACGATCCTGTTCAGGATAGGGTGCTGTTTGCCGACTTCCACGAATCGAACAACTCAACAATAATATACAGCTTTGACATATCAACCAGGGAAACACAAACTATAGTTACGAAAATAACAAACGACAATGGCAAGATCATGAGTCTCGCCTACGACCCGGTCACACAATTACTCTTTTGGAAGGAAAGAAATCACAAAATATACTCGTTATCATTAAAACCTGCGTCGTCTAACACAGCAGTTGACGGAAATCTTTTGGTTACGTTGGATTACATCTGCGGGGATATAGCTGTAGACAGCTGTAAAGGGTACGTAGCTAATATAATTATTTACTATAGTTTTAAAGCTCAGCCAAATTCATATTAAACTTTAAATATACTTATAGTTGTTTACAATTTACAGGTTTATATACTGGGTCACAGACAACACAATAGAGAGGGCTGCCTTTGATGGATCCAAGAGAGAAGTTTTATTAAACGGTTATGTTTACTGGCGAAGAAGTTTGGCCATTGACCAACAAACTGAGAAAATGTACTGGATTGATGAAACTAATATTAATCAGCATTCTATTGAAATGGCCGACTTGAATGGAAAAAACAGAAGAACATTTTATTTAATTGGAAAAGAAACTGAGGCAACTGATTTGACCATCTCCAAAGATTTCATTTACTGGAGGAGCTATGATCAAGAAGTCATTCTGCAATTAGCAAAGCGTCAACAGAGCGGTGTAGGACCAATTGTGTATTCAAATTTACGCACACGCCTTTGGAATCGTCGACTTACAGCAGCCAACTATACTATTAAAGAACAAACGTTCGGGATTCAAAACTGCGAAGCTCTGAAGAATACTTCATCTGATGCAAATTCCACGAATGTTGAATTGATTAAACTCAAAGGTACGAAAGTTTCTGCGGAGTGCTATGGTTCAAGGTGTCAGAACTATTGTTTCCAAGGAAATTGTAGTGAGAGTGCTGATGGACAACCGAAATGCAGGTAAAATATATTCATTGATCTCGTGACTATCTCTAGTGAAGAGTATTAGCATATTGAAAATAATTGTGTACCTGTTCTCGGAGAAAATAAAGCATATATCCCACCCACACGCACAAAGTGTTTTGGGAATACATTCATTGTGCGTAAAGCTAAGGAGTGGAATTCCTTGCCAGAGTCTGTGTTTCCTGATAGCTACAACCTGGGAGTCTTTAAGTCAAGAGTGAATAGGTTACTTCTCGGCAAGCGTGCTCTATCTTCGACCACATCGTCGCTTACCATCAGGTAAGATAGTGGTCAAGCGCGTGCCTATCAATAATAATAATAATAAAAAAAATCTATATATCTATATTCCAACAGAAAACAAAAGCAAAAACTACATAATTTTAGGTAAATGTAATTTAGTCGGATTTTGCAAATATCTAAAGGAGTTCGAAAATATATTAATGGAAGCTGGCAATAGCCACCACCCTCCATTTCATTTTTTTTCAAAATCGTGGTATCTACTCGATGGAAAAATATACAGAGGACACTGAAACCAACAAAATAAAATCTGAGATATTTGAAGGTAAAGTGAGAACAATCATTAAAAATTAACTAATCACTTGTTTATGTGCACCAGATTTTATGTTAATAGTAATTCTCGGGTTGAATTAACCATTTGTGTAAATTAAACCACAGATCGTTTTTACCCTTGAGCCGCGATTTTGAAAAAAAAAAAACAAAATGGTGTCTGGTAGCTATGCCCCAAAGGTTCATTCCCCTTTAGTCGTCATTCCCGGGTTTAAGTCATAAACTGACAGTTGTTCATTTTCATGACATTATGCTTTCCCTGAAATATTGACAATAAAATAAAAGTCACTGAGTATTGAGCGCGTGGCACAGAAATTACATCGCTTGTACAGCAGTGCGATTCTGTAAACATGTCGAATTGAATAGGTACTTGGGCGGGGTGCAAGACAGGTGAGTTGTCAAACCATACAAATAAGATGGAATGATAGGTCAGTTGTCGTTCACTCCGCCTAGGTGAACACCGTGAGATGTCGACAGAATCGACCGGCAGATCACCTGAAACGCAGCGTATCGTTCGAGCGAGTGTTCGCCTGTGGCGTTGTATTAATAAAAAGTGAGTTTTGAGTGTGAAAGAACAATAAAATGTCCGATCCATTATAGATCTGCGGCCCTACCATCACGTGTTAAAGCGTGCTCCATCCCTCCTTCTCGCTCGAACGACTCACGCTTTAACACGGCATGGTAGGACCGCTGATACTAATCGTCATTATTGAAATAAAAATATTAATAAAAAATGAAAAGTTAAAATAAAATAGTCATACATTTTTAAATGTTTTATTTTTATTTTTTTAAGAAATATTTAAATGTATTAAATACGTTTAAAAATATGAATACACGAGATAATAATTATATTTCAGTTGTGAAACCGGATACTCTGGGGAAAGGTGCGAAATAAATGCATGCTACAAGCACTGTTTGAATGGCGGCGTCTGCTCCCTGAATGAGGAGGACGAGCCGGTCTGCCAGTGCACAGCTGACTATAAAGGTGAAACATGCGAAGTTGCTGCCTGTCCGGACAATTCTGTGAGTGCTGAGGGAGAAACTAAATGCAGGTAAAACATGTTTTTCTAATTGTACGGGAGTTTTACGAGCGCCAAAACTCTACGAAAAAGTTACACTAATATTTTTAACAATGATGTTGGTCGCTTATAAATTAACTTTTGTTTGCTTCTAGGTATTATAACTTTATCTAATCCAAAATGTTTAATGAAAATGTTGTAGAGGTAGACCTAGTTCTGATGCTCACTAAAGGGAACTAGTAACACAGTCGTCTGTAATTAAAAGCTTTCAACTTCTGACTGCCTCGTTGATCTAGTGGTCGCTAGCTCAGGCTTTCACGCCCTACCGCCGGCCTCGTCACTATCGAGGCCATCCGGCCAGTGCTCGACATGTGGCTCGGGAGAAGGCACGGCTCCCTGTAGTTTCGTGTGATACAGGTCCTCACGGGGCATGGTTGCTTCGGGAGGTTCCTGTGTCGCATAGGCAGAGAGCCGGACGCTCGGTGTCACCACTGCGTCGACTGTCGGGAGGACACGGCGCGGCATACGCTGGCAGAGTGTGCCGCCTGGGAGGAGCCGCGCCGTGCCCTCGTCTCTGTGGTAGGCAGTGACCTCTCGCTGCCGGCTGTAGTCCGTTCTATGGTCGGCGGTGAGGAGTCCTGGGACGCGATGGTCTCCTTCTGCGAAACTGTCATCGCGCAGAAGGAGGCTGCGGAAAGGGAGAGGGAGATGTCGAGTGCTCACCCGGCCCGCAGCAGGCGCACCGGGCGTCGGAGGAGGGCATACGCTGCCCTCCTTCTGCCCCCCTAACTGGGTCCAGGGGCGGCGGACTTGGGGATGTCCGTTGCCCCCCATTCATCCGGATCCGAGGTGGCGGCGCGTGGTGTTCCCGTGCGCCCCTCTGACGTCGCGGGGGGAGTTAAACACCTCACTCCCCCCGCTTACGAGATGTGGCCCGCAGAGGCGGGCCGGCACCAGCCGGGGATTACGGAAGTCGCATACGTTCCCGCGATCCCCGGCGTAGGTGGAAGATGGAACACCGGGGTGGTTTTAGTCAGTAAGAGTCTGACAGACCCCTCCGCCCGCCCCAGGGCGGAGGACATCCATGAGGATTTCCCCCCGTAAAAAAAAAAAAAAAAAGTGGTCGCTAGCTCTTTTCTGAGTAATGAGGTTCTGGTTTTGATTCGCAGTCCAAACATGTTACGATTGAGTTTTCGGATCTGAACTTGTCAGTAGCAGCACGGAGTTCCGGACTTTTGTCCAGTTGATGGCAGTAAGCTCACCCCAGTCACTTTATACTTTTAAACTTTGCCCCACACTAGGAATTTCTCCTTTTATCGTAGGTACGTTAAAAGTCTAAATAGTTAGATTTGTTCGTTAGGTCGTACAAGTATTTGCTTCGTGCGGGAATAGAACCCGCGACACGCAACGCAGTAGGAAATCGCTCAACCACTGCGCCAACAGTGTCGTCAAAATTGAACTCTGGAACCACTTATAATATGATGAAATGTGATCCTAATTAAATATTCTTTCGATCGAATTTTGGTTACGGTGGTAAGCAAGTACGCAGGAGACAATTATAGTGCAGAAGTATGTGCGCAAATACAGATACACTCTCTGTTCAGTTATCCTCATAGTCCGATAGTACGGCATTCCGACTCGACCGGGGAGACATCCGGCGCAGGACCAACGGCTTAAGAGGGCCCTTCCCGGCCCGTCTATCGCCAATGCGAGCATGGTTGAAAAGCTTGTTGTTTCATCCAGCGCAATGTTGTTGACTATCTAGCAAGTGAGAACGCGATAACATTTGACGACAATTAGTGTTCGAAAATTTCATAAAATTTGATCCAGGAAATACGTGTTTTTGAATTAGCCTGAGAAGTTTTTGAAATAAATATTATTTATTTAGAATCTCCATTACATGTGCAAGGTTTCTATCAAGATGGTTTCTTTACTTTTGTAATTTATGAGTACGTTATGTACGGCCTAAGTTCAGGTAAAATATGTACAAAACAGCAGATTTTTGGAGGCTTATACTGAATTTGATTCTCCAAATTTAAACTTTTTACTTGCATTGAAACCTAGATATAGTGCATAAGATACTTTTTAGTTCAAAAAAATCAAAGATAGATGTGTTACAACGGCATAATCACGTACGAGTGTTTGTATGAAAAGTATGACGGGTTGGCCGCTCTTAACGTGCTATCCGAGGAATGGGGGTATCACACCACCAACTTCCAAACTCCGGGCTGTTATTGGTAATATAAATACCTAATAACACTTTTTTGCTCGACCTGGGAAACTCTCTCTCTCTCTATATTCGGTAGCCGCGCTTGCAACCACGAGACCAACGTGGCAAATTGTAATAATACAATAATTGGTAACAGGAAGACAATAACAGTGCCTTTATGTGCCCGTTACTTCAATATTATTCAATAATTTTGGTATCAACAGAGCGTAGTCTCATTTTCACTAGCTATAGTTGGTTGCCTCGTTTCTTAAGTTATCCTGTTTAATGTTCATGTTTCAGATGTAATGCCGAGGACTCTAGGGGAAGGAAAGTCAACGCATGCCATCAGTATTGCTTGAACGACGGTGTCTGCTCCCTGAATGAAGACAGTGAGCCAGTCTGCCAATGCACTGGAGATTATGAGGGCGACAGATGCGATGTTCCCGCCTTCTTAATCAAATGTTTCTTATACGCATACAAGAGTAAGGAAATAAGATAACTTTTTTTCTTTTTAATTACTTGCCATGGACAATAAATGACGTATCATACTGTTACGAGCTTGGGGTTCGTGACAATAAAAACAGCCGATTTAGTTACCAAATGTAGACACTTTAATTAAACAACCCTTTTTACTAGGTTATACTCAATAATTAAAAAACAAAATGAAAAAGCGGTCCTTTTAAGGCGTCAGCCAATTCTAGAACCTTCTACTGTAGAAACATCTAGAAAGTAGTACGCGTACATACGGGTTCCGACTGATAAGTTATCAGAGCTCTAGAATGTTCCAGCATAGAAAAGTCTGGAAGGATCTTGACTCTACTAGTTCTGCTACTCGATACTAGATGGCGTCAGTGGGTACCGCTGGCATCAAATTGGCATGAACGCCAATAAATACAAGTGTTAACTTGATGATTCCAGAGGGATGATTGACTGATTTGAAATATAGAGAAAAGTGTTTCTTTCTCAGATCTGCATGATTTTGTCGTGCCAAAATTAATGTATTTAAATTTTATGTGCAGTAATGGTAAACGGCTTAATAAAGATTAAGTAACATCAATAATTGTGCATTATAAACGCTCTCTTTATAGATTCACCGCCGGTTACTTTGAGCAAAGGAGTGAAGTCGACGTGTGCTTCAACTGTTGTCTGAGCAGGGGAGCTTGTTCGGCACTAGCACGAGAAGTGAAGCAGTTGAAGAGTTCCCTTTCATTACTACTATCAACTTCGAGACTTATAACAATGAGTTTAATTCAATCGACATTCTTTTTCTTAGTAAAAATTCATTCAGGAAGCAAATCCAAGCAACCTTAAAGGATCAGCAAATTACACAATAACACCATGTTTAATAATGCTCGCACACACATTTACTTGTTCTTTTTTTTTCTTTTATGTATGTCACCGGAGGGTTGAGGACTCCGTAAAATTGTATTAAATCTTGATTAGATTATAATTTCTCGATATATTATGGAAAAATCGTTTTGTATAAGCAGCTGCAATAAATTCCATTCAACTCAATAATAGTTTTCAATATATCCAATCCAATCAAATCAAATCCAATATATAAAAATTGTTTAAATTTCACGCGTGTTACTATCTAGTTATACTTCTAATTGTAATCTGTGGAGAACGCAGTGGGTAGCACAATTGTTTTAAAATGTTATGACAATTTCTTATTGTGCTACTGTTTGTTTTTCCTACTCAGTAGAACAAAATCTGACCTCCGCTGATTTTTTGATAAAGAGCCGTAAAAAAAATCTACATCTCATCATCCTCATCATCATACTGACTTCCACAGGTACCCTGGTTGATTGGAGATCATAACAGAATTAACTTCCTTGCTGGCCATCATTTAGTGTTTGGAAAATATTTCATGAAACTCTCACTGTTACGGCTGTGCCGTGATTCGATAGCTCTTTGTAGTAATTATTGTGAGTCTGGATGACGGTGTATATTGTGATACATTTAATTCTAAGATTTGAATACAAAAACTTGAGACTGTCTGACAAGTTCTGATCTAAATCTTGTTATTGTACTCGCCTGCCAGTGCCCATTACCTTTTTATGCTTACCCAGAGTACATCGAGTGCGGAGAAGTGTTCGTACTCATCACACGGTCAAGTGTCCACCGTGCGTCTCTCTCGCTCTTAATGTATTCTGTCTTCTTAGGATTTGTCTTTATTTGATAATTCTCTACTATTTTTTTTATTTTTGTTTGTTAGATTAAGTTTGACTTTTCAATAAAATCATAGAACTTATGTAATACATGCATTTTATTTATTACTAGCTGTGCCCGCGACTTCGTTCGCGCTTGCTTTTCGTATTTAGGAAGATATTAAGTACACAAACTCACTAAATGTATATAGGTACTCATCGTGATTATGACATGACTTACAAAATTACGAAGAACGAACGAATATTAACACTTAAAACATTTCTTCGTAAACAATATTACTTGTTATGTGATATTCATCAGTACGTATACACAGGCTTTGCGCGCTGCTTACTTGCGACAAAGCGACATACAGCCTGACCGTGCGAGATACAGGACTACCGCAGATCCACACCAACACGACTAATAGTTTGTCCCTGAGCTTGATTAATGGTCATGCCGAAACTATCAGAAAATAAGTCTCCGCAGAGGACATGGTGGAGTATACGGTGTAGGTCTGCCCTGCTTGGGCGGAGCATCACCGTGTCCTCGTCGAGGCGATCGGCTGCGGCGTCCTGGTTTACTCCATAGTCCGGAGAAGAATATAAGAATGAATGACAGCACGATTTGATAGTTATTCCTAGTTCGGGACCAATCGTAAGTCCGTAGGTGATACGGAGTAGAAAACGCCAAACACTAAGGCCGAAACTACAGACTTCGGGCTTAAGAGAGTAGACCCCCTCAGCCGCCGCAACAGAAAAAGACAACCCGGGCGTTGCGTCGGGAGTCGCAAGGCAATTCCCAGCCACCCTAAGCGCGGGCCCGCAGATGGCGAGCGTAGGTTGGCTCACTGTCCGAACACTAACTACTGTTGCGGAATTTGTTCGAAAAGTCACCACGGCCCTGGAACGTTAAAGGCATAAGGAGGAATACGGACGTGTTTTAGTCAGTAAGAGTTTGACACTCTCTTCCGCTCCACGCAGAGCAGAAGAAGTCATTTGATGTTTTCCTATCCATAAAAAAACCCACAACGGATAGAGTAGAGTAGAGACTCCGTTGTCCTGGCTAAGTTTGCAAGCCTAGCTCCGCCCAAATGTACAAAAGCCACTAGTGTGCTTCACAGGTTGAGCGGAGAGACGACCGATAATACTCAAGCCGCAAGGGAGTGATAATCTGAGATAAAAGTCAGCTCAATCACTTAGCACTCACAAACCTATATTTACCACCTGTATATGTACATTATGGATTGCAATAAACGATTTGATTTGAAACCTGCTCCTCACCGTTCCGAGGATTTTTTCACGTCGGAAAGTCATGGCCAGGATGACGTAGCCGGCGTCGAAACAACCTCCGCAAATTGGGCTGTCTGTAGTGCATAAGTTAAAAATATTTGAGGGCAATGATCCGTAATAATAATCCCTATTATTACGGAGGTAATTTTTACTTAAGCTGAGAAGTCAATTAGTTAGTCACGTTTATAGACTTGTCATTGCCATTTTTCACTTTTTTCACCATTTGTTGTCATGAAGTTCAGTTGTTCTCTGGCAAATTCATGCACGAAACTGTGTGAAAGAAAGAAAGAAGGAGGAGCGGGTACGGGTCCAGCACTACCATCTCGGAACCTCTCGTCGCGAGTTCTTCTGTGGCGTCATTGCCCAGGGATCCACAGTTCCCCTTGAAGCTCTGGAGTGTGAAACCCGCTACTGGTAATTTCTGGCCCTAGGGTGGTCACGACGAATCACCAGCTGACTGGGAATTGAACAGTTTTGTTTCAAAATTAACAGAAAATAATTAGGAATGAGGGAGATCCTGGGAAAGAAATTCAAGAGGTGAAAGTCTTGAGCATCGAAGCCGAGTTTTTAGCCTTTCGGTTTTCTATCGGTTGCATTTTGGGGAGTGTGCGACGGAATTGCATAGTTTAATTCCGCCAAGCTCGTTCCATCATCGGACCACAAGACGTCCGGCGGTACGCCACCGGTACACGATGGACCTCACACCAACATGAACAAAACGTTTTGGAAACACATGGCGTGGAATTCCCTGACTGAGTCCGTGTTTCCGGATAGTTACAGCCTGGGAGTCTTATCAAGAGTGAATAGGTTACTTATAGGCAAGCGTGCTCCATCTTCGATCACATCATCGTTTGCCATCAGGTGAGATAGTGGTCAAACGCGTTCCTATCAAAAGTAAAAAAAAATGAAAACAAAGTCAGTGGAGCAATTTTATTTTTGCATCAAATGCGTAACGCCTGGTAAGTATCAAAAGAATCTTTAACTAAAAAATACTTTTTGGTGTAATTCTCGTGCTGTTGATGGTAAGTACATTTTCGCTCAACAGATGGCATTGCAAGTGTCATTAAAGATACTTACCCCTTCTTACTATGCATGTAGATAATAAGTTGATTTCTTCTAGATTGCCATAATCCTATCAGGTTTATGTGAATGTTTTCTACATTAGTTTTGTATTTTTTATCGCGATGCAAACGAAACAGAATACATATAAACAAAAAATAGGTTCTGCTTGTCTTTCTAAAAAGATATGCAAAATACAGCAATAACATATTATTCATATTTGAAAATATTAGGTTTGGTAGGAATAAAAAAATAAGGAAATAAATAAGATAAAAATAATTCAAAAATAATTACAAAATTTGTGGGATTTGAACCCAAACCTAGTCTTTCGAGAAGCAGGCTTTAAACCAAACGGACTATGAGATCTGTTGATAATTGATTAAAATAGCCGATAGCTTAGCTCCCTGAAAGGGTTCCACATCAGATGCTCTAGACCTTCATTTTTTTTACGTCGACAGACAGTACTCATCATGTTGACCAACTATTCCTAAAGCGGTATATTAATATCTCTTATAGATTAGCCGGGCTGCTAAGGTTCCACGTCTTCTATTCAGATCTTCAAAATAAATTATAGCCTATATGTTGGCGAGGACTAATAGCTATAAAACAAAAAAAGTTTCATTAAAATCCGTTCAGTGGTTTTTGCGTGAAAGACGAACAACAGACAGACAGACAGACAGACAGACATAAAAATAAAAAAAAATATTTTTGGCTTCTACTGTTTGTATAAAGCACCCCTGGAGTATTTTTTTTAGTTTATATTCAATGTACAGAATTTACCACTTCTACAGTTTTATTATATGTATAGATTTACCACTAGCTGCTACCCGCGACTTCGTCGGCGTGGAATCCTGTTTCTATTCTTTTTTTGGTCTAAACCTCCCTTCCTTTCTTCCACTGTTCTCTGTCCTATGCCACATCTGGCCAATCCATTTGGTGGGAGTCTAATTCATCACGCCATCTCCTCCTGGGCCTACCGCGTCGCCGGTTCCTGTTTGGAACCCAATCAGTGGCCACTTTTGCCCAGTTCTGTTGCGACATGCGGCAGATGTAGCCAACCTAGTTCCATTTTAGATTGGCGGCTGAGTTGCTTACGTCTGCGATTTGTGTTTTGGAACGAAGTATACTGTTACTGAAGCGGTCTTTGATTTTGACTCCAAGAATACTTCGTTCCATTGCTCGCTGGCGGAACCCGAGTGTGGACTTTTGACATTTTGTTAACGACCACGTTTGCGCTCCGTAGGTGAGGGTTGGGAGGACGCACATATCCATGAGTTTCTTTTTGAAAGTGGAAGTAAGATAGTAGAAGTAAGAAAGTCTAAGTAGTAAGTTTGTTTGTATCATCATCATCATATCATCCGAAAGACGTTCACTACGAACACTGGACATAGGCCTCCTCCAAATGTCGCCACAACAAACAATGAATAATAAACTACATCAAAACACTTTTTTTTTTGTTTTAGTGGAACTTTTAATGTCTTAAAAAAGTGATTATTTTATATCTTAGAAAAATAAATAATTAAAAAATATATATATTATTTCTATTTATCAATATAAAAACAAAAAAAAATCTAAACTAATTGAAGGGGATTGAATGAGATCCTCTTCTTTTTATAAAAGGTTTATTATTACTTGCATTTACAAAGTATATTAGGTCTTGATTCTTGAGACGCGTACATTAAAGCGTCGTGCGTGGCCGCTTGCGCGACGGTTGCAGCAATTCGAATGGCGGGCGACGCGCTTCCGTCGCCGACGCCGATGTCCCCGCGCGCACCGCTCCCCCGCAGATAGTGGTGTGCCGCGCGCGTCGTCGAACATAGTTCGGTTTTTTTTATTTAGTGCGGGTGCACACGATGGCGTGCACATACTCCGCGGCGTTGAAGCTTCTTCAACAGCTATGGTGTCGTGGGCAATAGACACATTTTGTGGACGGCCCGTTTTATAAGGCCTCTGTTGGTATGGACGTCCGCAACCCGAACGATCCCGTCTTGGCCCGGGTATATCTTCATCACGCGCCCCATGCGCCAGTCGAGAGGCATCAGGTTGTCCTCTCGTAGCACGACCATGTCGCCGACTTGAAGTGATGGCTGATCTCTCCTCCATTTGGCTCTGTTCTGCAGCTCTGCCATGAACTCCCGGTGCCATCGTGCCCAAAATTGCTGTCGGATCTGCTCAATGCGCTGGTATCTGTTGGGTCTAATGCAGTTAGCCGGTAACGACGGCACAGACATCAACGGGCGGCCTATAAGGAAGTGCCCAGGAGTCAAGGGATTTGTGTCAGTTGGATCAGAAGAGAGAGGAGAAATAGGGCGGGAGTTAAGGATGGCTTCTATTTGCGCAAAAAGCGTCGTCAACTCTTCGAATGTAAGGGAGGCACTACTAGCAACGCGTTTCAAATGATGTTTGGCGGATTTTACGCCCGCCTCCCATATTCCACCAAAGTGTGGTGAGTAGGCTGGACAGAACATGAATTTAATTTCCTCATTTGACGCGAAATCTGAGACTGATTGACGGCTGGCCTTTATAACTCTCCCCAACTCATTGTTGGCCCCTACGAAGTTTTTTCCATTGTCGCAATAAATCGCGTAAGGCTTGCCGCGACGTGAAACAAACCTACGTAAACAAGATATAAAAGCTTCTTTGGTTAAGTCACTGACCACTTCAAGATGTAGAGCCTTAGTGGCTAGGCATACAAAAACGCACAGGTAGGTTAGTTTAGTGACGCGGTTACCTCGACCTTTTTTAGAGGATATCATGAATGGTCCCGCAAAGTCGATCCCACATGTATTAAACGGGAAACCTGGATTAATTCTTTCACTAGGCAAGTCCCCCATTAAAGGCTGTATCGGCTTACCTCGCAATCTAGTACAAATCACACAAGTCTTAACAATAGTGCGAGCCAAGTTTCTGCCACCCAATGGCCAAAACCTCTTGCGAACAGAGGACAAAAGTAACTGGGGACCTGCGTGAAATAATCTAGAATGTTCACAGTGCATTATTAACCTAGTTATATGTTGCTTAGCATCTAATAGAATGGGATGTTTCTTGTCATATTTACAATCAGACTTATTTATCCTACCTCCTACTCTAATTAAGCCATTATTATCGCAAAATGAATTTAAAGGCAACAATTTGCTTTTATGATGTAAAGCTTTACCATCCTTTATTATTTTAATCTCCTTTGCAAATGACTCTTGCTGACTGAATTTTAACAATAATGTTAATGAACGATCAAGTTCCTCAGTTTGCAAAGGTCCTAACACTTTAACAGTATTCTTTTTACAATTATGTACAAAACGTAGCACATACACAAAACATCTTTTTATTTTTAAATAACTAGAAAATCTATCAAATTGGATAAATGAATTAATGTTATCTAATGTTTTATCAACTGAAATCAGTGCTTTTGTTTCGGGTAAATTATTAAGGCTAAGTTGTGGCTGGGTAGGCCATTTAGATATACCTTCCTTCAGGAATGAAGGTCCCTCCCACCACAAAGATGATGCCTGCACATGCTGTGGATCAATACCCCTGGACGCTAAGTCTGCAGGGTTACATTTTGTTGGAACATGTTTCCATTCAGCTTCTTTTGTAAGGTGATTTATTTTATTTACACGGTTACGCACAAATGCCTGTAACGCTTTATTTTGTGTTTTTAACCATCCAAGAACCACCATGGAGTCAGTCCACATGTATACATTTCTAACATTGCATGGAACTGATTTTAATACTTTAGCACACAACTCAGCTCCTGTTAAGGCAGCGCATAACTCTAATCGTGGTATAGTCAATGTTTTAATTGGTGCTACTCTTGTTTTAGCACATAGTAGCCTAACAGTAACTTTATAATCTTTATTATTATTAGAGCACATATATACACATGCTCCATAAGCTAGTTGTGATGCATCAACAAAGCAGTGTATCTCCACAGATTGAACATCTAAATTGTCACCCAAAACATAGCGTGGTAAGACAATATCAGAGAGTAAATGTAATTTTTTTTACAAAACTAAACCATTGTTTAACATACTGTTCTGGTACTGGGTCATCCCAATCCAGTTTGAGAGCCCATAAGCTTTGCAATAATATTTTAGCTTTGATTATACAACAACTAACCAATCCCAATGGATCAAACAGCTTACACGTTGTAGAAATAATTATTCTTTTTGTAGCTTTATTAGGGATTTCAATGCCACTAGGAAAATGTAATTTGTCTGACAACGGTGACCATTTCAACCCTAAGACGGTGGCTTCATCATGAAAAGCAAGGCAATTATTAGACTCTGAATTATCATTAAGTATTTCAGGGCAATTTGTTCTAAACTTTCTTAACGGAAAACAAGCCGCATTCAAAGCTTGTGATACACCTAAATATATGTGCCTTAATTCGTCTTCAGAAGAGGCTCCAGTTATGAGGTCATCCATATAAAAATTATTCTTAATTACCTCAGCAATAACCTTATCAGTACATTGGCTACCTAGCTCAAACAAGCACCTAGTACTCAAAAATGGAGCAGATGCCATTCCATATGTTAATGTATTTAGTTGCAGAATTTTAATAGACTCCGATGATTTGTCTCTCCACATTATCAGCTGTAGATGTCGCTGCGACTCATTTAATTCGATTTGACGATACATCTTTTCGACATCTGCAGTTAATACACATTTATGTAACCTAAACTGGATAAGTATCGAAAACAAATCATTTTGCATTACGGGACCAACTGCCTGGATGTCATTTAGAGATTTGCCTGATCTTGTTTTGGCAGAAGCATCAAAAACCACCCGTAGTTTTGTGGTTTCATGTTGTTCACGTATAACACAATGGTGCAGTAAGAAACATCCAAACTCTGGCCTATTAATTTCAATCAAGTGTCCTAATTTAGCATATTCATTTATAAAATTGACATATTGTTCTTTTAATTTATGATTTTTATTTAATTTACTTTCTAAATTAAGAAAACGTTTAATTGCTAAAGGAAATGAATTGCCAAGTGCCTGCTCAGGAACCTCCTGCAACGGCATCATTACTGAAAATCTACCATCAGGTTTGCGACAAGTATTTTTATTGAAATGGGATTCACAAAACTGTTCATCTGCAGAATAAATATTAGCTTCTGAAGGTACATCTTCAACCTCCCAGAATTTAACTAAAGAATCATGTAAATCTTGCTGAATATCTTTCTTTTGAACAAAGTTACAATATATTTTCTTATTATTGTGTCTCTCCCCTGTGGGGCCAGCCACTATCCAACCCAACATGCTATCTTGTAAGACAGGTCTGTTGGTGCCTAAACTTATTTTATTTGGTAATATAATATTAAAAAAATGATCTGCACCCAGCAAAATATCTATTTCAGATGGCTGGTAAAACAAAGGGTCAGCCAATTGGATATTATCTGGTAAATCTAACCTTTCTACATTAACTGAAACATTAGGTAAATTTCCAGTAATCTTAGGAAGAACAAAACAGCTGACATGAGCACTAAACATACCTATTCTTGATTTTAATTTAATTTTGCATAGTTCTGTAATTTCACATGCTACATTGTTTATGCCTGTTACATTAAAGGCATTCAGCTTTTCAGTCTGTAGTCCTAGCTTTTCTTTTAGGTTGCCAGTCATAAATGAAGACTGGCTTCCTGTATCTAGCAATGCACGAGCTAGATAAGTACAGTTTGTTTCAGTATTAACCACTTCAACCTGTGCAGTACACATTAAAACTTGTCCTGGCGATACTGCAGATAAACTAACAGGAATGCTAGTAGCTGAAGGTTCAGTATTTTCAGTAGCTACATTTATAACCATACTGCTTTTATGTAATAAAGTGTTGTGTTTCTCTGCACATTTCCTGCAAAAACCCTTTAAATACATTCTGCATGTGTGTGACCACTGCGAAGACAGTTGATACATAGCCTTTGTTTATTTACAAAAGAATGCCTATCATTTAATTTCATCCCTTTAAATTTAAAACACTGATGTATATAATGGTTTTTATTACACACAACACATGCCTTATTATGAGTGTTATCTGTAACAGTAGCGAACGACTTTATAGATTTATTTTCTTTGTTATAATTTTCTTCTTAGAAGAGTTTTTACCATCATTATTACCATGACTTTGGTAAGCTGTTTGCAGAACATTAGCTCTTTGTATTATAAAATCCTGAAATTCTTGAAGTGTAGGACGGGATATTAGACTACCTTTATGATCTTCCCACTTATTTCTAGTCCTAGGATCTAACTTTGCGGACACCAAATGTATTATTAAAGGATCCCAACCATCTGTAGAAATTTCCAAGGTATTTAGCGCACTTCAATTTTTAAAAATGGTATCACTTAAATCCCTTAACGCAGTGAAGGATTCTTTTTGAATATGTGCAATATTTACTAAAGCGTTTAAGTGGTAGTTCATAAGAATATTTGGATTATCATATCTCTTACATAAAGCCTGCCATGCGTTTTTATAATCCTTAGCCGCAAAATTTGTTGAACTAATAGCAATCTTAGCGCTACCTACCAATGAATTTCTTAAATAATTATATTTATTTATTATTGGTATAGAGTCATTCTCATCTATGAGAGATTGGAATGTGTCTCGAAACTCCAACCATTTTACAAAGTTCCCATCAAAAGTTGGCAGATTAATAGTAGGCAATTTTATGGAAGCATTTACTCCACAACTGGATTTTAATGAATCATTATTATTAGATTTTGTTTTTATTTGAAAACAAATCTAATATTTCCTGCGCTAACGCAATTTGGGAACTAAAATCACTTTCAGTGATATCTCTTTTCAAATATTGTTTATCTGCATTTACAGAAAGTTCTTCAATTTCAGTTTGAACCTCATCAAATTTATTAACTAATTCTTGTAATTGTGCTAACTTTACTTAACTTATATCTAAACTAGTTACGCTATCCAAGTTGTCTATTTGAAACTTTGTAATATAGTTTTTAAAATACGTTACACGACTGCGTATGCCTGCTCGTTTACGGATTAATTTAATTAAAATTGAATTTGAACTATCGGTACCTTGTTCACTGTCCGACATTTTGTTTTACGAATTCTACGAATTTAGCACTATGTTTTACTAATTTCAACAATGAGAAAGGTAAAGTTAATTAAAATGTTCACTCTAACCAAGACATCCAGCAGTCAAACCAGCTCAAACCTCGCAGCTGCCACCGAGCCCGACCGCACGGACAGCACCCGTAGGGCGCCGCTGCCGGCACCGTTGTCGAGCACGCTAACAGCACGCTACGTTCGCGTACCGGCACAGGATCGCCTGGAATGTTCGGCAAATAACTGTTTACAACGAATAAATACAATTAATTCTTTTCCTATAGGAACCTAACTCGATCAATATCCGTTAAATATATAAAATTACTAGCTGTCCCCCGCGGCTTCGCTCCCGTCAACTGGCTACCTACCTACCTACCCTACACCTACCCTACACCTACCCTACACCTACCCTACACCTACCCTACACCTACCCTAGGGATTCTTAAATTTTCTAATTTTCCGCGCAATTTTTTTTTTTTTTTTTTTTTTTTTTTTTCATAAGAACCTTCTCCTGACAATAACAAACACAACAAAAAAAGAATTGGCGAAATCGGTTCAGTTATTATCGAGTTTTGCGCTTACCAACACATTTTGCGATTCATTTTTATATATAAGATGAGTATTTTAAAACCACGTGCTCGCATTCCTGTTAGTGCATAGAAATATTGTGCCTTGTTCCATGCGGTATAGCTATAGCCAAACCAATCTTTAAAACACGCAGCTAGGCCACTCTCCCCACAGTTACAAAATAGCTCGGCATTTACACGCAAACAAAAACTGGGAAATAGGGATAGGGATAGATTAAGGAACGGGCTTACTTCCTTTATAAAACTGTTGAGACGCCCGCCGCCGCCATCTTCGTCAGGTACATGGAAACCTCGCCGACGACAGCAATTTGGGTCTTTTCTACAGCAGCTTCTTTGTTCACGGTCGCCACATGAAGGGGATTGAATGAGATCCTCTTCTTTTTATAAAAGGTTTATTATTACTTGCATTTACAAAGTATCATGCTATGGCAACTTAGAACAAAATTAAAATTCCATTTTTTTATTGAAAACAGCGCCATCTAGTTTTTAGTTAAGGGAAACAAATTGCGGTGTCGCTACGGTTAAATATATAATTTTTTAGTTATAAATATATAGTTTTTTATAACATTAATCAAAAAGGAAAAAATAATTTCATGATCTTCTTATATAAAAATAATAGAATGTATGAATTAGTACATAATTAGGTTTTTATTATGAGCTTTAATAGTGAAGAAGTTATATTTTGGTATTTAAACGTGCAAAAGTTTGTTTTTGAATGGCCACACTTGAATTGCAAATGGCTGCGTGAGAGTGTAACTAACTACTCGTGCGCATTTATTTTCCTTTTGCAATAGAGTTTTTGTTGTTTTTGTTTCGCTAGTGCATCTGTAGGTTGAGTTGAGCTTTCGTTTCTCCATGTTGTTGAGCCGCGTTACAATTCGTTCGTACGTTCGTGTTGTGTTGTGTTCTGTGTGTTGTTGTTGTGAACAACTGGTGCAAAGATATCAATAATGTTCTCACTGGCAAAATAACCTTTTGGAATATTAACGATTCAATGAAAGAAAAGACTAATCGGCACTACCCTAATCGTAAGGGACGAAATAGGCGAACATAAAAATTTTATTGTAAAATGTGTGATGTTTTTCTAAATAAAGTGGTTTAATATTCAATTATGTGGTTTTTTTTCCTTTATGTAGTACGTATGTTTGTAGTATATAGCGGATACACTCATCTCTACCTAATATCATAAAGGATCAGACAGCAGCTATACACCTACCAACCTATACATTTACTTATATAAATTAGTTCCCTTAACTAAAAACTAGATGGCGCTGAGTTCGACCACTTCCTAGTAATAAAAATAAGGTAGAGTTGCCTGTCTATAGCCAGTATACTATTGTAGTCTTTGCAAAGTATATTAGGTCTTGATTCTTGAGACGCGTACATTAAAGCGTCGTGCGTGGTCGCTTGCGCGACGGTTGCAGCAATTCGAATGGCGGGCGACGCGCTTCCGTCGCGACGCCGACGCCGATGTCCCCGCGCGCACCGCTCCCCCGCAGATAGTGGTGTACCGCGCGCGTCGTCGAACGTAGTTCGGTTTTTTTTATTTAGTGCGGGTGCACACGATGGCGTGGACACTAATATTTTGTCAGTTCAACTCCATTTTCCATAGATGTGATGTGCGTTGTGTATTTGATCTCATTTTAAGAATTGCGGTGTTAAGATTCTCCGCGGAAGAATGATTTTGTAAAATGACAATTGCAATCTTTATCATCAGGCGCGTTTTAGATTTCCTAAGCTTACTAAGCTTATGTAACTCTAAGATGGGCCATTTATTATTATAACACTCACGGGCAGGTGGCGAAGCCCTGTGACAGCGGAGCTTCTAAGAAAAAAGAATTGAGTTAGCTCGGGTGATCTTGTGTCTATCTGTGTTCTTAAACTCTTTTACAAAAAAGTACAACCGACTTCCAAATAAAAAAATTAACTACAAAGTACGAAAAAACTTGAATTTTGGAAGTCCGTGTTGAATTACGAAGAAACAACCAAAAACACCAACTTTTTTTTAATTTGACCTACACAGTTATTTTTTTTAATAAAAGTGTTTTTCATTTATCACTTTTAGTGCTATCTCACACCAAACAGTACCACTGAAAAGTCACAGGAAAGCAAAATACGCCATTTCTAGCTATTTTGATTTAGAAATCAAACTACTAAACCGATTCAGATGAATCTCCTTTCACGTAAAAAAAATTGGTTCATAAATGTCAGAGTTATGCGGTAACATACATAAAAAGATAAAAAAGCAACCTAATTGAGAATCTCCTCCTTGTTTTGAAGTCGGTTAAAAGCTTACAATTGTTTCGATGTATGTTACTGACTCTAATGAAATGAACAGCAAATTTCACCAATGAAACTGAACGCGATCAGTAATTCAGTACATCTAAAAGAGCCTGTGCACATCACGTTTCTTAAACGCGCCTTTAACGCGCGTTTTAAAAACGTGTGTCGAAGGTGCGCTTTTATCCTACAGAAGGTCTACGGGCTGCGTCTGACTCGCGTCTGTATCGCTACAAACGCGCGTCATCGGCGCGTTTAAAAAACGTGGTGTGCACAGGCCCTAAACTGCGTTCAAGAGCTGTCAGTGTAAATATTCCATAGAAATATAATGACACTGACAGCTCATAAACGTGGTTTATTCGCTGATCGCGTTCAGTTTCATTGGTGAAATTGGCCCTAAGAATCAATTTGATTAATCGTAGTTTGAAGAATAGCACCAGTCGTGCGACGTTCTGTTTTGTTGATTTTGATTCGAAGTGTTTAAAGGGTGGGACTACATAGGTCTCAAGAATCAGAACGATTTCTTTAATAATTGAGTGCAGTTATAGGCAGCTTTTTGCGAGGGATTTTTTTTTGTCTGTGATGTTAGGCGTACCTCTGGTCCTTTGTTCCGGGTGAATTCAGGCTGTTTATTCTGTTACATGTTGCATACAAATTCATCCCCCTCAACTGATAAGATTTTTTCAATTATTGCAACGGCTTGATCTTTCCTAGGAGCCAGTATATCGCGTTCACACAACCAAGAATTTTCTTGATCTGTTATACTTGACAGATCTCCGAATACTGATCTTAAAAGTTCATCCTCTGAAGAAACAACTCGGCAGAGTATATCGGGAAGAGTCACTTGACCCTGATCCTCAGGGAGGGACCTTCTCCAACCTTATTTTGAATTAACGTTCAATAATAAATCTAATTTACGACTTCAAAAACAATTAAATATTTAATCGAAAATATACCTCAACAGTTGGAACGCACACACGAACTCAACGCGCAGGCGCGTACAAGAAAAAGAAATGTCATAATATTACTACAATCAAAATGTAATGAAGAAAAACTTTTCGTAGTGGTATTAGTAGCCATCACAGCACCTTTCAGCGTCTATATTACTCATGAGCTGCTGCATTTTGTATTCTGGAATAGAACCTAAATTTCCAGGATATATTGTGAATAACATTGAAAATTATAAGAACCGATTGTGCTACTATGTTTCAAGCGATCTTTCGTACTACACCTATCTACTGGGCCCACGGTTTCATCGATACCCTGAAGATGGCTGAAGATTAACAGTTGATTTACAGACTTATATTGGACCAACTATTAGGTCCTGAAGACTAAATTGGTAAAAATAATTTTCTACTTGTCTAGTTTTCACATAATTAGGAATGTTACAAAAAACATTGCCCCACACTAGGAATTAAATTCATGTTTTTTAATTGTCGTTTGGCATTTCTTCACGATTAAAGGCTGACACAGAAAGTGGCCGCTGAGCTGCTGCTACAGGAAAAAAACTAATATTCATAACCTTACAAATATTGGCACTATAAGTATTTCAAAATTTGAATATTAATATTGCGAATGTATTACCTACACTCAATGTGTAGGTAATACATTCGCAATATTAATATGTTACGTATGTTTTAAGATTTTTTGGAAATCCAAACAGAAACAAACACAACAGAAAAACAAAACTTACAAAAACACCTGCATACGGCGGGGTTCGAACTCACGCATCACTAAGGTCCAATTTCACCAATGAAACTGAACGCGATCAACGAATAAACCAAGTTTATGAGCTGTCAGTGTCATTATTTATCAATGGAATATTTAAACTTACAACTCTTGAACGCAGTTTAGAATTAGATGTACTGATCGCGTTCAGTTTTGTTGGTGAAATCTGCTCCAAGTGAAAGTCCGGTCATCAACCGCCTTCTCTAATTTCTCTTGTTGAAACAGTGTAAAATCAACCGCCTTGTCTAATTTCTCTTGTTGAAGCAGTGTAAAATCAACCGCCTTGTCTAATTTCTCTTGTTGAAACAGTCTAAAATCAACCGCCTTGTCTAATTTCTCTTGTTGAAACAGTCTAAAATCAACCGCCTTGTCTAATTTCTCTTGTTGAAACAGTCTAAAATCAACCGCCTTGTCTAATTTCTCTTGTTGAAACAGTCCAACATTTGCGTTCCCATAAGTATAGGTTACGGATTTCAATCATGTAAAATTATCTTTATCTTAATGCCCATCACTTTTTCCTGGTTACCAATTTGAATGAAACAAAGACTTAATGTTGCTCAGAACTAACCCGCATGTAACTGTACAATCTCCAATTCAATCTGTATCGTATCTTCGGAGATTAGCGTTAACAGACAGACGGACAGACAAGAAAATATGAAAAAATCTTTATTTGTGCAGTATATGTTCCTTTTTTATCTAACTATATCAGGTCATTTATTTTTTCTTTACCGTCATTGACGGAGCGTAATTCGTCATCGTCTCTACTCGGACGTTGTTCCGCCATGGCTGCAAGCGAATACCGACAGAAAAAATATTTCGAAGCTCTTGCATTTCAATGATATTGAACCCACGCCCCCTCAGTACAATATGAAAATATCACTCCGAAGTGATAATATCACGATACCACGATACAGATTATTACACCGTTAATATTACCAAAGCATCCTGATATTATTGACAATGTTATGTGCCCCAGTGACATTGTAACTATGCACCACTTTAGAAATCAATCCAGCGTGCAATATAAATACGTATTGTACGTGTGCATGTATAGAGGTGGTGGAGGAATACAAGTACATACTTGGGTTTCGTGATAGACAATAGCTTCTCGTGGAAAACACACATTTATTTATTTATTTATTTATTTATTTATTTATTTATTTATTTATTTATTTATTTATTTATTTATTTATTTATTTAAACTCACACACTATCTTTACAGGATATCCCAATACAATAGTGGTTTATATACACAACAAATAAATTCAAACATCAACTTACGGCTAATACTTAAAACTCTTAACTTAAAAAATAGAACACAATACTAAACTATTAAAATCATCATCTGAAGACAGACTACTAAGTACACATATAATCAAATACAAAAAAAATATAAAATATAATCTGACTTACCACAAAATAACTAATAACTATAACTAACAAAATTCAACAAAACTCTTGCGAATTCATTCATATTGCACGAAAAAATGTCAATCCTCTCGTGCACTTCATTTAGTACACGTATTGTGCGGATGAGGGGTGTTTTTGACAGCAGGTTGGTTTTGGCAGCAGGCACGGCCAGCAGTGGCGGTCGCCGCCGCCGCCACACGTATCGGTCAGGGACGCACAGCTTCAGGTGACACAGCACACCCGGGTTATATGCTACTCCACGCAGGAGCTTTAGTGCATACGCCGCGAGCGCAAATTCCCGGCGCACTCTGAGTTCGTTGTACCTCACCATACCCAGTACAAACAGTGTAGGATACATCAGCGGGTAAAATGGGTACACCCCATAAAGTTTGAAATACAAGTGTCTTGTAAATTTATTCTGGACTCGCTCCAGCATGACATTGTATTTCGCTTCATGAGGAGCCCATATCACCGCACTGTGTTCCAAGTGACTCCTAACTAAAGCGTCATACAGCACCCTGAGTGTGTTAATGTTAGTAAATCCTTGGGACTGTCTCAGCACGAAACCAAGGTTTCTGTACGCCTTCTTGCAAATTTTAACTACATGATCCCGGAAAGTTAGATCCGGGGTAAACAGTACTCCTAGATCTCGTACCTGCGACACTCGCTGCATCGGCGCTTCCTCTACTTTGTATTCGTAGGCTAAGGCAGTCTTCGCACGCGTAAATGTCATCACTGAGCATTTCGCTGTGTTGAAATAGAGTTTATTTTTATGGCTCCACTCTACCACTCTGTCTATGTCTTCCTGCAATCTCTCACAGTCCGACTCACCCTTAACCTCCAGCAGCAATTTGAGGTCATCCGCAAACAATAAACATAAACTATATTTGACTACGTCTGGTAAGTCATTTATCATTAAAATAAATTCGAGAGGACCCAAATTGCTGCCCTGGCTCACGCCTGACCTGGTGTAGTACGGCTCGGATTCGAACCCGTTGTAGTCAACGTACTGCTGCCGGTCTTTCAGGTAGCTGGCGAAGAACTGTAAGAGCTGCGGTGTGCAGCCAATTTTTGCCAGCTTCATTAGCAGTATATCATTATTGACGGTATCGAATGCCTTTTTAAAATCAAAATATGCCGCGTCTACCTGCACACCAGCATCGACGGCCGGAACTACACGCGTCATGAAGTTAAGCAGATTAGTGGCAGTGCTGCGCGCCGGCCGGAACCCGTGCTGCGCGTCCGATAGCTGTGCGCTCACTTGAGCCTGCACGCAACGTTGGATGGCAGATTCGAACACTTTTGCAGGTGTCGATAACACTGCCACCGGTCTGTAGCCACTGACATCCGGACCTGCCTTACCCTTGGGAACTGGAATCACTCGCGTGATTTTCCATCTAGGCGGAAACGTGGCTAGTTTTAAACAAGTATTAAATATATGATGCAGGGGCTCCGCCAGCACCCTGCCACAATCTCGGAACAGAAAAGCTGGAATACCATCGGGGCCAGATGAGCGCTTCGGCTTGAGCTTTATGAGCGCTTCTCTTACGTCTTGAAGACTGAGGGTCTCAATGTGCACTCGCGCACTGCTCGCACTGCTCGCTTCCGCCTCCGCCCCGGCCGCCCGCGCCTCTAGCCGTGGCCGCTCTTTATTATACACTGACTCAAAAAACGACGCAAATTGTTGTGCACACTCCTTATTCGAAAGATGTTGACCATCCTTTATGATAATTTGCCTATTTAACCTACTTCGTTTGGACCTAATATACTGCCAGAATGATTTTGGATCTTTTGAAAATTGATTTTGTATTTTAAACTTGTGTTCTTTGTGCGCAATTTCTATTGATTTTTTAATACGAGCTCTACACTTTGAAAATTCGGAATAATCGGTATCCAGCTTTGTTTTTTTGAAAGTTTTACATAACACATCTGTGTGACAAACTAAGATTAGTGCTCGTAAAATTACACCACCTTAGTGTTGAACTCGATACGACCACTCTGTACATGATCTACTATGCGCTGGTGGACTCGTTACTTTCATATGGGCTGGCATGCTATGGTTATACATTTAAAACCTATCTTGATAAAATAAAATTGTTACAAATAAGGTTTATGA
Organism: Melanchra persicariae; assembly: GCA_947386135.1. Taxonomy (NCBI): domain Eukaryota; kingdom Metazoa; phylum Arthropoda; class Insecta; order Lepidoptera; family Noctuidae; genus Melanchra; species Melanchra persicariae. Next base: position 12,588,458 of record OX376668.1, read on the forward strand.
AACTTTTAGTTGATAAAAACACAAAAAAACGCTGTAAAATTAGTGGTTACGAAGAATTATTTTTGGAATGTAGGATGCTGCCGATTCATGTTATTGGCTGTAGATAATTAGTACAAGGATGAGTTTAAAGTTAATACGGTAAACCTTAGACCTCATAGAAATAAATGTGTTAGACAATTTGTGGTGCCCACTTTTGTAAATTATTACGGGCAAAGATGTAGAAAATACCTAGTACCATCAATTTATAATGACATACCTTTAGATTTGCTAAGTAGCTGTACCACTAAAGTATCTTTCAAGAATAAATGGGGAAGTTTTTCTTTAACTCTTTTTGTCAAAACCTCTTAAGTGATGATGAATAAGCAAAATATAGATCACATAAGATAGTGCTAATGTAAAACTTTAATGCATACAATTCTTGTGTTTATATTGGTAACTTTTTATTTTTTTTATGTTTTTGATAGAAAAGTACCCACACTAATGTTATATGTATGAATATAATACGGGAGCTGCATCTGCCAACAAACTGCTTTACAGTTTGGCAGAGTTAATATTTTTATTGTAACAGTTACAAAAGCAAAAATAAACGCTTTTTCATTTCATTTTTCAAATAAAGTGTAGGCGAGTCATACATTAGGTATTTCATAGAAAGTAGAAATATCCAATATCTTAAAAAAATCATTAGCATAATCGTTCGATAGTGCAATTAATTTTAGTTTGATCAAAATTAAGTAAGTAAAACAGTAGTTCATTTGGCCTATTATGTGTTATGAACATAAATTATTATTATGTGAATCAGCCGTAGCTATATCGAAAATAGTAATAATAACTTTAGATATTATAATACGTAACCCTCGAACCTAATACTCATTAGCAATGTTACCTCTTAAAATAATACCTAGTTTATATTTTTAGAGAATTTGTGAAAAGAAAAATAAAATAAGGAAAGTTTTGTAACATTGTTGATTTAAATTAGTTCCACTGATTAGAACGGGAAATCAGACGTCGGAACGTAGTTATTAGATAGGTAGTCACACTTAGTTTGGTAGGCAGTTCATTAGTGAAATGGTAACGAATATAAAGTTATAATAATAATATACCTAAAAATGTTGTTTTTCGCAATAATAAGCGGTTTGCTAGTGCTTATCGCGAATACCTTACCTTCGTTATAATGTGAGCATGTCAACATCGTATGACTTTGTTGTGCACATAGCGATATTTTATAATACCATCAAAAACATACCTAAATGTAAAAATGGGAGCCAAGGTTAAGTAATATTCGACTCGTGATTGTCGACTTCAGCGACAAAACAATTGAAGTCTAAATGGGTGCCAAGTTCTGTAGATAATCCTGAAATTAATTAAATAAATAATTAAGGCTCAAAATTCGAATTGGCTAGTTTTCACATACATGTACTACATCTTATATTTACCTTTTCTACTTATCATCTTTATGTTATTTATACTTAAGTTACGGTTGTTATATTACAAGGTCAGTTTTTTTTTTTTTTCCGATAAAAACTATCCAATAACAAGGTCCACACATCCACACAGATCCGGCCCGTGCCTAGGACGTGTATGGACCATGAGCTGTCGTGTCGCTACCTGCTGGTCTGACACGTTCCGGGTACGGCCCGGACGTGTGTGAACGAGTTCATATAAAAAGTACGCACCGAAATTATTTTATTCGTGCTCCTGGCAGACCACGGCCCGTACACGTCCTGGGCACGGCCCGGGTATTTCTGGATTCACCTTCACAATTGAACTCAAAAAATTCTTAAGTCACGTAAAAGTCGCCGCAGCGTGCTTGTATCCCTGGGGGATGTGAGTCGCATCCCCCAGGGATACAAGCACGCTGCGGCGACTTTTACATACATACAAGCAAGCTGGTTAATAGTTCAGACATGAGGAGGTGGCAGACTAAAGACAGAGTTACTTCTTCTTCATTTATAGTATTTACATACTACCCATGTCCCACTGCTGGACAGAAGCTTCTGATCCAGTCCAGAAGGCACGAGCACTAATCACTTAACTCGCTCAAGGTATGTTGGCCAGTCCCAAATGCTTGCAATGTCTGGACAGGTCCACTCAAATCTGTATGGCACTTACTTTAAAAAGCCAGCTCAGACATTAACCTACATGGTTCTCAAAATTTAACCAGTACGGATTGTATGGACCTTAAAAGAGATTTCTAAGTTTGTTTCGGTGTTTCTTCTCAGGGCAGTCAGCCAGGTAACACCGGCTAAGCATCTAGCATCTAGCTTGAAATTACCAAAAAAACATTGACCTACTTTCAAAATATAATTTAATCTGATTTCTCGCCATGTCTTACAAGTCCTGCAGTGCGATTCTATGTCGAAGTGAACACTTGGGCAGCACGCACGACAGGTGAGTTGTCAAACCATACAAATAAGATGGAATGACAGCTCTATTGTCGTTCACTTTGCCAAGGTGAACACCGTGAGATGTCGACAGAATCGACCGGCAGATTAGTCACGATGTTTTCCTTCACTGACGCCAGAGATATCCAAGACTCACCTATAAAGTAGGTTATATCAATTGTAAAAAGTCACATTCGTATTCGACTGAATTTAAACCCACAACCCCGTGCAGATCTTAACCACTGAACCATAACGATATTTTGTCACAATGATTTTAAAATCATATTTGAACCTAACGCTATATTGTAATTATGTGTATTTTAAGATTTGCAAACTTTTTTGTGCCACAACCACGATTTTCTTAAAAATTACGTTGTCAAAAAGTCAAAATGGCGGCCGGGTAGCCATGCGACAAAAAGTCGATCCCCTTTGTATGTTGAATAAACAATTTTCGCGCGGCCGAAGCTAGTAATTAATAACGCATATTTTCTACCTGTTATAATCAGGATTAACCGAGCCGAAGTCCCTTATCACTACTTTTATAAGGAAATAGTAACATGGCACCACCTATGAATCTGCCTATATATAGCTTCGTATATACAGAGACCAGCACATTGCTTTTGTGTTCGTCGAGAGTATAATATCATATAGTACTACAAGATGTGCACTCGTCTGTTAGCGTTGCTAGCCCTGCACGTGGGGTTGGCGCATTCCTTCTCCTGGGGTGAGTACAACAAGGGCCGTGGACGACTGTAATTTTTTATAATTTTATTTTTCTTTTCATGGCTGAATTATTAACACTTACTAGAACTGTACTCATTTCACAACCAAACCGAAAACATACTCAACCAAAAATATTGCTAGTTGGACTCGGGCACAAACATATTTAAATGACATGATTCGGGGGTTCCAAACGTGCCATTTTAACATGTTTTTTTTTATTTTAAAAACATAGACTTCTGTTCGGTTTTCCTGTTGTGTGTAAAAAATTATTTTGTCTTTTTTTTAAGTTTAAGGCTCAGTGATTTCAGAGGTAAGGGCGAAGGGGGTCGGGGATGGTCAGTTTTCGAATACTTTTTTTTTACAAAACTAAAGAGTCAATGTCGTCTATGGCGAAAAGTTTTTCAGTGTTCTCCAAGATTTTCTCTCTTATTTTCATTTTCTTCACATTCACGCACATTTTGCTCCTCGTTTTGATCCCACTCTTTTTGTCTTTCTTGAGATCTTCCATTTGTCTTTTTCCTCTTTCATCTTCTCTCGTGATTTTCTCTTTCTCTCTGCAGCATTCATTTATGGTAAGCGAACAATCATGCAGTTAGTGTTAAAGCTAAGCATAGGCGAGTTAGGATCAAAGATTAATGTCAGGCAAACCATCCCATATTAAATCAAAATTAAAAACAAAGCTATAATCAGCATTTTACAAACAAAATACCATCATACATCAGTGATATACCCGCCACAATTCAAAACAGTCTCGGAATTTAATCATTTTATCTTTGGAAACATGCTCAAATAGTAAACCACGTAATTGTTGTTACTTTAGGAATAAATTGAATTCATTTACTTATATTTTGTGGTATGAAAAACAACTTTTATATCTTTTAGCGTGACTGGTGGGACATGCGACATGCGTATGTTTAGAGAAGAAATACACAAAAACTAACTTACCTTTTTACTTTATTTGTATGCAGTCATTTAGTTTTTTCCACGCTTTATTTAAAATACACGCGCCAGCTTTCAATAATTGTCAAAATAACCAAGAAAAGTGATTGCAATGTTAACAAATTTTATCCTCAAATTCACTTTGTAAGAAATCGAGGTTTCTAAGGAGAAAAAAGGCTGAATGCTTTATTAGTTTTTTAAAAATCAACAGATTCATTAAATATAAACATTCCAAAATCAGTAATGACGTATAGTTAATATGTTATTACTGATTTTGGAACAAATAATTGAATTATGATGTTTTCTTCTTTTACGTGGAATGCCCCTATTATACTTTTCTATTCATATTCATTTATTTATTGTAAAACATACATTATAAGTTCTTTTGGAAATACATTGAGAGCGCTATGTTTTGCCTCTAGGGCGTACAAAGTAGTCACACATGGAATTCGAATATAATTAAAACAAGAAATTAATATAGAAATAGGAACCACAAATAAACAAGTAAAAAAAAATAAAAAAAATGGCCATCTATCTCATTTCGAATTTTAAATCACAGAATTGAACAATAACGAAGAGATAATTAGATAAATTATGTGTAGTGAGAGAAAAAATATGAATATAAAAAAATTAAATGTCAGCAGCTATTGTAATAAAATAAAAATTGTCAGCACTTACTTATTTAAAGAAATTGAATGATGTCATTAATTAAATTCAATGTCAATAACTTCGGTCAATAATTGGTAAAAAATAAAAAAAAAACAATGTTCGAGTACCATACAGTAAAATCAACAATGTGCTTGCTGTAAAAAAATTTCACAAAAAAAAACCGACTACCGAAATTAAAGTTATTTTGTACTTTGTAGTGTTTTTTTTGGAAGTCGGTTTTTTTTTGTGAAAAAGTTTTTTATTTTTCACTTTTTAGTGGTACCCACACCTAACAACACCACTGGAAAGTCACAGGAAAGCAAAAATACGCAATTTCGTAAACATGGATGATTTTTCCACATATTTTATCCAGCTATTTGGATTTAGAAACCAAATCGCTTGAAAAAAATACAATCGAATTGAGAACCTCCTCCTTTTTGGGAAGTCGGTTAAAAAGTCGAAGGTCTAGATGGCACAGCCAAAGATGTTTATTTTTATCTTAAAAGCCTTAGGCGCTCGGCGTCATATTGGCGTACTGCATTAAACGAACTATTGGCACAAATACGAGGTAACCAACTTACTTTTAACCTACTTAGTTGTATTGACATAAACTGGTTATGGATATGCGTAAAACTCTCATTATAGCCGATGGAATACCAATGGGTAATCCGCAAGATTTGGATATGAAAGCTACATAGCGGTTAATTGAACAGCATCCTGTTATTTTAAGTAGACATTTCATGTATAGTTTCAATGAATTTGACAACACGGTTGGCGCAGTGGTTGAGCGGTCGACTGCTGCGCTGCGTGTCACGGGTTCGATTCCCGCACGGAACAAATATTTGTATGGCCTACAGATAGTTGTTCCGGGTCTGGCTGTTTGTGTATGTGGATTTATATGTTTGTGAACGCACCCACGATACAGGAGAAATTCCTAGTGTGGGGCAAAAAAAAAAAAAAGAATGCCCTTATGAAATTTTTGTTAAGAGCGTTTACGCCGTGCAGCTTTTCATACAAACTTTCAAATCCTTATTTTTTTAAATTAATGAACAGCTTGTTGGTAGTGTAGCTCAAGCAATACGCGAGATACAATGTGAAGAAACAGATACATTGCGTAAATTGTTTAAAGTATGTATGCGGATATTAAAGGAAAGGCAAGTGTCCGCGTGTGAATGTGCTTCTGAGCTCTGCCATTTAAATTTCAGCGATAGTTCGAAAAAATGTACTTTTTTTAACACAAGAAAGCCAGCCCTTTTGTTCAAATTATTCAAGCAAATCCCGGGTGAAAAGGAAATTGGTGATTTTAGTATCATGATATTAATCTTTATTAAGGTTGATTATGTCCGTGTAAATGACACTTTCAATTATTCAAATCGGAGCTTTCGTTCAAAAGTTATGGCGGTAATAAACATGTTTGAAGCAAAAAAAAACGTTGCGGCTTGAGCAAACTGGGGCGAATCGTATCAATGTTTCGTCCGATGAAGTTGAAACACGGCATTTCAATGATTTCGATATAAAAAATCCGGCCAAGTGCGAGCCGGACTCGGTCACGAAGGGTTCGGTTCCATTACCTATTTATAAAAAACGGCAAAAAAATTACGTTTGTTGTATGGGAGCTCCGCTTAAATATTAATTTTATTCTGGTTCTATAATCAGGTTATAGTGTCAACAGAAATACATCATGTGAAAATTTCAACTGTCTAGCTATCACGGTTCATGAGATACAGCCTGGTGACAGACAGACAGACAGACGGACAGTCAGACAGACGGACAGCGGAGTCTTGGTAATAGGGTCCCATTTTTCCCCTTTGAGTACGGAACCCTAAAAATAAGAATAACAAATGTTTGGATTTTTCGAGAATAAACCAAGTACAAAGGTACACAGTTAGGGGTGAATAAGGGGTGATAAAATATTCGGAGGAGGACATTATTGCTTGCTTCAATTTAAAAACAAACTAAAAGTATCCCACTTTTAGTTTGTTCATAGCATTCCTAACAGTTTTTGCATAATCAACCCCTGACGGGGTAAACAGTTGCGCTGAACCTGGGCTCGAGACAAGTGAGATTCTGTCAACAGTGGCGTGGCGAAGGCGATTGTCAATACGTCAAAAACGTACGGTTTTTGTTTTTTTTTAAAAAACGTTGCCCCACACTAGGCGTGCGTTTACAAACATACAAATTCACATACACAAACAGCCAGACCCGGAACAACTATCTGTAGGCCATACAAATATTTGCTCCGTGCGGGAATCGAACCCGCGACACGCAGCGCAGCAGCCGATCGCTCAACCATTGCGCCAACTATGTAGTTAAATTGACAAATACTATCGAAATTTCACGTGATCTAATTCCTACATTTTGGTCTTTCAACAGTCGCATTCGCTAATTGAATGGCACATTCTCTAAGGCCTCTTGAAACCACAGAATAAGCAGAAATGGCAAGGAAATTAATGAAAATTGTTGCGGCTAATTTTCCAAAACTAACCTTTAAAAGGGGGTAGTGGGGGCGTCGAAGTTTGTGGAGTACCTACTAAATCCGCACGAACGAAGTCGCGGGCGAAGAGCTAGTTCTTTTATATTTAGGTTTAGATCAATGTGAACAATAACTGAAATACTTATTTCAGGATTTTACAAACTGTTTACAACCGTGCCCAGTAAAGGAATAAGGGCGAGTTTTTTGATCAATTGTTAGTTATTAACTACGGCTGAGTTTTTTGATCCGTAGTTACCTCCCACTCATGTGTTAGTTACTTTGTTATAATGGTGTTATTCATTGTAAGAAAAATACGTTCTATAAATTACATAAAGAACGTAATCATTTACTTACTTAGTTCTTTTTATGTAGTAGTTATTTGGAAACCATTAATAAGTATGAGCAGCGTATTTTATGAAAGACGAAAAGATCTGTTTAGCAATCGGTTTAGAAATATTTTATTTTCATGTTTCAGACCAGGAGCTTCGTAACCCGAAACTATCGGATATCCGAAATACAAACTTATCCGTAATCGTGACCAGATCCGATATAGATAGTTCTGGTTAATATCGGATAGGGGCGCAGTCTAATTGAGACACGTAATGAGTTAGATAACACTTATATGATAGCTATTGCAAGCACTCTCATTTATGACTGATTGTTATACCAAACTATAACTTAGAAATAAAGTAAAATTATGATCAATTTGTGTTTTACTAGGTATAACAATTTCTTAAAAATCTTATACTTATACTTAACCGCAACCGAAAGCGGTAAAATATTATTTCTATGACCGTATCTGCATCCAGATCCGTAATCTCATATCCATAACATCCCTTTTTCAGATATCGTCGTGGGCGAATGGAAAAGACTAAATTTTTATTACAACGGAACAATAACCCACACTGAAGACATGCCATCAGCTAGTGATATCACTTCAGTCACTTACGATCCTGTTCAGGATAGGGTGCTGTTTGCCGACTTCCACGCATCGAACAGCTCAATAATAATAAAAAGCTTTGACATATCAACCAGTGAAACACAAACTATAGTTACGAAAACAATACACGACAGTGACATGATCATGAGTCTCGCCTACGACCCGGTCACACAATTACTCTTTTGGTTGGAAGGATATCAAAGAATATACTCTATATCATTAAAACCTGCATCGTCTAACACAGCAGTTGACGGAAATCTTTTGGTTACGTTGGATTATTTCTGCGGGGATATAGCTGTAGACAGCTGTAACGGGTACGTAGCTAATATAATTATTTACTATGGTTTTTAAACTCATCCAAATTCATATTAAACTTTGTTACTATACTTATAGTTGTTTACAATTTACAGGTTTATATACTGGGTCACAGACAGCGCAATAGAGAGGGCTGCCTTTGATGGATCCAAGAGAGAAGTTTTATTTAGCGGTAGTATTTATTTTCAAAGAAGTTTGGGCATTGACCAACAAACTGAGAAAATGTACTGGATTGAGGAAACTACGTTAAATCATTATTCTATTGAAATTGCCGACTTGAATGGAGAAAACAGAAGAACATTTTATATAATTGAAAACGAAACTGAGGCAACTGATTTGACCATCTCCAAAGATTTCATTTACTGGAGGAGCTATGATCAAGAAGTCATTCTGCAATTAGCAAAGCGTCAACAGAGCGGTGTAGGACCAATTGTGTATTCAAATTTACGCACACGCCTTTGGAATCGTCGACTTACAGCAGCTTACTATGCTATTAAAGAACAAACGTTCGGTATTCAAAACTGCGAAGCTCTGAAGAATACTTCATCTGATGCAAATTCCACGAATGTAGAACTGATTAAAGTGAAAGGTACGAAAGTTTCTGCGGTGTGCTATGGTACAAGGTGTCAGAACTATTGTTTCCAAGGAAATTGTAGTGAGAGTGCTGATGGACTACCCATATGCAGGTAAAATGTGTTCATACATCTCATGTCTATAGCTCTAGTGAAGATTTATTTATTTATTTATTCACCTTACATCTATCCTTACAGGGTTTTTCCCCAATGCGATAAATGCGCTTATCCTAACTTATACTAACATCTATAACTAATTATATATAATGCACTCCTTGTGAATTCACCCAGAGTACAACAAAATAAGTCCGTCTCATTAGCAATCAGGTTGAGCGTGCGAAGTGCCCGCGTCAGCGGCGCCTCTCTCAGAAGGTTAGTCCGACAGCGCGGCTCCAGCAGCAGGCGTGGTCGCCGTCGTCGCCACACGTACCTGTCGGGGACACACAGGCTCAACTGCCCTAAAATAATCGCATTATGCAACTTCCCTCTCAAAATTTTGAAAATATGTGAGGCCAGTGCCAAATCCCTCCTAACCCTCAACTCGTTGTATCCCACCATACCTAAAATAAGTAAGGTGGGATACATTAACGGATAAAATGGATAGACACCATAATACCTCATGTATAAATATCTAATAAATTGATTTTGTATTCTCTCCAGCATGAGACTATATTTAACCTCATGCGGAGACCAGATGACTGCGTTACATTTCTCTAGCTTCTAGCTGGCTCCTAACCAATGCGTTATATAGCGCAATGACAGCTTTTACGTTTGTGAACCCTCGGACTGTGCGAAGCATGAAACCTAAATTTCTAAAAGCCTTCCTACAGCAACGCATGACGTGATCACGAAAAGTCAAGCTGGTGTTAAAACTTACCCCCCAGTCCTTGACTTCTATGACCCGTTCCATAGGCAACCCGTCAATATGGTAGCTGCATACGATGGGATTGTGTGCACGAGAAAAAGTGATTGTCACACACTTCGAGCTATTAAACTGCAGGAGGTTTTCTTTGCTCCAGCTCACCACTCTGTCAATGTCCCTCTGTAACCTGACACAGTCATCACCGCTTTTTACTGCGAGGGATAGTTTGAGGTCGTCGGCAAACAACAAACAGCTAGCATCTTGGACTACTTCTGGTAGGTCGTTTACCACAAGGAGGAACCCCAAAGGTCCAAGGTTACTACCCTGACTCACTCCTGATCTCGTAAAATATGGATCTGACACGTGTCCCGCATACTCCACATATTGTGGCCTATCCCTCAAATAGCTGGCAAAGAACTGAATTATTAGTGCGGCGCAAACAAACGTGCATCTTGATACCGTAGTATAAAGCGATGGGCCAGCAGACGGGCGGCGCGGGGCGGTGATGAGCACGAGTAAACGGTAGGTTACTGATAGTGCTGTCTACCAATTCATTAGTTCAAAGCCCGGCCTATTTTTTTTTAACAATTTCTAGTTAAAAGTTGTTAATTTTTATAAGAACTTGCTTTTCCTGAAAGATTGTCAATAAATTTAAAGGCACCCAGTATAGTGCGCGTTTCACAGAAGTTACATCTCTAGTACAGAGCCTCTAAAACGCAGCGTATCAGCCGCGCGCCTGTTCGCCTGTTGCAGCAGTGCGATTCTGTGCGATTCTGTAAACATGTCGTAGTGAACACTTCGACAAACAAAAGGTGCAGTGAGCTTGGACTGACGTAAGCTGTCAAAAACGCTAGTGATGGACAAATCTATTAGAGAATCCTGTCGATAAATCGAGTTTACTGAATTTTAATGCTAAAGCCAAATATTTATAAATACCTACCTAAAAGACTGATTATCCAAATTTCTACCTAAATATTACTAAGTAGGAACGACAAAAAGAACAATTCCAACCTGAGTACCTGAGTTACTAATTTAACTGTTGCCAATAATAAATTTACCTACAAAGAGTATTCATCCTCACCTTGTCACATTTTTCTGTTGGGACAAATCAAACAATGAACCCATTCACAAAGCACACTGCGCATGCGAAAAGTGGAAATTAATTAAATGACAATTCAAACGAGCGAAGTGGTCACTCCACCGTATTCAGCGGACTCTAAGAAGAGGTGAACGCGCGAACGTAACGATCACCCGTTGACACTGCGCGTGCGTGAGCCAGAGGAGCGAAGTGTTCCCTTCACCCTATTCCGGTGACTATAAGGCAAGGGAAGTGAACTTGGCGGAGGTGGTGGCCGCCGTCGTTAGGACGGGGGGGTGCTCAGCAGAGGAGGTGAAGGCGGGCACCCTACGTCCTGACAACACGGGCACGCGCACCATTGTGGTGAGCTGCCCCGTGTCGGCGGCCAAAACCATCACGGAGGGCCGAAGGTTTTTGGTGGGTTGGGTTTCCGCGCAGGTCAAACTGCTGGAACCCCGACCTCTGAGGTGCTTCCGGTGCCAAGTGAACCACCATGTGGGAGCACAATGCACCTCGGAGGTGGACCGCAGCGGTCTTTGTTTCCGCTGCGGTCAGCCCGGTCACAGGGCCGGCTCTTGCGTCGCCGCGCCGCACTGCGTAGTCTGTGCGGCAGCTGGCAAGCCGGCCGACCACTGGGCTGGGGGTAGGGCCTGCGCCCCACCCACCAAAGCCGGAAACAGGAGGAAGCCCTCCGCCACCGCCGTCTCTGCCGCGACCGCCGCCGCTGCCGCCGCTTCTTCTGCCGCCATTGCCGGTTCCACTGCGGCTGCTGCTACTGCAGCAGCCGCAGTAGAGCCCCTACAAAGGGCTCCGAAGGGGGCTGAAATGGAGTGCCAGTAATAGCCCCATTCCACCCCCTCCTGTTGAACGTCAGCCACTGCGACGCCCAGGAACTGATGCTCCTGAGCATGGCGCAGTGACTGATGCCTGTGGACGGCGAGCAATGGGTAGCTCGCCGTCCGATCAGAACAGGCCCGGGTTGACGGCGCGCTGTGTTCTACGAGCGCCGAGCCAGCGGACGTCAGCATGGGTCGGGGCCCGTTAGGGCCAGAGCCTACCAGGGTTGCGGATTTGTTCGAAAGAGTTACCGCGGCCCTGGGAAGAAAGGCACGAGGAGGACTAAAGGGTGGGTTTTAGTCAGTAAAAGTCTGACACTCCCTGCCGCTCCACGCAGAGCGGGAGGGGTCATTTGATGATTTCCCATCCTCGAAAAAAAAAAAAAAAAAAAGAAAAAAAAGGGAAGTGAACTTTCGCTTCGCCCGCGTTTTTTTTTAATCTTTGATTCTTCCATAAACATTCAGAGAATATTTTGAGGAGCTAGCGAACAAAAGCGGACTTGTTCGATTAATTATTTTTTACAGGAGGGGCAAAGTATTGAAACAAGCAAAAAGAAACTTGCCAGATTTCTGATTTTTAGTAGTGCAAGCGAGTGTCATTAAAACACAAAAACGTATCCGTTGTATGTTTATCAAAAATCTGAATAGATATTTTTTTTTTTTTGTCTTGGACAAATTTTATCTAACTTTAAACAGGACAAGTCCGTTTTTGAATAGAAAAGCAAATTTAAAAGTGGTTTTTTTATGAGAAAAAGCTGGAATTGATTAAAAATATTTTGGCAGTGCAAAGATGTTTACTTTCTAAGATATAAAATACAAAAAAAAAAAAACTGATTGAATGGACAAGTCCGCATTTGTTCGCCTGCTCCTCATTTTATACTCAAAACTTAAAAATATCTAAAATATTTTTTGGGATGTAAGTAAATTAGATTTTTTTTTAAATGGTATTCTTTAGGCGTTTTTGTACCTACTTTTTTCCATAAGTAGGCAATCAATTTAATACGATTACCTGATTTCAATAAAAAAACGGCTACTGTTCAAAACTTTATTTATTAGTAAAACAAATCCGGACGCCAAATGAAACCCTGTTATGTCGGAATAAATATTCTAATTCTGTCTTGAAACGCGTGGCTAGCTTCCGAAGTGTGAGCCATTGTGACCATTGTCGACCATGAAAACGGGTGAACACTGACAGTATAACTACCTACTTTTTGACGATCGTATGTCCACCGAGCGAGCAGCGATGCTCGAAGACCCAATACTTACGACTCAAATGTGGCAAGTGGTGTTAATGATGACGAAGCTTTTGTTGCTTCTGCTGCCAAAATGGCAAGAGTAGAATCAAAACCGAATCAACCCGATCCATGATGAACCGAGCACAACCTTCCAGATTTTACCACCAACACAAAATGTGCATTCCAATCTGGTTGCCAAAAATAGCAGTCACGATGGAGAGGACACCTTTAATGACAGCACCGATAGTTACCTATGATATAGAATCACTCATTATTGAGTTTTGTGGTGAAGAAATAACATTGTCAAGTTCAGTGCCAAGTGAACTATTGTTTAGTGCAGCTGGCTTAATTTTCGGGAGGAGACAAAGCCACAAAACTATTGTTTGTGAAACATAATTTGCCTATCCTTAGTTTTGATTAGGTACCTACTAGCAGGTAATGTTTGTATTTTTAAGAAAGTGTACCTATTGAAATAAATATTTACGACTTTCTATTACTTCAATCAATCATGAGTTATTATTTTTCCACTTCAACGAACACCTCTGCCTAATTGGAACAATGTCATTTTGGACACTTACTGAACCCAGCTAAATCTCAAGCACTCATTGTTGGTGGCAGATACATGCTCAGCCTATTGGATCACCAGTCTCTGCCGCCTGTAGTGTATGACTCAGTGCCCATTTTATAGGGTATTCTACTCTTTCCAGTCTCATAAACGTCTCCAAAAATTCTTACCATTTCACACTAAGGTCAGTCTTGCTCAATCTCTTCTTCTACCACTTATAGACTATGCCGATATCTATTTTCTAGATGCTTCTGAGGTACCTACTCCTAAACAAACTCGAGCACTGACACTTCTCTTCTCCTTCGTACTCTGCATCACACTTCCTGTCGCTGTGGTGGCTCCTTCTCTGTTACTGCAGTGCATCTCTGGAACTTGCTCCCACACTCCCTATGCAACAGCCCTATCTTGATGTCATCAAGAGAAAAGTTAAAGAGCATTTCCTTTTGATTTTGACATAATACTCTTATATATTATTATGTGTGTGTATTTATTTACAGTTATGTATGTAAGTACTTATATTTATTTATTATAAAATATATAATGTGCACTGGATCCTACCCTCTATTGTGATCTTTCTCTATCACTCAGTTTGCTGGGAGAAAATTCAACTTGGAGTTAAGCTCGCCTTTGTACAGCTGTTATGGTGTATGATAAAGAATTAAAAAGTAATCTTGTGATTCAAAATACCACTGAAATTGCTACCATTTGAGAAGAAGAATAAATGATAATATATGGCTCACTGACTTGTATCTTTTCTATTCTAGCAACTTGCTTTTCTATACTAATCAGGTATTATTAATAATAATAATTGTGCTATGCATTGATGCTTACTTCTGCATAGCTACATAAAATTTAAACCATGTTACCAACAAATTTAGGTGCAGCATCATCAACTTTATTCAGATCTAAGCAATATTTCCTATCTTTTGTACTTGGAGAGGATATAAATAAATCAATATAAGGCGAAACTACAATTTTACTCATTTTTATCCTCATCAAAAAATACTAATACATCTTTTGCACTGAGCCAGTGGCAGGCAGAAGCCTGCGGAGTTCCCATATTCTGGATCTTCTGCTGAGGTGCTAATGGCAAAGTTAGAAAACTTGTCTGGATGGAAGCTGGCCGGCTCGGCTGCCTATAGCTGAAAACAATGGGTAAACATAATTCATCATTATTCTAACTATTTTATACATTATTTCTCATGTTATGCTTATTGGTAATTCTATTTTTCAATAAAAAAATCATCTATGTTTTAATTTATACAGCAAATCAGTTGCATATTGTGAGCGTCTGAAACAATTCCATCCATCACATGGAACAATGTTACTCCTAGCTATTTTTAGAATAATCAGAGTTACAACTTTTATTAAGTGCCCCCATCAATCACTAATATAGAACGGTGCCCCATTCATGGCTTTCGTGGTCTACATTGTTATAATGTGTAAGTATTCCTATTTAATTTCGTAGTAAAGCAATACCTACTCAATTCATTGCGGTATACCCTTTGATTTGTGATCAAATCAAGAACAAACAATCAATTATAAAATTAAGATAACGTTTCAGCTTAGTAGGTAAACAATATATTATTACATCTTGGTAGGTCGGGCGTACTGTCGGCCCGACTCGGTTTAAACACATTTACGATCATCACATATTTAATAATTATCACTACCTACTTAGGTACCTACAAAATTCAAAACTCTGAGAACTTCAAACTTTCTTTTGTTTGGTTAAAATACAAGCATTCAATACTGACGATTGAAAATTTGTCGAATTTTATTGGTGACATTGTTTTTTTTTGAGATTTTGCTGCCTTGGCTACCGAGGCTTTTAAGCCAATCATATTTTTTGTTCAATTCAATAGGTCTTCGGTTATAGAATACAATGAAATAATTACTTAACGGCTAAAGATTTATCTATGGAGGTATTTTTATATCACAGCATTATATAAAATATAATGTGGTTCAAATACTAACTAAAATGGCAAACCGATTTGGTTCTTTATTGTGTTCCTTTTCTTTTTATCCGTAAGTGCCATATTTTTTTTTGTCATCTTTTGTCCAAATGATAACTTGCCCGAACAATGTCATTGATATAGATCTTTATTTCAATCGGTTGCAGAGATAGGTACCTAATGAAAACTTCTTATAAAAACATAGCTCTTCCTTGGCAGTCTGGTAAAAAGTGATTAATATGAAGGCGATTTATGTTTTTGACACGATTTTTTAGAATTCTTTATCCCAAAAAACACATAGGTATCAACACTACTACTAACAATAATTAAAGAATAAAGTTTTGTTCAAATTCAAACATTGTTCGCCGGAATAACCTGTCACGAACAGCGTACCCTTAGCCGCCTAAAATTTGAAGCACACGCTCCTCGGTGTTAGTAAGTTATCTTACTTCCTCGAACCCCCCACGAGTTCGTCGCCTAGTTGCGGCGCGCTCAGCAGCTATTTTTTATGTTAGATTTTCGGTCCGTCCAATACTAGATAAGAAAGAAGGATTAGTCTGTTTAGTAGGTAAGCCGATGGCCTTTGTCGCTAAAAAAAATCTAAACAAATTCCAAGAGTAAAAATACTTAGGTAGGTAGGTAAGTACCTTCATCTACTTCTTTTTAGTCTTGGTGGCCCCGCCTAAAGCGTTAATTTTCGATGTTACTTCCTCCCAAAACCTTTGGGTTTTGAGGCGGGCATTTGCTGTGTTACTATGCCCCCTGGCCATCTCCGGATGAACTTAAAATCTCAAAAAAAGCAATGTCGCCACTCGCCAATGAAGTTCGAAAAATTTTCAATTTTCGCGTCGTTATGGGTAATGAATGCTTACCTATTTTTAACCAAACAAAAGAAAGTTTTGATGTTCTCCGAGTTTCGAATTTTATAGGTACCTACGTAATGATAATTATTAAACATGTGATGATCGTAAATGTGTTTAAACCGAGTCGGGCCGACAGTACGCCCGACCTACCAAGGTGTGATAATATTGCTTACCTACTAAGCGAAACACTCGAATGGAATTATTGTGACTATGGCTAAGCGCCACTGAAATGTTATCTTAATTTTAGAACTAACCTTGATTTGATCTCATAAATCAAAGGGGATACCACAATGAGTTGAGTATTGCTTTACTACGAACTTAAATAAAACTAACACATTATAACAATGTAGACCACGAAAGCCATGAATGGGGCACCGTTCTATATTAGTGATCGATGGGGGCAAAGTTGTAACTAAAAAAATGTAACTCGGATTATTCTAAAAATAGCTAGGAGTAACATTGTTCCATGTGATGGATGGAATTGTTTCAGACGCTCACAATATGCAACTGATTTGCTGTATAAATTAAAACATAGATGAATGTTTTATTGAAAAATAGAATTACCAATCAGCATAATATGGGAAATAATGTTGAAAATAGTTAGAATAATAATGAATTATGTTTACCCGTTGATTTCAGCTATAGGCAGCCGACCAGCTTCCATCCAGACAAGTTTTCTAACTTAGCTATGAGCACCTCAGCAGAAGATCCAGAATATTGGAAATCCGCAGGCTTCTGCCTGCCACTGGCTCAGTGCAAAAGATGTATTAGTATTTATTGGTGTGGATAAAAATGAGTAAAATTGTAATTTTGCCTGACATTGATTTATTTATATTCTCTCCAAGTACAAAAGATAAGAAATATTGCTTAGATCTGAATAAAGTTGATGATGCTGCACCTTAATTTGTTGGTAACATGGTTTTAATTTTATGTAGCTATGCAGAAGTAAGCATCAATGCATAGCACAATAATAATAATTATTAATACTATGGCTGATTAGTATAGAAAAGCAAGTTGCTAGAATAGAAAAGATACAAGTCAGTGAGCCATAATTATAGTATCATTTATTCTTCTTCTCAAATGGTGGTAATTTCAGTGGCATTTTGAATCACAAGATTAGTTCTTAATTCTTTATTGTTCACCATAACAGCTGTACAAAGGCCAGCTTAACTCCAAGTTGAATTTTCTCCCAGCAAACTGAGTGATAGAGAAAGATCACAATAGAGGGTAGGATCCAGGGCACATTATATATTTTATAATAAATAAATATAAGTACTTACATACATAACTGCAAATAAATACACAAACATAATGATATATAAGAGTATTATGTCAAAATCAAAAGGAAATGCTCTTTAACTTTCCTCTTGATGACAATCAAGAGAAGGGCTGTTGCATAGGGAGTGTGGGAGCAAGTTCCAGAGATGCACTGCAGTAACAGAGAAGGACCCACCACAGCGACAGGAAGTGTGATGCAGAGTATGAAGGAGAAGAGAAGTGTTAGTGCTTGAGTTTGTTTAGGAGTAGGTACCTCAGAAGCATCTAGAAAATAGATATTGGCATAGTCTATAAGTGGTAGAAGAAGAGATTGAGCAAGACTGACCTTAGTGTGAAATGGTAAGAATTTTTGGAGACGTTTATGAGACTGGAAAGAGTAGAATACCCTATAAAATGGGCACTGAGTCATACACTACAGGCGGCAGAGACTGGTGATCCAATAGGCTGAGCATGTATCTGCCACCAACAATGAGTGCTTGAGATTTAGCTGGGTTCAGTAAGTGTCCAAAATGACATTGTTCCAATTAGGCAGAGGTGTTCGTTGAAGTGGAAAAATAATAACTCATGATTGATTGAAGTAATAGAAAGTCGTAAATATTTATTTCAATAGGTACACTTTCTTAAAAATACAAACATTACCTGCTAGTAGGTACCTAATCAAAACTAAGGATAGGCAAATTATGTTTCACAAACAATAGTTTTGTGGCTTTGTCTCCTTCCAAAAATTAAGCCAGCTGCACTAAACAATAGTTCACTTGGCACTGAACTTGACAATGTTATTTCTCCACCACAAAACTCAATAATGAGTGATTATAATATCATAGGTTACTATCGGTGCTGTCATTAAAGGTGTCCTCTCCATCGTGACTGCTATTTTTGTCAACCAGATTGGAATGCACATTTTATGTTGGTGGTAAAATCTGGAAGGTTGTGCTCGGTTCATCATGGATCGGGTTGATTCGGTTTTGATTCTACTCTTGCCATTTTGGTAGCAGAAGCAACAAAAGCTTCGTCATCATTAACACCACTGTCTTGCCACATTTGAGTCGTAATTATTCGGTCTTCGAGCTTCGCTGCTCGATCGGTGGTCATACGAATTGTAAATTTTATTATTTTTTCCCTCTCCCGCCGTATGTTTTGATAGTTTATGTACTCGATGCGAGCGAAGGTTAGATTAGATGATCAACACTGTAAAAAAGTAGGTAGGTATACTGTCAGTGTTCACCCGTTTTCATGGTCGACAATGGTCACAATGGCTCACACTTCGGAAACTAGCCACGCGTTTCAAGACAGAATTAGAATTTTTATTCCGACATAACAGGGTTTCATTAGGCGTCCGGATTTGTTTTATTAATAAATAAAGCTTTGAACAGTAGCCGTTTTTTTTATTGAAATCAGACTTTTTTATTAATCTGGTAACACATTGATAACGACTGAAGGTGGGGTGACCAAAACTGTCAAACTTTAGGTAATTACCGTCAAAGAGTAGGTATTTACTGTCAGTGTTCACCCGTTTTCATGGTCGACAATGGTCTCACATGGTCCACAGTACTCCAGCCGGTCGTTTTTTTTTATTGAAATCAGGCTTTTCTTGACAGTGAGATCTCTAATTATTACTTACCCCTCAAATAATTGATTGCCTACTTATGAAAAAAAGTAGGTACCTACAAAAACGCCTAAAGAATATTAAAATAAAAAATCTGAGTTACATAAAAAAATATCTAAAAGATTTGAATATAAAATACTCTCTGAATGTTTACGGAAGAATAAAAGATTTAAAAAAAAAGCGGGCGAAGGGAACCTTCACTTCCCTTGCCTTATAGTCCGCTGAATACGGTGGAGTGACCACTTCGCTCGTTTGAATTGTCATTTAATTAATTTCCACTTTTCGCACGCGCAATTTGCTTTGTGTAGGCGTACCAAGTTTCATTAAAATGGGTTCATTGATTACCCAATAAAAGGACTTAGCTAGTATAAAAAACTTTGAGGAGTAAAAGATCTTATGCATTGATGTTTTGACTCATAAATACCACTTTTGTACCAATATGAAATTTAAAATTATGTAAAATTTGTAAAATTTTATTATTGAAAAAAACGTTTGACGATGTCGATATGATTGGAAATGTAACGTTTCGTCCATCCCTAGCATCATTGACAGACAGCTGACTTCTTGATCACTACACCCGAGTCTTTCACTTCGACATGTTTACAGAATCGACCGGCTGTAAACATGTCGAAGTGAACGACAAGTGAGCTGTCGAACCACACAAACAATATGGAATAACAGCTCACTTTATGATCACTTCACTCAAAACTTCACTTCGACATGTTTACAAAATCGACCGCCTGAACGCCTTCCGGTTTTGCCAAAAAAGTAATTATTTTACAACAACTAGTCACAAATATTTGTTAGTTTCTTGATTATCGAGTACCGCTGATGCTTATCGTCATTATTTCAGTTGTGAAGCCGGATTCTATGGGGAAAGGTGCGAAGTAAATGCATGCTACAAGCACTGTTTGAATGGCGGCGTCTGCTCCCTGAATGAGGAAGACGAACCGGTCTGCCAGTGCACAGCTGATTATGAAGGTGAGAGATGCGACGTCGCTACTTCACGCACTGGTGTCCATGCTGAGTACGTGACGCAACAAGTACAACCAGACCTGCGCAGGGAAGCGAAGAAAGTTATTAAAGAAGAGCTCAAACTTGCCCTGCAATTTGTCTATGATAAAATAGATGAGTACTAAGCCAAGATCTAAAAATTCGTAAAATTTATAAAAAACTAAGTCAACCGTTACACTGATTTACGAAAACACGTCAAAAACGCAAACATAAAATACTTATTTTTTATGCATACACTTGTACTTGTGTATCTGATATTATGGTGTGTGTATAAGTACACACACAAATGTTTACAAAAAAAATAGAAACAACCTTTGGATGGTCAGGCTGCCGTGTACAAACATCACAAAATAATATTAAGAGTTTTAAAGAACAATGTTTATCAGAACACACAATTATATGCACTAATTTGAAATATGTAGCAATTAAAACATTAAGAAAATCCTGAAAAAAACAATTGGATCACTTTCTTCATCAGTCATCAGTAACTTGAATTCAGAAGTCCGGAGGGAACCGGAAGACGTCACCGGGATCTTGACCATGTAATACTTCGAAAATCTCATTCAACGACAATCTTAAGAAAAATAATTGTCTATTGCTCACTTGTTTAAAGTTGCAAGTGAGTAACAATATTACCCAGTGTCATTATCTGCAGATCACACACAATTCGTCCATTGTTTTAGGAACAAAATACTGGAAGACTGAATTGCAAATAATAATTTCTCTGAAATATTTTAAACAAGTTCATAAGTATATGTGAGTTCGTTTGAAGGCATATTTATGTGCCAGATAATTGTTTCATGCTACAACCAGCAGACTATGCTAGGTATAGCATGCTGTACTTAGTGGGAGAAAATATTTTAACGTGGATGAATTAAATCCATATTTATACAACACTTTAGAGATAAAGGTCAGATTAGTGGAATGTACGGTGATTGAGCTCAGGAATTAAACAAATAAAATAAGTGAATCACTTTTAAACTTTTGTTTCAGAATCCTACTAGAGAGTAAAATATCTTTTGAGAAAAGTTTGCTATAGGTATAGTATAACTTTTCTCAAAAGTTATTTTACTCTCTTATAACAAAATGAAAGTGGGTAAAACGTCTCCATTATTTAAAAACTACTGAATGATTTTTACACAAAATGTTTATACAACAAGTTACCCGTAGAATATAAAACCATAAAATAATAATGCAAATGGCACGCACGATGGCGCCCATGAGATTTGACAACTTTTCATAATGGGTGTCATTTTAATGGTTTTCGGGGTCGCCAATAACGATCACCGGGTCAAAATCGAAATCCAAGATGGTGCCCATGAGATTTGACAACTCTTTTTGTCTTAGAAGCTCCGCTGTCACAGGGCTTCGCCACCTGTCCGTGGGTGTTATAATAATAAATGACCCATCCTAGCGTTACTGTAGCTTATTAAGTTTAGGAAATGTAAAACGCGCGCCTGGTGATACAGATTGTAATAAATTGTCATTCTTCAAAATCATTCTTCCGCGGAGAATCTTAACACCGCAATTCTTAAAATGAGATTAAATGCACAACGCACATCACATCTATGGAAAATGGAACATTGGTTTGAATTTCTTTTTTATTGTATTGATAAATAGGAATAATATATATTTTTTAAATTTTTAATTTTTCTTAGATATAAATAATCACTTTTTTTAAGACATTATAAGTTCCACTTAAAACAAAAAAAAATGTTTTCTTGTAATTTATTAATCAGTTTGTTGTGGCGAAACTTGGGGGAGGCCTATGTCCAGTAGGTAGTGAACGTCTTTCGGCTAATATGATGATGAAACAAACAAAATTACTATTTAAACTTCTTACTCTACTATCTTACTACTATTTATTTTACAACTGCCTGTGATGGGAGACAAATATATTATAAAAAAAGATAAATTAACCAGAATTAAAACAGGATTCCACGCGCACGAAGTCGCGGGTAGCAGCTAGTATATAATATATAATTGTTTATTTATTTATTTTCATCCCCTTACTACTATCATTACAGGCCTTAACCTAATGCGACAGTGTAATTATCCACAACTTTAACTTAATATACATATTTATACTTAACTGTAATCAATAAAATAATCTAAATACTAATGAGTTACCTATTATAATATTATTCAAAATAAAACAAAAAAAAAACGGTTTACCCGACAGCAAATAAAACGTATTACTCTAATTAACTTACATAACTAACTACATTTAATAGAACTCTTGCGAATTCACTCAAATTGTCCGAAAAATTATACAGTTCTCTCAATCAAAAAGATAAATATGTAACATCATATTTATTAGTTTATTATTTTAGCATATATATGTATTTTATTAGTATTTTATATATTATTGTTTATTATTTCCAAAACAAAATTATATTTTAAATCTTATTTATTTGTTGTACACCTACCACAGTGTAGTCTTTTTAACCCAAAGGTTGACTGGTAGAGAATGCCTTGTTGCATTAAGTCCGCCCATGTACCACTATTGTACATAAAGTTTAAATAAATAAATAAATAAACTGAGTGCTCGGCGCATCCTGGACAGTCTCATCTAACACCTTATAAGACTGGCTAATCCGTCCCTTGCGGTGGTAGGGCTAACGCCCGCCTGGTTCGCGACCACCCTGACATTGGAGTTCGGCGTCAAGCAGCCCGCTGTGTTTCGTCGACGCGTGGGAGTATCAGTGCCTCAAGGCATCTTCTGGGCACGCTCGCTTCATCATGGACCTCATATATCGCTTTCCGTCAGGTGTGATCGAGGTCAAGAGCTAGCCCATTCATAAATAAATAAAAAAAAACAATGTTCGAGTACCATACAGTAAAATAAAGAATCTGCTTGCTGTAAAAAGTCGAAGGTCTAGATGGCAAAGCCAAAGATGTTTATTCTTATCTTAAAAGCCTTAGAGGCTCGGCGGCATATTGGCATACTGCATTAAACGAACTATTAGGACAAATACGAGGTAACCAACTTACTTTTAACCTACTTAGTTGTATTGACATAAACTGGTCGGATATGCGTAAAACTCTCATTATAGCCGATGGAATGTCAAAAACCAATTGATAATCCGCAAGATTTGGATATGAAAGCTACATAGCGGTTAATTGAACAGCATCCTGTTATTGTAAGTAGACATTTCATGTATAGTTTCAATGCCCTTATGAAATTTTTGTTAAGAGCGTTTACGCCGTGCAGCTTTTCATACAAACTTTCAAATCCTTATTTTTTTAAATTAATGAACAGCTTGTTGGTAGTGTAGCTCAAGCAATACGCGAGATACAATGTGAAGAAACAGATACATTGCGTAAATTGTTTAAAGTATGTATGCGGATATTAAAGGAAAGGCAAGTGTCCGCGTGTGAATGTGCTTCTAAGCTCTGCCATTTAAATTTCAGCGATAGTTCGAAAAAATGTACTTTTTTTAACACAAGAAAGCCAGCCTTTTTGTTCAAATTATTCAAGCAGATCCCGTGAAAAGTAAAATTGGTGATTTTAGTATCATGATATGAATCCTTACCCATTTAAATAGTTTGATAATTAAGGTTGATTATGTTCGTGTAAATTACACTTTCAATTATTCAAATCGGAGCTTTCGTTCAAAAGTTATGACGGTAATAAACATGCTCGAAGTAAGAAAAATGTCGCGGCTTGAGCAAACTGTGGAGAATCGTATCAATGCTTGGTCCGATGAAGTTGAAACACGGCATTTCAAAGATTTCGATATAAAAAATCCGGCCAAGTGTGAGCCGGACTCACGCACGAAGGGTTCAGTTCCATTGCCTCTTTATAAAACACGGCAAAAAAATCACGTTTGTTGTATAGGAGCCCCACTTAAATATTTACTTTATTCTGGTTTTATCATCAGTTTATATTATGAACAGAAATACATCAACATCATCATCTGTGAAAATTTCAACTGTCTAGCTATCACGGTTCATGAGATACGGCCTGGTGAGAGACAGGCAGACAGACGGACAGACGGACAGACAAACAACAAAAGTACATAGGTACATTGTAATGCGTGAAGGAGGGGTGATAAAGTTTTTGGAAGATGGCTTTATTGTTTGCTTCAATTTACGTCGGAATGCTAGAACAAACTAAAAGTGGGAGAATTGAAACAGATATACCTAACAATTTTTGCATAATCAAAAAAACTAAGTCAACCGTTACACTGATTTACGAAAATTTTGTATCTGATATTATGGTGTGTGTATAAGTACACACACAAATGTTTACAAAAAAAATAGAAACAACCTTTGGATGGCCAGGCTGCCAGTGTACAAACATCACAAAATAATATTAAGAGTTTTAAAGAACAACGTTTATCAGAACACAATTATATGCACTAATTTGAAATATGTAGCAATTAAAACATTAAGAAAATCCTGAAAAAAACAATTGGATCACTTTCTTCATCAGTCATCAGTAACTTGAATTCAGAAGTCAGGAGGGAACCGGAAGACGTCACCAGGATCTTGACCATGTAATACTTCGAAAATCTCATTCAACGACAATCTTAAGAAAAATAATTATCTATTGCTCACTTGTTTAAAGTTGTAAGTGAGTAACAATATTACCCAGTGTCATTATCTGCAGATCACACACAATTCGTCCATTGTTTTAGGGACAAAATACTGGAAGACTGAATTGCAAATAATAATTTCTCTGAAATATTTTAAACAAGTTCATAAGTATATGTGAGTTCGTTTGAAGGCATATTTATGTGCCAGATAATTGTTTCATGCTACAACCAGCAGACTATGCTAGGTATAGCATGCTGTGGGAGAAAATATTTTAACGTGGGTATGAATTAAATCCATATTTATACAGCACTTTAGAGATAAAGGTCAGATAAGTGGAATGTACGGTGATCGAGCTCAGGAATTAAACAAATAAAATAAGTGAATCACTTTTAAACTTTTGTTTCAGAATCCTACTAGAGAGTAAAATATCTTTTGAGAAAAGTTTGCTATAGGTATAGTATAACTTTTCTCAAAAGTTATTTTACTCTCTTATAACAAAATGAAAGTGGGTAAAACGTCTCCATTATTTAAAAACTACTGAATGATTTTTACACAAAATGTTTATACAACAAGTTACCCGTAGAATATAAAATCATAAATAATGCTTTATTCGAAAACTTATTCAAGACAAACTTAACTTAACTTGACGAAGGGATATTACAGTGTTGATGAGTTTCTAGAGTACAAACGACTATAATGTCATTGGAATAATTAGATTATGGATTATTATAATAATTATAAATTTTATTTTTGACATTCAATTTTTCTTATTTTTTTAATTTTGATATTATTGATTGATTATTGCACATGTGACATTATTGATCTTTATAAATTCTATTATTTAATTTTATTTTTGACATTTAACTTTTAATTTGCGTGCCTGATTTGCACGTGCAGCATCATAGACGGCCTGAGTTTTTCGCACTGCCGGTCGCACCAAGCTAATGGCCACGGTCCCGCTCTCGCGGATGTACTATCTTGTTTACTGAGCGAGTTCGCATAATAAGTTACTTTACACATTTTATGTTACTGTAATAAGTAGAATTAAGATTGATTGAAATAATCGTATAAAATTGATTGGTTTATTGTATCGTATTGTTTTTTGTATTAATAATGCTAATTGAATTAAATTGTTTCTAAGAACTGAAATGTATTTGTCATTGTAATTATTATTTTTCTACACTATCGCATTGGTCATTGTAAAAATAGTTGTAATAAATAAAAAATATTAACACGCGCCAAGACATGAACAGTTCATATTGCGTGTCATATAACATAGTGTAGTATGTATTGTAATGTTCCATACAATATGACAAATTATCCTAAAGAATCTCTTTGTTTAATTTTTGTTACTTTTAGTATTTCTTTCATTAAATAATTCACATCTTAAAAATGGGTTTTCATTTAATAACAAGTCAATATCTTCTCATTCCATATTTTATTTATTATAAATACACCACTTCATTTACTGGCAAATCTTGACACACTGAACAAAATATCACTTGCACGCTCATTAAAACCCTGAGCACTGATCACGCTGCTAAACTACACGCTAAAAACACTGCTACGAATACACTAAGAGAGAAGTCCATACGTTGTAGTCATCGTGCACGTTCAAAACAACGCCCTGCTGCACGCGCCGTGCCGAATTTGCGGCCTTGGGCTCTAGACAAGTGACAATCCGTCAGCGGTAGCGTGGCAAAGGCGATTGTCATTACGTCAAAAATATATGGGATTGACAGATGCTATCGAAATGTCACGTGATCCAATTACTACATTTTGTCATTTCGACAGTCGCATTCGCTAATTAAATGGCACATTGTCTAGGGCCTCTTATCGTTGCGAGCGCGCGGCCAAACCAGCCAAGCCAAACGCCATACATTATCGTCGAAGCATGCCCGGAGCCACCCCGACCCTTGCTCGGGCCAGCCCGCGCCGCTGAGTCTTTAATTCACCCCTAAATAATGTTAGTTCGATCCAGCCCGTCCCTAGTAAGTTGTCCTCCCCCAGCGACGCCCTAAGCCGAGGTTCGTACCCCACAGGGGGTGTCCTTAGCGTGTAGTCGCTTAGTTCGAAGGTTTTTATAAACCCTGGCTGAAGGCTTTAATATTAACATTAAGGCCGCCACAAGCAAGTACGGTTAAGCAGACGACAACCTCCTAGTTTGATCGAAGAGAGGCCGCTCAAAAAAAAGCGCCCGGTGCCGTTTGTATATCAAGTCCCTAAATCGCGAAAAAGAAATCACTTGTAATATAACATTACGACTAATAAGGTTTTTGAAAAATAGTGTGTTTGCTATGGCCAGTGGCCACAAAGATTTACAATAAGATTCCTAATGACATAAGAATGTAGGTAATAATGTTCATGTCTTTAAAAACAAATTGTACCTACCAATTTTTTAAAGAAAATTGTTATTAATCTGTTGCTGATTTTTTTTCGCCTTTTTTTAAATGTTTCCCGCTTGATGATAAATTATTGCTGTCTTCAATTTCAATTTATTTATTTGCATAAAACATGGTATGCAAAGGTGTTACATGAGTTAAAGAAAAGATCATACATGTCTTGTTTATGACTAAAGCATTCAAAATGATTAACACAACTTATGTTCAAGGTATTCCTTAATGCTGTAAAAGATATTATCATATAGGCATTTAAACAAATGAATTTTGAACAGTCTGATATTTAGTGATTTAAGTTCACATGGCTGTAATTAAATATATTTTTTATATATTACATGCAGCCATCGCCAAGCAGCCCTTATTACATTTTTCAAGCCTTAAGGAGACGGAACCGCTGTCATATAATCTTGGGCCTAGATGTATAAGGATGAGAGTGGTGTCAATCAATAGATTATGTAATATTATCAACCAATCCGTTGGATTTTGGCAATCTGAGAGCAGAGATAGAAGAGATTTAGTATAATATTGCGCCTACATTACAACATGAAACGGAACAATGCCCGAAAAAAAGGTTTTTACTAAAAAAATACACTGGCCGGTATCATCAACCTATCTTTTTTAAATATCCTTGTCAGGAGGTATATATGTCGTGTCATAAATAAGTTCTGTCATTATGGTTTGTCAGTGTTCATCAACAACAATTAATATTCTCAAATTCAAATTCAAATTATTTATTTCAAATAAACCATTCACAGGCACTTTTGAATTGTCAAGGTCGGTCAGTCAAAAAGATGAAGCTATTTGCACGTTCCAAAGCGTAGATCTCTATGGAGAAGAACGTGCAAGAAACTCCACGGACACTCTTTTAAATTATTTTTCTTTACAATTTTATGGTTACATCATTCCTGTTGAAATTATACAAACATATATGTGAGAACGATGTAAAAAGAAATGCACGTTAAAGTATCCGGAGTAAAAAATAAAAATCAACAACAAATTAAAATAACAAATCATTAAAATAAACCGTGGCAGCCGAGAGATGACCAGTCCAAACTGACGGCGTCCGTTCACGAACATGACGCATGCGCTAGCACCATTCGGCTCAACCATATTTAAGGGAGCCAAATGACCCAACACATGCGCCACCATCAGGTAGACTTTTGAGTGAGCATGACACTCCCAACCGCCAGGGCAGTCAAGTCAATTAAAAAATAAATAAAAGTAGTATAAGGTTCACAGTACTCACACATGTGCCGTTAATTAATGAATTTATACACTGCTAATTATATTGAGTCTATACAATGAAAATATAATGTTTTACAGTCTTCAACGGGTCCAACAATATTTATAAATGCCAAAAGATTAGTTTGTGCGGCCTAGTAACTGTGGAGCTGGACCGGCATTGAGCCAAGCATTATTATCTTCAATATAATCCCCCAACTTATAATATGCTTTCTTGCATAGTGTGCGTTTGATACAAGATTTAAATTTTGTTTCATTCAGTTCTAATATATTAGGAGGTATTTTATTATAACATTTTAAACAGTACCCCATGAAAGATGAGGCTACTTTAGCTAGTCTGAAACTTGGTTGAACTAGTTGATCCCTATTTCTAGTAATATAATTATGTCTGTCGCCTCGTCTACTAAAAAGATGGAGATTCTTTCTAACGTACATAATGTTTTCATATATATATTGACAGGGTACCGTCATGATGTTAATATCCTTAAACAGTTCCCTTAGAGAATCACGTCGGCGGAGATTGTATATCGCTCTTATAGCTCTTTTCTGCAGAATAAAAATAGACTCGATGTCTGCAGCCCGTCCCCATAGTAAAATACCATAAGACATGATACTATGAAAGTAACTAAAATATACTAATCTCGCGGTATCAACATCCGTAAATTGGCGGATTTTTCTAACAGCATATGCCGCTGAACTTAGCCGTCCTGCAAGAGATGTTAAATGAGGACCCCATTGTAGCCTAGAGTCAACCGTAATCCCCAGGAAAACTGTTCTATCGACGAATTCCAGTTTCTCCTTGTTCAACACTATGTCACAATCACTACTTTTGACATTTGGTAAGGAAAATCTTATGCACTTAGTTTTTTTCCCATTTAAAACTAAATTATTAGCAGTGAACCAATTTTGGACCTGCAGAAGGGCGTTATTTACGTCCTCAAGATTATTACTACGTCTGTTTATCTTAAAAATCAAAGAAGTATCGTCGGCAAACAAGACCATGTTTAGTTGGTTTTGCAATAAATGGGGTAAATCATTGATATAAACTAGAAATAAGAAAGGACCTAAAATCGATCCCTGCGGGACGCCCATTTTCACGTTTAATCCCGACGAATTAACACCGTTTATTTGGACTAATTGCTGTCTATCATTCAAATAAGATTTTACTAAGTTTAACGCTGTTTTGCCTAGTCCGTAATGCTCGAGCTTCATGAGTAATGTTTCGTGATTTACACAATCAAACGCCTTAGATAGGTCGCAGAAGATGCCTATGGCGTCTTGCGCCTCTTCCCACGCATTAAAGATATGTTTTAGTAAGGTGACACCGGCGTCAGTTGTACAACGTCCTTTGGTAAAACCATACTGTTTATCGTGTAAGATGTTATTTGTGTTAAAATGATTAAGCATTTGATTAAGCATTACCTTTTCGAATACCTTGCTAAATACTGGCAATACGGACACCGGTCTATAGTTATTTGTGTCTTTACTGTCCCCGGATTTAAAAAGTGGTATAACTTTACTGTATTTCATCAGATCCGGAAATACTCCTTGATCCACACATAAATTAAATATTAAAGCTAAATACGGCGCTATAGTCTCAATAATTGAGGTACATACTTTGATAGACAATCCCCACAGGTCTTCTGTCAATTTAATCTTGATTTGTTTAAAAACCTTTAGTACTGTTATGGGGTTTATATGTTTAAACTCAAATTTAGTTGGGCAGGCTGACACGTTGGCCTGTAATAAATCAAAAGCCAGCGAAGGCGAGGAGTTTAAGGCTTCAGTTGTTTCAATAGGGATACTGGTAAAGAAATTTACAAATTCCTGAGCAACTTTCTTGTTATCGCTAATAAGACCATGAGGAGTCTCCAATGTGTAATCAGTATTATGTCTTTTGTTCCGCTTTGTTTCATTATTAATTATCTTCCAAACCGTCTTTATTTTATTTTCTGATGCTTTAACCTTATTGCTAATATATAAGGCCTTAGCTGCCTTACAAGAAATTTTATAAATTTTTGAGTAGGTAGCAACATATTTATTGAAAGTTTCAGTCATAATAAATGGCTTAAGGCCATACAGCTCATAAAGTCTATCCCTACTTATTCTCAGTCCTTTAGTCGCCCAGTCACTAAATAAAAACTTAGGGCAAATAGTTTTAGTTCTCTTTTTAAAAGTATTATTAAACTCAGTTTGGACTACTGAAAACAATTCTGTATACAAAATATTACCATTATTCATTGTGAAGTCCCAATCACTTAACTTGGTAATTAAAGTGTTGTTAAATTTATTTAAATTACCGGATGTTATTGGTCTGGATTGTATTTGCACTTGTTGAATAGGTATATTGCACTCAAAAGATACCATTAGCCCGCTGTGATCTGAAGGGAGCTCATTTACAATGGCTTTTTCTAAATAGTTGCAGCAACAAAAAACATTATCTATACATGTAGCAGTAGCTGTAGTTATTCTAGTTGGTTCTATGAAAACATTTGACAAATTGAATGATTTAAAGAGATTTAATAATCTACTGCTATCTGAATTATTTTCTAAAATATTAATATTAAAGTCACCACAGATAATTACTAATTTATTACCAGTTGCAAGTTTTGCCAAGACATCTTCCATCACTGACTCAAATATAGAGTAGTTCAGATAATTAGGGGGTCTGTAAACGCACACTATGACATGCTTATCCAGCTCAACACAGGAGAGTTCAATGCTATGTTCAACTGACAGCTCAACTATGTCTCTACGAGTTTTAAATTTAATACAACTTTTGATTAAGATTAATGAACCCCCACGTAGCATTGATTTGCGGTTAAAACAACTTCCCACATTATAATTCTCATAATTAATGAGCATTTCAAAATCCTTTAGCCAATGCTCAGTAAAACAAATAATGTCAAACATTGTTTTTTCTAAAAATAATTCAATTTCGAGTTGTTTCGAAGCAAAACCTTGAATATTCTGATAAAATAATTTCAAGCATTTCAGCTTAGCTCCTTTATTATAATTAGCTGTGTGAGAGCTAGAAGATACCTGGTTGATCGTAGATGTGGCTATACTGTTATTGATATCCTCTGTTGTCTTACAAATTAGTTTAAAGTTACATCCGGAGTGAGCCCTAAGAGTCCCATGCCATCACCAGGCAATGAGACACATGGAACCTCCTTCGTACAATTATTGTAAATATTTATAGCATCAGCGCTACAGTTATTTAGTGTGTCCACCTGAACATTAGTATTATTACTAATAATTGTGGTGCTAATTATAGAACGTGACTTCGACATACTACTTATGTCTGAGTTTATATTATATGCCAATAGCCTAGCTATATGGTGTCTAAATTTAATAGGTAGATACACTGTATTCCTAGTCGACTTTAATTTCTCAACAAAATTGTTGATATCCGCAAAAACAAGTTTGTCGCTATAATGACTCACTAAGAAATGTACATGCTTATTAAGCATATGAATATAATTGTTTTGTTTACTTGACAATTTTTCAAAATATGGGAAAGCACACAATATAATTTTTTTACAATCTATCTTTAGCAACTCAGCGACACAGTCTGTTATATCATCTTTTTTAACATTTAAACTATTTCCTATAAAAACAGTAATATTGGTATCTGGTTTATATACATTTCTAGTTACTAATTCCATTATATGCTTGTAGTTTGACCCAGGCATGCAATAATTCTGAGTAGAATAACTCAGGTTGTTATTTAATAATTTTGCTAAACCTCTTCCTATACTATCAGAGAACATAACTGAATGAAAACAATCATGACTATTATTAAATGGACTGCTAGCAATCTCAGGCTGGTCCATTTCAAACAAATTATGTGCAATACCAGTTGTCACACAGTCATGTGACAATCTCTCAGCCTGTGACGGGTCCTCCGTTGACTCAGGCTGGACAGTATCAAGGTTTGATATTGTCTGACATCTACACTGACACATCACCAACTCATTTGCAGCCAGTATGTGTTCTTTAATTTGGAATTGAGAGCTCACATATTTATTATACAAAGAACTAAGTGAGTCTTCAAGTACCTGAATTTCAGTTTGTAATCGATTTGTATCAATTTCATAGATTTTCTTGCTATCTTCTAATTTAATCTGGTAGTTATGTAATTTATTAACTAACTCAACACGTTCTTTCCTGAGTGGAATATTTTTGGAAAAGTTTTTATGCTGTTTCCTGTACTGATTACATTTTTTTATTATTCTATTAAGTTTAGCATATTTTTTTATTTTCTTATTACTAACTTTATAGCTATTTCTCTGTTTTAACATGGAATCTTCAGTTAAGTCTATAGTAAGTATGGAATGTGGGTTACAATGAGAAGTTAATAATTCATTATATAAATGGTTAGTTTTCTTAACCTGAGTATGTTCCAATTCTCTCTGCAATTTGAAATTATGACTTTTAACATGAACTAATTCATCTTCTAAATCCCTAACTTTACATAGTGCCTCCTCATATAAGTTACTGCAGTTATTGAAACTGTCCGTGATCACCCGCAGTTGGTCGCGTTCATCAACAACATCTTCATATTGTTGACTTAGTTCTACTAGCTCCCGTTTAAGGCATGTGTTTTTATAAACTATATTCCTTACTTCCACCTCACTTTCCTCTCTCTCCTGCAACATTTGTTGACATTGGTGTTGCGATTCTTTAAGTTCTTGGAGGGCCGTTCTGAGTTTAAGCTCCATATCCTGAGCTGTAGCCTTACGGGTCATCACAGGCATGGTTTCAGGATAAGTTACTGAAAGTTGAAATAAAGAAACAGTGAGAACCAAAAAGAATAAAAATAAAAAGAAGTTAGAATGGAGGGAAAAAATAAATAGGTAGTTAAATAAACAAAATGGGAAAAATTAGTCAATTTCAGTGGAGGAATGAGGTAGGCAGCTGGATTAGGTATATGCAATGCTGTTGATTATTGTATTAAGTTGTTTTTAATTGCCTTATGAACTTACTTTTTCTTTATGTGGGTAGGATGCCCAGAGCATAAGTAAATGTAAAAATTAACAGTTTAAATTTTATCAGTGAAAAAGTAATGATATTAAAAGTTATTGACAAGTATGTCAGAGATATGAACACATGAATAAAACAGAATTATGGAATAAATCTGAACTTAGGTTCGTTTTCCAATATGTAAACAAAACGCTTTAGACGCTATACAATGCTAAACCAGCAAAGTTATTAATGTAAATCTTAGCGAGAGCGTGTTACAAATTAAAGATACGAATGTGTGCTATTAATAAGTTAACAATACTCCCCGTATATTTCCAGTTTCAAGCTTCGAACGTCAGCTGATCGTTTTAGGTTACCGGTAACAACCGGTACCAAAAAGTCGTGTTTGCTTGATTATTTTTCCAGGATAACAATAATCCTGAGTATTTACGCAGTTAAGTTATGTTTACACAAATAATGACACCCTAATTTCACTTAAATATAAATTAAATCTAATTATTAAAATACAGAACACCAACCACAATCAACCAAACTGCTGTTTGACATAAAAACAATCAACCTTTCTAAAGAATACGTCATTAAACTGCTAAGAAAGCAACATTGTTGCAGGTTATTCGTGACTTAAACTGTTCTTTTAGATAACTCGTCTTCTAGACTGTGAATTGTGCATTTTTTTTTGTATTTTGAAATAGAAAATAGTAGCTATTTTTTTAAACTATATTTCAACTCTTTACATTTGGGCCCATTAGTTTCCGTCTCCTTTGTTTAAATGTGCCTTTTATGCATGACTAATAGTATTAATAATAATAATAATAATAATAACAAACGTTTATTTTCTCACCACAATATTACAATATACATATAACATGGTATCAGAGTCAGACAAATTTTTGATATTAATATTGTGGGAGACTGGTGCCTAAACTAAGCTCTAGGCCTGTATTTCAGGACACCAGGTCTCCGCCCTTTTACAAAATGATACATTTTATTTTGCTATTATGTACTTGTACATTGACTACTTAAAAGATGAAAAAACAAAGAAATCAACATTAAGATAAGATTATTGGCTCGATTGGAAATTCTAGCCATAAAAACGTTAATTGTGTGTTATGGTGTGCGTGTCATGGTGTGTGTGTGTGTGTGTTGTGGTGTGCGTGTGTGTACGTGTCTTGTTTTTTTTTTTTTTTGTGAGCGGGATTGAATTAGTGTTATATACTATTATGTGACTATGCAGTGATAGAAGCACGGGAATTTGGTAAGTAATAATTTGAAGGGATTCTGTTGTTTTTTTTTTTTTTTTTTTTTAGGACTAACAATGTAAGAAGAATTGTATTTACACCATATTGGTAAGTAAGTTTTCAGTGTCCTCATAATTTAGTTGTTGTAATAGGGCAGTAACTTTCTTTTTGCACATAGCCTAAGTGAGGTTAACGATAGGTGCCATCCTGTTTAGCTTGTTATATAGAAAACCACCCAGATAGCAAAAAAACCGATTTGAAAATTGGGTAGTAGAGTGGTGTATGAGATGGCGATCTACGGGGTTGTACCGTCTTTTGCAATGTGAGGCTGTGGGATGATAGGTAAGTAATGAGTGCTGTTTCAATATGATGTTCAGTATAAAAAGTTGACGCACTGTCAGAACCTTAGCCTCCTTGTATAGGAGCACTGTGGGATAGCGGTAAGGTAGGAATGAGGACACTTTTGAGATTGCTCTCTGAGCTCTCTCCAATTCAATTATTGTAGTTTTCGGAGCACCCAGACAGAGATACAGTAAGTTAACAGTGACTGAGCGAGAGCAAAATAAACTGATTTCTTTAATTTGTCATCGGCTACTCGTCTCAGGGTTTTGAAAATATATATTAGCTTGCGTAACCTGGTTTTGAGAG
The DNA here is from genome assembly GCA_947386135.1 of Melanchra persicariae. Lineage (NCBI taxonomy): Eukaryota > Metazoa > Arthropoda > Insecta > Lepidoptera > Noctuidae > Melanchra > Melanchra persicariae. Next base: position 12,623,796 of record OX376668.1, read on the forward strand.
TATCAATGTGTTCTGGAATCTAAGGGTATTATCGATTATAACTCCCAGATACTTGACGTGATTAGTGCCGCGAAGGTGAGTGCAGGTACACATATTGTCATCGTATGGTTCTGGACAAGTATGTGCTAATATTGTGTAGGGCACTGAGGAGTTTGGGACGTTACCATTTGCTCTAAGAGAGAAGGTCATATAATTGGTCTTCTCCGCGTTGAGTGTTAGTACATTACTGCGTAACCAATTTGACACAGTATTAAAACCCGACTGCGCGTATGAAAAGACCTCGTCCCATGTATCAGCGCTAAAGAGGAGCGCCGTGTCGTCTGCAAATGTTATTATCTTACCCTTGGGGAGTGTGAGCATACCCAGGTCATTAATATAGATTAGGAACAGTGTAGGCCCTAACATGCTTCCTTGAGGGGCGCCATATGAGACTGTGCGTTCGTCACTAATATGTTCATCTATTTTAACGCACTGGGTACGCTCACTCAGATAGTTCTCAAAAAGTTCAAGTTGAACCCCTCTTATTCCCAAATTCTCCATTTTTTGGGAGAGAATGGGCACAGAAACCATGTCAAATGCCTTAGCAAGGTCTAAAAATATGCCCAGCACCTTTTCCCCTCTATCCAGATTGGTGACAACATAATTTGTCAAATCATGTACTGCGTCGGACGTAGATTTACCAGATCGAAAGCCGTATTGTGTTGGAGATAAGAGTTTATGTTTTTCGAGGTAATCAACAAGCCTGTTGTTCATTATCCTCTCCAGAACTTTTGACAAGGCAGGTAAAACAGCTATAGGCCTATAATTGCTGACACAGCTTCTGTCCCCACTCTTGTAGATTGGGTGTATAATAGATCTTTCAAAAACTTTTGGGAATTTACCTGTCGAGAGAGCCAGGTTACAAATGTATGTAAAAGGGGGCACAATCGAGGCTTTATGTTTCTTAAGAAGACTACTTGATATTCCGTCCCATCCCAGTGCACAATCACTTCGAAGGGACAATAAAAATTTTTCAACCTCATCTTCGTCCGTTGGTAGCAAAACCATTGAATTCAGGTTGTTTTTATCGATTAATTCGATAGGTTCTGGGGGGCTTATTATGTTATGCGCGAGCTGTTCACCAATTTGAGCAAAATAATCGTTAACAGAGTTTACCGATATTTTCGGAGAGGATGAGATTCTTAAGAGATGAGATGGAGTTTCTTTCTTATTAGTCCTATTTGTTAAATTATTTATTGCGGTCCAAAGTTGCTTGGGGTTTGTTCCAGCTTTACTTATTTGATTTTTTTCATATTCTGTTTTTATTTTCTTTAATAATTTGTTACAGAAGTTTCTATATCTAGTAAAAGTTATTTTTAGATCGATATTATCGGGTGCTTTTTTTAATTTCGCATGCAAATTGTCTCTGTGTCGGACACAGCGAAGAAGGCCTGGAGTTATCCATGGCATTTTAATTTTTTTACGGTTTGGCACGTTGGTAGTTTGTGAATTGGACTCTATAACTTGCCTTATTAGGTTAACCATAGTTTCTGCTGCTACATGGGGATATCGATTGCTATAGACGTCACTGAAGTCTACTTGCCCAATGTCGGTATCTAACTGGTCGTGATTGACGCGGATTACCTTTTTTCTCGTAGCCTTATTAGAAGTTTTCTTTGAAAGAAACAGCAATACCGTGTCATGATCAGTCAGTGCAGAATAGAATTTATATTTAATCTACAATGGAATTTATATCAAATCATTAGAACTTTATAATCAAATTTTGCCCAAGTGGCTGATCATGGAGTGAACATTATCAAGTTAACCTATGTAACGAAAAACCCATGTTTCACAAATAAACGATTTGATTGATTGATAGATTTGATTGAAAAAGAAAAAATGCAATCGACTCCCAAATAAAAATACAACAATTTATAGGCAGCTACGTAGATAGTGTTATGTTACTCTATCCTGTTAAAAGTGATGCTGGTCTTCGGCTGGGTTTATTCCGTTGTGCAGGGAAAAAATATATTCATTTTAGATAAGCTTCGTCCGCGCAAAAAATGTTTTAACAAGCTAATTTTGATGAATATTGGTTTAGAAATAGTTTGATTTTTATCAGATATCAGAGCAGTATTTTGACGTATAGAACTCAAAAACGTAAGAATTTAGTGTAATTATAGTTCCGATTGACGTATTAATAGTAATTTACAAATATTTTAAGAAAACATTTCGACGCGCCCCGGAAGCTGAAATTGCATCGAAGCGCTTGAGATAAGCCCACTTGACCCCCCCAGTGACTCGACACAGTGATTTAGGGAGCCGGCCGGTGCAAACGGCGAAGAAGGAATCTGGTATTGACAATTGACATTTATCGACAGTATTGCCAGAAACTTTAAAATAATCCTACCCATCACTGCACTAATATCTATAAGATGGTTTGATTTATAGATAAGAAAACATACAAAAATAATTAGGTTACGAATAATTTAGGAATATATTTCAGGCCACATATAAAAACAAAACTCATCACGGTGTATTGTTTTTTATGAATACCCGACCATGGATCATCATGTAACTCCTTCAATACGTCCGTCAGAAAACTTTTCGGGATCACTACTAATTCTCGAACCCTATTCATCTTTTTAGCTTATTTACTTGTTGCAATTTTATCAAACCTCTACAAAATTCATCCAAAATCTGTTCCTCTCGAATCTTCAAAACTTCTATTCTATATAACTGCATACCATCCTCAAGATGTTCTACCTTAATATGATCAGTTACTACTTGAAACTTTAAAGCCCACAGAAAATACTTGAAATAATTAAATGCCCAAACTAAAACAAGACACTCCTCTGTGGTTGAATGTTTTTTCTGTCCATCACTCAGTTTCCTCGATGCATGACACTGGAAACATAACGTCTTCACCTTACATAAGACAACAACCTGCTGCCTCGTCGCTGGCGTCTACAAACAACCTGGTGACAGACAATATTTTTATTAGTTGAATAAAATTGGTTCTACATAATCTGTTCTCGATGGGAATTCTGCTCTTATGCTATCATAAATTACTTTAAATTTTACGCCTTCTTTGTTTGTACTTAGCTCAAATCCTCTAGGCGTCGATATAGCGCCTGACCATCTGAAACAGGTATTCGCTTTTGCTCATTGGGGAACGTATCAGCCTTTTCTTCTTTTCTTCGTGCAATGTTTACCGCCTTGCACACGTGGGATCTTGAGGGGCTCCACCACTATGTAGCACCACAGGGCTACGGCCTGAGGGCTACTTTTCAAATATTATAAATAAAACTCGAATTGAACTTTAACTGGAATTATTTTAGAGCCATGCGGCTCTGAAGCTAGACATTACAAGTTACATTAGTCCATATAAAAACATTATTTCATAATTTAAAATACAAACTGTTTCTTATACTAGACGCTTCCAAAGTAGCAATGTTTAACTTGGCTATCAGAGGTTGCAGCCAAGAAGGTTACAGCAGCCAAATGATGTCAGATCATCCTATGGATCATCCGGATTACTGGATTCGCTGTGCTGAATTACAGTGTTTATTTGAACTATCACTGAAATCATACAATGGCAATTATTGACAAAAATAGTTGTCAGTGTCAGTTTTGTTGACATAGGAATAAAATGTTAGAGTTGTCAGTAATATTTCTGGATTTTGTGTTAATTCTTCATATCTTGCATACTGCAAGTAAAATGTTACTTGCAAGGGAATTTTGCCATATTATTGGTTCTCGCTAATAAACTGCTATCATGGATCTAGCTGTAAGAACATTCAGAAAACCTCATCATTCAACATTTCAGGCGAAAGACATCCATTGCTGGACATTGGCCTCCCTCAAGCGTTGCCACATCGACTGGGCCTGTGATTTTCGGATCCAGTTCTCGCGGCCCTGATCAGGTCGTTGGCCTTCTTTGTAGGAGGCCTAAAACACCATAAAAAAGTTCTTACCGATACTGTCTATCAAGTCTGTAAAGAAGTACCTCTAAGAGGCTGGTAACCTGTTGGGGTTGCGGAATTGTTCGAAAGGTAAAAAATCTGTTACACATAAAAACCGACTTCCAAAAATAAAATACTGCAAGGTACAAAATAACTTTCATTTCGGAAGTCGGTGTTAAATTACGAAGAAACAACCAAAGGCACTGACTTCCAAAATTAAAGTTATTTTGTACCTTGTTTATTTTTGCAAGTCGGTTTTGTTTTGTGAAATAGTTATGTATGATAATAGTGCGGTAAGTGGGTTTTTCCAGAAGTCGAGAGCTTACCATAGTCACGCGTTTGTAAATACCAATTTCCGCACGTGTGTCATGCCTACAACGTTTTTCAACACGTTTTCGAGAAAACAGTAGGTACAATAAGTTTATGAAAAAAACTTTTTGTTTTTAGATATCAATCACAAAGTCGCAACAATCTTTGACGTTTCTAATATGAAAATGGCGCGAATTTGAAAATGGAACTACATCTTTCGTCTCATTTTCTCTTTAGTATTAAAGTGAGACAAACGTATTGTGCAAAAGCGCTTCCAAGGAGGTTCGATCATTCAGCTTATTTTCGTAATGTGAAACTACTTGGTAGATTTAAGTTTTTTTTTTAGTAATTAAAAAAAATAACGTAAAGGATACGCACGGCCCTATGAAACGGAGTATGCGGTAAAATATGAACTTAGGTGAGAGTAGGTAGCTTAACGTAGGTATTTTAACGCATGTTCTTTTTTTTTTATTAGTGATGGGTTTGCTCTTGACTCTAGTCAATGTCAGATATGACAGAGACAAAGTCTACGATGGAGCGAGCTTACCCAGAAGGAGCCTGTTCACTCTAACTTTGAAGAGATTAGGGCTGTAAGCTTTTGGAAACACAGACGCAGGCAGAGAGTTTCACTCCTTTGCTGTGCGCATTATAAAAGACGTTCGGAAACGCTTAGTGCGAATTGGTGGAATAGCTACAAGGTAGGGATGGTAAGATGCAGTGCGTCTGGATGTCCGAGGGTAGAAGGGGGCCCGTAGGATGAGGTCGTGGAGTTCTTGAGCACACTCACCGAAGTACAATCTGTAGAAGACCGATAAGCAGGCAACCTTACGGCGATGAGCCAAGCTATGTAGCTTGGCATCCACCAGTTTTGCGTCACCGATGAGCTTCTTAGCTCTGTGTTCCACCGAGTCAAGCGCGGCTAGCTGATACTTAGCTGAGCCATCCCATAGGTGGCTACAATACTCCATGCAGGATCGGACTCGCTTCACCCTATTTTGGATGCCCAGCTTTTTGGCCGCAATTTGGGCTTTGTACTCGATGGTGGCGCCGAAGTTGAGACTGGATGTCAACTCCATGCCTAGGAGCTCGAGCCGATAAGTAACAGGAACAGATGCATCCCGAAAAGTAGGAGTTTGGTCAAAGCGACTCCTTTTTGCGGTAAAAAGACATGCCTGTGTTTTGGTGGCGTTGAAAGTGACCAGATTGTCATCGCCCCACTGGGAGACAAAGCTTAAGGTCAAATTTGTCCGCTCTACCATGGCCTCTCTCAAGGAACCATAGTTCCATTGTGTGCGTAACTTTTAACTTTCGAACTATATAGACAGTCTTCGGAAATGCAGTTTTTGAGAAAATGTGTTGAAAAAGTTTTTTTTTTGCTTAGTTTATTCAAACCTTATACAAAAAAAAATGAATGTCGAAAACGCTTTTACCATCTGTACTTCTTCAATTTGAATTTAGTGTCCAATACAACTTCGTACGAACCGAACGTGTTTTATTTACGTTATTACACTCAATGAATTAGCAACTTTATTACCCAAACATATGGTCCTTCGAGCCGGATAACCAACAAAGTGTGTAAAGTCATTGAAATTCTTTACAAAAAATGGCTACCGAAGTGGAGAAAGCGTTGAATATTGTAGAAAACATTGCACATACTTTGAAGAAGACGCACATTAATCTAAAGAAGTGCCCGAAGGCCAGGGCCCCGTTTCATAAAGCTTACAATTGTCAGTGACAGGTGACAGGTGACAAGTCAACAACGCGACAATTGTACGTTTCATAAACCTTGGCCTGTGTTTAGGCTTATATTGGGTCTGTGTTGATAGGAGCTGAAATAGATACTCGGAGACGATTTTAGACGTTTATTGTACGTACTTGCTTTTCACTTTTACAATATTATGGATTAAAAATACGAGGCAACTATACAATGCAAGGGATAGCAGACGTAGACCCCGTTTTCACCGCGGTACCGCACCTTTATAGGCACAATTGTAGGGAGTAGGGAGATGGCGGCCGAGCGTCCCGCGCCCCGCACTCCTGCGCGTGAACATACTCCCCCCGTTGAAGGTCGCACCTTCAACTGTCCGTCCTCAGTCCTTCAGGCTCAAACAACGGGCACAGGCGATTGATAGCTCGCCGCACCGTGCCACTAGCCGTCCTCACATCAGCTACTCTGGATACACCATCGTTACCCATGTGTAGGGCTTGTATACGTCCGATTTTCCATTTTAAGGGCGGCAGGTTATTTTCCTTGATTATGACCATATCTCCAATACGTAATGTGACATCAGGGTTGCGCCATTTGGTACGGTGCTGAAGCTCACTTGTGTATTCGCGTTGCCATCTCATCCAGAAATGCTGCCTCATCTGTTCCAATAGCTCATATCTGTGGAGTCGGTTACAGTTAACGTCTGTCAACACTGGAGAGGGAAGAGCTACCAGCGGCTTGCCGACGAGAAAGTGCCCGGGAGTCAGGGGATGGAAATCATTGGGGTCGGATGACATGGGACATAAAGGTCGGGAATTTAATACAGCTTCTACTTGGCAAAATAAAGTTGAGAGTTCCTCATATGTTAAGTGCCTGTTCCCCAATATCCTTTTTAAATGGAACTTGGCTGATTTTACCCCGGCCTCCCATAACCCTCCAAAATTCGGAGCATAGGGGGGAATAAATGCAAACTTCATGCCTTCATTAGAACAAAATTCAGTTAATTTATCCTTATTTACTAATAAAAATTTATTCAGTTCATTACTGGCACCTAGGAAATTGGTCGCACTATCACAACATATTAAACAAGGTTTCGAGCGCCGTGAAATGAATCTCCTGAGAGACAACAGAAATGCTTCGGTACTTAGGTCGCTCACAACTTCTAAGTGTAGTGCCTTCGTAGTAAAACAAACAAATAAACCCATATAACATTTACTTATTTTACAACCGCGACCTTTCCTATCGGTTATGAAATAGGGACCCGCCAAATCAACTCCCGTGGTTTCGAAAGGCGTCCCTGGATTCAATCGCTGTTTGGGTAAGTTGCCCATAATTGGGACTATAGGCGTAAATTTAAATCGCTTACATACTATACAATTCTTAACTACACTCCTAGCCACCTTTCTTGCATTTACAACCCAATAGTTTTCCCTTACTGCTGATAATACTAACTGAGGGCCAGCATGAAACAACCTTTTATGTTCATTTTCAAAGATAAGCCTCGTTAATTTATGTTTATAATCTAAAACTAAAGGATGCTTTCTTTCATACAAAAGAGGCGAGTTCCTAAGGCGACCTCCTACACGTATTACATTAAATTGTAAATCCAAGAAGGGGCTAAGCGATAAAATTTTACTCTTGTTATGTAACGGCTTATTATTCAATAATCTATTATATTCATCACTAAATGCATCTAACTGCGCAAACTTAACCAAATACATTAAGCTATAATTTAATTCATCAGCCGTTAAATAACTGCAAGTAAGTCTATTTTGTATTACCTTAATTCTACAATTCTTAACAAATCTAAGTACGTAGGCCATTGTACGTTGTACCTTATACAGTTTAGAATAACGCTCAAATTCGATTAACGCGTTGTTTACGTTTACATAATTTACTAATGAGCCTACCTGCTTCATTTCTGGTAACGTTATACTATTTAACTTATGGTTACCCACATTAGGCCAATTTGATTCAGCTAAGGATAAAAATTGAGGACCACTCCACCACAAGGTTTGTACTTTATTATTCATCTGATCTACTCCGCGAGAAATATTATCAGCTGGATTGTGGTTGGTTGGTACGTATCGCCATTCACAATTCTTAGTTAAACAATTAATTTTGTTTACGCGATTTGCAACAAATACTTTTAATTGCTTTGGAGTAGCGCGCGATGTACGCAACCAACCAAGCACTATCATCGAGTCTGTCCAGTACACACAACGAGAAATAGCACATCGTAAGGAGTGAGTCACCTTATTCCCTAACTCGGCGGACAACAGCGCGCCGCATAACTCGAGTTTAGGAATTGTCTCAGACCAACAAAAAAAGGTAGACAGCGCACCGCGAACATCAAAAGTGAAGCCACAAAACCGTGCTCCTTCAAGTAAATACACAAGCTCACCCACACACCTACACTAAAACCATGCTCATCGCTCTTAGTACGTCACGAGCCGTCGTCTAGAAAACATTAATAGAAAAATATAATTATGCCTTCCTGTGTAGTAAAAATTTGTAAAAACAATAGCAAATCACATAAAAAGTCTCACGGAATCACTTTTCACTTGTAAGTACTTGAAATAACATCGTTTTTATTATAAATTAACTATGAATTTTAGGTTACTTGGAACAAAAACGTCAACAAACAGAAGCAGTGACATTAAGTGTGAGGGTTGCCATAATACGATTTAATATTTCCCCATTCGATTAAACAAATATATTATATGATTTCTTTCTTCGAGTTATATTCCTATTTTCTTTTTTTTAATGTATAAAATATTTTAGATTTGAAGTTTTTCAACACGTTTGCGAGAAAACAGTACAATAGGTAATGAAAAAAACTTTTTGTTTTTAGATAGTCGGAAAGTCGCAACAATCTTTGACGTTTGTAGTATGAAGATAGCGCGATTTTGCAAATGGAACTACATTTTTCGTCTCATTTTCACTTTAGTATTAAATTGAGAAAAACGTATTGTGCAAAAGCGCTTCCAAGTAGGTGCAATCATTCCGCTTATATTTTATTCTCGTACTTATTTATACTCCTATAAGTTATTTAAAAAAAAACTGTAAAGAATACGTACGGCGCTATTCAACGGAGTATGCGGTACGGTTTTACCGCACGTTCCATTGTGTGGTGCGTTATATTTAACTTTCGAATAATGTATATAGTCTTCGTAAATGCATTTTTTTGAGCAAATGTGTTGAAAAAGACTTTATTTGTTCATGATAAATAATATTTATTTTGCAAGCATGTTAAACATAACATTTACCCGTCATTGTTCTGTTGTTATGTTTTATCTTGATATTACCTACTTTTTCTTTAGTCAGTGATTTTGTTATGGTGGTCTTTTTTAATTTATTAAAGTTGATTAAAAATATAATTACCTATTTATTTTAAAACAATGTACATAATGACTTACGCTTGTTACGCTTCGACAACTTTTTATAACTTAACTTATATAATTGAATGTAGGTGTGTGTTATGTAAAAAAAATGTTTTTAGGTATAGATCTTTCTAAAAAATTAAGTTACAATACCATACTCAACAATATCTTACTTGTGCTGACTTGCACAATATTAGCTTGCCCATAAAATATTATTTCCCAAGTTATAGGGAAAAAAAATAAAAAATGGCAACCCTTCGAGACACACATAGATAAAAAGATGGCTTCATCTTTGATGTTCGCAGTGCGCCGTCTACCTTTTTTTGTTGGTCTGAGGGAATTGTTAAACCTTTTAATGGGGCGATCCTTGATTTAGAACAAAGTAACTGTACATGAATTTCTCCGCTCTGATTCAGAGAACGCACATCAACACATGACCCATATGCACATGCCGACGCATCAGAAAAAATATGAACTTCAATATTCAATGCATTTTTACATATCACATGTCTAGGTACCTCTATACAACTAAGGGAATTTACATTTTTTATGAAATTATACCACATTTTTTTTATTTCTTCATCTACTGGGTCATCCCATTCTAATTTGCATAACCATAGCCTTTGTAAGATTAACTTAGCCTTAACAATAAATATACTTAAAAGACCTAATGGGTCAAATATTTTTGCAATAGAAGATAATATATTTCGTTTTGTGATTTGTTCATGCATATCTACTTGTACTGAAAATTTAAACAAATCAGATTGAGGTGACCATGCTAACCCTAAAGTACTGGTATCTGTTTTAAATTCGGTAAGTTCTTGTACTTCATTTAATTTATTCTCTACAAACAATTGATTTGCATTCGATCGGAATTTTCGCAAATTAAAACAGGCTGAACTTAACGATTTAGTAATTAATCTGCAAATACGATTTAACCCTTCCTCCGTCTGATGACCCGTTAATAAATCGTCCATGAAAAAATCGTGCTTAATTATCTCCTTAACCTCTGGATTCTCACACTCATGCGCTAGTTGTAACAGACAACGAGTACTTAAGTACGGCGCCGAAGCGGTTCCGTAAGTAATAGTATTTAATTTTAAATGTTTTTCTGGTTCATGCTCGTTCTCCCTCCATAATATCATTTGCAAATGCCTTTGACTCTCAGAAACTAATATTTGTCTATACATTTTTTCAATGTCTGAGGTCAAAACATAATATGTTGTCTAAATCTGAGCAATATACTAAATAAGTCGTCCTGAATCACCGGTCCCACCATTTGTATGTCATTCAACGAATACCCGGTACTAGTTTTCTCGGAGGCATTAAATACAACCCGAAGTTTAGTTGTCTCACTCCTTTCCCTAATAATAGGGTGATGCGGTAAATAACATGCAAACGGGGGTCTGCAACTCACCGATAAGTGATTCAATTGTTCGTATTCATTTATAAAATCTACATAACTACATTTTACGTTAGGCTGTTTTTTAAACCTTTTCTCCAAATTCATTAAACGAGATTTTGCCTTTACATAGGAGTCTCCCAATACAGAAGGAGAAGTGTGGAAAGGCATTTTTACACAAAATCTACCATTTTCAGTTCTATACATATTTTTTACAAAGTGTTTTTCACAAAATTCTTCTTCGGTACTCATCGGTATTTGATCTATACTAACTTCCTCAACCTTCCAAAATTTCTCCAACTGTTCACTAATATTTCGAGCTAAATTACATTTTGCTTCATATTTAGGTATACATATATCCACGGGACCCGTAACAAGCCAACCTAACTTAGAACTCTGCAGTGTGGGAAGACCTTTACCTAATTTTACTTGTTGACCGGTTACAAGTTCCCAAAACAAATCGGCTCCTATCAATATATCTACCTCAGAGGGCTCATGAAATCTGCTATCTGCTAAATCCACTAATATGTCACCCGGAATATTCAATTTATTTGCATTTACCTTTACACTTGGCAACATATTAGTAATTCTAGGTAGAATCATACAATTAACTTCTACGGAAAAATTATTATGCAATGAGTTTATCACAAAGTTACTACTTTCTACTAATTTTAATTTAGTATTTCCTATACCATTAATATTAAAGTTATGATCTATCCGTTTGCAAGGTAATCCCAGTTTCTTACAAAAACTTTCCGTTACTAATGATATTTGACTACCCGAATCCAACAATACGCGTGCTACATAATACTTATTTTTCGTTTCGCTAAAAACTTTGACAAGCGCGGTCGATAAAAGAACGTATTGAGTAGCAAGCGTTGATAACGAAACCGGTTCCGCGCCTGGCGGCCCATACCGCGTGGTCACATCGCAGCCCGCGGCGGCGGCGGCCGGCAGCTGAGTAGGTGGCGGGTCGCATCCAGCCACAACTCCGACGGACGACGTCGAATGTGACGTAACCGTAGTGACGTCTTGGGTCGAACTCACCTTTTTACTAGTGTCTTCGGATTGAGGTCTATTTCTATGCAATAATGCGTTATGTTTATATTTGCAAATTTTACAACCGAATGATTTGCAGTTATAAGCCCGGTGACCCGGTTTAAAACAGTTAATACATAATTTATTCTTAGAAACAACATTGTTTCTTTCATCCAAACTCATAGAAATAAACTTCGTACATTCAAATAGGCGATGATCTTGATTACAAATGACACAGTTATTATTAAAATTACGGTTACTGTTTGCTTGCGAGGATGCGACAAAACTAGCTGCCTTCTCACCTTTAATATTCAATTTACTTGGCCTCGCCGCTTCTAGTACATCCGCTCGATCGCGTAAAAACTTAAAAAACTCATCGAGGGTAGGAACCTCTCCTAATGAACTTTTATGTTCCTCCCACCTTCTACTCGTTGAATTATCCAGTTTATTTACTGTTAAATGGATGATAATGGTATCCCAATGATCTACAGGTTGGTCTAACGTCTTTAAACCTCTTAAATTTCTAGTTACATTATCAATTATATGACGCAGTGATTTATCAGACTCCTTATTTATGTTTTCCATATTAAATAATGACTTCATGTGATTACTTATAAGAAGGCGTTTATTATTATATCTTTCACATAACAAGTCCCACGCTACACGATAGTTATCAGAACTAAATGTTAAGGATTTAATTATCAAAGCTGAGCTACCCTCTAATGACGATCGCAAGTAATGGAACTTATTTATTGTTTCAATACAATCATTTTTATGAATTAATGCCTCGAATGTATCTCTGTACTCTAACCATTGACTATAATTACCATCGAATGTTGGTAATTTAATCGTGGGTAATTTTATTGAACTAGAAAATGAATTCGCACTTTCGAAACTACCGCTTTGCTTTACCGTTGGATGGGCCAGACTTTTCCTTCTAAGGTTATATTCTTCTATTTTCTCTAAAATACACTGACCTTGAGAAATTAATAAATAAAATTGCCCTTCAATCTCGGAACGAATCTTCATTTGTTCCTCTGGATTTTCCGATTCTATTTCAATTTCAGATTGTAAGTCATCGAAAGTGGAAAAACATGCTTCTAGTTTGGACAATCTTAACCTTAACTCGGAAATTTGCTGATCCGTTAATTTCTCTAAATTTGCAATGTCCTCTATGTAACCTTTAAAAATTGTCAATCTACCCTTTATATAACTTCTCTTTTTTATAGGATCTGCAAGTTTCCTGGAAGCTTGAGACATTGTTTCTAATACGACCAATCAATCCTACGTTGTGTTAATTGAATTAATTGCAAAAGGATATCAGGAACTTAAACAATACTTTCCAAATATGTTTTACTGCACACGATTGGAATAAGTAGGTAGGTAGGTAGGAAGGAAAAAATGGAACGGGCTCACCTCGCCTCGTGGCGTTTGGAAATTCCTTGATATAACTCTCTCTTCCCTTTATCCTTGGATTCCTTGACTTTGTCCTTCATTAATGCCTTTTTATTCCTGAATATCCTGGTCACGGCACCAAAAAATGTTTAGGCTTATATTGGGTCTGTGTTGATAGGAGCTGAAATAGATACTCGGAGACGATTTTAGACGTTTATTGTACGTACTTGCTTTTCACTTTTACAATATTATGGATTAAAAATACGAGGCAACTATACAATGCAAGGGATAGCAGACGTAGACCCCGTTTTCACCGCGGTACCGCACCTTTATAGGCACAATTGTAGGGAGTAGGGAGATGGCGGCCGAGCGTCCCGCGCCCCGCACTCCTGCGCGTGAACAGCCTGTGTCAGAATTTATGACAAGTGTCAAGTCACGGAGAAAACACTACTTATGTAAAAATGTTAAATTCTAGCAGTGATAATAGTAGTGACAGTGACGATTATTATTGAGGACAAAATATGCGAAGGAGGGAATTTAGAGAGAGAATTAACTTTTCTTTAGAAATCACCGACATTACATTCAACGAAAAATTCCGTATCAGTAAAGTGTCGGTAGAATATATTTTGACTAAAGTAGGAGGCCAATTGCAACACCCAACTAAGAGAAATCAAGCTCTTGAACCTGTGCAACAGCTGTTAAGTGCGTTACATTGGATGAGATTATAACAACTCCTGAACCTGAATGTGCTAGTACATCTCAAGTGGATACCGCAATCCACTTGAGATGTACTAGTCTACCACCTAACCTATAACCTAACGTCCTAACATATCACCGACATTCATTTACCTGTCACCGACAATCATTTACCTGTCACCGACAGCTGTTTTATACAAGACTTGTAATGACAATTATTATAAGAAACAAACAAGAAATAGTGACAATTTACCACTGTATTCCTGTCTACAATTATAAATATGTCAAGTTTTATGAAACGGGAATTGTCGTGACAATCCGACAAATGTCGTCTGTTTAGTACATATATATAATCGTCTGTCTTGCTCATTAAAGTAGTTCGGAATAAATCATCGTGAATAAAGACGTGTCTGTTATTTTTACGAAGTCCTACAATCGATATTGAACCTTAATCACTTTACCATATGGTCCAAACGAGCCGGATATTAGAAACATAGATAAGGACGACCCAGCGATCGGAGAACAATAGGCCGCATTCCTAAGCCATTTTTTGTGCACTTTGTTTTGCAAGACATCTGGGCTACGTACACGTTATAGATAACTAATAAACAAGTTAAACGATTGACTTTAAGACTTTAAAAAGTGAATTGTGAGTGCTTTAAAACTATCATAACAAGAAGAATATCTTAATAACTATACAGAACAATGAGTGTTACGTTAACTAGTGAACAACAACGGTTAGTTAACTCATTAGAAGATATTTATTTACTGTTACAAAAGACGCAAAGTAATTTGAAGAAATGTCCGAAGCAAAGATTATCGCGAGGTTATATTGAAACTAAGTTACAAACCATCGAAGGATATTGGCGAACATTTAATACGACACATCAAGACTTAGTGAAATGTACACCTAAGACTAATCGAAATGATCTTACATATTTCGCTAACGAAGATTACTTTGTGGTAGAAGATTTATACTCATGTTTATTAGGCGATTTGAAGGATACGTTGTCGATGCTTTCGAGATCTAAGGACAATCAGATACAAGTATGTGACGCCTCGACACCACCACGTGTTAACTTACCACGCATCGAGTTACCTACTTTCAACGGGAGCTATGACGACTGGCCTATGTTTCGAGATATGTTTACGTCGTTGGTACACAACAACACGTCTTTATGTAACGTTGAAAGGTTACATTACCTGAAGTTGAGCTTGGTTGGTGAACCTAAAGAATTATTGAAGCATGTTAATATCACCGATATTAATTATGAACAGGCATGGAATACACTTGCGCAACGGTATGGAAACAAACGTTTAATAGTTCATTCTCTACTCCAGAAGTTATTTACTCAAAAGAAAATTACCACTCCATCGGCTACCCAAATAAAGAATTTATTAGATACAACCTCTCAGTGCTTAAATAACTTGAAAAATCAAGAAATACCTGTCGAGGGCTGGGATCAGCTGATTATATACACAGTTGTACAAAAATTAGATGTCGATACACACACGGCCTGGGAAGAAGATTCTTACAAGGAAGAGACTGACAACCTGCCATCTTGGAAAGAATTATAGACTTTCCTGGAAACAAAATATCGGACACTGGAGATGGTTAACCCTACAGCTAGAAAGGAGCAAACGAATGTTAAGGCGAAGTCATTCCATTCCACATCACCGGAAGAGAAGACAGATACATCACCGACCAAGTCATGCAGTATGTGTAAAGCGGAGCACTCCTTGTGCCACTGCAAAGAATTTTGTAAGTTACAACCGAATGAACGCAATGAGTTTATTAAGAAAAACAATTTATGCTTCAATTGTCTGACGTCAGGACATTCTGCCAGGAGATGCCGCAATCGAATGTCCTGCCGAAGATGCAACCGCCGCCATCATACATTGTTACATGAACCCAGCAGCGGTCAGTCAGACAATGTGAGTCAGTCAACAAATCATAGTCAAGTAGAGGAAGAACAAAAGAAAGCGGAACACAGTGACAACCCTGAGTTGGCATTATCTACGCACTTTGTCTCGGAGAAGTCAACAGCGTTGCTTGCCACAGCATTAGTGCAAGTCCGCGATGAAGAAGGACATAGTACAATATTGCGAGCGCTGGTAGACCAGGGCTCGCAAGCAAACTTTATTAGTGAGCGTGCAGCGCAACTGTTAAAGGTCAAGAGATCACGAATAAAGGGAACAGTCACTGGTGTTGGAGCAACACAGACTACAGTCAATCACGTGATCCAAGTCGAGCTTCATGCACGATATGATAGTGATGTCGAGATCACTATCAATGCCTATGTGATGCCAACGCGATTAACATCACACTTGCCATCTGAAACCATTACTGGTACCATGCACACCTGGCCGCACTTAAAAGGACTCACTCTGGCAGACCCGAGCTTCCATTCACCAGGGCGAGTAGACATGCTGTTGGGCGTAGAAGTTTGTGCTCAAATTTTTAAGGCTGAAAATAATGATAAATGAAAAATAATCTTTATTTTATTTGGAAGTAACTTATTTACAATATAATAATAATTAAACTATGTACACTTAAAATAAAATACAAAAGGAAAACTCCTAACTAAAAGGCGTCAAAAAATTCATCCGTATCGCTGTCGACTGGAAGTGAGCCCAAAAGACTGGCGGCATTGCCACGTTGTATGGCAATGCTTATCCTCTGTCCGAAGTAAAAGCCAGCCCTTGGGTCACGCGAAGTGTCAACTAAGCGTTTACAAAGTTCTTTAAATAACGCATGAGCACTCGGACCCCACGGTCCAAGAGTTTCAACCCCAAACGGCTCGAAAATATAATTGCCAACTAGGTTATTGTATTTCCGCCGTTTGAGGTTCTCAGCAGCCGCAGCGGCAGCGCCAGCACAGCACGACGAGCTAGGAAGATGGGATGGCGCAAGAGTATCGACACAAGTAGCGTCCCACACTAAAGGCCTACCCATCTTCCATGGAAATAAAGACATACCGTCCGGTCGCTTGCCATCGTCGCGTGCCAGGCCACTGGGTTCTAGTACGGCTGGAACGCCGACGGCAACAAGAGCACGTCGGATAATGTCGTTGATGTTAGCGTGCCGCGCTATGCGACCAGCACTTCGCCTGCATGATAGGCCGTGGTGCCCGAGACTGTTGACAGCTTCGCCACAGTGGCAGCGATGAGGGGAACAACACGATGCGCCTAAGCGAAGGGAAGCAGCGAGGCGGAAAGTCGTATCGTCTAACAAGGTGCCTATGTTCGACGACGGTAGTGCGTGAAGCCAGAGGCCCGACTCCCACTCACCCACAGCCAGCAGGCGCGCACGCTCCGCAGAAGTAGCAGAAGTGGCAATTAGGTTCTTCTGAATTTCTCTGCAGAGCGGTTCATCCCACCGCCTCTGGTATGATGGGTTGTCGGGTGGATTTTCATTCGGGCAAGCGAGTCTCCAGGCATTCATAGCCTCGGTGAAGCACGGCACATCAAAATTAATCAGTGTGGAAGCTAGGATATTCCTGATTAATTTATCAGTGCCATGAACCGAGGATATAAAAGCCGGTAAACTAATACTGGTAATTTTGCGAACGCCAAGGCCTCCCATACGGATGGGAAGGGTAGCTTGAGCCCAAGCTCGGTCGTCCATGGCCACATTTAAAATTGAAGAAAGTGTATCCTTGATAATTTGGTCCATTTTTTCCAAAAGATGAGGGTGCTTCCATAGATGGGAAGCTCGAAGGAAATATGTTAATTTAGGGCCGAAACAGCAGTGAAAAGGCTGAAATAATCAAAGGTCCACCTGGCTCTCCATGTGCCCAAAATACAAGCTTGGGTTGGATCTTATTTGGAAAGATACAAGCACAAACTTCAGAAGAACAAATACAAGTAATGCATCATAAGCTTGATGTAAATGAAATTTTGAAATCTATGTGGGAGGTTGAAACAGATGCACAAGGAAAACTTACCAAAGAAGAAGAAGACTGCGAGAGAATATATAAGGAGACATACAAACGAAATAGTGAAGGGCGCTACATAGTCAAGCTACCATTTAAGACAGAAAACCCACAATCACCGCATGGTAATACGAAAGAAGGAGCTATAAATAGATTATGTCACTTAGAAAGACGTTTTATGAAGAATGGTGATCTGAGAAAGGAGTATACTAAAGCAATTAGTGAATACAACGACATGAAACACATGGAAGAAGTTCCAAGTGATGAAAGAAATAAGCCAGCTGTTTATTTACCTCACCATGCGGTGGTCAAAGAAGAAAGTGAGACTACTAAGGTCAGGCCAGTGTTCGACGCCTCTCACAGGGGCTCAAATAATGTAGCACTCAATGATGAGTTACTGGTTGGACCGCAACTTCAAGAAGATATGAGATCACTCGTCATGAGATGGCGCCTGAAAAGGATAGCATTTGTAGCCGATATTCAGAAGATGTATCGGCAAATACTCGTTTCGAAAGAGGATGCTGATTATCAAAGAATTGTCTGGCGTGACAATCCAAATGAACCTGTAAAGGAATACCGGCTTCTGCGGGTCACCTTTGGCACTGCATGTGCACCATACCTTGCCGTCAAGACTCTGCACCAGGTGGCGAACGATGAAGGCGAGAATCATCCTGTAGCAGCAGACACTGTAAGACAAGACTTTTACATGGACGATCTCATGTCCGGTCAAGATACGGTACCCGAGGCAGTTGGTGTAGCGAAGGACGTGAAGGCAATTCTTGAGAGAGGTGGTTTCACCCTACAAAAATGGGCATCAAATGATTCAGATTTCCTTAAAGAATTTCATCCAGCTGAGCTCAGCTCTCATGTTAACATTGATATCAAGTTAGACGGCTTGATAAAAACACTGGGCTTATCCTGGAATATGGGAGAAGATGTTCTTAAATACAACCTAAAGCTACCACCCTTATCAGAAACAGTCACCAAGAGGAAAATTTTGGCCGAGGTTCAACGACTTTTTGATCCTCTGGGATGGTTGGCTCCGGCACTGGTACCTGCAAAAATAATGATCCAGAAATTATGGCTTCAACGGGTCCATTGGGATGAAGAACTCTCACCTGAAACTAAAAACGAATGGTTAAATATTAGACACAGTTTTGAAGATATTAAATTCATTAAATTAAAGAGATGGCTGTTTACGACCCAAGAAACGTTGAAAGATGTTGCTATTCACGGTTATTGTGACGCTTCAACTAAGGCGTATGGAGCTGTTGCTTACCTGAGAGTTCGAGGAGTCAATGGAGGCTACCAGACAGGAATTATCGCTGCCAAGACAAAGGTCGCTCCTATCAAGGCATTATCCCTTCCACGGCTGGAATTGTGCGGTGCAGTGCTCCTGTCAAAGTTACTAAAGCACATAAGTGAGGCGACGCGCATCCCAACGAGTCAAATCTTTTGTTGGACTGATTCCACGATAGTGTTGTCATGGCTGCAAGGAAATCCCAACAGATGGCACACATTCGTAAGAAATAGAGTAATAACCATACTTGACAATGTTGGAAACAAATGGTACCATATTCAGTCACAACAAAATCCAGCTGATGTCGCATCGCGAGGAATGTTGGCTTCTGAATTGAGAAAATACGCACTCTGGTGGCACGGTCCGGAACACCTGAAACAAGAAAAAATACACATGGAAACATTAATGAATGAAGAAACTGACTTAGAAAGAAGGAAAACCATTAATACTTACCTTACAACAGAAAACGAAGGAAATTCCTTGTACAGAAAAATGGAATTTTTCAAAGACTTACCGGAATTACTGAAGACTATCACGTATGCTAAAAGATTTCTATGGTTCAGACAAAAACAAGCCGTACATTCGCCGATCACCACTGAAGAACTCGAAGACTCGCTGCAGACCTGCATAAAAATTATACAAGAGATTATATTCCAGGAAGATATTAGAGACTTATTAGAAAGGAAACAAGTAAGAAATACAAGCCGTTTGAAAACCTTGAATCCATATCTGGATGCTAAAATGATACTCAGGGTGGGCGGAAGACTACAAAATGCATATTATTTAGAACACGACCGTCTGCATCCTATAGTCTTAGACCACAAAAATCCACTCACCTCCTTACTGGTTGCTGATGCTCACAAAAAGACTCTGCACGGAGGAGTACAACTGATGCTTAATTACCTGAGGTCAAGATACTGGATTCTGAAGGTAAAGGGTGTAGTAAAGACATACCTTCATAAATGTTTTGTTTGTGCCAAGTTGAATGCCCGATCTCGGACTCAACTAATGGGCGAGTTACCGAAGGTGCGACTAACCCCTGCACGGCCATTCCTTCACAGTGGCGTTGATTTTGCTGGCCCTTACGATGTCCTCATGTCCAAAGGCAGAGGGGCAAAAACCAACAAATCATACATCGCCATCTTCATATGCATGTCGACAAGGGCGATTCACTTGGAGCTTGTGGGAGATTTGACGTCGGAAGCCTTTATCGCTGCTTTTCGGCGCTTTGTATCACGTCGTGGAAGATGTAGTGATTTGTGGAGTGACCAGGGACGAAATTTCGTCGGAGCAAACAAGTCACTTGCAGAGGCGTTCAAGAAAGCAAACATTGAATTTGGGGATCACACGTCCAATATACTCGCAGCGGACGGCACTCAGTGGCACTTCATACCTGCATATAGCCCAAATTTTGGAGGCCTCTGGGAAGCCGGAGTAAAATCCATGAAGTTCCACCTCAAACGCATTATGACTTCCAATTTGACATACGAAGAGATGACCACCGTATTATGACAAGTTGAAGCATGTCTCAATTCTCGTCCTATTTGCCCACTTATTGAAACAGATTTAAACAACTTGGATGTACTAACGCCTGGCCACTTCCTCATTGGAGAATCTCCAATTACTATACCCTCACCGAGCCTAAAAGATATCTCCCAATCAAGCTTATCACGGTGGCAACACTGTCAACGGGTACTGTCGAACTTTTGGCATCGCTGGCAGTGCGAGTATCTCTCCAGACTACAACAAAGACCAAAGTGGCAAAGGGTACAAGAAGAGTTTGACATAGGCCAGATTGTCCTTATCAAAACTGAAGGATTGCCACCTGGCAAATGGCCTTTAGGACGGATTGTGGACAAACACCCAGGATCTGACGGAATCGCTAGGGTTTATAGCGTCAAGATTGGTACGAATACTGTAAGAAGATCAATCTCCAAACTCTGTTTTCTACCAATCGACAATCGTTAATATTATAATGATAACCTCAAGTGTAATAATTATGTTCATTTTTATCTCAAGTTTTGTTAACTTTATGGTCTCAAATTTTGTTAACGGTATATTTCACAAAATGCAGTGTTAATAACAGTTATTTGAAAGACACCCAATTTGTTTTGTAATATAAAACTTATGTTGTAGTCTATCTGGAGCACCATATTGTTTATATGATAATTATACATTAATTTATATGTATTTGATGAACATAATGTCCGCATGATTTGTTTGTTAATTGATTAATAATTATTGCCTATAAATTCAAAATGTAATTGTAAAAGGAATTAGAAATCCCTTTTGGTGGGTGGTATGTTTAGTACATATATATAATCGTCTGTCTTGCTCATTAAAGTAGTTCAGAATAAATCATCGTGAAGTAAAGACGTGTCTGTTATTTTTACGAAGTCCTACAATCGATATTGAACCTGAAATTGTCGACTTGTCAAGCTTTATGAAATAGGCCCCAGGTTAAACCATAATTGTGTAGATTCTCGTCTGAAATGTGTGGATGATTATACATATATGATCAAACGAACTTCCAAGTGAAGTTCGATCATTATTATATGAGTCGCTTCATTCGAAGATATTTTTTAACCATGTAGTCCCCTTTCCTTGCGCTAGCAACTACGCACGTCTATTTAGAGTTTTTTTTTTATAAACTGGTAACATCGTACCCCACCTCGCCGTGTCGGTCAGTTGTAACCGTCATTATTTTAGACATGATTATAGTTATGATTTTTGCAAATCTCTTCAGGGTTCTTTAGGGCGGGTCGGGAAATTATATCTTCGAATGAAGCGACTCATATAATAATGACCGAACTTCACTTGGAAGTTCGTTTGATCATATGTTATATTTCGTCGCTTCATTCTTCAGATATTTTTTAACCATGTAGATGTTAAGAGATAATGAGATTTGCTGGTTCATTTGAATAAATTGCAAGGATTTTTAAATGATTAATTATTTACTTTTAAGTACATACCTATTGAAAAATAAAGAATGTTCTTATTTAGTTATGATAATAATATGCGTTTGATTTGCAATCAATTCCTTACAACTAGTTACAATTATAAGCATACTGATTCTGCAAATTCGGTTTCATTAACTATATTAAGTTTACAAAACTTGACAAACGTTTGAGAACGACTGGTCCATCCCGCGGTTCTACGTATTGTGTCAATGCACACACCTGCCGAGCTTGCAGAAGAAGTTGAGGCGTGTCGTGTACTGTGTGCACTGAATATTGATGTATTGACCCCACTTTTGAGAATACCAATTTTATCTATCGACTTACGGTTTGAGCTGTGGCCGCCTTATTAGGTTTTTTAATTGTTAGTACTAAGTTGTTTATATTTTTAGCTCTTAGATTTTTTGTAATAAATATGTTATCTGTGAGTACACGGCAGCAGGGCAAATATTTTTTATTTTCTACAAAGTAGGGCAGAAAAAGTACGGGTTGTTCTCTTCCTGGAGCAGAAGCCTTGATAGCGTCTGTTATCACTACTTTTTACTCCATTTGACAAGATATTGATATTCTCTAGTTTTATTACGTTAAGAGTTTGGACTCGCTGTCCCGTACATAAAGTCAGTAAAATAACGAATTTTTTGGTCAATTGATAAATTTCGGTTCGGGTACCATTTAGAAACGAGATTAAGTACAAATTGCGGATCCCAGGTGTGTATGTATATTTTGGCCTGCTAGGTTTAAGTTTATAGGCTCCTTTTAACAACCGTTTGATGCATTCATCAGAACCGACGTTGTTGCCCAATAGTAACGAGAGTGCGGATCTGTGGGAATTCAAAAATCCATACGAGGCGCCTTTATTGAACTCTGTTGTCAAAAAAGAGATACCTTTGCTACCGTGCTCTGAAAGTATCAGTTTTGGTAATTTTGCAGAACTGCCACCAGAGTTTGTATGTGACGCTATATTGTTTTTTTGGTGTTATCAGAAAGCGACACTAACATGAGGTCTATTGCTTCTACGGGGATATTACGTCGGAAGGCGTCTGGATCAGGAAACCAGGATGCGTACAAATCACATTTTTCATTATGCGAGAAGCGAAAAAATCAATTACAGGTTGACCTAGTTTACGAATGATAGTTTTTAATGCTTGATCTGATAAACCCCATTCTATATCGGGGTTAATTTTTCTTGATTCAATATCAGCTTCGATGTTTTGTTTGGTATTAATACAAGATGCGAATATCCATATATTCCGCTTCTCGCACCATTGCCAAATTTAATAAGCAAGATCGTTTTAGTGAGGATATTGTACTCCTCAAAGCTGTGTTATTGTCAACTCGTAACAATATGGAACAATTTGATCGTTCCTTCGCGAAGTTTTTTAGTGCTAAGAAACTAGCTAATAATTCTAAGTAATCTATATGATATTCTCTTTCGGTTTCCTTCCATGATTCATGAGCGCAATTACCATCACAAAATGCTCCCCACCCTGTATTCGAAGCATCGGAAAATATTTCCAATGCAAAATTGGGGGTGTCGACGAAGTTTGTACCTACATGTAAATATATTTTGTGACCACCAATTTAAATCGTTAAGTATGTATCGTTCCAGGCTTATTTTAGAATTATAATCGTTATGAAATCTATTCACTAAAATGTATTTTTGGTGCTCTAGGGTTTTGGTATATAGCCACCCGTATTTGACGGCCGGGCACGCTGCTGTGAGAACGCCGATTACCTAACTGAGCGAATTCTCTTATGGTACAGGGAGGTAAACCAATAAACTTTTTAACAAGCTGCGCGATATTACGACGTTTGTCCTTAGGTAAGGAAACCGAAAGGGTTGTCGTATTATAGATGAAACCTAAGAATTTGCACTCTTGTTGGGGTATTATAAATGAGCTCTTTTATAATTTATCACAAAACCGAGACAAGTTAACACGTAAAATTTCACTCAGTGTTGGTTTTTCTGATACTTAAGATGTCATCTAAGTATATGACCGATTTATGTCCCTTAAGGTAGGTTAACCTTATTCATAATTTTTGTAAACACTCTAGGAGCAATGGAAAGACCGTATGGCATGGTGTTAAATTCGTATGCTATGGTTTCCGGTTTTTCATTTTCGATTTGAAAACGCAAGTATTTTCTAAATGATTTTTTGATTGGAACTAAAAAGGCTTCTTTAAGATCTATTGTTGCATGGAAACCATTTTTTGGAATAAGTTTAGAGGCAGTCCTATAATCTTCCATTTTGAAGTTACATTTGTGAAATAACTGATTAAATGATGAATCTTTTGTCACCGTTTGGCTTAGGTGATAAAAATATGTGAGATATAAACTGGTCTTTTACATGTTCACAAACGTTAACCGCACCTAGGTCTATGAGTTTGTTAATGGCGATCGCCATATCACATTTCTCTTGTTTAGACCAAAATGTTTTGGTTGTATTATGGGGTTGTAGTACTCCATCTGATAAAGGCATATCGACACCTTGACTAATCCATTTAAGAACTGTCATATTATCGGTGATTTTTGCCCAGCAATCATAATAAATCTTAATTCTGACTGCATGTACCTGAGTCAATGACGTCGTGTAGGAGCAAGTTGTTGTAGTTGATCTTCGACTGGCTGGATGCAGGTGGAGCTCGGTAGTTGTTCCATTTGTGACCCCCTTGGTTTACAATAGCCTTAGAGGCTTTAATTTTTTCTGAAAGGTCGTTGCAAGTCGGATAAAATTCGGCCATTGTCTTGTCCCGAAATTTAACAGACCGGCGATACCGGAGCGGCCATACCGGAGGGTATGGCCGCAGAAACCTCAAGGTTAAGCCTTGGTGCTTGAAGTAACGGGCAGTTTTTGGGTATGAGGTAATTTCTCGAAGAATCTCCCTATTTTCTTTTGTCATAACCTTTTTTAGCAAAGGTACTTATATTCAAAAAAATAAATGGTAAATATTGTTGCGAGATTTTATGAATTTTTTCGCCTAATTCCGGTGTCTCGTCTGTGATTTCGCCTAATGCCGCCAAAATATTTGGATAGATTGGTCACAACTTCTGGGGTAGGAACCACTTCACTCGCTGGTGGTTCTGCTGGAGATGAATCTGGTTCGAAGTCCACCAGTGTCCACAGTCTCGGGGACCGAGTTTTTAAATTCGTTAAATGCTCACAATGTATCCAGGTAGGTATATGTATTTTTTACCTTCGTGTATGACTCTCGGTCAACTTCCAGGTTTATTTTGTTTGCGTCATGTCTAGCCATCGTGTATAACTCGCGGTTACCCTCCAGGCAGACTTATAGACGCTGTATTGCACACATTTATTTTTCCTTCGTGTATGACTCTCGGTCAACCTCCAGGCTTAGATTGTTTGCGTCATGTCTAGCCATCGTGTATAACTCGTGGTTATGCTCCAGGCAGACTTATAGACGCTGTATTCCACACATTTATTTCGTAATCCATTCAGGGGGGTCTCTTGGACCTGTTAACATTTTTCGTAAGTTATGACACAACTTTACTTGGCAAAGAATTCGTGAATACATAAGAACAGTTTAACACGTGATTCTAGTTCGAAACCATGTCTGTTATATTTATAGCCATCGTGTTATCTCGGATAACCTCCCGGTATCATTAAACCTTCGTGTTGCCATCGCGGACAACCTCCCGGTATTATTGGGTTACTTAGTAAAGTAACTTATGTATTTAGCCATTTTGTTACCACTTGGGTAACCTCCAGGCTCCAGGCAGTATTTTAACTTTTTATTATCACTTTTCAAACACCAACAATGAGAAATATGTACTTACTTGAAGTTTGTTCCGAATCTAATGACGAATAACCTCTTATTCCACGACGATAAGCCTTCTTTTCTAACCTTCGTATTTCATTCTTGTAATGCATAATTTTACCTGTGTACACTGTTATTTTATGTTTTATATTTTATGTGTAAAGATTTAACTTGTTGTTTTTTGTTTATTACACCTGTTTTTACAAACCGTTTGTACAATATTTGTATGCCCAGCAAGGCAGCACATAGTGAAACACTTAATTATAAATTACTCCACCAATGTTCAACATTTTATGTGACAAATAAATATTTTGAATTTTAATTCAATTATCTTTTCCGCGTTTCGCTTGTAAATATACTTTTAACTTACCTACTTCTTATTGAATTTTGAAGACGTCCGTTCGTTGCTGCGCACGAAAAAGGAATGACGGTTACAACTGACCGACACGGCGAGGTGGGGTACGATGTTACCAGTTTATAAAAAAAAAACTCTAAATAGACGTGCGTAGTTGCTAGCGCAAGGGAAGGGGACTACATGGTTAAAAAATATCTGAAGAATGAAGCGACGAAATATAATTAGAGTGTATACAAAGTAGCTCACGGTGAAATAATAAGACCACAAGATGGAAATTTACTAACACGACCAAGTCCTAACCTAGAAAGGGAAGTACTCTATGAGCATGACGAAGTATTTTATCAATTTGGTGATCGATTTGAAAGATTTGTTAGTATCTCAACCAGTTTGTGCTAGTACTTCATTACCTAATGGCAATGAAGTACTAGCGCAAACTGTTTTTAATCCTAAAGATATAAAGGTATTGCCTAAGATACAGCTTCCAACGTTCAGTTGTCATTATGAGGAGTGGCTATCATTTCATGATTTATTTCGTACTGCATGCTTGCTCGCTTGTGCATGAAGATGTGTCATTGAATAATGTGGAAAAATCTTTTTTTCGGAATCCCTCGAAAAGAGATTGCTAAATATAGATTATCCAACCATGTGCCACCTGTACATAAGATGTTTATTTTCATCTTTATCCTCCTATGATAAGAGCAGGACGATAAATACACCGAAAACATGTTCTTTTTTGTTACAAATTTCAATCAGTGGGTTTTCCAAAAAATAACCCATATAAACCCTGCTTATCAATGCCTCTATTGCTACCAATATATGTAGGTATAGGGTGGCCAAATCGAATGCATTTGTTTTTTGTCACCATTTCGATTTGAGGCAATATTTTGCATTTTTCCAATCTATATTGGTCAAAGTTTGCCATAATTTTATGAAAAAAAAGACACAAACTATCACATTTTTAAGCATCAGAAAGGTGATCAAAATTGCGAACCCTAACAACAAAAATCTTTTAAGTACTTATTTTTTTTTAAACTTAATTAGTTATAATTATACACTTAAAAATAAAATCTCTTGAGTAAGTAAAGCTCATTCCATCATCGGACCACAAGACGTACGGCGATGCGACTCCGTTACATTGTGGACATTCCACACACACGCACTAAACGTTTTGGGAACACATTCATTGGAGTGGAATTCCCTGCCAGAGTCTGTATTTCCTGATAGCAACAACTTGGGAGTCTTTAAGTCAAGAGTGAATACTTCCGTGCTCCATCTTCAACCACATCATCGCTAGTGGTCAAGCGCTCGCCTACAAATAATAAAAAAACCCTTAAAATATGGCGTCCAAAATTCGTCCGCATCGCTGACGACTGGAAGTGTCTAAAAGACTGGAGGCATTACCACGTAACTTAGTAATGCTCTGCCTCTGTCCGAGGCTAAAGCCAGCCCTTGGGTGACGCGAAGTTAACGCTTCGCGTCTTTTTTGTTCGATGTAAAAATAAGTTTGACGTCCAATTTGACCACCCTGTAGTTACAAATAGTTTTTTCTAGTATTACAAACACAAGCGTTTTGGTATATATTCAACGTGCGGTCACCAGGGCTGTACACATTCGTCTTCCTCGGTCATCGAAGTCTGGAATAGAAAATGTACAGTACACACTGTGTTTTGTGGTGGCTGGTGCTTTTCATAGGGTCGGTGCTCTCCTTCTCCTGGGGTGAGTACAAGAGTCGTATTTCTTAACTCTTTCAGTCATGGTGGTTACTGCCACTAACCACCTATTTGGATCCTTACTAATCCTACTAATATTATAAATGCGAAAGTTTGTAAGGATGGATGGATGTATGTTTATTACTCTTTCACGCAAAAACTACTCAATGGATCTTGATGAAATTTAGCATAGAGGTAGATTATAAACTGAAATAACACACAGGATACTTTTTATTCCGGGAGTAGGTATGTTCCCTTGGAATATCGACATTCATCTAATCAAAATTTCATCAAAATCAATTCAGTAGTTTTTGCGTGAAAGAGTAACAAACATACATCCATCCATCCTCACAAACTTTCGCATTTATAATATTAGTAAGAATAGTAAGATATTAGTAGGATAGGATACGATATATACTTTTTATGTATGCGTGTCTGGAACTCGCCTTTGTACCACTCGATTCGAAAAGAAGAGAAGCGTTTTAAAATTTTAATATGTTTTTCAGAAATTGTCGTTTCCAGAGACAATCGACTAGAATTTTATAATGAAGGGAAACTTACGTACTTCGATACAATAGCATCGGCAGAATATATCAGATGGGTTGCTTACGACCCGGTACACCACCGCGTGCTGTTTGCTGATCATAACAGGGCAAACGATACCGTTAGTAGTTATGACATATCAAGTAGGAAAACACAATGTATAATTAAGAGGAAACCACACCGATTTATTTATAGTCTCGCCTATGACCCGGCCACAGAATTACTTTATGTTATCATTGATAACAGTATATACTCGTTTTCATTAAAACCTGGATTTAGTAACGAAGCTAATGGAGATCTAGTGATTAATATTGAAGGGGACAAGTGGTACAGCAGTCTTGCCGTGGATAGCTGTGGGGGGTAAGTTAATAATTCTTATTATACCTATATTTCAGGCATCTGTGGCCATACAAAATACAATACATAAATATAAAAACTAAACTAATAGGTAGGTACATAAAAATATAACTTATAAAACTAAGACACATGAAGTGGCGGCGTCGAGTTACGCTGCGCGGGGCATGTAGACTGCCGCGAAAACGTCGATAAACTACACCGGGCCCGTCGTCCAAAACTATGCCTGGAACGTGTCGAGATGTGGTGGTATCTGCACCACAAACGACTTGAAGTTAGTGTTGTAACACTTTTATTTACGGGGGGAAATCCTTATGGATGTCCTCCGCCCTGGGGAGGAGTCTGTCAGATTCTTACTGACTAAAACCACCCCGATGTTCCTTCCTTCGTTGAGATTGGCTGCCATGGCCTAAATCGGTCAGGAAATCGGGAGGACTATTATATTAGTACGTCGTTTATTCATTTTTACAATTAAACATCATTTTTAATTTATGCCGAACGGCCTGTAACTTTAATTTTACTACTTCAAGATTCTGATCTACGGGTAGATTGTAATTTGTAAATCTTTACTGCTCATGATTCCAGCCCCGGAAATAGTTCTGATGACATACCCATTTCTTTTAATTTTTGCTATTTTTCACTTACAGTAGACATACCGAGTAAGTTGTGGATATTTAACTAAACATAGGATTATAAAATAGACAATAGAGTCAAAAAAGGTGCCTATTTTTTGTTATTTAAAACTGTATTTATTAGTTATTATTTAGATACCTTTTGTTCCTGCTCTTGTTCCATGTTATATTTCAGTATCAATTTGTGAAATGTAATAGTTGTTTTCAATTTACAGATACATTTATTGGTCAAGATTCAATGGAAATTACATAATGGAAAGAGCTCGATTTAATGGTTCTGAGAAAGAAATTGTTAGCAACACTAGTCAATTGGTAAGCGACACCTTAATCATTGACCATGAGACACAGAAGATGTACTGGATTGATGCCGATGACCGGTGGTATGCGACTGGATTTGCTATTGTAAGTGCAGATTTGAATGGAGAGAACAGAAGAACATTATACAATGACAGTGAAATGGAAGCAGGTACAATGCCTGATCAGCTACTCGTATCAAAAGATTTTGTTTTCTGGGGGGACTTCGTGCAAACATTCATCTGGAAATTTCCGAAGCATCAGCTCCGTGACACAGTGCTGAAACCTGAAAAATATGTACTTAATACGTCATTTCCTGCAGTATGGTCTAACGGTTCTCAATACATGGCCTCCAACTATAAAATTGAAGATCAAATTAAGGGTATTCAGTGTAAGGCACTAGAGACATTGCTACCAACTTACGCAAAGACCAACGACCATGAGCTCAGTGCTTCTACGAATGTGAGCTTGTTTTGCGTCAATGGAACGAAAGTTAGCGGAGAGTCTCGTTGTGAATGTACACAGGGTTACACCGGTGACAGATGTGAGGTTTCAGTCTGTCACAACTACTGTTTTCAAGGAGATTGTAATGTTAGTGCTGAGGGACAACCTAATTGCAGGTAAAACAAAATGTTCATCTCATTGGAGGTTGGTTTAAACAGCAGCAGCCAGTCTCATATATTTTGGCGTTTTCCTTCCTTGTCTGCTCTGTTTCACATTTTCGTTATTTCAGATGTAATGGTGATTACTCTGGAGAGAGGTGTGAAGTCAACGCTTGCCAGAAGTATTGCTTGAACGACGGTGTTTGTTCCCTCAATGAGGAGGATGAGCCAGTCTGTGAATGCACAACAGGTTATGAGGGACAAAGATGCGAGGTTTCCGTCTGTAATTACTATTGTTTTCAAGGAGATTGCGTTTCCAGTGCTGAGGGACTACCTAAATGCAGGTAACATTATTATTTCATTTGTAGTAGTTAAGACAAGCGTGAGAGCGCATTTACTTACTAAACTTTTAAACCATTAAAGTCCTTGCTAGGGGTTTTTCTTTCGATGGGAAATCATCAAATGACTCCTCCCTATCTGGGCGGTTAACTCTTACTGACTAAAAACCCACCCGTTTTCCTCCAATAGCCCTTTGCGCTCCAGGGCTGTGGTAACTCTTACTAACAATCCCGCAACAGGGACAGGCTGGATCGAACATTGGTTATTTGGGGACGAATTTAAAACTACAGGCTCAGAGGCGCGGGCTGGATCGAGCAAAGGTCGGGGCGGACAGTGACGGGAGCATGGCGGGTCTCGGTGGCGAGGATGGAAGGACGGCGGTCTGGGTTTGCGGAGGAGATTCTATATCTTTCAAATCTTCGTTATTTCAGATGTAATCCCGGTTACTCCGGGGAGAGGTGTGAAGTCAACGTCTGCCAAGACTATTGTTTTAACAACGGTGTCTGTTCCCTGAATGAGGAGAGGGCGCCTGTCTGCCAATGCACTGAAGATTATGATGGTGAAAGATGCGATGTTCCGGCCTTTCTCGTCAAATGTTTATCAGGTGCATACAAGAGTAAGGAAAATTATAATATTCGTAATTAAACAGTGGTTTTCTGGCTAAACTAAACTTTTTTCGAATAAATTTAAAACAAGACGTGTTCTTCAAAAGAAGTGTTCCAGCGTGAAGCCCATTTTCGTTATGATTGACCTTATTACATAAACTTATGAGCATTTTATGTTCTCTTTACAGATATAGCGTCGGTTACTCTGGGCAAAGGAGTGAAGTCGACGTGTGCTTCAACTGTTGTCTGATAGCGGAGCTTGTTCGGCACGAGCACGAAGCCGTTGAAGAGTTCACTTGCACGACTACCATCACCTCCGCGTACTACTCAGTAGAACAAAATCGTACCTTAGTATATTAAGTGTTATGTACGCGGCAACTTATCGCAAATGTTCTGTAACAGAGTTTGACAACTTTCAATAATTCAGATGAATTAAAATTTTGAAGATGTTTTTAAAAAGCCTACCTACGATTTGTGAAAAAAATGAGTGATGCTGTCGCTAGAAAATTAGATATAGAATTCTTCTCTCTCTATCACGCAAAACGTCGTATAATTTTATTATGATAGACACACGCAATTAGTGCCGTCTCTCTTCATAGATTTAAAACTATGCTCACAACTCCGTCATTTATTGAAACTAAACATTTGTTTTGCTGTCTTATATATTTTGTCTGGATTTCGTGAATTATTGGCCGTCATTTTATGATCGCTTCCTTTTTAGCTACTTATAGGTATAGTTTACGTTTCAAAATGAATTGTATTATAACTAATTACATATTTTTCTTTGAACCTTTCAGAAATTATAAATTTTAGGCTAAGAGTATCTAGCGAATAACAGAATATTTTCCTTATTATTAAAATTTATTGATATTATTTTTCTTAATTAAAAAAGGGATTATTTAAGCTCTAATGTGTTAAGAAATATGTTTTTGAATGATTTCAATAACTGCAGGGGATAAATGACATGTTATAAAGTATAAAAATCGTTAAGGTAACTATGTAATTCTTTTCACTATGACTGTTTATAATATTATGAAATAGTATAACACAGGATCAAGCCTGCATTCCTTGAGGAGTAGGCTGAAGTATATGGGGCCATACTATCCTAGGAAAAGGAAAAGGCTAGGCAGACTATCCTTTTGAGTCGAAATCCGATGTGCAGGCAAAATAGGTATCTGGCAGGGTTGCAGATTATATTCGAAAGTCACCGCGGCCCTGGAAAGCAAAGGGTACTAGGAGGAGCACAGATGGGTTTTAGTCAGTAAGAATCTGACACTCCCTTCTGCTCCGCCCAGAGCGGGAGAAGTCATTTGATGATTTCCCATACATAAACAAAAAAAGGCAAAATTGGTATAAATCTGGATTCCGGTCGGAAAATCTCGCGAACTAAAGAAAAGTTTATTACAAGTGTAAACAGGCCTGGGGTATGGCAACAAAGTCTAGGGTTTGCAATTATTCATCATCCCCATAATTTCGAAAGATATCCACTGCTAGGCAAAGGCCTCCCACAAGAGTCGCCATATCCACCGGTCCTGTGCGTCTCGTATCCTGTAGATTACCGCGGCTTTCACCAGGTCATCGGGTCATCGGGTCACCTTGTGGGACGGCGCGCGGTCAACACTCCAGAACCATTTGACCCCATCAAATATACTCAAATCTGAGTTGGAGTTTCTACCGGAGAATCTACCGGTTCCGTTTTAAAGAAACTTTCAGTGGAAACTAACCTTTATAATGAGCTCTATGTGTACCACGTAGATAGATTTCTATTGCATCCGGTAGGCAGCCAAAATGATGTCGGATTATCCGGATTACTGGATTCGTCGTGCCGGATTACAGTGTTTATTTGTTTTTTTTTTTTTGGAATATTTTTTTACGGCACGGTTGGCGCAGTGGTTGAGCGATTGACTGCTGCACTGCATGTCGCGGTTTCGATTCCCGCATGGAACAAATATTTTAATAGCCTACATATAGTTGTTCCGGTTCTGGCTGTTTGTGTATGTGAGTTTATATGTTTGTAAACGCACTCACGAGAAAAAATCCTAGAGCGGGGGGCAACGAAATAAAAAGAAAAAAAAATACGGTCTACGTACTTAATTATTCCAAGGACTAATCACTGAAATCATACGACTACAATGGCAATTATTGTCAAAAATAGTTGTCAGAGTCAGTCAGTGTTGAAATAGGAATAAAATGTAAGAATTACGTGTCAGTAATATTTCTGAATTTTGTGTTAATTCTTTATACATGTGTTAAGTCTTGCATACTGCAAGTGAAATCGGACTCGCAAGGGAATTTTGCCATATCATTGGTTCTAGCCAATAAACTGCAATCATGGATCTAGCTGTAAGTACATTCAAAAAACCTCATCATTCGACATTCAGCCGAAAGATATCCTTTGCTGGACATTGCGGCCCTGATCAGGTAGTTGGAGGCCTAAAATACCTTAAAAAGCACGGGCTGTCTCTAAATCAGTTAAGCCACGAAATTTTCTAATAAATAATGCTTTAGAGCTGAGTTTTTTAGACAGTTTGTCTATATGGGGGCCCTACTGAAGCTTTGCATCTAAAGTTATGCCTAAGAACACTGTGCTATCTCCGGGTTTCAACTCTTCATCCTTTATAGACACAACAGTGTTCACTTGTCTTACATGAGGTAACGTAAACTTTATGTATTTGGTCTTATTCTCGTTAATCAGAAGATTATTGACATTCAACCAGTTAACTACAGTCGCAAGGGCACTATTTACATCGTCAGTAACCATCTGTTGACGTTTAAGTTTTAATGAAAGCGACGTGTCGTCTGCAAACAATATTATGTTTATCCTTTATGAGGTATGGCAAGTCCTTAAGGGGGCGCCGACCAAACGCCGACCGCGCATTGGCACCCTTATCGTTTGTTTGGTTATTGCTTTTATTTAAGAATGAAAATGCAGAAAATAAGCACGTTAAGTTGTGCTCCACAAGATTACACGTTAATATTATTATAAACGGTAGTTTTAAATTGTTTAGTTTTATTTTAATCACTAAAACGGAAAATAGTGGCCACTATTATCCGTTTTAGTGATTATAATAAAACTAAACAATTTATGTCGAAATTAAACTGTTTGCCCCGTTTTGACTGGTCATTAGACCGACACTACTTTTATCGATCCTTGATCACATTTGAAGGTAATTAAGTAAATGCACTTTTTAACAATAAATGATGTATCTTCGGAAGCTCTCGGAAAGAGATTGCTAAATAGGTATAGATTATCCAACCATATGCCACCTGTACATATGATGTTTATTTCATCTTTATCCTCCTATGATAAGAGCAGGATGATGAATACAAAATACTGAAAATGTCGCTTTATTTGTTACGAATTTTAATCAGTAGTGGGTTTTCCAGAAAATAACCCATATAAACTCTGGTTATCAATGCCTCTACAATTGCTACCAATACATGTATAGGGTGGCCAAATCGAATGCATCTTAACTTTGTTTTGTCACCATTTTGTATTTGAGGCAATATTTTTTAATTTAATGCAATCTACATTTAAGTAAGAGCTGCCACTTTGGATAGTTTTTACGAAAATGGTCAAAGTTTGTCATAATTTGATGAAAAACACGTCAAAACTATCACATTTTTAAGCATCAGAAATGTGAACAAAATAGCAAACATGTAATCATGATATAATATCTTAGTACTTAATTTTTGTTTCATTTTAACACCTACTTAATTAATTATTTACAATTAAAAATAAAAGCTCATGAGTAGGTAAGTACACCCTAAAATATGGCGTAAAAATATCTTGTGCATCGCTGACGACTGGAAGTGTACCTAAAATACTCGCCGGCATTACCAGGTGGTCACGCGAAGTTGACATTTCGCGTCTTTTTTGTTCGATAAAAAAAAACGTTTGACGTCCAATTTGACCACCCTATAGTTACAAAGAGTTATTTATAGTATTGCAAATCAAGCGTTTTGGTATATATTGAACGGGCGGGCACCAGGGCTGTACACATTCTTCTTCCTCTGTTATCAATATCTGGAACAGAAAATGTACAGTAAATGCTATGTTTTGTGGTTTCTGGAGCTATCCGTAGGGTTGGTGCTTTCCTTCTCCTGGGGTGAGTACAAGAGTGAGAGAGAGATGAGAGAAAATTTAAAACATGCTAAAAACGCACAATATGTAGACAAGCATATTATAAACTGGAAGATTCCTGCTCCGCAGCGTCAGCCGCTTTGTTCCACTAGTTATCTTTTTTATATTCGGAAGAGATGCTTACTCTTTTTTATATCTAATACATTGTTTTCACATATTTACAAGAATAATGTAACCAGAATTTTTGTAAAACTTAAAATGTTTTAAGAGAGTGTCCGTGAAGTTTCTTGCACGTTCTTCTCCATACAAATCTACGCTTTGGAACGTGCAAATGGCTTCATGTTTTTGACTGACTGACTTTGATTATTCGAAAGTACTTGTACCTGTAAATGGTTTATTTGAAATAAATGCTTTGACTTTAAATTTGAGAGTCGTATTTCTTAACTCTTTCAGTCTTGGTGGTAACTGCCACTAACCACCTATTTAGATATTATATGTGATTTACAGCCGCTTTCTATAATATATCTCAATCCTAATCTTGATCCCGATCCTTGTCTGTAACCAATCAACGGCCGAGTTTGTGTCCTTCACCACACAATCCTCACCTTTGATTGGTAACAGACAAGGATCGGAATCAAGATTGGGATTGAGATGTATTATAGATAGCGGCCGTAAGTGGCATCTGGCTTGACTGTAATTTAGTTCTTCATTTACTTCAACCACGCTGGTCATCGCTATTGACCACCATTTTCTTGGAAAACCTTACACAAAAAAAATTCAATATAAATTTCTACGATCTGTTAACCATAACTTACCATAGGTTACCATTTTGAACAAACTTTGATGATTTGCTCATCTGTGTAAAAGTGTGACTGAATGAGTTGAGGATGACTTTGTTTTGCTAGCTTTTTCTTATTGTTCAGATCTAACTCTGGTTTCTAAATTACTAAACCAGCTGCCAACCTCGGAACGTAGCCTCAAAGTTTCTCAAGCAACAAGCCTCGGTTTGTTGAGAATAAGTGCCAGGACTTACATTATTTGACTAACGTTCAAGAAACATAGTGCGATACTTAACTGTAGTGTTTTTTTGTATAGGAATTCATCAAAGTCAAAGTCAAAGCATTTATTTCAATAAAACCAATTACAGGCACTTTTGAATTGTTAAGGTCGGTCAGTCAAAGAGGTGAAGCTGTTTGCACGTTCCAAAGCGTAGATCTCCATGGAGATGAACGTACAAGAAACACCATGGACACTCTTTTGAATCAATTAATTATTGAAATTATTCATAGGTATGTGAGAACGATGTAGAAAGACGTGCACGACAAAAGCAAAAAAGGAACAATTCAAAATACTAACAATTAAAACAAACCGTGGCAGTTAAGAGATGACCAGTCCCAGCTGACGGAGCCAAATGATGAATGAAACACAAACTGCACCATCAGAGAGACTTTTGAGTGAGCATGACACTTCCGACAGCCAGGGCACATCAAATCACTCTTTCTTCTCTTACTTACTAAAACCACCCGTGTTCCTCCAAATGCCCTTGGTGTTCAAGGGCCGCAGTAACTGTTTCGAACAAATTCCGCAACGTAGTGCCTGTGCCTTACAGAATTTATTCATTTGCACCATTCGATTCGAAAAGAAGAAGCGTGTTAAAATCTTAATAATTTTTTTTCAGAAATTGTCGTTTCCAGAGATAATCGACTAGAATTTTATAATGAAGGGATACTAACGTACTTCGATACAATAGTATCGGCAGTATATATCAGATGGGTTGCTTATGACCCGGTACACCACCGCGTGCTGTTTGCTGATTATCACTTATCAGACGATATTGCTACTAGTTATGACATTGCAAGCAGGACAACACAATCTATAATTAAGAGGAAACTAGACGAAAGAATTCATAGTCTCGCCTATGACCCGGCCACAGAATTACTTTATGGTTCAACTGATAACAGTATATACTCGTTTTCATTAAAACCTGGATTTAATAACGAAGCTAATGAAGAACTAGTGATTAATATTGAAGGAGGCAAGTGGATTCGTAGTCTTGCCGTGGATAGCTGTGGGGGGTAAGTGAATGATTATTAAGCACCACGTTGCTATTGCGTTGCTATTGCGCCAGATCTTCCGCCAGTTCTGTTGAATTTCCTTCCCAACGGAATGTGAGAGTAATGGACGAGGCAGTGCAAGTGTGTTTGCGCGTATACTTGTGCACTACAATATTGCAGCACTACAGGGCTACGGCCTGTGTGCTCATACTTATGCAATTTTAGAAATAAAACTCGATTTGAGGTTCAATAGAATAAATATTCAAGCAATCCGGTTAAACCGCGAGTCACTACAACAGTCAATGAAAAACAAACACATTCTGTTCTAATTTAAAATATTATTTATTTTTCAACTGAACGCTTCCAAAATGCTAATGAGTAACTTAGCTGCCAGAGGTTGCAGTCAACGAGGTTACAATAGGTTCCGCGCCGATTGCTAATCTTGGAAGAGATTAGCCGCAATGGCCGAAGTTGGTCAGGAGGACTATTGTGTACTTCGGTTATTCATTATTACAGTATTTAAACATCATGTTCCTTCACTTTCCGTGGGTGTCGTAAGAGGTGACTAAGGGGCTCACCAGAGAATAAGCAGCAGCATTGTCTGTAGCTACATTGCAACAGCTACACTGCTATCGCCAACCCGCCTGCCAAGCGTGGCGATTATGGCAAACCCCCCCATTTGGGGGAGGTCTATCTCCAGCCGTGGATGTTTTTTGGCTAACATGATGATGATGATGAAACATCAGTTTAATTTATGACGAACGGCCCGTAACGTAACTTTAATTTTACTACTACAAGATTCTGATTTACTGGTGGATTAATAAATAAAATAAAATAAAAATTGTTTATTGACACAAAAATTTCAACATTGTTACTTAACTTTGGACAGTCTTAGGATGTTTGTTGCAAAATATATGTACTGATGCTGAATCCCAAACTAGGCCAGGAGCCTGTATCTTGGGAGACAGTGTTCAGTCGCAGCAAAGGTACACAATACTGTTTGTACATAGGGTTGCTGATTATTAAGTTAAATTACGCTATTAATTTTAAATTTTAAAATTTCAAAATTGTGTTAGTAAATGTGAGTCTGTGGTGATAGTGTGTCGTGGTGGGTGTTTGTGTCTGTGTGTGTGTGTGTGAGGGAGTGTGTGTTTGTGTGTACGAGTGGATAACTTGAATTAGTGGGATTTATATTTGATAGCTAAGAAGGTCTTCGGTTGTTTGATAATCAAGTTGTAGAAGCCATTCAGTAATTTTTACTTTAACTTTACGTCTACATAATGAAACGATGTTAAGTTTCTTATTTAAATCGTTGTATAGTTTAGCGCTTGTACTACGTGTTTGCCTTTTCGCGAAAGAAGTTCTACAAACCACACGAGGACATACAGATGATAGGCTGCGTTTATTTGAGTTTGGGATGGGCACATCTCGATGCATTTTGAGAACAGCATTCAAGATGAACAGCTGACGAACTGTGAGGACCTTGCAGTTTGAATAAAGGCTCACAGTCGGGTATCTGTAAGGTTTCCTGGTCATTACCTTTAGAACGGCGCGTTGTGCCCTTTCCAATTTAATAAGGTGCGTTTTAGCTGCTCCACCCCAGACCGTGATGCAATATTGTATTACAGATTGGCATAGAGACAGATAGACTAATTTTAGCTTGTCATGTGTTAGGGCATCTCGTAGGGATTTAAAGACATATATCAATCGCCTGACTCTTGTTGCGACTAAATCTATCTGTTTATTCCATTTCAGTCTGTGGTCAATCTGTACGCCCAAGTATTTAACCTCTTCGACCCGCGTAAGTTCAAGACAGTCGCATTTGTTGCAATTTGCACAAGTGTGAGCTTTAATATAGAAGTTTTCAACAGGGTCGGTAATTTTGCTGAGGGAAAATGCTATATAGTTGGTCTTTGTTAGATTTAGTGTTAGGAGGTTATTTTTTAGCCAGTTCATAACTCTGGATAGTGAGTATTCGGCACGCTCCTTAACCGTTTGCCAATTTGGACCCCAAACAAGGATAGCAGTATCATCTGCGTAGGTAAAAATGTTAGTATATGGTAGTTCAAGTGAGCAGAGATCGTTTATGTATAGGAGGAATAGTGTGGGGCCCAAAACACTACCCTGGGGCACACCGTAACTCACTGTTTCTTCATCACTAAAATAGCTATCAATTTTGACTCGTTGTCTCCTATTTGTGAGGTAATCTTTAAAAATTTCATGAGATAAACCTCTTACTCCTAGCTTTTGTAGTTTCTCCAGTAGTATAGGGACATATACCGTGTCGAATGCCTTTGAGAGGTCTAGAAAGATGCATAAGCATCTATTTTTTGCATCTAAGTTGTCAACAACGGTATTGGTCAAATCCGTTACAGCGTCTTCTGTGGATAAACCTGGGCGAAAGCCATATTGATTTGGTGCTAGTATACTAAATTTTTTTAGAAACGTTTTCAATGCTCGATTTAGTATTTTCTCTAAGATCTTAGATAAGGCTGAGAGCACTGAAATAGGTCGATAATTGTTAAGGCAATTCCTATCACCATTTTTAAAAATAGGATGTATAAGCGATTTCTTAAAAACTTCTGGGAAAACGCCGCTATTTATGGCAAGATTACAAATGTGAGTTATTATAGGTGTTAGAATCTGGCAATTTTGTCGGAGGACTTGAGAGGGAATATTGTCCCACCCTGTAGCGCTGTCAGAACGAAGTTCCAAGATTAATGCTTCTATATCGGTGTTTGTGACTTCCAAGATGACCAATGAAACGGGTGGACTGTTTTGTTCGAGTTCTTGTAGAGAGGTAGTTTTTTTATTAATGTTGGCAGTGTTACAAATTTTTTCAGCTAAATTTTTACCGATCTCTTTAAAGTAGGTGCAGACATGGTTAGTAGACGTTTTTGGGTTGTTGGATAATTTCAAAAGTTCTTTTGCACTACTTTTTGTCTTCTGAGTATTTGTTATGTCTCTAATGGCTTTCCACAGGGCCTTTGGGTCATTACCGGCTTTTTGAATTTGGGATTTTTTAAAATCAAGCTTTAATTTACAAAGGAGGTTATTGCAAAAGTTACGATATCGCGTATATGTTAGTTTTAGGATCATATTATCAGGTGCTTTTTTGGACTTTGAGTGCAGTCTATCGCGGTTTCTAATGCATTTTAGGAGGCCCGGTGACATCCAAGGTTTTAGAACTCTTTTGCTTCTGGGGACTGTTAATGTCCTAGTGTGTTTCGCAATTGTGTCTGAGAGGAGTGTGACAAGCATATTTGATGCAACGTTTGCGTCAGTAACTGATAAAATTTCAGAGAAGTTGGTGTTTTCTAAATCCTTTTTTATACTTATATAGCACGTGCATGTTCTGGTGTTAAGGTGTTGATTGTGAGAAATATTTTTACTAAGATATAAAGTAATGGGCTGATGGTCGGTTATGTGGGATTCTAAAATGAGTGTTGTAGAAGGAAAATCTGATTTTATGAAAAAGTGGTCGAGGCACGACTTGGCTCTAGTAGGCTGAGTATGCGAGGGAAACAGGCCATGTGAGGCATTAAGCGTTAAGTATTCTTCACGAAATGGGTCAGTTGAGGTCGTGCTTATGTCGATATTAAGGTCCCCCACCAAAATAATGTTTTGAGTTTTTATATTAGCGTATACGTCATTTAGGCTGTTAATAAAGTTATTAAATTTTTCTTTGGTAGATGAAGAAGGGGATCGGTATACGGCTACCACACTGATACTGCGATCTATTTGACAAACGAGACAGTTTCCTTCCTTGAATATTGGTTCGTTTACTTTACACGTTAGATCTAATTTGGTATAGATGATGATACCGTCATTCTGGTTTTGATTTAGTCTGGTATAATGTGACGTATATCCTGCAAGGACAGGTAAGTTATTTGATTTTTTAAGCCAGCATTCAGTAAGTATTATTATGTCTAAATTAATTTTAATGTCGGATATTAACATGCAGAGTTGGTCAAAATTTTTAGTTATACTTCTAATATTCAAATGAAGTAGTGTAATGCCTCCTCTAGTATTTATAAACAGTTTGCAGTCTTTCGGGAGACAGTTGTAAGACGTCGTTACCTCCAACGAGTCCAGGTCAGTATTAATGTTATTTATGTTAGCCATTTGTAAGTTAGAGAAACCCAAAATCTTAGCGTCCTACGTAGTGATCTCTTTGTAAAAGAAAGTGGAGGCAGGGTGGGGTATATGAAAAGCCGACTGCAAGTGTGAATATCATAAGAGTATAAAAAGTTTTGTATGTTTTTCTTTACATAGTGTGTGTGTGATGAATGTAAGTGTAGAGATTTAATTATAGTTACATTTGTGAGGAGTTTGTGTGCATTAGTAAGATAAAACCCAAGCATTATTAAATGGAAACAGTATATAAATTTAAACAGATAAAAGCGTATACTAGTGGTCGGTGAAGATTCAGTAAGTAGTCACTGTTTTGGTTTCAGGGCCAACAGAGATTGTTCAGAGGAAATTAGTATCTGCTTTTCACCATGAGCTTTTCGAACGAAAACGTTGCCGTTAGAGGTCCAGCAGAACTGGTAGCCATGTTGCTTAGCAAATTCACGAGATTGGTAGAACAATTTTTTCAAACTTGCCGGGAGATGATCGGCTATGTAAACTGCCTGTCTCTTACCGGCGATGTTTAATTGTTCCGTGTTCAGTTTATCCTGCACAGTTTTCTTGCTGTTATTATAGTCCCGCACAGCTGATATGATTTTTTGCTTCAATTGGACCGATTGAAACTCTGCGATAATTGGTCGTGTCAGTCCTGGTTTGCCGGGTATGCGGTAAATGTCCCGAAGATAAGCTGGTGTGATGCCTGAACCAACAAC
Organism: Melanchra persicariae; assembly: GCA_947386135.1. Lineage (NCBI taxonomy): Eukaryota > Metazoa > Arthropoda > Insecta > Lepidoptera > Noctuidae > Melanchra > Melanchra persicariae. Next base: position 12,666,055 of record OX376668.1, read on the forward strand.
CTGACCGATGGCACAGATTGTGTTTGTGAGGTCCGCACTGGTCTCCTTTTCGATGGGCGGAATGTTTCTTATTTCAATGCATGAAGATCTTGACTTGAGCTGCAGATCCTGTACTTTCTTTTCAAGATTTTCAATACATTTGCGTTGCTCTAGACGCTCCTTTTGTAGGTTTTCAAGTCCCATCCTGATTTCTTCATATTGATTATTTATGAAAGCCATAGATTGAACGATTTCGTCATTCGACGTCTGGATTTTAATCGTTTGTGACTTTAATTCACGAATATCTGAAGAAATTTTTGCGATAAGCGAGTTCTGTTTATCACATATTTCGTTTAGCTTGGCATCTAACTCGGTTTTAAAATTATTCAGCATGCCCATAATTTCTTCTTTGAAATCTAGGTTATGCGTTCTTGGTGATAAATCCGATCGGAGGCGCTTATATCTAGTCGTATTTACGTAAGAAACCTCACTAAGTAGATTTAAATCGGTATCTGACTGCGTGTGCTCAATAGTAGAGGAAGCAGTATTTGGCGGAGTGCGTTGCAACGACATATCGAGGAAGAATATTTAATAGAAGGTAAATTTGAACGTGCTACGAAAATTAGATATAAGTACGCCCTTACTCATACGTAGCGAAGGCACAGGAACAATAAGTGTAGGTTGTGACGTAACTTGAGCGCTAAGTTGTTGTTCGTAGCCGATATATTCGGTGCGTAGCTCGTAGCAGATGTCAGTGCGCAGCTCGTAGCAGATGTCAGTGCGCGGCTCGTAGCAGATGTCGTAGGCATGTAGCTCGTAGCCAATCCGCTGGCGTCCGTTGTTCGTAGTGGTTTTTGTTTTTGGCGAGATACGTCACTCGTTCCGTGGCGCAGTGGTTTAGAGCGCAGTCTTCCACGTAGACACTGCCCGGTTCAAATCACGTCGAATCAGAGTTCGTGTTTTTTCACTTAATTGAGTTAAAACTGCTGGAATTAGCACTATCTCTGTCTAGAACTGCCCACTGGGAGGGACCAACAGGTATACACTCTATAAGAGTAACAAGGAATCACAATGTTAGCGTAAGAGCCAATCAGAAAAAAGATCACTAGGACCAGCAACACGCGTCCGATCACCACCAATGTTACGACCAAACTGATTGTGAATCTTTACTGCTCATGATTCCAGCCCCGGGAATAATTCTCATGACATACGTATTTCTTTCAATTGCCATTTTCCTCCCACAGTAGACATACCGAGTAAATAGTAGATATTTAACTAAACATCTATATACGTTTAGTTTGGATGGATGGATGTAAGTTTGTTACTCAATCACGCCAAAACTACTGAACGGATTTTGATGAAACTTGACATAGAGGTAGATTATAGTCTGGAATAGCACATACAATACTTTTTATCACAGGAGTATGTTCCCGTGGGATAATTTTCGACATTCACGCAGGCGGCAGTTAGTATAAATGTAAAATAGGCATTGAGTCAAAAAAGGTGCCTAATTTTTCTTATTTAAAATTAAATTTTTTAGTTATCATTTAAGATACCTTTTGTTTCTGCTCTTGATTCATTTTATATTAAGGTATCTATTTGTGAAATGTAATAGTTGTTTTCAATTTACAGATACATTTATTGGTCAAAATTCAATGGAAATTACATAATGGAAAGAGCTCGATTTAATGGTTCTGAGAAAGAAATAATTACTATCAGTAGTCAAATGATAGACGATACCTTAAACATTGACCAACAGACACAGCAGATGTACTGGATTGATGGCGATATCTGGTTGCAAGAGACTGGATTTGCTATTGTAAGTGCAGATTTGAATGGAGAGAACAGAAGAACATTATACAATGACAGTGAAATGGAAGCAGGTACAATGCCTGATCAGCTACTCGTATCAAAAGATTTTGTTTTCTGGGGGGACTTCGTGCAAACATTCATCTGGAAATTTCCAAAACATCAGCTCCGTGACACAGTGCTGAAACCTGAAAAATATGTACTTAATACGTCATTTCCTGCAGTATGGTCTAACGGTTCTCAATACATGGCCTCCAACTATAAAATTGAAGATCAAATTAAGGGTATTCAGTGTAAGGCACTAGAGACATTGCTACCAACTTACGCAAAGACCAACGACCATGAGCTCAGTGCTTTTACGAATGTGAGCTTGTTTTGCGTCAATGGAACGAAAGTTAGCGGAGAGTCTCGTTGTGAATGTACGCAGGGTTACACCGGTGACAGATGTGAGGTTTCAGTCTGTCACAACTACTGTTTTCAAGGAGATTGTAATGTTAGTGCTGAGGGACAACCTAATTGCAGGTAAAACAAAATGTTCATCTCATTGGAGGTTGGTTTAAACAGCAGCAGCCAGTGTCATATATTTTGGCGTTTTCCTTCCTTGTCTGCTCTGTTTCACATTTTCGTTATTTCAGATGTAATGGTGATTACTCTGGTGAGAGGTGTGAAGTCAACGCTTGCCAGAAGTATTGCTTGAACGACGGTGTTTGTTCCCTCAATGAGGAGGATGAGCCAGTCTGTGAATGCACAACAGGTTATGAGGGACAAAGATGCGAGGTTTCCGTCTGTAATTACTATTGTTTTCAAGGAGATTGCGTTTCCAGTGCTGAGGGACTACCTAAATGCAGGTAACATTATTATTTCATTTGGAGTAGTTAAGACAAGCGTGAGAGCGCATTTACTTACTAAACTTTTAAACTATTAAAGTCCTTACTACGGGGTCCGGACCCCTGCTTAGAGCGTCACAGGGAGGACTGCTAGGGGTTTTTCTTCCGATGGGAAATCATCAAATGACTCCTCCCTATCTGGGCGTTAAACTCTTACTGACTAAAAACCCACCCGTTTTCCTCCAATAGCCCTTTGCGCTCCAGGGCTGTGGTAACTCTTACTAACAATCCCGCAAAAGGGACAGGCTGAATCGAACATTGGTTATTTGGGGACGAATTTAAAACTACAGGCTCAGAGGCGCGGGCTGGCTCGAGCAAGGGTCGGGGCGGACAGTGACGGGAGCATGGCGGGTTTCGGTGGCGAGGATGGAAGGACGGTGGTCTGGGTTTGCGGAGGAGAGTCTATATCTTTCAAATCTTCGTTATTTCAGATGTAATCCCGGTTACTCCGGGGAGAGGTGTGAAGTCAACGTCTGCCAAGACTATTGTTTTAACAACGGTGTTTGTTCCCTGAATGAGGAGAGTGCGCCTGTCTGCCAATGCACTGAAGATTATGATGGTGAAAGATGCGATGTTCCGGCCTTTCTCGTCAAATGTTTATCAGGTGCATACAAGAGTAAGGAAAATTATAATATTCGTAATTAAACAGTGGTTTTCTGGCTAAACTAAACTTTTTTCGAATAAATTTAAAACAAGACGTGTTCTTCAAAAGAAGTGTTCCAGCGTGAAGCCCATTTTCGTTATGATTGACCTTATTACATAAACTTATGAGCATTTTATGTTCTCTTTACAGATATAGCGTCGGTTACTCTGGGCAAAGGAGTGAAGTCGACGTGTGCTTCAACTGTTGTCTGATAGCGGAGCTTGTTCGGCACGAGCACGAAGCCGTTGAAGAGTTCACTTGCACGACTACCATCACCTCCGCGTACTACTCAGTAGAACAAAATCGTACCTTAGTATATTAAGTGTTATGTACGCGGCAACTTATCGCAAATGTTCTGTAACAGAGTTTGACAACTTTCAATAATTCAGATGAATTAAAATTTTGAAGATGTTTTTAAAAAGCCTACCTACGATTTGTGAAAAAAATGAGTGATGCTGTCGCTAGAAAATTAGATATAGAATTCTTCTCTCTCTATCACGCAAAACGTCGTATAATTTTATTATGATAGACACACGCAATTAGTGCCGTCTCTCTTCATAGATTTAAAACTATGCTCACAACTCCGTCATTTATTGAAACTAAACATTTGTTTTGCTGTCTTATATATTTTGTCTGGATTTCGTGAATTATTGGCCGTCATTTTATGATCGCTTCCTTTTTAGCTACTTATAGGTATAGTTTACGTTTCAAAATGAATTGTATTATAACTAATTACATATTTTTCTTTGAACCTTTCAGAAATTATAAATTTTAGGCTAAGAGTATCTAGCGAATAACAGAATATTTTCCTTATTATTAAAATTTATTGATATTATTTTTCTTAATTAAAAAAGGGATTATTTAAGCTCTAATGTGTTAAGAAATATGTTTATGAATGATTTCAATAACTGCAGGGGATAAATGACATGTTATTAAGTATAAAAATCGTTAAGGTAACTATGTAATTCTTGTCACTATGACTGTTTATAATATTATGAAATAATATAACACAGGATCAAGCCTGCATTCCTTGAGGAGTAGGCTGAAGTATATGGGGCCATACTATCCTAGGAAAAGGAAAAGGCTAGGCAGACTATCCTTTTGAGTCGAAATCCGATGTGCAGGCAAAATAGGTATCTGGCAGGGTTGCAGATTATATTCGAAAGTCACCGCGGCCCTGGAAAGCAAAGGGTACTAGGAGGAGCACAGATGGGTTTTAGTCAGTAAGAGTCTGACACTCCCTTCTGCTCCGCCCAGAGCGGGAGGAGTCATTTGATGATTTCCCATACATAAACAAAAAAAGGCAAAATTGGTATAAATCTGGATTCCGGTCGGAAAATCTCGCGAACTAAAGAAAAGTTCATTACAAGTGTAAACAGGCCTGGGGTATGGCAACAAAGTCTAGGGTTTGCAATTATTCATCATCCCCATAATTTCGAAAGATATCCACTGCTAGACAAAGGCCTCCCACAAGAGTCGCCATATCCACCGGTCCTGTGCGTCTCGTATCCTGTGGATTACCGCGGCTTTCACCAGGTCAACGGGTCACCTTGTGGGACGGCGTGCGGTCAACACTCCAGAACCATTTGACCCCATCAAATATACTCAAATCTGAGTTGGAGTTTCTACCGGAGAATCTACCGGATCCGTTTAAAAAAACTTTCAGTGGAAACTAATCTTTATAATGAGCTCTATGTGTACCACGTAGATAGATTTCTATTGCATCCGGTAGGCAGCCAAAATGATGTCGGATTATCCGGATTACTGGATTCGTCGTGCCGGATTACAGTGCTTATTTGTTTTTTTTTTTTGGAATATTTTTTTTTACGGCACGGTTGGCGCAGTGGTTGAGCGATTGACTGCTGCGTGTCGCGGTTTCGATTCCCGCACGTTACAAATATTTTTATAGCCTACAGATAGTTGTTCCGGGTCTGGCTGTTTGTGTATGTGAGTTTATATGTTTGTAAACGCACTCACGAGAAAAAATCCTAGAGTGGGGCAACGAAAAAAAAAGAAAAAAAATACGGTCTACGTACTTAATTATTCCAAGGACTAATCACTGAAATCATACGACTACAATGGCAATTATTGTCAAAAATAGTTGTCAGAGTCAGTCAGTGTTGAAATAGGAATAAAATGTAAGAATTACGTGTCAGTAATATTTCTGAATTTTGTGTTAATTCTTTATACATGTGTTAAGTCTTGCATACTGCAAGTGAAATCGGACTCGCAAGGGAATTTTGCCATATCATTGGTTCTAGCTAATAAACTGCTATCATGGATCTAGCTGTAAGTACATTCAAAAAACCTCATCATTCAACATTCAGCCGAAAGATATCCATTGCTGGACATTGCGGCCCTGATCAGGTTGTTGGAGGCCTAAAATACCATAAAAAAGCACGGGCTGTCTCTAAATCAGTTAAGCCACGAAATTTTCTAATGAATAATGCTTCAGAGCTGAGTTTTTTAGACAGTTTGTCTATATGGGGGCCCTACTGAAGCTTTGCATCTAAAGTTATGCCTAAGAACACTGTGCTATCTCCGGGTTTCAACTCTTCATCCGTTATAGACACAACAGTGTTCACTTGTCTTACATGAGGTAACGCAAACTTTATGTATTTGGTCTTATTCTCGTTAATCAGAAGATTATTAACATTCAACCAGTTAACTACAGTCGCAAGGGCACTATTTACATCGTCAGTAACCATCTGTTGACGTTTAAGTTTTAATAAAAGCGACGTGTCGTCTGCAAACAATATCATGTTTATCCTTTATGAGGTATGGCAAGTCCTTAAGGGGGCGCCGACCAAACACCGACCGCGCATTGGCACCCTTATCGTTTGTTTGGTTATTGCTTTTATTTAAGAATGAAAATGCAGAAAATAAGCACGTTAAGTTGTGCTCCACAAGATGACACGTTAATATTATTATACAATAACGGATAATAGTGGCCACTATTATCCGTTTTAGTGATTATAATAAAACTAAACAATTTATGTCGAAATTAAACTGTTTGCCCCGTTTTGACTGGTCATTAGACCGACACTACTTTTATCGATCCTTGATCACATTTGGAGGTAATTAAGTAAATGCACTTTTTAACAATAAATGATGTATCTTTGGAAGCCCTCGGAAAGGCCCCACCAACCGTGTCTCCACGTTGCCGTCGTGGTGGGGCTTGCGTGTCTCAGTGATCTTGGGGGCTTTGCCGGTAGAGCCACTCATGCCGGAAGGTCCCAAGTGAGAGACCAGACCAAGAGAGACACAAGAGGGGCACACCGTTCGGAGACTTGAGCAGTGTTCGGGTCCTCGGACGGTGTGCGTCTCATTGGCTTGCTCGCTGCTCTCTGGTACGCGTCTGATCATCAGACGTGACTGTGAGGGCAGCGAGCAAGCACTGAGAGAGAGGGGGAGAGGAGGGGAGATAGGGACCGCACCCTCAAAAAGGAAATTATGGACAGGCCTGCTAAACAGAAGCTACCCCAGGGCGGTACGGACTGCATAGCGGTCCGAGAATCCGCCACGCCTCGTGCGTCAAGCCCCTCGTATTCTGGGGGGCGCAACAGGGCTGTCCACCAACCGATTGCCGATGGCAACAGTGGCCGAGGAGGCCCCCGATCCGACTTATCCTTCGAGGACCTGATCGGGTACAATTTTAGCTCGCCTGACAGAGTGTCGGTCGGGCGGAGCGCGGACGGAGGCGCGCTGTATTGGGAGGAGGGCTCGCTTGAGCGTCGCGCGGGTGCAGAGTCGGATTCCGAGTTGGACTCCGACGACCTGGCGACCGTTAGCTCGGCGAGCCCTGTACCCGAGGGGGTGGGGGCTGCTGCGGAGGACTTCAGGTCCTTCCGCAAGCGGCCCAGATCAGAGGAGGACCAGGGGTCGTCCGGCACCGAAGAGGTGGCCTCGGCCCGTAAAATCCCCACCAGCAGGCGGGGTACGGGCCGCGAGGGAGGCAAGGGCAGAGTCCTTGCCTCCAAGGATGCTGGACGACCCCCCGAAGATGGCGGTCGTGCGGCTCTTGGCTCGGAGTCCTCCGGCGGTGAGCCGGATGACTCCGGACAGGAGCGGGTTCGGAGGGCCGGGTTTGCGGAGGTGGTGGAGGCCGCGATCCGCGATGTGGCCTTGAAAAGGAAGTTATCTTCCAAAAACAAGGCCATAAGCGCGGCGCTGGCCTCCATCCTGGCGGCAGCGGAGGCTAACCGAGGTGGGCCTCCAGCGGACGAGCTGTCCAAGCTGCGGGCGGAGGTCGCCCGCTTGGCTGCCGCCACCGAGCGTCTCCAGAGGGAGAACGCGGGGCTCCGAGCAGACCTGGCCAGGCTCCAGGGAGCCGGCCCACAGGGGGCGCCTAAAGGGGGGCGCAAGGAGGACAGCCAGCCCGTGCCGCAGGAGGGGCAGGTGCTGGACCTTGTGCGGCAGGAGATGGCTGCCTTCCAGGCGCGGTTCTCCGTCCTTGAGGGCATCGTCCTGCGCCCCCCGTTAGCGGCGAGTGGGAAGGCTCCAGGCCGGAAGGCGGCGTCGTATGCGGCCGCCGTGGCTGCCACACCGGGGTCGTCCGGCCAGGACAAAGGGTCCGGGCCGGCACCCGCGAATGTCAAGTGCCGAATGGCAAGTGGCCGGGGAGAAGAAGAAGGCGGGTAAGGCAGCCAGGGCGGCAAAGAGGCGGGAGAGAAGGCGGCGGCAGCGAGCGCGAGGCGTCGCGGCTGCGCTCCGCGCCCCGAAGACCGCGGCTGTAGTTTTAACGCTGCAGCCGGACGCGGTCAAGAGGGGCGTGACGTATGCCAACACGCTCACCAAGGCCAAGGAGGCCATCAACCTCGGTGAGCTTGGCATCGTCGGGGGTCTCCGGCTCAGGGTCACCATGACCGGGGCCAGGATGCTCGAGATCCCTGGAGCAGGCAGCGGTCCGGCCGCGGACGCTCTAGCCGAAAGGCTTAGGGCGTCCCTGGGCGCGGATGACGTCCGAGTGTCCAGACCCACGAAGTGCATAGATATGCGCATCTTGGGCCTGGACGACTCCGTCACGGAGGAGGAGGTGTTGGCCGCCGTCGTCAGGACGGGGGGGTGCTCTGCAGAGGAGGTGAAGGCGGGCACCATCCGTCCTGACAACACGGGCATGCGAACCGTAGTGGTGAGCTGCCCCGTGTCGGCGGCCAAGAAAATCTCAGAGGGCCGAAGGCTCTTGGTGGGCTGGGTCTCCGCGCAGGTGAAACTGCTGGAGCCCAGACCTCTGAGGTGCTTCCGTTGCCAAGTTGGCATCCATGTCGGAGCACTCTGCACCTCGGAGGTGGACCGCAGTGACCACTGCTTCCGCTGTGGTCAGCCCGGTCACAGGGCCGGCTCGTGTGACGCCGCGCCGCACTGCTTCGCATGTGCGGCAGCTGGCAAGCCGGCCGATCACTGGGCTGGGGGCAAAGCCTGCGGTCCACCCGCCAGGGCCGGGACGAGGAAGAAACCCTCCTCCACCGCCGCCGCCGCCGCCGTCGCTTCCGCCGCAGCCGCTGCCACCGTCGCCGCCGCTGCAACTGCTCGGGAGGGGGCGAGAATGGAGTGCCAGTAATGGCCCCATTTCGCCTCCTCCAGACGTACGTCAGTCGCTGCGCCACTCAGGAACTGACGCTCCTGGGCAAGGCGCAGTGACTGACGCCTGCGGACAGCGAGCAATGGGTAGCTCGCTGTCCGATCAGGTCAGGCCAGAGTCGACGGCGCGTTCACTCCAAACGCGCCGTCAGCAACGAGCAGTCAGCAACGGAGACTGGGCCCACCAGGGCCAGAGCCTGCCAGGGTTGCAGAATTGTTCGAAAGAGTTACCGCGGCCCTGTGGGAAGAAAGGCACTAGGAGGACTAAGGGTGGGTTTTAGTCAGTAAAAGTCTGACACTCCCTGCCGCTCCACCCAGAGCGGGAGGGGTCATTTGATGATTTCCCATCCTATAAAAAAAAAAAAAAAAAAAGCCCTCGGAAAGAGATTGCTAAATAGGTATAGATTATCCGACCATACGAGTATATGCCACCTGTACATATGATGTTTATTTTCATCTTTATCCTCCTATGATAAGAGCAGGATGATGAATACAAAATACTGAAAATATCGCTTTATTTGTTACGAATTTTAATCAGTAGTGGGTTTTCCAGAAAATAACCCATATAAACTCTGGTTATCAATGCCTCTATAATTGCTACCAATACATGTATAGGGTGGCCAAATCGAATGCATCTTAACTTTGTTTTGTCACCATTTTGTATTTGAGGCAATATTTTTTAATTTAATGCAATCTACATTTAAGTAAGAGCTGCCATTTTGGACAGTTTTTACGAAAATGGTCAAAGTTTGTCATAATTTGATGATAAACACTTCAAAACTATCACATTTTTAAGCATCAGAAATGTGAACAAAATAGCAAACATGTAATCATGATATAATATCTTAGTACTTAATTTTTGTTTCATTTTAATACCTACTTAATTAATTATTTACACTTAAAAATGAAAGCTCATGAGTAGGTTAGTACACCCTAAGACATGGCTTAAAAATATCTTGTGCATCGCTGACGACTGGAAGTACCTAAAATACTCGCCAGCATTACCAGGTAGTCACGCGAAGTTGACACTTCGCGTCTTTTTTGTTCGATAAAAAAAAACGTTAGACGTCCAATTTGACCACCCTATAGTTACAAAGAGTTATTTATAGTATTGCAAATCAAGTGTTTTGGTATATATTGAACGGGCGGGCACCAGGGCTGTACACATTCTTCTTCCTCTGTTATCAATACCTGGAACAGAAAATGTACAGTACATGCTATGTTTTGTGGTTTTTGGAGCTATCCGTAGGATTGGTGCTTTCCTTCTCCTGGGGTGAGTACAAGAGTGAGAGAGAGATGAGAGAAAATTTAAAACATGCTGAAAACGCACAATATGTAGACAAGCATATTATAAACTGGAAGATTTCTGCTCCACAGCGTCAGCCGCTTTGTTCCACTAGTTATCTTTTTTATATTCGGAAGAGATGCATTTATTCTTTTTTATATCTAATACATTGTTTTCACATATTTACAAGAATAATGTAACCAGAATTTTTGTAAAACTTAAAATGTTTTAAGAGAGTGTCCGTGAAGTTTCTTGCACGTTCTTTTCCATACAAATCTACGCTTTGGAACGTGCAAATGGCTTCATGTTTTTGACTGACTGACTTTGATAATTCAAAAGTACTTGTACCTGTAAATGGTTTATTTGAAATAAATGCTTTGACTTTGAATTTGAGAGTCGTATTTCTTAACTCTTTCAGTCTTGGTGGTTACTGTCACTAACCACCTATGTAGATATTATAATGTGATTTACGGCCGCTTTCTATAATATATCTCAATCCTAATCTTGATCCCGATCCTTGTCTGTAACCAATCAACGGCCGAGTTTGTGTCCTTCACCACACAATCCTCACCTTTGATTGGTTACAGACAAGGATCGGGATCAAGATTGGGATTGAGATATATTATAGATAACGGCCGTAAGTGGCATCTGGCTTGACTGTAATTTAGTTCTTCATTTACTTCAACCACGCTGGTCATCGCTATTGACCACCATTTTCTTGGAAAACCTTACACAAAAAAAAAATCAATATAAATTTCTACAATCTGTTAACCATAACTGTTACCATTATGAACAAACTTTGATGATTTGCTCATCTGTGTAAAAATGTGACTGAATGAGTTAAGGATGACTTTGTTTTGCTAGCTTTTTCTTATTGTTCAGATCTAACTCTGGTTTCTAAATTACTAAACCAGCTGCCAACCTCGGAACGTAGGCTCAAAGTATCTCAAGCAACAAGCCTCGGTTTGTTGAGAATAAGTGCCAGGACTTACATTATTTGACTAACGTTCAAGAAACATAGTGCGATACTTAACTGTAGTGTTTTTTTGTATAGGAATTCATCAAAGTCAAAGTCAAAGCATTTATTTCAATAAAACCAATTACAGGCACTTTTGAATTGTTAAGGTCGGTCAGTCAAAGAGGTGAAGCTGTTTGCACGTTCCAAAGCGTAGATCTCCATGGAGAAGAACATACAAGAAACTCCATGGACACTCTTTTGAATCAATTAATTATTGAAATTATTCATAGGTATGTGAGAACGATGTAGAAAGACGTGCACGACAAAAGCAAAAAAGGAACAATTCAAAATACTAACAATTAAAACAAACCGTGGCAGTTAAGAGATGACCAGTCCCAGCTGACGGAGCCAAATGATGAATGAAACACAAACTGCACCATCAGAGAGACTTTTGAGTGAGCATGACACTTCCAACAGCCAGGCCACATCAAATCACTCTTTCTTCTCTTACTTACTAAAACCACCCGTGTTCCTCCAAATGCCCTTGGTGTTCAAGGGCCGCAGTAACTGTTTCGAACAAATTCCGCAACGTAGTGCCTGTGCCTTACAGAATTTATTCATTTGCACCATTCGATTCGAAAAGAAGAAGCGTGTTAAAATCTTAATAATTTTTTTTCAGAAATTGTCGTTTCCAGAGATAATCGACTAGAATTTTATAATGAAGGGATACTAACGTACTTCGATACAATAGCATCGGCAGTATATATCAGATGGGTTGCTTATGACCCGGTACACCACCGCGTGCTGTTTGCTGATAATCACTTATCAGACGATATTGCTACTAGTTATGACATTGCAAGCAGGAAAACACAATCTATAATTAAGAGGAAACTAGACGAAAGAATTTATAGTCTCGCCTATGACCCGGCCACAGAATTACTTTATGGTTCAACTGATAACAGTATATACTCGTTTTCATTAAAACCTGGATTTAATAACGAAGCTAATGAAGACTAGTGATTAATATTGAAGGAGGCAAGTGGATTCGTAGTCTTGCTGTGGATAGCTGTGGGGGGTAAGTGAATGATTATTAAGCACCACGTTGCTATTGCGTTGCTATTGCGCCAGATCTTCCGCCAGTTCTGTTGAATTTCCATCCCAACGGAATGTGAGAGTAATGGACGAGGCAGTGCAACTGTGTTTGCGCGCATATTTGTGCACTACAATATTGCAGCACTACAGGGCTACGGCCTGTGTGCTCATACTTATGCAATTTTAGAAATAAAACTCGATTTGAGGTTCAAAAGAATAAATATTCAAACAATCCGGTTAAACCGCGAGTCACTACAACAGTCAATGAAAAACAAACACATTCTGTCCTAATTTAAAATATTATTTATTTTTCAACTGAACGCTTCCAAAGTCCTAATGATTAACTTGGCTGCCAGAGGTTGCAGTCAACGAGGTTACAATAGGTTCCGCGCCGATTGCTAATCTTGGAAGAGATTAGCCGCAATGGCCGAAGTTGGTCAGGAGGACTATTGTGTTAGTACGTCGGTTATTCATTTTTACAGTATTTAAACATCATGTTCCTTCACTTTCCGTGGGTGTCGTAAGAGGCGACTAAGGGGCTCACCAGAGAATGAGCAGCATCATTGTCTGTAGCTACATTGCAACAGCTACACTGCTATCGCCAACCCGCCTGCCAAGCGTGGCGATTATGGCAAACCCCCCCATTTAGGGGAGGTCTATCTCCAGCAGTGAATGTTTTTTGGCCGACATGATGATGATGATGAAACATCAGTTTAATTTGTGACGAACGGCCCGTAACGTAACTTTAATTTTACTAGTACAAGATTCTGATTTACTGGTGGATTGTGAATCTTTACTGCCCATGATTCCAGCCCCGGGAATAATTCTCATGACATACGCATTTCTTTCAATTGCCATTTTCCTCCCACAGTAGACATACCGAGTAAATAGTAAATATTTAACTAAACATCTATATACGTTTAGTTTGGATGGATGGATGTAAGTTTGTTACTCAATCACGCCAAAACTACTGAACGGATTTTGATGAAACTTGACAAAGAGGTAGATTATAGTCTGGAATAGCACATACGATACTTTTTATCACAGGAATATGTTCCCGTGGGATAATTTTCGACATTCACGCAGGCGGCAGTTAGTATAAATGTAAAATAGGCATAGAGTCAAAAAAGGTGCCAATTTTTTCTTATTTAAAATTAATTTTTTAGTTATCATTTAAGTTACTTTTTCTTTCTGCTCTTGAGGTATCTATTTGTGAAATGTAATAGTTGTTTTCAATTTACAGATACATTTATTGGTCAAGATTCAATGGAAAAAACATAATAGAAAGAGCTCGATTTAATGGTTCTGAGAAAGAAATAATTAGTAACACTAGTCAACTGGTAGACGATACCTTAAACATTGACCAACAGACACAGAAGATGTACTGGATTGATGGCGATGACTGGTGGTATGCGACTGGATTTGCTATTGTAAGTGCAGATTTGAATGGAGAGAACAGAAGAACATTATACAATGACAGTGAAATGGAAGCCGATACAATGCCTGATCAGCTACTCGTATCAAAAGATTTTGTTTTCTGGGGGGACTTCGTGCAAACATTCATCTGGAAATTTCCAAAGCATCAGCTCCGTGACACAGTGCTGAAACCTGAAAAATATGTACTTAATACGTCATTTCCTGCAGTATGGTCTAACGGTTCTCAATACATGGCCTCCAACTATAAAATTGAAGACCAAATTAAGGGTGTTCAGTGTAAGGCACTAGAGAGATTTCTACCAACTTACGCAAAGACCAACGACCATGAGCTCAGTGCTTCTACGAATGTGAGCTTGTTTTGCGTCAATGGAACGAAAGTTAGCGGAGAGTCTCGTTGTGAATGTACGCAGGGTTACACCGGTGACAGATGTGAGGTTTCAGTCTGTCACAACTACTGTTTTCAAGGAGATTGTAATGTTAGTGCTGAGGGACAACCTAATTGCAGGTAAAACAAAATGTTCATCTCATTGGAGGTTGGTTTAAACAGCAGCAGCCAGTGTCATATATTTTGGCGTTTTCCTTCCTTGTCTGCTCTGTTTCACATTTTCGTTATTTCAGATGTAATGGTGATTACTCTGGTGAGAGGTGTGAAGTCAACGCTTGCCAGAAGTATTGCTTGAACGACGGTGTTTGTTCCCTCAATGAGGAGGATGAGCCAGTCTGTGAATGCACAACAGGTTATGAGGGACAAAGATGCGAGGTTTCCGTCTGTAATTACTATTGTTTTCAAGGAGATTGCGTTTCCAGTGCTGAGGGACTACCTAAATGCAGGTAACATTATTATTTCATTTGGAGTAGTTAAGACAAGCGTAAGAGCGCATTTACTTACTAAACTTTTAAACCATTAAAGTCCTTACTACAGGGTCCGGACCCCTGCTTAGAGCGTCACAGGGAGGACTGCTAGGGGTTTTTCTTCCGATGGGAAATCATCAAATGACTCCTCCCTATCTGGGCGGTTAACTCTTACTGACTAAAAACCCACCCGTTTTCCTCCAATTATAGCCCTTTGCGCTCCAGGGCTGTGGTAACTCTTACTAACAATCTCGCAACAGGGACAGGCTGGATCGAACATTGGTTATTTGGGGACGAATTTAAAACTACAGGCTCAGAGGCGCGGGCTGGCTCGAGCAAGGGTCGGGGCGGACAGTGACGGGAGCATGGCGGGTCTCGGTGGCGAGGATGGAAGGACGGTGGTCTGGGTTTGCGGAGGAGAGTCTATATCTTTCAAATCTTCGTTATTTCAGATGTAATCCCGGTTACTCCGGGGAGAGGTGTGAAGTCAACGTCTGCCAAGACTATTGTTTTAACAACGGTGTTTGTTCCCTGAATGAGGAGAGTGCGCCTGTCTGCCAATGCACTGAAGATTATGATGGTGAAAGATGCGATGTTCCGGCCTTTCTCGTCAAATGTTTATCACGTGCATACAAGAGTAAGGAAAATTATAATGCTCGTAATTAAACAGTGGTTTTCTGGCTAAACTAAACTTTTTTCGAATAAATTTAAAACAAGACGTGTTCTTCAAAAGAAGTGTTCCAGCGTGAAGCCCGTTTTCGTTATGATTGACCTTATTACATAAACTTATAGACGATTTTATGTTCTCTTTACAGATATAGCGTCGGTTACTCTGGGCAAAGGAGTGAAGTCGACGTGTGCTTCAACTGTTGTCTGATAGCGGAGCTTGTTCGGCACGAGCACGAAGCCGTTGAAGAGTTCACTTGCACGACTACCATCACCTCCGCGTACTACTCAGTAGAACAAAATCGTACCTTAGTATATTAAGTGTTACGTACGCGACAACTTATCGCAAATGTTCTGTAACAGAGTTTGACAATTTTCAATAATTCAGATGAATTAAAATTTTGAAGATGTTTTTAAAAAGCCTACCTACGATTTGTGAAAAAAATTAGTGACGCTGTCGCTAGAAAATTAGATATAGAATTCGTCTCTCTCTATCACGCAAAACATCGTATAATTTTATTATGATAGACATCACACGCAATTAGTGCCGTCTTTCATAGATTTAAAACTATGCTCACAACTCCGTCATTTATTGAAACTAAACATTTGTTTTGCTGTCTTATATATTTTGTCTGGATTTCGTGAATTATTGGCCGTCATTTTATGATCGCTTCCTTTTTAGCTACTTATAGGGTATAGTTTACGTTTCAAAATGCATTGTATTATAACTAGTTACATATTTTTATTTGAACCTTTCAGAAATTATAAATTTTAGGCTAAGAGTATCTAGCGAATAACAGAATATTTTCCTTATTATTAAAATTTATTGATATTATTTTTCTTAATTAAAAAAGGGATTATTTAAGCTCTAATGTGTTAAGAAATATGTTTATGAATGATTTCAATAACTGCAGGGGATAAATGACATGTTATTAAGTATAAAAATCGTTAAGGTAACTATGTAATTCTTGTCACTATGATTGTTTATAATATTATGAAATAATATAACACTATCCTAGGAAAAGGAAAAGGCTAGGCAGACTATCCTTTTGAGTCGAAATCCGATGTGCAGGCAAAATAGGTATCTGGCAGGGTTGCAGATTATATTCGAAAGTCACCGCGGCCCTGGAAAGCAAAGGGTACTAGGAGGAGCACAGATGGGTTTTAGTCAGTAAGAGTCTGACACTCCCTTCTGCTCCGCCCAGAGCGGGAGGAGTCATTTGATGATTTCCCATACATAAACAAAAAAAGGCAAAATTGGTATAAATCGGGATTCCGGTCGGAAAATCTCGCGAACTAAAGAAAACTTCATTACAAGTGTAAACAGGCCTGGGGTATGGCAACAAAGTCTAGGGTTTGCAATTATTCATCATCCCCATAATTTCGAAAGATATCCACTGCTAGACAAAGGCCTCCCACAAGAGTCGCCATATCCACCGGTCCTGTGCGTCTCGTATCCTGTGGATTACCGCGGCTTTCACCAGGTCAACGGGTCATCGGGTCACCTTGTGGGACGGCGTGCGGTCAACACTCCAGAACCATTTGACCCCATCAAATATACTCAAATCTGAGTTGGAGTTTCTACCGGAGAATCTACCGGATCCGTTTAAAAAAACTTTCAGTGGAAACTAATCTTTATAATGAGCTCTATGTGTACCACGTAAATAGATTTCTATTGCATCCGGTAGGCAGCCAAAATGATGTCGGATTATCCGGATTACTGGATACGTCGTGCCGGATTACAGTGCTTATTTGTTTTTTTTTTTGGAATATTTTTTTTTACGGCACGGTTGGCGCAGTGGTTGAGCGATTGACTGCTGCAGTGCGTGTCGCGGTTTCGATTCCCGCACGTTACAAATATTTTTATAGCCTACAGATAGTTGTTCCGGGTCTGGCTGTTTGTGTATGTGAGTTTATATGTTTGTAAACGCACTCACGAGAAAAAATCCTAGAGTGGGGCAACGAAAACGGTCTACGTACTTAATTATTCCAAGGACTAATCACTGAAATCATACGACTACAATGGCAATTATTGTCAAAAATAGTTGTCAGAGTCAGTCAGTGTTGAAATAGGAATAAAATGTAAGAATTACGTGTCAGTAATATTTCTGAATTTTGTGTTAATTCTTTATACATGTGTTAAGTCTTGCATACTGCAAGTGAAATCGGACTTGCAAGGGAATTTTTGCCATATCATTGGTTCTAGCCAATAAACTGCAATCATGGATCTAGCTGTAAGTACATTCAAAAACCTCATCATTCAACATGCAGCCGAAAGATATCCATTGCTGGACATTGCGGCCCTGATCAGGTTGTTGGAGGCCTAAAATACCATAAAAAAGCACGGCCTGTCTCTAAATCAGTTGTTAAGCCACGAAATTTTCTAATAAATAATGCTTCAAAGCTGAGTTTTTTAGACAGTTTGTCTATATGGGGGCCCTACTGAAGCTTTGCATCTAAAGTTATGCCTAAGAACACTGTGCTATCTCCGGGTTTCAACTCTTCATCCTTTATAGACACAACAGTGTTCACTTGTCTTACATGAAGTAACGTAAACTTTATGTATTTGGTCTTATTCTCGTTAATCAGAAGATTATTGACATTCACCCAGTTAACTACAGTCGCAAGGGCACTATTTACATCGTCAGTAACCATCTGTTGACGTTTAAGTTTTAATGAAAGCGACGTGTCGTCTGCAAACAATATCATGTTTATCCTTTATGAGGTATGGCAAGTCCTTAAGGGGGCGCCGACCAAACGCCGACCGCGCATTGGCACCCTTATCGTTCGTTTGGTTATTGCTTTTATTTAAGAATGAAAATGCAGAAAATAAGCACGTTAAGTTGTGCTCCACAAGATGACACGTTAATATTATTATACACGGTAGTTTTAAATTGTTTAGTTTTATTTTAATCACTAAAACGGAAAATAGTGGCCAGTATTATCCGTTTTAGTGATTATAATAAAACTAAACAATTTATGTCGAAATTAAACTGTTTGCCCCGTTTTGACTGGTCATTAGACCGACACTACTTTTATCGATCCTTGATCACATTTGGAGGTAATTAAGTAAATGCACTTTTTAACAATAAATGATGTATCTTCGGAAGCCCTCGGAAAGAGATTGCTAAATAGGTATAGATTATCCGACCATACGAGTATATGCCACCTGTACATATGATGTTTATTTTCATCTTTATCCTCCTATGATAAGAGCAGGATGATGAATACAAAATACTGAAAATATCGCTTTATTTGTTACGAATTTTAATCAGTAGTGGGTTTTCCAGAAAATAACCCATATAAACTCTGGTTATCAATGCCTCTATAATTGCTACCAATATATGTATAGGGTGGCCAAATCGAATGCATCTTAACTTTGTTTTGTCACCATTTTGTATTTGAGGCAATATTTTTTAATTTAATGCAATCTTCATTTAAGTTAGAGCTGCCACTTTGGATAGTTTTTACGAAAATGGTCAAAGTTTGTCATAATTTGATGAAAAACACGTCAAAACTATCACATTTTTAAGCATCAGAAATGTGAACAAAATAGCAAACATGTAATCATGATATAATATCTTAGTACTTAATTTTTGTTTCATTTTAATACCTACTTAATTAATTATTTAAAATTAAAAATAAAAGCTCATGAGTAGGTAAGTACACCCTAAAATATGGCGTAAAAATATCTTGTGCATCGCTGACGACTGGAAGTGTACCTAAAATACTCGCCGGCATTACCAGGTGGTCACGCGAAGTTGACATTTTGCGTCTTTTATGTTCGATAAAAAAAAAACGTTTGACGTCCAATTTGACCACCCTATAGTTACAAAGAGTTATTTATAGTATTGCAAATCAAGCGTTTTGGTATATATTGAACGGGCGGGCACCAGGGCTGTACACATTCTTCTTCCTCTGTTATCAATATCTGGAACAGAAAATGTACAGTACATGCTGTGTTTTGTGGTTTCTGCAGCTATCCGTAGGGTTGGTGCTTTCCTTCTCCTGGGGTGAGTACAAGAGTGAGAGAGAGATGAGAGAAAATTTAAAACATGCTTAAAACGCACAATATGTAGACAAGCATATTATAAACTGGAAGATTCCTGCTCCACAGCGTCAGCCGCTTTGTTCCACTAGTTATCTTTTTTATATTCGGAAGAGATGCTTACTCTTTTTTATATCTAATACATTGTTTTCACATATTTACAAGAATAATGTAACCAGAATTTTTGTAAAACTTAAAATGTTTTAAGAGAGTGTCCGTGAAGTTTCTTGCACGTTCTTCTCCATACAAATCTACGCTTTGGAACGTGCAAATGGCTTCATGTTTTTGACTGACTGACTTTGATAATTCAAAAGTACTTGTACCTGTAAATGGTTTATTTGAAATAAATGCTTTGACTTTAAATTTGAGAGTCGTATTTCTTAACTCTTTCAGTCTTGGTGGTAACTGCCACTAACCAGCTATGTAGATATTATAATGTGATTTACGGCCGCTTTCTATAATATATCTCAATCCTAATCTTGATCCCGATCCTTGTCTGTAACCAATCAACGGCCGAGTTTGTGTCCTTCACCACACAATCCTCACCTTTGATTGGTTACAGACAAGGATCGGGATCAAGATTGGGATTGAGATATATTATAGATAACGGCCGTAAGTGGCATCTGGCTTGACTGTAATTTAGTTCTTCATTTACTTCAACCACGCTGGTCATCGCTATTGACCACCATTTTCTTGGAAAACCTTACACAAAAAAAAAATCAATATAAATTTCTACAATCTGTTAACCATAACTGTTAACATTATGAACAAACTTTGATGATTTGCTCATCTGTGTAAAAGTGTGACTGAATGAGTTGAGGATGACTTTGTTTTGCTAGCTTTTTCTTATTGTTCAGATCTAACTCTGGTTTCTAAATTACTAAACCAGCTGCCAACCTCGGAACGTAGGCTCAAAGTTTCTCAAGCAACAAGCCTCGGTTTGTTGAGAATAAGTGCCAGGACTTACATTATTTGACTAACGTTCAAGAAACATAGTGCGATACTTAACTGTAGTGTTTTTTTGTATAGGAATTCATCAAAGTCAAAGTCAAAGCATTTATTTCAATAAAACCAATTACAGGCACTTTCGAATTGTTAAGGTCGGTCAGTCAAAGAGGTGAAGCTGTTTGCACGTTCCAAAGCGTAGATCTCCATGGAGAAGAACGTACAAGAAACTCCATGGACACTCTTTTGAATCAATTAATTATTGAAATTATTCATAGGTATGTGAGAACGATGTAGAAAGACGTGCACGACAAAAGCAAAAAAGGAACAATTCATAATACTAACAATTAAAACAAACCGTGGCAGTTAAGAGATGACCAGTCCCAGCTGACGGAGCCAAATGATGAATGAAACACAAACTGCACCATCAGAGAGACTTTTGAGTGAGCATGACACTCCCAACAGCCAGGGCACATCAAATCACTCTTTCTTCTCTTACTTACTAAAACCACCCGTGTTCCTCCAAATGCCCTTGGTGTTCAATGGCCGCAGTAACTGTTTCGAACAAATTCCGCAACGTAGTGCCTGTGCCTTACAGAATTTATTCATTTGCACCATTCGATTCGAAAAGAAGAAGCGTGTTAAAATCTCAATAATTTTTTTTCAGAAATTGTCGTTTCCAGAGATAATCGACTAGAATTTTATAATGAAGGGATACTAACGTACTTCGATACAATAGCATCGGCAGTATATATCAGATGGGTTGCTTATGACCCGGTACACCACCGCGTGCTGTTTGCTGATAATCACTTATCAGACGATATTGCTACTAGTTATGACATTGCAAGCAGGACAACACAATCTATAATTAAGAGGAAACTAGACGAAAGAATTTATAGTCTCGCCTATGACCCGGCCACAGAATTACTTTATGGTTCAACTGATAACAGTATATACTCGTTTTCATTAAAACCTGGATTTAATAACGAAGCTAATGAAGAACTAGTGATTAAAATTGAAGGAGGCAAGTGGATTAGTAGTCTTGCCGTGGATAGCTGTGGGGGGTAAGTGAATGATTATTAAGCACCACGTTGCTATTGCGTTGCTATTGCGCCAGATCTTCCGCCAGTTCTGTTGAATTTCCTTCCCAACGGAATGTGAGAGTAATGGACGAGGCAGTGCAAGTGTGTTTGCGCGCATACTTGTGCACTACAATATTGCAGCACTACAGGGCTACGGCCTGTGTGCTCATACTTATGCAATTTTAGAAATAAAACTCGATTTGAGGTTCAAAAGAATAAATATTCAAGCAATCCGGTTAAACCGCGAGTCACTACAACAGTCAATGAAAAACAAACACATTCTGTCCTAATTTAAAATATTATTTATTTTTCAACACATTTGCTCAAAAAATGCATTTACGAAGTCTGTATGCATCGTTCGAAAGTTAAAATTATGCACCACACAATGGAACGTGCGGCAAAATAGGTACTCTCACCTAAGTACATATTTTACCGCAAACTTCGTATAGCGCCGTGCGTATTCTTTACGGTTTTTTTTTTATTTCCATAAAAAATAATAAGAATTCCACCAAGGAGTTTCACATCACGAGAATAAATAAGCTGAATGATCGAACCTCCTTGGAAGCGCTTTTGCTGTATACGTTTGTCTCATTTTAATATTATAGAGAAAATGAGACAAGATAAATAAAAATAAATGAAAGACGTGGTTCTAATTTTCACCACGCGCATGTGGCGCCCTTTGCAAATTCGCGCCATTTTTATATTAGAAACGTCAAAGATTATTGCGACTTTCCGACTGATTTCTAAAGACAAAAAGTTTATTTCATTACTTATTGTACTTTTTTCTCGCAAATGTGTCGAAAAACGTTGTATGACACACGTGCGGATTTGGTTTTTACAAACTCGTGACTATGGTAAGCCCTCGACTTCGTCTCGTGCTTACATTCGTCTACTCGTTTGTAAAAACCAACTTACCGCACTAATATCATAAATAACTATTTCAACTGAACGCTTCCAAAGTCCTAATGATTAACTTGGCTGCCAGAGGTTGCAGTCAACGAGGTTACAATAGGTTCCGCGCCGATTGCTAATCTTGGAAGAGATTAGCCGCAATGGCCGAAGTTGGTCAGGAGGACTATTGTGTTAGTACGTCGGTTATTCATTTTTACAGTATTTAAACATCATGTTCCTTCACTTTCCGTGGGTGTCGTAAGAGGCGACTAAGGGGCTCACCAGAGAATGAGCAGCATCATTGTCTGTAGCTACATTGCAACAGCTACACTGCTATCGCCAACCCGCCTGCCAAGCGTGGCGATTATGGCAAACCCCCCCATTTAGGGGAGGTCTATCTCCAGCAGTGGATGTTTTTTGGCCGACATGATGATGATGATGAAACATCAGTTTAATTTATGACGAACGGCCCGTAACGTAACTTTAATTTTACTACTACAAGATTCTGATTTACTGGTGGATTGTGAATCTTTACTGCTCATGATTCCAGCCCCGGGAATAATTCTCATGACATACGTATTTCTTTCAATTGCCATTTTCCTCCCACAGTAGACATACCGAGTAAATAGTAGATATTTAACTAAACATAACTAAACAAACATATATACGTTTAGTTTGGATGGATGGATGTAAGTTTGTTACTCAATCACGCCAAAACTACTGAACGGATTTTGATGAAACTTGACATAGAGGTAGATTATAGTCTGGAATAGCACATACGATACTTTTTATCACAGGAGTATGTTCCCGTGGGATAATTTTCGACATTCACGCAGGCGGCAGTTAGTATAAATGTAAAATAGGCATTGAGTCAAAAAAGGTGCCTAATTTTTCTTATTTAAAATTAAATTTTTTAGTTATCATTTAAGATACCTTTTGTTTCTGCTCTTGATCCATTTTATATTAAGGTATCTATTTGTGAAATGTAATAGTTGTTTTCAATTTACAGATACATTTATTGGTCAAAATTCAATGGAAATTACATAATGGAAAGAGCTCGATTTAATGGTTCTGAGAAAGAAATTATTACTATCAGTAGTCAAATGATAGACGATACCTTAAACATTGACCAACAGACACAGCAGATGTACTGGATTGATGGCGATTTCTGGTTGCAAGAGACTGGATTTGCTATTGTAAGTGCAGATTTGAATGGAGAGAACAGAAGAACATTATACAATGACAGTGAAATGGAAGCAGGTACAATGCCTGATCAGCTACTCGTATCAAAAGATTTTGTTTTCTGGGGGGACTTCGTGCAAACATTCATCTGGAAATTTCCAAAGCATCAGCTCCGTGACACAGTGCTGAAACCTGAAAAATATGTACTTAATACGTCATTTCCTGCAGTATGGTCTAACGGTTCCCAATACATGGCCTCCAACTATAAAATTGAAGACCAAATTAAGGGTGTTCAGTGTAAGGCACTAGAGAGATTGCTACCAACTGACGCAAAGACCAACGACCATGAGCTCAGTGCTTCTACGAATGTGAGCTTGTTTTGCGTCAATGGAACGAAAGTTAGCGGAGAGTCTCGTTGTGAATGTACGCAGGGTTACACCGGTGACAGATGTGAGGTTTCAGTCTGTCACAACTACTGTTTTCAAGGAGATTGTAATGTTAGTGCTGAGGGACAACCTAATTGCAGGTAAAACAAAATGTTCATCTCATTGGAGACAGGTTTAAACAGCAGCAGCCAGTCTCACATATTTTAGCGTTTTCCTTCCTTGTCTGCTCTGTTTCACATTTTCGTTATTTCAGATGTAATGGTGATTACTCTGGTGAGAGGTGTGAAGTCAACGCTTGCCAGAAGTATTGCTTGAACGACGGTGTTTGTTCCCTCAATGAGGAGGATGAGCCAGTCTGTGAATGCACAACAGGTTATGAGGGACAAAGATGCGAGGTTTCCGTCTGTAATTACTATTGTTTTCAAGGAGATTGCGTTTCCAGTGCTGAGGGAGTACCTAAATGCAGGTAACATTATTATTTCATTTGGAGTAGTTAAGACAAGCGTGAGAGCGCATTAAACTTACTATACTTTTAAACCATTAAAGTCCTTACGACGGGGTCCGGACCCCTGCTAAGAGCGTCACAGGGAGGACTGCTAGGGGTTTTTCTTTCAATGGGAAATCATCAAATGACTCCTCCCTATCTGGGCGGTAAACTCTTACTGACTAAAACCCCACCCGTTTTCCTCCAAAAGCCCTTAGCGCTCCACGGCCGCGGTAACTCTTACTAACAATCCCGCAACAGGGACAGGCTGGATCGGACATTGGTTATTTGGGGACGAATTTAAAACTACAGGCTCAGAGGCGCGGGCTGGTTCGAGCAAGGGTCGTGGCGGACAGTGACGGGAGCATGGCGGGTCTCGGTGGCGAGGATGGAAGGACGGCGGTCTGGGTTTGCGGAGGAGAGTCTGTATCTTTCAAATCTTCGTTATTTCAGATGTAATCCCGGTTACTCCGGGGAGAGGTGTGAAGTCAACGTCTGCCAAGACTATTGTTTTAACAACGGTGTCTGTTCCCTGAATGAGGAGAGGGCGCCTGTCTGCCAATGCACTGAAGATTATGATGGCGAAAGATGCGATGTTCCGGCCTTTCTCGTCAAATGTTTATCACGTGCATACAAGAGTAAGGAAAATTATAATACTCGTAATTAAACAGTGGTTTTCTGGCTAAACTAAACTTTTTTCGAATAAATTTAAAACAAGACGTGTTCTTCAAAAGAAGTGTTCCAGCGTGAAGCCCATTTTCGTTATGATAAACTTATGAGCATTTTATGTTCTCTTTACAGATATAGCGTCGGTTACTCTGGGCAAAGGAGTGAAGTCGACGTGTGCTTCAACTGTTGTCTGATAGCGGAGCTTGTTCGGCACGAGCACGAAGCCGTTGAAGAGTTCACTTGCACGACTACCATCACCTCCGCGTACTACTCAGTAGAACAAAATCGTACCTTAGTATATTAAGTGTTACGTACGCGGCAACTTATCGCAAATGTTCTGTAACAGAGTTTGACAACTTTCAATAATTCAGATGAATTAAAATTTTGAAGATGTTTTTAAAAAGCCTACCTACGATTTGTGAAAAAAATGAGTGATGCTGTCGCTAGAAAATTAGATATAGAATTCGTCTCTCTCTATCACGCAAAACGTCGTATAATTTTATTATGATAGACATCACACGCAATTAGTGCCGTCTCTCTTCATAGATTTAAAACTATGCTCACAACTCCGTCATTTATTGAAACTAAACATTTGTTTTGCTGTCTTATATATTTTGTCTGGATTTCGTGAATTATTGGCCGTCATTTTATGATCGCTTCCTTTTTAGCTACTTATAGGGTATAGTTTACGTTTCAAAATGCATTGTATTATAACTAGTTACATATTTTTCTTTGAACCTTTCAGAAATTTTAAATTTTAGGCTAAGAGTATCTAGCGAATAACAGAATATTTTCCTTATTATTAAAATTTATTGATATTATTTTTCTTAATTAAAAAAGGGATTATTTAAGCTCTAATGTGTTAAGAAATATGTTTTTGAATGATTTCAATAACTGCAGGGGATAAATGACATGTTATTAAGTATAAAAATCGTTAAGGTAACTATGTAATTCTTTTCACTATGACTGTTTATAATATTATGAAATAGTATAACACAGGATCAAACCTGCATTCCTTGAGGAGTAGGCTGAAGTAGCCGACGTTGGTTCGTAGTAATCTGGAATACTGCTCACAGATATGGTCACCTCGTTATAACGTACATAAGCAACGCATTGAGCGAGTCCAAAAAAGATTCTTGTATCATCTTTCTTGTCAAAATAAAACCACGAATCAATTAAAATCATATAAAGACCGTGTTCACCACTTTCAATTTCAAAGTCTCACGAATCGTAGAAAGGTACTAGATCTTTGTTTTCTGCACAAACTTATGTCATCCAAAATAAATAGCGACCTTCTGTCAAAAACATTTATTAATGTCCCTAGTAGATTACCGCGTTCCCACACCTACAATCTGTTCAGACAATCTTGGCGCAAAACTAACTTAGATGACAACTCTCCTCTTGCAAGGGCAACGAAATTGTACAACGCTATATCCCGTAAAGCCGAAATAGATATTAATCACGATGGTCTTAACACATTTAAAAGGAAATTGACTAAGTACTTTCAGGCGGAAGACATTTGATTTATCAATCCAAATATTATTATTAATGTTAATGACATATATTTTAAATCTTCAATTAATCTATTTTTTTAATGAATCCTGATTTTTTTTATGTATATTTTATATTTTTGTAATCCATTAAATTTTAAATTTTGACATAGTGTAATACTTTTAAATATTGACATTATACTTTATTACTTGACATAATTCTTTTTACTGACAGATAATATCAGTATCAACGTGTATTTTGGATTTTATTTTTAGCATATTGTGTCTTTCTTGAAATTAGTATGTCAATCTATAATCTATAATTTGTATTTTTAATTTTATTTTAATAGTCATGTTAAATATTATATTCAGTCGGAGCATGTAGACTCACTAATGTGTAAGTTGTGGTTACCTGTAATTGAGTGTGCATTACACGGAAACATATATATTATGTAACATGTTTGTATTTTACAGAAGTTTTTTGTAGTGTACTTACTCGTAGGTAATCCTTAAATAAATAAATAAATAAATAAATAAGTATATGGGGCCATACTATCCTAGGAAAAGGCTAGGCAGACTATCCTTTTGAGTCGAAATCCGATGTGCAGGCAAAATAGGTATCTGGCAGGGTTGCGGATTATATTCGAAAGAGTTAACGCGGCCCTGGACAGCAAAGGGCACTAGGAGGAGCACAGATGGGTTTTAGTCAGTAAGAGTCTGACACGCCCTTTCGCTCCACCCAGAGCGTTTGATGATTTCCCATCCATAAAAAAGGCATCCAAATGATGTCATAACATCCGGATGACTGGGTTCGTCGTGCCGGATTGCAGTGTCTGATTGAAATTATTCAGTGGGTACTTAATTATTCTAAGGAATTAAATCATACAATGCCAATTATCGTCAAAAATAGTTCTCATGGGAACCACAATTGTTTTAATGAAATTATCAGACAGTTTTGAATGGCGTAGATGGCTGATTCTTTGAACATGTGCTTATCACGCGGCCCTCCCCATCGAACTATATAGTGAGATATAAAATTATGTTATTTTATTTTTCACGTAAAACATAGTTTCAGCACTGTATACAGATGTACATAATATTTTAGAGCCTCCTTAGCTGCAGCTTCTTGCAGCCAGGCTGATCATACCTGCTTTTGAAGTGTCTGGTAGGAATGAGTTATTATTTGAATTCTGAAATATGATTCGAACGTTTTTGTTTGATAGATTGACAGATCCAATTTAAGCCTTCGAGCCATGGAGCTCCAATAATATTCTCTTTAAGAGAAATATGAGTTTTATTTATATTATTTAATAAGCGGCACACCGGATCAGCCCTTTTTGTGTGGTGGGAAATCATCACATGACCCCATCAAATGCTCCTCCTAGTGCCTTTAGCGTTCCAGGGCCGCGGTAACTCTTAGGAATAAAATCCGCAACCCTGGCTGGTTCTGGCCCTAACGGGCCCCTACTCCTATGCTGACATCTCTTTGAGATACTGTGAGCCACTTATTATTTAATAAGTGGCACACAGGATCAGCCCTGTGGTGCTACAATATATTCCTATTGTCATAAACAACTAAGTTATGTTCATAAACGTTCCTCAAATCTCATCATCACTCGTGTCACAATTTCCAAATGTTAGCAGTTCATGCTCGAAAAGTTATAAATATACCATAAAGAACGCATTTTTAAGTAGTAATTTAGATAGTACACGACATGCTTTACCGATTAGACGACCACGACCACGACTAGTGGCCGCAACTTTTTTATTTATTTATTTTTACTTTTTGTGTCTTGTGCGAGGTACAAATAAATATATTTATTTCTTTCTTTCAACGACCAGAAACGATCAACGTTTCTTTAGTTAAATCTGGTGTCGTTGCGGCCACTGGTCGTGGTCGTGGCTGTCTAGTGCACGAGGTGCCTTATACTCACTACCATTTGTTCACACGCAGGGTTTAATTTTTTCCGCCGAGTTACACTTTTAATAGCAATTAAAAGTGTAACTCGGCGGTCGCGCTCAGGGGGCCTACCATGAACTCTTATAGCAGGTCAATTTGAGTCGAAAACAATAACCTCACGGTGCTAATTTGTACCATGAGCGCGCCTGGTAGCAGGCAAGCTAGCGATCACGTGACCTGAATCAGTGAGTGACTAGAGTCCGTCAAACGAAAGAAGTCCCGCGGCAATAAATGGAACTAACAAGATTTGTTAGAGGATAGCGTGCAGTCTCTCAATCTACGCACACTTTAAACATTCACCCTGTATACTATCACGCTATGTGCCATAAAGGTAGCAGTGAATAACCATGATACAAATAAGATCGGCTCCCTATTTCTGAAAATTACCAACAGATTTCATAGACCGACGGTTCCATGACTGCCTCTCCAAAACACTCGGTGCAGGTTCAAACCCCATCAGCCATAATATTATTTTTTGTATTTATTAGGAGAGTACTACCACATCACATGCATATAACATTAAATATATTTCAGAAATTACAAAAAGTGGTCTGATGCACGTGAAAATAACGGTGTACATAACATTCAACATTCATCGGCTCGGTGATAAAACACAATTGTTTAAAAAAGAAATACAAAACAAAGAAACTTTAAATTTAAATTTAACAATGAATGACATAATTTAATAAAAATGAAAAATAAATTTTACGAGAAATGTCCAATACGACTCTCTACTCTATCCGTTGCGGGGTTTTTTTTATGGATAAATCATCAAAATGACTTCTTCCGCTCTGGGTAGACTGGAAGGGAGTGTCAGACTCTTACTGACTAAAACCCATCTGTGTTTCTCCTTATGATCTTTGCGTTCCAGGGTCACGGTGACTCTTACGAACAAATTCCGCAGCCCTAGCAGGCTCTGGCCCTAACGGGCCCCGTCTACTTAGCTGACATCTCTTGGAGGCGCGCATGGAACACAACGCTTCGTCGACCCGGACCAGTGGCGCTATATAGGGTGTATAGCTCCATCCCTCCTTCTCGCTTGAACGACTCACGCTTTAAAACGTCATGGTAGGGCCGCTGGTTGTTATCGGGTCGCGAGCCACCCAACGCTCGCCGTCCGCAAGCCTGTGCCTACGGTGGCCGAAAATCGTCCCGCGACTCCTGACGCCCGGGGCGTCTTCTTCTGTTTCGGCGGCTAAGGCGTGACGTTTGCCTCTTCTTCACACTGCCCGTCCCATCCTTTACTAGCTCTGGACCATGGAGTGAACTAGAGCCGGTAGCGGGAGGTCGCCGTCGCTGATCGCCTCGACGAGGACACGGCGGTGCTCCGCCCAAGCAGGGCAGAACTTCACCGTATGCTCCGCCGTGTCCTCTGCGGTGGTTGACTTCTCTTCTGGTTGGTTTTCCTATGGATAACTTTATGTAGCTCCATCGCGTGTTAATAACCTTAGGAAGTTTCATCAACATCGTGTCATCATCATCATCATCATATCAGCCGAAAGACGTCCACTGCTGGACATAGGCCTCCCCCAAGCGTCGCCACAACAACCGGTCCTGTGCGTCTCGCATCCATCGGTTACCCGCGACCCTCACCAGGTCATCGGTCCACCTTGTGGGAGGCCTTCCAACGCTGCGTCTTCCGGTACGCGGTCGCCACTCCAAAACTTTTCGGCCCCATCGACCATCTGTTCTGCGAGCAACATCGTGTATCATCATCATTATCCACAGTCCAACTTCGCTCACTGCTGAGCATAGGCCTCTCTTTTCGTGTGCCAATCCCCACGTTCCTGTGCCAGCCTCATCAAGGTTCTACCCACGATGGCAACAATATCGTCCGCCCATCTCGCCGCCGGTCGACCAATACTTTTTCTTCCAGTCCTCGGACGCCACTCAGTCACTGCCTTACTCCACCTATCATCAGCGCACCTTGCCAAGTGTCCTGCCCAGTTCCACTTTAGTTCTACAATTCGTTTTCCGATGTTGAAAACCTTCGTACGTCTTTGGATCTCGACGACGTACCTCTGCCAAGCATGGAACGCTCCATGGCTCTCTGTGCAACTATCAGTCTGTACACAGCCTCCTGCGTGAGCGTCCATGTAAGTAAGTAAGTCATGGTGGGTAAAGCACACTGGTTATAAAGGCGGGAATTCAGACATTACGGAATTTTGGCAGGCTTCAGAATGTCGTCCATTTTGATAAAAGCGGCCCATCCAAGGTGTGTTCCTCTCGATACCTCCGTTTGTTGATTTTCTTTGCCAATTGAAAGGATATGGCCAAGATAAACATATCGGTTAATCATCTCCAGCAATTCATTCCCAGATTTGAATCGCTGAAGGTGTTTGCCATAACCTTTGTCTTGGTCATATTCATCCCAAGACCTAACTTAAAAGAAGCATCTTAAAGATTTTGAAGCATTTTCTGGGGGTCATCGAAGTTCTCAGTGAAAATCACAAAGTCATCTGCAAATCTTAAGTGAGACAGTTGGGCAGAAAATTGACGTTAATACCGCTATAGTCCCAATCTATACCCACATTTTTAACGACATCTTCTAGGACTGCTGTGAATAGTTTCGATGAAATGAAAGAAGCATTATCATTACAACGTTTCTCACGAAAAATTATTTGAACAGAAGAGGTGATACTCGACGGCACGTTGTGTTCCACGCGCGTCACAAAAAGATGTCAGCATAAAGACGAGGCCCGCTAGGGCCAGTGCCTGCCAGGGTTGCGGAATTTGTTCGAAAGACAGTCGACTGCTTCACCACATTAAGAGCGACGTGAAGCGGCGCTAGGAGCACGATGGGATTACGCATATTATTATTAGGCATAAATGTGTTATCATAATGTTGATTGCTATAAATACTGCTGTCACAATTACAATGAAGCATAACATTTACTTATTTAAACTTTATGTACAATAGTAGTACATGGGCGGACTTAATGCAACAAGGCATTCTCTGCCAGTTGAACTTTGGGTTAAAAAGACTACACTGTGGTAGGTGCATAGCAAATAAACAAGATTTAAAATAGAATTTTGTTTAGGAAATATTATACAAATAATAATATCATATGTCGCAGCCAACTAGCTTAATCAGCCGTTTAGTTGGCTGCCTAGCCGTTTCATTGAATTGCTTTAACTAGCTGCCTAATCTAGCTCAACCGAATAAGTAGTTATGGATATACTAGGTGTGCTCGGTACAGAAAATGTACGTTATAATATGCTCTAAAGTATAGCAAGTAGCAACCATTCAATTACCTAGATCTTTCTATCCTTAGTGAACAAAAGGTTCACACTCTCTCTCTCAAAATATAACTTGACATAAAGTAACTTCTATTAGCATTAGCGAATCAGTCATTTAGCATTAGCAGACTATCAGATCAAGGTTTTAGCTTTTGCGTCATATAGTGTTTCGTTAGATATTTAGTCAGGCGGAACAAAGACCCCTTGGCATCGGTACCACGTGACAAAACACGGGTAGACCACACGATGACGTGTCCTGCGCGGAAGGATGTTGGACCGGAACGAATTAGAACGAACGTCGTCTGTACCTGATGATTTCCATGGAACGATGGTCGGATCATGTGTCTCACCACATAGGTCGGCACGCCATCCACCCTCGTCTGGTCTAACCTCAGCACACAACAAGACGACACGTCTCTCAACGTCCGTCCTCAGGAATATAGGCTATTCAGGCTAGTTAAAAGAGCCAGATCTGTAACAACACAATCCCCCCAATCAGAAACACGCACGAGAACCTCGAGAGGGAAACGGAACAGAAATCCACAAGGGGCTTACCTCGGGCATATTCAGGAACGAATCCTAATTAGGCAATATAGGCAGCAACTCCATCGATCGCGATACGCGGCTGCCAGCAACAGGTTCTCGTCAAAACGAAACCATCAAGCTCCTTCTGCCACGAGCTTAAATCGGCGCGAAGCACAACCGTTCCAGGCCTCTCGAAGATCCTATTCAAACCAGTCAACCTACCCACAATAGGTTTCAATAATCCATAGACTCTAATAATCCATAGACAAATAGTTTTATCTTGATTCATACTAAATCACCATTTTAATCATTGTGATAAAATCTAATTTAGAAACATTAAAAAACCAATTCTATGTTATATTGGGCTCAATAAGAAACATAAAATTAATTCAGTTTATTTACTCCTTAATTTCCTACGACTCAAGCGCCATCTCTTTGCTGAACGATGAGATACAAGATATGACAAACCACTCAATCATAAGACATGTCGCTAGCCGTCATGAATTACAATTTTGCAACGTCACACTAAATGACATCCATCCAAATTGTCTAATACAACAAAAGTCAAAGTCAAAGCAGGTAGCTACTTTTGAATTGTCAAGGCCGGTCGGTCAAAAAGATGAAGCTATTTGCACGTTCCAAAGCGTAGATCTCTATGGAGAAGAACGTACAAGAAACTCCACGGACACTCTTTTAA
The DNA here is from genome assembly GCA_947386135.1 of Melanchra persicariae. Lineage (NCBI taxonomy): Eukaryota > Metazoa > Arthropoda > Insecta > Lepidoptera > Noctuidae > Melanchra > Melanchra persicariae. The sequence goes on from OX376668.1 coordinate 12,698,842, forward strand.
AAATAATATTTTGTTACAAAGTTATGGTAACATCATTCATATTGAAATTATACATATATGTGAGAACGATGTAAAAGACGTGCAGGATAAAAGAGTCCTGAGTAAAATAGAAACAATTCAAAGAAATAATTAAAATAAACCATGGCAGCCGAGAGATGACCAGTCTCAGCTGACGGCGCCTGTTCACGAACTGTAGTGTATGTACTCGTAAATATCAAAATATCTCACTACAAACCGATAACAGTATTGTGACGTTGCCTCTTAAGAGGCATTGCGTTTATTCTGTTACACGTTGTATACATTAATTTAGTAATTCATACCTGGCGCCACTTTTTATTTAATTGAGAATGAAAATATTTCTTGGTAATAGATCTAGTATCTCGATGATACAAGTTGATGACAAATATAAACTTTGGTAACAAAAAAAATTATTCAAATTTGGAAAGCTGCCACGATACGATAGATAAAACTACTAAGCCAAACTCACGATCAAATTTATGAATATGTTACTGGATTATCGCCAACACCGTACGTATGTGAAATATATCAATTTGAATTATAAACACTTGATAAATTTTGAATAGAAAAAATACGTTAATACTATCACTGAAAAAAAAAATTCGCACTATCTCGGTTTTTAGTAGGAATTAAATTTCAAAACGTAGTGAGTTTTTACTGTATTTACATATTTAATTTTATTTCATTGTATGGAATACTGTGCGTAAGTGAGAACGGAAAACGAAAATATAAACAAATCGATTGTGGTTTGAAAAGGCAACTTCGCCTCGTAAAATTATCCTCTAACATCTATCAGTTGCCAGGGCTGCAGAATTTGATCGAAAGAGTCACCGCGGCCCTGGAACGCAAAGGGCATTAGAAAGAACAAGGATAGGGTTTAGTCAGCAAGACTCTGACACTCCCTTCCGCTCCACCTAGAGCGGAAGGTGTCATTTGATGATTTCCCTTACCTAAAAAAATAAAAAACATCTGTCCAGTATGTCGTGGACATCACTATTTTACAGCAATTTGTTTTGTGAGCTAGTATAAGTCCGAAATTAGCGATAATTCGGTCTTTTACTGGTAAGACTAAGCAAATTTTAAGTTTTACTGGAAAATCTTAGAGTTTTCCGTTTGAACTTTTAATTTCGTTATCATCAGGAAGCCCGCTTATCACAGGAACTCCTGCCAAAATTAAACAGTTTTTTGGCAGCGGTGTGGCTACCTATTAAAAGATTCGTATTCACGGAAATCCAGAGTTTTGGTTTATATCCACCGAGCGGTCAGCGAGAGCTGACGTCTCATTAAAAGTCTGCTGAACCAATCTTGTCTGTAGAACAAGATGTACAGCACGCGTGTGTTTGCGTTGTTAGCACTGTTCGTGGGATTGGCGCATTCGTTCTCCTGGGGTGAGTAGAAGAGTCATGAACGATAATAATTATATTATTTCGAGATTTCTTTTACACTTTCATAGGTAGTTTGTTATGATGAATGCTCTGGGTACACGCGCACGTGGATGCGGTGGGATAGACCAGCCAGTCGATTCTGTTGACATCTCACGGTGTACACTATACTAGGTGGAGTGATTGATAAGTGAGCTGTCATTCTATCTTATTTGTATGGTTTGACAACTCACCCGTCGAGCACCCTGCCCAAGTGTTCACTTCGACATGTTTACAGAATCGCACTGCAGCACTACGCGCATCACAGGTTTATTGCACATTATGTTCAAATGGGTTTGTTTTGTCTTGAAATCTCATAGGAGCGTGTACGTCGTATGTCATTTCATACAAACTTTCAAGTCCTTATTCTTCAAAATGAATGAACCGATTTTAACGAAACTTGGTACTTATGCATACGCTAGATATCCAGGTCTAAATAGTTATCAGAAAACATTTTTGAAAAAGATTTTAGACAGAGAGAGAGAGCGATTTTAAGTTTTCTATAGACAGTAAAAAATCACTATATCCTTCCCCCTGAAATCTTTTTCGAAAAAAAATTCTGATAACTATTTAGACCTAGATATTTAGCGTACGCATACCAAGTTTTATTTAAATCGGTTCATTAATTTCGAAAAATAAGGATTTGAAAGTTTGTATAAAAAGCCGTACCGCGTAAACGCTCTTAAGTCTTCAAATATTTCAACACAAAACAAACCCATTTCCCGTGCCTAAATTATCCTTTAACGTAGGTATAAAACTAGAATATGCTTTTTTGTACACAATTCTTTTCCACAGACGTATGTAGGTGGGTGCTTCTTCGAGCAAGGCATTCTTTGGTGATTTGCGTGGCAACTTTTAATTTTTTTTTTTTTTAAATCGACATCTTCTGTTTCTTAAAGTATACATAAAAGTAATATTTTTTATAGAAGAGGCACCTCAGAGAGTGACATACTTACAGAGATAATCGAGGTTAAAATATTGGAGGCCACGCAAATCACAAAACACCTTTTTTTTAGGTATGACCACTAGCAAGTTAACACACTTGGGATATCAACTGCTATTTTTCCTTCAGCTTTCTTTTTATAATATCTCGCCCGGTTTTTGGCCTTGAACTCTTCATTATTTTTAAGCCTCTCTCTTCTTCTTCTTTCAGACAACTTCTTTCTTTCTAATTTTCCTCTCTTGTTAATGGCATTTTGGTCTAAAAAATAATTCATTTCAATTTTCGCTAATCTGACACTATTTTTTTTTTATTAGGTACTTATAAAATCAGCAACTCATCAACTGTGTCATTTTAAGTTTGATTTAAACGAATTTACATTTGACTAAAGTAATAAAAAATATTGTTATACAATACTATTACTAAACTAAAAGTTATTTGATTTGCGTGAATCAAAACTACCACGTAAACCACGGAAATCACGACCACGGAAATTAAAATAAATCCTTTATTCTAAAAATATACAAAAACCTTTCAAGCAAATATACTGTGTTTTGAATATACGTTGCGTTACCTTGTATTTGTTCTCTACAATATTTTATTCAATAAACAAATTTACAGACACCGGAGAAAATTGTACCACGCAAATCAAAGTTTTGAGAAACCATACCCACGAAACGAGGTTCTTACCATAATTTTTCGGAAACTCAACGCGTCATCACTACTCATCACACAAGCACTCTGCCGGGCCGTCGCGCGTCGGAGCGCGAATCTGTTGTAACGTAAATTAGGATGAAGCAACATCGGGGCGCGAAGTTAAGGATGTGCAAGTGAATTTACAATGATCCACGCAAATCAGTAACTACCCCGGGACAGTTACATTTTAATTTTTTTTAGAAATGTAATTCTTTTAGAACTATGATCTAATTTTTCATAGCATTGTCAACTTTTAAGGACTTAGGGAGTATGTTCCCTTGGGATAATTATTGACATTCACGCGGGCGGAGCCGCGGGCGACAGCTAGTACTACTATAAATTCAAGTTCTTCAAACTTAACAGACAAATGTGGTGCTTGGAAACTTGTTGCGTCTCTTCGTCTTCTCAGTTCAAACACTAGGAAGTGGGCAGACATTTTTGTGTTTTAATTTTTTGAGAAAGTAATAGACATACCACATTTTTAGAATGTATACTCTCTCAATTAAATGAATAAGGGAGCAGAATACACTTGCATGAAGTCTTATTATATTTTGCCCCACTACGGCTGGTACAGTTGGAATTAATAATATAATTTAATGTTGAAAATGCCGATGACCTTGCGAGGGTCGCGGGTAGCCGATGGATGCGAGACGCACAGGACCGGTTGGTGTGGCGACACTTGGGGAGGCCTATGTCCAGCAGTGGACGTCTTTCGACTGATATGATGATAATGACGATGATGAATGTTGAAAATAAATACAGTTTAACAATTTATTTACTTATGAATTAACAAATTAACTATTGAACTAATACAAAAAATTCAGACAAATTTTATTCGTTTATCTGTAAATCCTACCTACAAATATAATAAATGTGAAAGTTTATCACGTTATGTTTGTGTTTCATGCAGGCAAAAACGTATGAACAGATTTGAATTTAGAAGTATTTTCAGGCTGTGCGTGGGCTTTAGAAAATGAATCTTTAAATAAAATATGTGTTTTCCTACTATTGATACTCAGAACACTCAGCGCGCAAGGCCGACCCGCACGTGGCCGGTTTTTTTATAATGAACCCTAAAACTTAAAAAAGTTTTTACAAATACCAAACAGGATAGATAGTACATACCAAATCATTGTATTCGACTGCTATTGTGGGCTGGCGGACGAAACTCAGTACCATGTCCTGTGGGACTGTGAGCTGTAAGCGGACGAACGCGAAGTAATGCTGATGAGCTGGAGTCATGGGGCGATAGGGCCAGTGTGTCAACAACAGTTTGTGGACAGTCCAGAGGGCTTTCAAAGGCTGAGGTCGTTTGCTCACAAATGGTACAGCCGGAGTAAGGAGTTGGAGTTGCAGTACGGTCTGCCAGGTATGGCTCCGCTTACAGCGGCGGAGCGCCCCTGAGGTGGCAGAAGCGGAAATGAGGCCGGCCGTGATATTGCTCTGGGCGAAAAACACTGCCCCGGGGCCCGACGGATTACCTGGCCGTACCCTCATCCTTGCCATGAAGAACCTGGAGCCCCGACTGAGACGACTCTACTCAGCGTGCCTCGAGCAGGTCCAGTTTCCCACTCAGTGGAAGACAGGTTGGTTGATACTGCTCAGGAAGGCGGGGCGCCTTGCGGACTCCCCGTCCGCGTACTGGCGCATAGTGTTGCTTGACGAGGTAGGCAAGCTGTTCGAGCGGATAATCATGAACCGCCTCGTCAGCCACTTGTGCAGAGAAGGGCCGAACCTGAACGGCAACCAATTCGGTTTTTGGTATGGGCGCTCCAGCATATACGCAATTTCGCTGATGTCTCGAGGCGGGGTGATGGTGACGGTATCCTTAGACATTATCCAACGCCTTTTTAAATAAAATACAAAGTAATTTGTCAAAGCCTGACTATTGATAATATAACTTGTACTTTTGTGTGAATAATAATACATCTGCCAACAAACTGCTTTGCAGTTTGGCAGAGGTAATAATTTTAATAAACACTTTTTTTTTAACTCCTTGCCCTGGAAATGTATAAGGGAGGCGCTATGTTATCATCGCGTGCCTCCCTTCCTCCGCCACGTGATCGGGCCTATTTAGCAGAAAGGTGTATCATATACAGGGGACGCGACGGCACAGGCCGGCGGGAGATTTCGTGCGGTATAAGAATAAGAATACAATTTATTTGCAATATGGGATACTACAGGTATTCAAGGAACGCTCCTGAGGGACATCGGGTACGACTGGGTTTTGAGGGACGAGCTCCGGCTGGGGTGAACCTAACGTGTCATGAGGACTACACGCTGAGAGAGTTCGCACAGAAAGGCAGCGTTGCTAGCTATGGCGCGTCCGCGTGGATGTTGACAAAATTATCCCAAGGGAACATAATATGAAATAACATAGATATACATATTAGGTTGGGGAAAAAGTCTTTTCGCATTATAGTATGTATGAACTTGAAATAAAATCTCTTTGGCTATACTATTTGTATCTGGCTGGTTTTGGTATCATTGAAAGTTTAAATTTTAACGAACGTAATTCCAAATTCAAATTAGGAAAATGTGTGATTTTCATTTGTTTTTCGTACTGTCAAGATGAGTGAATCTAATGAAGAAATTCGGTACATTTTAAAATTTTACTACAAAAATGGTAAAAATGCAACGCAAGCCGCGAAAAATATTATGGACCTAGTGGAGTGTCTGTCAGAGTAGCATAAATTTGGTTTAAGCGTTTTCAATCCGGAAATTTTGATATCAAAGATGCACGTCGCTCTGGTCGCCCTATTACGGATAAAATGGATGCCATGTTTGAAAAAGTGGAACAAGATCGGCGTATCAGTAGGTACGACGCAGCTGAAGAACTGGGAATTGACCACAAAACAGTTTTGGCGCATTTCAAAAAAACTGGGTACACAAAAAAGCTCGATATTTGGGTACCTCACCAGCTCACTGAAAGAAACCTAATGAACCGTGTACTCATCTGTGATTCTTTATTACGACGTAATGAAACCGAACCATTTTTGAAGAAGCTGATAACTGCTGATGAAAAGTGGATCACGAACGACAAGAACGTGCGAAAAAGGTCGTGCTCAAAGGCCGGTCAGGCTTCACAGACTGTGGCGAAACCCGGGTTAACTCGTAAAAAAGGTGATGCTGTGTGTGTGGTGGGATTAGAAGGGCATTATTTATTATGAGCATTAATTTTCTCTCACTTTCTTTTTTTCACTTTTTCACTTCATTAGCATTATTTGAAACGCCATTGCTTAACCAGCAACACCAAAGCTATCGCGTCTAAACTACTACTACACTGTTTATAGTAAAGCGATAGTCAACATGAAAATAACAACCTCACTTTAGCATAGAGCATTAAAGCGACAAGTCAATTAACAAACGTCGATCGCCATTCTCATTAGCCCTTTGTAAGTCAGTCTCCACAGCATTAAAATGTTTACTCGTAAACCAAATAGAAAAATTAACCAACGAGCACCTCTGCTTCGCAGCAATAACAAAATGAAAATGGCTCACCAGATTGACGAAAAGAACCTCACGGACATTCACGCACTTCTCCTTGACCTGGCCAGCTGTTATGAAGCTGTTCGCCTCCGTTCTGGACTGGTTTTTCATTTTTCAGGTTGATGAGGGTAGTCGCATAAAACTCGACAAGAAGAAATCTTGACCTCGGAATTTTCCTTGATTTGGTCCCACGTTGAACACAGATATAGGTTATCTATCTAGGTACGACCGGCATATAGGCGCAAAGCTCCTCGTTGCCTTACTTATGGTCAAAAATATGCTGCACTGCACAACACTGCATCCTCGACCAAACATACCACCGCGGTGATGCACTTTGGTTGCGTGTCGAACTTGGGTTTTTCGAGCCAAATTTTACGGCACTTTTAGAGTATGTATAAGCGCGTACATTTAAAAAAGGACGCGCAATGATTGTCACTTTCAATGTCACCAACTATTTTGGATTTTAAAACGCAACCGCCACGTACTTCACTAGCATTTTCACGAATTTCCATGTGGGCCATATGAGTTACATCCCACTTCTGATGACGTAAATGGTACATGTCCCTAGGTAACATCAGCCATGATATTGGAACTACAGTGGGCGTACTATGGGAAATGTTGGTTATTGCGCAATAGAAATACCGTTGGCTTTTAAATCAAATTATAATTCACTCTCGAACTCACAACAACAATATTCTTCCGCCATAGGTACACACACAGCACCAGCTTACAAAACGCGCAGCGGTTCCTAGACTAGTTCACTGCTCGATCGCCACCAGTAGATTGCCGCTGCAAACTCAGCTTCGATCGAGCACGACGTTCTAGACTCCGTCGAACGCCACTAGATGGCGTTGGCGTCTCGATTGTTTAATCGACTAACGTATTTCCTACATACATTTCTTTTTATTGTTGATAGGCATACGCTTGCCACTATCTCACCTGATGGTAAGCGATGATGTGGCCGAAGATGGAGCACGCTTTCCTAGAAGTAACCTATTCACACTTGACTTAAAGACTTTCGGGTTGTAGCTATCAGGAAACACTGAATGTGTTATAAATGTGACTTTTTTCTAAACGTACACCGTTAATCAGTAGAGTAATCGCCACACTACGTTTGTATGAAACAATGACTGACTAGCGCACCCTTAAGAAACCATTTTAGAAGTCGCGTATCTACAAAATAAATAGGAAAATGGAAATCTATATAACAATCACTTTAGTAAATGATAATTTTTATGTTTCAGATATCGTTGTGGCCGAAAACAAACGACTAGAATTTTATTACAAAGGGAATTTAACGCACACAGAAGTCATTCCCTCGGTTACTGATATTACTTCAGTAACATACGATCCAGTCAATAACAGGGTACTGTTTGCCGATGTCACCAACAAGACGTCAATATCCAGCTTTGACCTATCAACGAATGACACACAGCCATTATTTGCGAGAGCATCACAGAAAAACTCCGCGAGGGTCGTCTATGATCCGGTCACACAATTAATGTTTTGGAAGGAATATGACAAAATATACTCGTTATCATTAAATCCTGCCTCGTCTAACGAAGCAGTTGACGTAAAACTTTTGTTTACGTTGAAGCACCCCTGCTATGACATAGCATTAGATAGCTGTGGAGGGTACGTCACTAATGATATCATCATACATAGCAGCAAAACTAATTCTAATAAATCTAAAATAATTTTGGACCATTGCAGTATAGTTCATTTATATTATTTTGTACATTGAAAACAAAATTATATTCTTATTTTAACGACTATAAAAAGAGAGCGTTTTAGACGGGATTATTATACTAAGACTCCAATGTCCGTCTGTCTGTCTGTCTGTCACCAGGTTGTCTCATGAACCGCGATAGCTAGACAGTTGAAATTTTCACAGATGATGTATTTCCGTTGCCGCTGTAACAACAGATACTAAAAATAGGATAAAATAAATATTTAAGTGGGGCTTCATTTATATTTCTATGGGCCCCATCCCCATGCAACAAACGTGATTTTTTTTTTAGATAATGGTACGGAACCCTCCGTGCGCGAGTCCAACTTGCACTTGGCCGGTTTTTTTTTAGTTTATGTAACCTGCAGGATAATTTTCGGAAATAAGGCTCAATGCTCCCATTTGAAAAAGTCTTTTACTGCTTGTATGGTTCAATATTTCAGATGGATATTAGATAAGAAAATAATATACTCACGTTCATTGAGACTTATTTTTTGTATGTATGGGAAATCATTAAATTAATGACCTCTTCCGCTCTGGGTGGAGCGAGAGGAAGTGTCAGACTCTTACTGACTAAATCCCACCCATCCCTACCCATCCGTGCTCCTCCTAGTGCCTAAACAAAAACATAATCATCAAAATCGGTTGAAAATTGGCAAAAATATTGCTGAACAAACATAAAAAAATCAGAAGAATTGAGATCCTCCTCTTATTTTGAAGTCTGTACATGCTCAGAGCCGGTGTATCCTTAATGATACACCATAGGGCAGGGACGGCGAACCAATGGCACGCGTGCCATGAATGGCACGCGACACAATATTTTGGGCACGTCACCTATCACAAAAACCCTAAAAAAAAAAAAAAAATTTTACATCGTGCCCATGGAATGCGAATCTTTCAATTCTACGTTCCCAGGCCAGTGTATCATATATCATACACCTCAATAAAAGGGGTTAAAATAACGAAAAAAAAAATTTGTAGAAAATGATACCAATAGAATTAAGTTCTGGAATAAACAAAAATCCAAAAATCGCCTTGGCGCTAAGGTGGTTTAACAGTCTTTGGCGCTAAGCGTGTTAAAAATTAAATCGTTTGTAAAAAACCGGCCAAGTGCGAGTCGGACTCGCGCACGGAGGGTTCCGTACCATTATCTGTAAAAAAAACGACCAAAAAATCACGTGTAGGTTTTTCACGACGAAGCTGTTTTTCCAGTGTGTGTTTATGACTCGGAAAAAATATTTTTAACTTTGTGAATAATAGTAGTTATTTAAAAATTCCAGGTATATTTATTGGATCACAGACTACGAGATAGAGAGGGCTCGGTTTAATAGTTCCGATAGAGAAGTATTAATAAAGAGTTATACTTATAACAGACGAAGCATTGCTATTGACCAACAGACAAAGAAAATGTACTGGACCGAGAAAATAAATAAAAATGATAATCATTTATTTATTGAAAGTGCTGATTTAAGTGGACAGAACAGAATTAGATATTCTGTCGTAGACGAAACATTTGTTAACTCACTCGCCGTATCAAAAGATTTTATCTACTGGAGGGGCGGTACTCACAATACAATTTATCAATTACCAAAAAATCGGCAGCCTAACGAGAAAGCAAAACTATTTTTAACAGCTAACCGAATCTGTTCATTGTGTCATGTTATAGCAGCCAACTATGCAATAGAGGAACAAACTCAAGGAATTCACAACTGTAAACCTCTGAAGAGTCTGGTACAGTGTAAAAACCTGTGTGTGCACGGTACAAAAGTTAGTGGGGAGTCTCGTTGTGAATGTAAGCCGGGTTACACCGGTGAGAGGTGCGACGTGTCGCTCTGTCACAACTATTGTTTGCACGGAGATTGTAGTATCAGTGCTGAGGGACAACCTAAATGCAGGTAAAACAAGGAAGTTATTCAGGGTCAGCTCACACCGAGACGCGAGGCGCCGCGAGGAGGATCATGTAGCTGTGGAACCCCACAGCTACATGATCCTCCTCGCGGCGCCTCGCGTCTAATTAAATTTTTTTAGTCATTTATATTATTTTAGTGAACCCACTAAAATAATATAAATGACTAAAAAAATTTAATTAGTCCGTTAGACAGATGTACCCATTAGGTACAGTTTTGTGTAGTAACAAGTCTATATTCCATATTTATACTGTGTCTATATCGAGCGTCGCGTCGCCGTCGCGTCGCCACTCGGTGAGCGCTGAGCCTGACGCTTGATTTAACTAACATCAACTGAATCAGCAATTCCCGTACGGAACAAATTTGTATGGCTTATAGATAGTTGTTCCGGGTCTGGCTGTTTGTATCCACGATACGGGAGAAATTCCTAGTCTGGGGCAACGTTTTATTTTTTAAAGTTTACAACGTAATCAGATCCACGTCTTTCCATCACCGTTTCTCAGGAGGGAACTCGTTAGACCTGAAGTTAGCATACTTAGAACACTGACTTGCGTCAGGTTATGGCATTCATCATTATGAACAACTGTTACTACGGGCCCAACATGGAGAGTGACTACAACCCAGTAACGGGGTAACACTCTCTTTGGCAAGACTGTTTTTGTCTCTTCTTTTTAAAATATTTCCTCCATATTGGATATTAAGTATTTTTTTAACGTGTTTAGATGTGTGGGTCGGTATATGTCCTATAACACTTCCTAATAACTATTAAGCATAGTATGTAGCTTATGTTTGTCTGATTAAGTCTTGAGGTGTTTTGTACTTAAGCCTTCTAGCTTTTATCCCATCCATATGGTTGCTTGCCAGGGTGTTTGGGTGTCCAGGGCACATTGCACGCAAAACAGATGGTCGATGGGGCCGAAAAGTTCTTGAGTGGCGACCGCGTACCGGAAGACGCAGCGTCGGAAGGCCTCCCACAAGGTGGACCGATGACCTGGTAAGGGTCGCGGGTAGCCGATGGATGCGAGACGCACAGGACCGGTTGTAGTGGCGATACTTGGGGGAGGCTTATGTCCAGCAGTGGACGTATTTCGGCTGATAAGATGATGACTTGATGTAGTTCTTTACTTTTTTGACTGTGGGAATCGTCAAATCATGGTGTTAATGGCAAGACTGGTGTCAGATTTTCTGGCTAAATGAAAGCCAACGGCTTAACGTGCTTTCCGAGTCACGGTAGCCGCGGCTATTATTATCTAGCCAAGAGCTGGCCGAAGAGGGAAGGCCTCTTTACTCTTGACAGGGTGGACTGTGACCTGGGGCCGTACCATGAGCGAGAAAGAGGGATGGAGCTATATAGGGTGTATAGCTCTATCCCTCTTTCTCGCTCGAACGACTGAAGTTTTAACACTTCATGGTAGGACCGCTGTTGAGGGTTACGGGTAACCGATGGATGCGAGACGCACAGGACCGGCTATTGCGGCGACACTTGGGGGAGGTCTATGTCCAGCAGCGGACGTCTGTCGGTTGTTATGATGATGATGGCGAGGTTTCTTCCCGGTCACTTTTTACCTACTCACTCCTTTTTTTTTGGATTCTCTAGTAAAACTGTTTCTTTACTTCTTTGTTTCAGTTGCATAGCTGGACACTCTGGGGAACGTTGCCAAGTAAGCGATTGTGAAATATACTGTTCAAACAACGGTACATGTACTCTGAACGAGGATAACAAGCCAGTCTGTAAATGTACATCTGATTATGTGGGCGCCAAATGCGACGTTCCCGCTTTTCTAATCAAGTGGATACAGACTTTTTCAATGTTGAAGGACATCCTAAACGCAGGTGAAAATCTTTATAATAAGTGTAAAGACTTGTCATATAATGATCGCATCGACGGCAGGAAGTATCACTCATCTGCCTAGCCTTTTCCCAACTATATCGGGGTCGGTTTTCAATTAAATTGGATTTATCTGAACACCAGTACGGCAGGAACGATATAGAATTTAATCGTTTATATAATAACGTCTCTTATTTTCATACCTAAATAACGCTTGACTCATTGGTCCAAATTGATTTTATTATTGGAATGTGTGTTTATGCCCCTCTATTTTTTTATGGAATCATCAAATGACTTCTGCCGCTCTGACTGGGAGCGGAAGGAAGTGTCAGACTCATACTGACTAAAACCCATCCGTGCTCCTCGTAGTGCCCTTTGCTTTCCAGGGCCGCGGTAACTCTTTCGAATAAAATCCGCAACCGAAACAATAATTTAAGCACATTAAAGTTGTATTTCAACATTCTCTTTATAGATATACCGCCGGTTACTCTGGGCAAAGAGTGAAGTCGACGTGTGCTGCAACTGTTGTCTGATCAGTGGGGCTTGTTCGGCATAAGCACGAGATGTGAAGCAGTTGAAGAGTTCACTATACTATATCATCATTCAACACGCACAATCCAAATCGTTTCCTTTTTTCATTTCATTTTAGGCATCGGTCGAACTAAGACACTGCGACCATTGCGCGAGTAAGCGATCGTCGCATTCATTGGTAAAAACCATCGGCAAAAACCGATAGGCGCCCTCTGTCGGCACGACGGACGGTGCGGTCGTATTTGATCTTTTTATTAGAACGACGCACTGTGGTCTAAAAATCTTTTAGCTAAAAGATTCATCATTATACCCAAATATATCATCCGAGTTAATTTAGCATAAAAATGAATTATTTAAAAACATAGGTACTTTTTTAGTTTTGGTTGTGTGTGATCCTTAAATACCGAAAGTTAAGTTTTCAATTCTCTTTTCAATATAAGTCATACCAGTGTACACGCATTTTTATTTTTGCATATTGTAATCAAGCAACCTGTCTTTCCTTTTTAAAACAAGCTAATGAACTTTGACGGCTTTAAAAAATAAAAAACTGCTGAACTGATTTTGATAAAATTTCAGTGGGACCATTTGGGAAGTATACCCTTTCCAACAAAAATAAGAATTTTTCAAATCGGTTGGCAAGCGACGGAGTTATGCCCGACCAAACATAAAAAAAAAAATACAAACATCCGAATTGAGAACCTCCACCTTTTTTAGAAGTCGGTTAAAAAGGCCTTAAAACAAGGTTAAAAAGTATAAAAAAAACTCTTTTCAAGCAATCTGTTGCAGTTGGCATGGAATCTGTGATTGAACCAAAATAAACGCTACCAAAGCATCAGAATTCCTAAAAATTTTATTTTTTTTAACTTTTTTGTCTTTTTCTGCGGTTGTTTTTTTTTAAGATAAATGTATAATATATCGATATCTCATTTAATTACTTATTTCAAGTGGCATTTATCAAAAAATCTAAAATGTCGCTTACAGCTTGGCAAAAAAGAGTATGATGTGGTGACAAGTGGAACTAAATATTTTACTAAATGGAAACCTATGATGTCGACACTACTTGGCCGACAAGTGTTAGATTTTGAGTAACGTTTATTGTTCCACGTTGATTTTTAACGATTTTATTAAATTCTCTTACTGATTTCCCATATTATGGTGCGTTAAGTGAGATAGTGGCGCCCTCATTTTTTCCAAACTCTTTTTTGCCCAGCTGTACGTAAATTGATACTTCTGGTATCGATATTTTGATGTTGTTTCTTTGGTTAACAGACAGATACAAAACAACATCCTCAGGCCTAAATACCGCAGCAGACCAACTTACTGTAGGACCCCTAATGGTGTATTTGTCCTGCTTCTTTGCGGTGACTCGATAAGATAAGAATTTGAACGGCAGGCTCTCAATCTTTAAGGAGATCACATATTATACTATTTTGACGGCACGGTTGGCGCGGTGGTTGAGCGATTGACTGCTGCGCTGCGTGTCGTGGTTTCGATTCCCGCACGGAACAAATATTTGAATGGCCTACAGATAGTTGTTCCGGGTCTGGCTGTTTGTGTATGTGATTTTATGTTTGTAAACGCACCCACGATACAGGAGAAATTCCTAGTGTAGGGCAACGTTGTTTTAAAACAAAGAAACTATCCTCTTTCTTCTTTATCAAAACCACTTGTGATAAGCTTGCCTGCTATATTTTGGCTGTCATAATTTGACGGTGTCACTTTTTGGAATCTTGTTTTGCTTACATATTTTTATTTCTGGATACCTAGTGTTACATTTAATTTCAAATCATGTTTACTGATGATAATGACTGCCGTTCCTGCTCAGACTGCAAGATGGAAAAGATTGAGAAAAGATGGACAAATCTTTTGTTGAATTGGGTAGGTATTTTTCCCCTTTCCCTTCTCTCATGAACTGCATGAGAAGAACTTCTACTGCAGTAAAAGTATAAGGGCTTTCGTGGACGGGCGCGAAGCATCAATCTTATTTTGCGTTTTCATAGAAGTTATACGGATATGTGTGATAGCAGCCATCTGCGCAGGCCTTTAGCGTTGTTAGCGAGGCCGATTCTATATGATGCAACCTGACTGAGTTTCATCCTAGACAATTGAAATTGAAATGTCGTCACCAGTGAACGCAAATAAAACATTGTGTTCACTGGTCGTTACTAATTGAGGCTGTAGAGGTGTTTTAAGGGTTTGGTGCCATACTATATATACACAATATTTAATAGAACTGTACATTCAATAGCCCACTAAACTGTACATAAATTCAGCTTTTGCCAACAGCTTTACTTGCGTCCAAGTTTTCTGTTCGCAATGTAGCCTATCAGTCTCCAGGGTCTCATCTATATCTGTACCAAAATTCATCCAAGTGATTTAGGCGTCAAAGTGTAACAATCAAACTCACTTTCTCATATATTGTCGTATCCTACGAATAGGGGCGTAACTGCAAAATAGCTACTTTTCAGGAGACACTTTTTTGTGTTTAATTAAATTAAATATGAACAAATATGTATTGGTGGTTTCAAACATTGTGTATGGGTATCTTATGGTTCGGCTGAGATTGTTTTCAATAAATTTTCTTTAAATTTAATACCCATTTTGTCCCTTAAATCTTTATTCTCCGTTGTGTTTAGGCAAATTAAGGCTGGACTTGAGCGATAAGTAACATTATGCCTTTTATCTCCGGAAATGTTGAGGCCACAACCGCCTTAACGTTTTTTTTTATATTATTCTGATGCTTGTATTTATTTTTATGTCATAGGAATTTGTGTTTAATAACTATTTTACCATTACTGAAAGAACATTTGAAAGTAATAAACGAAAATAATCATAGAATTATAATATTTAATTCGAAACATATCTGAATTCTATTAACCTAAGTATTTGCTCTTGTGCACACAGTGTAAAAAATAAAAAAAAAATCAAGATAAGTAATTATAAAAATAGTTCGAAGAACTCTAGAAACCAAAAAATTGTATTTTCATAAAAGATTCGGTTATTTTAATATTTTAAAAATAGTTCGAAGAACTCTAGAAACCAAAAAATTGTATTTTCATAAAAGATTCGGTTATTTTAATATTTAGAAACAAAAGAATATCTCTATGCAATTAGAGCTTAATTTTAAATTACACATAATCATCATAATCAGTCCTTAAAATCAAATTAAACATAATCAAAATCAGTCTAAAACTAAATTGCATTATAATCAAAATCTGTTCATAAAAACAAAATGCACGTTATCAAAACATAATACTTTCTTGGATTCAAAAATCTAACTCTTTTTCATAACCTCGTGGCACGGATGACTCGACGCGATCGCTTTCATCATTGCAACTTTTAAAAGTCATCATCATCTTCCTGTCCTTATCGCATATTACTTGGGACGGCGCAACACGGTTTTTTCTTCCTTTCTGTCCTATCAGCCGTCACAATCCATCCATCATTTCTTTGGTCTACCTCTTCCTCTCTACCCATTCACATTTATATTCATAACCCTTTTAGTTACATACGTTTCATCCCTCCTCTTCACATGACCATACCAGGACAAGCGGTTACCTTTCTACTTTTCCGTCACTGGCGCCACTTTTAAACTACCTCTAATTTACTCATTTCTCACTTTATCCATTCTCGTTACTCCACAAATCCATCGTAACATTCTCATCTCCGCCTCCTCACGGATTTATGGATTTTTCCCTTCAACTTGAGGGGCATCCGTGGGTCACAAGTTGTTACAGTGACCTGTCGTCATTTCATCCATCTTGAGATGTTTCGTTACGTCTCGGTCTATATTGCCATCCCCCTGGACAAGCGACCCGAGGTACTGAAAGTCGGAGCAGATTGGAATAGACGTTCCGGTGAAAGCTATAGGCATAGGACTGGAGAAACCGCCGACATTGCAGAACAGGTATTAACTCTGTTTTGGTTCTGCTCAATTTCTGGCCAACACTCTCTAGCCTCTGCCACCACGTCTCCAATCTGCTCTGGACCTCGAGGCCACTTTTGGAAACTAGCACAATGTCATCAGCAAATAGCATACACCAGGGAGCCTCTTCCTGGATGTCCAACGTTAGAGCGTCCATTATCATCAGGAAGAGGTAAGGGCTAAGGGCCGACCCTTGGTGCAAACCGACTGCCACACTGAAGCTCAGTGGTACCCACTGCAGACCGGACTTGGGTACTGCATCGACTGTACATACTCCCCAGGCACACCTTCCTCCTTATGAGCCCACCAAGCCTATGCCTAGGTAATATGCCTTTGCGAGGTCCACGTACACGATGTGCAAGTTTTTATAAAGCTCTGTATTTCTTGCACAGCTGACGGATAGTGAAAATGGCATCCATTGTACCCCGACCAGGCATAAAACCGAACTGGTTCTGTGAGATTTCAATCTCTTCCCTCAACCGCCTTTCAATAAATTTTTCCCAAGCTCATACTAAGTGACATTAGTTTTATAAACGTATTTGATTTGATTTGATTTGATTTATTCCTCTATAGATGTTGCACTCTAGCACATCACCTTTGTTCTTGAAGATGGGCACCAACGAACTGTTGCACCACTCATTATGTATGGCTTCTTCCAGCAGCAAATTATTGAATCCATCTACCCGTAATGACTTCCATACTTCAATTGTAAACAATTTTCAAAAGTATTGGCTGAAAAAAAATTAAAATCGTAGCCAGCCCCTGTAATATGAAATAGATCGAACAAATTTGTATAATGTATTCTTACTAACGTTGAATAACCATAACATATAAAATATATTTTTTCCAAAACGTTATGAAAAAGGTTAAATAAAGAAATAAATATATTGTCATCTTCGTGTAGGATGCTAAGAATGCGGCCACAAATGCTTTTATATACATTTTCAAGCAATAGAAAAAAAACCTAAGTGCAATTAGGCCCCTTCCCAGAAAAAGCATGAAATTATGTATTCAGTGTTAAAATTTGTACAGAAGGGTTAAAATTGTGTTAGCGTTAGAAATATTGTATTTTAAATAACACTGTGGATATTTTACATGCATCAAAGAAAGAATAAAAGACAAAAACATATTTTGAACGTAGAAGAAAGACACAAACGTAATTAGGGCTTCGTCTCTTCTATACATACGCAATTTAGCAATTCCATAAAACACGGCCACAATCACCATGAGGGTTTTTTTCTACGTACCCAATATTGAAAATTGAATAAGTAATTAAAATTACTTAATTAAGTACAAACTCGTTGATATTATGTGTTTTGAACTTATGAAATACAGTACAATTTAACAAAACATTATTTCATTTCCTTAAAATCCCTTGAGCTATAAAATATTTTGATTTATTTACTTGTTATAATCTTCGTCTGTTTTCTTTCATTTACCCGTTCCAATCAATTACACCTACTGTCGTCCTCGGCGTTTTATTATTTATAATAAAATGTAACGGTAAATTTTATAAATAATAATATAACTAAAGTTTAGTAGTATATGCAAATTTGTTATTTATTTAGAAATCAGATTACGTTCGCCGCAGCTAACAATCTTCGCGTTCCGCCGAATAGTGGCCGAACGGCGCTAGCGCGCTCTCTCCGCGCCCGCGCACCGCCACTACTCGCAAAGAAAGAGGGCGTGACGGCGATTGTGACTTTATTCTTCGTTGAAAATGATGTCCTTAAAATTGTGGCTTTTTAGAAAACCTAATTATTTGTTAGCCTGTACCGTTTTTAATTGTTTTGTTGCACTGTTGCTATGTGTCGTGATGAGCAGAAATTAATTATGCAATAAAAGATAAAAGCCCTTATGTTCGTTAGGGCAGTATTCGTAGGATACGACGATATATTAGTTAGATTTAGAATAATTGACAAATAATGTCCCTATTGCTGGAATTCAGATCTCCTCTCTATGAGAAGGAGTCGACTGTTATCAACAGTGATCGGATAATCGGGCGCTAATATATATAAACTTCACTTTTATTCCCACGAGAGTATAATACGGACATGCATTTCAGAATCCCGGATGAATCGTTCGAAATTCCTGAGATTGCTAAAAATGCCCGCACACTCGTACAAGATATAGTTAAAACTCTCATTGTAATTTTTAAAAATTAAAAAAGCCGATTATTTATAGGCATTCCATTTGTTTTGAATAAAATAAAGATATTAAATCAAAATAACTGCTATAAATTCATTAAGTTTGTTTTAGTTGTTTTTACAAAATTGTTTAATTCCGGGAATCCGGGATTACTTATTTATTCAGAAAGGAATTTCCATATAATTCTTTCACGGGAAGAAGTTTAGTATATAAGCGCCCGATAATCCGATCTCTGGTTATCAACCACGAGGGCACAGTGCTGGTTAGTGCTGTAAAAGAACCCATAACATTATTATTATTCTTCAGCTCAACAAATGCGTACAGCCTAAATCTCCTGTAAAGGAGCTCAACCCATGGAGTATGGCGGAAGTTCTGAATAAATACAGGCAGGACTTATGTGCGGAGGAAATAGAAAGTCCTGTTTTATGTTCTGATATCGAGTCATTTATCCGATATAGGTACCCTATTCTGAGACTGAGGTAAGCAAATAAAAGTTAGATAGATAGATTCATTTATTTGCCTGAAATATGTTTTTTACAGATTTTATCATATTAGTACACAAATCTGCCCACCATACACTAAAGTGCAGTAACAGCAAAATCACGATTTCGAGTAAAACGCATTTAAAGTTAAGAATTGATTTTAAAAAATCAACAGAATGTATAAGCAAAAAAATTTGAATGCAGAAAGGTTGTAAAGGCATAGGTTCACACGTTAAAGCAATAAAAAAAAATATATCTTAATAACTGAATTTATTATGGCCATTTATTCTTTTTGGTGCCTATTACTGCATAGCCTTTTTTGTAAAAAATACCATTTTAAACTTAGTAAAATGCAGCAAAAAGCCCTATTACTGCGTTTGGATCAGTTATTTTGTCAAGAAACCCAACTAACATGCAGTAAGGTCAAAAAAATACTGCATTTTAGTTAGTTTTTTAAGAAAAAAGTGTTCAATTTACTAGTGCAGTAAGAAAAATAGCTAGTTCACATTTTAAAGACCGTTTATTTCTTATTATTTAATCACAATAATTCAACTCACTTATGTAAAATTTACATATCAAAAATAAAAAAAAACATCTAATTAATAAAGGACCCTGCGCAGAATGCACAACCTCCTTTGACAGTTTTCTCTTAATATTAACATATATAACATAATGTATCTAACTGCACTTTAGCTAGGAATAATCATATCTGTGTCATTATGCTATCCAAACTAATCTGCAGTAATGCTGTATTTTACTGCGTGTTAGTCAGTTTATAATGATAAAAGAATGTTAAGTATTCACAACTAAAATGCGACAAGCTTTGATTTTACTGCATTTTAGTTGGGAGTTCGTGACAATAAATTGTATTTTCTTAATTTGCAGTAAAAATAGCTTGTATGGCGGTAAATTTTACTGCGTATTAATTTTTTTTTTAATTTTTTTCCAGAAATATAAAACTATCTAAAGAACTGTAAAATTATATTGCTTACTGCATTTTAGTTATGAAACCTTAAAATTTAATCTGCAGTATAATTTATACTGTATTTTAGTTGGGAAATCACGCCAAATTGTTAATTTTTTTCGTTTGCAGTAAGTGAAAACTGTTAAATAAAAACCATTCTAATAGTCTTAGAAATAAGTAAGTTAATTCAATAGAAAGCTTAAGAAACCCGCTTTCAGAATCACTAATAAAACGAAAAATCACAAAAGGGCTGTTACTGCTCTTTAGTCTCTGGTGGGCAGAAATAGTTTTTGACAATAGTGACTAGTTTAATCCATTTAAGGACGCGTTTCCAAATGGGTAGTCAAATCATTACTTTTTTACACAAAAGTATGTTTGTTAAATAAAATGCTTTGCTTTCTTAAAATGTTTTTCCCATGAATTGTTGTTAGATGTACATGGTACGATTCTGAACTATAAATATAATTTTAGATATGTACATTTTCTCAATAAATGTACCGAAGTGATTTTTTTTACTCCGTTAAGTATATATACAATTTTATATCTATGTCAAAAAAAAAACACTCCCGACCCGTGGTACAACCGGATGTCCAACTGGTTGTACTACGGAGAAGTAAATAAAAGAAGGGGGTGCCCCAAATCCCGAACTCGCTAATTTACTTCTCCGTAGTACAACCAGTTGGACATCGCAGTTGTACCACGGGTCGAAAGACAAAAAAAATAGGTACTAAGTCAAGAATGTCTACATATTATAAGATTACAAATGTCAAAGAAAAATAATTAAATTACAAATTGTCTAAATGTCAAAGAAAACTAAGTAAATTACAAATTGTTTATAATATAACAAATTTCAAATTGGTAGTCACCAAAGAAATTAAATTACAGAATATGTCAATAGCTTAATAAAAATGTCAAATTTAATTTTCATTTATGTCACGTAACTTTCCCATTTGTCCTAGTGTTCATAAATTCCTTAATAGTATAAAAACAATTTTCGATAAGCCATGCTCTGAGATGCTTTTGAAATAAGCTGGTTCGCAGTTCTCTTGTAACCTTTGGTATATTATTAAATATGTTTATTGCCGTTCCAGTAGTGTTTTTATAGCAATACGCTGTTCTACATCTATTTGCCAGAATGTTACACTATATGATCTTAAAACTATAATAGGGTAGATGACTAAAAAATATTAGACACGTATTTTTTTTATGTGAACAAAAAATTAAAAAGTAACTACGTTGATAACTCGTATGACGTCACTTGTATGTACACTTTTTACGTACACGTGACGTCAGCAGCCCCCACTCCTGATCTTTGTTGCGTTTTATCTTCGTCACTTTTTATTGATTTGATAAAACAGACAATACGTGTACAATATTTTTCGATAATCATACTGATGGACTAAATAGAAACATATAATTTTATAACCAGGAATCATCCCAATTCCCTTTACATCCTACCATTACTTATGGTGTGCAAATATTTAATTGTAACCTGTAATGTCACAATATTAATTAGGTACATTAAAAAAAAGAACGAAAATTAACAACATACCGTCACAACAAATAAGATATCAATCGGAACAAATTAATTAATTACTTAATTTATGTCAAAGTTTATACTTAGTCAGTACATGTGTGTGTCATACCTTAAATAAAATGTCAGATTAAGAATACATAAATAATAAATTGTAAATTGTAATTGGTAATGTCATAACTATTATAATTTCAAGTTGTTAATCTAGTTTATCAAGGCCACGTCTGAATGGACTTTGGGAGATCTTTGCCCAGCAGTAGAACATCATCTTCCTGCCCTTGAACCGTCAACCGTCATGATATCACTGATTCCCATTTCTTTCGTATCAATACACACACAATTCCAAATCTTTTGTTTAGCCTTCCTCTACTTCTCCATACATCCTCATTTATCCTGCAGTGGGACAGTAAAGGCTACATAAAAACACTTCTGGTCTACTACAATACTCAGGAGAAGCTATGCCCAGCAGTGGACGTCTCTAGGCCGATATGGCGAAGAGGTGAAGAAGCCCTTTAAAAAGAGAAATTGAAGAAATGAGGGGAGGCCTTTGTTCAGGAGTGGGTTAGTTCAGGCTGACAAAAAATAAAAATCTTTCATGATTTTCCAGATACTATGACATAAAGGAAGTGCAAAAGAAAATGTTCTTAATGACTTCGATAATACTGTACCATTGTTGTGTTAGTTCTATGAACGGGATGGTTGATGGTGACATTTGCATCAACTTAAACAAACCCGAACAGGAAATGATACTAAAGTTCTGCGAGAAATTGTCAGAGATGGAAGTTACTTGTAATAATATTGAGTTAGCTATTAAAGGTTAGAATGTTAACTGTTGATATTTTTACTGAGCTTAAAAATACATAAATCAACTATCCACTTTGATTGACCAATTTCTTTATTGAATTTATATATGTATATGCACAACATTTACTTATTGTATCTTGGACAAAATAAAATCGAAACATGTAGTTAATCTCGAATACTAAAAGCAGAATTGTTCTCAATTTATGAGTGGGATTCCTTAAGTAGTTATAATCAAAACACTCCTCTTCCTCCTCGAGTCATATTTCTCATTACTGAGGCTCGTGACTTCTCCGTCGAACCATCTCTTTGAACATTTCCCTCCAATCACTACACTATAGTTTTTAACATTCCAGATGCATGTGATTCAGTTACACAAGATCCTAAAACCTACAAAAAAAACGCTCAGGGCCAAAAACTTCCAAACATGAAAGCGGATCCATTGGAAACCTGTCCCCACACACTCGAAATGCCTTTATCATCATTGAATTCAATGACCAACGATATGCCGCCGGCAGAAGGCATGACGCAGAAATGTAATGCTTTAATGATAAAATCAGGAGAGTCATGCTCAACATCGGACATCCCTATGTCGTCATTCAACTCTATAGCTACCAGCGCAGCACTAACAGAAAAAAGTAATACTATGTTCCAATCGATTGAGTTTGAATCTTTTGACACAGAAACATTGCCCGGAATACCTCCCTTCAACTCCATCATGACTGTTGGCAAATCGCCGACAGGAAGTTTAAAAATTACCACGACATTCAAATCAGTTGAGTACGAATCATTTATGCCATCCTCACCTGAAAGGCCTTCCTACAATTCCAAAGCTTTCAGCAAATCGCCAACAGGTAGCATGATGCAAAAAATTAATGCTACGTTCAAATCGGTTGAGTACGAATCTTTTGTACCATGCTCAGCATCTGACAGACTCTCATATAACCCGAACGCTTTAGAAAAATCTCCAACAGAAAATACAAAACCAAAGTCGACTAATCAATCTACTAAGCCTAAGTTCGAATCTTTTGAATCATGCTCATCAGTCGAAAGACCTCACCATGAAACGAAAGGTTTAATGAAATCATCAACAGGGAGCCTGAAGCTGAGAATGAATCCAAAATCCAAAGCAAAAGCTAAGTACGAATATTTTGAATCATGCTCATCGGTCGAAAGACCGTCCAATAGCTTAAAAGCTTTAGAAAAGTCCCGATCAGGAAGCATAGAGCAAGAACGGGATGCTAAATCTAAAGCTAAACACAAACCATTTGCATCATCGCCTGGCAGATCCCTTTCTATATCTAAGGCTTTAAACAGAACACCAACAAAAAGCTGGAAGAAGAAGGATGCTAAGTCCAAAACAGCTAAGTACAAATCTAATGAAGTGCCCAAAACGCCGTCCGTTATCTCCATAATGCCTGCTCGCAAATCTTCAACAGACCAAAAATTGAATACGATACAATTCAAATCGTCAGTCACAGTTTTACCATCAGTTGTTACTACTGACGCATCGTATTCAGATGTTGACTATGTCGTGAATTATGGATCGAAGTCTGATACGGAGCTCAAATCACCATATATGGCAATGTCGAAGGGTAAACTTAATGTCGCCCATTTTGCTGGTAACATGCCGGTTGTCGAGTCTGCTGAGCTAGGTGAGATTGTTTTTCTTATTTAAATACAAATATGAGAGTCACATAACCATTTTTTGTTTTTATCGGGGTGGAAATCCTCATGGATGTCCTCCGTGCCGGGGCGGACGAAGGGGTCTGTCAGACTCCTACTGACTAAAACCACCCCGTGTTCCCTCGCACACTTGCACCGGGGGCTACGGGAGCACTTAAGCAATCTTCATCGCAGCCCCCGACTGGTGCCGGCCTGCCTCTGCAGGCTCCGTCTCGTTAAGTAGGGAGAGTGAGGTGTTTAACTCCCCCTACGACATCTCAGAGAGGCGCGCGTGGAACATTACACGCCATCACCTCGGGTAGAGTCACATAACCTAACTTAACATCACGGATGTATTTCAAAAAGGCTAACCCTGTTTGAAATACATCCGTGATGTTAAGTAGAGTAGTAGTAGAGTAGAGGTGGACCTAGACTAGAGTAGGGACTCCGTTTTCCGCACTTAAGCTACCTTTCCATTGACACGCAATCAATCGCAGCAGAGCGCAAAGCGGGAGTAGGGTTGCGAACTGTGTCTGTCTATTGATGTGGAGCGAGATAGTGCGGAGCGGAGTTGCAAACTAAGAGGAGCTAGTTAGTGAGTTGCCGCAACGACTAATTTGAGCGGGCTGCCGGTTTTTTTCCGTTTCCTCGCTTGGCTGCCTTCCCCGCTCCGTTTTCCGGTGTTGTATGAATTTTTAAACTAGTTCGCAAATCTCTGTCCACTGAAGCGGAGCGGAGATATTTTCAACTACATTGGTTAAAGCAGGGCTCGCTCCACTACGCTCCTCTGCGCTCCAGTCAACAGTCAGCCATAGGCTTCCATTCGGTCCGTTGGGATTGGGTGTCTTGGCTATGTTAGCCAGTCTAGCTCCACCCAAAAACACAGCCTACCTAATATTGTTTGTTTTTCAAATTAATAGGCAAAGAATCTAATGTCTATTTTCTTTCATTGGGCCCGCTTAACTTCTACCGTACCGTGTCGTCCCTGATGGAACCAATTGGTTCCAGTATACTTTGAACGAGCCAAAATAATCTTATGACTCAAGAGTTAGTTGTTAATACCACGATAAAAAACAAAATAATATATTCCCTAATAATGACCCCGGATTAAAACTAACTCGGAGCTAAAAAATAAGAGGTTTCCGGCGACTGGGACCGCAATTAACTGAAACCACAGGATTATTATTACATTTATAACGTGTAACAGAATAAACGCAAAACTTCTTAAGGGGTCATTGTTTCATCATTATAAATAACTTATACAATGGGACCAATCCCAAAATCGCGTTAAAAGGAATTGCGTTTATTCTGTTACAAGTTGTATTATTACCTGTAAATTTATCAATAAATTTCGCAACTGTAACGGTTATTTCTCCATTGAGTTCAGAACGACGATGCTTGCCGAACTGTGCTTGCAGCAGATGCAGTCCCAATGGACCGTGTTGCGCAGACCCTGGGAATTCCATGTACAACTGCGACGTCAATGAAGGCACAGCAATGGATTCTTTCACTGATGTGTGTAATTATGTCCAAACAGCTGGACCGGCTTTGAAATCGAAGAAAGGAAAGAGTAAACCGTTTTCGTAAGTAGTAAATCGTTTTTCTACATGCTAAGTGACTCTCTAAGCTCTACGTGACGCGACTTTGTGACTTTGTCCACCACAAGGTTAGTCGCTTCATGATAGCTGCCTTAAAACGTAACTGTTCCAGAAAACGTAAAATAACTAACTAACGTAACTTAACTAATGTAACTTTAAATTGTTTTTATTTTATTTTTACAAGAAAAAGACACTATGGAATATGCATGCAATTTTTTAATTTACAAAATGAAATACTTGTGATCTTTAGAAAGCACTTATGAAATATTTTTAAAATAATTTCATCGGCGAT
Organism: Melanchra persicariae; assembly: GCA_947386135.1. Taxonomy (NCBI): domain Eukaryota; kingdom Metazoa; phylum Arthropoda; class Insecta; order Lepidoptera; family Noctuidae; genus Melanchra; species Melanchra persicariae. The sequence continues at coordinate 12,724,810 of OX376668.1, forward strand.
GAAGTTATAAAGCTTCAAAGTTTACAATTAGAAAGAGAAGTCCGATATGGACTTTGACGTCAAAGTCCATAACGCCTGTACAGCTGCCATATAAAACAGCCTTTTCGCGAGAGTGACAGATATATTTGTTTAAAATAGTTATAGCTCGTTGGTTTTTTGTTAAATTTTGATTCTATTTTCACTGTTATTATTATATTTTTGTATATTTTTAGATAAACTGTGAAGATAACAAATATTTGTTTCATGCATATTCTCTATTCTTGTATGTTTAAGATATAGTTACATTCTATTGTACAAATATGCAAGTAATAATTTTACTCATAGGTAAATCGTTGTAAAATAACTTGCATCCAGTCATAAAATATTTAAATTAATTAAATCTTAATACATATACATTTTGAAAAGAATCCAGTGGCGTGTTATTATCTATTTCAATAAATCGTGTCGTCTTCCGACATGGAACTTTGCTCTGACACATTTATATTTATTTCCCTTCTGCATTTTAAAATGTCCGAAAATGTACGAATTTGAAATTCAACTACGAACGAATTTTAACAGAATAAACGACATAGGAGTGGAACTCTCTGCCTGCGTCTGTGTTTTCAATAGCTTACAACCCTAATCTCTTCAAAGTTAGAGTGAACACGCTCCTTCTGGATAATCTCGCTCCATCGTAGACTTTGTCTCTGTCATCTCTGACATTGACTACAGTCAAGAGCAAACCCATCAGTAACAGCTGCTAGGAAACGTAACTGAAAGGATTTGCAAATGAATATAATGATTGGTCGTTATGGATTTTTCTTGTGTTAGAATAATGAAAAGAATTCTTTTGAATTTCCACGTGTGATAGACAATCAGTACCTATGGTTCATTGAAAAGAAAATAACAAATTAAATAACACATTTTACGCAAAACGTCTAACTACCTATGAAGTTTAGTTTCGGGTAGCCTTTTTTTAGGTTTTTTTTTTCCATATTTCTTTCTATATTACCTCTCCACGGCTCCGCCAATTTTTGCGAAGTGACACTTGTGCTAAGTGGACGTCAGGTGACGTCGTGCGCATAATCTAGTCGTTTCTGGCACTCGCCGGCCGCTGCCGCGGCACCGCTCGCTTCGCTCGCTCGGCTCGTGCGTAGGAGGTCACAGTTCTAACCTAACCTAAACATTTTTTTTTAAATAATTAACCTTTTTTTTGTCATAGCAAATCATTTGACCTAACGTTTATTGTCTAAAGATTGTTTGCTATATATAATAAATCATTTGATTAAAGACTTTATGCCATAATGACATTATCTTTGATAATATTCTGCCGAGTAAAAATTTGACTAAATGAAAAAGTGCGTAGGTACTAAAATCATTCCAAATATTGCATTGGTATAAAAAAGGTTGCTGAAATTTGTTTGAGTAGTGAAATTTTGTCAAATCTTTTCCACAAAACGGCTGGCTCCCGTCCTGGAGAAATACAGAGGCTTACCTCGAGTTACTTCTGTCCTACTTTTCTAATCTTCTTTCAGGTTTAAGAGATTCGCGTACAACAAAAAATTTTTACTCCTATTAACGGCTATGGTTGTACTGATAATAATGATAACATTACTGGTATACATACTAAAGTCTAAAAGTACTCCTGTAACTCAACGATCTGTTGAGCACAAATTGGAAGAAAGATTAAGTGCCAGTCAAGAAGCCAGGTAATATCAATTTTGAATTAATATCAAACATAATATACCAGGAGATAAAGAGCTTGTGGCTAAATTATAACAGCCTCACGAGTCGATCTTCAAGGTGCTAATCTAGGAACCGAACGCAGGTCCTCAGGTTCAGCAGTCGCGTTGTGATTGGAAGATCAACTGATGTTATAAAAAAAAGAAGTTCAAAAACTAAAACCCGTCTACAGAAAATTCACTTTCTAAAAAGTATGAAACAAGAAAACATAGCCGTGGTCATATGCCTATTCTGGTGAAACAGTATGTTTATAGTAATGAAACTTACTTTAGACTTTAGCACTTTTAGGGCAAAGTGACTTACGACCACGGCTGTTTTCTTTTATCATACTTTTTAACCGACTTCAAAAAAAGGTGGAGGTTCTCAATTCGATTGTATTTTTTTTTGTTTCCTCATATCTCCGTCATTTATGAACCGATTTAAAAAAATCTTATTTCATGTGAAAGGCTTCTCGATTGGTCCCATTGAAATTTTATCGAAATCGGTTCAGCAGTTTGATTTTTAAATCCAAAAAGCTGGAAAAAATATGTGGAAAAAACATCCTTGTATACGAAATTGCGTATTTTTGCTTTCCTGTGACTTTTCTGTGGTGTTGTTAGGTGTGGGGTACCACTAAAAAGTGATAAATAAAAAACTTTTTCACAAAAAAAAAACCGACTTTCAAAAAAACGGTATCAAATAACGAAAAAACAGTAGAACGTGAATTTTCTGTAGTCGGGTATTAGTTTTTGAACTTCTTTTTATTTAAATTATTTTGAGGTTAAAATTTCGACATTTATCAACAATATAAATGTATAAATATGTTTAAAATGTGCTATTTAAGCCCTTTTGTTTAATATACAACAGGACCATATTGTAAAATTATTATATATGGTTTAGAAGTTATAGGGAACAGATGAACTGTATAATATAATATTTAAATACATACATACATATTATATACCGGTCAAATTCATAACCCTCCTTTTTGCTTCACCGTACTCGGGTAAAAATGCAATAACCGGGTACAACTGCAGAATATTGCTCATCTTTAACTTTCGAATTTTGCTCGAAGATTTTAAGTGGAGTATAAAATCTCCTAGTAACGCTTGCCGAGGTTGGTCTGTAGATGGGTGACCATATTAACATACCGGGACTCCTTCGTGCCTCGGAAAGCACGTTAAGCCGTTGGTCCCGGCTGTCATTTGTAAATCTTTGGAAGTCGTTACGGATTGTCAGAAGCAAGAAAATCTGACACCAGTCTTGCCAAGAAGTAATGTGTTACCCAATTAATTGGATGTGGAGGTCTGATAGGCAGCCGCTCCACGTAAAATACTGGTATTCAGCTGAATCCGGTTTGACTGGGAGCCAACCCCAATGTAGTTGAGAAAAGGCTAGGCAGATGATGATAAAATCTCCTAGTATTTTTTCATCCGCCTAGCTTTTTCCCAACTTTATTGGGGTCAGTTTCCAGTATATCCGGATTCAGCTGAATACTAGTATTTCACATGGAGCGACTGCTTATCTGGCCTCCATAACCCAGAAAATGGGTACCACGTAACTTCTAGGCAAGCCCGATACCAAACTTTCTGACTTCTGACAAACCGTAACGACTGCCCAAGATCTACAAATGACAACTTAGGCCGACGGCTTAACAGTGTGTTAAGATGGTCACCTATTCACAGACAAACCTTGAAAAGCATTGCTTTACCGGGAAGATCAATCCGTGTGGCTGTTAATTTAGCCCGGAGATACTCCTTAGATACGCTTTGTAAAAAATAAAAATAAACTTTTTATTTCAGACATATTTGGTCCATTATATTGTTAGTAGTTAGACTTAAAAACTATGTTAGAAACATTTAAAAAAAAAAAAAATTAAGTATTTGCCGCCTTCTGGGGCCCCGGGCACACGCACTTGTGCTTGAACCCAGTGCTCCAGAAAGGGGCTGTCCAGCTTGTGGTTGAGCACCTTCAGGATGGTGTTGCTTTATGCAATAATCTATATTGTATCCTATCTATATAGTATTTCTCATAATACCATATACCTTTTGTAGCTTCCACAGAATATTCCAGCTGAATTCTTACATATGCAAGCAAGGGCTCTGTCAAAAGGTCTATGAGCCAACCTCAGAATATACTTATTCATCGCTTAGTAGATGCGTTTTACTATGCACGGGACCACAACTTTGGCCACATCCTATAGGATACACGTACTACAGTAAAAATATAGTAGTCCTTGCAACAAATAAACTTGAATACAAATTTCAATCAGTACCTTCGGAAGCGGTTCATATGTATTTGGCAGAGGCATTCAAACTCTTTCTCGGAGACTTGGCGAAGCTAGAAAGGTACACTTTAGATGCTAGAAGAATGAATATATCAAAAGATGCAATGATCAAGAAGATGTACATCCAAATGGATGTAGATAATGACCCTGACCCTCGAATCAGGCTTGAAACAGATGAATCATACTCGATAAAAGTCGAAACTATAACCAACCAAGTGGTGATCAAACTGCGTTCAGCGTCATTTTGTGGGATAAGACATGCGCTAGAAACTCTTAGCCAATTGATCTTACTCGACCAGAGTACTGGAAACCTCATTACATTATCAAATATGATAATCAAGGACGCTCCCAGCTATAAATATAGAGGTTTAATGATAGACACAGGAAGAAACTACATCCCGGTTCCAGATATCATGAGGACTATTGACGCTATGGCAACAGTCAAGCTCAATACATTTCACTGGAGAATATCTGACGTCACCAGCTTTCCTTTATATCTACCAGCTGTTTTTCAGCTATTTGAATATGGATCTTATAGTAGAAGTCTAGTTTACACAAAAGAGGATGTTAAAGCAGTTGTAAGAAGAGCTGGAATCCGTGGTATACGGATTCTTTTAGAAGTAGCAGTACCAGGACCCGTTGGCAGAGCATGGTCTTGGATACCAGAGGCAACCTGCCCAACCAAGAACAAGAATTTCACTTGCAACAACGTTCTTTGTCTAAGATTAGGAATCCACGAAACAGTTTTTGATATCCTACAAATTATTTATTCAGAGATCTTGGAGATGACGAGGGTCGACGATGTTTTTCATTTGAGTGATGGCGTGTTTTCTTTGGCCAACTGTTTTAATTTAATTGAGTCGAGAGATGGGTTTCTTGACAAGGCTTTGGAACGTTTGAAGCTGGCTAATAAAGGGTTCTTGCCGAAGTTACCGATTATTTGGTATACACCGCATTTGACGAAGGATTTGGAAGCTAGGACTTGGGACAGGTAGGGTGGTTTTTTTTTTTCATCAGGATTAGTCATAAAAAAATCAGTTCGTTTTTCTCATGTTTGCGGGGAAAACTTGGCCAGAGATCGCCCAAGACAGAGAAATTTGGAAGGAAAAAGGGTAGGCCTTTGCCCATCAGTGGGACACAAACGTTGGCTAACAAAAAAAAAATCGTTGATGATAAAATTTCACTGCGATTGCGAAAACAAAGTTATTGACAGTGCACAAAAAGAATTTTCATAACTAATGAAAAGTCATATACACAGTATTAAAAAAAGCTGGAAATATTCATTTTAAGCCAGGCTTTTACCTTTCCAGGTTTGGAGTGCAGCTAATGGAATGGCAGCCAAACCCCTTAGAACAATATCTAAGCAGATTTAAGGCGATTCATTCGAGCAGATGGGATTTGTCCTGTGAAGTTAAAAAGCAGAGGTGTAAAAAATACAGGTAAATACATAATTTGGCTAACTAATGTTTTTCGTGTTTTTGACTCTACGGATTTGTATTACAAAAGAAGATGTGGTGACGCACATTTGAAGCGGGTCAGTGAGCTCTCATTTTGCCACGTTACTTTTGTAGCGGTCTTCCTGGGTGCGCACACGGTTGAGTGCTTTCCATAAAGACCACTTCAGCCCACATCGTGGTGGCAGGTGTTCCTGAGGTTTCTGGAAGTCGGGTGCTGCTCTTGCAACAACTCGCTTCTTACTTTAGGTGGTTGGTTTAAAAAGCAGTCACCTACTGGGCACATTTTTAAACGTCATCTCGAGATCGTCATCGACTCGTAAAGAAGAAGTAGTGACAAAAAATTAAAAGCGTAGACTTATATGGTTTGGTCATATCGAGGTGACAGACAAAAGGCAGACGTGAGTGTTAGCTAAAGAAAGATAGTTGTATAAAGTGGGTGATAGACGTAAACTTACTCGGCTCCACATTGGAGACACACGTGAAGCTTCTGCTTTACTCAATCTGTATTGCGATGTCGTTGACAGAAGAAGCTTTGTGTTGTTTAGGAATTATATCGTAATACATTTAAAATAAAGACGAAGTCGAAAAGTGTGGGTAAAGAACTGGTTTACGAAAAGTGAGCGTTTATCACATTTAAATTTAGTAGTTTGGCGGCTCGCAGTGCTGCCACACGTACTAGTGGAGGCGGGTTACGAGCAAAATTTCAATCTTGTCGGACCGCCAACGAAATTACTCGGCGGTTTTAAAGTACGCGTACTTCGAGTGACACACCTGCGAAAAAGGTCGTCGAGCCACAAGTTCGCGAACTTACTCGCACATCTATCACCCACTTAAGAATTACCCTTAAGAGTTACTAGAGTTACGCATGTCGCTTACAATGACTCAGAGCTGACCCCAATTACACGCACCAAATAACAGTATCAGACCAAACTGAAGGGCCATAACACCTGTCCCTGAACTGATCATCATCAATAATTCAGCCGCAAACGTCCACTGCTGGGCATGGGCCTCCCCAAGTGGGCCTCCATAAAGAGTCGCCATATCAACCGGTCACCTCAACACAACTTGTATTGTTCTAACTGCATCTTGTACGTTTTAAGTCAGAGCGTCGAACAAAACGAGCAATTTCTTTTTAACCACTCCGGCCCAACATGTGAAAATTCCCTAATATAAAGTAAATCTTATGTATATGTAAATAAACATTAAATTCGCGATTAATTCGCGACACACCGGTGTGTCGCCGGGGGTAACCGACTTCAGTGACCTGGGTTTCAGAATTATTCGAAAGAGTTACCGCTGCGCTCGAAAGCAATAATGCACACAACTTAGGAGTGTGTTTCCTTTGAGCATAACGGTTAATATTAATCCTAAAATAAAATAATTAACAAAAGTGAGTTTATTTGTTACGGTATAACACGTAAATCGTAGAACTCATCATCATCATCATATCAGCCAAAAGACGTCAACTGCTGGACATAGGCCTCCCCAAGTGTCGCCACAACAACCGGTCCTGTGCGTCTCGCATCCATCGGTTACCCGCGACCCTCACCAGGTCATCGGTCCACCTTGTGGGAGGCCTTCCAACGCTGCGTCTTCCGGTACGCGGTCGCCACTCCAAAAATTTTCGGCCCCATCGACCATTTGTTCTGCAAGCAATGTGCCCTGCCCACTGCCACTTCAATTTGGCGATCCTTCGGGCTATGTCGGTAACCTTGGTTCTCTTGCGGATTTCGTCATTCCTGATTCGATTCATTCGAACTCCGAGCATTGCCCTCCATTGTTCTTTGGGTAACTTTAAGCCTTCTGATGAGGCCCATTGTGAGCGACCACATTTCAAGTCCATAGGTCATCACTGGCAACACGTACTGGTCATAGACTTTCGTCTTGAGACATTGTGGTATGCGAGACGAGAAGATACCGCGCAACTTTCCGAACGCCGCCCAGCCGAGTCGGATTCGACGCCGACGGTTGACCTCTTTCTCGAGGTTGGCCCTACCTAACTGGATCGAGGTAGATCGTAGAATTTGTTTTGATGAATTTTGGTACAGAGATAGGTACAACCGTGATGACGGTTCCAAGCTTTTTTTTTATGGATGGGAAATCATCAAATGACTCCTTCCGATCTGGGTGGAGCGGGAGTATCAGACTTACTAACTATAACCCATCCATGTTCCTCAAATGCCCTTTGCGTTCCAGGAATGCGGTGACTCTTTAGAACAAACGCAACCCTGGCAGGACGGTTCCAAGCTACTTCTTTGTTACCAGTATTTCACATGAAGCGACTGCTCATCTGACATCCACAACCTAAGAACTACCTACAAACACTTTATCCCTTGGCAAGAATGGTATCAGATTTTTCGCCAAAACAAAAAAAAATCAAACTGGAGAGCTAGAGGCTAGGGATGCTAAAGCGAGCCCGCAAAAGTTTAAAAAAAAATTGTTCCTTGACTCAGATATAATGCTAGCACGACTTTACATACATTTTGAGGCATGAATTGGATTGTCATTCATTGACCAACCCTAGCAAGCATTACTAAACCTTGAAGATTGACCGTAGGTAGAGGCTGGTATCCACATATTGTTAAATTTTCTAAAAATAATGAATGGTCTTCTAAGGGAAAACGCAATGCTAAAAGAAACGGTATTGAAGTATATATCTGTATAATAGAAGAAACTGACTGACTGACATGACTAGTTCCTCCGACTCCGCAGTTTCGACTGTGCGTTAGTCGAAACTACGAAGTCGGTGGAACTAGTCTCGATATTTTAAAGATGGTCATTTTTGGTCTGAGAAGAGCTCGTGGCTAAATCATAACAGTCGCACGGATCGGTCTTCAAGGTTAAGCAACGCTTGCCGAGGTTGGTCTGTGAATGGGTGACCATCTTAAGAGCGTTTACGCGGTACGGCTTTTCATACAATCTTTCAAATCCTTATTCTTCAAAATGAATGAACCGATTTTAACGAAACTTGGTATGCATACGCTAGATATCCAGGTCTAAATAGTTATAAGAAAATATTTTTGAAAAAGATTTCAGAGGGAGAGAGAGAGCGATTTTAAGTTTTCTATAGAAAGTGAAAAATCACTATATCCTTCCTCCTGAACTCTTTTTCAAAAATGTTTTCTTATAACTATTTAGACCTGGATATCTAGCGTATGCATACCAAGTTTCGTTAAAATCGGTTCATTCATTTTGAAGAATAAGGATTTGAAAGATTGTATGAAAAGCCGTACCGCGTAAACGCTCTTAAGATATCGAGTTTCCTTCGTGCCTCGGAAAACACGTTAAGCCGTTAGTCTCGGCTGTCATTTGTAGATCTTTCAAAAGCCAGAAAATCTGACACCAGTCATGCCAAGAAGTACCGTGTTAGTGTTACCCAGTTAATGGGTTGTGGAAGTCGTAAAGGCTAGGCAGATGATGGTACAGTAAGACTGTAGCTACAAGCAGAAGTACGTAAAGTTATTTTATTGTACAGGACTTGGCAAGAGATGTACTCGTGGAAATCATGGCGAAACCTAGAGGTGTTCACGATTGAAGGGGGAGAAGCTGTCCTATGGACCGACCTTGTTGATACTGGTTAGTATTCTTTCTATTTTATTCTACTTTCTTCTGTCTAACTTATGTAGCGGAGACCACGTTTCTATAAGCGTAGCTTGTGATGAGGGGTATCACAAGCTACGCTTATCGAAAGCTAGGTCAAAAGGCGGCTTGAAAAGTACAGGCGGGCTGAATGCGGAAGGCGGAGTACCAGGTGTTGTGCTTGGGAGATTTCCACGGAATTTTTCGTCCAAGACCCAAGCTCAAGTCTATTCTCTCACTAATTACCACTGTAAGGGTGCGTTTCCACCAGTGAGGCTAGATAAATCAAGCGATTCTATTGGTTCTCACATACACATCCCCTCGCAACGCATCCTCGCACATCTCTGGTGGAAACGCTCCCTTAGGCTGACTGTCCCCACTGGAGCGGAGAGGAGAGGAGTGAAGCGGATGTATACTAATATTAACCAATAGAATTACATAAAACAGGAATTTGCGAACTAGTTTAAAAATTTATTCATACAAAACCAGGAAGCGGATCGAGGCAGCGGAACGGAGAAGCGGAGCTGGGAATCGAAACGAGGAAGCAGAAATAATTAGCCACAGGGTCAAATTACTCGTCGGGTGAACTTTCTAACTAGCTCCTCTTAGTTCGCAACTCCGCTCCGCTCTACCTCGCTCCTCGTCAATGGACAGACAGTCCGCAACTCCACTCCGCGTCAATAGACAGGCAACCTTATACGGAAACTTTACAAAACCATTTTTTTTCAAAGAGATTTTTCTTTATAGAATCATTTCCGTTTGACGTACGACCAATTTAAATCGTGCAATAACTTCTGAGGTTTCATAAATTCCCTTGTAGGTTTATTTGACATGTTTTTTTTTTATAATAGTTCAGTTTGAATATCTCATCACCCTTTATCAACCCGTATTAATGCTGAGTTTAGGTCTTAGTCCTTTATCTAGTCTTAACCTAGTCTTGGGTCTTTCACACCCTTTGGCTTCTAGTTTGAACAGGTCAGTCCACCTGGTTCGTGGTCTGCCTACGCTTGTATGGTCAGTTCAGGGTGTATCTCTAATAACATTCGGACAACTACCGATCTACGGAACATGTGGCCTGTGACTTCCTCTTCGTCCACGGTACCACCAGGGTTATGACGGTTAGTTTCGTCGTTTTTTTTTTAGGCACGCGCTTGACTTGATCTCATCTGATGGTAAGCGATGATGTGGCCGAAGATGGAGCACGCTTGCCTAGAAGTAACCCATGCACTCTTGACTTTAAGACTCCCGGGTTGTAGCTATCAGGAAACACAGACTCTGGCTGGGAATTCCGCTCCTTAGCTGTTCTGTTCATTCAATTTATATATGTTACAGGTAATATCGACTATCACTTATGGCCAAGAACAGCAGCAGTAGCGGAGCGGCTGTGGTCTGATATTGTTCTCAATGCTACTGTCACCAGCCATGTTTATGTGAGACTGGATAGTCAGAGGTAAGCATAGAAAAATATACTGGGGCTCGAGTCTACTATTGCAATCGTGTCTCAATGACCAGTCATTGATCGAATATTTGACAACTTTGACAGTTTTTGTATGGGAAATGTGTCATAAGTTTGACGTTATACGTCAAAAATCGATCGTTGACCGGTCATTGAGACACGATTGCAATAGCAGACTGGACCCCCTGGTCCAGAGCAGATCTCTGTAGGTACAATATTTAAATAGGTAAGTCTTAAATTTTCCCACAATTGGTGGTGCTAGCCACCTATTCAAATTATTTTTTTATTATTAAGGCGTTTTAACCGCCTCCCCGATTGAGTAACTCGCGATGATAAATCGACTTGCTCCTTGATTCTATAACAACTTTATGAACGTGTCTCCGTACGACAAAATTATCGCAGCGTTTCAACGAGTGACATTGCTTGACTATGGCGACACCTCCACGAGCGAGTGACTCGCGATGATATGATCGACCCGCTCCTTGATTCTATAACAACTTTATGAACGTGTCTCCGTACGACAAAATTATCACAGCGTTTCGACGAGTGACATTGCTTGACCATGGCGACACCTCCACGAGCGAGTGACTCGCGATGATATGATCGACCCGCTCCTTGATTCTATAACAACTTTATGAACGTGTCTCCTTACGACAAAATTATCGCAGCGTTTCGACGAGTGACATTGCTTGACTATGGCGACACCCACGAGCGAGTGACTCGCGATGATATGATCGACCCGCTCCTTGATTCTATAACAACTTTATGAACGTGTCTCCGTACGACAAAATTTTCGCAGCGTTTCGACGAGTGACATTGCTTGACTATGACGACACCTCCACGAGCGAGTGACTCGCGATGATATGATCGACCTGCTCCTTGATTCTATAACAACTTTATGAACGTGTCTCCTTACGACAAAATTTTCGCAGCGTTTCGACGAGTGACATTGCTTGACTATGGCGACACCCACGAGCGAGTGACTCGCGATGATATGATCGACCCGCTCCTTGATTCTATAACAACTTTATGAACGTGTCTCCGTACGACAAAATTTTCGCAGCGTTTCGACGAGTGACATTGCTTGACTATGACGACACCTCCACGAGCGAGTGACTCGCGATGATATGATCGACCTGCTCCTTGATTCTATAACAACTTTATGAACGTGTCTCCTTACGACAAAATTTTCGCAGCGTTTCGACGAGTGACATTGCTTGACTATGGCGACACCCACGAGCGAGTGACTCGCGATGATATGATCGACCCGCTCCTTGATTCTATAACAACTTTATGAACGTGTCTCCGTACGACAAAATTTTCGCAGCGTTTCGACGAGTGACATTGCTTGACTATGGCGACACCTCCACGAGCGAGTGACTCGCGATGATATGATCGACCTGCTCCTTGATTCCATAACAACTTTATGAACGTGTCTCCGTACGACAAAATTATCGCGGCGTTTCGACGAGTGACATTGCCTGACTATGGCGATACTTCCACGAGCGAGTGACTCGCGATTATATGATCGACCAGCTCCTTGATTTTATAACAACTTTATGAACGTGTCTCCGTACGACAAAATCATCGCGGCGTATCGACGAGTGACATTGCTCGACTATGGCGACACCTCCAAGAGCGAGTGACGTTACTGTCCACAATTTTCTCAAATACTACAGAACCAATTCTGATTAATCTTTCTCTTAGATGCATAAAACGTGCGCAGGTCGCGGAGGCAGCACCAACAGTATCCTAATCATGATTGCGAGTTGTCTGAACGGTGTTTATGTGTGTCACTGTAGTGCAATTACTCATGGGTTGTCGCAGCAGTGATCCACTGTTATATAATTTGTAGTACCTATCAATGCTTACTAACATATTAGTATGTTTCACTAGCCGTTTTTGAGTTTTGGTTACTCGAATTAAACGAAATTCTGTTATACGAGTATTATAATTATCCTAAGATTAATTTCTTTCTCCCAACAGATGGCGAATGGTACTAAAGTCAGTGCAAGTTCAACCTATTTGGCCCCTGTATTGCAGCTTTAGTCCAGGAGTGTGTTTAGAAAAAATAAAACACAAATAACACACAATTATACTGAATTTTATTTTAAACAAACCGAGACTTTGTAGGAATTTTATGAACATCAAAAGTAGGTCATTCAACGTTTGTACATAATACACCGAATACAAAGTAAGGATAAGTATACTTACTTAATTATACTTATGGTATAATATGACTTTTTATCCATTATAATCAGGTATCGTGTTGTTATGTAACAAGGCAATAATGCTATTATTTGGTACCATATTATCTGTATTATTAATAAACACACTGGTACTGTTATTATTGGGTATAACATTAAAATTGTTATTTGTTAACACGCTGATTTTGTTCAAATTCTGTAAAAGACTGGTTTCATTATTGTTAAAACGAAAATTTTCGATAAGTTTGTTTAGTATTACACTGTCATTTTTATATTCTGGATTAATATTGTCACGTTTGTTGTTAGTTAAATTGTAATTTAAATTACGTGCATTAAAGTCCATTTTCCTTCTCCAAAAAATTTCATCCTTTTCAATTGTCTTATGCGGTTGCAACATTAAATTTGAAGATATTTCTCTATTTATTCCGACGATATTGTAATAAGTTCCAGCGACAATCAGGACAAGTCCCAGTGACATCATAAGAATACACTTTTGTAGTCTCCATTTATAGGGACCCAAGCCTGGATGTTCCCAGTTAAGAAGCAGATCTATAAATGGAGGGTAGATTATGATGGCTGGAGTCGTGCCTATAGCTCCGAACTGGAAAAAAAAGAAATTGAGAACTATATTACAAGATAAATTCTTTAAGTCGGGGGTTTTTAAATTATTTTTAACCGACTTCTAAAAAGGAGGAGGTTCTCAATTCGGATGTTTATATTTTTTTATGTTTGTTCGCGCATAACTCCGTCGCTTGCCAACCGATTTGAAAAATTCTTTTTTTGTTGGAAAAAAAAATTCTTTCTAAATGGTCCCATGAAATGATTTGATCGAAATCGGTTTAGTGGTTTGGTTTTTAAATCCAAATAGCTGGAATAAATATGTGGAAAAATTATCTATACGAAATTGCGTATTTTTGTTTTCCTGTGACTATCCAGTGGTGTTGTTAGGTGTGGGGTACCACTAAAAAGTGAAAAATGAAAAAAAAAATAACAGAAAAAAAAATACCGACTTCCAAATAAAAACACTACAGCGTACAAAATAAGTTTAATTTCGGAAGTCGGTGTCAAATAACGAAGAAGCAACCAAAAACACCGTCTACCGAAATTAAAGTTATTTTGTGCTTTGTAGTGTTTTTTTTTTTGTTATATCCCCCTTTTTCAATGGGGACTATATTTCTTGTCACCAAAATTTATATTTGTCATCAAGTTGCATCATCTAATAAATAGATCTATCGCCACGAAGTATTTTCGTTCTCAGATATATAAAAAGTGTCGCCAGGTATGGATTACCAAATTAATGCCAATATGTATGTAAAATAAGAGATGGATTATCAATAAAATCGTAGTTCATTCATTGGATAAAACTTTGTTCTCAAAATAATAGGTTTATTCCTTTAACTTCGTACTCAGAAAGGTATATCTGTCACCAAATATTCGAACATAGGGCACAGGGAGCTTAGGGCACCCCGACTCGGACAGGTTAGGTTAGAAGGGGATGGCGGGGTCAAGTGAGCGAGCGTAGCGAGCGAACAGACCCCGCCATCACCTTCGTGGTTATTTTTTTTAATCCACCCAGTAATATGGTTTACTTCCCGTTTTATAATAAATCCCAACCTATTTATTTGATACTTGATAATATATCCCGAGGATTACATGTGATTTATTATGGAATTGCTTTTTACAATTATTTGGCAACTACATTTTGGTGACAGATCCACTATTTTGAGGACAAACCCTATTATTAAAGAAATTCAAAACGAATAAAATTGGCGATAGCTTAAATCATACCCTTTTTCAATTACGTTTTAACCGTCGTGGGTTCTTTCAACATTTTTAATTTTGCTTTTTGTTTCAAACTTTTTAGAGAGCATAAGTATTGTACATTGTACTTCATGTCGATATAGTTTATTTAATACCCAGAAATACTTACAAATTGTGTTTTTTTTATGTAGTAACTAATGAAAAATATATTACTGCAGCGCCCCTTAGTGAGTAACTACCGTAACACCTATTAAGAACATCATCATCTCATTCTTCAACCAGAAACCCATTACTGAAAACCGCATCAAAATCGTCTTTTGGTTTTGTACAAACAAATGTATACTGCTGCGCCCCCTGGTGAGTTGTCACCGTAACACCTATCTAAGAACATGCACCAATCAACCCGACCCATCACTGAAAACCGCATCATAATCGGACTAGTAGTTTTGGAGATAAACGGCAACATTGGTTTGCACAAACAAAGATCCTCTCACCCCAAACGCATATACATACCATCTCCGTAGGTACCTCGTGGGTAAAAATATGACTGTACAAACACTGGTACAGTGGTTTCCAACACGTGGTTCGCAGATCACTGGTGGTAAAGGGCGAAAATACGGTCCGCGAAAGATTTAAAATGTCTATGTTTCTATCACAACCGTTGTGTTTTCTATGGCAATATGCTCTTTGCTTTGCTATTTATCAATTTTAAAACTATTTACCACTAGTACAAAAAACTTATAGATACTGAATACAAACTAGTAGAAAATATAAAAGCGGAGTAAAAAAGGGAGAGGAAGAACTCATAGGGCGTCAAAATTCGTCCACATCGCTGTCAACAAAAAAAAAAAAGTGGAAAGGAAAAGTGCCCAGAACACTGGCCGCATTGCCACGTTGAATGGCAATGCTGATTCGTTGGCCAAAGAAAAGGTCAGCCCTCTGGTCACGTGAAGAGTCGACTAACTGCTTGCTGATTTTACGAATAATTAATCGATGAGCACTCGGACCCCATGGCCCTAGTGTTTCAACCTCAAACCGCTCAAATACATAATTCCCAATAAGGTTGTATTTGCGCCGTTTGAGATTTTCTTTACTTTTGAATTTATAGTAATCTACATGTTTTGAATATCTATGTGATATAAGTTTATTTTTTTAGTCAATGTGGATCCAGGTCAAATATTGCTGTAGAACATTATTTCCCTCCATCTTGGGCAGTCGGAAAAATAGTCGTGAAAAATAATTACTCACACAGTCACATAGATCGATCGCAGGTAAAGGACATTAGGCGAGGTTGGTCCGTGGATGGTTAAGTCTTACTAAGGCCTCATTTACGGAGACGCGGCTTGCACTAAGTTCAAATATATGTCGTTGTATGAGAGCGTTTTCGGAGAAGCAATTTTACACGCGTTTGCTTGAAACGCAGGCGGAGCCTACGGATGGCATCGCCGCGTTGCAACCCCGCGTGCGTGGTCCCGCGGTCTCACCGCGCAGCAATACAAACATTATAAAAAAAATGTCAAACTCCAAATTGGAAACACAAACAAAAGTCACTTGTGAGGTCAAATTAGTCTCTGGAATTAAAAAAATGAACGTTCCCGCCGGCTCCCATTACCCGCCGCGTCCACCACCGCATCCGCCGCAGCATTGAACGCCGCGGACGCAGCGACTCTTCACGCCCCACACCACGCGCCGCGTCACGCCCCGCATCTTCATAAACAACATCGTACATTGCCTTATGTTTGTGTTTGCGCGTGTAATGATGCTGGCCGCTGCACGCGCCCTGCCGCGCTGTACTGGGTTCTGGAGGCGCCAGAGAGGCAGTCCCTTCATGTGAACTGCAGCGTAATCGCGTAATAGCCCAAAGGATGACTGGTAGAGAATGCCTTGTTGCATTTAGTCCGCCCATGTACCACTATTGTACGTAAAGTATAAATAAATAATACAAAAAAATATTCTTTATATAAGTAAATGCTATGAAACAAAACCCCCCGCCGCGTCTGTCTGTCTGTCTATACGCGATAAACTCAAAAACTACCGTACGGATTTTCATACGGTTGTCACCAATAGACACGGTGATACATGAGGAAGGAAACTAACACGTTTACGTACATTCAAAGTACCTACATACTAACACGACTAAAGTAAGGCCTGGGGGATCCAGAGATCTGTAACAAGTGTTTAGCAAATGTTTTATCTATTTATCTAATATTGAGTGACAACTCAACTTCAAACTCTACATCCTGATATTTTATTTTATCTGTTTAGTACATTTTCCAATGGGCCTCATCAGAAGGCTTAAAGTCACCCAAAGGGCAATGGAGAGGGCAATGCTCGGAGTTTCCTTGCGTTATCGAATCAGGAATGATGATATCCGCAAGAGAACCAAGGTTACCGACATAGCCCGAAGGATCGCCAAATTGAAGTGGCAGTGAGCAGGGCACATTGCTCGCAGAACAGATGGTCGATGGGGCCGAAAAGTTTTGGAGTGGCGACCGCGTACCGGAAGACGCAGCGTTGGAAGGCCTCCCACAAGGTGGACCGATGACCTGGTGAGGGTCGCGGGTAACCGATGGATGCGAGACGCACAGGACCGGTTGTTGTGGCGACGCTTGGGGGAGGCCTATGTCCAGCAGTGGACGTCTTTCGGCTGATATGATGATGATGATGATGATGATGAGTATATTTTCCGTGTGTCCATTACAGCGGGCCCTATCAGAATACCAGCGCAGCAATTTTAGGGTTCCTTAGTCAAAGGGTAAAAACGGGACCCTATTACTAAGACTCCGCTGTCCGTCTGTCTGTCTGTCAGTCACCAGGCTGTATCTCATGAACCGTAATAGCTAGTATAGTTGAAAATTTTACAGATGATGTATTTCTGTTGCCGCTATAACAACAACTAAAAACGTACTCTATTAAATATTTAAGTGGGGCTCCCATACAACAAACGTGATTTTGCCGTTTTTTTATAAATAAAGGTACGGAACTCAAATATACTTACGATTCCCATCATTCTTGTTACGTTAGGCAGGCCATAAGCTATAAGAGTGACAGCAAGCACGTGCAGTATTCTATATACCCTCTCCCAGAACCAGTAATTTGACAGTTTATGGTTCCTTCTTAGATAATACCACTCTATGTCAAAAGCCAGATAGAAACACAAGCCAAATACCATATACAGTGATAGGCATAAGAAAACTTTCAAAGTAACTGCGAAGCTGAAAAAAAAGTAGCAATTATATAGAACGTGTAACAGAAATAATGTAATATCTAAAAAGGGGTCATTGTACTCATCAGTGAACAACTTTTACTATGGCGCCAGATAAATGTGCAATAACGGTCACTGACCCACATAAATTTATTGTGATTCTAATAATATCAAAAACAGAAATAAAGACATACAGCTGTCCTGAATCTACTTAGATCGTGATCTTTTACGTTCTCTAGTAATGAAAAACGGTTCATGATGTATTATTCAGCTATCTACGGAGGGATATTAAGGAAAAGATTAACTGCGAGTGACGTCACTCACAAGTCCCACCATAATAATATTTTTGATTGGCACCATCCAGTAGGTACAAACGACATTTAGTGTGACAAGGATTGAAGAATAACTTCATAAGCATGTAACGTCTCTATTTTCCTTTAATTTTGTTGTTTTTGCTGCGTCAAAAGGAGGGTTATGTTTTTCAAGCGTATGTATGTAGGTATGTATATGTCGCAGCCAACTAGCTGAAACCGCCGTTTCATTAAAAGTCTAGCCTTTTCAATGAATAGTGCCGTTTAATCAGCGACTTAAGTGACATGGGCAAGTCATTAAACGATTATGAACAAAAGATGTCACATAGGTCACTGAAAAACCGGTACATTAAATGAAAAGGCTAGGCAACCAATTAAACGGCTGATTAAGCTAATTGGCTGCGACATATTTATGTCCATTTCTTTGGCACGCCCTACAACCCAAACGGCTGGACGGATTTTGACATAAGAGGTGTAAATTGTGGTAGTGACATAGGCTATATAAATTTTCAAAATGGCGCCCACAAATGAAAAAAATTTGTAACTCACTAAAATGTAGGAAATAAAAAAATTCTATCATGGATCTGAGGCCACAAACTGCATTAGACTGCTTGAAAAGTGACTTGTTTGGAACTTTTTTGTCGTGTTCAGCGGTCGGGTTTTTTGAAAAAGTCATTACTTTTTTCTACAAAACCGTTCTTAATAACATCAATCAAATAATAATTTTTTCACGTTATTTTTAATAGTAGACAAAAACCCTTTTGATGATACTTACGATGAAAATGGAAAGTGTATTGTGATAGGAGCTACAGCATATTCTCCATAATACCAATATCCAAAGAATCCCACCGTTAACATTGCACCAGTATGTATTGGCATAGCTGGAAAACAGAATTTGCGTTAGAAACATCATCATCATCACCATATCAGCCGAAAGACGTCCACTGCTGGACATAGGCCTCCCCCAAATAGGGAGGGTTTACCATAATCACCACGCTTTGCACGCGGGTTGGCAATCGCAGTGTGGCTGTAGCAATCTACATACAGAGAATGCTGCTGCCTATTCTCTGTTGAGCCCCTTAGTCTTAGTTAGTTAGAGACCCACGGGAAGAAACATACTATTAGTGATATAAAACTAACAGTTCCCAGTGGTAAATTGCCTCTCCGCGGCTTTACTCCACGGTTACCATGCAATTTGACGGGATAAAATTTAGCCCATGCAAAGAAGCAATAATAATGCTTTTTGTCATTGAACAGAGATTCCTTTTACCTTTGACAAACACAAAAGCAAACAAATAACTTCACCCCTTTATGACATTAGTTTTGATTATTAATTCCAGGTTTTTTCCCCCTTTTTATTAACATAGGATCATTATTACCCAGTCAACTGCATAGACACTTCAAGATCTCTTAAAATTTTATTTGAATATTACACCTTATGAACATTTACGACCCACGTTAGAGCAACAAGCAACAAGCTAAAACTAAGAAAAATAAAGGAATGCTTTACTAAGTCCGAAATCAAAAACACAAAAGCGAAGGGTAAACACACAAAAGAAAAAAAATCATAGTATTATTACCAGCCAGAACAACGAAGTGAAATTTTTTCGGCTGCTTCATATTGTTCTCAATGGGAAAAGCATAGCACATAGGTTCGAGCACGAAGACGCAAACGCAGCTAAACTGTACCAAGCCCATCACACTCTTGTAAGGAGGTCTGTCCATCGGACTATCTTTTATATCGTGTAAACTGTACCATAAGATGACTAGGATAAGGGCTACTGGAAATTGACAAAATTTATTGTTAATAAGAATTTATCCACAACACATTTTTAATGCTTCTAAACATGTCGTCGATGGGGCCGAAATTTTTTGAAGTGGCGACCGCCTACCGGAAGACGCAGCGTTGGAAGGCCTCCCACAAGGTGGACCGATGACCTGGTGAGGGTCGCGGGTAGCCGATGGATGCGAGACGCACAGGACTGGTTGCTGTGGCGACACTTGTAGGAGGCCTATGTCCAGCAGTGGACGTCTTTCGGCTGATATGATGATGATGATGATGAAGCATGTCCTGATGTAAGTTGTGAATGTGAATGATTAAAGGATTAGAGGAAGACCAAAGAAACGACGGATGGTTTGTGTGAAAGATGCCATGACCATGACCATGACCCGTCTTTACAGCAAAGATGGGTCATGGAACTTGAGTTTTATTACTCCTCCGCTGTTCTTTTCTAACGGAATGCTGACAGTTGAATTGTCTCCGAGAGTTTTCGAGTTTCATTGCCTTGGCGTTTTACTGGCGAGCGCCACAATTGATTATGTCTTTTAGGAGTCGCAGTGACTGGAAATAGTGTAGCGGGTTTGTCACACTGCAGCCAAAGGACTACTTAGAACTAGTAGTAGTTGCAGTTCAGTAGACTGTTTTCCACCTTATAATTAAAATAAGATCTTATGAACGACAAAATCTACGTACCACCAAACAGGTCACAGATCAAGGCAAAAGGCGCAAGTTTCTTCAAATCAGTCACCATGCAGATAATTGCACAGGGTACCATTAAACACAGAATGACCACTTTGAGTGATGGATTGCCACCATCATCGATAGAACCTTCTCCTGTAGCCAGCTCTTTGAGATTCCGGGCTATCATTATTAGGAAAACGCAGCAGGAACCATAAAGGTGGCACAGTAAAGTAGCTTCCACAAGATATCTGCAAAATAACCAACTGCATCAGAAATTATCAACGTCTTCTTGACAGAAATTTTAAAAGGTTTTGGAGTGGCGACCGCGTACCGAAAGACAAAGCGTTGGAAGGTCTCCCACAAGGTAAGCCGATGACCTGTTGAAACACATGGAAATCCACTGGAAGCGACACGCAGAGGACCGGTTGATGTAGCGACACTTTGGGGAGGCTTATGTCCAGCTGTGGATGTCTTTCCGCTGAAATAATGATGATGACATCGATCGATCCCCTTCATCCCGAAGATTTCCATGAACTTCCCTTAGCTGTCTCCACCTTATTGGAGCTTTCAAGACTATACAGTCTTGAAAGCCTTGATTCAAGTATTTTTTTTCTTTTTACATACCTGGAGCCTCTAGCCGCTTTCCGTAGCTTCGGCCAAGGTGACAGATGGACGGCAGCCTCCATAACATCAGGGTAGGTTAACGCATGCATCTGTACTCGTCCGTACAACTTTTGGGCTGACCAGACCAGAATCTGTGGTATACGAAACATAGTATTTAGTAAGAACTATTGGATCTGTAACCCCTGGTTCCTAGAAATAAATTATCGACCCGACATAGATGGTGCCCGATAAACGCAGGTAAGTTATGCGATTGGCTATTGAAAGCTGAACCAAACACAGTTATATATATTTTGCGACAATCATCTGCTAGCCTTTTCCCAACTATATTGGGGTCGACTCTCAGTCAAACCGGATTTAGCTGAATACCAGTATTTTACGTGGGGAGCAGCTGCCTACCAGACCTGCACAACATATTAACTGGGTAGCACGGTACTTCTTGGCAAGACTGGTGTTAGGTTTTCTGGCTTCTGACAATCCGTGACGACTGCCAAAGATCTACAAATGATAGCCGGAACCAACGGCTTAACGTGCTTTCCGAGGCACGGAGAAATCTCGGTATGTTAATATGGTCACCCATCTACAGACCAACCTAGGCAAGCGTTGTTCAACCTTGAAGATTGGCCCGTGCGGCTGTAATAATAATTTTGTGATAATTTTCGTTTGAAAAGCACAGCGTATGTAGATCTAACGCTAAAATGATCAAAGATTGACGTTATCTGTAGGTACTTCACCAGTCTATATTTTTCCCACTGCTAAGCTTTTCCTTAGTGGCAGGCCATTAACGGGGCTTCTTCCACTTCGTGTCGATGGTATATTTAACCTTACAATTTTATTGGCCCAATATTTTATCTAGTACAGGTTGCTGGATGCTATGTCTTGGAAATATTAGTTCTAGGATATGCTGGCGTCCACACGATGATTGAAGAGCAATCGGTGATTATTTTTAGTATGGTAAATTATCTGCCGTGATTTAGTCCTAAAGCGACTCACACAGGCGCAGTATCCGGCAACGGCAGAAAGAAACACATTCGTGGCCATCGCAGCAAACAGTCCACATTCCATGTAGGCTGCATGGAGTGCCACTAGGCCACCGCCTAGGCCACACATTAACATGTGTATTGCAGATTCTATGATACTGAAGAAATTAATATAATATTAAAATATGTTTAACTAGCTTTTGTCGCTTAGGCTTCGCGAGCGTTCTAGTTTAATTTCTCAAAAAAAAAGATTCTGGGATGAAATGCATGAGAAGTGTGTATTTTATTTTTTTTTATGAATGGGCTAGCATTTGACCACGATCACGCCTGATGGAAAGCGATAGATGAGGTCTATGATGAAGCGAGCGTGCCCAGAAGATGTCTTGCTGTAGCGTGATAGGACGAAATTAAAAAATAGACAGATAAATGGATAAACAAATCAATAATGCTTTATTCTACACTACAAAATTAACAAAACTTAGTAGCACTACTTCATAATGTTCATGGTAAAGCTAAAAATATAATAGAAACGAACTTGATGAAATATCTGTGAATAATGAGAGACACATACTTGTTGGGTCTAGTCAAATGTGTTCTTTTGCTACAAAAATCATAGTTTTCAGCGTCGACAGGGTTATTCTTAGATTCAAATCTAGCTTTTGATTCGTTTTCACAATAGCAGCTGACGGTGGTAGGTATCTATTAAAAAGACTTAGAATAGAAAACATATATTAGCCACACAAACACCAAGTCTGTGTTTCCTAATAGCTACAACCTGGGAGACTTTAAGACAAGAGTGAATATGTTCACTCTTGTCTTAAAGTCTCCCAGGTTGTAGCTATTAGACGAAACGCTGAGACGGTAACCCTTTCGGTATGCCGAAAGGGTTACCGTCTCAGCGTTTGTTGGGCGTCGAGACACCAAGCGCTAGCTTTTGTTGGCACCCTGTAGCCTTTAGTAGAAATAGATTGTGAAAGCTTTACATGTTCTGCTAGCTAAAGTTCGCAGTTTTACTGAACTCCTTTCTTTTTTTGGGGCAAGACTGCCACACTACATCCCCAAGCCACTGCAACTTCTGAAAGCCAGAATCAACATTGGCAACCACCAGAAAAAACGCCGAGTCAATGAAGCTCGACGAGTCCCAGAGAAAAGATTCAACTGTCTTGGATCCCGCAACGAAATTAATCAGAAAATAACAGCGGAGGAGTAGGAAAAAAATAAACATAATTTCCACTTCCCTCCTTATAAGCAGGAGACAGAACAGAGCTAAGCCAAATAGGCACTAAGGTATATATACAACTGGGTTAAGCCCAGTTGCCAAGCACCACGGATTATACATTAACACTAATAATAATGGGTCCTAAATTGTGAGCTACTTTTGATTCCAGTAATAGGTATGGCAAAATCGCTTGAACGCACGGAAATTTGTTCTGGTTTCTACAAGGTACGTAAAGTATACAACTCCAGATGTAACCTGAATACTATCTTACATAATATTGCGATAAGTTTGCCAAAGAATACACTCCCATAAGATATGATGTGCGGACTGTTCCTATTCAAGGTCAGGTGTAGAACATTGACAGAAAGGAGAAGACACAAGCTAAAATGAATCCTCTCACCCAGAGCGGAGCGGGAAGGAGTGTTAAAACCCACCCGTGTTCCTCCAAGCGTTCCAGGGCCGCGGTTACTCTTTCGAACAATTCCGCAACCCCAACAGGTTACCAGCCTCTTAGAGGAACTTCTTTACAGACCGGATAGACAATATCGGTAAGTGCTTTTTTATGGTGTTTTAGGCCTCCTACAAAGAAGGCCAACGATCTGATCAGAGCCGCAAGAACTGGATCCGAAAATCACAGGACCAGTTGATGTGGCAACGCTTGAGGGAGGCCAATGCCCAGCAATGAATGTCTTTCGGCTGAAATGTTGAATGATGAGGTTTTTTGAATGTACTTACAGCTGGATTCATGATAGCAGTTTATTAGCTAGAACCAATGATATGGCAAAATTCCCTTGCAGGTACCATTTCACTTGCACTATGCAAGATATAAAAAATTAACACAAAATTCAGAAATATTTCTGACAAGTAATTCTAGCATTTTTATTCCTATGTCAACAAAACTGACACTGACAAATATTTTTGACAAAATTAAAATTGCCATTGTATGATTTCAGTGATATCTATATTACATATAGATATCAGAAACAGTAGAAAGTTTGTGTCTGTACATTAAACAAATTTACCAAAAATGGGTTGGGGACGATGAAGAAGGAACATACTGCACAACAAAAAGATTTTTCAGATTTTCTTGTCTGTCTGTCTGTCTGTCTGTTAACGCTAATCTCTGAAAATACTGTACAGATTTACTTGGAGACAGAGTACAGTTACATGTGGGTTAGCTCTGAGCAACATTTAGTCTTTATTTCAATTAAATTGGTGGCCAGGAAAAAAAGTTACGGGCATTTAAAGATAAATTTTACGGCATGATTTAAATCGTAGCCTCTGCACTGATAGGAACGCAAATTTTGAATTGTTTTAACATGTGAAATCAGCCAAGGCGATTAAAGACCGGACTTTTACTTAGTGATGATGCGTGCGTTCGAACCCCGCCGTATGCAGGTGTTTTCGTAGGTTTTGATTTTCTTTTGTGTTTTTGTTTATGTTTAGATTTCCAACATACTTAACATCAATGTTTAGGTAGTACATTCGCAATATTAATATTCAATTTTTCAAATACCTACAATGCCAATAAAGAGGTTATGACTATAAATAAGTTTTTTTTTTATCTGTAGCATCTCAGTCATGAACGTATGCCAAACAACTTTAAATTAATATTTTTATTTGTAACATTCATAATTATGTTAACACTAGACAAGTAGAAATTATTTGTAACAATATAATATTCTTCAGGACCTAATAGTTGCTCCAATATAAGTCTGTAAATCCACTGTAAATCTACAGCCATCTTCAGGTTATCGATGAAACAGTGGCCCAGTAGATATGTGCAGTACGAAAGATCGCTTGAAACCCACGTCAACCTCACAGAAACCAATCAGCTTTCCATCTCCGCCACGGCCAGCGCCTCTAACATCACCAGCGCCGGAGCCAGCTGTCATTCAGCAACCCGTTACCACTCAGTCAGGACGCACTGTTCGATTTAAGATACCTGCAGATGTATAATTTAAGCTTACTTTTAATTGTTAGTCTGTAAGTTTAGAAGATGTTTATTTTATTTTTATTAGACGAGATTTGCCAACTTTTCATCATGGGTGTCATTTTCGTGGTTTTCGGGGTCGCCAATAACGATTACCGGGTCAAAATCGAAATCCAAGATGGCGCCCACGAGATTTGACAACTTTTCATCATGGGTGTTATTTTCATGGTTTTCGGGGTCGCCAATAACGATTACCGGGTCAAAATCGAAATCGAAGATGGCGCCCACGAGATTTGACAACTTTTCATCATGGGTGTCATTTTAATGGTTTTCGGGATCGCTAATAACGATCACCGGGTCAAAATCGAAATCCAAGATGGTGCCCATGAGATTTGACAACTCTTTTTGTCTTAGAAGCTCCGCTGCACAGGGCTTCGCCACCTGTCCGTGGGTGTTATAATAATAAATGGCCCAGCTTAGCGTTACTGTAGCTTATTAAGCTTAGGAAATGTAAAACGCGCACCTGGTGATAAAGACTGTAATAAATTGTCATTCTTCAAATTCATTCTTGCGCGGAGAATCCGCACCGCAATTCTTAAAATGAGATCAAATGCACAACGCACATCACATCTATGGAAAATGGAGTTGAACTGTCAAAACATTGGTTTGGATTTCCTTGTTATTGTATTGATAAATAGCAATAATATATTTTTTTAAAATTTTTCATTTTTCTTAGATATAAATAATCACTTTTTTAAGACATTATAAGTTTCACTTAAAACAAAAAGTGTTTTGATGTAATTTATTAATCAGTTTGTTGTGTCGAAACTTGGGGGAGGCCTATGTCCAGTAGGTAGTGAACGTCTTTCGGCTAATATGATGATGAAACAAGCAAAATTACTATTTAGACTTCTTACTCTACTATCTTACTACTATTTATTTATTTATTTTACAACTGCCTGAGATGGGAGACAAATATATTATAAAAAAAAGATAAATTAACCAGAATAAAAACAGGATTCCACGCGGACGCAGTCGCGGGTAGCAGCTAGTCTATACATATATATATCTTCTATATCTATACCTGTACGGTGCCAATTTATGTGCGCTGAACAAAAGGGATGGCTGCATTCGTCCCATTGCCGTGGGAACCACTTATCGTCGTATGGCAGCCAAGATTTGCTGTAAATTTTATGGTGAGACTGTTACGGAAAAAATTCAGCCCCTGCACCTAGGTTACGGCTCTAAAGGAGGCTGTGAGGCTGCCGTACACGCTTTGTCGACCTACTTAAATTCTGGGAAAAGTGAGGTCATCCTGAAGGTTGACATAAAGAACACCTTAAATTCAGTAAACAGGGACACCTTGCTGGCAGAAACTAAAAAGAATTACCCCAAATTTATAGTTTCCTTTGGCAATGTTACAGACACCTATCCAAATTACTGTATCGAGACAACCTACTGGAATCTGCTGTTGGCTGTCAACAAGGTGATCCCCTCGGGCCAGTGATTTTTAGTTTAGCCATTCACCCAATTGTTAGAAAGCTAAATTCTGAATTTAATGTTTGGTACCTTGACGACGGAACCTTGGGAGGCGAAGTAGAATCTGTTTTAGATGATCTAAGTTTCTTAAAAAATGAACTCCATTCCATTGGCCTTGATCTCAATCTTTCAAAATGTGAATTATTCCTAGCGGACCATACTGACAGACAACTGACACTTTCAAAATTTAACGCAATAGCACCGGGAATCCAAATTATTGAAAAAAAGACTCTTCGTCTCCTGGGATCTCCAATCTTTGATGATTCGTTTCCCGATTTTATTGCAAAAACAATACAAAAATTCGATGACGTTTCGGAAAGATTGCTCCAAATCAACATGCATTCGGCTATCACCACAATTCGTTTTTGCTGTTTCGGCCCTAAATTGACATATTTTCTTCGTGCTTCCCAGTTATGGAACTCACATCATCACATCACACACACTCATCTTTTAGACCAAATGGATCAAATTATCCGACGAACTTTGTCATTAATTTTGAATGTGGCCTTGGACGACCGAGCTTGGGCACACAATTCCCATTCGCAAGGGAGGACTCGGCGTCCGCAAAATTTCTAGTATAAGTTTACCGGCTTTCATATCTTCGGTCCACGGCGCTGAGAAATTAATCAGGAATATCCAGGCTTCCTTACTGGTTAATTTTGATGTGCCGTGCTTCACTGAAGCTATCGATAGCTGGAAACTCGCTTGCCCGAATACTGACCTACCTGACAAACCATCTTCCCAGAGGCAGTGGGACGAGCCGCTCTGCACAGTATTTCAGAACAATTTACTGACATCTGCTACTTTTGTTGAGCGTGCGCGCCTGCTGGCTGTGGGAAAATGGGAGTCGGGTCTTTGGCTTCATGCACTACCGTCGTCGAACCTAGGCAATTTGCTCGACGACACCACTTTCCGCCTCGCTGCTTCTTTACGTTTAGGAGCCCCATGTTGTTCTCCTCATCGCTGTCACTGTGGTAAAGCTGTCAACAGCCTCGGGCACCATGGCCTTTCTTGTAGCCGCAGTGCGGGCCGTTTTGCGCGACATGCTAATTTAAACGACATTATCCGACGAGCTCTCGTCACCGTCGGCGTTTCAGACGTATTAGAACCCAATGGCTTGGCACGTGACGATGGCAAAGGACCGGACGGCATGTCTTTGTTTCCATGGAAGATGAGTAGGCCTTTAGTGTGGGACGCAACCTGTGTCGATACTCTTGCGCCACCCCATTTTTCTAGTTCATCGTGTTGTGCTGGCGCTGCCGCTGCGGCTGCGGAAAACCTCAAGCGGCGTAAATATAGTAACCTTGTTGGTAACTATATTTTCGAGCCGTTTGGGGTTGAAACCTTTGGGCCGTGGGGCCCTTGTGCTCACAGCCTTTTCAAAGAAATTTCGAAACGGCTGGCTGACACTTCCCTTTCCAGCTTTTGCCGCCTCGGTCGACGGCCCTAGCCTTGCGCGGCCTCCTCCATCTTTCGTTTATCCGCCGCAAGCGGCGGCCGGAGGTTCTGGGCCGGGAGGAGCCTTGACTCCAAGGCCTCCAGGCGGACATTCATCATGCCCCCACACTGTTGCATGCAGATGCGGTCGATCTTCTCGATGTCCGCATCGGGCGCAGTTGTAGGGTCAGGGGCCGATGGCGGGGCCGCAACCACCGGGGAGCCGGCAGCTACCCTCTGCGCGGCAACCTCTCGTTACAGGTCCTCCAGCTCAGCTCGGAGACGGCCGTTCTCCTCCCACAGCTTCGCCGTCTCCTCCGAGCTTGTTCGGCCAAGGAGGACCTCTACCGCCTCCTTGATCCGCTCAGCCGCCTCTTTAAGCTTCCGGATTTTGTGGCAACTTCCACTTTTTGTGGTAACCATCGCATGTGCAACGGTCAGTTGCCATCTTCCACCTTATATTTCTACCCACATATATAATTATATATATATATTTTGTTCATTTATTTCGTTTTAATTTATAAACTGTTCCGATCGACGTCATTCTGTCAACGCCGGCTGTCGCTGAAAACCAGCGCTGTGGCTCTGTCTTGCACATGAGTTCCAGCATTATGCTGAGCGATGGCCGTTTTACGCGAATGTGACGCATATCTTCCTAACTTACGTAACAATTGTAATTTTGTTTATTTTTGGTATGCGTCATGCTTGGCGCAAATAAAATCTTTTACTTTCTTTCTTTTTCTTTCTAACTTTCAGGACAACGTCCACGCCGACCAGAACCTGGCGACTGAGTGCCGCCGCCGTTAAACCCACCCCGGAGGCCGTCTGAGCAGCCCGCCGCACTCGAGCTTGTCGAGCCATCTCGCCGACTACGTCAGCCGCGGCCACCTTCCGCTGCGCCCGCTTTGCAGCGCCAGCCTCCGCTTTATTTCTGCCGAGCAAAAGCGGGGATGCAGCGGAGTCTCCGCTGAGGTCGGCGAGCGTGGTCTCGTCGCTCATAGCTTCTACTTAGGGTCGATCTAAACTGACCCCTGGAATCGGCGTTGCGGGCCGCAAGAACCGACCTTTTTGGTCGCGCTGCGGCAGCCAAGCGGATGTTCCGCCCACCACTGCGCGACCACCTCTCCGTGATGTCGGTACCTTCGCGGCCGACAATTCTTCCTCGCTCGAGGAGGGATTTAAGGCCTCCCCGCGCGATCGCTTCCCCCAAAATTTTGAGGGGGTGCTTGATCCTCCTCGGCTCTCGCTGCCGCTTCCAGCAGACGGCTCATCAATCTCCGCCAAAACTGGACCTAGATGGTTTTTTATCTTAGAGGTAGCCTTCCTCTGGGCCGAGCGGTCAAGCCAAGCAACATGCAAGCACATTAAACATGCCTCCGTCCTCTGTCCGGCTAACCTGAATCAGCGGACCCGCCGGAAACTCTCTCCAAAGGATTGCTCCGTGAGGAGAGAGCAACTGCCGCGTTGGTGCGCCCTGCACCGCAGCGGCATTGGTCGCATCCTTTGCCAATCGACGACTGTCGATCGGACAGGAGCGACCCCATCTCCGCAGAAATTCACCACAGACAATAACCCCTCCGGCATGAAGAGACTATTGCACGATGGCATCAATATCGTCCACCCATCTCGCCGCCGGCCGACCAATACTTTTTCTTTCAGTCCTCGGACGCCACTCAGCCACTGCCTTACTCCACTTATCATCACTGCGCCTTGCCAAGTGCCCTGCCCAGCTCCACTTTAGTTCCACAATTCGTTTTCCGATGTTGAAAACCTTCGTACGTCTTCGGATCTCGACAACGTACCTGTGCCAAGCATGGAACGCTTCATGGCTCTCTGTACACATCAGTCTGTACACAGCCTCCTGCGTGAGCATCCATGGAAAAACACACTGGTTATAGAGGCGGGAATTCAGACATTGCGGAATTTTGGCAGGCTTCAGAATGTCGTCCATTTTGATAAAAGCAGTCCATCCAAGCTGTGTTCCTCTCGATACCTCCGTTTGTTGATTTTCTTTGCCAATTGAAAGGATATGGTCAAGTTATACATATCGGTTAATCATCTCCAACGATTCATTTTTCCAACTTAGTATGATCGCTGAAGGTGTTTGCCATAACCTTCGTTTTGGGCATATTCATCCTAGACCCAACTTAAAAGAAGCATCTTAAAGATTTTGAAGCATTTTCTGGTTTTATCGAAGTTCTCAGTGAAAACCACAAAGTCATCTGAAAATCTTAACTGAGACAGGTAGGCACAAAATTGACGTTAATACCGCTATAGTCCCAATCTATACCTACTTTTAATGACATCTTCTAGGACTGCTGTGAATAGTTTCGATGAAATGAGAGAAACGTTATCATTAAAACGTTTCTCACGAAAAAATTACTTAAACACAAGAGGTGATACAGCCAGTGCCTTGCATAACACTCTTCCAAATTCCTAATTTTATGAGGGGTCAAGCAACGCGGGCATGTGGATGGCGAGCGTTGGGTGGCTTGGCTTGGTCCGATGAGAACCAGGCCCGGGTCGACGGGGCGTTGTGTTCCACGCGCGACACAAAAAGATGACAGCATAAAAGACCCGTCTTTTATGCGGTCGGTCATCTTTGGCAGGCACTGATCCTAGCGGGTCGGGGCCCGCTAGGGCCAGTGCCTGTCGGGGATGCGGAATTTGTTTGAAAGATTCACCGCGGCCCTGGAATGCAAAGGGCATTAAAAACAACACTGATGGGTCTAGTCAGTAAGAGTCTGACAGAACCGCCCAGAACGGAAGGAGTCATTTGATGTTTTCCCGTTCATAAAAAGGGGTCAAGCAATGCTAGGTATTGACTGTCCGTATATTAATCATAATGACCTTACCAAGCCACATAATTTTACTTTCCGACATACACGCGAACGAAGCCGCGGGCAACAGCTAGTTTCTAATATTTTAAGATAATTTGTACAGAGCGCTTAGCGAACCCTTTATATTCTACGGGTAACTTGTTGTATAACCATGTTGTGCAAAAACCATTCAGTAGGTAGTTATTAAATAATGGAGATAATCTCCATTATTTAATAACTACTGAATGGTTTTTGCAAAACAACGTTTTACCCACTTTCATTCTAATATAAGAAAGTAAAATTACTTTTGAAAAAGTTTGCTATGAATGTCAGTTGGATTCTGAGACAAAAGTTTAAATATTTTAATTCTTGAGCTCAATTACCGTACACACTTATCTGACCTTAATCTCCAAAGTGCTGTATAAATACGGATTTAATTTATTCCCACGTCGATTTTTTTTCTCCTACAGCATGCTTTAGCTAGCATAGTCTGCTGGTTGTAGCATGGAACGCATAAACTGATTGCGCAGTATTATCTGGCACATAAATATGTCTTAAAACGTACTCACATAATAATATACCTGAGTGTACTTGTGTAATATATTTAAGAGAAATTATTATTATTTTAAATTTGGTGTAGGATGCAACATGTGTCGACACCCTAGCGCCATCCCATCTTCTTAACACGGCGGATTGTGCTGGGGCGGCTGCTGAGGGTGCAGAAAATCTCAAACGACGCAAATACAAGAACCTTATTGGGTTGAGTTATGTATTTGAGCCGTTTGGGGTTGAAACACTAGGGCCACGGGGTCCGAGTGCTCATAAAGTTTTTCGCGAAATCAGCAAGCAATTAGTCATCTCTTCACGTGACCAGAGGGCTGGCCTATTCTTTGGCCAACGAATCAGCCCAGTCAGTCCAGTGTTCTGGGCACTTTTCACGTTGACAGCGATGTGGACGAATTTGTCGATGCCGAGTTCTTCTCCTCCCCCTTTTTACTTCGCTTGTATATTTTCTGCCAGTTTTGTATTTAGTATCTATAAGTTTTATGTGTTTAAGTAGTTGATTTGATGACAATAATTATAATGTAATTCAGGCTTGCAGTATTTTGTTTCTAAAATAATATAAGAATTATGTGTGATCTATAGATAATGACACTGGGTAATATTGTTACTCACTTGCCGTTTTAGACGAGTTAGCAATAGATAAATTGTTCTTTAGATTGTCGTTGAATGAGATAGAATAGAATAGAATAGAATTTATTTCAACGAAAGTGTTACATTGTACACCACAACTTAAGACTAAGTATTAATCAAAATAAGTACTTACAATCAGTTCACAAAACATACATTCTTTAAAAATCAAGTTTAGTAATCATGTAGTACACTAAATAATGCGTTATTGTTTGACAACATGACTCATAAATAACTTGCCATAATGTTATCACCAGTTTATAAATAAAACATAATGTTACTTATCAGTAATTGAGCTGTTTCATATCAAAACTATCATATTAAACAAAAGTATTACATGGAATTGCCAATAATATGCTAATTTGACACAAAATCAACACAGCTTTACTTTACTAATGGATGTATTTACTCACACACATTATATATTTATTATTATATAAATATACAAAAATACACATAAATAATTATAACAGTTGGATTAATGTAAGTTATAGATACGTATTTATACTTTTTTTATTTTTGCATTTAATATTACACATAATTTACTTGCATATTTGTATGCATTTTTCTGTCCGTTCATAATCTAAACTACTTAGAAATTCATCCAGTGCCCTCCTGCAAATAGAACTATCGTGTCTTTTAAGGTCTTAACCTTACTTATGCGATTGTAAAGCAACGGGGCCAGGTAGGAAGAAAAACACTGAGCAAAAGTAGTTTTACATGAAGGAACTTTATAAACTTCATGTGATCTTCTAATGGATTGACTATTTGGCAGAAGTGTTGTCTCAAAACAATGCTTTTAATGTAAAGTTGACGAATATCTAGGACCTCAAACTCTTCATATAATTTTGACGTAGAGTATCTAAAGGGTTTGAAATTAAGAACTTTTAAAATACACCTCTGGGCGCGTTCAACTTTTATAAGAGTACTTTTTCGTGCACCACCCCAAGCGGCAATACCATAAGTAGTGATTGATTGACATAAAGTAAGGTAAACCATTCTGTTAGTCTTTCTGTCCCTGAGGTTTCTATTTTTTTTGAAAATAGGTATTAGTTTCCGTATTATAAGATTACAGGTGGTACATCCGCCAAGGTGAACACCGTGAGATGTCGACAGAATCGATCGGCTGTAAACATTTCGAAGTGAACACTTGGGCAGGGCGCACGACAGGTGAGTTGTCAAACCATATAAATAAGATGGAATGACAGCTCTATTGTCGTTCACTCCGCCAAGGTGAACACCGTGAGATGTCGACAGAATCGACCGGCTGATATATGTAGTTTCCAACTCATTTTTTATCAATTTCAATACCAAGGTATTTAATATTATTAGTTGCAGATAAAATATGGCAATCACAGTCTCTAATAGCAAGAGAACAATTAGAAGAGTGCGCTTTCAAAAGGAAATCTGGAGGTGGCTGTAGATTGTTTTTGATGCTAAATGTTACATATTTGGTTTTATTTAAGTTTAGAATAAGAATAAAAATATTATTTATTTGCAAGAATACGAGTACAACAAGCTGACAAGTATACATTAGGGATTCCGTCATATTCTACCAGGTCACTGGTGTGCAAATATTGAGTATAGGTTGTTACTACAAATACACCTCATACAAAACCCTAAAAAAAAAATTGTGTTTTGAAAAATTACAAATAAAATTAAAATATTTAGTAATGTGCAAAGTAAAAAGAAGGTGTTCATGAAACATAAAGCCAATATTAAAAATAATAAAATTAAACAATCTGAATAAAGAAAATAAAGAAATAAATGGATGGTCAAACTACAAAATTAAATTAACAATTACTTAAAAAAAAATTTATCAAAACTTTATCTGCGAGAAACTCGGAAATATTGTAATAGCTCTTTTGTATAAGGAAGTTTTTGAGTTGCTTTTTAAATAAGTTTAACGTAAGTAAATTGTAGTCAAGCCAATTTATTATTTTTTGGAGCCCACTCTCAGCTGATGTTTTGACTTGAGTCCATGTTGAATGTTGAAATAAAATCACCGTATCGTCAGCAAATGTAATTAATTTTGAATCAGGTATTTTAGTATGGCATAAATTATTAACATAAATGAGGAACAAAATAGGCCCAAGTACTGACCCTTGAGGTTCTCCAAAATATTTTTTTAGTTTTGAGCTAGTAATTTCTCCGATTTAAATGTTTGTATCCTATTACTAAGATAATCTTTAAAAAGTTCCAGTGGCACACCCCTGATGCCTATAGACTCTAATTTACGAATCAGTAAAGAAATTGAGACACTATCAAAAGCCTTGGCTAAATCCAAAAATACACCTATGCATTTCTTCTTGCAATCAAGATTCCCAGCTATATTGGCAATCAAATCCTCCACAGCATCTACAGTTGATTTGTTTTTTCTAAAACCAAATTGATTTTTGGCCAAAAAATATTTTTCTCTAAATAATTTACTAATCTGTGATTCATTACTTTTTCTAAAATTTTGGCCAAGATACGGTAAGGAAATCGGGTGATAGTTAGTGATTCTGTCTCGTTCCCCTGCTTTAAATATAGACACAACAATGGAGTCCTTCAGAGCGTTTGGGAACTTGCCAGAAGACAAACACAAATTTAATAGATAAGGTAGTGGTGTTATTAGTATATTAATAATATATTTCTTGATAAATGCCATCCCAACCAGTAGCCCTAGTATTCTTCAGTGATATAATTATTTTGTGAACCTCTAATTCATCTTTTTCCAAAAGCATAAATGAGTTCAATGGAGTGCGATTGTACTTAAAATCCCTGACTAAATCATCTACTATTATTTTTAATTTATGTAAAATGTTGTTTGATAGTTTAGTACCTATATTACCAAAAAATATAAGCATAATCAATTAATTCCTGCGGTGTTGACTACTTAACAACTCGTATGGTATTTTTGATTTATCCGACACATTTAAATTACATACACGTTTTATAACGTTCCAAGTCTTTTTATGTCTTTTTTACTATCATTTAAGTTATGTTTATCGTGTTCATTTTTAAATTATGTAGAATATTGTTACAATGATTTCGAACGTTTATAGGTAGTTTCTAGGTCTTTGTCATTTGGTGATTTTAAGTGTCTTTTATGTAATGTGTCTCTAAATCTCAAACAACGTAGTAATCCATGGGTTATCCATTGTTGACGAGTTTGCTGTCTGTTTGGTATTGCAGTTATTTGCGTGCTTTTTTTAATTATTTCAGATAGAATTTTTATAAACACTTCAGTTGCTGTATTGGGGTCGCCAAAAGATGTTATACTTGAAAAATTTATGTCATTCCTTAGGGTGTTAGCCATATCAAAATTTAGTTTTTTTTAAGTATTTTTATGTTTGTTGTATATAGTACTTTGTTGCGTTAAAGATATATTCAAATATAAACTGCTATGATCAGTCACTGATGATTCACAAATCACAGTCAACATTTTGGAATTAGACTGAACAAAACAGTGACAAATACATTTGTTAAAATCGTGGAAGAATATGGTCAAGATCCTGGTGACTGATGAAGAAAGAGGGTGCTTTTTTCAGGATTCTCTTAATGATTTAATTGCTACATATTTCAAATTGGTGGATATAATTGTGTGTTCTGATACACGTTGTCCTTTAAAACTCTTAATATTATTTTGTGATGTTTGTACACTGGCAGGCTGGCCATCCAAAGGTTGTTTGTATTTGTTTTATAAACAGAAAAAAATATGATTGCGTTTTTGACGTAATTTTGTAACTCAGTGCAACGGTTGCCTTAGTTTTTTATCGATTTTACATATTTTTAGATCTTGGCTTAGTACTCGTCTATTATATCAGAGAGAAATTGCAGGGCACGTTTGAGCTCTTGAATAATTTTTTTCGCTTCCCTGCGCAGGTCTGGTTGTACTTGTTGCGTCACGTACTCAGCATGGACACCAGTGCGTGAAGTAGCGACGTCGTATCTCTCACCTTCATAATCAGCTGTGCACTGGCAGACCGGCTCGTCTTCCTCATTCAGGGAGCAGACGCCGCCATTCAAACAGTGCTTGTAGCAAACGATTATTTCGCACCTTTCCCCAGAGTATCCGGCTTCACAACTGAAATAATGACGATAAGAATCAGCGTTACTCGATAATCAAGAAACTAACAAACATTTGGCGAAACCGGAAGGCGTTCACTTCGGCTATCAAAATCAAAATCAAAAGTCATTTATTCAAATTAGGCTGAGAGCCAGCACTTTTTGAACGTCAAATTTTACATAAAGACAGTCCCCCAAAACGCCCGTCACCACTTCCTAGTGTTTTAGCTGGGAAGAAGAAGTGGCGCAACAAACTTCCCAGCAACACATCTGTCTGTTACGTTTTAAGAACTTCAATTAAACAATAGTACGCAAAGTATTTTAAGACACAGGAACAAAAATAAATATGTATCCAACAACATAGAAGTCATAAAATTTAATATTATTTACAATATGTTAGCTAGCACACTCCATTATACGAGTACCATTAAAAAAAACGGGCAATGGTGGAATAATTAGCGATAGAACTGTGACTCGAACCACAAGTGATAAACCAATAATTTTTAAACATTGTAATGAGTAGAATAAGTCAATAAGTAAAAGACGGATTGACATTCAGTGTAATAAAAAAAAAATGAACTCATATAACCTGTCTTAAGCTAACTAATAGAGAAAGAACATGATAAAATTACATTGTCTTGCGTTCAACACTACGACCAACTATTCTTATCGTCTAAATAGTCATTAATAGAATAGTATGCCTTTGAACAAAGGTTAGATTTAACTTTAGCTTTAAATGAGTTAAAAGGCAGGTCAAAAATAGAAAGTGGAAGTTTATTGTAAAAGCGGATACCGAGCCCCACAAATGAGTCGTGGACCTTACGAAGTCGGTGGGAAGGAGCATGTAGCTTGTGCTTGTTTCTGGTGTTAAAGTTGTGGATGTCGCTCGTTTTAGTGTATGTATAAGTGTACATTTTGCCTAATATATAAAATGTTTGCAAAAATGTATTGAGATGCTACCGTGTGAATTACAATATCTTTAAAAAGTTATCTTAATGAACCTCTTGACCCTAGCTGATATTGGTATTGCTCGCACAGCACGTTTTTGCAAAACAAATATATTTTGTATATCAGCAGTTTTTCCCCACAATAGAATACCATAGGACATAACGCTATGGAAATAACTAAAATAGACTAACCGAGCTGTGTCAACGTCGTATATTTTCTAACTTTTCTGACGGCGAATGCGGCAGTGTGCTATGTTTTCACTTCGACATGTTTACAGAATCGCACTGCTGTTTCGAGGATCGCTTCGAATTAAGAGAACGCAACAGGCGAACAGGCGCGCGACTGTTACGCTGCGTTTTAGAGGCTCTGTACCTCTACCATGAGATGTCATCGAAAAATTACTCGCTAGCGTACTAACGTGGATCGAACAGATTTCGATAATGCTTGCACCATGAGATTTACGGAGTCTTACGCATTCGCTAAGGTAAGCTCGATAGATCGCGTCGTCTAGCTAACTTCACTCTACTCGTTGAAGGCTTCACTACTTATGTTTTGTTTATTTCTTTCTCACTAAGAAGAAGAGAGAACGGCTCTTAAGCTCAAAATGTAGTTATATCGCTATGCTAAAAATGTTAAGTAAGTCAATATCACAAAATAAACCGACTAAATGAAAAAGTCGACGGTTAGAGGACTACTTATGGTATTTAGTGGTTTTTTAATTTTTATTCTATTATAACATGTCATGTTTTGTTTGTTGGCGTTGTGTTACAGTTGTGTGTGTGTAGTTTAAAAGTTTACAACAATAGATTATAATTAGTTTTGTTTTGAGATAGCTGCGTACCAAACCAACCAACTTAGGTAGGTACTACCTTTAGTTCTAATGAAACTCGTTTCGTGTTCAGTGTTGACGTCAAATCCGTAACATTATTCAATAATATAAATGCACAAATCCTCAAACGCTTCTCTATAGAGTAATAAAATAAATAAAATAAAAATAAAAATAAAAAAGCCTTTTATTTCCAGTTTACACTATAAAAACAAAAGAAAAACTTTTTGACTTTTTTGACTGGTACTTAGCTACTTAACTACGACATCTCTATAGACTATGCAAAGTTTAATAAACTTTCTTTCACTTATATTTTCCAATTGAGACCCAACATAAAATTTCATTATGGCTTGAAATTAACGTTGTTCACGTCGTTGGTCTTCAAATTCAGTGGCAACTAACATATTCCATGCTAAATAAGCTCTTGCAGACATTATTTTGACTTTATTATACTCAAAAACGTGTATAATTAAGGGATATTATAAATTGCATATCAAATAAATAATCGCCTATCAATACATACTCATCATTTACATTCTTTTTTACATCAAATAACTTACTTCACTACAAATAAACAAAATGTTTAACAAAACTCAAACTGCAGATAATTCGAAATCACACACAGTCAAATTTATTTTTGTACAAAAATACTACATACATAGCATAAATACTGACTGCACAGCAAATTTTCCATATTTCATAGCAAAATAACTAACTTTGACTCGACATTGGGTATGTAACGGTTGCTATATCAGGAGAAACTGGATGCAAGCGGGACTTTAGGGCACTCCGACTCGGATAGGTTAGGTTAGAAGGGGGGAGCGAGCGAATAGACCTCGCCATCCCCTTTGTGGTTATTTTTTTATAAACCACACAGAAGTAGGAGCGCCGCGAAGCGGGGCTCCGTCGACCAAGCCCTCCATCAACCATGCATAGAATATTTTAAGGTTTGGCTAGGTCTATTCGATTTGGATAGGTCTATTAGAATATAAGATTATTAGCTGTGCATTGATGAAAAAGTTTGCTTTAAGAAAAATCGCTGTACGCTGCGAAAATAAATTGTAGTGTGTTTAGTGATATTTTGAGTTGAATATTTTGCTGTGCAATCAGTAATTTTGATGGGAATTCGGAATCTTATTGCATAGAAAAAGGATATTTTTTGATTTGCATTTAAATACTACCCTATAATTAAAAGCTTTTATTTAACTTGTTTTAATGTAAACTTATGTTTCACACGGCAAAATGCTAGTGAGCTACGTAACTAATATCGCAAGCGTATTGTTCGATAGCTTCTGTCAAATTAGCGACTCATGGTGCCGTTTTGTATGGTGACAGCTGAAAAACGTTAGTGACCATCGAACAGATTACGTTAGGTTTTTAACCTATCGAAATCTTTAGTGCTCATGGTACGAATTTTAATTATTTCTGTGACCGCTAGGGGCGCTGTACAGTATGTCATAGAAATAATTTACGGAGACGCTAGCGAGTTTTGGCTGCATAAACTCATGGTAGAGGTACTGTACTAGAGATGTGAGATCTTCAGTGAAATGCGCACTATACTGGGTGCCTTTAAATTTACTGACAATCTTTTAGAAAAGCATGTTCTCATAAAAATTAACAACTTTTAACTTTGAGAGACCCAGAAATTGTCATAAAAATGTTGTTAAAAAACTTGCTACATTGTCTCGTTAAGTAAACATATTTGTTTTTTTTTTTTCATAATTTAATTGTTCAGATCAACACTACAATTTGGAAAAAAAACTAATAGTATGTACATGTACCTACTTTCTCTCTCTGAAATATTATATTAGCAATACAGGTTATTTTCTAATTTAAAAAAATATTTTTTTTCGTTTAAATCAGAAAATTTTAAAAACCTGTGGCCTTAGCGGGTGTTTTTAATGTTCTCAATCGCGTTAGCGTAAACGTCAATTTGTATTGAGACTGAATAAGCGCCGTCTGATGACACTCACGGACAACCTGTTTTTCTCTATACAATTTGACATAAGCAAACGTTTGTACGTTAACGCGATCGAAAACGTTAAAAACTCGCACTAAGGCCACTGTACACGGCGCGCGATTGTAAACCAATGTTGAAGGTATTTTAGTGAGAGAAGCGATGCAAATCGAGGCGCTTCGAGACGCAGCGCCTCGAGCTTGCATGCTTCGCCAGTAAACGCGGCTTGCTAGAGCCTGCTCAGTTCATACACCGCCCCGCGGTGTCAAGATGCACGTTTGTTTGCGCCGCGCTAATTATCTTCACTAGAACTATAGACATGAGATGAATAAACATATTTTACCTGCATTTGGGTAGTCCATCAGCACTCTCACTACAGTTACCTTGGAAACAATAGTTATGACACCTTGAACCATGGCACTCCGCAGAAACTTTCGTACCTTTGACTTTAATCAGTTCTACATTCGTGGAATTTGCATCAGATGAAGTATTCTTCAGAGCTTCGCAGTTTTGAATTCCGAACGTTTGTTCTTTAATTAAATAGTTGGCTGCTGTAAGTCGATGATTCCAAAGGTGTCTGCTAGAACAAACAATTGAATTTGAATAAACAATTGGTCCCACACCGCTCTGTTGACGCTTTGCTAATTGCAGAATGACTTCTTGATCATAGCTCCTCCAGTAAATGAAATCTTTGGAGATGGTCAAATCAGTTGCCTCAGTTTCTTTTCCAATTAAATAAAATGTTCTTCTGTTTTTTCCATTCAAGTCGGCCATTTCAATAGAATACTGATTAAAATTAGTTTCATCAATCCAGTACATTTTCTCAGTTTGTTGGTCAATGGCCAAACTTCGTCGCCAGTAAACATAAACGTTTAATAAAACTTCTCTCTTGGATCCATCAAAGGCAGCCCTCTCTATTTCAATGTCTGTGGCCCAGTATATAAACCTGTAAATTGTAAACAACTATAAGTATATTTACAAAGTTTAACATGAATTTGGATGAGTTTAAAAACTATAGTAAATAATTATATTAGCTACGTACCCTTTACAGCTGTCTACAGCTATATCCCCGCAGATGTAATCCAACGTAACCAAAAGATTTCCGTCAACTGCTGTGTTAGACGACGCAGGTTTTAATGATAACGAGTATATTTTGTGATTTCCTTCCTTCCAAAAGAGTAATTGTGTGACCGGGTCGTAGGCGAGACTCATGATCATGTCACTGTCGTCTATTGTTTTCGTAACTATAGTTTGTGTGTCCCTGGTTGATATGTCAAAGCTGTATATTATTGTTGAGTTGTTCGATGCGTGGAAGTCGGCAAACAGCACCCTATCCTGAACTGGATCGTAAGTGACTGAAGTGATCTTATTAGCTGCTGGCATGACTTCAGCGTGCGTTAGTGTTCCGTTGTAAAAAAAATCTAGTCTTTTACCTTCGCCCATGACGATATCTGAAAAAGGGATGTTATGGA
Source organism: Melanchra persicariae (assembly GCA_947386135.1). Lineage (NCBI taxonomy): Eukaryota > Metazoa > Arthropoda > Insecta > Lepidoptera > Noctuidae > Melanchra > Melanchra persicariae. The sequence goes on from OX376668.1 coordinate 12,766,227, forward strand.
TATGAGATTACGGATCTGGATGCAGATACGGTTATAGAAATAATATTTTACCGCTTTCGGATATTACATTTTTAAGAAATTGTTTTGCCTTGTAAAGCACAAATTGGTCATTATTTCTCTGTATTTCTAAGTTATCATTTGGTATTACAATCAGTCATACATAAAAGTATTCGCAATAGCTATCATCTTAGTGTTTTCTAACTGATAACGTGTCTCAATTAGACTGCGCCCCATCCTAAATAAACCAAAACCATCTACTACATCAGATTTTGTCACGATTACGGCTAAGTTTGTATTTCGGATATCCGATAGTTTCGTCTACAGTTACGGAGCTCCTTAACATCCCTGGTCGGAAACATGAAAATACAATGTTTCTAAACCGATTGCTAAACAGATGTTCTCGTCTTTCATAAAATACGCTGCTCATACAAATTAATAGTTTCCAAATTACTAGGTGAAAACCATGCAGATTAGTGTCTAAGTTGAAAAAACCACACAGACTTGAGCATCACAATTTTCGAGCTCGGCGAGACTCCCGTACTCAGAAGAAATAAATTCATGCTGTGAAGTAACGGGACAACACAGTCTAAAATGACCTAACCATATTTTTGATTGTTGTCAGTGCTGTCACCAATTTTTAACAGTCCATTCGATAAATTATGTACGTTTGACTAGTTTTAATATACAATACCGATATGGATATTTATTACATCCAGTTTTCTCTGCCAACAACTCCAACATAATGATTAGAGAGTTGAAAAAGGTATCTTAAAACAAATTTCAAATTCACCATGGTTCATAGAGACAACAGAATAAGTCTAGGAACTTCTGAACATGCCTATGATAAAAAAAAGAAATAGCGTGGAGCAAACTATAAATCAAAACTGTCGAAGCACCTGAACCAGGTTGCAGGGCAGCACAGTCTTTCTAAAAGCATGCGTCTGCTTAAAAAGCGGCGAGATATCTTCGACGATTAGAGATATTTAACGAATAAAAGGGCTGGCTCCAGGAGGAGAGCAGCGACCTCCATGTCAAAACCACCTCCTCTGCTTAAAGTCTGGAATGACTGATTGCTAAAAGAAAACCGTTGCTTAACTGGTATTTCGAACCAACACCGAATCTTTCGAAAGGCAGTCATTGTACCGCCAGTCTATGAATTCCGTTGACAATAAAATTGATCAAAATAGCCGAAGACATAATATGTAATGGTTATTAGCTTAGCTCTTTGAAGGTATAACGTAATGATAATCATAAGTATTTGCAATATTGTAACATTTTGTGGCTTTCTTGTAACAATGTCCTGCCAAACAGATTGGAAAAATGTCGAATAAAAATTACAATAATAATTTCAAGCACGAAAAAACGTATTTTATTAACCGACTTCAAAAAAGGAGGAGGTTCTCAATTCGGAAGTATTTTATGTTCGTCACCTCATATTTCCGTCGTTTATAAACCGACTAGCTGTTGCCCGCGACTTCGTACGCGCATATCTCGTTTTTTACCGTTGGAATTCCCGATCCCGCAGGTATTCACGTTCCCGTAAGAATTCCCGTTCCCGTAGGAATTCCCGTTTCCCGTATAGCCGTACAACCTTCGTCAGAAATGTAGTTACTTTGTAGAGCCTACATTTATGACGAAGGTTATAATATACAAAAATAATTCTCGCACCATCGTGGCCGTCGCACGCACGCTCGATGCGTTTCTTTCGGCGGCCGCGCGTTCGTTTAAAGTTATATGTTGAATTATTATTACAGCATTTGTCAGTTATTGTGGAGCTCAAACTTAGAACTTTAAGAAGCTCAACGATTTGACGATCAATACCAAAGTAAGGACATTTGGGTAGGCCGCATAAAAAAAAATCTCAAGATGCAAGTTGTACAAAATCGCTTCAGCAGTTTTCTCTCCAAAATTGAAAAAGTATTGATTAAATATTTACATCGTAAACCTACGTAACTACTAAAAGATTGACCAGCACAAATCTGTGTTACCTAGTGTAGCGGTTTATCAGGGCGTAAACCACCACCAACTCTTAAAGCAGTATTACTTTAATATTACTTCCAGTGGGAAAGAGACGGAGCTATACGTCCTGTATAGCTCCATCTCTTTCCCACTGGAAGTAATATTGAAGTAATACTGCTTTAAGAGTTGGTGGTTAGGCCCCAAGGCGTGCCGTGCGTCTCCGAAATATGTACATAGTGTCGTGCGTTCACAACGATTCGGCGTGACCGCTTTCGATTGCTGCAATACCAGTCTAAGCTGAACCCTATTAAATATCAAATAGATCATATAGGTAGATATGAGGGTCAACTTAAATTGGAAATTTTAAAATTTCTGAAATTGTAATTTTTTTTAACTTTCCCTTGCTCATAAATATAAATCATGTCGTTATACAAACTACGATGTTGTTGACAAAAGTTGCACTAAAATCAACTTAATAGTATTTTCTTCCAATAAATGATAGTTGTGATTCTTTAAATTGACATAACTTTTTTATAAAACAACCGATTGAAATAAAATAAACTATGTCCTTAGTGAAGCTTACCACAATATGTTAGTGTAAACCGTACCTACGCCACTTACGCTATTTTACAGATAAGCGCGTACAAACACACAGACAGAAATTCTAAAAAGCATTGCTTTGTGTTCTATTGCGTTTATAAAGACCCCCCACCCCAGTAACAGTTTTTCTCAAAATATCCAATGAGTGTACATTGGATATTTTTGAGAAAAACTGTTGTAAAGACGTATCTACACAAAACGAAATAACCGATTTCCGACATTAAGAAAATAAGTCAAGGTTGGAAATCGGTTACTTCGTTTTGTATAGATACGTCCTTTTTGCCTATGATGGCAGTACAGACAGCGATCAGACACACACACGACATACAGATTTATTATATGTATAGATGTAATTTTTTTCTTCCAGCTAAAAATTACAACTTTCTTTTAATATAATTACTTAATTAAATATTTTAATTCGCTAACCAACAAAATTGAACATTATTGTTGGCGCAAGTTATTAATATCGGTTTTTTCGCATAAGCGATTCATGCAAGAATGTAACTGAATTAAATTGGGTTTAATTTAAATTTATAGGCCATGTCTGAATTAATGATAAAAAATTAAACATTTTTTTTTCAAAATTCCGTATTTATTTGTTTAATAACTTTCCTCAGGGCGAAAATGTTTAATTGTAACAAAATTAATTAATTTTACCAATTTTCTACACATTTATAAAAAAAGAGATATCTTGCTTTTCCTAGCTTTTATTTGAAATAAACGCGTTTTTGTTTTTTTCAGAATGATCCGGTTATGGAAAATGTTTTTTTTTATGTAATTAGAAGAGTTAAGATCAAATACACTATTCAGGAAAAAAAACAGAATTAGGAATTTTTGCGAGGTTCAAAGCTAATTTGACTGGCTTAACAAGAGATAATATTATCGTCATGACTCTTCTACTCACCCCAGGAGAACGAGTGCGCCAATCCCACGAGGAGTGTTAAAAACGCCAACAAACGCGTGCTATACATCTTTTTCTTCAGACAAGGATGGTTCAGTAGACTTTTAATGAGAGGTCAGCTCCCGGTGACTGCTCGTTGGATATAAAGCAAAACTCTGGCTTCCCATGAACACGAATTTATTAATTAAAAATGCAATGGTTTCCTTCTGGGAGGAGTTTCTGTGATAAGCGGGTTTCCTGTGGGTAACCCGATGATAACGAAATACCGAAGTAAATTTTGTGTAATTTATTGTATTTCAGCACATTCATATTGTTACCGCTGGTTTCCTTGTGTTGACAAAAATGTGTCTAATTTGTTCACACAACACACAACGCAAACCTCAAAAAATAGATAATTCTGAACTGCTAGAGATACTCACTACTCCACAAAACTCAGTTGACAAAGGTAATGACTACTTTTGTAACATCGGCAAACTGAAAACATCACAACTTCTCAGTCCTCAGCAGGAAATAATAACAACCCTGACTCATTCTCGGCAGACAGTCCTTTGGCCACATCTTTTGTACTTCTAGACACAGACCCCGACGAAGTTTGAGCCACTCAAATGAGCTTTAAATCGGATAGCGCTCCCGGTTGGGACAAAACTTTTTAACAAAAAAACCGATTTCTAAAAAAAACACTACAAAGTACAAAATAACTTTAACATCGGCAGTCGGTATTTTTGGTTGCTTCTTCGTTATTTGACACCGACTTCCGAAAAATTTTAGTGGTACCCCCCACACCTAACAACACCACTGGAAAGTCATAGGAAAACAAAAATATGCAATTTCGTATACATGGATGATTTTTCCAGATTTTTTTCCAGCTATTTGGATTTAAAAACCAAACCGATTTTGATAAAATTAGCTCTTATAGCGTCCTACCGTCCATTTAAAAAATCCTTGATAAAGTTATTATTAACTCACGCCCGATTAAATTCCTATCCAAATATAAAATACTGTCGCCTTCTCAGTTTGGGCTTAGACAGGAGAAATCTACTGAGGATGCAGTTCTGTCACTAACTTCTGCTCTGGTAGACGGTGTAGATGGTGGATCCAAGTGTCTAGCTGTTTTTCTTGACCTCAAAAAGACCTTTGACACAGTGTCAGTCCCCTTACTTTTACAGAGGCTTGAACGCATCGGCATAAGGGGACCAGCTCTTGAGCTTTTTAAATCGTACCTGAACAATCGCAGACAAACAGTTAAAACTGCGATGTACACCAGTTCCGAGTCAACCGTCACTTTTGGAGTCCCCCAGGGCAGTTTCCTTGGGCCGACTTTATATCTAATCTACATTAATAACCTCTGCAACATGAAGATTGATGGTGGGCTCATTTTCTCATATGTCGACGATACTGCCCTTGTCTTCACTGCTGACAATTGGGATAATGTTTGTAGGTTGACCGAGCGTGGCCTTGCGAAGGTAGCAGCCTGGCTATACCTTAGTCTCCTCACACTAAATGCCTTCAAATCCAACTATATCTGCTTTACTAATTAATAACTCGCAACCATCTCAGGATTTCCAAATAAAAATCCATAACTGTCCCAACCCCCTCACTTCACTCACATGGCTGCTCTGGCTTAAACTCAGCATACCAAATATCTAGATGTTATGATTGACCGACGCCTGTCCTGGAACATGCACATCGAACTTATTATGAAAAGAGTTAGGAAGCTGATATGGACTTTTGGACATGTGGCTTCCAAGCAACTTCTGAAGCAAGTATACTCGTACATATCACTGGCTCAATCTATCCTCATGTACTGTCTGTCTTGCTGGGGAGGGACAACAAAAATAAAATTTTTGGAACTTGTGAGGGCGCTCATCATTATGAACAACTTTTACCATGGGACCAATCCAAAAATCGTTAAAAAAAATCTGCTGTTCAGTACATTTTGTCGAGTTAGGCGCACATAAATGTATTTATGTATACATTTATGAGCGCATAGCTCAACAAAATGTACTGAACAACGGATTTTTTTTGTGATTTCGGGGTTGTTCTCACAATAAAAGTTGTTCATAATGATGCGTACAATGACCCCTTAAAAGGTATTGCGTTTATTCTGTTACATGTTGTACAGATAAATAATAAATCTGTAACCGATCGCTGTCTGTACATTGAATATTTTTAAGAAAAACTTTAACTGGGGGTTTTTATAAACGTAATAGAACACAAAACAATGATTTTATTTTGTGTCTGTTTGTGTGCGCTAATTTGTAAAACGGCGTAATTGACGTGGATGCGGTTCAATTCAATTCAACTGCTACTATTCAACCATTTACACTAACATATTGTGGTAAGCTTCACTTAGGACATCAACAAGGACAAAAACTTCAACATCATAGTTTGTATATCGACGATGATTTATGAACTCAGGAAAATTAAAAAAATTACAAAAATTTAATTTTTTTTAACTTTAACTTTAAACGATAGATTCGGAAATTTTAATATTTTCGATTTGAGTTTACCCACATTTATTTAATCGAACATATTATTTAGTAGGGTTCAGCTTAGACTGGGCATGCGGGGATCGAAAGCGGTCATGCCGATTTGAGAGACAAAAGGAAGGGGAACAATATAGAGGGAAACATGGTGGTGGTAGACAGAAATGTAAAAAGTGTTGAAAGAAAAAAGAAGAAATTCAAGGAATGGCAGAGTGTAAAACTGGAAAGCGTAAGTAAAAAAGGTGAAAAAGACGTTTTAAAGAATAAAGCCAAGAAAACCATGGCAATAGCAAGAGCAAAAGCTCAGGACCAATTGTACGAAACACTGGTCCGTCCAGCTGGCCAAAAAGACTTCTACCGACTTGCTAGAGCCAGAGAGAGGAATGCGAAGGATGTTAGTCGGATAAGATGTGTAAGGAATGAAGCTGGAATGCTTCTATCGGAGGATGAAAAGATTAAGGATAGATGAAAGGGCTATTTTAAAGATTGATGAAAGAGGAAAATATCTGGAGTGGTGTTTTAGAGAATAAACCAGTGAATTAGGGGTTAGTTAGAATGGTAAGCGTGGTTGAAGTTAGAATAGCAGTGAATGGAATGAAGAGTGGTAAGGCAATTGGTCCAGATGGAATACCAATTGAAGTATGAAAGTCATTACGGGTAGATGGATGGACGAGGTAAGCTTTATTCTTCAATAAGTTGCTGCTGGAAGAAGCCATACCTAATGAGTGGTGTAACAGTTCGTTGGTGCCCATCTTCAAGAACGAAGGTGATGTGCTGGAATGCAACAACGGTAGAGGAATAAAGCTAATGTCACATAGTATGAAAGCTTGGGAAAAAGTTATTATTATTTTATAGCTGAAAGAAGAGAGTGAAATCTACAGAACCAGTTTGGTTTTATGCCTGGTCGGGGTACAACGGATGCCATTTTCGCTATCCGTCAGATGTACGAGAAATACAGAACTGGGCATAAAAACTTGCACGTGGTGTTCGTTAAATCTCGAAAAGGCATATGACCGGGTGCCTCGTGAGGTTTTGTGGTGGGCCCTTAAGGAGAAAGGTACTGTGCCTGGGAAGTATGTGCAGTTGATCCGAGCGATGTACAGTCGATGCAGTACCCAAGTCTGGTCTGCAGTGGGCACCACTGACAGCTTCAGTGTGGCAGTCGGTTTGCACCACGGGTCGGCCCTTAGCCCTTACATCTTCCTGATGATAATGGACGCTCTGATGTTGGACATCCAAAAAGAGGCTCCCTGGTGTATGCTGTTTTCTGATGGCATTTTGCTGGTTGCTGAAGTGGTCTAGCATCTGGTCCCGCCTACTGGAAATTGGAGTGCTGCCGAAAATCGTCCGTTTGTTGGAGAGTATCTACAAGAAGTATTCTTGTAAGGTGCCTAACCCATGACGGCCTCATCTCGGATGACGTAGCAGTACACGCGGGGGTCCGCCAAAGCTGCCTCTTCTCGCCGCTTTTCTTCTTAGTCGTCCTTGATGGAATTATGCTTCGCATCTCTGAAACCAGGCGCTGCGGCATAGAGTGGGGATTATCCAACGTCTTAGAAGATTTGGACTACACCGATGACCAATGCCTGCTGAGTCATTTCGTAATTCCTTACGCCATTGCTGGCATACATAATTCTAATGTCAAACGTTTATGTTGTCTTTGTCACTCTTTGTTTGTCTTTGGCTCGGGAGGCATCAGAGTGTTGCCACACAATGTACTAATGTAATGGTAATAATTTATTGTAATTTTTAATTTGTTCTTCATTTATAAATTGAACGCATGATATTAATTTAGGATGTGTTATAATTGTTTTTTTAGTTTGTTGTTTATATTTTATCGTACATTATTTGTGTGCGTCGTGCCCTGCTCAGGTACGACAGGTAGGCCGATACAGTGTCTTTTTGTGTCCACGGTGGTCTCAGTACCTGTTTTGTGTATTGTTCTCTGCCTCGGGTCATTAATTAAAATTTTTAAATTAAATTTAAAATAAAAATTATAAACGTCTTTATTTTTGTTTATTGTTCTCAGGCAGTGACACTCCGGCTTACGCTGAAAACCAGCGCCATGGATTCGTGTCTTCATGCATGGGCCTCGGCATTATGCTAAGCGTTAGCCGTTTTGCGCGGTGGTGACGCATTATATTATTGTTTTCGGAATAGGTCTACACCTGATTTTGTTTTGTTTTTAGGCCTATGCTTAACAATTTTATGTATGTGCGTCACTTTCACGTAGAAATAAACAGTTTTTCTTTCTTCTTTCATACCCACGCCGATATGCAAGCAAAGTTGAACGATCTGCGTCAGGAAGCGGCAGAAACCGGGCTTAAAATAAACACCAGGAAGACCCAGGAGATGAGAACTGGTGTAAAGAATCACTCACCGTTGCTGATTGGCACAGAGGCAGTGGCACGCGTCCTCAAATTTACTTACCTCGGGAGCGTCATGGCAGAGACTGGGGGCAGTGAAGAGGACATCGCTTCACGCATCGCCAAAGCCCGAGCTACCTTCGCGCAGCTGAGACCTGTTTGGCAGTCGCGGAAACTGACCCAAAGGATTAATTAAACTCAAGATATTCGGGTCCAAGGTGAAATCCGTGCTGCTTTACGGGTGCGAAACGTGGAAGGTCAACCGCTGTCTTCGTCGCATTCTCGGAATTTTCTGGCCCGAAACCATCTCCAACGTAGAGCTGTTGGAGAAATGTCACGATAGCCCAATCGACCGCCAGATCAAGCGTCGCAAGTGGAGATGGATTGGCCACACGCTCCGAAAGGACCCCGACCACATACCCAAACAAGCTTTGGACTGGAATCCCCAAGGAAAAAGAAAGCGTGGCCATCCCAAACCTGGCGTCGCACCGTGTTGGCTAAAGCGGCGTGCATCGGAATGACATGGAGCGAGGTGAAGCGTGAAGCTCAAGACCGATCGCGGATATCTGTGGACGCCCTCTGCCCCATCTAGGGGACATAGGACATTAAGAAGATTTTGCTGGTTGCTTAAAGTGGCCTAGAGGTCCAGAGCAGATTGGAGGCGTGGTGGCAGAGACTAGAGAGTGTTGGCCTGAAATTGAGCAAAACCAAAATAGAATACCTGTTCTGCGATGTCGGCGGTCTCTCCAGTCCTATGCACATAGCTCTCACCGGAACGCCTATACCAATCTGCTCCGACTTTCGGAACCTTGCGTCGCTTGTCCAGAGGGATGGCGATATAGACCGAGATGTAACGCACCGGATCAACTCAGGATGGATGAAATGGCGACAGGTCACTGGAACAACTTGCGACCCACGGATGTCCCTCAAGTTGAAAGGAAAAATCTTTAAGTCCGTGATGAGACCTGTGGTACTACATGGATCAGAATGTTGAGCTGTGAAAAAGACGGTTGAAAATAGATTGCATGTAGTGGAGATGAGAATGTTGAGATGAATGTGTGGAGTAACGAGAATGGATGAAGTTAGAAAAGAGTACATTAGAGGTAGTTTAAAAGTGGCGCCAGTGACGAAAAAGTTGAAAGGTAACCGCTTGTCCTGGTATGGTCATGTGAAGAGGAGGGATGAAACGCATGTGACTAAAAGGGTTATAGATATAAATGTTTTTTCTGGAAGTCGATTTTTTTTGTAAAAAAAAAATATTTGTGATTGGACTCCACTATACATGCATGCCAATTGGTTTCATTGAAATTTCATCTTGGTTCAGTAGTTTGGTTTTTAAATCCAAATAGATGGAAAAAATATGTCATCAAAGTAATCGAAATTGCGTATTTTGCATTCCTGTGACTTTCCAGTGTTTTTTTTTGGGTTTTGTTTTTGTCATGATAACACAGGATTTTGTTAACCTTTCCTAAACGCCCATATTCCAAAATGTAAACTTCAACTCAACTCGAAATCCAACTCCATCGAACCTTTTTTGCATTTGTTTACTAATCTCTCGAGTATGAAAACGTCAATTAGACAAACTTTCATTGACAGTTTCGTGTCATGTTGCAGTTGGAGTTGAGTTGTTGTTTGCATTTTCGAACATGGGCCTTAAAAAAGTGATAGTTTTTTTCATGTTTTTCATCAAATTATATCAAACTTTGACCATCGTCTTAAAAATAACCAAAATTGCAGCTCTAACTTAAATGTAAATTGCATTAAATTGCAAAATATTGCCTCAAATCGAAATGGTGACTATACAAAGTTAAGATGCATTCGATTTGGCCACCCTATACATATTATCATATTGGTAGCAAATAGAGGCATTGATAAGCAGGGTTTATATGGGTTATTTTCTGGAAAACCCACTGATTAAAATTCGTTACAAAAAAAACATGTTTTCAGTATTTTGTATTCATCGTCCTGCTCTTATCATAGGAGGATAAAGATGAAAATAAACATCTTATGTACAGGTGGCATAATACTCGTATGGTTGGATAATCTATACCTATTTAGCAATCTCTTTCCGAGAGCTTCCGAAGATACATCATTTATTGTTAAAAAGTGCATTTACTTAATTACGTCCAACTGTGATCAAGGATCGATAAAAGTAGTGTCGGTCTAATGACCAGTCAAAACGGGGCAAACAGTTTAATTTTGAAGAAAAATTTGTTTCATTATATTTATTTTAGTCTCACTTCACGCAGTCAATAGATAAATACATCGTGTAACAAATTAAACGCAATACCTTTTAAGGGGTACTCATACTCATCATTATGAACAACTTTCAATATGGGACCAACAATGAAATCGCGAAAAAAATCGACTGCTTCATACATTTCTCATTTATTTATTTATACAAAAGTTAAAAAAAGGAAACATAAAACTAAAACACATACAATGGGCGGCCTTATCGCATTACGCGATCTCTTCCACACAACCTGGGATGGCCAAATAATGTCGGATCATCCAATGGATCATCCGGATTACTGGATTCGCTGTGCTGGATTAGTGTGTGTTTATTTGAAATATCACTGAAATCATACAATGGCAATTATTGTAAAAATAGTTGTCAGTTTCAGTTTTGTTGACATAGGAATAAATGTTAGAATTACTTGTCAGTAATATTCCTGAATTTTGTGTTAATTCTTTATTTCTTGTGTAGTGTATGCTTACGTCGCTAGGTGGCGTTGTGTGTGTGTCGACCTACGTTTTTGTTCTCTGTAATCTTTAATTTACAAAAACATAAAAAGTCGTTAATTTTGAGTTTATTCATCTTAATTGGTCAATAAATTTACGTATAAAAACAAGTCCAGAGTTAAAGTGAACATAATTGACACTGTGTGAACTGTGTTTGACTGCGTGATTTGTACAGTGCTGTTAACACTAAAATTTGAATCTTTCAAAAGTGTATTATGTGCCACGAATCCCTGTTTGAACACATAAATAATCATCAGAACAGTGAGTGCTGCACAAAAACTACAAATTGTTTTTCCCTAAAAGTTTTGAAACTTTACTGTGTTTTGCAAAATTTCGATTTTGCATTGTCATATTTCATCTTCCATACAAAACAGCGCCATCTATGAGAACAAATTAAAACTGCTAAGGGCTCTCTTTAGCATACTTGCGCCACAGATTACTGAATAGTTACTACGTAACAGATACTTCACTCAGTAGAAAATTTCCAATACCTATTACGATAATTGCCTACTCCCTCGCGTCAACAACCACTGTATGCTAAAATGCGCCTAAATGCTCAAGCGTACAGCAGTGATTGCTTCGCACCGCGCGATTCCACAGTAATCGCAGGGCTGCCTCTTCGATAAAATTAAATTAACATAACTTTTTATCCATGTTATTGAGAACTGTGAATATGTTCTGACTTTTATGTGGCAGTTAAAAATTTTATCAATAAAATATTTAACCAACTTAAAAAAAAGGAGGTGATCAGACATACAGGCCAAACTGAGAAGTTTGACTTGTATGGTTTGTAGGTATGTATAGTATGCTTGATTTACACCCATCTACAGCACATAAGGCACCACACGGCATCGTAATACGCGTACGAACGAACAGCACTATTAAAATTGAACGGCGTGCGCGCGCTTTGCTTGCGTCCTTGCGAAAACCGCACTGAATTTGATCCGCCGGCGGACCGAGACCGCTCGGCTGGGCGGTAGGCACTTATAGCGCGCAAGTACATGGAGTGACGGAGGCCTGCTTGCGCATTAACAACGTATTGCTAATCTACGTGGTGTGGGATACATCGATCGAGCTCTGGCAACCTACATAAATCTCTCGCGCGTCGGAAGGTAGCGCTGCCTGTCACCAGGATAACAATTATTTGTTGTTCAGAAACTTACTTATTTATTTTTGATAAGTTCGTAAACTATTTTATCACTGATTGATTACACTTTATTCAACATGAACTGTGCAGGCTGTAATACGAGTTTCGTAGATGGGGCCCGGCTTCTGAAATGCAAAACCTGTGATGGCAATTATCATTTTGAATGCCTAAATATAACGCCTCGCCAATTTGAAGCGCTCACTAATGAATTTAAGGTGACATGGTAATGCCCATCATGCAACAACGTTACGCGGCGTACACGTTCTAACTTACTCACACCTGTACAGGCCACACAAATTCCTTCACACGAAGACAGCATGAACATGTCATGTGATATCATGGAACATCATCATCCAGCCTCACCGTGCAACCCAAGTGCTTGTTTCCAAGTATTCGCGGACCAGCTGCATATTACGTTGCAGGGATGGAGAAGCGACATAAATAATGCAGTTTTAAGAACGAAATAAAGAGCACACTGAACGGTTGGCGTGATGAAATGGACACGAGTTTAAACAAATTGAACGGTGATTTGAGATCTGCCTTGGAAGAAATAAGGGGCGAGATCAGCAGTCTTCGTACTGAGCACACCACCTTAAAGCAAAACGTGTCAGACTTATTTCATGAAGTGACACAATTGCAATCTTCAATGGAATTCCATTCCACGGAACAGATTGAGCTGAAAAAACGAATGGACGTCCTAAGCCAACGAAGTTCTGAGCAATCGAACCTTTCTATTCGCCTACTGGAGGATAAGCTCGATTATCTCGAGCAACAGGCAAGACAGTGCAATGTGGAGATCTTAAACATACCCGATACCCGAAGTGAAAATCTGATAGGTATTGTGGAGTCGATTGGCGCTGCTATTAACTTTCAGATTGCTAGAAAAAACATAATTTCGATTCACAGAGTTCCACATGCTCACCAGCAAACAAATAGACCTAAAAACATAATAATGAAATTATCATCACGTATCCTGCGCGACAACTTACTCGCTGCTTTTCGCAAGTTTAAAAGCTTAAAATCCGACCAATTGGGCTACACATGCGCACCGGCGACTGTTTACATGAACGAGCATCTGACACTCAAAAAGAATCATTTATTTCGTAAAGTTAAAGATGTCGCCAAAATGCGCCAGTTTAAGTATGTCTGGATTCGAAACGCCACTATTCTCGTGCGTGAACGGGACGGCGATACTGCTTTTGCAATTCACACAGATGACGATATTTGTAAGATTAAAAGCAGTCCGCCAAGTACTATTACTGATATTGGCTCTAATGCCGGCACACATTAATTACAATGTTTTCTCATACCTACTTAATCATCTTTTTTTGTAATGTGTTTTTATATTTTGTTATTCGTATGTATTCATAACCTGTACTTTGTTGGTTTACGCAGTAGTATGTGGATGCTATGTGTTAAATTATTTGTTCATAATAAGACAGTACGCTCGATGCTGTCCGCTTGTGACACTGGCTCTAATGATTGAAGTCTTTGTTCGAAATTGTTTAATATATAAAATTTTAATAAGCTTCAATATCGTTTTTGAAATTCATAGAAATCATAATTATTTTCTGAGCGTCTCATTTCTATTCTTTTTGGGAGTTACTCATAACCTACTCTCCGGTATTATGAACTAAGACAAAAATAATTTTAGTGTGTTTTATACAATGAATTTGCCGTGTCATTTGTTTTTACTACCGCGCTGTTTTAACATCGGGATTTTTTCTATACTTTTTTTACCACAGCTGGCAATGATTGCACTGTCTGTTAATGTTGATAGTAACCATCATTCTGGGTTTTTATTCTGAATGCGTGTATTGCTGCTTCGTCGGAGTTCAGTGTTACTGTGGAACTGTCAAACTTTGTAATTTCTACTCAACTGTTGATTGCCTTTTTGAGCATTGCACTTACTTGTTGATTGAACTGTTATTGCGTGTAATACTTACCTTGGTATACCATTTATCTCGTGATAAGTAACAAGCATTTATCGTTATATTACCAAAATTGTAGGAGTATCCGTACCAAATTACACACACTATACATGAATATTCTGAATGGTAACCACGACATCATCGTACTCACAAAAACTTGGTTGATTCCTGAAATTAGCAACAATGAATTCATTGATCAACGCTATATTGTGTACAGGTGTGACCGTGACCGTATTGCCACTAAAAAACTGGATGGCGGCGGAGTATTGGTGGCGTTGTTGAGGACGCTTAAGTCGTCTGAATTAAATGCTTCTTATTCTATTCACACCAACTCACAATCTTGCAATCTTATTGAACATATCCTGATAGAAGTTCCTAGTACGCGATCGTCTAAGCGTCATGTCATTAGTGCCGCTTACATACCTCCTAAAATGGCTATCTCTGTATACGAACGACATTTTGATATATTACTGCAGGTTCTGGGTGACCCCACTGTTGGCTCCTTCTACATGGTCGGGGACTACAATGTCCCAGAAATAACTTGGAACATACCGAGTCCAACAGGAAGCCTCATTGGTGGTGGACTGGGTATAGGCGCGTCCACAACTTGTAGTCAATTAAATAATTTGATGTCATTACTTGACGCTGCGCAATACAATGTCGTGACAAACACTAACGGCAAAATTCTCGACATACTTATATCCGACCGTCCATGTAGGGTGTCGGCTGCGTTGTATCCCCTACTCCCAATCGACACGTATCACCCACCTTTTATATGTGATATAAGTTTAAGTACAGGCGTTGAACCTATGAAAAAGCGTCCACTTCAGAAATACAATTTTTACAAAGTGGATTATGACCAAATTAATCGCAAAATTCGGTATATTGACTGGAGGGAACTTCTTACCCCTATAGGGTCTGAAGAAGCACTAAGTTTATTTTACAATAAGATTGATGATATTATCAAACAGCACACGCCACTGTCCGCTTCGAGGACCGCTGGTTATCCTGTCTGGTTCTCGAGAACACTTATCGGTACGCTCAATAAAAAACAAAAGGCATGGGTCAAATGGAAGAAACACGGCAACATGGTGGACTACGAAGTATTTTCACAACAAAGAGCCTTGTTTAAAGAAAATTGTGAGAAATGCTTTTCTAAGTATATTGGGTCCGTTGAGGATAGCATACACAAAAATATTAAAGATTTCTGGACATACATTTCCAACCGCAAGGACAAACCCGGTATCGGTATACCGGACAGACTAGATACATCGTTTTTGTATTGAACTTTTGCCGGTGCAAAAGTTCAATACAAAAACGATGTATCTAGCGATCCCCAATCGATTTGTTACATGTTTTCTGATATTTCTCTTCCGTTTATGAACCTGCTTCACCTGCGCTCTCTCAGTGGGAGCTCCCTTCGGAAACAGAGTCTAACGATATTGTTGTTTCTGGCCTACATTTCAAAGAAACTGTTATGGCTGAACTGAGGTCATTGGATCCATCTAAGGGTCCTGATGGTCTGTCTGCATTTTTCCTAAAAAATACTGCCTCTGTTATCTGTAAACCCCTAGCCATTATTTACAACAAGTGCATCACTGAAGGTGTCATGCCGACGGTCTGGAAGCGGGTTAATGTCACACCTGTTCACAAGAGCGGATCTAAGCGTAGTGTTGAGCAGTACCGCCCAATTTCCATTTTATCTACCTTGTCGAAGCTTTTTGAGAGACTGGTACATAACTACGTGCACCCTATCCTGCATGGCACTATTATTCGGCAACAGCATGGTTTTGTCAAAAAACGGTCCACGACCACTAATTTGTTGGTATTTTCAAATGATCTATTTGACAACATCGACAAGCGTGTGCAGGTTGATGCAGTGTACACGGACTTTCAGAAAGCTTTTGACAAGGTGGATCACGAATTGTTGCTGAACCGTATAGCCTTTAATGGTATCCGTGGTGACTTGCTACGATGGTTCACTTCTTACATAACTAACCGCTGCGAATAGGTTGTAATTAACGGGTACCACTCTCATGTTACACGGGTTACCTCTGGTGTCCCACAAGGATCTATTTTGGGTCCTCTTTTGTTCATTATCTTCATTAATAACATTGGTAAATGTTTTCGTCATTCAAAATTTTTGTTATATGCGGATGATCTCAAGGTATACAGACCAATCCGTAACATTCAAGACTGCCATCTTCTTCAAGAGGACCTGGATACTAACTGGACTGACAGATTATTGTCACACCAGTAAACTTCATTTAAGCATTCCCAAGTGCCACTACCTAAATTTCACCAAGATTAAAAACATCATAAAGTTTGCATACTCATTATGTAATGTCTCATTGAACAGGGTGGACTACATACATTGATTGAATAATTAAATATTAAGTTCGTTTTGAGTCAATCAAGTATTTGCATTCTACCTACCGTCTAATTATTTCTAACATTAAATGTACATAATAATATATATATCGGCTTGCTAGTTCATGCACCACGTCTTCACTCCCTGACAGCTGTCATACGACCATCATACGACCAGCACCCACGTCAGTTAAGCCCGCGTAGAACATAACCGGAGACGACAGTAAAAATAATATACAGCCAATGCTAATATATTATAACGACAAATAATTAAGTTTTATTTTACTATTTATTTATTGGTTATTTATGTAAGCATACACTACACAAGATATAAAGAATTAACACAAAATTCAGGAATATTACTGACAAGTAATTCTAACATTTATTCCTATGTCAACAAAACTGAAACTGACAATTATTTTTGTCAATAATTGCCATTGTATGATTTCAGTGATAGTTCAAATAAACACTGTAATTCAGCACAGCGAATCCAGTAATCCGGATGATCCATAGGATGATCTGACATCATTTGGCTGCTGTAACCTCCTTGGCTGCAACCTCTGATAGCCAAGTTAAACATTGCTACTTTGGAAGCGTCTAGTATAAGAAACAGTTTGTATTTTAAATTATGAAATAATGTTTTTATATGGACTGATGTAACTTGTAATGTCTAGCTTCAGAGCCGCATGGCTCTAAAATAATTCCAGTTAAAGTTCAATTCGTGTTTTATTTATAATATTTGAAAAGTAGCCCTCAGGCCGTAGCCCTGTGGTGCTACATAGTGGTGGAGCCCCTCAAGATCCCACGTGTGCAAGGCGGTAAACATTGCACGAAGAAAAGAAGAAAAGGCTGATACGTTCCCCAATGAGCTAAAGCGTACCAGAGGAATACCTGTTTCAGATGGTCAGGCGCTATATCGACGCCTAGAGGATTTGAGCTAAGTACAAACAAAGAAGGCGTAAAATTTAAAGTAATTTGTGATAGCATACAAGCAGAATTCCCGTCGAGAACAGATTATGGAGAACCAATTTTTATTCAACTAATAAAAATATTGTCACCAGGTTGTTTGTAGACGCCAGCGACGAGGCAGCAGGTTGTTGTCTTATGTAAGGTGAAGACTTTATGTTTCCAGTGTCATGCATCGAGGAAACTGAGTGATGGACAGAAAAAATATTCAACCACAGAGGAGTGTCTTGTTTTAGTTTGGGCATTTAATTATTTCAAGTATTTTCTGTGGGCTTTAAAGTTTCAAGTAGTAAGTGATCATATTAAGGTAGAACATCTTGAGGATGGTATGCAGTTATATAGAATAGAAGTTTTGAAGATTCGAGAGGAACAGATTTTGGATGAATTTTGTAGAGGTTTGATAAAATTGCAACAAGTAAATAAGCTAAAAAGATGAATAGGGTTCGAGAATTAGTAGTGATCCCGAAAAGTTTTCTGACGGACGTATTGAAGGAGTTACATGATGATCCATGGTCGGGTATTCATAAAAAACAATACACCGTGATGAGTTTTGTTTTTATATGCGGCCTGAAATATATTCCTAAATTATTCGTAACCTAATTATTTTTGTATGTTTTCTTATCTATAAATCAAACCATCTTATAGATAGTAGTGCAGTGATGGGAAGGATTATTTTAAAGTTTCTGGCAATACTGTCGATAAATGTCAATTGTCAATACCAGATTCCTTCTTCGCCGTTTGCACCGGCCGGCTCCCTAAATCACTGTGTCGAGTCACACACAGTCAAGTGGGCTTATCTCAAGCGCTTCGATGCAATTTCAGCTTCCGGGGCGCGTCGAAATATTTTCTTAAAATATTTGTAAATTACTATTAATACGTCAATCGGAACTATAATTACACTAAATTCTTACGTTTTTGAAGTTCTATACGTCAAAATGCTGCTCTGATATCTGATAAAAATCAAACTATTTCTAAACCAATATTTATCAAAATTAGCTTGTTAAAACATTTTTTGTGCGGACGAAGCTTATCTAAAATGAATATTTTTTCCCTGCACAACGGAATAAACCCAGCCGAAGACCAGCATCACTTTTAAGAGGAAAGAGTAACATAACACTATCTACGTAGCTGCCTATAAATTGTTGTATTTTTATTTGGGAGTCGATTGCATTTTTTCTTTTTCAATCAAATCTATCAATCAATCAAATCGTTTATTTGTGAAACATGGGTTTTTCGTTACATAGGTTAACTTGATAATGTTCACTCCATGATCAGCCACTTGGGCAAAATTTGATTATAAAGTTCTAATGATTTGATATAAATTCCATTGTAGATTAAATATAAATTCTATTATTTAATACTATTAGTCATGCATAAAAGGCACATTTAAACAAAGGAGACGGAAACTAATGGGCTCAAATGTAAAGAGTTGAGATAATTATGGTTTAAAAAAATAGTTATTATTTTCTATTTCAAAATACAAAAAATATGCACAATTCACAGTCTAGAAGACGAGTTATCTAAAAGAACAGTTTAAGTCACGAATAACCTGCAACAATGTTGCTTTCTTAGCAGTTTAATGACGTATTCTTTAGAAAGGTTGATTGTTTTTATGTCAAACAGCAGTTTGGTTGACAGAATATTAATTGTTGTTGATGAACACCATTGAGATAGAAAAAATATGGAGGCGCCGCGATATTCTAAACAGGGTTAATTACAAAACAGAATGTGAAATATCGTTTTGTTTCATTCTTTCTAATGTGGTAATCGTATTTGATAAAAGAGACAACAATGTTTCAGTTGTTGCTCATATTGTCAACAATTTGTGACAGTTGTAGGTGGGTGCCGAATCTGCCATATTAGTTACGCAGTTTCGAGGTAGTTCTGCTGTCAAATGGTTGTTTAATTTTTATATTAATAACATTTGTGAGAAAATTACGAGAAGTTTCTGTTTAAAACTGCACTTATATGCTGGAAAACAGCAGTTAAACATGCTCCTGCGTTAATATTGTGAAGTGTGGTGCAAAAACCAAGGATTATCAACGTCAGTCGTCTTTGTACAGGTTAGTTGCAGGTTTTCATGCAATATTTCTTATATTATAAACTTTCGATAAAGAAATTGCTATGTGATCATGAATTTATGGCTAAAGTGTTCATATTTGGGTTTATTTCCGTCCAACAGACCTTTTTAATATTTTATAATTTCATTCGTTTGTTTACAATAATATGTCATGGTGGAATAGTGTTGTATCGGTGCCGTAATAGTTTCCAATACTAGTTCCTTCGCTGTGCTGAAACGATATCGCTATAATGCGTGTGCTAATCGGTTCGAGTAACTTTGCTAGGTCCGCCCCGGGGTTCACAGCACCGAGACCGTGCCACAGTGTTTTAAGATGATTCTAAATGAGGTCCAAAAGACCTTATCTATCGCTTTCCATCAGGCGTGATCGAGGTCAAGAGCATGCCCATTTCATAATTAAAAAAAAAAAATTGCTGCTAATATTGCCTGTATCTAGGTTTCGATCCTGCATTTGCCCGAGGTAAGACCCACGTGGTTTTCTGTTCTGTTTCCCTCTCGAGGTTCTCGTACGTGTTTCTGATTAGGGGGTTGTATTGTTTCAGATCTGGCTCTTTTAACTAGCCTGAATTCCTGAAGACGGACGCTGAAAGACGTGACGTCTTGGTGTGTTCCGAAGGTAGACCTGAGGAGGTGGACAGTGTACCTACCCATGTGGAAAGACACACATAATCAGATCATCGTCCATGGAAATCATCAGGTACAGACGTCGTTTGTTATATTTCGTTCCGGATCAACATCCTTCCCTGCAGGACACTTCATCGTGTGGTCTACCCGTGTTTTGTCACGTGTAGCCGATGCCAAGGGGTCTTTGTGCCGCTGATTTGATGGTTCTCTAAAAGATTAACGCTAACGCTAAATGCTAAATGGCTGACTCGCCAACGCTGATATATAGCTCGCTAATTACCAGCTTGCTAACCTAGAAGTTATTTTTATGCCAAGTTACGTTTTGAGAGAGAGTGTGAAGCTTATGTTCACTTAAGGATAGAAAGATCTAGTAATTGAATGGTTGCTACACTAAGTACAACATGTTTATTTTTTGCACTGAGCACAACTAGATATGTCCATAACCATTTATTCGGTTGAGCTAGAAGTTGCTAGCGGTTCACTTCACGAATCCATTCAAGCGACCCAGATTTTATATATTTTATTTCTCATGCAAATTTTCCCACTCTGGTACCCTCGGTACGGAGACGGGATCCAGAATTGGAATTGTGTTACAGGGTTTAGGGATAAGGTAATAAACCTGTGCATTTGATGTAAGTACCTGCCAAAGGTTTGATTTTAATAAAGTTTGTATTGTATAGATTGGTACTTGTTCATTTCAACTTATTCCCTAACTTATGTACCCCATAAATTTACTGTTGCACGGTTAAGTGAGTTTCACACCCACACACACAGACAGTATTTTGAAATAAATATAATGTTGTTATTATATAGGTATGAGTGACAGACAGTCACAACACCAATGAACAAATTTAAAAAAATACTTGTTTTATTTTACTCCACCTGTCTTTTAACATAATAGGAGAACTTGGTTTTCACTAGGGTCCGTATACCTACCAAAAACTACAGACCAGATATAAAATAAGCAAAAGCACAAACGTCATGTAATTCTATGCAGAAAAACACTTGAAATTAATATTATTCTCAGAAATCAGAAGGCAAGTAAACTTACGATCTGTTTTCTGTTACAACGAACTGTAAGAATATTTGTAATTATGATTCAACCGTGATAATTGTAAGACTCGTAATACTATTATATAGTACTAGTTTAGATATTAGTTATTAGTAACACTATGTTTTCTGATTGACACAACCCTAGTATTGGCAGCCATTTTTAAAGACATTTTGAGACAAAAACCGGCACCCTTTTTTTGTAGATGTTTCCAGTCCATACTATTTATATGTCATTGATGAACACTGACAAACCATAATGACAGAACTTATTTATGACACGACATATATACCTCCTGACAAGGATATTTAAAAAAGATAGGTTGATGATACCGGCCAGTGTATTTTTTTAGTAAAAACCTTTTTTTCGGGCATTGTTCCGTTTCATGTTGTAATGTAGGCGCAATATTATACTAAATCTCTTCTATCTCTGCTCTCAGATTGCCAAAATCCAACGGATTGGTTGATAATATTACATAATCTATTGATTGACACCACTCTCATCCTTATACATCTAGGCCCAAGATTATATGACAGCGGTTCCGTCTCCTTAAGGCTTGAAAAATGTAATAAGGGCTGCTTGGCGATGGCTGCATGTAATATATAAAAAATATATTTAATTACAGCCATGTGAACTTAAATCACTAAATATCAGACTGTTCAAAATTCATTTGTTTAAATGCCTATATGATAATATCTTTTACAGCATTAAGGAATACCTTGAACATAAGTTGTGTTAATCATTTTGAATGCTTTAGTCATAAACAAGACATATATGATCTTTTCTTTAACTCATGTAACACCTTTGCATACCATGTTTTATGCAAATAAATAAATTGAAATTGAAGACAGCAATAATTTATCATCAAGCGGGAAACATTTAAAAAAAGGCGAAAAAAAATCAGCAACAGATTAATAACAATTTTCTTTAAAAAATTGGTACAATTTGTTTTTAAAGACATGAACATTATTACCTACATTCTTATGTCATTAGGAATCTTATTGTAAATCTTTGTGGCCACTGGCCATAGCAAACACACTATTTTTCAAAAACCTTATTAGTCGTAATGTTATATTACAAGTGATTTCTTTTTCGCGATTTAGGGACTTGATATACAAACGGCACCGGGCGCTTTTTTTTGAGCGGCCTCTCTTCGATCAAACTAGGAGGTTGTCGTCTGCTTAACCGTACTTGCTTGTGGCGGCCTTAATGTTAATATTAAAGCCTTCGGCCAGGGTTTATAAAAACCTTCAAACTAAGCGACTACACGCTAAGGACACCCCCTGTGGGGTACGAACCTCGGCTTAGGGCGTCGCTGGGGGAGGACAACTTACTAGGGACGGGCTGGATCGAACTAACATTATTTAGGGGTGAATTAAAGACTCAGCGGCGCGGGCTGGCCCGAGCAAGGGTCGGGGTGGCTCCGGGCATGCTTCGACGATAATGTATGGCGTTTGGCTTGGCTGGTTTGGCCGCGCGCTCGCAACGATAAGAGGCCCTAGACAATGTGCCATTTAATTAGCGAATGCGACTGTCGAAATGACAAAATGTAGTAATTGGATCACGTGACATTTCGATAGCATCTGTCAATCCCATATATTTTTGACGTAATGACAATCGCCTTTGCCACGCTACCGCTGACGGATTGTCACTTGTCTAGAGCCCAAGGCCGCAAATTCGGCACGGCGCGTGCAGCAGGGCGTTGTTTTGAACGTGCACGATGACTACAACGTATGGACTTCTCTCTTAGTGTATTCGTAGCAGTGTTTTTAGCGTGTAGTTTAGCAGCGTGATCAGTGCTCAGGGTTTTAATGAGCGTGCAAGTGATATTTTGTTCAGTGTGTCAAGATTTGCCAGTAAATGAAGTGGTGTATTTATAATAAATAAAATATGGAATGAGAAGATATTGACTTGTTATTAAATGAAAACCCATTTTTAAGATGTGAATTATTTAATGAAAGAAATACTAAAAGTAACAAAAATTAAACAAAGAGATTCTTTAGGATAATTTGTCATATTGTATGGAACATTACAATACATACTACACTATGTTATATGACACGCAATATGAACTGTTCATGTCTTGGCGCGTGTTAATATTTTTTATTTATTACAACTATTTTTACAATAACCAATGCGATAGTGTAGAAAAATAATAATTACAATGACAAATACATTTCAGTTCTTAGATACAATTTAATTCAATTAGCATTATTAATACAAAAAACAATACGATACAATAAACCAATCAATTTTATACGATTATTTCAATCAATTTTAATTCTACTTATTACAGTAACATAAAATGTGTAAAGTAACTTATTATGCGAACTCGCTCAGTAAACAAGATAGTACATCCGCGAGCGGGACCGTGGCCATTAGCTTGGTGCGACCGGCAGTGCGAAAAACTCAGGCCGTCTATGATGCTGCACGTGCAAATCAGGCACGCAAATTAAAAGTTAAATGTCAAAAATAAAATTAAATAATAGAATTTATAAAGATCAATAATGTCACATGTGCAATAATCAATCAATAATATCAAAATTAAAAAAATAAGAAAAATTGAATGTCAAAAATAAAATTTATAATTATTATAATAATCCATAATCTAATTATTCCAATGACATTATAGTCGTTTGTACTCTAGAAACTCATCAACACTGTAATATCCCTTCGTCAAGTTAAGTTAAGTTTGTCTTGAATAAGTTTTCGAATAAATTTGCATTATTTATGATTTTATATTCTACGGGTAACTTGTTGTATAAACATTTTGTGTAAAAATCATTCAGTAGTTTTTAAATAATGGAGACGTTTTACCCACTTTCATTTTGTTATAAGAGAGTAAAATAACTTTTGAGAAAAGTTATACTATACCTATAGCAAAATTTTCTCAAAAGATATTTTACTCTCTAGTAGGATTCTGAAACAAAAGTTTAAAAGTGATTCACTTATTTTATTTGTTTAATTCCTGAGCTCGATCACCGTACATTCCACTTATCTGACCTTTATCTCTAAAGTGCTGTATAAATATGGATTTAATTCATACCCACGTTAAAATATTTTCTCCCACAGCATGCTATACCTAGCATAGTCTGCTGGTTGTAGCATGAAACAATTATCTGGCACATAAATATGCCTTCAAACGAACTCACATATACTTATGAACTTGTTTAAAATATTTCAGAGAAATTATTATTTGCAATTCAGTCTTCCAGTATTTTGTCCCTAAAACAATGGACGAATTGTGTGTGATCTGCAGATAATGACACTGGGTAATATTGTTACTCACTTGCAACTTTAAACAAGTGAGCAATAGATAATTATTTTTCTTAAGATTGTCGTTGAATGAGATTTTCGAAGTATTACATGGTCAAGATCCTGGTGACGTCTTCCGGTTCCCTCCTGACTTCTGAATTCAAGTTACTGATGACTGATGAAGAAAGTGATCCAATTGTTTTTTTCAGGATTTTCTTAATGTTTTAATTGCTACATATTTCAAATTAGTGCATATAATTGTGTTCTGATAAACGTTGTTCTTTAAAACTCTTAATATTATTTTGTGATGTTTGTACACTGGCAGCCTGGCCATCCAAAGGTTGTTTCTATTTTTTTTGTAAACATTTGTGTGTGTACTTATACACACACCATAATATCAGATACACAAGTACAAGTGTATGCATAAAAAATAAGTATTTTATGTTTGCGTTTTTGACGTGTTTTCGTAAATCAGTGTAACGGTTGACTTAGTTTTTTTGATTATGCAAAAATTGTTAGGTATATCTGTTTCAATTCTCCCACTTTTAGTTTGTTCTAGCATTCCGACGTAAATTGAAGCAAACAATAAAGCCATCTTCCAAAAACTTTATCACCCCTCCTTCACGCATTACAATGTACCTATGTACTTTTGTTGTTTGTCTGTCCGTCTGTCCGTCTGTCTGCCTGTCTCTCACCAGGCCGTATCTCATGAACCGTGATAGCTAGACAGTTGAAATTTTCACAGATGATGTATTTCTGTTCATAATATAAACTGATGACGTGATTTTTTTGCCGTGTTTTATAAAGAGGCAATGGAACTGAACCCTTCGTGCGTGAGTCCGGCTCACACTTGGCCGGATTTTTTATATCGAAATCTTTGAAATGCCGTGTTTCAACTTCATCGGACCAAGCATTGATACGATTCTCCACAGTTTGCTCAAGCCGCGACATTTTTCTTACTTCGAGCATGTTTATTACCGTCATAACTTTTGAACGAAAGCTCCGATTTGAATAATTGAAAGTGTAATTTACACGAACATAATCAACCTTAATTATCAAACTATTTAAATGGGTAAGGATTCATATCATGATACTAAAATCACCAATTTTACTTTTCACGGGATCTGCTTGAATAATTTGAACAAAAAGGCTGGCTTTCTTGTGTTAAAAAAAGTACATTTTTTCGAACTATCGCTGAAATTTAAATGGCAGAGCTTAGAAGCACATTCACACGCGGACACTTGCCTTTCCTTTAATATCCGCATACATACTTTAAACAATTTACGCAATGTATCTGTTTCTTCACATTGTATCTCGCGTATTGCTTGAGCTACACTACCAACAAGCTGTTCATTAATTTAAAAAAATAAGGATTTGAAAGTTTGTATGAAAAGCTGCACGGCGTAAACGCTCTTAACAAAAATTTCATAAGGGCATTGAAACTATACATGAAATGTCTACTTACAATAACAGGATGCTGTTCAATTAACCGCTATGTAGCTTTCATATCCAAATCTTGCGGATTATCAATTGGTTTTTGACATTCCATCGGCTATAATGAGAGTTTTACGCATATCCGACCAGTTTATGTCAATACAACTAAGTAGGTTAAAAGTAAGTTGGTTACCTCGTATTTGTCCTAATAGTTCGTTTAATGCAGTACGCCAATATGCCGCCGAGCCTCTAAGGCTTTTAAGATAAGAATAAACATCTTTGGCTTTGCCATCTAGACCTTCGACTTTTTACAGCAAGCAGATTCTTTATTTTACTGTATGGTACTCGAACATTGTTTTTTTTTTATTTATTTATGAATGGGCTAGCTCTTGACCTCGATCACACCTGACGGAAAGCGATATATGAGGTCCATGATGAAGCGAGCGTGCCCAGAAGATGCCTTGAGGCACTGATACTCCCACGCGTCGACGAAACACAGCGGGCTGCTTGACGCCGAACTCCAATGTCAGGGTGGTCGCGAACCAGGCGGGCGTTAGCCCTACCACCGCAAGGGACGGATTAGCCAGTCTTATAAGGTGTTAGATGAGACTGTCCAGGATGCGCCGAGCACTCGGTTTATTTATTTATTTATTTAAACTTTATGTACAATAGTGGTACATGGGCGGACTTAATGCAACAAGGCATTCTCTACCAGTCAACCTTTGGGTTAAAAAGACTACACTGTGGTAGGTGTACAACAAATAAATAAGATTTAAAATATAATTTTGTTTTGGAAATAATAAACAATAATATATAAAATACTAATAAAATACATATATATGCTAAAATAATAAACTAATAAATATGATATTACATATTTATCTTTTTGATTGAGAGAACTGTATAATTTTTCGGACAATTTGAGTGAATTCGCAAGAGTTCTATTAAATGTAGTTAGTTATGTAAGTTAATTAGAGTAATACGTTTTATTTGCTGTCGGGTAAACCGTTTTTTTTTTGTTTTATTTTGAATAATATTATATAAGGTAACTCATTAGTATTTAGATTATTTTATTGATTACAGTTAAGTATAAATATGTATATTAAGTTAAAGTTGTGGATAATTACACTGTCGCATTAGGTTAAGGCCTGTAATGATAGAAGTAAGGGGATGAAAATAAATAAATAAACAATTATATATTATATACTAGCTGCTACCCGCGACTTCGTGCGCGTGGAATCCTGTTTTAATTCTGGTTAATTTATCTTTTTTTATAATATATTTGTCTCCCATCACAGGCAGTTGTAAAATAAATAAATAAATAGTAGTAAGATAGTAGAGTAAGAAGTTTAAATAGTAATTTTGTTTGTTTCATCATCATATTAGCCGAAAGACGTTCACTACCTACTGGACATAGGCGTCCCCCAAGTTTCGCCACAACAAACTGATTAATAAATTACAAGAAAACATTTTTTTTTGTTTTAAGTGGAACTTATAATGTCTTAAAAAAAGTGATTATTTATATCTAAGAAAAATTAAAAATTAAAAAAATATATATTATTCCTATTTATCAATACAATAAAAAAGAAATTCAAACCAATGTTTTGACAGTTCAACTCCATTTTCCATAGATGTGATGTGCGTTGTGCATTTAATCTCATTTTAAGAATTGCGGTGTTAAGATTCTCCGCGGAAGAATGATTTTGAAGAATGACAATTTATTACAATCTTTATCACCAGGCGCGCGTTTTACATTTCCTAAACTTAATAAGCTACAGTAACGCTAGGATGGGTCATTTACTATTATAACACCCACGGACAGGTGGCGAAGCCCTGTGACAGCGGAGCTTCTAAGACAAAAAGAGTTGTCAAATCTCATGGGCGCCATCGTGCGTGCCATTTGCATTATTTATGATTTTATATTCTACGGGTAACTTGTTGTATAAACATTTTGTGTAAAAATCATTCAGTAGTTTTTAAATAATGGAGACGTTTTACCCACTTTCATTTTGTTATAAGAGAGTAAAATAACTTTTGAGAAAAGTTATACTATACCTATAGCAAACTTTTCTCAAAAGATATTTTACTCTCTAGTAGGATTCTGAAACAAAAGTTTAAAAGTGATTCACTTATTTTATTTGTTTAATTCCTGAGCTCAATCACCGTACATTCCACTTATCTGACCTTTATCTCTAAAGTGCTGTATAATTATGGATTTAATTCATACCCACGTTAAAATATTTTCTCCCACTAAGTACAGCATGCTATACCTAGCATAGTCTGCTGGTTGTAGCATGAAACAATTATCTGGCACATAAATATGCCTTCAAACGTACTCACATATACTTATGAACTTGTTTAAAATATTTCAGAGAAATTATTATTTGCAATTCAGTCTTCCAGTATTTTGTTCCTAAAATAATGGACGAATTGTGTGTGATCTGCAGATAATGACACTGGGTAATATTGTTACTCACTTGCAACTTTAAACAAGTGAGCAATAGACAATTATTTTTCTTAAGATTGTCGTTGAATGAGATTTTCGAAGTATTACATGGTCAAGATCCTGGTGACGTCTTCCGGTTCCCTCCTACTTCTGAATTCAAGTTACTGATGACTGATGAAGAAAGTGATCCAATTGTTTTTTTCAGGATTTTCTTAATGTTTTAATTGCTACATATTTCAAATTAGTGCATATAATTGTGTGTTCTGATAAACATTGTTCTTTAAACCTCTTAATATTATTTTGTGATGTTTGTACACTGGCAGCCTGGCCATCCAAAGGTTGTTTCTATTTTTTTTGTAAACATTTGTGTGTGTACTTATACACACACCATAATATCAGATACACAAGTACAAGTGTATGCATAAAAAATAAGTATTTTATGTTTGCGTTTTTGACGTGTTTTCGTAAATCAGTGTAACGGTTGACTTAGTTTTTTATAAATTTTACGAATTTTTAGATATTGGCTTAGTACTCATCTATTTTACCATAGACAAATTGCAGGGCAAGTTTGAGCTCTTCTTTAATAACTTTCTTCGCTTCCCTGCGCAGGTCTGGTTGTACTTGTTGCGTCACGTACTCAGCATGGACACCAGTGCGTGAAGTAGCGCCGTCGCATCTCTCACCTTCATAATCAGCTGTGCACTGGCAGACCGGTTCGTCTTCCTCATTCAGGGAGCAGACGCCGCCATTCAAACAGTGCTTGTAGCATGCATTTACTTCGCACCTTTCCCCAGAGAATCCGGCTTCACAACTGAAATAATGACGGTAAGCATCAGCGGTACTCGATAATCAAGAAACTAACAAATATTTGTGACTAGTTGTTGTAAAATAATTACTTTTTTGGCAAAACCGGAAGGCGTTCGATTTTGTAAACATGTCGAAGTGAAGTTTCGAGTGAAGTGATCATAAAGTGAGCTGTTATTCCATATTGTTTGTGTGGTTTGACAGCTCACTTGTCGTTCACTTCGATATGTTTACAGAATCGCACTGCTGCAACAGGCGAACAGTAGAGGCGTTTTAGAGGCTCTGTACTAGAGATGTAACTTCTGTGAAACGCGCACTATACAGGGTGCCTTTAAATTTATTGACAATCTTTCAGGAAAAGCAAGTTCTCATAAAAATTAACAATTTTTTAACTTGAAATTGTTAAAAAAAAATAGGCAGGCAGGCTCATGCCGGTGAACTTAGCAGATCATGTTCCAGCAGAGCATAAAAAAAAGTGAGTTCCATTCGCATGCAGCATAGTTCTAGAGTTCCTGATACTTTTCGGAAATAGTTCTGGCGTTTTTCCCGGAAAAAAGTCGAATGAAAATATGATCTGCTAACTTCCGGTAGCAGATCAATGTTTCCAAAACTAAAATTTTAAAAGTGTTTTAGGTCCATAAAGGTATACTCTATAGTTCCTGATACATTTCAAAAAAAGTTCTATCAATATAGAATAAAAAAAAATAACAAACAAACATACTAAACCGACACCAGAAATAAACCGATATTTTTTGTAAAACTGGCGGTAATTGCAAAATATGAACCAAGATATTGATCATTCTCCCCAATTTCAGTAGCCAAGAGGTCAGATAAACAGAAAAAAGTATAATAAATTAACGAATAACTCTCAAGCTCCAACAGAGCACGGTTGAAAACATGGATTAGCCAAAATTTTTAAAAATTTCAGTATTTGATAAAAAAATCCAAAATAAATAATTGAAAATACCAAGGACAAAGAACTGAACATTATAAGAAAGATCTATACTGGAACTATATGTTGTCATGAAAAGTAAACCCAGAACATAGACTCAGGCATCAGCAGAGCATGGTTGAAGACTTAGATTTATCAAATGCATGAAAATTAAAAGCGACCGAGTAAAAAATTACAAAAAAATATCTAGAAAACATCAAGAACCAAGCACTCTTCTATTTGAGATAGATCCATAGTAGCACTATACAATGTACTGCTAAGATAGCCCAGCACTTAGACTCAGGTGTAAGCAGAGCATGGTTAAATACCTAGATTAGCTAAAATTAAAAAAAAAACTTGTGGCTGACTACAAAAATCCAATAAAATATCTAGAAAATATCTAGGACCAAGCACTCTTCGCTTTAAGATAGACCTATAATAGCACGATGCATTGTAATGCAAAATTAACCTAGAACTCGGACTAAAATATTAGCAGAGCATAGGTGAATATTCAGATTCGCAAAAATTAAAAAAATTTTTGGTGACTGAGTGCAAAATTACAAAAAAAATCTAGAAAATATCTAGGACCAAGCACTCTTCGCTTTAAGATAGATCTTTAATAGCACTTTGCATTGTGTTGCAAAATAAACCTAGAACTCAGACTCAGATATTAGAAGAGCATGGGTGAAGATAAAGACTACCCGAAACAATTAAATTGTTAACTGTCTAAGAATAAAAGTACAAAAAAAGTATCTAGAAACAACACAGGAACTAGAACTCTTCAATTTTTGATAATTCCATGACAAAACTATAAAACAGTTTGCAAACTAAACCCAGAACTCTAACTCAGATATTAGCAGAGCATGATTGAAGATTAGTATTACTTGAAATAATGACATTTTTAACATTCTAAAAAAATTACAAAATAAAATCTAGAAAATATCTATGACCCAGCACTCTCCGTTTTAAGATAAACCTATAATAGCACTATGTATTGTGTTGCAAAATAAACCTAGAACTCAGACTCAGATATTAGCAGAGCAGGGATAAATATCCAGATTCGAAAAATTTTGAAAACTTTTAAGAACGTTTTAGGTGATTGAG
This sequence comes from Melanchra persicariae, assembly GCA_947386135.1. Lineage (NCBI taxonomy): Eukaryota > Metazoa > Arthropoda > Insecta > Lepidoptera > Noctuidae > Melanchra > Melanchra persicariae. Next base: position 12,797,424 of record OX376668.1, read on the forward strand.
TGCAAAATTACAAGAAAATATCTAGGACCGAACACTCTTCGCTTTAAGATAGACCTATAATAGCACTATGTATTGTGTTGCAAAACAAACCAAGAACTCTGACTCAGATATAAGCAGAGCATGGGTGAATATCCAGATTCGCAAAAATTAAGAAAATTTTTGGTGACCAAGTGCAAAATTACAAAAAAAAAACTAGAAAATATCTAGGACCAAACAACACTCTTTACTATAAGATAGACCTATAAAAGCACTATGCATTGTGTTGCAAAATTAACCTAGAACTCAGACTCAGATATTAGCAGAGCATGGGTGAAGATAAAGACTACCCGAAATAATTACATTTTTAACTGTCCGAGAAAAAAATTACAAAATAAAATCAAGAGTATATCTAGGACCAAGCACTCTTCGGTTTAAGATAGACCTATAATAGCACTATGCGTTGCGTTGCAAAATAAACCTAGAACTCAGACTAAGACATTAGCAGAGCATGGGTAAAGATGAAGATTAGCCAAAATAATTGAATTTTTAACTGTTTGAGAAAAAACTTTAAAAAAAAAATTCTAGAGTATATCTAGGACTAAGAACTCGTCGGTTTATGATAGACTTATAATAGCACTATGCGTTGTGTTGCAAAATTAACCTAGAACTCAGACTAAGATATTAGCAGAGCATGGGTGAAGATAAAGATTAGCCAAAATAATGAAATTTTTAACTGTCCGAGGATAAAAATACAAAAAAAAATCAAGAAACAACCCAGGAACCAAAACTCTTCGATTTCTGATAATCCTATAATAGAACTATATAATAGTTTGAAAAGTTTAACCAGAACTCTGTTTCAGATGTTAGCAGAGCATGGGTGAAGATGAAGATTAGCCAAAATAATTGAATTTTTAATTGTCCGAGAAAAAAATAAAAAATAAAATCTAGAGTATATCTAGGACGAGCACTCTTCGGTTTAAGATAGACCTATAATAGCACTATGCGTTGCGTTGCAAAATAAACCTAGAACTCAGACTCAGATATTTGCAGAGCATGGGTGAAGATAAAGATTAGACAAAATAATTGAATTTTTAACTGTTTGAAAATAAAAATACAAAAAAAAATCTAGAAACAACCCAGGAACCAGAACTCTGCGATTTATGATAATTCTATAACAGAACTCCAGAATAACTTGTTAAGTAAACAAAGAACTCTGACTCAGATATTAGCAGAGCATAGGTGAATATTCAGATTCGCAAAAATTAAGAAAAGTTTTGGTGACTCAGTGCAAAATTACGAAAAATAATCTAGAAAATATCTAGGACCAAACACTCTTCGCTATAAGATAGACCTATAAAAGCACTATGCATTGTGTTGCAAAAATAACCTAGAACTCAGACTCAGATATTAGCAGAGCATGGGTGAAGATAAAGACTACCCGAAATAATTAAATTTTTAACTGTCCGAGAAAAAAATTACAAAAAAAAATCTAGAGTATATCTAAACGAAGCACTCTTCGGTTTGAGATAGACCTATAATAGCACTATGCGTTGTGTTGCAAAATTAACCTAGAACTCAGACTAAGATATTAGCAGAGTATGGGTGAAGATAAAGATTAGCCAAAATAATGAAATTTTTAACTGTCTGAGGATAAAAATACAAAAAAAAAATCTAGAAACAACCCAGGAACCAGAACTCTTCGATTTCTGATAATTCTATAATAGAACTATATAATTGTTTACAAAGTTTAACCAGAACTCTGACTCAGATGTTAGCAGAGCATGGGTGAAGATGAAGATTAGATAAAATAATTGAATTTTTAACTGTTTGAGAAAAAACTTTAAAAAAATTCTAGGGTATATCTAGGACAAAGAACTTTTCGGTTTAAGATAGACGTATAATAGCACAATGCGTTGCGTTGCAAAATAAACCTAGAACTCAGACTCAGATATTTGCACAGCATGGGTGAAGATAAAGATTACTCAAAATAATTGAATTTTTAACTGTTTGAAAATAAAAATACAAAAAAAAATCTAGAAACAACCCAGGAACCAGAACTCTGCGATTTATGATAATCCCATAACAGAACTCCAGAATAACTTGTTAAAGAAACCAAGAACTCTTACTAAGATATTAGCAGAGCATAGGTGAATATTCAGATTCGCAAAAATTAAGAAAAGTTTTGGTGACTGAGTGCAAAATTACGAAAATAATCTAGAAAAAACCTAGGACCAAGCACTCTTCGCTTTAAAATAGATCTATAATAGCACTATGCATTGTGTTTCAAAATTAACCTAGAACTCAGACTAAGATATTAGCAGAGCATGGGTGAAGATAAAGACTACCCGAAATAAATATATTTTTAACTGTCCGAGAAAATAAATTACAAAAAAAAATCTAGAGTATATCTAGGACGAAGCACTCTTCGGTTTAAGATAGACCTGTAATAGCACTATGCGTTGTATTGCAAAATAAACCTAGAACTCAGACTCAGATATTAGCAGAGCACGGGTGAAGATAAAGATTAGACAAAATAATTGAATTTTCAACTGTTTGAGAATAAAAATACAAAAAAAAATCTAGAAACAACCCAGGAACCAGAACTCTTCGTTTTATGATAATATCATAACCGAACTCCAGAATAACTTGTTAAATAAACCCAGAACTCTGACTCAGATATGAGCAGAGCATAGGTCAATATTCAGATTCGCAAAAATTTAGAAAATTTTTAGTAACTCAGTGCAAAATTACGAAAAATAATCTAGAAATTATCTAGGACCAAGCACTCTTTGCTATAAGATAATCCTATAAAAGCACTATGCATTGTGTTGCAAAATTAACCTAGAACTCAGACTAAGATATTAGCAGAGCATGGGTGAAGATAAAGACTACCCGAAATAATTATATTTTTAACTGTACGAGAAAAAAATTACAAAAAAAAATCTAGAGTATATCTAGGACGAAGCACTCTTCGGTTTAAGATAGAACTATAATAGCACTATACGTTGTACTGCAAAATAAACCTGGAACTCAGACTCAGATATTAGCAGAGCACGGGTGAAGATAAAGATTAGTCAAAATAATTGAATTTTCAACTGTTTGAGAATAAAAATACAAAAAAAAATCTAGAAACAACCCAGGAACCAGAACTCTTCGATTTATGATAATCCCATAACAGAACTCCAGAATAATTTGTTAAATAAACCAAGAACTCTGACTAGAAATCAGACTCAAATATTAGCAGAGCATGGGTGAAGATAAAGACTACCCGAAATTATTAAACTTTTAACTGTCCGAGAAAAATATTACAAAAAAAATCTAGAAACGACCCAGGAACTAGAACTCTTCGATTAATGATAATCCCATAACAGAACTTTAAAAAATTTGCAAAGTAAACCCAGAACTTTGACTCAGATATAAGCAGAGCATGGTTGAAGATTAACATTACCCGAAATAATAAAATTTTTAAATGTCCGAGATAAATTACAAAAACAAATTTAGAAACTACCAAGAAGATAGAACTCTTCGATTTCTTATAATTCTATATAAGAACTATAGAATAGTTTGCAAAGATTATCTAGAACTCTGACTCAGATATTAGCAGAGCATAGGTGAATATCCAGATTCGCAAAAATTAAGAAAATTTTTGGTAACTGAGTGCAAAATTACAAAAAAAAATTTAGAAAATATCTAGGACCGAGCACTCTTCGCTTTACTATAGACCTATAATAACACTACCTATACATTGTGATGCAAAATTAATCTAGAAATAAGATTCAGATATTAGCAGAGCATGGGTGAAGATAAAGACTACCCCAAATAATTAAATTTTTAACTATCCGAGAAAAAAATTATAAAAAAAAATCTAGGAACAACCCAGGAACTAGAACTCTTTGATTAATGATTATTTCATAACAGAACTTTAGAAAAGTTTGCAAAGTAAACTCAGAACTCTGACTCAGATATTAGCAGAGCATGGTTGAAGATTAATATTACCCGAAATAATGAATTTTTAACTGTCCGAGATAAATTACAAAAACAAATCTAGAAATTACCAAAGACATAGAACTCTTCCATTTCTGATAGTCTTATATTAGAACTATAAAAAGATTTGGGATGTTTACCCAGAACTCTGACCCAGATATTAGCAGAGCATAGGTGAATATTCATATTCGCAAAAATTAAGAAAATATTTGGTGACTAAGTGCAAAATTACAAAAAAAAAATCTAGAGTATATCTAGGACCAAGCACTCTTCGCTATAAGATAGACCTATAATAGCACTATGCGTTGTGTTGCAAAATTAACCCAGAACTCCGACTAAGATATTAGCAGAGCATGGGTGAAGTTAAAGATTAGCCAAAATAATTGAATTTTTAACTGATTGAGACTAAAAATACAAAAAAAAATCTTGAAAATATCTAGGACCCAGCACTCTTCGGTTTAAAATAGACCCATAAAAGGACTATGCTTTGTGTTGCAAAATAAACCTAAAACTCAGACTCAGGTATTAGCAGAGCATGGATGAATATCCAGATTCGCAAAAATTAAGAAAATTTTAGGTGACTCAGTGCAAAATTACGAAAAATAATCTAGAAAATATCTAGGACCAAGCACTCTTCGCTATTAGATAAAACCTATAATAGCACTATGCATTGTGTTGCAAAATTAACCTGGAACTCAGACTCAGGTATTAGCAGAGCATGGGCGAAGATAAAGATTAGCCAAAATAATTGAATTTTTAACTATTTGAGAAAAAACTTTTAAAAAAAATTCTAGAGTATATCTAGGACAAAGCACTCTTCAGCTTATGATAGACTTATAATAGCACTATGCGTTGTGTTGCAAAATTAACCTAGAACTCAGACTAAGATATTAGCAGAGCATGGGTGAAGATAAAGATTAGCAAAAATAATGAAATTTTTAACTGTCTGAGGATAAAAATACAAAAAAAAATCTAGAAACAACCCAGGAACCAGAACTCTTCGATTTCTGATAATCCTATAAAAGAACTATATAAAAAATTGCAAAGTTTAACCAGAACTCTGACTCAGATGTTAGCAGAGCATGGGTGAAGATGAAGATTAGCCAAAATAATTGAATTTTTAACTGTTTGAGAAAAATCTTTTGAAAAAAATTCTAGAGTATATCTAGGACAAAGCACTCTTCGGTTTAAGATAGACGTATAATAGCACAATGCGTTGCGTTGCAAAATAAACCTAGAACTCAGACTCAGATATTTGCACAGCATGGGTGAAGATAAAGATTACACTAAATAATTGATTTTTTAACTGTTTGAAAATAAAAATACAAAAAAAAATCTAGAAACAACCCAGGAACCAGAACTCTGCGATTTATGATAATCCCATAACAGAACTCCAGAATAACTTGTTAAATAAACCAAGAACTCTTACTCAGATATTAGCAGAGCATAGGTGAATATTCAGATTCGCAAAAATTAAGAAAAGTTTTGGTGACTCAGTGCAAAATTACGAAAAATTATCTAGAAAATATCTAGGACCAAACACTCTTCGCTATAAGATAGACCTATAAAAGCACTATGCATTGTGTTGCAAAATTCACCTAGAACTTAGACTCAGATATTAGCAGAGCATGGGTGAAGTTAAAGACTACCCGAAATAATTAAATTTTTAACTGTCTGAGAAAAAAATTACAAAATCAAGTCGAAAGTATATCTAGGACGAAGTACTCTTCGGTTTAAAATAGACCTATAATAGCACTATGCATTGTAATGCAAAATTAACCTAGAACTCAGACTCAGGTATTAGCAGAGCATGGGCGAAGATAAAGATTAGCCAAAATAATGAAATTTTTAACTGTCCGAGAGCAAAATTACAAAAAAAAAATCTAGAAACAACCCAGGAACCAGAACTCTTTGATTTCTGATAATCCTATAATAGAACTATATAATAGTTTGCAAAGTTTAACCAGAACTCTGACTCAGATGTTAGCAGAGCATGGGTGAAGGTGAAGATATGGCCAAGATAAACATATCGGTTAATCATCTCCAATCAGATTTGAATCGCTGAAGGTGTTTGCCATAACCTTCGTCTTGGTCATATTCATCCCAAGACCCAACTTAAAAGAAGCATCTTAAAGATTTTGAAGCATTTGCTGGGGGTCATCGAAGTTCTCAGTGAAAACCACAAAGTCATCTGTAAATCTTAAGTGAGACAGTTGGGCAGAAAATTGACGTTAATACGTCACATTTTTAACGACATCTTCTAGAACTGCTGTGAATAGTTTCGATGAAATGAAAGAAGCATTATCATTATAACGTTTCTCATGAAAAATTATTTGTACAGAAGAGGTGATACTCGACGGCGCGTTGTGTTCCACGCGCGTCACAAAAAGATGTCAGCATAAAGGCGAGGCCCGCTAGGGCCAGTGCCTGCCAGGGTTGCGGAATTTGTTCGAAAGAATCACCGCGGCCCTGGAACGCAAAGGGCATTAGGAGGAACACAGATGGGTTTTAGTCAGTAAGAGTCTGACACTCCCTTCCATTCCGCCCAGAGCGAAAGGAGTCATTTGATGTTTTCCCATACATAAAAAAGAAGGCAAGCAATGATAGATATTGACTGTTCGTATTAGATATACGAACACATGTATCTTACCTAGCCACATCATTTTACAATATAACACGCGAACGAAGTCGCGGGCAACAGCTTGTAATATATATTTTTATAACCTTGGTGTGTTAACGACATACCTACCGTACATGGTTATGGCCAGCAAGATAAGTTTCGATCTGGACACTGATAGTAAATTATCAGTTATATTGTGAAAATGTTTATACTAATGTATATATAATTAAATGGGGAGTAATTGAAGTTTTGGAGTTAATAGCAGTACGTTTTTTATAAAGGCTGTCGTACTTATGCCAAAATTCACCCGTAAGACTATACGTTACATAGTGCTTGAAATCAACACTAAAATTAACTACAGCAGTAATTATGTATGATTTTTCACCAACCTTTACGGTTTTAAGTAACGAATCTAACCTATGAGTCACAATTTTCGTTCTTTTCGGATATCCAGGATCGCTAATTACCGATGTATCGATCATTAGGTGCGGTCCAAAACTATTTGTGCACACTAATTCGTTTCCGCAGTCGAAGCAAGATCTTTGAATCGCCATAGCATCATCAATGGCTTCCTGCATTTGATGGAAACCATTGCATAGAATCGTGTCAATATTGATGCTTATGAATGTATAATTTCTTTGGTTCGAATATCCGCAGAAACAATCAACGCGGCAGGAATAGCTGGGTACGTTTTCAAAAAGATACTGCGCTAAATGAGAAGCGTTAGACTCTACATCTAAACGTTTTAATTTTCTAGTGTACGTTATTACAGAATTGTGAAAAATTGGAATGCCTGTTAGTATTTTGGCCCGTTGTAAGTAATGTTCTTTTGTGATTTTTTTTTCTGCGATTACACTTTGAGCCAATCTCACTATGGGACAATCTGATGCAATTAGGTCGTCGAAATATGTTTTATTTACCAATAGCCCGCAGAGGATAAATTGAAAAATGGAGTCAAATGCACAAGTTGACGTCACATTTAAATCATATCCTACAAATCGCACTGACCCCGAAATGTTGCCGTTTAGCAGAATCGGTGTATGGGCGGTTTTAAAATCTTTGATTATTTCCCACTCGGGACAAGCATCAAGACACGTCGAATTTTTTTTGCGCTTCTTTTTTGGTGGTTCTTGATTTTCATGATTATTGTTTTTGTTGTAACCTCCCCATTCTTCTTTAACATTCAAGTCATTGGCTTCAGGAAAAATTTCATCAAACGAGAGTTCTTGATGCTGAATTTCAATTGAGTGCTGATACTCTCCTGTGCCGACCTGCGTACCATTTTTCAAATCTTCGGCTTCAGCAACAGAAATAGCTATCGGCGAATCGATAATGTTGAAATGCTCTGTGATTGTTGCTCCTTCCTTTCTGGCTTGTGGTAGACCATCAGACTCGTTGCTACGCACCTTTATTTTTTCGTCGATTTGTTCTAGATGCTGCAACACAAAACGATCGATGCGCATCGGAATTTCACCCCTGAAGTCACGATGTTTTAAATCCGAAAATTCTGCCTCGACTGCAGCCGACGTAGCAGACACTGAACCTCGACCAAAAACTGGCACCATAACTGCCGTCCACAAAGGAATATAAGGAAGGAGATACCTTTTTAACCTCTTTGCGACATCAACGCTGTAACACGCGTTGATTGTAACGCCATTTGATGATTGGTCAGCTATTTTAACTGCTGCGTCATATAAGGTGTCACGCCACGATTTCCAGCCGACTTTATCCGCTTCACCTTCCATCGCGTCAATGTCAGATTCGTTGTCAAACTTTTGACTGTTTTCTTCTTCATTGTATGCAGTTTCACCATCGTCATTATCGGTATCGTAATTGATTTTAGGAATTCCTTTTATTGTACTATTCAAAAAGTTTAAACGCTCCTCTGATGGTAAAATATTGCCATTAGCTCCAAACCCAATATATTTACTCAGAGCTACTACAAGAACTGACTCCAAAAAGTAAGCCAGTTCGACCAAATTTGTAATTTGGTGGGCTTTTCCTATACACCGCTTATAAAATCTCCTAACCAAATATTTTTCTTTGCCCTTCAAACTTGGCCATCGTGAAATCATTGAAATCAAGTGACACACGTCCAATCGCATGAAAGTGGATGGCAACGACTTGGATTTATTTACAACTGCGTCGTAACACCTTTGTAAATAATCATTAAAACTTGCACACTGGCCAAATATTTGCGCTATTGCTATTAACAAAGACCACCCAAAATCAGTAACCACAATTGGTGGAATTGGAGCATTTGCTGCTAGAATATGGCTTAAAAAACTAGTGACCATAATGGCTCGCTGATCTGCGGATACCATTTGAAATGTTGGTACGCTACCTTCTCGTGTCACAAGCACGCATTGGTATAAAAAAATGTGAGGATGTTGCGATTTGTCTCGCTTTGCGATACCGCCAGTAGCATCTATTGCAAGCGTTGCATTGGGATCCTTCCGGCAACGCGAAATATAAATTTGTAGTTGTTCCGGTAGCCAGTACATGCAGTTAAATTTATACAACCCTATGGATTGTATACATCCGACTAATTTGCCATGTTCAGCACTATTAAGTAAATTGAGTGAAGGGTTTCCAAACTGTAGCCCATATTTACTTAATAGTCGCTGTTCTTTGGCTTTGCGAACCACTTCGTTGGTTGGTAAGATGGGGGGATTTTTACCGCCGAATTTCTTGATACGGCCGGCTTCCTTTCTTCGCCATGTAACCGCATCTTTACAACCGTCAATAAGGTAATCCGCAACTTTCAGGCGACGCGCTCCTCTCAACTGCCTTCTTTTATTTCCTGAATGTAATGTTGAATTTATGCTTTCAAAACTACACTGAATAACGACGTCCACACCTTTTGAAGGCTCTTTAATAAGAGTGCAAAAAATCTTCGCGTGACATTCGCGACAGTATCCTTCCACTGTTAAAAAAACTTGGCTGTTGCACTCATGTAAATGTTATGATTTTTGAATACAATAACACAATCCAGACTGTGTTGCACCCACAAAGCTTCAGCTATTACATCTGCCCATCCCTGACGCAATTTCCAGTATATGCGCTTACCGTATACTTTTTCTTGGGGCTTAATATTTTTCCATTTTTCTTGAGATACTACTAAGTTTATCTTTATTGAAGTCAAACCGGTTAATTTAATGTCTGTGGTCTGGTCTGCACACCCTTCGGAACTGTAATTACCGTCGCTAACAGAAATGCTCAATTCCTGCTCTGGAATTTCGAAAACTTCAACGATGAGATCTCTTAGCCCACTACGATTACTATTGATGATCGTATACACATGCTTAGGCGTGATTATAGATCCCTTTGCCGCCATTAGTTTCGACACCGTTTGATAGACACCATGAGAAGGTGGAAACAAACGCCCCGTGTCATCGATGGTACGATAATTAACATCAGATAGAATTTCCCGTAAAGCAATTTTATCGTAAGGCGTTTTTCCTGGCATTTTTATCATATTATTATTATTATTAATTAACAAAAACAAATAACAATTATAACAAAACAACAATAAATTATCAATTAATGACAATTTAAAACACTAGAATTTGAAAATGTCTATTTTCAAATGTAATGAGAACAAACGCTGATGAATTTACGGGTCGCCTAGTATTGTTAAATACCTACTAGAGTTATTTAGCAATGGAACAGTTGAATTACTTCCGAAAGATATATACTTTCGCGCGTAACGAAACCATAGCGACTTCTAATTCGACGCCAACGCCATCTAGGGAGCCATGGTAAACTTCTCCGCAAGTGTATCTGACTAAGCTGTTTGCCAGCTCAGATTTTTTGAATGATGCAAAGGATTTGGATGCAGTTTTCACTATAATTACATAAATTCTAAAAACTTAATATGTGTAAAATATTCTAAATAAATTTACATACAGTGATGAAAATCTTCTACTTTATAAACAAGTCGTGAGAACTACGATATTTGTGCTCTCACATGGTCGACGCTGGCTTAAACTTATAGGAAACATCAATGTAATGTACTTAAGAATTGTAGGTGTTTCAAAACCTCTCGAAAATGTCTGGAATAGCAAAGGTCAATCTCCAAATGTTAAGAGGGCGCCGAGCGCGCAGTGGCGCCCTCAACGTTTATTTGGTTATTTATTTTAATTAAGAATGAAAATGCACAAAATAAGCACGTTAAGTTGTGCTCCACAAGATTATACGTTAATATTATTATAAACGGTAGTAGATTTTCTTTTGTAATTTTTTTCTCGGACAGTAAAAAATTTAATTATTTCGGGTAGTCTTTATCTTCACCCATGCTCTGCTAATATCTGAGTCTGAGTTCTAGGTTTATTTTGCAACACAATGCAAAGTGCTATTGAAGGTTTATCTTAAAGCGAAGGTTGCTGGGTCCTAGAAATTTTCTAGATTTTTTTTGTAATTTGCACTTAGTCACCAAAAATTTTCTTAATTTTTGCGAATCTGGATATTCACCTATGCTCTGCTAATATCTGAGTCAGAGTGCTGGGTAATCTTTGCAAACTATTCTATAGTTCTAATAAAGGATTATCAGAAATCGAAGAGTTCTATCATCTTGGTAGTTTCTAAATTTTTTTTTGTAAATTATCTCGGACAGTTAAAAACTTCATTATTTCGGGTAATGTTTATCTTCAACCATGCTCTGCTAATATCTGAGTCTGAGTTCTGGGTAAACCTGTCAATTTTTTTTATAGTTCTAATATAAGACTATCAGAAAACGAAGAGTTCTATGTCTTTGGTAGTTTCTAGATTTTTTTTTGTAATTTATCTCGGACAGTTAAAAATTCATTATTTCGGGTAATATTAATTTTCAACCGAGGAGCATCAGAACAAAGAACGATATATCCAAGTTACCGTATTTTACACAAATTAGAAAAAAGTATTTTACACAACTAGAAACTGAACCTTCTTAGATATGTATGTGTCGGGTTTTGATTGGACCACTGTTTTGTGATATTTTTTTAAAGCTGGAAATGTCTGTTTTTGAATAGATTTCTTTCCTGAAGGGTATGTAATACAACATTTTGCAACGGAAAAAAAAAAAAAAAAAAAAATAATGGCATAAATGCGACATATCGGTTTTTGTTCCGACGCTCCTCAACCATGCTCTGCTAATATCTGAGTCAGAGTTCTGGGTTTACTTTGCAAACTTTTCTAAAGTTCTGTTATGGGATTATCATTAATCGAAGAGTTCTAGTTCCTGGGTCGTTTCTAGATTTTTTTTTGTATTTTTTTTCTCGGACAGTTAAAAGTTTAATTATTTCGGGTAGTCTTTATCTTCACCCATGCTCTGCTAATATTTGAGTCTGATTTCTACGTTTATTTTGCAACACAATGCATAGTGCTATTATAGATCTATCTTAAAGCGAAGAGTGCTTGGTCCTAGGTTTTTTCAAGATTATTTTTCGTAATTTTGCACTGAGTCACCAAAACTTTTCTTAATTTTTGCGAATCTGAATATTCACCTATGCTCTGCTAATATCTGAGTCAGAGTTCTGGGTTTATTTAACAAGTTATTCTGGAGTTCTGTTATTGGATTATCATAAATCGAAGAGTTCTGGTTCCTGGGTTGTTTCTAGATTTTTTTTGTATTTTTATTCTCAAACAGTTGAAAATTCAATTATTTTGTCTAATCTTTATCTTCACCCGTGCTCTGCTAATATCTGAGTCTGAGTTCTAGGTTTATTTTGCAGTACAACGTATAGTGCTATTATAGTTCTATCTTAAACCGAAGAGTGCTTCGTCCTAGATATACTCTAGATTTTTTTTTGTAATTTTTTTCTCGTACAGTTAAAAATATAATTATTTCGGGTAGTCTTTATCTTCACCCATGCTCTGCTTATATCTTAGTCTGAGTTCTAGGTTAATTTTGCAACACAATGCATAGTGCTTTTATAGAATTATCTTATTGCAAAGAGTGCTTGGTCCTAGATAATTTCTAGATTATTTTTCGTAATTTTGCTCTGAGTTACTAAAAATTTTCTTAATTTTTGCGAATCTGAATATTGACCTATGCTCTGCTCATATCTGAGTCAGAGTTCTGGGTTTATTTAACAAGTTATTCTGGAGTTCGGTTATGGGATTATCATAAAACGAAGAGTTCTGGTTCCTGGGTTGTTTCTAGATTTATTTTTGTATTTTTATTCTCAAACAGTTAAAAAATCAATTATTTTGACTAATCTTTATCTTCACCCATGCTCTGCTAACATCTAAGTCAGAGTTCTGGGTAAACTTTGCAAACTATTATATAGTTCTAATATAGGGTTATCAGAAATCGAAGAGTTCTGGTTCCTGGGTTGTTTCTAGATTTTTTTTTGTATTTTTATTTTCAGACAGTTAAAAATTCAATTATTTTGGCTAATCTTTATCTTCGCCCATGCTCTGCTAATTCCTGAGTCTGAGTTCTAGGTTCATTTTGCAACACAATGCATAGTGCTATTATAGGTCTATCTAATAGCGAAGAGTGCTTGGTCCTAGATATTTTCTAGATTATTTTTCGTAATTTTGCACTGAGTCACCTAAAATTTTCTTAATTTTTGCGAATCTGGATATTCATCCATGCTCTGCTAATACCTGAGTCTGAGTTTTAGGTTTATTTTGCAACACAACGCATAGTCCTTTTATGGGTCTATTTTAAACCGAAGAGTGCTGGGTCCTAGATATTTTCAAGATTTTTTTTTGTATTTTTATTCTCAATCAGTTAAAAATTCAATTATTTTGGCTAATCTTTAACTTCACCCATGCTCTGCTAATATCTTAGTCGGAGTTCTGGGTTAATTTTGCAACACAACGCATAGTGCTATTATAGGTCTATCTTATAGCGAAGAGTGCTTGGTCCTAGATATTTTCTAGATTATTTTTCGTAATTTTGCACTGAGTCACCTAAAATTTTCTTAATTTTTGCGAATCTGGATATTCATCCATGCTCTGCTAATACCTGAGTCTGAGTTTTAGGTTTATTTTGCAACACAACGCATAGTCCTTTTATGGGTCTATTTTAAACCGAAGAGTGCTGGGTCCTAGATATTTTCAAGATTTTTTTTTGTATTTTTATTCTCAAACAGTTGAAAATTCAATTATTTTGACTAATCTTTATCTTCACCCGTGCTCTGCTAATATCTGAGTCAGAGTTCTGGGTTTACTTTGCAAACTTTTCTAAAGTTCTGTTATGAAATTATCATTAATCAAAGAGTTCTAGTTCCTGGGTTGTTCCTAGATTCTTTTTTATAATTTTTTTCTCGGATAGTTAAAAATTTAATTATTTAGGGTAGTCTTTATCTTCACCTATGCTCTGCTAATATCTGAGTCAGAGTTCTAGATAATCTTTGCAAACTATTCTATAGTTCTTATATAGAATTATAAGAAATCGAAGAGTTCTATCTTCTTGGTAGTTTCTAAATTTGTTTTTGTAATTTATCTCGGACAGTTAAAAATTTTATTATTACGGGTAATGTTAATCTTCAACCATGCTCTGCTTATATCTGAGTCAAAGTTCTGGGTTTACTTTGCAAATTTTTTTAAAGTTCTGTTATGGGATTATCATTAATCGAAGAGTTCTAGTTCCTGGGTCGTTTCTAGATTTTTTTTGTAATATTTTTCTCGGACAGTTAAAAGTTTAATTATTTCGGGTAGTCTTTATCTTCACCCATGCTCTGCTAATATTTGAGTCTGATTTCTAGGTTTATTTTGCAACACAATGCATAGTGCTACTATAGATCTATTTTAAAGCGAAGAGTGCTTGGTCCTTGGTTTTTTCTAGATTATTTTTCGTAATTTTGCACTCAGTCACCAAAACTTTTCTTAATTTTTGCGAATCTGAATATTCACCTATGCTCTGCTAATATCTGAGTCAGAGTTCTTGGTTTATTTAACAAATTATTCTGGAGTTCTGTTATATGATTATCATAAATCGAAGAGTTCTGGTTCCTGGGTTGTTTCTAGATTTTTTTTTGTATTTTTATTCTCAAACAGTTGAAAATTCAATTATTTTGTCTAAAATTTATCTTCACCCGTGCTCTGCTAATATCTGAGTCTGAGTTCTAGGTTTATTTTGCAATACAACGCATAGTGCTATTACAGGTCTATCTTAAACCGAAGAGTGCTTCGTCCTAGATATACTCTAGATTTTTTTTTGTAATTTATTTTCTCGGACAGTTAAAAATATATTTATTTCGGGTAGTCTTTATCTTCACCCATGCTCTGCTAATATCTTAGTCTAAATTCTAGGTTAATTTTGCAACACAATGCATAGTTCTTTTATAGGATTATCTTATAGCAAAGAGGGCTTGGTCCTAGATAATTTCTAGATTATTTTTCGTAATTTTGTACTGAGTTACTAAAAATTTTCTTAATTTTTGCGAATCTGAATATTGACCTATGCTCTGCTCATATCTGAGTCAGAGTTCTGGGTTTCTTTAACAAGTTATTCTGGAGTTCGGTTATGGGATTATCATAAAACGAAGAGTTCTGGTTCCTGGGTTGTTTCTAGATTTAGTTTTGTATTTTTATTCTCAAACAGTTAAAAAATCAATTATTTTGACTAATCTTTATCTTCACCCATGCTCTGCTAACGTCTGAGTCAGAGTTCTGGGTAAACTTTGCAAACTATTATATAGTTCTAATATAGGGTTATCAGAAATCGAAGAGTTCTGGTTCCTGGGTTGTTTCTAGATTTTTTTTGTATTTTTATTTTCAGACAGTTAGAAATTCAATTATTTTGGCTAATCTTTATCTTCGCCCATGCTCTGCTAATACCTGAGTCTGAGTTCTAGGTTAATTTTGCAACACAATGCATAGTGCTATTATAGGTCTATCTAATAGCGAAGAGTGCTTGGTCCTAGATATTTTCTAGATTATTTTTCGTAATTTTGCACTGAGTCACCTAAAATTTTCTTAATTTTTGCGAATCTGGATATTCATCCATGCTCTGCTAATATCTGAGTCAGAGTTCTTGGTTTATTTAACAAATTATTTTGGAGTTCTGTTATGGAATTATCATAAATCGAAGAGTTCTGGTTCCTGGGTTGTTTCTAGATTTTTTTTTGTATTTTTATTCTCAAACAGTTGAAAATTCAATTATTTTGTCTAATCTTTATCTTCACCCGTGCTCTGCTAATATCTGAGTCTGAGTTCTAGGTTTATTTTGCAATACAACGCATAGTGCTATTATAGGTCTATCTTAAACCGAAGAGTGCTTTGTCCTAGATATACTCTAGATTTTTTTTTGTATTTTTTTTCTCGTACAGTTAAAAATATAATTATTTCGGGTAGTCTTTATCTTCACCCATGCTCTGCTAATATCTTAGTCTGAGTTCTAGGTTAATTTTGCAACACAATGCATAGTGCTTTTATAGGATTATCTTATAGCAAAGAGTGCTTGGTCCTAGATAATTTCTAGATTATTTTTCGTAATTTTGCACTGAGTTACTAAAAATTTTCTTAATTTTTGCGAATCTGAATATTGACCTATGCTCTGCTCATATCTGAGTCAGAGTTCTGGGTTTATTTAACAAGTTATTCTGGAGTTCGGTTATGGGATTATCATAAAACGAAGAGTTCTGGTTCCTGGGTTGTTTCTAGATTTATTTTTGTATTTTTAGTCTCAAACAGTTAAAAAATCAATTATTTTGACTAATCTTTATCTTCACCCATGCTCTGCTAACATCTGAGTCAGAGTTCTGGGTTTATTTAACAAGTTATTCTGGAGTTCGGTTATGGGATTATCATAAAACGAAGAGTTCTGAGTGAGTCTAAGTTCTAGGTTAATTTTGCATCATAGTGCATAGTGCTATTATAGGTCTATAGTAAAGCGAAGAGTGCTCGGTCCTAGATATTTTCTAGATTTTTTTTTGTAATTTTGCACTGAGTCATCTAAAATTTTCTTAATTTTTGCGAATCTGGATATTCATCCATGCTCTGCTAATATCTGAGTTTGAGTTCTAGGTTTATTTTGCAACACAATGCATTGTGCTATTATAGGTCTGTCTTAAAGCGAAGAGTGCTTGGTCCTAGATATTTTCTAGATATTTTATTGGATTTTTGTAGTCAGCCACAAGTTTTTTTTTTAATTTCAGCTTATCTAGGTATTTAACCATGCTCTGCTTACACCTGAGTCTAAGTGCTGGGCTATCTTAGCAGTACATTGTATAGTGCTACTATGGATCTATCTCAAATAGAAGAGTGCTTGGTTCTTGATGTTTTCTAGATATTTTTTTGTAATTTTTTACTTAGTCGCTTTTAATTTTCATGCATTTGATAAATCTAGGTCTTCAACCATGCTCTGCTGATGCCTGAGTCTAAGTTCTGGATTTACTTTTTATGAAAACATACATTTCTAGTACAGATCTTTCTTATAATGTTCAGTTCTTTGTCCTTGGTATTTTCAATTATTTATTTTGGATTTTTTTATCAAATACTGAAATTTTTTAAAATTTTGGCTAATCCAAGTTTTCAACCGTGCTCTGTTGGAGCTTGAGAGTTATTCGTTATTTTATTATACTTTTTTCTGTTTATCTGACCTCTTGGCTACTGAAATTAGGGACAATGATCAATAATTTGGTTCAAATTTTGCAATTACCGCCAGTTTTACAAAAAATATCGGTTTATTTCTGGTGTCGGTTTAGTATGTTTGTTATTTTTTTTTTATTCTATTTTGGTAGAACTTTTTTTGAAATGTATCAGGAACTATAGATTATACCTTTATGGACCTAAAACACTTTTAAAATTTTAGTTTTGGAAAAATTGATCTGCTACCGGAAGTTAGCAGATCATATTTTCATTCGACTTTTTTTCCGGGAAAAACGTCAGAACTATTTTCGAAAAGTATCAGGAACTCTAGAACTATGCTGCATGCGAATAGAACTCACTTTTTTTTGTGATCTGCTGGAATGTGATCTGCCAAGTTCACGCACACGGCAGGCTCTTGCTACAGTTTGCCAGGTTAAGGGAACACATTTGGTATTTTTTTCATATTGAGTTAGTTATACAGAGATGTGTTATCTTTGGCAAGGGCCGGGCTTTGAACTAATGAATTGGTAGACAGCACTATCAGTAACCTACCGTTTACTCGTGCTCATCACCGCCCCGCGCCGCCCGTCTGCTGGCCCATCGCTTTATACTACGGTATCAAGATGCACGTTTGTTTGCGCCGCGCTAATAATCTTCACTAGAGCTATAGACATGAGATGAATGAACATATTTTACCTGCATATGGGTAGTCCATCAGCACTCTCACTACAATTTCCTTGGAAACAATAGTTCTGACACCTTGAATCATAGCACTTCGCAGAAACTTTCGTACCTTTCACTTTAATCAGTTCTACATTCGTGGAATTTGCATCAGATGAAGTATTCTTCAGAGCTTCGCAGTTTTGAATTCCGAACGTTTGTTCTTTAATAGTATAGTGGGCTGCTGTAATTCGAGTATACCAAATTTGTCTGCTAGAATTTGAATACACAATTGGTCCCACACCGCTCTGTTGACTCTTTGCTAATTGAAAAATGGCTTTTTGACCATAGCTCCTCCAGTAAATGAAATCTTTGGAGATGGTCAAATCAGTTGCCCAAGTTTCTTTTTCAATTAAATAAAATGTTCTTCTGTTTTTTCCATTCAAGTCGGCAATTTCAATAGAATAATGTTGATGTGTAGTTTCCTCAATCCAGTACATTTTCTCAGTTTGTTGGTCAATGCCCAAACTTCTTCGAAAGTAAACACTACCGTTTAATAAAACTTCTCTCTTGGATCCATCAAAGGCAGCCCTCTCTATTGCGCTGTCTGTGACCCAGTATAAAAACCTGTAAATTGTAAACAACTATAAGTATAGTAACAAAGTTTAATATGAATTTGGATGAGTTTAAAAACCATAGTAAATAATTATATTAGCTACGTACCCTTTACAGCTGTCTACAGCTATATCCCCGCAGAAATAATCCAACGTAACCAAAAGATTTCCGTCAACTGCTGTGTTAGACGATGCAGGTTTTAATGATATAGAGTATATTCTTTTATATCCTTCCATCCAAAAGAGTAATTGTGTGACCGGGTCGTAGGCGAGACTCATGATCATGTCACTGAAGCCCCAATATTTTTTCGTAACTATAGTTTGTGTGTCCCTGGTTGATATGTCAAAGCTGTATATTGTTGTTGAGTTGTTCGATTCGCTGAAGTCGGCAAACAGCACCCTATCCTGAACAGGATCGTAAGTGACTGAAGTGATCTCACTAGCTGATGACATGTCTTCAGTGTGGGTTATTGTTCTGTTGTTATAAAAATTTAGTCTTTCCCATTCGCCCACGACGATATCTGAAAAAGGGATGTTATGGATGTGAGATTACGGATCTGGATGCAGATACGATCATAGAAATAATATTTTACCGCTTTCGGTTGCGGTTAAGGATATAAGATTTTTAAGAAATTGTTGTACCTAGTAAAACACAAATTGATCATAATTTTACTATATTTCTAAGTTATAGTTTGGTATAACAATCAGTCATAAATGAGAGTGCTTGCAATAGCTATCATATAAGTGTTATCTAACTCATTACGTGTCTCAATTAGACTGCGCCCCTATCCGAAATTAACCAGAACTATCTATATCGGATTTGGTCACGATTACGGATAAGTTTGTATTTCGGATATCCGATAGTTTCGGGTTACGAAGCTCCTGGTCTGAAACATGAAAATAAAATGTTTCTAAACTGATTGTTAAACAGATCTTCTCCTCTTTCATAAAATCCACTGCTCATACTTATTAATGGTTTCCAAATAACTACTACCTAAGAAGAACTAAGTAAGTAAATAATTACGTTCTTTATGTAATTTATAGAACGTATTTTTCTTACAATGAATAACACCATTATAACAAAGTAGCTAACATATGAGTGGGAGGTAACTACGGATCAAAAAACTCAGCCTTAGTTAATAACTAACAATTGATCAAAAAACTCGCCCTTAATCCTTTACTGGGCACGTTTGTAAACAGTTTGTAAAATCCTGAAATAAGTATTTCAGTTATTGTTCACATTGATCTAAACCTAAATTTAAATGAACCAGCTCTTCGCCCGCGACTTCGTTCGTGCGGATTTAGTAGGTACTCCACAAACTTCGACGCCCCCACTACCCCCTTTTAAAGGTTAGTTTTGGAAAATTAGGCGCAACAATTTTCATTAATTTCCTTGCCATTTCTGCTTATTCTGCGGTTTCAAGAGGCCTTAGACAATGTGCCATTCAATTAGCGAATGCGACTGTTGAAAGGCCAAAATGTAGGAATTTGATCACGTGAAATTTCGATAGTATTTGTCAATTTAACTACACAGTTGGCGCAATGGTTGAGCGATCGGCTGCTGCGCTGCGTGTCGCGGGTTCGATTCCCGCACGGAGCAAATATTTGTATGGCCTACAGATAGTTGTTCCGGGTCTGGCTGTTTGTGTATGTGAATTTGTATGTTTGTAAACGCACCTACGATACAGGAGAAATGCCTAGTGTGGGGCAACGTTTTTTCAAAAAAAACAGAAACCGTACATTTTTGACGTATTGACAATCGCCTTCGCCACGCCACTGTTGACAGAATCTCACTTGTCTCGAGCCCAGGTTCAGCGCAACTGTTTACCCCGTCAGGGGTTGATTATGTAAAAACTGTTAGGAATGCCATGAAAAAACTAAAAGTGGGATACTTTTAGTTTGTTTTTAAATTGAAGCAAGCAATAATGTCCTCCCCCGAATATTTTATCACCCCTTATTCACCCCTAACTGTGTACCTTTGTACTTGGTTTATTCTCGAAAAATCCAAACATTTGTTATTCTTATTTTTAGGGTTCCGTACTCAAAGGGGAAAAATGGGACCCTATTACCAAGACTCCGCTGTCCGTCTGTCCGACTGTCCGTCTGTCTGTCTGTCTGTCACCAGGCTGTATCTCATGAACCGTGATAGCTAGACAGTTGAAAATTTCACATGATGTATTTCTGTTGACACTATAACCTGATTATAAAACCAGAATAAAATTAATATTTAAGCGGAGCTCCCATACAACAAACGTATTTTTTTTGCCGTTTTTTATAAATAGGTAATGGAACCGAACCCTTCGTGACCGAGTCCGGCTCGCACTTGGCCGGATTTTTTATATCGAAATCATTGAAATGCTGTGTTTCAACTTCATCGGACGAAACATTGATACGATTCGCCCCAGTTTGCTCAAGCCGCGACGTTTTTTCTTGCTTCAAACATGTTTATTACCGCCATAACTTTTGAACGAAAGCTCCGATTTGAATAATTGAAAGTGTAATTTACACGGACATAATCAACCTTAATAAGGATTAATATCATGATACTAAAATCACCAATTTCCTTTTCACCCGGGATTTGCTTGAATAATTTGAGCAAAAGGGCTGGCTTTCTTGTGTTAAAAAAAGTACATTTTTTCGAACAATCGCTGAAATTTAAATGGCAGAGCTTAGAAGCACATTCACACGCGGACACTTGCCTTTCCTTTAATATCCGCATACATACTTTAAACAATTTACGCAATGTATCTGTTTCTTCACATTGTATCTCGCGTATTGCTTGAGCAACACTACCAACAAGCTGTTCATTAATTTAAAAAAATAAGGATTTGAAAGTTTGTATGAAAAGCTGCACGGCGTAAACGCTCTTAACAAAAATTTCATAAGGGCATTTTTTTTTTTTTTTTTGCCCCACACGAGGAATTTCTCCTGTATCGTGGGTGCGTTCACAAACATGTAAACTCACATACACAAACAGCCAGACCCGGAACAACCATCTGTAGGCCATACAAATATTTGTTCCGTGCGGGAATCGAACCCGTGACACGCAGCGCAGCAGTCGACCGCTCAACCACTGCGCCAACCGTGTTGTCAAATTCATTGAAACTATACATGAAATGTCTACTTAAAATAACAGGATACTGTTAAATTAACCGCTATGTAGCTTTCATATCCAAATCTTGCGGATTACCCATTGGTATTCCATCGGCTATAATGAGAGTTTTACGCATATCCATAACCGGTTTATGTCAATACAACTAAGTAGGTTAAAAGTAAGTTGGTTACCTCGTATTTGTGCCAATAGTTCGTTTAATGCAGTACGCCAATATGCCGCCGAGCCTCTAAGGCTTTTAAGATAAAAATAAACATCTTTGGCTATGCCATCTAGACCTTCGACTTTTTAACCGACTTCCCAAAAAGGAAGAGGTTCTCAATTCGATTGTATTTTTTTCGAGCGATTTGGTTTCTAAATCCAAATAGCTGGTAAAAATATGTGGAAAAATCATCCATGTTTACGAAATTGCGTATTTTTGCTTTCCTGTGACTTTCCAGGGGGTCGATTCTGCTATTGCAATCGTGTCTCAATGACCGGTCAATGATCGATTTTTGACGTATAACGTCAAACTTTTGACACATTTCCCATACAAAAACTGTCAAAGTTGTCAAATATTCGATCACTGACCGATCATTGAGACACGCTTGCAATAGCAGAATCGAGCCCCTGTGGTGTTGTTAGGTGTAAAAAGTGAAAAATAAAAAACTTTTTCACAAAAAAAAACCGACTTCCAAAAAAAACACTACAAAGTACAAAATAACTTTAATTTCGGTAGTCGGTGTTTGGTTGCTTCTTAGTTGTTTGACACCGACTTCCGAAATTAAAGTTATTTTGTACTTTGTAGTGTTTTTTTGGAAGTCGGTTTTTTTTTGTGAAAAAATTTTTTTACAGCAAGCACATTGTTGATTTTACTGTATGGTACTCGAACATTGTTTTTTTTTTATTTTTTACCAATTATTGACCGAAGTTATTGACATTTTATTTAATTCATGACATCATTCAATTTCTTTGAATAAGTAAGTGCTGACAATTTTTATTTTATTACAATAGCTGCTGACATTTAATTTTTTTATTTTCATATTTTTTTTTCTCACTACACAAAATTTATCTAATTATCTCTTCGTTATTGTTCAATTGTGTGATTTAAAATTTGTAATGAGATAGATGGCCATTTTTTTTATTTTTTTTACTTGTTTATTTGTGGTTCCTATTTCTATATTAATTTCTTGTTTTAATTATATTCGAATTCCATGTGTGACTACTTTGTACGCCCTAGAGGCAAAACATAGCGCTCTCAATGTATTTCCAAAAGAACAATGTATGTTTTACAATAAATAAATGAATATGAATATAAATGAATATTTCATATTCCACGTAAAAGAAGAAAACATCATAATTCAATTATTTGTTCCAAAATCAGTAATAACATATTAACTATACGTCATTACTGATTTTGGAATGTTTATATTTAATGAATCTGTTGATTTTAAAAAAAATTATAAAGCGTTCAGCCATTTTTCTTCTTGGAAACCTCGATTTCTTACAAAGTGAATTTGAGGATAAAATTTGTTAACATTGCAATCACTTTTCTTGGTTATTTTGACAATTCTTGAAAGCTGGCGCTTGTATTTTAAATAAAGCGTGGAAAAAACTAAATGACTGCATATAAATAAAGTAAAAAAGTAAGTTAGTTTTTGTGTGTTTCTTCTCTAAACATACGCATGTCGCATGTCCCACCAGTCACGCTAAAAGATATAAAAGTTGGTTTTCATACCACAAAATATAAGTTAATGCATTCAATTTATTCTTAAAGTAACAACAATTACGTGGTTTACTATTTAAGCATGTTTCCAAAGATAAAATAATTAAATTCCGAGACTGTTTTGAATTGTGGCGGGTATATCACTGATGTATGATGGTATTTTGTTTGTAAAATGCGGATTATATCTTTGTTTTTATTTTGATTTAATATGGGATGGTTTGCCTGACATTAATGCTAACTGGGCGAAAATTTTGCTTGTTATACATATAGCTTTGATCTTAACTCGCCTATGCTTAGCTTTAACACTAACTGCATGATTGTTCGCTTACCATAAATGAATGCTGCAGAGAGAAAGAGAAAATCACGAAAGAAGATGAAAGAGGAAAAAGATAAATGGAAGATCTCAAGAAAGACAAAAAGAGTGGGATCAAAACGAGGAGCAAAATATGCGTGAATGTAAAGAAAATGAAAATAAGAGAGAATATCTTGGAGAACACTGAAAAACTTTTCGTCATAGACGAAATTGACTATTTAGTTTTGTAAAAAAAAAGTTTTTGAAAACTGACCATCCCCGACCCCCTTCGCCCTTACCTCTGAAATCACTGAGCCTTAAACTAAAAAAAAAACATAATAATTTTTTACACACAACAGAAAAACCTATGAGAAGTCTATGTTTTTAAAATAAAAAAAAAACATGTTAAAATGGCACGTTTGGAACCCCCGAATCATGTCATTTTAATGTTTGTGCCCGAGTCCAACTAGCAATATTTTTGGTTGAGTATGTTTTCGTTTTGGTTGTGAAATGAGTACAGTTCTAGTAAGTGTTAATAATTCAGCCATGAAAAGAAAAATAAAATTATAAAAAATTATAGTCGTCCACGGCCCTTGTACTCACCCCAGGAGAAGGAATGCGCCAACCCCACGTGCAGGGCTAGCAACGCTAACAGACGAGTGCACATCTTGTAGTACTATATGATATTATACTCTCGACGAACACAAAAGCAATGTGCTGGTCCCTGTATATACGAAGCTATATATAGGCAGATTCATAGGTGGTGCCATGTTACTATTTCCTTATAAAAGTAGTGATAAGGGACTTCGGCTCGGTTAATCCTGATTATAACAGGTAGAAAATATGCGTTATTAATTACTAGCTTCGGCCGCGCGAAAATTGTTTATTCAACATACAAAGGGGATCGACTTTTTGTCGCATGGCTACCCGGCCGCCATTTTGACTTCTTGACAACGTAATTTTTAAGAAAATCGTGGTTGTGGCACAAAAAAGTTTGCAAATCTTAAAATACACATAATTATATTATAGCGTTAGGTTCAAATATGATTTTAAAATCATTGTGACAAAATATCGTTATGGTTCAGTGGTTAAGATCTGCACGGGGTTGTGGGTTTAAATTCAGTCGAATACGAATGTGACTTTTTACAATTGATATAACCTACTTTATAGGTGAATCTTGGATATCTCTGGCGTCAGTGAAGGAAAACATCGTGACTAATCCGGACTTGTAAGACATGGCGAGAAATCAGATTAAATTATATTTTGAAAGTAGGTTAAACGTAATACTTTTACACGTCAATGTTTTTTTGGTCATTTTAAGTTAGATGAGACCGGTGTTACCTGGCTGACTACCCTGAGAAGAAACACCGAAACAAAGTTAGAAATCAAAGTCTCTTTTAAGGTCCATACAATCCGTACTGATCAAATCATATGAGAACCATGTAGGTTATTGTCTGAGCTGGCTTTTTAAAGTAAGTGTCATACAGATTTGAGTGGACCTGTCCAGACATTGCAAGCATTTGGGACTGGCCAACATACCTTGAGCGAGTTAAGTGATTAGTGCTCGTGCCTTCTCGACTGGATCAGAAGCTTCTGTCCAGCAGTGGGACATTGGTAGTATGTAAATACTATAAATGAAGAAGAAGTAACTCTGTATTTAGTCTGCCACCTCCTCATGCCTGAACTATTAACCAGCTTGATTGTATCCCTGGGGGATACGAGTCGCATCCCCCAGGGATACAATCAAGCTGGTACATGCAATACAAGCACGCTGCGGCGACTTTTACGTGACTTAAGAATTTTTTGAGTTCAATTGTGAAGGTGAATCCAGACATACCCGGGCCGTGCCCAGGACGTGTACGGGCCGTGGTCTGCCAGGAGCACGAATAAAATAATTTCTTTGCGTACTTTTCATATGAACTCGTTCACACACGTCCGGGCCGTACCCGGAACGTGTCAGGCCAGCAGGTAGCGACACGACAGCTCATGGTCCATACACGTCCTAGGCACGGACCGGATCTGTGTGGATCAACCTTGTTATTGGATAGTTTTATCGGAAAAAAAAAATACTGACCTTTTAATATAACAACCGTAACTTAAGTATAAATAACATAAAGATGATAAATAGAAAAGGTAAATATAAGATGTAGTACATGTATGTGAAAACTAGTCAATTCGAATTTTGAGCCTTAATTATTTATTTAATTAATTTCAGGATTATCTACAGAACTTGGCACCCATTTAGACTTCAATTGTTTTGTCGCTGAAGTCGACAATCACGAGTCGAATATTACTTAACCTTGGCTCCCATTTTTACATTTAGGTATGTTTTTGATGGTATTATAAAATATCGCTATGTGTACAACAAAGTCATACGATGTTGACATGCTCACATTATAACAAAGATAAGGTATTCGCGATAAGCACTAGCAAACCGCTTATTATTGCGAAAAACCACATTTTTAGGTATATTATTATTATAACTTTATATTCGTTATCATTTTACTAATGAACTGCCTACCAAACTAAGTGTGACTACCTATCTAATAACTACGTTCCGACGTCTGGTTTCCCGTTCTAATCAGTGGAACTAATTTAAATCAACAATGTTACAAAACTTTTCTTATTTTATTTTTCTTTTCACAAATTCTCTAATAATATAAACTAGGTATTATTTTAAGAGGTAAAATTGCTAATGAGTATTAGGTTCGAGGGTTACGTATTATAATATCTAAAGTTATTATTACTATTTTCGATATAGCTACGGCTGATTCACATAATAATAATTTATGTTCATAACACATAATAGGCCAAATGAACTACTGTTTTACTTACTTAATTTTGATCAAACTAAAATTAATTGCACTATCGAACGATTATTCTAATGATTTTTTTAAGATATTGGATATTTCAACTTTATATGAAATACCTAATGTATGACTCGCCTACACTTTATTTATATTGCACGCTGCACATTACATTGTCAATAATATCAGGATGCTTTGTTAATATTGATGGTGTAATAATCGCGGTATCGTGATATTATCACTTCGGGGTGATATTTTCATATTGTACTGAGGGGGCGTGGCTTCAAAAACATTGAAATGCAAGAGCTTCGAAATATTTTTTGTGTCGGTATTCGCTTGCAGCCATGGCGGAACAACGTCCGATTAGAGACGATGACGAATTACGCTCCGTCAATGACGGTAAAGAAAAAAGAAATGACCTGATATAGTTAGATAAAAAAGGAACATACTGCACAAATAAAGATTTTTCATATTTTCTTGTCTGTCTGTCTGTCTGTTAACGCTAATCTCCGAAGATACGATACAGATTGAATTGGAGATTGTACAGTTACATGCGGGTTAGTTCTGAGCAACATTTAGTCTTTGTTTCATTCAAATTGTTAACCAGGAAAAAAGTTATGAACATTAAGATAAATATTATTTTACATGATTGAAATCCGTAACCTATACTTATGGGAACGCAAATGTTAGACTGTTTCAACAAGAGAAATTAGACAAGGCGGTTGATTTTAGACTGTTTCAACAAGAGAAATTAGAGAAGGCGGTTGATGACGGGACTTTCACTAAGAGCAGATTTCACCAACAAAACTGAACGCGATCAGTACATCTAAACTGCGTTCAAGAGTTGTAAGTTTAGATATTCCATTGATAAAATATAATGACACTGACAGCTCATAAACTTGGATTATTTGCTGATCGCGTTCAGTTTCATTGGTGAAATTGAACCTTAGTGATGCGTGAGTTCGGACCCCGCCGTATGCAGGTGTTTTTGTAAGTTTTGTTTTTCTGTTGTTTGTTTCTGTTGGGATTTCCAAAAAATCTTAAAACATACGTAACATCAATGTGTAGGTAATACATTCGCAAAATTAATATTCAAATTTTGAAATACTTATAGTGCCAATATTTATAAGGTTATGAATATTAGTTTTTTTTCTGTAGCAGCAGCTCAGCGGCCACTTTCTGTGTCAGCCTTTAATCGTGAAGAAATGCCAAACGACAATTTAAAAAAAATCAATTTAATTCCTAGTGTGGCAATGTTTTTTTTTTTAATATTTTATTTGTAACATTCCTAATTATGTGAAAACTAGACAAGTAGAAAATTATTTTTACCAATTTAGTCTTCCGGACCTAATTGTTGGTCCAATATAAGTCTGTAAATCAACTGTTAATCTTCAGCCATCTTCAGGGTATCGATGAAACCGTGGGCCCAGTAGATAGGTGCAGTACGAAAGATCGCTTGAAACATAGTAGCACAATCGGTTCTTATAATTTTCAATGTTATTCACAATATATCCTGGAAATTTAGGTTCTATTCCAGAATACAAAATGCACCAGCTCATGAGTAATATAGACGCTGAAAGGTGCTGTGATGG
Organism: Melanchra persicariae; assembly: GCA_947386135.1. Taxonomy (NCBI): domain Eukaryota; kingdom Metazoa; phylum Arthropoda; class Insecta; order Lepidoptera; family Noctuidae; genus Melanchra; species Melanchra persicariae. The sequence goes on from OX376668.1 coordinate 12,825,313, forward strand.
CTACTAATACCACTACGAAAAGTTTTTCTTCATTACATTTTGATTGTAGTAATATTATGACATTTCTTTTTCTTGTACGCGCCTGCGCGTTGAGTTCGTGTGTGCGTTCCAACTGTTGAGGTATATTTTCGATTAAATATTTAATTGTTTTTGAAGTCGTAAATTAAATTTATTATTGAACGTTAATTCAAAATAAGGTTGGAGAAGGTCCCTCCCTGCGGATCAGGGTCAAGTGACTCTTCCCGATATACTCTGCCGAGTTGTTTCTTCAGAGGATGAACTTTTAAGTTCAGTATTCGGAGATCTGTCAAGTATAACAGATCAAGAAAATTCTTGGTTGTGTGAACGCGATATACTGGCTCCTAGGAACGATCAAGCCGTTGCAATAATTGAAAACATCTTATCAGTTGAGGGGGATGAATTTGTATGCAACATGTAACAGAATAAACAGCTGTTTTATTTGCGATTTCAGTATTGGTCTCATCGTAAAAGTTAGTCATAATGATGAGTACAATGACCCCTTAAGAGGAATTGCGTTTATTCTGTTGTATACATGTTGTATTAGCCCCTGAAGGAACAACAAGTAATGTATTCTATAAAGATTTTTTAAAATGTATCTTACTCTTAATAAAAGCCAGCTGCAAGCAAAAGAAGCAAGTTGACAGCTTTGAGGCCGACGTTTTTGATGCGATAATTATTTTACTTTATTTTATTTGTTGACTTATAGAATATATAACGCTGGCTGTTGCCAACTTAGTTCGCGTGTATGTCGGTTGTGAAGTTAATTCGTGCTGTAGAGCAACGGGACTAAACAAAAATAACGTAACATCTTCTTGATTGTAGTGTGTGCCGTCACAAATTTTTAACATTAAAAACGAGAAATTCCACACGTTTGTGTGGCCTCTTAATAAATATGTTCGAACTTTAATGTGTTGATATTATATTGCATTCATTGGTTTTCGGTCCTCGGCGTACTGGAAGTATTTGCCTGAATTCACCTGGAAAAAGGACCATAGGTAGGTACGCCTAACATCACAGACAAAAAAAAATCCCTCGCAAAAAGCTGCCTATAACTGCACTCAATTATTAAAGAAATCGTTCTGATTCTTGAGACCTATGTAGTCCCACCCTTTAAACACTTCGAATCAAAATCAACAAAACAGAACGTCGCACGACTGGTGCTATTCTTCAAACTACGATTAATCAAATTGATTCTTAGGGCCAATTTCACCAATGAAACTGAACGCGATCAGCGAATACACCACGTTTGTGAGCTGTCAGTGTCATTATATTTCTATGGAATATTTACACTGACAGCTGTTGAACGCAGTTTAGGGCCGGTGCAAACCACGTTTCTTAAACGCGCCGTTGACGCGCGTTTGCAGCCATACAGACGCGATACGCACGCGAGTCAGACGCAGCCTGCAGACCTTCTGTAGGATAAAAGCGTGCCGTCGACACAAGTTTCTAAAACGCGCGTTAACGGCGCGTTTAAAAAACGTGATGTGCACAGGCCCTTTTAGATGTACTGAATTACTGATCGCGTTCAGTTTCATTGGTGAAATTCGCTCTTAATTTCATTAGAATCAGCAACATACATCAAAACAATTGTAAGTATTTAACCGACTTCAAAACAAGGAGGAGATTCTCAATTAGGTTGCTTTTTTATCTTTTTACGTTTGTTACCGCATAACTCCGACATTTATGAACCAATTTTTTTATGTGAAAGGATTCTCTTCTCGAGATTCATCTGAATCGGTTTAGTACTTTGTTTTCTAAATCCAAATAGCTAGAAGAAAATGTCATCCCAGTAAACGAAATTGCGTATTTTGCTTTCCTGTGACTTTTCAGTGGTGTTGTTTGGTGTGAGGTACCACTAAAAGTGATAAATAAAAAACTCTTTTATTAATAAAAATAACTGTGTAGATAAAATTAAAAACAGTCGGTGTTTTTGGTTGTTTCTTCGTAATTGAACACCGACTTCCAAAATTAAAGTTTTTTTGTACTTTGTAGTTGTTTTTTTTCATTTGGAAGTCGGTTGTTTTTTTTTGTAAAAGAGTTTTTAAAGGACACAGATAGACACACGATCACCCGAGTTAACTCAACTCTTTTTGTCATAGAAGCTCCGCTGTCACAGGGCTTCGCCACCTGCCTGTGGGTGTTTTAAAAATAAATGGCCAATCTTAGAGTTACTTAAGCTTATTAAGCTTAGGAAATCTAAAACGTGCCTGATGATAAAGATTGTAATTGTTATTTTTCCAAAACATTCTTCCGCGGAGAATCTTAACACCGCAATTCTTAAAATGAGATCAAATGCACAACGCACATCACATCTATGGAAAATGGAGTTTAACTGTCAAAATATTAGTTTGGATTTTTTTTGTTGTTGTATTGATAAATAGGAATAATATATTTTTTTAAATAAGATAGAAGATAGATAAGATATTAAATAGTTACTTTTTTAAGACATTAAAAGTTACACTAAAACAAAAAAAAAGTGTTTTGATGTAGTTTATTAATCATTGTTTGTTGTTTATTGTGGCGACACTGGGGGAAGGCCTATGTCCAGTAGTGAACGTCGTTCTCAATTTTGTTCTGCAGCACATAGACGTATATTTAAAACAGCACATCAGATCCAAAAGGGTTCTCACCAATCCAGAAAAATTGTTTCTCACTTTGAGGTAAGTGTAAATGAAATACAGATAATTATAATATAATCACGCAAATATAATTTATTAATTTTTCTTAGTTATAAACGCCTCGATATCCTTTACCGCCACAAAATTATCTAAAATTTTTTGTTGATAAGTTCGCCGCCGAGTCCGTCACACCTACACCGCTATCCGCGCCGCGCTATGTGGAGGTGCCTAAGAGAGCCTGGCCATAAATACATTTTGTACAAATCGGCGCAATTACTGGTACCTACATCACACCTCAAACTGTAGCTAAGAAGTTAATCTACTATTTTATACATAAATTATGTATGTGGTCGGTACTGGTTTGTTAAAAAGATCATCTAAACACGATCATCACTACACTATCACAAAACAATCTGAATTTATATATTTTTCATGATTATTTTCTAGCCAGCTAGCAATGAAAACTACACAAGTATTATACCATCACAGAAAGCTTATACTATCTACTTTTGACTGGTATGCAATAAAAAGCTATATATTTGTAAATATATTTACTAGAAATATTTATCTCGTGACATATCATTTTTGCGTACCTGAAACTTTCAATTAGAGTTTTGACAGTTGCCGAAATTTGCCGAAGGTCTGTAAATTATGTTATTTGATAGGAAAGGTCATTGGGCACCTTAGTATGGAAACCATACCCATGGCGGACACAAATGAAATTAGTAGAGTGTAATGATATAAGGCTCTGATTTACTATGGCATTAGTCACATTAATGTGAGCCACGGGAATCTTGAAAATTTCAAGTGTTATAAACTGATATGAGGAATATGAATAAAATGCTAGTTCATAAAAATGTTTTTATTCAATTTGATCCAAATCAAGCATAAGATCATTTAAGAAGGCAGCAGGTGCGTCTGTTGCTTCCTGATGTCTGGGCCAAGACAGATAATAAACTATGCTAGCGATATGGGCGCAGGCTCCCGACAGTTCGGCGGCCGTGTATACATCAGCAGTAGTACTCTTCTATACTTTGTCGTCCGTGTTGTGTTGGGTTTAACAAAATATATGTATAGTACTGTTTCGATCGGATATGACGTGACTGGATTCGCCCTCTGATCAAAATCTTATTATCAATTAAATGTTGATGTCGATACATTTCTATTAAATAATCCCCGTTTGGTCTTATGTGCTCGTGACAATAAGACCTTGCGATTCTCAAATGGTATGAGCCCAACGTGAATAAGATCAAATCTTCATAGGTCAGCTGTGGAAAATCTTCAAAGTCTGGACTGTTTCCATCTAGAGGCACGAATGCTGCTCTTTGTCTGTTCAAGTTATTTGTTGATACGTATTCTGCTAACTCATTTTCTGTATTTATATTTTGATTTATAATATCGACAAACTGATCGGCGTATATATTATCTTCATATGGCCGTCGAGAAGCGTTGATAACTGCCGCGGTTATTTTGAAATCGGTCATCATATTTCGCATCGCAACATTAAAATATGTATGTCGAAATATTTTAAAATCTTTCTTAAATCGTCCATTAATTGTTTCGATTACCCAACGGCACATTGTAATTAATCGAGATTTGTTAGCGTCAATTGTTGATAACTGTTCTCGTACAAGATCCCGGTACCTTTCGAGAAACACTCCATTAAGACAGTGTTTTCTTCGACGTAACACAGATCGATTGCATGACACACAACTGTTTTGTCTTTCCATATCAACGAAAATTCAATCCAAAAGCAAGTAACCAGAGTCCATAAAACACGCTAACGTAGTCGATAAAACAATAAACAAAACAAATCAGATAAACGTACAGGTCAGAACGATAGCTAACGAAGGACTGCGCAGAGGGCGGTGAGTCAGTGCGCGAGCGCAACAAAACTAGTTTGGCCTAACTAATGTGCGAAAGAGACAGCGTATACATGCCTCTCGGCTCATCAGTGCACCATGCTGTATGCTATCGAAATTCTTTTATGCCTTTAATGATGGAATAAAATCCTCTGAAACCGTTTGTTTTTTATTTTTTTAAACGATCCTGTACATTTTTCTCCATCGATTTTTCAATAAATAACTATATACAATGAAAGGTCATATTATTCCCCTTAGTTTAAAACTATTTTGATTAATGTCCGCCACTCTTCGCAAAGCGGGTCAGATACGCCCAATGACCTTTAATATTATAATAAAATAAGAAAAAAAAAGTTGCAATTTCGTTGCACAAAATATGTTAATCTATTATAGCATAAAACAGTAAAAAATCCTACAAATACGTAGATGATGCTACAACATACATTATTTTTAACCATGGTTGACGGGAAAGTGGCTCAAGTTTTGTCAGAAACTTCTTCAGGTGCTGTATGCACTATTTGTGGTGCAAGACCAACAGAGATGAATAATTTAGAAAAAGTGCAAAATAAACCAGTTGATGAAAATTCTTATCAATATGGGTTATCGACATTGCATTGCTGGATTCGATTTATGGAGCTAATTTTACATGTATCCTATAACCTTTTTTTTTTTTTTTTTTTTTTTTTTTTTTTTTTTTTTTTAGAGGATGGGAAATCATCAAATGACCCCTCCCGCTCTGGGTGGAGCGGCAGGGAGTGTCAGACTTTTACTGACTAAAACCCACCCTTAGTCCTCCTAGTGCCTTTCTTCCCAGGGCCGCGGTAACTCTTTCGAACAATTCCGCAACCCTGGCAGGCTCTGGCCCTGGCGGGCCCCGTCTCCGTTGCTGACTGCTCGTTGCTGACGGCGCGTTTGGAGTGAACGCGCCGTCGACTCTGGCCTGACCTGATCGGACAGCGAGCTACCCATTGCTCGCTGTCCGCAGGCGTCAGTCACTGCGCCTTGCCCAGGAGCGTCAGTTCCTGAGAGGCGCAGCGACCGACATACGTCTGGAGAAGGCGAGATGGGGCCATTACTGGCACTCCATTCTCGCCCCCTCCCGAGCAGTTGCAGCGGCGGCGACGGTGGCGGCGGCTGCGGCGGAAGCGACGGCGGCGGCGGCGGCGGTGGAGGAGGGTTTCTTCCTCGTCCCAGCCCTGGCGGGTGGACCGCAGGCTTTGCCCCCAGCCCAGTGATCGGCCGGCTTGCCAGCTGCCGCACATGCGAAGCAGTGCGGCGCGGCGTCGCACGAGCCGGCCCTGTGACCGGGCTGACCACGTATCCTATAACCTAGGCTTCGAAAAATGGTCTGCTACAACAAATGAATACAAAGATTTGAAAAAAGAAAAGAAGGCATATGTACAAAGAAGGTTCAGAGACGCAATGACGGTAATACAGCTAGAAGATTTTTTCAAAATTATCAGTGCAGTGCAGAAATTACTGGTGTGGACGAGGAATTGATTAAACGATTTTATGTTTTACTTCAAGTTATGTCAAGTGGAAAAGTTATTAATGCTACAAAATTCGGTCAGTATGCTTTGGATACAGCACAAAGATATGTAAATAATGTGGTATATATGTGGTATTATATGCCATCATCTGTTCATAAAGTCCTAATTCACGGGGAAAGCGTCATTCGGCATTATTCAGTGTTACCCCTAGGACAACTTTCCGAAGATGCCCAGGAATCAAGGAACAAAGACTATAAACGATTCAGACTTCATCATGCTAGGAAATGCTCTAGAATAGCTACAAATGAAGATGTTCTACATACACTTTCGTATACTTCGGACCCTTACATAACAAGTTTAAGAAAACCATCTAGTAAAAAGTCTATGGAACTTATAGATGAAGCTTTAGTTAGAGCTAGTTGAATAATACAATGTTTTTTTTTTGTTTAAAGTAATGGTACTTAATAATAGCAGACGTAATTTTAAGAGTTTAATTTGTGTTTATTATAACATTTAAGGTCAAATTATTTAAATATAGTCGTACATTTCTGAACATTTTTCAACATTTTCGTTTACTATTTTTTTTTAGACACTAAACATATGATTATATCCATTAATTGTATGTTATTTAAAAGTACATTTATTCAAGAATACACAAAAAAAAATCAGCAGCAAATCTATAAAAACATGGAAGTTATGGATTTATGACCCGAAACCGACTAAATCTCCACATAGTTCGCCGGTCTGTTTCGTGGCGTCGCACTCATACGCTTGTACTTTTGATCTCGCCGCTCCCCGCCCCGCGCGCCGCTGCTGCGATTCGCTCCGACAAAACCGCGCGCGTTTTCGCTATGAGCTGCGACTTGTGGCGTGCTTCAAACATTTTCATACTTTTGTTCTTACCGCTCGCCGACTATGGAAAATGGTAGAACAAGCGCATATCAAAAATGCTTTTTACGAATATCATAATTTGGATAATATGGCTATTTTATTAGGTTCTCTAATAGTTAAATTATAATATTCATTAGGATTTTTTCACTTAATACGCGAAATTATTATTTTTTTCATAGATAGAAATACATAGACGACAGAAGTGCCAAACTCAAGTCTTTGCGTATACATGTTTCAATACCATATTGTGAAAAAATACTTGGTACAGATATGCAGTATTTTACATTTTTAGAAAGGTTATTTTATGCTTTTTGCGATACAGCTTAATGATTTTAAAAGTAAAGAAAAATATTTCAGTAATTACTTAAAAAGTGACATACCTACCTTATTTTTCACTTATATTTTTTTTCGTCGAAGGTTTTCAATGTTACCCACGTTTGCCCAACCGCTACTTTTTATGTTGACTAGTAGTCTAACTATTTATAAATAGAATGCAAAAAAAATCATCTGCAGATATTTACGGTTTTAGAAGATATGAGAAAAAAACTGATAAAAGTCAGTACCCGAAAATTGGTATCTTTTGCGGTTTACTGACACCATTCACATGAACAATATGGAGCTTTTTGGATATTTTCTTCATTATTTCGTGATAACAAAGAGACCTTATCAAATTTGCACTCGGTTTGCGTGGGAAATTACAAGATTATGATAATGTAGGTACCAATTCGATATTGTAAAATGAATATATAAAGGGAAGCAAAAACTATACGAACCATCTACATCAGTGTAACTTCAAGTGAAGCAAATCTCATCTGCGCCTATTATTTCTGCAGATTGTGAAGTGTTAAAATGTCTTCCTTCAGCTGTACCAAACGAGACTTCATAATCCCCTATATCGAGGGTGGCAAGACCATGGAATCATTATCCAAAGTTTTAGTGGAAAAGCTCAGTGTTTCTGAAAACAACTTGTGTTTTATAATTAGTGACATACAAAGGCACATTCTTCCTATTTTCAACAAGCGCTGGGCCCTGGCATCTCGGAAAAAAGAAACATTTTTACAGAAGAATTGTACTTGGTTGGACTCAACGTATTCGTTAAATTTACCGGATTACGGTTAAAGATATTTATTTCTCAAAAGAATTACAAATTCACTTATAGAGAAAACATAATACACTTAGACATAATTTTATCTGCCAGCAAGCGTAGATGGATTCTGAAAAATATTCTACGCCATCAACATCTGGCCAACGAGGAAGAGCATGCGTGGCTTATGGAGACTCCTCAGAATCTACCAAGAAGAGGAAAAACACTCTTCTACTCCAAGAATATGGCTTCGAGCATATAACAGTCCAATGATGTGGCACTGGATGACAACTCATCGTGCGTCATTCAAATATATAAAATAATATTTTTATGGGATGTGTGTATCGTTATGTGTGTATATTTTTGTGTTTGTGTGAAAAATTGTTGTATGTTTTGAATATGGACTCTTGGTCTGAATTAAATTTTATTATTATTATTATTATTATTATATAAAAAACGCCTATGTGCAGGGACTACGGGCTTTACGTGAGTACACAGAAGCTCATCTTGTCGAAGAATTAAGAACCGCTGACACTCATTAGATATCTCAAGTAAGTGGAACGACTTAGAGCAGATGAAGATTCTTTCCGATACGGAAGCATTGAGTGCTTTTATAGATTTGGATCTAACAAAAGCACAATATATGTACCTGAAAAACTTAACCAACGAACGAAAGTGTTGTATATTCCCGCCTTACTACAAAATACAAGAAATAAAAAGACCCACCATCTTCTACAATCGAAATCACGAATACTTATGCTAAAGTGATTAATATCCAAGATTTATTGGATCATACTGCTGCTAGAATTTTAAAAATCGATTCTGTTTTCCAAGAACAATATAGAACATTGATCCTTTATTGTAAATGGGGATGTGATGGTTCATCTGGTCAAAGCCAATACAAGCAAATACTTGCAGAAGAGTCGGAAACAATTTCAGATGCCAATTTGTTCATCACTTCATTAGTCCCTATCAGATTCGTTCATGTGCAATCGGGATCCGTTGTTTGGCAAAATCCGGTACCTTCATCTGTCCGTTTTTGCAGACCCATTTCTATTGAGTTTTGTAAGGAAACTCCAGAAAAAACCAAGGCAGTTGTCGATGATATTAAAAATCAAATTAGGGCTGCACAAGCATCACTTATAAACAAAGATGGTATTGCAGTAAATGTGAAGCATGAACTATTTCTAACGATGATCAATGGAAAGGTGGCTCAGGTCCTTACAGATACTCCATCTGGTTCCACATGCACGATATGTGGGGCTACTCCACGGCTAATGAATGACCTATCGAAAGTAACTGCCAGACCTGAAAACGAAAATACGGATTGTCCACCTTACACGCCTGGATTCGCTGCATGGAAATGATATTGCATATTTCCTATAATCTTTCGTTTAAGACTTGGGCTGCTTCAACTGAGGAAAATAAGAGATTAAAAAAGAAAAGAAAGAACTTGTTCAAAAACGTTTCAGGGAGGAGTTAGGATTAATCGTCGACAAAACTCGGCAAGGTAGCGGGAACACGAACGATGGCAATACCGCACGAAGATTCTTCTATAATAACACTTGCTCATCGGAAATAACAGGTGTAGATGAGGCATTGATTAAACGCCTATACATTATCTTGCAAGTTCTTTCTTCTGGAATGATGATCGACCCTGAAAAATTTGGGGAATATGCAATAGAAACTGCAAAAATCTATGTAAGTAGTTACGATTGGTATGATATGCCATCCTCCGTTCATAAAATACTAATACACGGAGAAAACGTTATAAAACATTTTGCGTTTCTTCCTATTGGACAGCTATCGGACGACGCACAAGAGTCTCGCAACAAAGACTTTTACTATTACTTATATTTGTCTGTCACTGTCTCTTAAGATACAGGTTAGCCTAGTTTAAGAGGCAGGGTTACCATAATTATGTATATAAATTTTGCAACAAACTGTAATACGAGTACCTACAATAAGTCTACTTGTTACTTATACCTTCTTGTGTACATTTCTGTAATTATTTTGGTAAATAAACTTATTATTATTATTTATTATTTGTACCTAGCTACATCATTTCCTGAAGCCAGAGTATAGGATGTACCTATCTATACATATAATAAAACTGTAGAAGAGGTCAATTCTGTACATTGAATATAAACTAAAAAAAATACTCCAGGGGTGCTTTATACAAACAGTAGAAGCCAAAAATATGTTTTTTTCTTTTTTTGTCTGTCTGTCTGTCTGTCTGTCTGTTGTTTGTCTTGAAAAACACTGGACGGATTTTAATGAAATTTTTTTTGTTGTATAGCTATTAATCCTCGCCAACATATAGGCTATAATTTATTTTGAAGATCTGAATACAAGACGTGGAACCTTAGCAGTCCGGCTAATCTATAAGAGATATTAATATACCGCTTTAGGAATAGTTGGTCAACATGATGAGTACTCTCTGTCGACATAAAAAAAATGAAGGTCTAGAGCACCTGATGTGGAACCCTTTCAGGGAGCTAAGCTATCGGCTATTTTAATCAATTGTCAGCAGATCTCATAGTCCGTTGGTTTAAAGCCTGCCTCTCGAAAGACTTGGTGTGGGTTCGAATCCCATAAAAGTTATAATTATTTTTATCTTATTTATTTCCTTATTTTTGTATTCCTACCAAACCTAATATTTTCAAATATTAATAATATGTTATTGATGTATTTTCCATATCTTTTTAGCAAGACAAGCAGAACCTATTTTCTGTTTATATGTATTCTGTTTTGTTTGCATCACGTTAAGAAATACAAAACTAATGTAGATAACATTCAGATAAACCTGATAGGATTGTGGCAATCTAGAAGAAATCAACTTATTATCTACATGCATAAGCCTTATATTAACTTAAAATCCTTAAGCCTTATATTAACACTGAAACTTTTAATAAGTATGTAGCTACCTACTCAAAAATTTATAAAAATACTTGTAAGGTAGCTAAGGCTTTTTACATAAGCAATAAGGTGAAAACAGCAGACAATAAAATAAAGACTGTTTGGAAAATTATAAATAATGAAACAAACAGGAACAAAAGACATAACACTGATTACACATTGGAGACCACTCAGGGTCTTATTAGCGATAACCAACAAGTTGCTCAAGAATTTGTAAATTTCTTTACCAGTATTCCAATTAAAACTACTGAAGCCTTGAATTCGTCACCTTCGCTTGCTTTTGATTTGTTACAGGCAAATGTTTCAGCCTGCCCGACTGAATTTAATTTCAAGCATATAAACCCCATAACAGTAATGAAAGCTTTCAAACAAATCAAGGTTGAATTGACCGAGGATTTATGGGGATTGTCTATCAAAGTGTGTACCTCAATTATTGAAACTATAGCGCCTTACTTAGCTTTAATATTTAATTTGTGTGTCGATCAAGGTGTCTTTGAATTGAATGTACCCTGGCGATTGGGGATGTCATGCTCACTCAAAAGTCTGGCTGATGGCGGCGTTTGCGTTGGATCATTTGGCTCCCTTAAAAATGGTCGAGCCGAATGGTGCTAGCGTATGCGTCATGTTCGTGAACGGGCGCCGTCAGCTGAGACTGGTCATTTCTCGGCTGCCATGGTCTATTTTAATTATTTCTTTGAATTGTTTCTTTTTTACTCCGGACTATCCTGCACGTCTTTTACATCGTTCTCACATATATGTATAATTTCAATATGAATGATGTAACCATAATTTTGTAACAAAAACTTATTTTTAAAAGAGTGTCCGTGGAGTTTCTTGCACGTTCTTCTCCATAGAGATCTACGCTTTGGAACGTGCAAATAGCTTCATCTTTTTTTTTTGACCGACCGACCTTGACAATTCAAAAGTGCCTGTAAATGGTCTAATTGAAATAAATGCTTTGACTTTGACTTTGACTTTGACTTTGACATAGTAAGTAGGGGTAAGTATCTTTAATTATACTTGCAATGACATCTGTTGAGCGAAACTGTACTTAACATCAACACCACGAGAATTACACCAAAAAGTATTTTTTAGTTAAAGATTCTTTTGATACTTACCAGGCGTTACGCAATTGATGCAAAAAAAAAGAAAATTGCTCCACTGACTTTGTTTTCATTTTTTTTACTTTTGATAGGAACGCATTTGACCACTATCTCACCTAATGGCAAACGATGATGTGATCGAAGATGGAGCACGCTTGCCTATAAGTAATCTACTCACTCTTGATAAGACTCCCAGGCTGTAACTATCAGGAAACACGGACTCAGTCAGGGAATTCCGCGCCATGTGTTTCCAAAACGTTTTGTTCATGTGGGTGTGAGGTCCACCGTGTACCGGTGGCGTACCGCCGTACGTCTTGTGGTCCGATGATGGAACGAGCTTGGCGGAATTAAACTATGCAATTCCGTCGCACACTTCCCAAAATGCAACCGATACAAAACTGACAGGCTAAAAACTCGGCTTCGATGCTCAAGACTTTGGAGCTGCGACTCGGTGAGCCTTTCACCTCTTGGATTTCTTTCCCAGGATCTACCTCATTCCTAATTATTTTCTGTTAATTTTGAAACAAAACTGTTCAATTCCCAGTCAGCTGGTGATTCGTAGTGACCAGCCTAGGGCCAGAAATTACCAGTAGCGGGTTTCACACTCCAGAGCTTCAAGGGGAACTGTGGGTCCCTAGGCAATGATGCCACAGAAGAACTCGCGAAGATAGGTTTCGAGATGGTAGTGCTGGACCCGTACCCGCTCCTCCTTCTTTCTTTCTTTCTCACAGTTACGCATGAATTTGCCAGAGAACAACTGAACTTCATGACAACAAATGGTCACGGGTTACAGATTGCAGTGAAAAATGGCAATGACAAGTCTATAAACGTGACTAACTAAATGACTTCTCAGCTTAAGTAAAAATTACTTCCGTAATAATAGGGATTATTATTACGGATCATTACCCTTATTTTTTTTTAACTTATGCACCACAGCCAGCCCAATTTGCGGAGGTTGTCTCGACGCCGAGGAATCAGTGGGGTACCTACGTCATCCTGGCCATGACTTTCCGACGTGAAAAAATCCTCGGAACGGTGAGGTGCAGGTTTCAAATCAAATCGTTTATTGCAATCCATAATGTACATATACAGGTGGTAAATATAGGTTTGTTAGTGCTAAGTGATTGAGCTGACTTTTATCTCAGATTATCACTCCCTTGCGGGTTGAGTATTATCGGTCGTCTCTCCGCTCAACCTGTGAAGCACACTGGTGGCTTTTGTACATTTGGGAGGAGCTAGGCTTGCAAACTTAGCCAGGACAACGGAGTCTCTACTCTACTCTATCCGTTGTGGGTTTTTTTATGGATGGGAAATCATCAAATGACTTCTTCTGCTCTGGGTGGAGCGGAAGAGAGTGATGAGAGAGTGGTGAGATACGGATGTGTTTTAGTCAGTAAGAGCAAACTCTTACTGACTAAAACACATCCGTATTCCTCCTTATGCCTTTTACGTTCCAGGGCCGTGGTGACTTTTCGAACAAATTCCGCAACACTGGCTACGACGCTTCGTCGACCCGGGCCTGGTAGTGTTCGGACAGTGAGCCAACCTATGCTCGCCATCTGCAGGCCTGCGCTTAGGGTGGCTGGGAATTGCCCTGCGACTCCCGACGCAACGCCCGGGTTGTCTTTTTCTGTTGCGGCGGCTGAGGGGGTCTACTCTCTTATGCCCGAAGTCTGTAGTTTCGGTCTTAGTGTTGGGCGTTTTCTACTCCGTATCACCTACGGACTTACGATTAGTCCCAAACTAGGAATAACTGTCAAATCGTGCTGTCATTCATTCTTATATTCTTTTCCGGACCATGGAGTGAACCAGGACGCCGCGGTGATGCTCTGCCAAAGCAGGGCAGACCTCCACCGTATACTCCACCATGTCCTCTGCGGAGACTTCTCTTCTGATAGTTTCGGCATGACCATTAATCAAGCTCAGGGACAAACTATTAGTCGTGTTGGTGTGGATCTGCGGAAGTCCTGTATCTCGCACGGTCAGGCTGTATGTCGCTTTGTCGCAAGTAAGCAGCGCGAAAAAAAAAGCCTGTTTATACGTACTGATGAATATCACATAACGAGTAATATTGTTTACGAAGAAATTTTTTAAAGTGTTAATATTCGTTCGTTCTTCGTGATTTTGTAACTCATGTCATAATCATGATGAGTACCTACATACATTTAGTGAGTTTGTGTTTTTACTTAATATCTTCCTAAATACGAAATGCACGCGCGAACGAAGTCGCGGGCACAGCTAGTTAGTAATATGATTTTAATTTAGTAAATTGTTTTCATGTTTATATATATATATTACTTTGCTTGTTGTAATTAACCATGGTTTAATCTTTTTAGTCATTATAAACTTGTATTCTACTTTAAATAATTTTTTTTCCCATTTCTTTCATTCTATGCAAAAAAACATACATCGATATACAAGAAAACACTATAAACTACACATCATTCGAATCTCCAAACCTTACTGCATATTTGTGCCAAATTTCATCACGATACGACAAAAATTCATGAAGTTACAGATTTTTGATCCGATACCGACCTATATTTTCCATAGTGCGCCGCCCCGCGCTTAGCCGCCGGCGCTGCTCACCGCGGCAAGGTCGTGAATGGGCCGAAGTGTTCACTTTTTAGTGGTTAGCTTTAACTAAACCCAACGCAAAAAGAATCATCAAGGTCGGTTCATAAACAATAAAGTTATTCCTGAATAGATAACCCCAAAACCATGGTCGATATGTACACATCTGCGTACCCCTTCACAGCGTACCGGCGTGATGTTCTGTTATGAACTGGTGTAAACAATAAACAAACATGCTATTTCAGTAATCCCAGCAGGTTTGCTATAAATTATTGAAGAGTTCCGTTACCTATCTCCGAAGTTCTGTATCAGATCTTCACCAAATTGAAATAGGACCAGTCCGGGAAGATACTCATCCAAACAAAAGAGAATCATTAAGATCGGTTCATAAACAATAAAGTTATTCCTGAATAGATAACCCCAAAACCATGGTTGAATTGTACACATCTGCGTACCCCTTCAAAGCATACCGGCGTGATGATATGTTATAAACTGGTATAAACAATAAATAGAAATGCGGTTTTAGCAATCCTGACAGGTTTGCTATCATTTATTGAAGAGTTCCGTTACCTATCTCCGAAGTTCTTCATCAGATCTTCACCAAATTGAAATTAGACCAGTCCGGGAAGATACTCTTCCAACCAAAAAACGAATCATCAAAATCGGTTGACAATTGGCAAAAATATAGTTGAACAAACATCCAAGGAAAAAAAAAGTTAGTCGAATTGAGAACCTCCTCCTTTTTTGGAAGTCGGTTAAAAAAAACAGCTGAGCAAAACGCTATATTTAAACTTTCGTACCTTTTTAAACTTCATTCAGTTCTACATTCATGGAATTCGGAAGATTTGATTTGATTTCAGATGAAGTATTCTTCAGAGCTTCGCAGTTTTGAATTCCAAACGTTTGTTCCTTAATTGTATAGTTGGCTGCTGTAAGTCGATGAATCCAAAGGCGTCTGCTAGAATTTGAATACACAATTGGTCCCACACCGCGCTGTTGACCTTTTGCTAATTGCAGAATGACTTTTTGGTCATAACTCCTCCAGTAAATGAAGTCTTTGGAGATGGTCAAATCAGTTGCCCCAAATTCTTTTCCAATTAAATAAAATGTTGTTCTGTTTTTTCCATTCAAGTCGGCAATTTTAATAGAATGCTGATCAGATGTAGTTTCCTCAATCCAGTACATTTTCTGGGATTGTTGATCAATGACCAAACATCGCCGCGCGTAAACATGACTGTTTAATAAAACTTCTCTCTTAGATCCATCAAAGGCAGCCCTCTCTATCTCGTGATCTGTGACCCAGTAAATAAATCTGTAATTTGTACAACTTACTATAAATATTCACAAAGTTTAATATGAATTCGGCTGAATTTTAAAACTAGAAAATTATTATATTAGCACGTACCCCCCACAGCTGTCCACAGCTATATCCCGGCAGAAGTGGTTCAACGTAAATAAAAGATTTCCGGCAACTGCTTCGTTAGACGACGCAGGTTTTAATGATAACGAGTATATTCTATGTAATACTTCCGACCAAAAGAGTAATTGTGTGACCGGGTCGTAGGCGAGAATCATGGCAGTATCGCCTTTTATACTCTTAACTAAAGTTTGTATTTTCCTGGTTGATAGGTCAAAACTGTCTAGTGACATTTTCGTGTTGTAGAGGTTGACAAACAGCACCCTGTCGTCAACCGGATCGTAAGTGACGGAAATGATTTCATTAGCCACCGGAATGTCTTCTGCATGCGTTAGTGTCCCGTTGTAAAAAAAATCTAATCGTTTCTCTTCGCCCAGGACGATGTCTGAAACATGAAAATAACATTTTCAATGAAACATGAAAGTAAAATTCGTAACTCTAAGAGGGGCGGGTAATGTAGGATCTTGAGTGATCGTATATGTTATGTTAGCGATCTTTTCTAGCGACACTATAATTTTATTTTTCGACTTACACGCGAACGAAGTCGCGGGCAACAGCTAGTGGAAAATAACCAAAAATCCTGGAAATGCTTACTGTTTTATTGTACTGGGTGAGATTTTTTCCAGTGCGCAAACTTTAAGAACCACTTCTGCCCATGTAAATGAACAACTTTCCCGAAGAAAGCCATAGTCAATCACTAAAAAACAAATTGAGTCTCTCATACAAATTACGATCAGTTCATGACAATTTTGTATGGGAAGCTCAAATTTTTTTTTAGGAATTGACTATGGCTTTCTTCGGGAAAGTTGTTCATTTACATGGGCAGAAGTGGTTCTTAAAGTTTGCGCACTGGAAAAAAAACTCAACCAGTATGTATAGACTAGCACTTCGTCCGCGACTTCGCACGCGGATTTTGTAGGTACTCCACAAACTTCAACTCCCCCTCTACCCCCTTATAAAGGTTAGTTTTGGAAAATTAAGCGCAACGATTTTCATTCATTACCTTGCCATTTCTGCTTATTCTGTGGTCTCAGGAAGCCCTAGACCATGTGCCATTCAATTAGCAAAATAATGCGACTGTCGAAATGCCAAAATAATGGAATTTGATATTTCGGTGCTTTGCAAGCCAATTCAATAAGAAAATGAGAATTTTAACCTATTTCCATTTCTTATCGATTTTTAAAATTCGAACTGGCAGCCGTTTTGGATTCGTGCTATTCCGAAACGGGGTGTTCAAATTAACGAGCTCACTTCGCTTCCATGTTATTGGTTATTTTGGTTAAACCAAACATTTGCTCCATTATACGCTGTCATTGTAACGAGCGGCAAATATTACACAATATTTGCCCAGAGCAGCTTAATAGCTAGATCGTGTTCTGCCCTCATGAAATTCCAAATCGGTCGACTGGTAAAACTGCATAGTCAAACGTACAGTCCGTCTTTTTACAGTGATTTGAAACTGAACTTGTGCTTATAGTTTAAGTAAATTAAAAACTTTGCGCTCTTAGGGTCCGTCTTAAATTTGTGCTCGCGGTTTCACTGAAGCGACACGGAGTATGGACTATGAAGTTCTGATATTGGAGGTTGAAAAAAATTAGTGTTCCTAAACACAGGTACGGTTAGCGATATAAATCGATTAACGCTGCAGCTTATTGCATATTATCTAAATTCAATATGATTTTATGTTCCGTTTTCAAGGAATGCCAAATCAAATAACCTACTTGTCTACTGATGGAAGTAAATTTCTCAACAATTCTAACTTACGGATAGCTATTTTTAAAAGGCAAGATTTTTTATTAGCCCTTAAATTAAACATAAAAAAAAATATCATCAAAAAAAAATTACCAGGTAGGTAAACTAACCAATTTTAAATTAGTTGAGCATTTCAAAATTTTAGTAGGTAGTAAAATTGTTGGGACTGATTCTGGTAAGTGATACTAATTTGCGAAACCCAAAAATAAAGAAACAAAAGATAATAATATTATAGATCAGGACTGTTTTACTTTACCATATCTTTATAATTCGGTTTAACTCACCCCAAGAAAACGAGTACGCCAATCCCACAAGGAGTGTTAAGAACGCCAACACACGCGTGCTAAACATCTTGTTTTTCAGACAAGGATGGTTCAGCAGACTTTAAATGGGGCGTCAGCTCTCGGTGACCGCTCGTTGAATACAAAGCATAACTCTGGCTTCCGATAAACACGAATCTAATAAATAACCACATAGCTGCCACCACGATGGTTTCCTTTTGGGAGGAGCTCCTTTGATAAGCGGGCTGCCTGTGGGTAACCTGATGACCCGTTTCGTTTTTTTTACCGAAAACTTTTTACCGAAGTTACACTTAGCCGAAATAACATAATATGTTTGAAGTATTATGTTTCCAAACATTTTTAAGTGATCCCAGCATGCAAACAAGGACAAAGTTGGCAGCGGATACTTTACATACTTTAGCAGCTCCATGGTGGCCGCACTTGATAATATTTACAACTTGCAGGTACGGTATCTATGCAGTACGTTAGTACATCCGATAGCGATGGATATTATTTATTAAAAATTCAGGTCATGGGGTGCATGGTCAGACTCATAATACAATGGCATTTGCGGCAGCTATTTTTCCACTGCTGGAATTGCATGCCACTTTAAAAAGCTGCGTGTTTGAAGCAAGCAAGCATGCATACAGCATGCAAGCAAGCATGCATCGTGCAAAAAATCATACTCAATACTTTATTTGCATTCCACAATGTTTACTTAGGTGGTAAGTTAAAAAAATGTGATCATTGTGGACCCTGTTGGGCACAGCAAAAGAATTAAAAATATAGTAGGAGAGAGGAAGCTTTAATCAGCCAAATTTATATCTGAACTAGATCCACTACTGTCATTTTCAGAATGGATTAATTACCTACATTTATGATTCTTTATATTTTATCGTTAAAAAAATCGTTTAAACTGTAATAGGTAGCATCTTTTTATTAAAAATTGTTTTAACTTTTTTATAAATATGTTTATTTTATCTTCTTTTTTTATTAATTCAGGTAGTTTGTAATATATTTTAATTGACATTGCATAGGGACTTGTTGAATATAATTTTAGTCGAGAATGTGGTATGTTTAGTCTTTATTTGTGTCGGAGTGTGTAACGTGATTGTATGTCCTCGCGCTTTGTATAAAATTCTTGATACATGCAACATGCAAGCAGGCATGCAACATGCAGCAAGCATTGTCTCTGTCACGGCTCCGGCGCTGCGGGGTTTTGGCGGCCCTACGCGAGCTTATCGTCGCAAATGATTTTAACGCGTTGTTGTGTTAAAAATGTTGTTTCAGTGTGGTGAAAATACGGCAAATCAAAAAAGTTCAAAAGAGGCTTCGGTCAATACCAATAAGTTATTCTGTAAATCGGCAAAATATAGTTCGGTAAAATAATACCTATGACACATGATACTTGAATGATCTAAAAATATGTCAAATAATGCGTATAGCAAAAAAGATGTCGGTCAATAGTTTTCAGATTTGTGTTAGATTTTTTTGGCTTCTGGCAATCTGTTACGACTGCCAAAGATGTAAGTCGAGGCACAGAGGAAATTCGATATAATTATCATAGATGATCACCCATCCTCGGACCAGCTTTGGCAAGTCTAACATCACCTCGAAATTCAACTCTTGCGGCTATTATTATTTAGCTACGAGATTTTTATTTTATTTATTAGGAGAGTACTACCACATCACATACATATAACATTAAAAATATTACAGAAACTACAAAAAGTGGTCTGATGCACGTGATAATAACGGTGTACATAACATTCACCATTCATAGGCTCCGTGATAAAACACAATTATATAAAAAAAAATACAAAACAATGAAAATTTAAATTTAACAATAAATTTCGTAATATAAATTTCAAATAAATAATAGAAAATAATGTCCATTAAGATATTTTATAATAGAAATGTCATATAAATTTTAATAGAAATTTCCAACAAGATAAATAGAAATTTTAAAGAACAATACGAAATGAAGGATTCATTTCGTATTGTTAAATGCTATTCATAAACAGTAAAATACTTAATATATGATTTTAAAATATTTTCGCGCTAAACGTTTCGTCTCCCGGATTTAGACACTCAGAAGGTTTACTGGCAAATCTTATAATTTGCCATAGTTCGGGATTTGACGGTAACGTAAATCAAAATTGCGAGGATGTGGGCACATCAGTAACAAGGTTGCGCTCTGATTAATCACTGATGGGGATTTTTTACATGGATGTTATTATATACTTGTATATAGTTTATTGATTAGTCTTTTTACAAATTGTTACATTGCTAGTCCAATATTCACTGTCTTATATTTCATAGAAATAATACAAATCTATATCTATCTATATCTATACATATAATAAAGTAGTAACTCGTAGGGTGTACGAGTATGTTTTCAATTGCCGAGAAAACCACTGAACCGATTTTGTTCAAATTTGCATAAATAATCCTTATAGGTATGGTCAGCCGGTCGATTCTGTCGACAATAAATAGAGCTGTCATTCCATCTTTTTTGTATGGTTTGACAACTCACCTGTCGTGCGCCCCGCCCGGGTGTTCACTTCGACATGTTTACAGAATTGCACTGCTGTAAACATGTCGAAGTGAACACCCGGGCGGGGCGCACGACGGGTGAGTTGTCAAACCATAATAAGATGGAATGACAGCTCTATTGTCGTTCACTCCGCCTAGGTGAACACCGTGAGATGTCGACAGAATCGACCGGCAGAATCGCACTGCAGGTTTTAGGCTATATATTATCACGCTATGTGCTTTGGGGGATGAGCAATATTTAAAAATATCGGTTGTGAACGACAATTGGCACATGGTTCGATCCCCAGCCACTGTAATTATTTTTGTATTTATTTTATCTTAAACTGTATGTTTACACCATATTAATAAAATGGGTTTTTGCGTACTAAAAATAACATTTTAATTTTTATTCGACATTTTTCCAAACATTATAGCGAGGAATTGATACAAGAAGCCACAGCATAATACAATATTGCAGATACCTATGAGTCTAACCTTAGCAATGATTATCATCACGCTATACTTTCGGGGAGCTGAGCAGCTAAAAACCTTGACATCTTATTTATCAATACTTTTTCTTCCAGTCCTGGAATGCCACTCAGTCACTGCCTTACTCCACCTATCATCACCGCGCCTTGCCAAGTGTCCTGCCCAGCTCTACTTTAGTTCCACAATTCGTTTTCCGATGTTGAAAACCTTCGTACGTCTTCGGATCTTGACGACGTACCTCTGCCAAGCATGGAAAGCGTGTGAGCTGTGTACTTACAGACTGAGGTCTGTAAGTACACAGCCTCCTGCGTGAGCATCCATGTAAGTAAGTAAGTAAGTTATGGTGGGAAAAACACACTGGTTATAGTAGCGGGAATTCAGACATTGCGGAATTTTGGCAGGCTTCAAAATGTCGTCCATTTTGATAAAAGCGGGTCATCCAAGCTGTATTCCTCTCGATACCTCCGTTTGTTTATTTTCTTTGGCAATTGAAAGGATATGGCCAAACCTATCGGTAAATCATCTCCAACGATTCATTTCCAACTTTAACAGTAGGATTTGAATCGCTGAAGGTGTTTGCCATAACGTCTTGGCCATATTCATCCTAAGACCCAACTTAAAGATTTTGCATGAAGGTCATCGAAGTTCTCTGTGAAAACCACAAAGTCAACTGCAAAACTTAAGTGAGACAGATAGGCACCAAATTGACGTTATTAATACCGCTGTAGTCCCAATCTATACCTACTTTTCACGATATCTTCTAGGACTGCTGTGAATAGTTTCGATGAAATGAGAGAAGCGTTATCATTAAAACGTTTCTCACAAAAAATTACTTGAACAGAAGTGGTGATACAGCCCGTGCCTTGCATAACACTCTTCCAAATTCCTAATTCTAAGAGGGGTCAAGCGGCGCGGGCTTTTGGATGGATAAGAACCAGGCCCGGGTCAACGGCGTGTTGTGTTCCACGCGGGCCACAAAAAGATGTCAGCATAAAAGACGGGACCCGCTTGGGACAGTGCCTACCAGGGTTGCGGAATTTGTTCGAAAGAGTCATCGCGGCCCTGGAACGCAAAGGGCATTAAGAGGAACACGGACGGGTTTTAGTCAGTAAGAGTCTGACACTCCCTTCCGCTCCGCCCAGAGTGGAAGGAGTTATTTGATGTTTTCCCATAGATAAAAAAGGGGTCAAGCAATGCTAGATATTGACTGTTCGTATATCTTATTGATCTAACCTAGCCACATCATTTTACTTTCCGACATACACGCGAACGAAGTCGCGGGCAACAGCTAGTAAGTTAAGTACAAAAAGTAAATACAAGATGTATAAGTGCATGTATGTGAAAACTGTCCTAGACGAATTTTGAGCCTATCTATTTTAGGATCATCTACAGAACTTGGCACCCATAATTAGACTTCAATTCTTTTGGCGCTGAAGTCGACAATCACGACTCGAATATTATTTAACCTTGTCTCCCATTGTCACATTTATGTTTTTGATGGTATTATCCTATTAATAGCGCAATGTGCACAAGCACAACAAAGTCATTCGCTGTTGACATGCTCATATTAACGAAGGCAGTTGGTATTCGCGATAAGCACTAGCAAACCGCAAATTTTTACCACATGATTACTTTAAATTCGTTATCATTTTACTAATGAACTACCTGCCACACTAAGCTTTAGTACCTATCTAATTAGTACGTTCCGAACGTCAGTTTCCTGTTCTAATCCGTGGAACTAATGAACAATGTTACAAAACTTTCCTTATTACACGACTGCCCAAAAAAGGAGTGTTATGTTATTCCACCATAACTCCTAAACGGCTTTACTGATTTCGATGTATGTAGTATCGTTAGAGGCGTTACATTATCCCGGGTAACTTAAGCTGTAGATTACAAAAATATATTACATCAGTAGTATTTTATTTATATCCATTCATCCTCTTATAATTTAGTAATGCTCGTTTCAAAGCTTGCTTCCCTCTTAGTGACAACAAATTACATAATAATACTTAACTAGATGGATACTGCATGAAAGGAATAGGTTGTTGCAGGGTAAGAACAGTAAATATTCCTTTCATGCAGTATCCATACTGTATGAAAGGAATATTTCCTGTTCTTACCGAAATTTAAGCCTATTTTAAGTCCATCAGAGTGGTGATCAGATGCATCCCGAATTAGATTCCTTTAGGTCATTCTAAATTACCTCTTAGTCCAATATACCATATCCTCGTCTCCGCCGTTCATGACTTACACAAATCGAGAGGTCATATTGTATACGACATGATGCTTGTCGTATGTGACCCCCAAGGGCTAGCACCCTATCTTTAATATCAAATCGCTCCGTTCCCTCGGAAATTAGGCAGGTAGAACTTAGTATTCCAGTAAGCCGCTGCAAGCACATTTAGCCAATCGAGGTATGGAACGAACTGCACTGCGCCTCCCGGAACCATAGCACGCACGCGTCTGGTCACCAACCGAACTCCATCATTTCCGCCTATTACTATCCGTCCTTGGCTTCGTTTTCCATGACAGACAGTACCATCATTTGATTCTGTTATATGAGCGGGCAATCTCAAAGCCAAACAACCCGCATGAAACGAACACTGACAATATGCAGGGTCGTATATAACCTCTGTGCAAATCTAAACTTTGACATCATGGCTCCGATGAGTCCGGCTGTCTTCCCTTACGATTCCAATCATAGTCCTAACATTCATGATAAAAACTTAAGACTGTAATGTAAACCTCTCAACGAACCAAGAAAATTGATCACCGACTGGAGGAAAGTTAGCGAAGGAAATCTCAAATCGTAATGTGGCTACGTGGCCTCTGTTGGATACCATCCCCGATCAAATAGTCTTTAACATTGGTGCTTACACTGGTGGCGATTCGACTTGTTAACAAATCACGTTGGTACAATTCGCCCTGAACGATTGTTCAAGGAAGGTCCCAGTGACGGATGACCATCGCTGGTAACCCTATGACGTTGTGCAAGTGCACGACGCGTGGTAGAAACTGATGTAACGGGGTCTTAAAAAAAATCAAGCAGCGTAATGTATGCTACCACTGCCATTATGTCGGGCTGTGAAAGTGCACAAGTTCTAAGGTACGACATCGTACAGAGTCGAAGTAGATCATGGCCCTAAAATGTTTTCCAAGGGTCAAGCTTATGTAACACATAATCGTGTGAGGTTGCTAGAACATTTGGCGATAGGCGTTTTAGATCCACGTAATCACGTAATCGCATAATCACGAGCCTAGTTACTAAAATGTACTAAATCGCCTCAGAAATCTCAGAATCAAGGTGGTATCAGTCAAAATATATAAGGCGCTTTAGTTTCGCATTAGTTGGTCAACATATTATCCTCTTATCACTAACAGGTCATCATTTCCCTAGCCTTTTCCCAACTATATTGGGGTCGACTCACAGTCAAACCCGGATTCTTATCACTAAAAGGTATGACATAAAAAAATAAAATTAAAAAGCACGCCTGCATTGTAAAAAAAAATAACTAAAATATGAAAAACAAGCATTGGACCCAAAAATTTAAAATTGGAAAACAACTTTTTAATTGCAGTCGTGGGAAAGTTCTCTAGAACATTTCTTTTAAACGAGTAAGTCCAAACTAAGAATGACAGGCTTTTAAGTAGTGTTTTCGAATTTTACGCTATAATCAACTAATGTCAGGAGATTTGTGTCAACTGACCTTTTGCTTCTGAGCCCAATCTGCTCATAACAGAGATTTTTATTTATTTACTCATATATAACATTATGGAGGATGTTCACAAAGACCTTCGCCGGGGAAAATATGATTGCGACAGGGCGGTAATATTCAACGGAACCTTTGTTTTAGGTTTCAGGGATAGGTGTTACTCTAGAAACTTTCCACTCAGATATATACCAGTCTGCAAGGCTTAATTAAAAATATGTGTGTTAAGTCTTTAACTAAGAAGGATGATGTCAGGGTCAATAGAACTGTTAGGTTTAAGTTTATTTATGTATTTAACAATGTCTACATGGCACAAGGGGGGCAATATTTATGTAGTTGCTGTTACTGGACTTGTCAGACGTACCGAGATGAACAGCATTATGCTGCATCTCAAATTTTAGCCAAGTGAATAGGACTTGACTCGTAGTGACGACCAGCTCTTAGACTATTATAACAACTAATTAGTCGTTAAAACATTATTTAATTACTAATAATTTAACAAAATGCCGTAAAATGTTGTTGTTTTTTATATATTTTTCTTGGACATTTACCAGAAATTTAAGCGGGAAATTTACTATTTATTTATTTATCTTTTATTTCAGGCAACTAAGGCCCATAAAAATACAATACATGTATAGGCATAAAACAATAGCTAGTACATTTTTTCATTTTTTTTATTTTTTTCTTCTGATTTCCCTTTTTAAAAATGTCTCCAGTAATTAAAGTAATTATGAATATTACGATACAGGTTATCCAACTTATCCGATTTAACGAAATCGGAAATCTGCAATCGGATAGTATAGCAAAATATTTTTTTATGGCCTGTATCTATCTCCATAATATTCGTATTGCGCGGCTAAAGCTAGTGGTTAGTAACGAATATTTTTTACTAACGTGTAAAAAATATCAGCACAACCAAAGTCCCTTATCGCAACAGGAAAGACCGAAAGAGTTCCATGGCACCACCTATGTAGCTGCCTATACAGGGTGATTAGTAATTAATTGCGTTCATTGAAATGGGTTATAATAGAACTGATGACATACAATCACGTTACAAACTCCGACACAAATCAAGACTAAACATACCACATTCTCGACTAAAATTACATTCAACAAGTCATTGCAATGTCAATAATAGTTATTTATGATATTAGTGCGGTAAGTTGGTTTTTACAAACGAGTAGACGAATGTAAGTACGAGACGAAGTCGAGGGCTTACCATAGTCACGAGTTTGTAAAAACCAAATCCGCACGTGTGTCATACAACGTTTTTCGACACATTTGCGAGAAAACATTACAATAAGTAATGAAACAAACTTTTTGTCTCTAGAAATCAGTCGGAAAGTCGCAACAATCTTTGACGTTTCTAATATGAAAATGGCGCGAATTTGCAAAGGGCGCCACATGTGCGTGGTGAAAATTAGAACCACATACTTTATTTTTTTTATTTATCTTCTCTCATTTTCTCTATAATATTAAAATGAGACAAACGTATACAGCAAAAGCGCTTCCAAGGAGGTTCGATCATTCAGCTTATTTATTCTCGTGATGTGAAACTCCTTGGTGGAATTCTTATTAATTTTTATGGAAATTAAAAAAAACCGTAAAGAATACGCACGGCGCTATACAACGGAGTTTGCGGTAAAATATGTACTTAGGTGAGAGTACCTACTTTGCCGCACGCTCCATTGTGTGGTGCATAATTTTTAACTTTCGAACAATGCATACAGGCTTTGTAAATGCATTTTTTGAGCAAATGTGTTGAAAAAAATATAACAAACTACCTGAATTAATTAAAAAAGAAGATAAAATAAACATGTTTATAAAAAAATAAGTAAAACTTTTTTATATAAAAAAATGCTATTATAGTATAAACGAATATTCCAACGATAAAGTATGAAGAATCATAATGTAGGTATACCATACTGAAAATTATAGTATTTGATCTAGTTTAGATATAAGTTTGGCTATTTAAAGCTTCCTCTCTCCTACTTTATTTTAAATTCTTTTGCTGTGCCCGACAGGGTCCATAATGATAACATTTTTTTTTAACTTACCACTTAAGTACTCATTGTGGAATGCAAATAAAGTATTGAGTATTGAGTATGAGCAACGATTTTGACCCCGAAAACTAAGGGTCCACATTGGGTGGTTTTCGAGTTATCGATGTTTTTAGAATTTTTCTACCTCACTACCAAAAACTGCAAATAGTGAGAAATCTGTTTCACTCTAGATGGACAACTGATACTTTTAAATAGCTGTAGAACGAATAAAAATCTCTGAAATAGTAATTTAAAAAAAAAATTGTCATATCTTTGGAAATGAAGCGTCGTAAAGTTCAAGCCATGAAAATTTATTGAAACATCTTACGGACTTAAATACCCATCATCCTGTATATTATAGCTTCGTGTGAACAGACTTGAACAAAGAACGAACACTGCTTTTTGTTCGTCGATAGTAATTTAGTACTACAAGATGTGCACGCGTGTGTTGGCGTTGCTAGCCCTGTACGTGGGGTTGGCGCACTCCTTCTCCTGGGGTAAGTACAAGAACCATGAATTACTGTCATTGTTTGTAATTTGTTTTTAGTTACATGGCTGCAATTCACCACCAAAACGAATACATAGGTACTTAAGAAAACAATATTGGGAATTGATTTTTTTCTTTTCTTTTAAACCTCTCAGATGCAAAGGGTTCAGGAATCATGTAATTTTAAAATGTTTGTCTGAAACCATAGACCTCTAATAGGTTTTCATGTAAGAAGCTCTCTCTCTCTCTATTCTCATTTATTATAACGTTCTGTTGATGTGCCTAATTATCATTTTTAAAAGTAATATTTAGAACTTACGGCACCCCTACATGGATACTCTAGGTTCGAATGTCCGTTCATGTTAGGTGCCTTTAAACCCTTCTGGCACAAATATGCCCTTTGCGTTCCAAGGCCGCGGTGTCTCTTTCGAACAAATTCCGCAACCCTGGCAGGCTCTGGCCCTAACGAACCCCGTCTACTATGCTGAAAACTCTTTGAGGCGCGCGAGGAACACAACGCGCCGTCGACCTGGGTCGGTTTTGATCGGACGACGACCCACCCAACACTAGCCGTCGTCCGCAGGTCGGCGCCTACGGTAGCCGGGAATCGCCCTGCGACTCCCGACACCCGGGGCGTCTTCTTCTGTTGCTGCGGCTGGGGCTTAAGGTTTGCTTCTCCCTCACGCAGCCCGCCTCCTCTTTCACTAGCATTACTGCTTCGCAGAAGACGGTGATGGCTTCCCATGCCTCCTCGCTCTAGACCATGGATTGAACCAGGGTCGGAAGCGATTGGTCGCCATCGCCGATCACCTCGACGAGGGACGCAGTATTCTCCCAAGCAGGGCAGACCTCCACCGTGTCCTCTAGCCGATCGTCACAGTGATGACACCCGCTCTTGTCCTCGTAAACGTGTGCGATGACTCTCGCTTCCAGATTCCATGGCGGCAAGCAAATACCCTAGTATCGCAATAACTATATTATATCATCATATTCCTGCCCTTTTCCCATGTTACTTGGGGTCGGCGCAACACGTGTTTTTCTTCCATACTATCCTGTTTAACCCCAATTTTCATTATATTAAAATACTAGCTGTGCCCGCGACTTCGTTCGCGCTTGCTTTTAGTATTTAGGAAGATATTAAGTACACAAACTCACTAAATGTATATAGGTACTCATCGTGATTATGACATGACTTACAAAATTACGAAGAACGAACGAATATTAACACTTAAAACATTTCTTTGTAAACAATATTACTTGTTATGTGATATTCATCAGTACGTATACACAGGCTTTGCGCGCTGCTTACTTGCGACAAAGCGACATACAGCCTGACCGTGCGAGATACAGGACTACCGCAGATCCACACCAACACGACTAATAGTTTCTCCCTGAGCTTGATTAATGGTCATGCCGAAACTATCAGAAGATAAGTCTCCGCAGAGGACATGGTGGAGTATACGGTGGAGGTCTGCCCTGCTTGGGCGGAGCATCACCGTGTCCTCGTCGAGGCGATCGGCTGCGGAGTCCTGGTTTACTCCATGGTCCGGAGAAGAATATAAGAATGAATGACAGCACGATTTGATAGTTATTCCTAGTTCGGGACCAATCGTAAGTCCGTAGGTGATACGGAGTAGAAAACGCCAAACACTAAGGCCGAAACTACAGACTTCGTGCTTAAGAGAGTAGACCCCCTCAGCCGCCGCAACAGAAAAAGACAACCCGAGCGTTGCGTCGGGAGTCGCAAGGCAATTCCCAGCCACCCTAAGCGCGGACCCGCAGATGGCGAGCGTAGGTTGGCTCACTGTCCGAACGGAGCGGAATTTGTTCGAAAAGTCACCACGGCCCTGGAACGTTAAAGGCATAAGGAGGAATACGGACGTGTTTTAGTCAGTAAGAGTTTGACACTCTCTTCCGCTCCACGCAGAGCAGAAGAAGTCATTTGATGTTTTCCTATCCATAAAAAAACCCACAACGGATAGAGTAGAGTAGAGACTCCGTTGTCCTGGCTAAGTTTGCAAGCCTAGCTCCGCCCAAATGTACAAAAGCCACCAGTGTGCTTCACAGGTTGAGCGGAGAGACGACCGATAATACTCAACCCGCAAGGGGGTGATAATCTGAGATAAAAGTCAGCTCAATCACTTAGCACTCACAAACCTATATTTACCACCTGTATATGTACATTATGGATTGCAATAAACGATTTGATTTGAAACCTGCACCTCACCGTTCCGAGGATTTTTTCACGTCGGAAATTCATGGCCAGGATGACGTAGCCGGCGTCGAAACAACCTCCGCAAATTGAGGTGTCTGTAGTGCATAAGTTAAAAAAATTTAAGGGCAATGATTCGTAATAATAATCCCTATTATTACGGAGGTAATTTTTACTTAAGCTGAGAAGTCAATTAGTTAGTCACGTTTATAGACTTGTTATTGCCATTTTTCACTTTTTTCACCATTTGTTGTCATGAAGTTCAGTTGTTCTCTGGCAAATTCATGCACGAAACTGTGTGAAAGAAAGAAAGAAGGAGGAGCGGGTACGGGTCCAGCACTACCATCTCGAAACCTATCTTCGCGAGTTCTTCTGTGGCGTCATTGCCCAGGGATCCACAGTTCCCCTTGAAGCTCTGGAGTGTGAAACCCGCTACTGGTAATTTCTGGCCCTAGGCTGGTCACGACGAATCACCAGCTGACTGGGAATTGAACAGTTTTGTTTCAAAATTAACAGAAAATAATTAGGAATGAGGGAGATCCTGGGAAAGAAATTCAAGAGGTGAAGGTCTTGAGCATCGAAGCCGAGTTTTTAGCCCGTCGGTTTTGTATCGGTTCCATTTTGGGGAGTGTGCGACGGAATTGCATAGTTTAATTCCGCCAACCTCGTTCCATCATCGGACCACAAGACGTACGGCGGTACGCCACCGGTACACGATGGACCTCACACCCACATGAACAAAACGTTTTGGAAACACATGGCGTGGAATTCCCTGACTGAGTCCGTGTTTCTGGATAGTTACAGCCTGGGAGTCTTATCAAGAGTGAATAGGTTACTTATAGGCAAGCGTGCTCCATCTTCGATCACATCATCGTTTGCCATCAGGTGAGATAGTGGTCAAACGCGTTCCTATCAAAAGTAAAAAAAAATGAAAACAAAGTCAGTGGAGCAATTTTATTTTTGCATCAAATGCGTAACGCCTGGTAAGTATCAAAAGAATCTTTAACTAAAAAATACTTTTTGGTGTAATTCTCGTGCTGTTGATGGTAAGTACAGTTTCGCTCAACAGATGGCATTGCAAGTGTCATTAAAGATACTTACCCCTTCTTACTATGCATGTAGATAATAAGTTCATTTCTTCTAGATTGCCATAATCCTATCAGGTTTATGTGAATGTTTTCTACATTAGTTTTGTATTTTTTATCGCTATGCAAACGAAACAGAATACATATAAACAAAAAATAGGTTCTGCTTGTCTTTCTAAAAAGATATGCAAAATACAGCAATAACATATTATTAATATTTGAAAATATTAGGTTTGGTAGGAATAAAAAAATAAGGAAATAAATAAGATAAAAATAATACAAAAATAATTACAAAATCTGTGGGATTTGAACCCAAACCTAGTCTTTCGAGAAGCAGGCTTTAAACCAACCGGACTATGATATCTGTTGACAATTGATTAAAATAGCCGATAGCTTAGCTCCCTGAAAGGGTTCCACATCAGATGCTCTAGACCTTAATTTTTTTTATGTCGACAGACAGTACTCATCATGTTGACCAACTATTCCTAAAGCGGTATATTAATATCTCTTATAGATTAGCCGGGCTGCTAAGGTTCCACGTCTTGTATTCAGATCTTCAAAATAAATTATAGCCTATATGTTGGCGAGGACTAATAGCTATACAACAAAAAAAGTTTCATTAAAATCCGTCCAGTGGTTTTTGCGTGAAAGACGAACAACAGACAGACAGACAGACAAAAAAATAAAAAAAATATTTTTGGCTTCTACTGTTTGTATAAAGCACCCCTGGAGTATTTTTTTTAGTTTATATTCAATGTACAGAATTGACGTCTTCTACAGTTTTATTATATGTATAGATATTATGTGATCACATCACTGATCACGAAAATTTTAAAGAACATGAACATTACGTATAACTTTTAACTTAAAATAATGGATTTTAAGTGTACCTTACTTTTATCATCTGTGAAATACGTGGCACCACCAGTAGAATCCAAATACATAATCAAAGGTCAAAAAATAAAACGTGCCCCCGCTTTTATTTCCTATAAAGGCAAAACATTGCAATAAAAGAATACTTGGATTAAACTGATTTAGTGCATAATTAAAAAAGTGGCTGAGTGGACTGGCAGGCCGATTTTTTCCAAACATGCCTATAGCTATTACGACTCGCTCCTTGAACTCGTCCCCGTCTAATGCCGAAAATATTTTACATTGGAGTGTGGCTAAATGTAGTCAATAATTTAGCTTTTGTTTGTGTTTGGTTAGTTATTTTAACACACATATAGTCTATAATACTGGTGATTACTGGGGAATTTCCATTAAACGTAGTGTTATGTCCTATGGTATTCTACTGTGGGGAAATGCCGCTGACATCCTTTAAAGAGAACTTTTTAAAGGAATAGGTATTCTCTCTTTCTCTTTCTCTCTTTTTGACTACTTGGAGAAAGTCTTTAATATAGCATATAAAAAGTAATGGTCCCAACACAGAACCCTGCGGCACACCACATGACAGTATTCTAGAGCAAGAGGTGTAAACTAGCTCAGTTTCGGTATTTATATTAGTTTATTCATTTTTAATCATTTATTTACTTTATTGATTTGTATGATTTGACTTCTATTCTCCAAGTAAGATTTTATCAGATAAATTTTTTGATATGCTTAACTACATAATATTGTGCGATTTATGCATGTTTAAAACTTTCTCTCACTCAGTTCGAGAATTTCAAGTGGAATGCGGGAATCGCATTAGAAAATTTAACACTGTACCTACCCCATAAAAGAAGTGTGTTGGTACTTTAGCCAATCTGAATCGGGGTTGATCTAAATTGATCCTATTTCTAATATTTATATAATGCCTGTCACTAATCTTACTAAAAAGATGAAGATTTTTCCGAACATACATTATGTTTTCGTATATCTGTTACGGCTAATAGCCCAAGTGCGGCTACACCTAGTTTTAGCCGGGTCATTGACCTTGACTCGGACAGCCACTAAGGAACCACACAGCGAAATAGGAACTTTAAAGTGTTTTGAGGTTAGGTTAGAACTAGTTGTAGCCGGGTTGCATCTAGTTGTAGCTGGCTAAAACTAGGTGTAGCCGCACTTCGGCTATTAGCCGTAACATATCTATTGACAAGGTACCGTCATGATGTTAATATCCTACATAAACTTACATTTGGATTTCATTGGTATTTGATGAAAATAATTTTTTAAGTAGGTAGGTACATTGTTTGAAGTAAAACTAAAATAGTTAGTGCACCTTCAATGGAAAGATTTTTTTAGTTTTAATTTATAAAATAATATTTTTATTTTTACAATTTTGTAACAATAAGTGCTCGAAATGAAATATTTTAGTGTAAGCGAAGTATAGAGCACAATAAATATTTTTGGTGAAACAACGGTAAAATTTGTAGAGGAGCTCGTGACAAAATTATAACAGCCGCATGGACCAGTCTTTAAGGTTAAGCAACGCTTGCCTAGGTTGGTCTGTGGATGGGTGACCATATTAACATACCGAGACTCCTCCGTGCCTCGGAAAGCACGTTAAACCGTTGGTCCCGGCTGTCATTTGTAGATCTTTGGCAGTCGTTACGGATTGTCAGAAGCCAGAAAATCTGACACCAGTCTTGCCAAGACGTACGGTGTTACCCAGTTAATGGGATGTAGAGGTCTGGTAGGCAGCCGCTCCACGTAAAATACTGGTATTCAGCTGAATCCAGTTTGACTGGGAGCCGACCCCAATATAGTTGGGAAAAGGCGGTAGGAGGGTAAAATTTGTAGAATAAACCAGGAATAATTTGAAGAACAGTATAATACGACCCTTTTTTATTTTCAGAGATCGTCGTGGGTGGAGGCAAGCGACTTAAATTTTATGACAACAGAACACTAATGCACACAGAAAACCTTCCGTTCGCTAATGAAATCAATGCAATAACTTATGATCCAGTTCACTGCAGGGTGTTGTTTGTCGACCACAACAACGCGAACATGTCAATATCCAGCTTTGACCTATCAACCAGGAAAACACAACTTTTAGTAACGAGAACATTAGACTCTTATGTCAGAACTCTCTCCTACGACCCGGTCACACAATTACTCTTTTGGGAGCAAAAATATAAAATATACTCGTTATCATTAAATCCTGCATCGTCTAACGAAGCAGTTAACGAAAATTTTTTGCTTACGTTGGATCACTACTGCTGGGAGACAGCTGTGGAAAGCTGTGGAGGGTACGTTGCTAATATAACAGTTACCTATAGTTTTTGAACTCAGCGGAATTAATATTAAACTTTGTGAATATTTAAAGTTGTTAATAAATTACAGGTTTATTTACTGGGTCACAAAGTTTGAGATCGAGAGGGCTGCCTTTGATGGATCCGAGAGAGAAGTTTTAATAAATGATGAGGTTTACAGGCGATTAAGTTTGGCCATTGACCAACAAACACAAAATATGTACTGGATTGAGGAAACTACATATGGTCAATATTCTATTGAAATTGCCGACTTCAATGGAAAAAACAGAAGAACATTTTATTTTATAGGAACAGAAATGGGGGCAACTGCTTTAGCCATATCAAAAGATTTCATTTATTGGAGAAGCGTCGATCAAAGATCCATTTTGCAATTAACAAAGAATCAACAACACGGTGTGGGACCGATTGTTTATTCAGATTTTAACATAAACTATTGGAGTCATCGACTTACTGCAGCCAACTATACAATCAAGGAACAAACGTCGGGGATGAAGAGCTGTGAAGCTCTGAAGTCTCTTACACAAAATTGTTCGGAAGCGGGGGAATGCTATTGTTTAACTTGTCAAAACTATTGTATCCAAGGAAATTGCAGTGTCAGTGCTGAGGGACATCCTAAATGCAGGTACAATCTCGCTCACTATAACAGAGCATCTGAACCGCAGCGTACCGCTCGAGCACTGCCGGCACACCGGTGTGCCGCGGGATTTTCGCGATTTTAATGTTTATTATTACTATTAAGTAAGATTTATTTTGGAATCTTCATTATTTCAGTTGTGTAGCTGGTTACTCTGGGGAAAGGTGCGAAATTAACGCGTGCTATATGTACTGTTTGCATGGCGGCGTCTGTTCCCTGAATGAGGAGGAGGGACCTGTTTGTCAGTGCACAGCTGATTACGAGGGTGAACGATGCGATGTTGCTACCACACACACTAGTGTCTGTGTCTGTGATGAAAAGACGACGCAACAAATGTTACTAGAAGTGAAGCAAGTTAGAGAAGATCTGCAATGTACCCAGTTATTACCCAGTTATACTCGAACACATATGATGAGAATGCAGCCAAGATCCAAAAATCAGTCAATGAAGGTTGATTTAGAAAACCACGACGAAACCACGTCTAAAACTCAAACATCAAATATGAAGTTCTGAGAAACAAAAATAAACCAGATGAAGCAAGCTCAGTTATGCAACCAACTAGAAATAAGTATGTATCATCAACCTAAGTATCTGAAAAAGACAATCGTGAAGAATATGCTTAGTAACCTGCAACCTAAACACAAAACCCGGATGACGTTGCGAATGTCGACAAAATATCAAGCTAGCCTTCAAGTTTGGCGAGGAAGAAAGAGCGGACCACGATCACTGATACAACGAGTGGAAACCGAAATCTGTGGATAAAAGCAGCTGTCAGTAACACGTCGATGTCTGCGGCTAGCATGACACAAGATAGCGCTGGTAAAGTGTACCTTCAGTAGTGTCCGATAAAAATAAATAAAAAAAAGCCCTTTATTTCATGCATAATTAAGAAAGTAAATATAGATACAAAAAAGATAAAATATAAGTTTACCATTTTGATTTTTATAATAAATTATTTAAGTTTTTAAATTTATTTAATTTGAATATGAATTTTAAAAAAAAGATTACAAAAAAATGTAGTGAAAATAATCATGTAAATAATATAAATTGATTTTCCATTTAAAATTTGAGTGATTTATTTTATTTAGGATTTAA
The DNA here is from genome assembly GCA_947386135.1 of Melanchra persicariae. Lineage (NCBI taxonomy): Eukaryota > Metazoa > Arthropoda > Insecta > Lepidoptera > Noctuidae > Melanchra > Melanchra persicariae. Next base: position 12,860,814 of record OX376668.1, read on the forward strand.
AAATGGTAAAAAATAAATAAAAATAGTGTCCGATGCCGACGCAATAATATGAATGTCATTTGAAATCACGCGCATAGTTCACGCAATCAAGTTATACTCGTAAGTGTACCAAGTATTACCTAAAACATAGGTACACGTTTCCCTCGAACATAAATTATTTGTATTCCACTTTGTTAAACGATAGAATAGTATAGAAGAAAAAAGACGAAGGCAGTCCATGTAGAGATTCCGAATAATTCAAAATGTTGCATGTCAGAGGCCAACCCAGAAATCGCGAAAGAAAAATCGACTGCCCCATACATTTCTGCGCGCATAACTCGACAAAATGTACTGACCAGCTGATTTTATTTCGCGAATTCGAGGTTGGCCTCATAGTGAAAGTTGTGTATTATGATGAGTACAATGACCCCTTAAGAGGTATTGCGTTTATTCTGTTACACATGGGGTGACCATGGCTTATTGTTTACAGAAAACTTTTCACCTATTTAATTAGATATTATAAGTATCTTAAGGATTCTAAATAAAATAAAAATGAATGCCAAAATTTGCCAAAATTTAAAACACCAACAAGATTATTAGTGTATTAGAAAATTTACACTTCTTAGCTAGTAATTAATACCCCATATCTTAATCTGACGCGCTCGAGGATTTCAAATGATCGATTTTTTTTACTAATTTGACGGCTTCTCGTGAGCGTACCCCCTATATTAAGGGCTCACACTGGTTGAAGGTACTTATCAATATGTAAGGTATCTTCCCTTATATTAATCTGCCGCGCTCGAGTAAATCCCAAAATCCCTTCTAGTACCATAGCACGAGTATTTGTAGGTTTCGTATCGCAAATACCAGAATAAAAAAAACATATACCTAATCTGACGATTTCCGCAAGCTAAAATAAGTAATAAACTCGTCAATTAAGTTCAGAGCGTGCAGTAGAGTAAAGCATGTGTTTCCCACTCCGCGCCTCTCGGTCCCTTTCACTTTTCCGTATCTTTGACTCTCTCGCACCTTTCCCACACTGTTTTCCGACGCCATGACACCATTACAGCTGTTCATCATCATCTGCCTAGCCTTTTTCCCAACTACCTATATTGAGGTTGGCTTCCAGTCAAACCGAATTCAGCTGAATACCAGTATTTTACGTGAAGCGGCTGCCTACCAGACCACTACAACCCATTAACTGGGTAACACGGTACTTTTTGGCAAGACTGGAGTCTAATTTACTGGCTTCTAACAATCCGTTATGACTGCCAAAGAACCGGGACCAACAGCTTTACGTGTTTAAAAAAACATTACTTTTTCAAGTTGTCAGATTTCCAATACCCCTCAAAATAATTGTCAGATTTTTGTTCACTATGGCTGGGACATCACGATGAACCTTCAGTATGCTAATATGACGCACTCGAGTATTTCAAGATGGCGATTTTTTTGACATGTTCAGGAATTCGCTGCGAGCTTGCGTCACTTCCAAATTGTCAGACTAAAAGAAATGGGATCATCTGTAGGGTTCACTGAACACCCCCTCTGAAAATCTGACGCGCTCGAGTAAATGTATTTTTTTTTCACCCCTAGCTCCCGCATGGTCACTCCCACCATGCAAATCGGTAGATTAATATATACTAGTCAAAACAAAATAAGGGCCACTGTAATTTTCAAGTATTCTAATGTATTTGTGTAATTTAGGCGTTACGAAATGATAAAGTTAGATGACTTTATCATTTTTTAATGTTATAAACTTAGAATTAAGTTAATATAAAAAAAAATAAGAGTTTTTTTTGTACAATACAAATTTTTGGCTGAAAATTCACTTAGAGAAAAAGTAATGAAATACGGTGTAGATTTCTAAAGTGTTTGTTTTTCTGCGCCTTTTCAGTATCGTGTGTATCCTCCCCTTTTGCAAACACACTCCTTAAGCCTGGAAGGCACACTTTCGATCAGGTGTCGTACTGTTTCTTCAAGAATTTCTTCCCAGCTTGATTTGAGCACCTCAATCAGTTGTCTTTCATTATGAACTGATCGGTCAGTGCTCCGAACGTTTCGTTTGAGTAGATCCCACATGTGTTCTATCGGATTGAGGTCTGGACTCTTCGAGGGCCACGGTAACACCTGGATATCAGCTTCCTCTAGAGCAGCTCTAGTGGTTCTAGCTGTGTGCGCGCGTGCATTGTCGTGCATTAACTTAAACCTAGCACCGACTCTCTGTGCAAAAGGCACCACATGTGGTCTGACTACCTCCTCGATGTATCGCTGAGCTGTTACAGTACCTTGGTTGAGGATTACAAGCTCAGTTCTACCCGATAGACTGATGCCTCCCCACATTGGGCCCCCCGAATCTGTCACTTTCATGAATGCAAGCATCTGAAAATTGCTCACCTTCTCGTCTCCACACCCTAATCCGACGATCAGCACTAAAAAAATTCACCTTACTCTCATCAGTAAACAAACACTGTGCTCCAATCACTCATGGCCCAATCAAGATGTTGCCTTGCATATGCTAATAAGTTTGCATGATGGGCACTTGTCAGTGGAATCCGCACTACACGTCTCCTGGAGAACTGCTGGTCTTTGTGCAACCGTTTTCTAATCGTTTGGTCACTAACGCGCGAGCGGTGATAAATCGCTCTCTTCGTGCAGTCAAGCGAACATAACGGTCTTCTTGTGCGGTGGTGGCTCGAACTCTTCCTGATCCTCGTCTCCTGGATACTGTTCCTGTCTCTAGAAATCGATTCCAAGCGTTCTGGATAGCTCGTCGTGAGTAGCCAAGTTGTTGAGCTACAGAACGTTGCGAATGTCTTTCTTGAATTAATGTTACAGCTCTAGTTGTGGTTGGCACATTCATATGTCGTCGAATCCGTGGCATATTGTTTGCAAAAGTTCAACTGACACATTAGTTAAGCAATATTCAAACTGTTCACCACTAAAGGCCGCTTTCTATAATACATCTCAATCCCAATCTTGATCCCGATCCTTGTCTGTAACCAATCAACGGCCGAGTTTGTGTCCTTCACCCCACAATCCTCACCTTTGATTGGTTACAGACAAGGATTGGGATCAAAAAAGTAAATGCACACATTGACTGAATTTAAAGATTAACTTAAATAAGGGTAAAATCGAGAGGTTACAAAAAATCCTAAAATCTACCCACTTAAACCGTTTTATGCAAGTAGTATACTCTAAGTATTTGTTAACACTTATGTTATGTTATGAGACGTAAATCAGTCACTTAAGTAAGCATTCAATAAATAAATTAACCCAAACATTAAAAATATGAAGTGGCCCTTATTTTGTTTTGACTAGATGTTGCAGCATGAAAAATATCAATATCAACACGCTTGAGTATTTCCATGTCATTGTTTTTTTTACCACTTTGGAAATCTGTAGCCGCTTCCCCCACCGCTGAAAGTAGAACATGAAAGGACTATTTATTCTTCAAAATCATCCTATCTACCAAATCCACTAGGATTCCGCGACGCTCGAGTAAATTCCATATTTAGCATCATGAATCCCCCCCAAGCAGAATGGCATTTTTGGGTAGCTGTTTAAATTACCTACTTACACATTTCCTTTAATATTAAAAGTAGACTTAGCTAATTCTGATTTAAAATAATTATTTTTAAGGCGATTCAGCAGATTATTACATTTATTTCGGTAGCGCTTGTAATTTGAAGTAAGGATTGAGTTTTCTGGGTCCTTTCTTAGTTTTTGGTGAAGTTGATCGCGATTCCTCATACATCTACGTAGACCTGGTGTAATCCAAGACTTAATAATTTATTTGTCGCCTAGGCTGCTTGATGTGTGTGTGTGTGATTCGATAGGACGTCTCTGATGGTATTCAAGAAGATGTTCGTCATTGCATTGGGGTCATCATTATGAACCCTGTCTTCCCAGTTAATCTGATTTGTCTCTAATAAATAAATAATCTAAGGTTAACTGAACATAAAGTGTGCTTTCAATCCATAGAACCAAGATGGAATGACAGTTCACTTCATGCTCGCTCCACCTGAGTTTACTCAGTGAGATATATTGACAGATCAGGGGACGCGCACGACGAAGGCTCTGCCACCTAAACAGAAATCTGACCAGTTATCTCAAGGCGAATAGTATCCTGGCCGATAACCAATATGGTTTCAAAAATGGAGTAAGTTCCGAAGATGCAGTTATGGCCTTGTCTGATCACGTAGCAAGGACGCTTGACAGAAAACGCAGGTGCTTGGGAATTTTCCTTGACCTATCGAAGGCATTTGACACCGTTTCTGTCCCAGTCCTATTGAAAAAAATGGAAAACATTGGGATTCGGAGTCTCGCTTTGAAAATCTTTGCAGACTACCTTAGTGATCGTACCCAAAAGGTGAAAATCGGTCCGCACGAAAGTGACGACCATCACGTACGGTGTTCACATAGCTACATATAATAGGTCTTTACCAATGAAATTGCCGTTTTGTATGAAAAAATTTAAACGATTTTTTTTCATGTATTTTTTATTTGTATTAATCGAAGTAATCACCCATGCAATCAATGCATATTTGCCAACGCAGTGGCAGTTTATTGATGCCCTTCTTAAAGAAATCAGCTGGACGGGAGGCAACAAATTCTTCAAAGGCATTTTGTACTGCCTCTCGGGTATTGAATTTTTTTCCCGCCAAGAAGTTATCCAAATTCTGGAAAAAGTAGTAGTCTGTAGGCGCAAGGTCTGGTGAGTAGGGCGGATGACGGAGAGCTTCCAACCCCAGTTCTTGCAACTTGGAGACCGTCTGCTGTGCAGTATGAGGTCGCGCGTTGTCGTGCAGGAGCAGCGGAGACGAGCGATTGACCAATGCTGGTTGGAGATGTGCCAGCTTCTCCATCATTGTGTTCAGTTCTTCACAGTACACATCTGCAGTAATGCTCACCCCGTTTGGTAAGAAGCTGTGATGAATCACACCGGCGCTAGACCACCAAACAGTGACCATCACTTTTCTAGGGGTAAGTTTTCGTTTAGGGCATTGTTTAGGTGCTGAACCAGAATCCAACCAACTTGCTGAGCGCTTGCGGTTATCAAACAGAATCCATTTTTCATCGCAGGTAACAATGCGGTTCATTTGTGTGTCTGTTGAGCAGCAGTGCAAGGCACGTCTCGACGCGTACTTCGCGCTGGCGATCATTGAGTTCGTGGGGCACCCATTTGTCAAGCTTTTTTACCTTGCCAATTTGACGCAAATGGACCAATATTGTTTTGACGCTAACGTCGAAAGCTGCTGCTAATTCAGCCGTAGATTGTGTATCATCAGCTTCCACAATCGCCTTTAATTCGTCATTGTCGACCAAAGTCTTCGGACGACCGCGAGGTTCATTTTTCAGGTCGAAATTTCCAGAACGGAAGCGAGCAAACCAATAACAGGTGGTGCGTTGGTTTGTAGTGTTAGCTCCGTAAACGTCGTTGATGTTGCGTGCCGCTTGTGCCGCGTTGCTGCCACGACGGTACTCATATTCCATAATTACTCGAATTTTTAACCTATCCATGATGACGAAAAAGATTGAAATGCGATGAAAATGTAACACTAATCAATAAACAAATGACTACTTTTGGAAAAAAAAAACATGTTTTTAAAAAATTAAATTAATTTGAAATTAGAATTCTTAGCCAAACAAAAATTATTTTGATTTGAAATGGCCAGTACTGCAGAACGGCAATTTCATAGGTAAAGACCTAATATTTTATGGCTTTGTTGCCTCGGAGGATCACTGACTCCTAAAACACAGGCACATACACCTAGTTTAGGAGTCAGAGTATTTTAGAATGTTGTTTTTTTTAAGCCTTGAATGTTTCAGCCCTAATGTGAATTGTAATTATTGGTGAAATAAATGATTATTATTTTTTATTATTACCTTGTGGCGCAAACGAATTATTTACGCAAATAGTAGGTACCTACTTGACATTGACAGTGACACACTTCACGTTATAAAATAGTCACTGCAACAATGTATTGTTCCACAAATAGTATCTTCTCACTTTCCATGGTTATGTGTTAAACGACAAAACTATCGCAGCGAAATCAATACCTGCAGCAGCGGACTACGTTATAGAAATCCTGCATCGCGGTATCAGAGTTACCTAAGAAATACCGGGCAGTTGCCCACCAGACACAACAACCGCCTGGACGGAGGATCGTCCCTATTCAATGGAAGTTTGCAGGACTTCACTCCCTGTTCCGCATCCCTCCATAAATTTTTCCTTTGCAAATTTCTCAATGACAACCCGGACTTTGGAGTTGATGGTTTGGTATCCCTGTGCCTCTGAAAGTACGTAAAACCGATGGTCCTGACGCCCGATCTCTCCCCGGTCGTGTCGTATTGCCGTTCTATCGGAATATGAGAGTGAAGGAACAGACACTGCTAATCTGGGGCCAAACTAAGAGGTTCAAGAGAAAATATAAAACTATTTTACATATCATTTATTGCAATGAAATATACATATAACTGGGTAATAAGTATATCGAAGCATATCATACAATTGACCTAAAAGCATACGTCATATACATACATGTTACGTCGTATTATACATTGAATTAAACATACATTTATAACGATATAAACATACAAATAATACATTTTCTGGATGGGATTCATTTGGTCTAAGGCTATTCTACAGTATAAAATATATATTTATCTTTTCGATTATACAGTCATATGAAATGCTGTTTGTTAAAAAGTTGATTAAAAGCAGAAAAAGTTTATCAATAAAACAGCAAATGGAAATGAAAATTTATTGAAATGAAGAAGAATTATTTATCAAATAAACTTTTTATTTTATCATAATCATTGATTTATATCGTACCTAAGAACAAAAAGCGGACCGCGCGTTTTCCTGACGCCACAAATTGGTCCAACATAGGCCCGACTGGACCGAAATGAACTTGCCACGCGGTCGGTAATCTTTGGGAGCGGTCATGTGTGCGCGAGGCATTAGAAATGCCGTGTTTCTTGTACATGGTGAACGCGTAACGTTCCAACGGCTCTATCTTTTCTTTATAAGAAAAAAATTGTTACCAGAGACATCGCAGATGCGTTGCCATACCATAGACAAGGCTGAAACGTCTCATAAGATAAGATACAATGAGATAGTCTTTGTGCCCAACCCACAGGATCAATATTATTGTAAACACGTCTAAAATGCAGGCGCTTTTAATTATACTTACATTAAAAGGTACATGGGACCGTCTTAAAAGCTGTTTACTACGTTATTTATATATCTCCAAAACTACTGGACAGTAATCTATATTATCTGTATGTAATACTTTTACAGTAATATCTTAATCAAATGACAATAACTTCATAAACAATATTTACTTCACAACTCGTCTTCAAAAACCTACTAAACTGGTATAAATATTTTTACTTGATTTTTGTGCTAAGTTGATCTTTTAATTCCATATCCAAATCCGTGACGGATATCAAGCTGAGGCTATAAAATAATATATCATTACTAATATTATGGCATTCGCTAGGTAGCTAACATTTTTAGGGATCCGTTTACAAAATAATGCAAACTTGCAGGATACTGAAGCCATATAAAATCAAGACATACCGCTAGTCTTGTTACTGATTGATTTCTAAATCTCAATTGTTTAATTAAATAGTTTTCTTGGATTATACAACTTAACAAATGATTCTACATAGAATTATTTGCTAGAAAGAGGGTGAAATCTTAAAATGAAGGATCTTGTATTCTGATATGGACCACAAATAAATTGGGATGAGTGTATAGGATGATGCCCTATCAATAATTAGATATTATAAATTATCTTAATGTTTTAGTTTTATTAATTCTGAATATGCGTTCTAATAAAAGTCAGAAGCAGATAAAATTCAATCCGATATTCTTATATTGTCATAGAGTAATACTTTTTAAATCGTGTGCTATGCAATCGAGCTGGAATATTTTTTCATTCGTTTTCTATACTGGTTATTAACCAATATCTATGTTTATTGTTTCTATTCGTCTTTTTAAACGCTCCGGCCCCGGCGACACACCGGTGTGTCGCGAATTAAATGTTTATTTACCTATTACATAAGATTTTTTTTTTTTTGGGAATTTTCACATGTCGGGGCCGCAGCGGTTAAAGTATAAAAAAGCCTAAGAAACGAATCTCTTTTTCCATTTCATCTATTTTCTCTATTTTTAGTCTGTTCTTTCTGTACCCAAAAACAGTGTTTTTTTTTAAAGTGACATAGCATTCTATTAAAAAAATAACATTGCAAGATGTTGCCAACACTAAAATTATTACGAAAATGTGATATCACATTTTCAACTTCAGTTAAAACTAGTTTATTTTTCTTTGCCTTTTGATAAAGCTGGATTATATTATAATATACAAGCATTATAATAAATATACTGAGAAAAATAATTGTATACCTCTTATTTAGCTGACTGTATTCAGAGTGTTCTAAACGTGCGTGATCATATTTAAGGGTGATGTTGGATAGCTAATAAACATTAAAGAAAAAATAGCAAAAAAAAGTTTTTTTTTTTTTTTAAGTCGTCCTGAAAAAACGACTAAATAGTTCCAAAAAAATAACTTTAGTTCAATCACAAGTTTGATGTCACCAACTGAAATCATTTCATTTCAGTCAAAGTCATTTCTTCGGAACTTTGTAATCGATTTTTGTGGTCGAATTTTGAAATTGTATTTTTTTATGTTTTGTTATTTTTTCCTGAATGTATATCAGCTACCCAACATCACCCTCAAATATGACCACCCACTTCTGGGACACCCTGTAGAAGTATAAAAATCATAATAAGGTAAGCGAATACAGAATGTGTTATTTTTTATATATATTTTAATTGAAAAATCTATAAAAGACTGAAAATGTGCTAATAAACGGAACTTTGTTCCTGAGCGGAATATTAATGCTGAGTATCGTGAAATATTTTTAGACTAAAATTATTATAATTTGCATCGTATGTCTTTTGGAAAAGCATATAGTTATCCAAGCTACTATACACGTTTTATTATTTTAAAATTAAGATAAAAATAATACTTAAGTATTCAAAATAAAAGGAACGTCAAAAGGAAAAAAATCTGATGAAAAATAAAATAAAACATAAAAATTATACACAAAATCATATATAATAAATCATACATTATTGTTGTCACTTATATACTACAACCACTATATTATTTACATCGACATCTAACATAACTTAATCTTTGCGAAAAACATCGAAACGACAGACAAAAATAATATTAAAACTTCATCAAGTCAATCACAATATTTCTTACGTATGGAATAATCATCTTTTTTAATACTAATTTAATGCAGTACTTACAGTTGTAACAAAAAACAATAATATAATAATAATTATTATTACAAAATATACAATGTTCGTTATCGTTTTAAAACGGAGAGAAATGACGAAAATGTTGACACATCCGAAAGTGATGGATCGTTTTTGGTGAAACTTTTAGTAGCTTGTTAGGTGTTTCGTTGGTTAGTGGTGCCTACGTCCGGGTCGTTCGTGGCCAGTTAGTGTCAGTACGCCGAGTGCGGGGATGCGCTTACTGTTCCTAGCGGAGCCGACCGATCACCCACCGTTGCTAGGTTGTTCCTGTAATAAAAAAAAACAGCTATGGTTATGCAGATAGGGTTCAATTTCGAGTAAACGAGTCTTTAGAATTTGTATCAGTAGTGAAGAATAATAATTATTACAATGGTGGAGAAAACTAAAAGCAGTGGTTGTGGAGGACATATTATAGGCAGTCACTCCCTGTAAAACGTTGGTATCCAGCTGCCTCTGGTTAGACTGGGAACCGATTACAACATAGTAAGGAAAGAATTTGAGCGGATGAGGAGTTAGTCAAGTTATTAATAACTAGCTTTTGCCCGCAACTTTGTTCCGTTCCCGTAGGAATTTACCGTTCCCGTATAGCCTTTAGTCTTCCTTATGAATATGCAAAAAGAATTTTCCAAATCCGACTAGAAGTTCCAGAGATTAGCGCGTTCAAACAAACAAACTCTTCAACTTTATTATAGACTAGCAGCACGCCGCAGTTTCACTCGCGTATTTCCCGTTCCCGTGGGAATACGCGGATAAAATATAGCCTATGTTACTCCCTAAGAATGTAGCTTTCCATTGGTGAAAGAGTTTTTGAAATCGGCACAGTAGTTTTTGAGTTTATTAATTACAAACATACACACACACACACACACACACAAAAATACAAATCTTTCCTCTTTATAATATTAGTATATATTTGTTTACCTGTATAGACGGGTCCAGGCCTGGCTTGGGCGCGGAGATCTCTTCTGCTGTGTGCAGATCTGTAATGATATTGAATGTTGGTTTATTTTCATTTCCATTTAATCTTTAAATAGCAGAAGCATCAATCAAGGATGAATTTATTTTTTTCGATCATCTGTTTTACACATGTCGTGGCAATATCGTAGAATTGGCCAGTTCATGATGTGGCCGAGGTTAGTTCAGGTAATTTAGGGCACAAAAAGTACACAGGTTGAATTTTTAAAATGTCCGTGGATGGCCAAATCTGAAACTATGAGAAATATCGAAAAACACGGTAAAGAGTCTCGAGACCGATTTTGATGAAAACTAAAAAGTCAACATAGGATTTTTGAAAAATCGGTATTTATTTATTTGTGCTTATTTTTTGGGGGGGGTTTGCCATAATCGCCACGCTTGGCAGGCGGGTTGGCGATCGCAGTGTAGCTGTTGCAATGTACCGAAAGAGTGCTGCTGCCCATTCTCTGGCGAGTCCCTTAGTCGCCTCATACGACACCCACAGGAAGTGATGGGATGGCCGCCAGTGACGTCATATGTTAGTACTGACCAGTGCTAGCCCGGGCGCGCAGGCGGTCGTTCTGCTCGCGCAGCAGCAGCAGCTCCTCGCGCGCAGCTCGCTCGGCGCCGCCGGCCGCCAGTGACGTCACATGTTAGTACTGACCAGTGCTAGCCCGGGCGCGCAGGCGGTCGTTCTGCTCGCGCAGCAGCAGCAGCTCCTCGCGCGCAGCTCGCTCGGCGCCGCCGGCCGCCAGTGACGTCACGGCGCGTGCGAGCGTGGCCTGCAGGCCGCACGACACGCGCACCAGCCGGCCGCCAGTGACGTCACATGTTAGTACTGACCAGTGCTAGCCCGGGCGCGCAGGCGGTCGTTCTGCTCGCGCAGCAGCAGCAGCTCCTCGCGCGCAGCTCGCTCGGCGCCGCCGGCCGCCAGTGACGTCACGGCGCGTGCGAGCGTGGCCTGCAGGCCGCACGACACGCGCACCAGCCGGCCGCCAGTGACGTCACATGTTAGTACTGACCAGTGCTAGCCCGGGCGCGCAGGCGGTCGTTCTGCTCGCGCAGCAGCAGCAGCTCCTCGCGCGCAGCTCGCTCGGCGCCGCCGGCCGCCAGTGACGTCACGGCGCGTGCGAGCGTGGCCTGCAGGCCGCACGACACGCGCACCAGCCGGCCGCCAGTGACGTCACATGTTAGTACTGACCAGTGCTAGCCCGGGCGCGCAGGCGGTCGTTCTGCTCGCGCAGCAGCAGCAGCTCCTCGCGCGCAGCTCGCTCGGCGCCGCCGGCCGCCAGTGACGTCACGGCGCGTGCGAGCGTGGCCTGCAGGCCGCACGACACGCGCACCAGCCGGCCGCCAGTGACGTCACATGTTAGTACTGACCAGTGCTAGCCCGGGCGCGCAGGCGGTCGTTCTGCTCGCGCAGCAGCAGCAGCTCCTCGCGCGCAGCTCGCTCGGCGCCGCCGGCCGCCAGTGACGTCACGGCGCGTGCGAGCGTGGCCTGCAGGCCGCACGACACGCGCACCAGCCGGCCGCCAGTGACGTCACATGTTAGTACTGACCAGTGCTAGCCCGGGCGCGCAGGCGGTCGTTCTGCTCGCGCAGCAGCAGCAGCTCCTCGCGCGCAGCTCGCTCGGCGCCGCCGGCCGCCAGTGACGTCACGGCGCGTGCGAGCGTGGCCTGCAGGCCGCACGACACGCGCACCAGCCGGCCGCCAGTGACGTCACATGTTAGTACTGACCAGTGCTAGCCCGGGCGCGCAGGCGGTCGTTCTGCTCGCGCAGCAGCAGCAGCTCCTCGCGCGCAGCTCGCTCGGCGCCGCCGGCCGCCAGTGACGTCACGGCGCGTGCGAGCGTGGCCTGCAGGCCGCACGACACGCGCACCAGTCTGCCCGCCAGTAGTGCCGCGCTGCCCGAGCATTCTGCATACACACGGAGAACGTATTTAATAATATATTAGGTATATAATAATATATACCTAATATATTATTATATTATAACAAAATTAAAAGATAAAAAGATGCTATCGTGGACTTCTTTTTTACATTGATATGTTCTCTAAAACTGTACCTAGATAATAAATTGTTTTCGTAGAGCACGCAATGTAAGGATTTTTTCAGGTATTTTTTTCCGAACTCTTGAATAGATCATTGTCATGGATCCCTATCCATTTGCATAAAATTTTAAGACCTAATATAACTTAGCATAATTTTGTTTGGCATAATTATATTTTCGCATAATATAATTACGCATAACAGCTTACGCATAATTTTTTTAAGCATAATTTCTCTAACCATAATAATGATTAAGCATAATATTCTAAAGCATAAATTTATTAAGCATAAAGTTCTAAAGAATAACTTTTTTAAGCATAATATCCTAAAGCATAAATTTATTTACGCATAATGATATTAAAACATATTTTTATAGGTATAACAATTTATTTCGACGATTGGAAAAAAGCCATATCTCCTGAATCAGGTATCATATTAATATAATATAACGTATTGAACAATTTTGTGGGTTTTTTTTGCTGTAGGAAGCATGAAGCAAGCAAGCATACAGCATGCAAGCAAGCATGCAAGCAAGCATGCAAGCAAGCATGCAAGCAAGCATGCAGCAAGCATGCAGCAAACAAGCAAGCATTCAGCATGCAAGCAAGCATGCAGCAGGCAGGGTTTCTGTCACGGCTCCGGCGTTGCGGGCCTCCGGTGGCCCCACGCGCCTACGCGATTTTAAATTACACTCTAGGGGTAGGACAACCCCACCGACCGTGTCTCCACGTTGCCGTCGTGGTGGGGCTTGCATGTCTCAATGATCTTGAGGGCTTTGCCGGTAGAGCCACTCATGCCGGAAGGTCCCAAGTGAGAGACCAGACCAAGAGAGACACAAGAGGGGCACACCGTTCGGAGACTTGAGCAGTGTTCGGGTCCTCGGACGGTGTGCGTCTCATTGGCTTGCTCGCTGCTCTCTGGTACGCGTCTGATCATCAGACGTGACTGTGAGGGCAGCGAGCAAGCAGTGAGAGAGAGGGTGAGAGGAGGGGAGATAGGGACCGCACCCTCAAAAAGGAAACCATGGACAGGCCTGAAATAGATACTATACCCCAGGGCGGTCCGGACTGCACAGCAGTTCGGGAATCCGCCACGCCTCGTGCGTCAAGCCCCTCGTATTCTGGGGGGGGCAACAGGGCTGTCCGCACTCCGCTTGCCAAGGGCAACAGTGGCCGAGGAGGCCCCCGATTCAAGCCGTCCTTTGAGGACTTAATCGGGTTTGATTTTAGCTCACCCGACAAAGTGTCGGTCGGGCAGAGCGCGGGAAGTGGCTCGCTATATTGGGAGGAGGGCTCGCTTGAGCGTCGCGCGGGTGTAGAGTCGGAGTCTGAGTTGGACTCCGACGACCTAGCGACCTTTAGCTCGGCGAGCTCTGAACCCGTGAGAGCGGGGGCTGCTGCGGAGGACTCTAGGTCCTTCCGCAAGCGGCCCAGAACGGAGGAAGACCGGGGGTCGTCTGGCAGCGAGGAGGTGGCCTCGGCTCGCAAGATCCCCACCAGTAGGCGGGGTAAGGGCCGAGAGGGAGGCAAGGGGAGATTGCCCGCCTCCAAGGTGGCTGGCGAGCGAGCCGAGGAGCTCGTCGCTGACGGACGACCCCCCGGAGAGGGCGGTCGCAGGGCTCCTGGTTCGGAGTCCTCCGGCGGTGAGCCGGATGACTCCGGACAGGAGCGGGTTCGGAGTGCCGGGTTTGCGGAGGTGGTGGAGGCCGCGCTTCGCGATGTGGCCTTGAAGAGGGAACTTTCCTCAAAGAACAAGGCCATAAGCGAGGCGATGGCCTCCATTCTGGCGGCAGCGGAGGCAAACCCAGGGGGGTCTCCGCGGGACGAGATGTCCAAGCTGCGGGCGGAGGTCGCCCGCTTGGCTGCCGCCACGGAGCGTCTCCAGAAGGAGAATGAGGGGCTCCGCGCAGACCTGGCCAGGCTCCGGGGAGCCGGCCCACAGGGGGTGCCGCAAGGGAGGCGCAGGGAGGATGGCCAGCCCGTGCCGCAGGAGGGCCAGGTGCTGGACCTGGTGCGGCAAGAGATGGCTGCCTTCCAGGCTCGGTTTTCCGTCCTGGAGGGCATCGTTCTGCGCCCCCCGCTAGCGAATGCGGCGGCGAGTGGGAAGGCCCCCCCAGGCCGGAAAAAGGCGGCGTCATATGCGGCCGCCGTGGCTGCCACACCGGGGTCGTCCGGCCAGGACAAAGGGTCCGGGCCGGCACCCGCGAAGCCGGTGCCGGGAAAACCGGACCCGGCCCCGGGAAGGAAGAGGAGGGGTGGGGTTGCTGCGCGAACGGCGAAGGCTCCTGCGCCGTCTGTGCAGCAGCTCCCCCCGACTTCCTCGCCTTCAGATCCTCCCCCGGCTCAAGCCGAATGGCAAGTGGCCGGGGAGAAGAAGAAGGCGGGCAAGGCAGCCAGGGCGGCTAAGAGACGGGAGAGGAAGCGGCGGCAGAAGGCGCGAAGCGTCGCGGCTGCGCTGCGCCCCCCGAAAACCGCGGCTGTAGTCCTTACACTGCAGCCGGACGCGGCGAAGAGGGGTGTGACGTACGCGGACGTGCTCACCAAGGCGAAGGAGGCGGTGAACCTTGGTGAGCTAGGCATCGTAGGGGGCCTCCGGCTCAGGGTCACCATGACTGGGGCCCGGATGCTGGAGATCCCCGGGGCAGCCAGCGGCCCAACCGCGGACGCTCTAGCCGAAAGGCTCAGGGCGTCCCTAAGCGCGGACGATGCCCGAGTGTCCAGGCCCACCAAGCGCATCGACATGCGCATCTTGGGCCTGGACGACTCCATCACGGAGGCGGAGGTGGTGGCCGCCGTCGTTAGGACGGGGGGGTGCTCAGCAGAGGAGGTGAAGGCGGGCACCCTACGTCCTGACAACACGGGCATGCGCACCATTGTGGTGAGCTGCCCCGCGTCGGCGGCCAAGACCATATCGGAGGGCCGAAGGTTTTTGGTGGGTTGGGTTTCCGCGCAGGTCAAACTGCTGGAACCCCGACCTCTGAGGTGCTTCCGGTGCCAGGTGGGCCACCATGTAGGAGCTCAATGCACCTCGGAGGTGGACCGCAGCGGTCTATGTTCCCGCTGCGGTCAGCCCGGTCACAGGGCCGGCTCCTGCGACGCCGCGCCGCACTGCATAGTCTGTGTGGCAGCTGGCAAGCCGGCCGACCACTGGGCTGGGGGCAGGGCCTGCGCCCCACCCGCCAAAGCCGGAAACAGGAGAAAGCCCTCCGCCACCGCCGTCCGCGCCGCATTGTTTATTTTTCTATTTAGAGATCCGTTTGCAAAATATTAAGCTTTAAAGTGTTTTTTATGTAAGACCCATATACCCCGGGGCTCCCCCCTATCAACCAAACCGTTAGTTTTGGGTATGTGAAAAGTAGTCACGAAGATAGTATACATAACAAAATTAAAAGAAATGTATCATCGCAAAATAAACCTAACAAGTTAATCAGTAATAATACTAATCACCGACCAACTTAAAAAATATAATTACAGAATAAGTAAAAATTTCCTAATTATTTTATAGAATATGACTTAAAACTTTGTGAAACTTAGTGCCTTTGTTACTTTGTAATGTTACTAATAGCTAGTTTTTTGCCATGGTTTGCGGGTCGGGTGACTGTAGAACCCTGCACTGTGTGTGGTCCGACACGCACTTGGTCGTTTTTAACTAAATGATGTCGAAATGAATATTTATGTTAGTAAAACAGGGAACAGTGAGTTGTCTTTGTTTTTGTTTGCGACACTCCGGCTTACGCTGAAAACCAGCGCCATGGATTCGTGTCTTCGTGCACGGGCCTCGGCATTATGCTGAGCGTTAGCCGTTTTGCGCGGTGGTGAACTGGTGACGCATTATATTATTGTTTTCTGAATAAGTTTACACCTGATTTTGTTTTGTTTTTAGGCCTATAAGCATAGGCCTAAAAACAAAACAAAAACAGTTCGGTCAAAAAATAAACAGTTTTTCTGTCTTTCTTCTTTCTAAAAAAATGCCAATATCTGACACACGTGTCATTCTCTCAATTTGTATGATGTCAATAATGGGACTAATGAAATTATTAGTGGAAAGCTGTTGCGAAATTGCTCGAAAGTGTAACCGCGGCTCTGGAACGCGAAGGGCATTTGGAGGAACACGGGTGGGTTTTAGTCAGTAAGAGTCTGACACTCGCTTTTACTCCGGACACTCGCTTTTACTCCGCCCAGAGCGAGAGGAGTCATTTGATGATTTCCTATCCAAAAACTGACCAAGTGCGATTCGGAATCGTGTGCAAAGGTTTCTTGAACTAATCTCATTTTTACCCGACTCCGACAAAGCAAAAAGGAAGGATATCTAAGAATCGCGCGCGTCAAACGTCAACATCCTATAAAATACCTTGCGCTATAGTATTAATAGAGTTTTAAAACGCGTGATCAGGTGACACAACGGTGTGTCAGACGCGCTTGAACGGTTACGCTTTTTTTTATTTAAGGTTCAGTAGTTTCGGCGATAAGGGTCATTTTTAAACTAATTTTTTGAATAACTTAAAAACTATTTATTTATGAAATATGAAAAAAAATTAAAACTCTCACAATAAGCCCTTTCATTTCATGTCACACAGTGCAGATCGAAAAACTTTTTTAAAATTTTATACTTTGTATCTTTTATTTACTTAAGTACAGTTCTCGTCAAATAACTTTGCCACTCAGAAGTTAGCCATTAGCAAAGATCGCTTGGTGCAGTCACGTAGCCGGGAGCAAGCGGGACGCAAGCATGCATCGAACGTAAACGGTTAAGTAATGAGTAAAGGTTTCGGATTTTACGGATGTTGGGATCTCTAAAAAGGAATGGTGTTGGGACTTACCGAGTGTGTCATCGGCAGAGTCTCGTTCCCCGGCGCTGTCCTCATGCGCCTGGCCCAGCTGGCCCGGCTGGCCCGGCTGGCCCAGCTGGCCCACCTCGCCCAGCTCGCCCAGCGCCGCTACGTCACGCTCCAGCGTGTCGGTCACAGCTGACGAGGTGGATAGCTCCAGCAGCTCGTCTGCACTCGCCACCAGCTCGAACGACTCTGTGGACCAACCGAACAGGTCAGATACTGCTCATCATCCTAGAATTTATGCAAACACATGTGCACTCCATTTTCCATCTCTCGTAGTCCTCAGGGACGGCAATCCGACACGACCGGAGGACCACCATCTGACGCAGGATTAACGGCTTACGTGCGCACCGAGGCACGGGGGAGTCACACCACCAAACTTAGAAATTCCTAATGGAAAAACCCAACGACACTTTTTGCTCGATCTGGGAATCGAACCCAGTCAGCAGTCCAGGGCCAGTGCTTATCAGGATGCAGCTAGATTGCAGTCAGCGTGCAGTTGCTGGAATTGCACGCCAAAACTTCACACCGACTGCAATCGGGCTGCATGGTTGATTTGCAGTTTCATTGCTATCGTTCTAACGGCATTCAACCTGCAAATTTTCAGTCGGAGTGCAGTTGAAAGGCAGTCACTCTGTCTTGTGCCTTAGTAAAGACGCAAACGTACCGTGGTCGTGCTTGTGGTCGTGCTTGTGGCGGCAGGCGTCGCAGCGGCCCGAGCGCGCGCGCGCCGCCACGGCGTCTGCGTCCGACACGCTGTATAAGGCAGTACAGTAGGCTAACGTACCGTGGTCGTGCTTGTGGTCGTGCTTGTGGCGGCAGGCGTCGCAGCGGCCCGAGCGCGCGCGCGCCGCCACGGCGTCTGCGTCCGACACGCTGAGCGCGCGCTGCAGCGAGCGCGTTAGCTGCGTCGCTGTGAACGATTCACGCACAGTCAGGCCAAAGTAAAAGCATTTATTTTAAAAACCATTCACAGGTACTTTTGAATTGTCAAAGTCAGTCAGTCAAAAACTTGAAGCTATTTGCACGTTCCAAAGCGTAGATCTCTATGAAGAAGAACGTGCAAAAAACTCCACGGACACTCTTTTAAACCATTTTATGTTTTACAAAAATCCTGGTTACATTGTTACTTATTGCATCTATATGTGAGAACAATGTAAGGAAAGAAAATAAAGAATTCAAGTATCCAATAAGTATTAAATATTGAAATAAGCCAGTGACAGCTAAGATATGACCAGTCTCCACTGATGGCGCCCGTTCACGAACATTATTTCATTTTCTATGGTGTAAGCGTAAAATGTCAGCATTTATGTTTCTATGAAATATATTGCTAAACGTTAAACATGACGCGTGCATCAGTACCATTCAGCTCAATCATTTTGAAGGGAACTGAATGATCCGATACATGCGCCAGGCGCATACATAAGTACTATTTTTTTTCTACTTTACTTTCATGGCGACTACACATTTTAGTCGATAAGAGTTCGCAAACAGTCTTGATAAATCTTAATCTACGCATCTAGTGCAACTATCTAGTTGATATAGTACGCGCATCTCTTTTTGTTCTCGATATACTTTGCACATACAATCAAATAGTTGCTCGATTAAAAACTTTATGTATACGCCTGGTAACGATATCTAATGGACCACCCACACGAAACTTCCTAACTTTTATAGAATTTTGCCTGTGCTACAAAGTCTGTGCAGACAAAGGTCTGTATCGTGTGGACCCACAATACGGATTTCACAAGGTTTTTTTTTATATGCTGAATGAATCTGATGGATATTTTATCTGCCTAGAAGAGTCGGACATCTAAAGAAATGAATAAACAAGAGTGAATTGTTTTTCTTTTACTCCGGACACTTTTATCCTGCACGTGTTTTACATCGTTCTCACACATATAATTATGTACAATTTTACATAAATGATGTAACCATAATTTTGTGACAAAATTTTATTTTTAAAAGAGTGTCCGTGGAGTTTCTTGCACGTTCTTCTCCATAGAGATCTACGCTTTGGAACGTGTAAATAGCTTCATCTTTTTGACCGACCGACCTTGACAATTCAAAACTGCCTGTAAATGGTCTAATTGAAATAAATGAATGAGATGGCGACTCTAGAGGAGGCTTTTACCCACAGAGGGGTTCATGCAACCAAATCTAATTTAATTAAAATTTGGTAATAATTTAATTTTAATTAATTCTTACAATTCACTATTCTGTTTGAATAATTCTTATTTTTATATAATTTATTATTACGCATGCTTCTCTTTATTCAGTTTACTGTACATACAAATTTACATTTTTAAATATTTATAAAAACAAAAAAAAACATTTAAAAATATAAAAAAATAGTAGTCCGCCGGTGTCGGGAGCAGGGTCCAAGCTACCGGTGGTTAGGGCTCCAGAGAAAGGAATCTCCTCACAATACGAGCCGTATCGAGGAGAACTGCCTTCTGTATCAGGCCCTTTACCCAACTGGTTTTGGCTTCGACAGGTGGTCGTCGAAGCTTTTGGCTATTAAGCCATTGGCCGTAACGACCATCGGCACAATGACAGCAGAGTCCACATTCCACATGTCGACAACCTCGTGTGCTAAGTCAAGATACTTGTGCCAGGTTATGATCTAAATCGGTTTAACCATGAACACGTGAAGAAGTAACAGATTTTTTTTTTTTTTTTTGGGCGAAGAAAATTCCTAACGCATGCCACGTCGTCCGGGAAGATTGGGGCTCGCACCCACTAAAAACGTCGCCTGTGCACCTACTTTCGCCATGATGGGTGGGCCGCGAGAACTGCTACGCATGACATTCGCGACCCACCCAGCTTGGCCCACTTCTGGGCTCCCTCTTCTTTGCCCGAGTCTGGGCTACCTCCTCTATCAGCGATATCCGGGTGCATTGGGATATCACCACAACTCTAGGGACCGTGCAGCGTGGACGATAGAGTTCCCAATCTAGACATACCCCAGCCCAGCTTAACCCAGTTGTATATGTCCCTTAATGGCTATTGATCTAGCTCTGTTTTATCTGCTTGATAAAGAGTGAAGTGGAAATTATATTTTTTCCTACTCCTCCGCTGTTATTTTCTGATTAATTTCACAGCGGGATCGAAGCCAGGTGCATCGTTTCTCCGGGACTTGTAGAGCTTCATTGACTGTTTTTCTGATCGTCGCCATTGTTGATTATGGCTTTCAGGAGATGCAGCGGTTGGGAATAGTGGCGGGCTTGTCTCATGCCGACACTCTTTTTTTTTGCTAGCCTACTTTTGTGTCCCACTGCTGGGCAAAGACCTCCCCTTTCTCCTTCCGAACCTCTGTATTGGGCGATCCCTGGCCAAGCATTCCCCGCAAACATGATGAGATCGTCACACCACCTTCACCTCGGTCCGCCGACACTGTTATTAACATTAAAAACAGAAACCTCGATGACGTAATGAATGTAAGAGGGTGGTTACCTTGTGCATGCGCCGCCAGCAGCAGCTGGTGCAGCTCGGCGTGGCTGGCGGCGTCGTCGTCCTGACTGCTGCAGCGAGACAGCCGCGAGCCCGACTGGCGCAGCTCGCCGCACACGTCTGCCGAACATTATGGTACCTTTTAACATTGCGTTATGTATGTCGCCCTGCCAGGGTTGAGGAATTTGTCCGAAAGAGTCACCGCGGCCCTTGAACGCAAAGGGCATAAAGAGGAACATAGATCGGTTTTAGTCGGTAAAAGTCTGACACTCCTTTCCGCTTCGCCCAGAGCGGAAGAAGTCATTTGATGATATCCCATCCATAAAAAATGGCTTAATCAACCGTATAATTAGCTGCTTAGCCTTATCATTGAAAGGGGCCGTTTATTCAGTGGCCTAGGTGACGTCCCAGCATTTAATTGAAGAGCCTGGCAAATGGCTTGATTCGGTATCATTTAATGACTTGCCTAGCTAAGTTTGGAAACTTAAGGCATAGGGGACTTGGGAAAATCTGGATCTCAAAAACCATGAATAACTAACTATTGATTTCTGAATCTAGTCAGTGGACCGCTGGCGTGGTGAAAGTAAGAGCGGTCGCCGTTAATAGGACTAAGTTGTCCATCAACTGCCACGGTGCATTTTAATTATTTATTTTTTTAATAGATTTTTACTCTGGACACTTTAAACGTGCAAGTCTTTCTCACAACCAGACATATTTTTCACATAGAAGTAAAATTCCAAAATTAATAATGGAACCATAAATACAACGTGTAACAGAATAAACCCCGAAATTGCTGCAGCTGTTCACTCACTGATTGTAATGTATAACCACGCATAACTTTTTACAGAGTTGTCCGATTTTTTTCCTTCCCTAAGGGTGGTAAAAAAGGGGTGATTTATTGTTCACTCACAGATATTAATGTTGAGTTGTGTATTATAAAAATTATAAAATAAAAAAAAATTAACAAAAAAATTAAACCGCTGAAAGAACTGAAAAGCAAAATATAATAACCCTACTTAAACTAATGTAAGTATACCTAAGTAATTTTGAGTCGGCGCCAAACAATCAATGAACAAAGATCAGCCCTCACGTGTGTGCACACACATGTGAGCACACAGTGTGTCCGGTTTCGTACTAGTGAAATTAAAGTTGTTCAGTTTGATGGTCTTTACCACACCTTTAAGTTTCGCTAGTACGAAACCGGACACACTGTATAGTGATTAAGAAGAGCGGCCATGGAATTTCTTCCACGATCTTCTACATATATTGAGATCTTAGTTTTAGAATATGCAACTAGCTTCATATTTCTAACTGACCGACTTCTTGCCAGTGCAAAAGTGCCTGATTGATATAAATGTTTTGAGTTATTAATGGAGAACTGGCTCTCGAGGCTATCCTTCGACTATGTCCAGGATAGCTACCTTGAAGCCTGCTCGGATTGCGGAATTGTTTGAAAGAGTTACCGCGGCCCTGGATCGCAAAGGGCATTTGACACGGACTCCCTTCCGCTACACCAAGAGCGGGAGAAGCCATTTGATGAAAACAAAGGATGGCCATCTATCAGCTAAATAATAACGATGATGAAGCATGAGGGATACATACCGACTTCCCCCAGCGCGTCTGCCACAGCGAGGTCGGCGAAGTGCGCGAAGCTGTGCGGCGGCACGCCCAGCACGGAGCCCACGATGGACGACTTGGCTCGCAGCGCGCGCGTGATCACGTCGTCCAGCCGACGGAGACGCTCTGACGATACAAACATACATATGAAACATCAGTCCGGCCAACTAGTACCATGTTACCCAGTTACTGGGTTGTGGACGTCGTAGGCATATACGCAGTCGCTTCACGTAAACTACTGATAATCAGCTGGTTTCGGTTTGACTGGAAGCCGACCTCAATAAAAAGTTTCTCCGTTTTGAGTGCTGAGAATGGTGTGGATCTTTGTCCATGGGTGTATAGTTGGTAATGAATATGTTACCTTGGTCAGTGAAGGCCCGGTGCGCCGTCCTGGCGGCAGTGGCGGCCGGCGCCTGCACCAGTATCGCCTGCGGAGACTCCAGCGCGGGGGGCGAAGCGCCGTGCGTGCTGATGCGGCCCACGGTGGGACGCCGCGGTCTAGGGACATACACTATGTTAGCATGGGGAAAATTCACGGGAAGGTGATTGCGATACCTAAAAGAACATTATGCAAAGGTTTTCCTGCAAGAAACGTCGATGAGAAAGTAAATACGTTAGTTAGAAGTCAAAAATACCATTTTCGTGAGAACTCAATCGTCCCATTCAAGCCGGTCTAGCAACATTACAATTTGAAACTCTATCCCTAACATTTTAAAGTGAAAACTCGCTTATAAAGTCCGTACGTTCAGACAGAGTGTTGCTACTCACTTATGCTTGTCGTCGTCGCCCCCCCTCCGCTCCCCGCGCGCCTCCCCCCGCTCGCCCGAGCTGCGCTCCCCGGAGACACTCTCCCTGTCCGCGTGCGGAGAGGCGGCCTCAGTGGGCTCGGTGGGCTCGGTGGGCTCGGTGGGCTCTGTGGGCTCGGTGGGCTCGGTGGGCTCGGCGGGCTCGTCGACTGTGGACGAGGACTTCTCCGAGGCGTCGGATGGGTTGCGGGACACGTTTACACCTGACGATGGAAAAAATACTAAGATCATTGTAATCCTACCAGGGTTTTAGTCAGTAAGAGTCTGATACTCCCTCCCGCTCCGCCCAGTGGGTGAAGTCCTTTGATAATTTTCCATCGACAAAAAAAGAGTGATTTTAATGTTAACAGAATCAGAATTTAGATATGAGAGATTTTCACGAAAACATGCTTAAAAATGAAATCTCAATGTGAATATGTGTGTGTTGAGTAGCATAACTAAGAGACACACAAGAATAAGATTCGTACAAAAAAAAATTGTGAGAACATTTCATTTTTTAATCAGTTCCAGTGCTGCAAGGCAAACTAATATATTATTTGATGTTCAGTTTTTCAATAAAACAGCGTTACAATGATGTTTTAACCAGAGTGTTTGCTTTACGTACCTGAGTCGTCTGCGGAGCGACTGTGCGCGTGCGCCGGTGTGATCGTAGACTTGAGTTCCGTAAGCTTGGCTAGCGGCGCCTCTTGTATATGCTTCACCCATCTAAAAAAACAAATTATATTTTAGTCATGACAATCTAAGAAGTCGGATTTGACAGCAGGATAAAACCATTCAACAACAACCACCGAAAGAGATTTGTTTCATGTCTCTGTCATACCAAAAGTATGACAGAGACATGAAACAAATCTCTTTCGCACTTAGTGGTAAAGCGATCTTCTGTCCCTCTCTACTTAGCTGTCTGGGGCCAATACTACAAATTTTTAAGCAACGTTCGCATTCGTACGTCAGTTGCAATCTATCAAAAATTAATCCATCTTCCTCTTTCTTAATTAAATAAGTAGAATTTGCACTCTGATTGTCAAGAACATAGTACCTAAATTTTAAGCCTATCAGCAACAGTAATAAATATTTCCAGCTGTTATGAATCCATCTTCCTTTTGAGTGCAGACAGAAAATTATTGTGGACGCTTTAATGGCACAAAATAATCAAGTACACGAATTTCATAATTATGCTGTTAGATTACAAAGTTCTAGTGATAGTCGACTTACAGAAGTGGTCCACTTAATGTGTCCGACATAGGATACTTCCAGGGGCCTAACCACCAACTCTTAAAGCAGTATTACTTCAATATTACTTCCAGTGGGAAAGAGACGGAGCTATACAGGACGTATAGCTCCGTCTTTTTCCCACTGGAACTAATATTAGGCCCAGGCGCGTTTTTTATTTGTTTTTAGGGTGCCGTACCCAAAGGGTAAAAACGGGAACGGGAAAAACCGGTATAAACGCGTACAAAGTCGCGGGCAAAAGCCAGTATATTATATTATGTATTATTATAACTTCAATACTTACGAGGTATACTCGGGTGCGGTGTTGGCAGACAGTTCGTGCATTTGAACTCCATTGATGTTCATCAGGAAGAACGTGTTGCGTACTGCCGCGTTCGGGCGGAACAGCACCTTGTCCCTGTTGGAATAGAGGTCATAATTGAATCAACGTTTTGTGAGACTTGTGGGGTAATGAGTGTAGTATTTTGAACGTTTATGAACATTGCGTATGAAAAATGTCGTAGTGATAAAAGTTTTTTAAAAATTAAGAGAAGTAGAATTGGCCATTTCATGATGTGGCCGAGGTTAGTTAAGATAAGGTCTGGGAAAGCTTAGGGCACCCCGACACGGACAGTTTCGGTTCGACTGGTATGGCGGGAGGTAGACTGAGCGGACTTCGCGAGCGTCAGTCATTCATGGGAGGTTCCTTTAAACCCTGCACACAGAAATAGAAGGGCTCGGTCGTCGAAGTTAAGATTAAAGTTGCCATTTCATGAAGTAGCCAGACATTTCATGAAATGGCCAAATTCTACGATATGGCCACGACATACATGCACTAGACTAACGTTTTTTCGGCAATTCTTCTCAGAAGCAAATGGCCGCCCGTACACAGTTTTTATAGTGACTTCGTTTACAAGATCCTCTGGTACTAAATAGTAGTATATGCTCACCATTTGATAAGTGGTGACAGCATGAGCGACTGGCTGGGCTGCGGGATGGGCTTCAGCACGAACTTGTCGCTCTCGCGCTGCAGTAGCACCAGGCTGTCTTCTAGCATCAGGGCCTGCGGGAAGAAGAAACATGTTACAATGCATGAGCTAAAATATTGCAGAGACCCGTAACCCATAGTATTATGGGTCTAAAATAAAGAAAAATAATGTAGAATGGTTGTGCTCAATGCCTTTTGACGGGCAGTTTTATATATCCCAAACGCGTTGAGAATTTTGTTAGCACGATGTTGGATTTATTTGACGGCAGGTCTTTAGTTGTGTCCTAGTCAAGATAGATGCTGCTACATTCTTATATCATGATGTTATTTGTGACTAAATTCATTATTTGTTGACTGTTAAAAAAGCTGGATGAGAGTAGCCGAGAATCAGGCGAAAATTGTTTGCGATTAGAGACGGCCACGGCCCTGCGGTGGAGGTTAAGGTGACGTATGATGTTCACTGTTGGTACCCGGACGTCCAACTAGCTCTGGATTGTTTAGTTTAGTCATACTCACAAGCACATTGATTCTCTTGGAGGAGTCGTTCCTGAGCGTGAGGTCTCCCTCGTTGCGCAGCGTGTGGTGCGTGAGGTCCAGGCGCCGCAGCTCCTCCCACTCGCCGGATGTTGGTACCCGGACTTCTAACTTGCTCTGGATTGTTTTTAGTCTGGAAAGACAGTCATATGGTTACTACTATGAGCACTTCGCCCGCGACTTCGTCTGCGCAAATTTAGTATAAACAATATTCCTTATTTTCACACCCAAAAGGTTGAATTTTCAAAAATCCCCTCGTAGTGCTCACCTACATCATAAAAAGGAAGCCTTGTGGAAAATGTCATGTCTGAATGTGATCATGATGATGATGATGATCATGATGATGGTGGTGATGATCATGATGATGATGATGATAGTGATGATCATGATGATGATGATGATCATGATGGTGGTGGTGATGATCATGATGATGATGATGATGATAGTGGTGGTGGTGATGATCATGATGATGATGATGATAGTGGTGGTGGTCATGATCATGATGATGGTGATGATGGTGGCGGTGGCGATGATGATGGTGTTGGTGATGACCATGATGATGAGTGAAGTGTTACCTGTGTTCATTCTCGGCAGTTCTGATGGCGGTGTCGACCCTGTGTAGCACGTCCTTGGCGACGTCGTGCGCTTTGCGCAGGCGCGCCAAGTCTTCTTCTGTCTCCTCTCCTTCCGTCACCGTCTTCAGGATACCCTCGAGGAGGAGCTGGTATTTTGTTAGTCTGCCAATCAAGAAATAAATGTTTGGTTCTACTTGCAAAGGGTCATAGTCACATTTAAGACGGAAACCAATAAATAGATTAATCAACACAATCGAGAACTGGCTCTTTCCAAATTGCTTTCAGGCCCGAAACCATTCCGGGCCTAAAAGCAGTTTGTAGCTCAAATCGGTTTAAACCGGGTTGTTAGATCGAGTCGCAACATCAGTAGTAGTGAGTAGTGATACGCACCTCTGCCACACGCACGCCAGCATGTCCTTGAGCTGCAGACGGCCGCACAGCGGCTGCTGCTCGCGCGCCGCCAGGAACTGGTGCAGCTCCTTGCTCTTGCGGCGGCGCTCGCGCAGGGCGTCCAGCGCCATGCGCTGAGTGCGGCAGAACTTCGACACGCACGACGCGTAGCCTGAGTCGCCCAGCTGGACACAGACTACAAGAGTTAGTGCCCACATAGAGGAGCGACAGACCTCGTGGCTTAATAGTGGCAGCTGCACGGATCGATCTTCCAAGGTTAAGCAACGTTTGCCGAGGTTGGTTCGTGAATGGTGACCATCTTAAAATATAATCGAGATACCGTAGCTCGGAAAACACGTTAAGCCGTTAGTAACCTGTTAACAGCCTAGCCAAGATGTACCGTGTTACCCAGTCACTGGGTTGAAATAAAAACTATGATATTTATTTTTGTTTCTTCCATCTGATTAAACAATGCACCTGTCAAGTTATTTCATCTTGGGCATAATGCCTAGGCCCTAGGTCATTAAGGTCGACTTTGTACTCCTATAATGTGTGTGACCATAAAGTCTGAAATTTGAAGAACGATTGGAACGATTTTTTAATCTGTTGGATTTGTCTTCGACACGATTGAAGAGGGAACTATAAAAAATCGGCCAAGTGCGAGTCGGACTCGCGTGCAAAGGGCTCCGAACAAACAAGTATTAACATGGTAAATTTTCATCCCTTTTCTTTAATAACTTCGGAATGGACTTTTGTTTAATAATTTAAAAAATACTTTTGAGACTCTTGTGATGAGCGCTTTGATTTGGTAGTACAGTTGGAAAAACTTTATTTTTTATTTTCCCCCAAAAAAGTGACATTTTCAAAATTTATTTAATTATGTCAGAAGGTTATATGTAAACCAAATTTCAACTGAATCTGTCTAGTAGATTCGGAGAAAATCAGCTGTGACAGACGGACAGACAGACAACCGAGTGATCCTATAGGGCTTCCGTTTTCCATACAGAAGATCGAAACACGGACAAACTGAAGTCGGAGTAAGGTCAAAAAAGTCACCGTAGTCAAGAGAGCGTCGGCCACGGGTCGGATCTGCACGACGTGGTCGCCGGCGTCGTGCCGCGCGCGGCGCAGGTCGGCGTACAGGCGCGCGTGGCGCTCGCGCACGGCCGGCAGGTTGGGGAACAGCGCGCGCAGCTCGTCGGCGCCCAGCAGCCCGGCGCCGGCGTGGCGCTCCAGCGGCCGCAGGAACACGCCGCCCAGCACGCGCAGCCAGCGCACGTGCGAGCCCTCCGACACTATCAGCTCTGCACGCGACATGGGACATTGAGCTTTATTTATACTTTACGCACACAGATGTACGGAAGCTGACTTAATGCCTTACGCATTTTCTACCAGTCGACCTTTGGGTGATGCAGACAATAGTAGTGAGAGAAAAAGAGCAATGAGAGAAAAAAACGAAAAATAAAACAGAAACGCGATCAATACTTAATTAATACAAAGATCAATATAAATATAAACTATCCATACAATACAATACTGATACACAAATTAACAAACTCATACACGAATATACTTCCAACTTCTTAAGAATGTGCTCGCGAACCTTAACTTTGAAGGTTATAAAAATAAATACATATTTTTTTAATCGTTATTCCAAAGTTGTTAGACTTTCTTCGTCCAAGTGAATGGTGGAAATTATCCCAAGGGAACATAATTCGAGCTTTTAAAGTAGTCTATGTGCTATTCCAGACTATTATCTATCTCTGTGAAAAATCTCAGCCAGATCCGTTCAGCCGTTATTGAGTAACAAACATCCATCCATACTTTCGTATTTATTAGAGTACCTTCTAGCTACTATAACAAATAGCTTCTCTTTCTAGCTTCTGAATTAAAGTACATTTTAAGGTTAAATTCATCTTATTTATATCCCGGGTTGCGGATTTTGTTCGCAAGAGTTACTGTGGTCCTGGAAAGCAAAGGGCACTACGAGGAGCACGGATGGGTTTTAGTCAGTAAGAGTCTAACACTTCGTCCCGCTCCACCCAGAGCGGCAGGAATCATTTGATGATTTCCCATACATACAAAAAAATCCCGGGGGTTTTTACGTTTTACCGTGCTGTTTTTTTTCGTTAAATTTTCCAGTTTTTCTTTTCATAAGAACCTTCCTCGGGTTTTAACGAATATATGAAAAAAAAAATAAGCGAATTGGTCCAGCCGCTCTCGAGTTTTGCGCTTAGAAATACATGATTATTTATAAAGATGTGAGTAATATTAAGATGTAAGTAATATTACATTATAATTTCAAAGATTTTATGGCCTAACAGTTGTCTAAAACAGATCAAACACCTATTATTAGATTTTATATTGTATTCAATTTTGTTTATATTGGCAAAGGTGGAATATGATGCTAACAAATTATTTTGAAAGAAACCTAAACAAGAAACTAACATCATCATAAAATCATAATATTATGCTTTGTTATGCAATTAGTAATTTTTGTACACTTTTCATTCAAAAACATGTCTGTGTTGCTTCTATAAATCATTGAAAGTTTAGTCTAGTCCTCAACCATAGTATAATACCCTAACGTCTGCTAGGGTTGCGGAGTTAATCCAAAGAGTTACCGCGGCTCCGGGGGTCTATTCTCTAAACCCGAAGTCCGTAGTGTCGGGCGTTTTCGACTCTGTATCACCTACGGACCCGCGATTACTCCCGAACCCAAACTAAGAACAACTGTCAAATCGTGTTGTCATTCATTCTTAGTTCGGGCCTGACACCTTTCAAAGCAAGAGTTAACCTGAACAGGCATCTTCTGTTCACTCATTCTATCGTAGATTTCCATCAGGTGAAATCGAGTTCAAGAGCGGATCCATTGGCAAAAAAAAAACAACGGGTTGCACTCCGGGAGTGCCGGCAGAAGTGAAAACTTGAACATTAACGTTGCGCATTTTTGAATATTTTGGAATGGTTAGGAAATAATTTTGCACGAATTGCTTTATTTATCTGTGTAAAAGTACTATCATTTATGTGGTTAAATAAAATATTAATTTATTGCGCTATCGTACACAAACATGATAATTTATATTACATAATATTACATTATCCGTCTTACGAATTTTCGATCAGGTCACGTGTCCTGACGAGATTATAACATTTTTTACCCATACCAAAAAGTGCACAACGCCGCTAAAGAAGTTTTCACTTCAAAAATTCTTACTACAAGGATAACAACCCTTAGTTTATTAGCTCTAGATTTTAAGATTACTACTTGCTCTGGATGAAGGCTTCAATTATTAATACACACACACACACAAAAATATCTTACCATGTATGACCTCCTGTCTCTTGCGCAGTGTAGCGGACAGGTCTAGTGAATCAAGCGCGTGTGGCGGGAGACTGTCAGCCCACTGTGCCGCCAGGGGCTCCTCCTCCTCTGACCAGTCTGATTGAGATGCTGTTACAAGTAAGATAATATTGTAGCAAACATAAATAATAAATGAATTAAAAAAAAAGGTGTTAATAATATGTACGTTAAAAATGTAGGCTTGTATCTTGGTTTCCAGTTTTGTAATATTATAAACGGGAGCTGAACTCACCCTGCTGCTCAGCAGCGACGGTGTTGCTCTCATTACTCCTGGATGATAAGCTGGAACTGCTGGAACTGCCCGAGGGCGCTGTCGCTGCGCCTGGCTCCAGGTCACTGTGGAAAACAATACACTCAGATATACGATTGAAGTGAAGTTGAGTATTTGAAGGAAGAGCTCGTGCGGGGATCAAAATCAAAAGACATTTATTCCAATTAGCCTCAACAGCCCCTTTTGAACGTCAACGTTTACAAAAAGACAGTCCCCCGGAACACCTGACCCGTCACCACTACTTATACCTAGTATTTTAGCTGGGAAGTGGTGACGGTCAGGGCGGTGTGAGGGACTATCTTCGGATGTACGATCAACTGACCCTCATCGTCAGTACCAACACTGGAATTATAAAAACCAACCTTATAGCTATGTTCAAAAGGTGCTGTAAAATTGTGACATGGAAATACAGTTCTCTAATATCATACCATCACTTTCCGAGAAATATAATTTAATGTCCTTTTTAACCGACTTCCCAAAAAGGAGGAGGTTCTCAATTCGACTGTATTTTTTTTTGTTTGTTACCTCATATCTCCGTCATTTATGAACCGATTTGAAAAAATCTTGTTTTACGTGAAAAGATATATCTCTCGATTGGTCCCATTTAAATTTTATTAAAGTTTTTAAATCCAAATAGCTGGAAAAAATATGTGGAAAAATCATACGAAATTGCATATTTTTGCTTTCCTGTGACTTTCCAGTAGTGTTTTTAGGTATTGGGTTTTTATGGGTTCTAGATGTTAAAAAGTCACAAATTTTAATGATAAACCTCGTTTAGCTTACTTGGTAATGTTCAACTGCAGGGATTTTAAAACGTGCAACTCAACTTTTTTGGTATTATTACATAAAAAGTTCAGATTATACCTGATAAAACTATGACCTAATCATACAACGCTCTCTAGATTTTTCTAAAACAATAGATTTCGTCTTCAACATTATTGATTGACAGTACAATACTGTACCCACACCAAGTTTTTATTGAATTACGTTCTGACGCATTTTCAGCATCAGCGCGCGCCGGATTCGTGTTGTGGATTTTGGCCGCCGCATTTTATTTGCACCATCGATCAAGCAGAAATAGGTGTTAAAAATAAACAATGGCGTTTTAAAAAGTGATCATTCTTCGAGTTGGATCTACAGGGTCAAATTATACATAGAATTTTGCACAGTGCCAGCACAGCGCAGTCTTCATTGTCAGCACTTTACCTGCTCGAAATTTATTAGTTTATATTATTTTATCGTGAATACATCTAGAACTTATCCATACTCCTCGAAGGGCTAATTCTTCTTGAGTCACAATCTATTTGACAGATTGCGACTGAGACGCCAATAGCAGGCATTGCTTAAAAATAGTTAAATTGCCCCTCTGAACTGTGAAATGTCGTTAAGTGATTTCTTTGACCCTATACATTAAATTTTGCAGTTTACGTAAGGGCATTTCATGCGGAGCCAATCTCCGCAAACGTCGATTAAGTCCGAACAAAGGTCAGGAGGAAACGCAAGTCCAAACATCGGCCAGGAAGTTGTAAAAGCATTGCTAATTCTGTACGCGCCTTAACTGCGCCGATGCCGAGTGATTGCTAAGGTTTGTGAGTGAGATGAATTAGCTAATATTATGATTTATTCTTATTGGTTTTTACAATAAACACGCTAGTCACTGTAAAAAAAATCTAGTAATCGATACTGGATTTTAAAAGGCCCGAGAACGTTAGCATTATTTTGTAGTCGCCTGGTTTTAGAATTCGGATCCAATAGGTGAATTAATTACTGTTTCAAATGTCTGATTGAAACAAACTCTTAACAATATTATGGAGATAAATACCTGAGTTTTACAAACTGTACACGAAATTTTAATTTTCAGAAACTTAAAATAAAATGGTATGGTATGCGGTGTTCTTGTCAAATGCAATACATACCTAAACTTATTTATGAAATGCAAGACAATTAGCAATTATTAGTGTTCTCTTGCAAATTGAGAAGATAACATGCAATTAACAGATTCTCGGAGAAATGATTGACTGTTATGATCTTTAACAAAACAGTTTTTTTTTTTATGGATGGGAAATCATCAAATGCCTTCTCCCGCTCTGAGCGGAGCGAAAGGGAGTGTCAGACTCTTACTGACTAAAACCCATCCGTGCTCCTCCTAGTGCCCTTTGCTTTCCAGAGCCGCGGTAACTCTTTCGAACAAAATCCGCCACTCTGGCAACATAATCCGCTACTCTGGCTAACAAGACAGCTTTGATTTCTTTTTAATAAACATTTTACGATGCGGGCTCGACTACTAGCAATAACTATCTTCGTTTTATACTTTCCATCAAATTAATTTACCCATAAGTGATAAGTAAGTTGTAAGCACCAATATTTTTATTTTCAATTTTCTTTCAAGAAACATTGTACGTAGCACGACTGTTCTAAAAACATTCCAAGATTGTTATTCCTTTCCTGAATCAAATTAATTCAGCACACGTCAAATTATGTTAATATCGACACACATCATGGCGCCAAGATTTTCCTAAGGCAACCTCATTATTCCAGAAAATACATATTATCAAGTCGAAGAGATCGGTTCAATGTTTATCTTAAGTTATGGGAAGTCAATTAGAAACTTCCAAGGAATATAATATTGTTTGCGGAAGGACCTATATTGCGAGGAATATGATTAAATTCCACGAAATTGCCAGAGGAAAATATTGACTGGTAGAGATCAAAGAGCGTAGAAAAGGTAAGTAAATGATTTAAGAGCCTAGTCGTTCTAGCGATTTCCTTTGGGGACGCCAAGGGCCAGAGCCTGTCAGGGTTGCGGATTTTGTTCGAAAGAGTAACCGCGGCCCTGGAACGTAAAGAGCACTAGGAGGAGCACGGATGGGTTTTAGTCAGTAAGAGACTGACACTCCCTCCCGCTCCACCCAGAGCGAAATCATTCAAGCTCATTAGATGATCATATAAAAGGCATGGCTGTCTTATGATGATGAAGAAATTTTACTCTGCCATAGAATTAGTCAGCTTCATGTTTTAAAACTATGTGTTTACCATAAATATAATAATACTTAATGATATTAGGTTACCTAGTATTACGATTGATTTAAAGTGTTTAATTATACAGATAAACCTTTTAAAGTTTTTGTGATGTTTCTATTTATACCTTAAATAAAAACAAGTGCGAGTCAGACTCGCGCACGAAGGGTTCCGTACCATTATCTATAAAAAAAATCACATTTGTTGTATGGGAGCCCCAATTAAATATTTAATTCATTCTGTTTTTTGTATTTGATGTTATAGCGGCAACAAAAATACATCATCTGCGAAAATTTCAACTGTCTAGCTATCACGGTTCATGAGATACAGCCTGGTGACAGACAGACAGACGGACACGGCGGAGTCTTAGTAATCGAGTCCCGTTTTTACCCTTTGGGTACGGAACCCTAAAAACACAGAGGCCTCATTAAGACTCAGACTGACTAAGTCTATCAAGCAATATCAATATAGTCGCAAAATATGCTCAAGCTAACTAAACCTACAAACTACAAATGAAAACAACAGGAACTTCCCCAACATTTTTCTATTAAAAACACGTTCAAATCTGGTTCCGTTCACCAGCAGTTAATAAAGCAATGATTGTGATTCAGTGTGGGCCTCACAAGTTGTCCCTGAAACACTCCCGAAGCACATTTATAGGGACGTGACTCGACTGGGGATATGTGTAGGATTGATTCGTTTACGAATAAATAGGGAGAGCAATGTACTGGGATTTTTTAGAGAAGAAGGATTGGTAATTTGTTGAGGAAGAAATTTAATTAAAATAAAAAGAAAACACGGGTTGCACTACGGGAGTGCCGGCAGAAGTGAAAACTTGAACATTAACGTCGTGCATTTTTGAATATTTTGGAATGGTTAGGGAATAATTTCGCACGAATTGCTTTATTTATCAGTATAAAAGTACTATCATTTATGTGGTTAAATACAAATATTCATTTACTGCGCTATCGTACACAAACATGACAATTTATCCGTCTTACGAATTTTCGATCAGGTCAGGTGTCCCGACGGTCACGTGTCCTGACGCGAGTTTAACATTTTTTAGCCATCCCAAAAAGTGCACAACGCCGCTAAAGAAGAATTCCCTCCAAAAGATGGGTAACTGCGATCTGCTCTGCTTTTGCAAATAAATAATATGACCAATCATGCAAAGTACTGGCTATAACAATTTCCTTTTTGACTAAACTAGCTTTATTTGCCCGCGAATTCGCTCGCGTAAAGCTGTCGAATCGTGTTGTCATTCATTCTTAGTTCGGGTTCGGGACTAATCGTAAGTCCGTAGGTGATACGGAGTAACCACGGACAGTATTGGATAGCCCATTTATCGAGGAAGGCCTATTATAATTAACGTAAACAAATGGCGACATGGGAGTGCAGCTTAATCAGCCGTTTAATTGGTTGCCTAGCCTTTTCATATAAATTTTCCGATTTTTCAGCGACCTAAGTGACATCTTTTGTTCAGTATCGTCAACTTATGTCGCTGATTAAACGGCACAATGAAAAGGCTAAACTTTTAATGAAACGGCGGATTCAGCTAGTTGGCTGCGACATATGGACTACTTGTAGCCTTTCGTAGAATATAAGTTATGTTGATATTAAATATCATTCGCCAAGTACGAAGAAATCGTTTGTTCGTACTGCTTTTCCATGACTAAAAAAGTCAGCTCCCAGGAGACTCCTATTAATGAATATGGAAACGTGGTTCGAAAACTGCGTAAGTTTAATAAGCCCTTTCCATTTTTAATTTTCCAAAGAGCAACCTTAGCAAAAATAATAATTATTATAACTTGGAAATGAATGTGAAAGGAATATTCCCGCGATTTCATGGAACAGCGCAGCGTGCTATTAAGTGGATTGATGTGAAATTCCTATTGTTATCGCCCGCCTTCGCACTTTCATGTTGGTACTCCCTTCAGTTCAGAGTTACAGGAAACTTGGAAACTTCCATAATGCCTGTTTATGGGGTTGTATATTATACTTAGAGCGAATTTCACCAATGAAACTAAACGCGATCAGTACATCTAAACTGCGTTCAAGAGCTGTCAGCGTCAATATTCCATAGAAAAATAATGACACTGACAGCTCATAAACGTGGTTTATACGCTGATCGCGATCAGTTTGGCTTGGTGAAAATGGGCCTTAGTAAAAGCGATAATTTTAATTTACAAGTTTCAATGTCTCTAATAAGGTAGATGATTAAAAAAATCTTAATTAGTCCGTCAGATACATTTTCAAAAAGTATTACAATTAGACACGTATATTTTCTTTTTTCATGTAAACAAAAAATGAAAACGATACAGTGCGTTGAAAACTCCTGTGACGTCACTTGTACGTACACTTTTTACTTACATGTTACGTCACGAGCCCCCACTCCTGACCTTTGATGCGTTTTATCTTCGTCAGCTTTTATTGATTTGATAAAGCAAAAAATACGAGTTCAATATTTTTCGATAATCTAACTGACGGTCTTAATAGAATCATATTTTTTTTTAACCAGGAATCATTCCAATTGTTATTAATTAATGGGAAATTATAAAACGATCGAATAAAAAAATAACTTAGCGACTGATGATGAGATACTGTTTTAATAACTTGAGCTGTATGAATTTGAATAAGCGAAAAATTAGCTAAACTAACGACGAATATTGATTAATAATAAAATCAAGAACGAGCTTACAAAAAGTGGGTTGTAATTAATCCATTTCAGATATTAAAATTCTAATCGTGCGGCTAAATTACTAAGTCAGCGACTAGAAATACAGAGAGGACAACTTCAATATTGAGATAGAGATGATTTTTCCAATTGAGGTTTTAACATTTTGGTGTTTTATTCGGTGCGCAAGAGCGAGTGATGCCAGCTCGGGATTTGGGGCACCCCGACTCGGACAGGTTAGGTTAGAAGGAGATAGCGGGGTCAAGTGAGCGAGCGAAGCGAGCGAACAGACCCCGCCATCCCCTTCGTGGTTATTTTTTTTTAAACCACCCAGAAATATCATTTGCCAAATATTTAAAAAAATGCAGGACGTAACGTTGACACAAACAAATATTAGGTCGCTCAAATATTATAAAGCTTCTCATCTAGTAATGTTTGTAAGTTGCTGTTCTGTTGATTTCTCGTCACTCGCAGTCAGTCGCTCACTTAGTAATACTATAACGTAAATTAATTATTTTTGTCACTTAAAACTTTAATTTACAGTCACTCGTTTAAATACTACCCTTAATTAATTTACCTTTGGGAACTAGAGTTTTGTCAGTTTTGGCTATTTCTACCGTTATGTTGATACGGCTGCATGACAAACATTCTTTCAGCCTCGCGTAGGATTCACCAGCACATAAAAATATGTATTTCGGTGCAACAGTAGCGTGTCAGGACTAATGTTATCGTACTGACAGGCATACCGGACGATTACGATAAATGAGTGCCCGCTTGTTATCAGTTATTCCCATATCCTACTCACTCGTTTTAAAATTAGTCCCTGGGGCAGGGCTTTACTTATTTAATGTTTGGTTACAACATACATTTTGTTGCTGCTTTTCATGAAGGAGCCTCCTAGTGTAGCGCAATTTGTTCCATCAGGCGCTCAATTGAAACGAGCGCTTGGCGCATCCTGGACAGTCTCACCTAATACCTTACAAGACTGGCCAATGCTTCCTTTGCGGTGGTAGGGCTAACGCCCTGCCAGGGTTGCGGATTTTGTTCGAAAGAATGACCGCGACCCTGGAAAGCAAAGGGCACTGCGAGGAGCACGGATGGGTTTTAGTCAGTAAGAGTATACTGACACTCCCTTCCGCTTCACCCAGAGCGGGAGGAGTCATTTGATGATTTACCATCCAAAAAAAAGTGTCCATGTTTGCACATACACACATAAATTTTATAATTTTGACACTATGAAAGTATGAATCGTAGAAAACAACATTACTGGCACTCCATTTCAGCCCCCTCCGGAGCCCTTTGTAGGGGCTCTACTGCGGCTGCTGCAGTAGCAGCAGCCGCAGTGGAACCGGCAATGGCGCCAGAAGAAGCGGCGGCAGTGGCGGCGGTCGCGGCAGAGACGGCGGTGGCGGAGGGCTTCCTCCTGTTTCCGGCCGGTGGGTGGGGCGCAGGCCCTACCCCCAGCCCAGTGGTCGGCCGGCTTGCCAGCTGCCGCACAGACTACGCAGTGCGGCGCGGCGTCGCAAGAGCCGGCCCTGTGACCGGGCTGACCGCAGCGGAAACAAAGACCGCTGCGGTCCACCTCCGAGGTGCATTGAGCTCCCACATGGTGGCCCACGTGGCACCGGAAGCACCTCAGAGGTCGGGGTTCCAGCAGTTTGACCTGCGCGGAAACCCAACCCACCAAAAACCTTCGGCCCTCCGAGATGGAAACATGGACACTTTGAGACGTATTTTTGTTCCTGATCTATCTAGTGTATTCTTGATCGAAGTCCGGGACCAACGGCTTAACGTGCTTTTCGAAGTACATGGCGCGTAATAGATGGTGCCCAGTCACCTCGACCAGCGTTTCAGAACCAGATCGACCTTGGTAAGCGTTACTTACCTCAAAGATCAGCCCGTACAGCTGCTATTATTTAGCCCGCTCTCAATAAACTTAGTAGCCAAAAAAAAACCTTTACCTTTCTGACAGAGTCCTCCTGGCTAGCATAGCGACAGTGGGAGGCTGTCTTCCAGCAGGGAGCGACACATTCCTGGACACGCGAGGCGGTGCGGGCGTTGCCATTGTAATCGTCACTTATCACTGCTTGTCACCACAAACACCGGCTGTCACTTGTTTTGTTTATTTGTCCGTCAGTTTATTGGCATTTTTGGTTGATACACTAACTTTGTAACTTTTGGTACGTTTCTTTGGTTTGCACTGATATTTTGGTGTATTAAAGCGATGTTCTAAATTCTGAAGTTGGCAAAAGACGGTATGTTTATATACTACCTAATTAAAACATTCAAACATGCAGGGAATAGAAAGATCTCTTTATTTAACAAAGATCAGCGGCCCTACCATGACGTCTTAAAGCGTGAGTAGTTCGAGCGAGAAGGAGCTATACACCCTATATAGCTCCATCCCTCATTCTCGCTCGAACTACTCACGCTTTAACACGTCATGGTAGGGCCCCAAATCTTTTTTAGCTGATGGAAAATCCCAGCGGACAACGCTTTACTCGTAAATAACAAGGAATACTACTGGCTAGCTAGTCTTATTTCAAATATTGGAAAAACGTTGGCGACATCCAGTCTAGCATAGATTTAACTCAAATTAATCAGCAGTTTTATAGACATGTATATAATTATGTTGTCTTGACCACCAGTCAGTAACATATCACTTTGTACACACGCTGAGTAAACTGTGGGTCAGGTTCGAGTAAACAGTGACCAAACAACATGTTCATAAAAGATTAAGCAGTTACTATAATATTTTCTGCTATGGTTTCGTTTAGGCTTAAATCTACCGACCACTTTTTAGGGTTCTGTCCCCAAAGGGCAAAAACGGGACCCTATTACGACGGTCACTCTCGGACTGTATAGAAAAAAAAGAGAAGCGCGACGACACAATGCTTGCAATTTATTGCCAAATATGAAGCATTTTATCGATTTACTCAAAACAAAGTTGAGCTATGAAAATCTAAAAACAACAAAGTTTTGCGTTAAGATTCGATTCACTATTTGGTATAAATTTTACACCAAATAGTGAATCAAGCTGGTGGCTGGTGGCATAAGTAGGCTAAAATGCGGGATTTTTTTTTCTAAGGTCAAAGTTAGATGTGACTTTGACGATCATTTCTATCGAGGAATTTATTTTTAAACATGTTTCAGAAACAACAGTGTTATTTGAAATATAGTTTAAATTAACACAATTTTTTTCTGCAGCTTGAAACTAAACAGATTTGGCTAAAATTACGATAGAAAACGAGCCATTTTTCAGTTTTTGCTGTTCACAGCGCCTTTTTTTTGTCTGATCACCCGTAAATATACATTCATAAACCATTTATCTATGACGTCGTCAGCCAGTTCAATGGCGCCCAACAATATGGTTGATAATGGTGCATAGCCCTACATGGCAGACAGTGGCCGGTTATGGACTAAAACCTATGTTAATATCTGCTAAGCCGCCTCGGAAATTGATACAATTATGTTTTTAATACGAATATGGAAAGGATAGTTACATGATTTTACTTAAAACGCGAAGATTTCTTTATGTTTTGTTTTTATTGACTGTCGCTAGGATTTATTAGCATTTTACAGTGGTTGTCAGATTAATTGCGTTTCCTTGTTTACTGTAGAAATCATTTTCTAGTGTAAACTTATGCATATTATCAAGAGTTAAACTTGTTTGTGTTTGTGAAAAGTAACATCTGGAATTACAGATCTGATTGCAAAAACGATTTTACTGCTCATTTTATCCCGGAAAAACTCACGGTCCCAGGAAAAAGTAAGTTCAATATAAATTTTATAGCAGCTGATTATATTAATTCATATTAAAAACACGTTCTAAATTTTCAAGTTTAATCATGAATGCTAAAATTAAACAATGTTTAGACACTAATTTTTGTGGACTTTTAAAACTCACGATCAAAATCTCCGACCTCAGTGCAGTCATAAAGTATAAATGTTTACAGTTTCAGCCAGTTTTATTTAAGGCTAAGATCTAGGTACAGTCTAAACATCTAAACACCGTCAATACTATTATAAATGTTATATTTAAGCCATTTTTACGATCGACTAGAAACGATGGAAAACAAAGGAAAACTTTTCAATTGTTTTTTTTTGCCATTGAAATAATATTACATTGACGGGAGATTCATAGAGATTTTGTTATTCTTGCAAAGAGGTGCTGTTAAAATTAAATTGATTGTACTTTGCTAAAACTATTTTGTTATTGTGTAGGTTTGTTTGGGATTATATCGAAAATAGCTGGATAGAATTTGATGCAAGCACCACTCAGGTTTTAAATAGAGAATATGCACTTAAAAAAACATGTTGTTTTTTAAAAGTTCAAGTAGAAATAATTTCCAATGTTCTTGAAGAACATAAGAAGCAAGTAACTACTATTGAACATGTTTACAACACCATTAAAGATTTCATACGTATTGAATTAAGTAATTTAAAATAATAACAGACAGTCTTGTAGCCTACAAGCCATAGCATCGTAACTTAACGACCAATAACATTGCCGCAATGGCAGTTTAAAACTAGAGTTAACCGGTAATCGCCAGATAAAAGTAAAAGTTAATCTAAGTAACAATTAAACCGTGTTTTAGTGTAATAATGGAAAGCGTGTCGGTTACTCAAACGTATGGAAATTAAATTGTTTTATTACTGTTGGACAAAAATATGTAATAATATACAGACAAATTTTTTAACAAGACGTTCTAGACAAGTGAGATTCTACCATCAATAACGATTGTGATTAAAGTCAAAAATGTATGGTTTCCTCTTTGTATGGTTTTTTAAGTTAGGGTCCAGAATAAATGATATGCAAACTTGGGTTGTACTGAATATGATGAAGATTTATTCAAAGGTAACAATTACTCGTTATAATACTACAGTAAATATAGGACGTGGCTGGGCGAAGGTATGTAAGCGACTAGCGTGCCCGGCTATGGCGTTCCCTTACAATATAAAAAAAAGCAATTCAGCAAATCGCATCGCTAGGGTCGCTACAGAGTAATTGTCAAACAATTGTCAAACCTGTAAGGATTTTTGCCAGTAAAGTATGATTTGAAACGTTCTTAAATACTCAATTTGGAATCCCTTATTCATCATCTGCCTAGCCTTTTCCCAACTATTTTTTTTTTAAACGTTGTCCCACACTATAGGAGAATCAAACCCGCGACACGCAGCGCAGCAGTCAATCGCTCAACCACTGCGCCAACCGTGTCATCGTATATTGGGGTCGGCTTCCATTAAAACCAGATTCAGCTGAATACCAGTATTTTACAAGGAGCCAATGCCTACCGGGCTACCTGATCTCCACAACCCAGTCGCTGGGGAACACGATATTATCCCTTATTCAATCAATGTAGATTCCCCCTGAATACTCGCCTATGTATTTGAAGTCCTAATACAAATATTCAAAGGTCATGTACCAGACTAACTCAATGTAAGAATTTTGCACCGAGAGTGGTGTACCTACCTTTCTGACCTTTGCCAATTAAAGCTATTTGACGCTGATACTGACGCGGGGCGGGAGGGGAAGAGAATTGAAACCCTATTCAGCACATGGAAGACGATATTGGTACCTATGTTTCTACATCTCAAATAGCTTGTGTAGTTTTAAGAAATACCATCAACTCTTATTCTATAAGTATTGATATCTTTATTATTATTTCAAGGGAGCACATAAAAGTAGTTTGCATATCATAATGGCACCGCACACTTGTATCTCCCATGGATATGATGCTATATCACTGCAACATTGCGGCTGTTACGTGCAAATTAATTTTAATTAAGTAATAAGTATTTTTTACGGATCATAACAGAATTCGAAAACATTTGACAGTTACTTATTGTCTATGGAAACAGTTACACAATTGTAGAACACTTGAAACCGTTCTAAATATCAATAATGTCATTTTGGGACTGATGTCACACGTACCTCCTACACACTTTTGCAACCTAACTATCTAGGTAGGTATGCGTATAATATTAAGCACTATATTTCCCCTGGTTTCCATATATTTTCCTATAAGAAATCAATGGAATGACGGAATTTGACTTGGTTCTTAGCCCGTATTCGGGTGCTCGAAATAGTTTACTCGAATTCATTAATCTTACTTGCCATCGCACTGGAACACGGGCTTTCGACTACGAATATTTTCAATAAAGACAAGTAGCTGAAACTGGATTGGATTGTTTCAAAGACGCACCCGGGCGTACCCGATCCCGTTCAAAAACTTGGTCGTTTGCCCGAATTCTTCAGGCAATCGAATTAAAACTGCACCTTTAGCATGAAAATTCATGATATAATACCTATCTACTAATTAAAAAACTTTGGACCTTTTGTTTTTTAAGTAATTTAACACCAGTTATAATCACTGCTTGTGTGTCAGTCTAGAAATGGTCGTATCGTATTAAAAATCTTTGTGTAATGACCGAGTGATTCCCACTAATCGTTCTTTAGTTCACTTTTGAGTGACGGGCACAGGTATGCAAGCTATTATTGTACAACTATCAGTTCATACAAAACAGATGCCTACACTCAATGTATCATCAATCTAATATCTTGTCTTTATAGACACGTGTTTGTTCCTCGTTATGCGAGGGCTAATTTCGGAAATTGCTGAGCTACATTCGACGAAATGTTCCTATAACCATGATTAATTAAGCAACAGGGAAATAATGAAGTGTTTACTGGCTCATAAACGTTTGCCTGATTCTCCAATTATCAAACATTAACACTAATCCATCACCACATAAAAAACTCAAAACTGCATCATACGAAAACCACAAAAAAAAACAATAAACGAACACCAAAATTCAAAACATCCTTACACAATAGACTACTAAACGAAAACTATTGCATAATACTAACACTGTCGTAGATTTAAAAGTAAACGCTTTTATCGA
The DNA here is from genome assembly GCA_947386135.1 of Melanchra persicariae. Lineage (NCBI taxonomy): Eukaryota > Metazoa > Arthropoda > Insecta > Lepidoptera > Noctuidae > Melanchra > Melanchra persicariae. The sequence goes on from OX376668.1 coordinate 12,903,773, forward strand.
AAACAATTAGAACAGAATCGATCAACACTGTCCACTCGATACGACAATCGATTTGAAAACGCGAGAATCGAGTCGTGCGTTCGGCTTGAGTATCGCGGGACGACTGGCAAACTGGACCATTGAGTTGGAACATAGACTTATATCTCGTATCACAGCGCTGTTTCAGAAAGGGTGTACAATAGAACTTGAGGGTCGCGTGTGACGTGATAGATTCCGCCGATTGTGTGATATTGACGTATTGGTAAGTTATAATAATGTTTGAAGAGGTATTGAAAATAATAGAAATTACGTGCAGCAATTCAATGGGTCTTTTGAATTTCTTCCGTGTGATTTCTTTACAGATTAGCAAGGTACAAAAGCAGTATACATACCAGTGTGCCATATTGTTAGCCTTAACTTTTTGTAAAATACAAAGTTTTAAAAACTAGACAGTTTTCGGAAGCAACTTTATAAATTTTAGAGTTTTGATTGTGGCTTTGAAAGAGAGAGCTCTGGGGCCTAACCACCAACTCTTAAAACAGTATTACCTTAATATTACGTCCAGTGGGAAAGAGACGGATTATACGTCCTGTATAGCTCTGTCTCTTTCCCACCGGAAGTAATATTGAAGTAATACTGCTTTAAGAGTTGGTGGTTAAGCCCCTGATAAGGCAAAAAGCGTCATTATTACAATGGATAGATAGTAGTGGTTAGTCAATTCATGTTACTATGAATACGAACCCACCCTGAAGACATCTTATTTCATAAAGTAACAACCCCTTAACCAATTTACTACCACCAATAACAATAACACTCAAATCTTCACAGCCAACCAACACGTCATACCGAAAGTATTTTCACCAATCACAGCCGTACTAAATCATAAAGCTGAAGGTACCACCCCACCAAGGAACCGCGAAGGTGTGATGCTGACGTCATAGGGAGTGCCACCCCGTACAAGTGGAACGCATAAAGACACACCATTGTTAACTCTGGCCATGCGGGTAAGGTGACCAGCTAGACCAAACGGTAGGACAAGTTAGAGAAAAAAGATGATGAAAAATTACAAATTGAACTTTTGATCATGATCTTCAGGATAAAGGCAAAAGACATTTTTAATTCTTTACAAGTAATATCTGTGGACTACTGTGGAACTTCTAAAGAAACTGAGAGATTGTAACGTAACCAAAAACTAGTACAAAAGTGTGAAGGGCCAAAAAAGGGGATCTTCTGAAACCGATTGAGCACACCTGGAACCATGAATAACTCCATAAAAAATAAATGACAGCAAAAATAGAACAATAAGTAACTTACCATTACTAAGTCCGAAATAGGTGTTGAACATTTTTCAAACCAAACTAGGTAGGTATACATTTTTAGTTTCAAGAAATTCGACCAACTTAGACACCAAACAGTATCTAATATGTATACCGTTGCCAAGCTATACATAAGTCAGTGTTATGGTGTTCTTATGGTGTTTGTCGCCGTATGTCATTGCCGTAGGTTCAGGTCGGTCGTATGTGCGCATAAATCGCTAGGTCAACAGGGCGAGGCCGGGATGGGTGGCTGTTCCACTGTTTGCGCACATCAATTAGCTCAGGGGGTTTAAACTGGTATGAGCGTGGATTTTTCCTCTAATAAGGGAGGAAAGATGGAAAAACACGATGACTACAATGAACATTGAAGAAACTTAGATTTTTCTTAGCTCAAATATTTGAAGACAAAGGAAGTCTTGGAAAATCGAGGAAATAAAGAATTTTGCCAAAAACCGATTAACTTGAAACTTACACTATTTAAGATAGCAGATGTAAAGATCTTAAAGAAAAGTAAGTTAGTCGAACATCGAAACTGATTCTGTCAAAATCAAATAAGACAATTTCCATCAAATTCAACTGTAACCATTTTTTCTCAACCTTCGACGCTGCAGCAATCAATTAACAACCAGATAACTTACAATACCCCAGGAACTGATGACACAACTACCCAACTGGCCAACAAGGCATCCATACGTCACGAAACGTAGATACAATAATTATGATAGCTGCATTGTACGGCTTCGAGAGGCGAGCGACTTCCGCGAGCCTAGCCCCACTTGACACCGATGGTAAGCCTGCATTGATCACGTGTGCCTTACATAACAATGAAGTGGTCAAAGGAAAGAAAGAAAAACTGTTTATTTGCTGAAAAGGAAGATAGTTCTGAACGACTGAGGCAGATTTGCGAAGAAACAACTGCGAGAATTTTGGTAGGTGATATAAATGGTCACGGTGAGGAATTAAAATTTAAGGAAATAGCAGATAAAGCTGTCATCAACAAAGCTTGGAACCGTTCTTATAAACAGGAAGAAAGCGTTAGATTATAATTTTATCAAGACACGGAGGTCGCTTTATAAATCTAACGCGCGGAAGATCAATGCCAACCATTAGTATTGCTAAAATTATTCCAGGCTCAGAATTAGCGTATCAAATTCAGGGAAAGATTAATAGCAGACATATAAACCTTTATCATACACTGAACTCTTGGAGAATTATATTCGAAAGGATGAATCATGTCGGTGCCCCTAATAAATATTATTTTTTATTTAAATAACGCGGGCAACGAGAATAGAATGCGGTAATGGGTCAAAGATGTATAGCGAGCCGAATCGCGTCGAGTTCCAGCGCAAATGCATGTCGTCGTCTGACAGCTTTTCAAACATGGCTGTCACGAATTGATGGGGACTAATCCCGTCCTGAAATTAAGCTGTTATTGGAAGATTCGTAAACCGACTTGACTTGAGTCATGTTGTTACGTAATTGTTTGAGTGGTCAGGTGGGATGCGGGAGCAAAAACTAGATGAATGTGAATCAACAAAGCACTCGTGCTATTATGGTAATATCCTGGTTCGGTCGATTGTCGTCGAGGTCTTCGGGGGAGGTCGATGTTCCGTAATGAACGATAATCAGTTGCTGGTCTTGAATTTTTATAACAAAACATTAAACTGACTATTGAAATGCAGTTCCAGTTTGATGTAGGTAACAAAACAAACGCTATAGTGCAAAGAGGTAGATTTATGCAAAAGATTTTCTTACGATCCAGATTTTAGAGCACCTAAAACGTGTTTTGTATTTATTAATAACAAACAAGAATTAATGAAGGAAAACATGGCAACTGGACATGGCACCCACTGCAAAATTCCGGACGCGCACAAATAGCTTGTAATAATAATAGCAGAATAAAAAACTGCAAAACGATTCAGCATATCAAACTGTTGGTTCAATATATCACAGAATTACGACGACAAATAAAATCTATTTCTTATCAAGGACGGGATAATTAAAACGATTTTTTTTTTTTCGTTTATTAGTGCAGCGGCCAGTATTGGCAACCGATCAAAGGATAAAGAAGTACACCCTCTCGGTTTGCGAATAAATCTTTCTGATAATTTGGCCGTTGACCTTTCAAGCTCAGGTTTATATTCTGAAATCATTTTCAGTGATTCATCATCAAACAAATTTGGTTACATAATAAACTTTATTACAATATTCAACGTCTGAGCGTTTCAGATCTGTTTCCTCCCATTTCAGGGTTCGGTTTTGATGGCAGCAGGATGTTTATCACTTTGATGATGTTTAGGAATATCCAGAGATGTGTTGACTCCAGTGAGTTTTGGAGCATGAAATCAATTTTGGGGACTTCAATTAGCTTAGCCTCTAAAATAGCGAAGGATTCTAGGCCAATGATTAAAATGAGAAGTCTCTTCATCTTTTCTGACTGAAAGTAAGCACTGATCTTACCAAACTTTGACATACATTTTGCCCAGCAACTATTTCCGTCGACCAGCTCGTGATTAAATAATTATCCGTAAGCAAGCACTCGTTCTGCGAATTGGTTCCGACTCTTGCGACGACATTCGACATAGTCTAGATATTCGGGAATGAATTCTGAATGTTTTATGGCTTTTAGATGGTTATTGAAAAACAACGATTTAAAAGAGGACGGAAATACGGAAATTCTGTCTTCGTCACGTTTCTATAGTAAACAACCGATTAACAAGAAAAAGTATTAATATCTTGCTCTCGTGGAAATTACAGAAAAATTATCACGTTTAAACATTAAGACGAATCAACCTTGTTGACTCCATAAACCCGGTCACGTTTTTAAATAGTAAACAAGTCAATTAGAAGGGGGAGGAAAGTAATGAATGTCTTGATTTTGAAGTTGGAATTAGTAAACCATGTCATGTAGGTATGTGTGAGAAATGAAGATGAAGAGGTCAACCTTGGCGTCAACAGATCCGATATTAATAATCCGGATATAAATGCGAAATGAACTAACCCAATCAATCAAGGTCTCATTGATGATGAGCAGCAAGATGCTATTATTAATACTAAAGCCAATTCGCCGAAGATAATAAAGGCTTCAACGTCGAAAATGTCCGTCAATCAATGTAGCTTACAGTAAATTTACTTAAGATGCGGAGAACGAAGATTAAGAGAGACAGCCTGAGAAAGGGTTTTACAAATTGGGCCGACGACGTGAGATTTATTGACACCTTATTTGACGTTTAAGAAGAGTTATACTCACTTTGCATCATAGACAGTCTATTCAAACTATAAAGGATCACAACCGTGAATATATTTAAGGGAACACTAGCCAGAACAACGTCAGAGATAAAACAAATCTAAATTACAGTAGAACAATGAAATCAACTACGCAGGTTTTGTATTTTTCCATAAACGTTGATGTCAGTCAAAATTGTCCGTATCTAATGTTATCATCTGTATAAGTGCACACTTTCTCGCTAATCCTATAAGTACATGTAGTTGATTAAGCTTTTTGATGTGTGAAAAGTAATGGAAATAATTCTGATGACCTATGGAATACATTTGGTGATGTTTGAGAAATACGAGACTACAACATAAAAAGGTAAAAGACCCAAGAGGGTAGAACGAACTCTCAATGTGTCCCAGGAGTTGCATAACTGTCTAAAACCGCAACAAACTTATGCAGAGTTACAAACTGGAAGTCAGAATTAAAAAAAACCATTACGGTACAGTTGTCCGCAACAAAACAGCAGAAGTTAGAAAGATTTTTCAGTACAATTTCTAATTCTATCAATGCATAAATATTCAAGACTGTCTATCGCAAGGGAAGGTAAGAATACATTTGAAGCAACTTGAGAAACTAATTAAGAATTAACAGCAATCAAGTTATTTTTAGCATTTTTGAAAACAGATGGTCTCCTTCGAAATAGGATATGAATGTCTTCATTACAATTTAGGGGAAAACCAGCTGCTTCTCGTTAATTGAGTATCTTATAATAAAAAGTCTGAATATTTTAATGTTGAGAAATAATCATAGATCCGAAGATTCTTGAAAAGGTTACAAACCAGATTCAATACAAATTCCTATATAACTACTATACGCAATTTCTGTTTTATTTGTTTAGTTACAAACGATACGCATAACGAGAAAATAAATTCCTATCGGATATAAAACGCACTGGCACACTGGCGATGGTTGTAATATAAACAGAAAAACAAATTAATGCGTGTAACCAGACGATAGCACAGTGCGTAGTGGAAGATTTACACTACCGTACAAGAAGCAAATTGAAGGTTGTGTACTCAGATATTTAGCTGTCCCGAAACATGTTTTGATAAAAATTTGGAATGCTATGATGGGCTTTTGCAAAATAAATTGATTTGATAGAACTTTTGTTGCGTATTCAAAAACGTTTTCTGAATTATTGTTTTTCTGTTCCGCATTCTAATCCATTTTCTTTGATCTCTATTTAAAGTTTAAAAAACTAAATACTCCATGAATTAAAATATTGCTCTCAGAAATATTAAAATTATTTTTGGTACTTCTCTGTGTATTTATGCTATCACAAATTAAATGATGTGTCACAGTTCCTTTAGTAAATATTTACCATTTCACATTACAAATAAGCTTTTACTCCAATAAACCAAAAATGTCGCAACAATCTACCCACTAGGATTTACCCACAAAAACCTCTCTAAATAAACACACATCGGGAAAGCCTAATCATCAAAACACCACTATTATCACAATTGTTGAAAAACAAAATAAACCCCGAATGAAAGCTACAAAATATGCGAATAATATTTACGCGGAATGTTCTGCTGCGAACTAGGCGATGTTATAAGACATACAGTAAGAGACTATAAATATAGACGGAGGTGATAAAATATTATTTTGCACGCTCAAGTGACATAATGTATCAATAAAACGTAACAAATTGCCGCAAGTGATGATTAACGAGGACTTCAGAGGAAGTGATGGTCAAAATGTTAAGCTCTAGGAAACTTCTGAGTAACATCGTAAAAATATTATGTAATTTGTGAGGGTAACCTCTAAAACGACGTTTTAATTTATGTTACAGAATTATCATCTACTAAAACGCGGGGCTACTGTGAAAAAATTTTGTTGGACCTGAGAAAAACAGCTGGATTAAAATGAATGCGGAAGACAAAGCACTGAATGTTGTGGCGCAATGAAAGACAATTGATACCAAACAAACAACAATTCAACAGGCTGAGATAATATTCAGCAATCTGAAAAGCTGGAAGCTGGAGAGAAAAAGCAAGTTAGAACAGATAACAAGGAAGAAATAAATACACATTATGAAAACTAGCAACAGTCAGTTATATCCATCAAGATACTATACCAAAGTCTGCTCAACCCATTCATTCAAGCATATCCAAATCACTGTGACAAAGATTTTAACGAAGAAGAATAAACAGTCCGGTTCGTTGTCTCCAAAATCTCGTCATTGACACCACACAATATTGGCACAACGCCAAGACTTCAACCGAGCATGCACTGCCGTGCTTCAGACATTCGCAGACGCTGTCATTCTAGCATATTTGGTTCAAATAGTCAGTTTAAATTGTTGGACAAGCTAGTTAAATGATGCCCTAGATTCTGTTATGAAAACAAGTAGGTATGTCTGGAAATACACGATCAATCTTTGGTGATCATGAACGAGAAAGGCTGAAAAGAAGTCTACTTATGCGGCGCGGCGGCTACTAGGAATGCATGGAAGAAGAAGATGCTATGCTAACTCCAAACAAAATGGGAAACAAAACAACAGTAGAATAATTATGATAAAGGAAACAGCAGGGCTGATAATAAAACTGACACCAGTGAAGATCCATATGCAAAATACTGAACATATTACAATTCGAAAACCCGCTGCAATCACACCCAGAACTGCCATATCAACAATGAAATTCACAACCAAACACACTGAAAGTCTCCCTTTCAAATCCTCCTCTTGTGACATAACAGCATGACGTTAGTTTACGTTCGCAACAATGAGACAATGGCCGGCTAAAGTAAACACCGCCGGGTAGTTGTCGAGACGCTTCCGACCTACGCAGATAAGGGCTGGAAGGCTGCTGCAGGTTTTAATAGAGTTTGCTGAGAAACAATTGAAAGAGGGGAAACATGAAAACCTACTACATACACTACAAATGTATGTCTGAGGTAGGTTTTCACACTGAAATGGCAACCAAGAACAACATAGGTCTTAATCGACTTGAGTTTGATTCAATAAGCTTAAATGTGAGTCAACTTGAATTGATTCATAATGTATCGAAGTTAACATCCAAAATTGTAAATACCGAATAATCACAGCAATTGAAAAAAAGTGATTTGATTGTGAGTTTACTGCCCAGACTTTTGATCATGTTATCAAAACAGGTAATAATGTGGAAGGGAACACACGCTGGTAGAGAGTTCCACACTTTGGCTGTGGGCATAATAAATGTGGAGGAGAAGCGGTGAGAACGACTGGTCGGGATATCGACCAAGTGCGGATGGTACCCAGCAGTACGTCTGATATTCCGGTGGTAAAAGGGCGATGGTGGGATCAGGCCGAGGAGTATTAGTAGTCATGGCAGCAAATGCTTCCGACGCAGATGTTTTGATACGGGTAGTCCCTCACATCTCTGCATGAGGGAGGGGTAGCGATGTCGTTTGGCGATATCTAACATGCGATGGCTCACATGCAACTAAATTGATACCTGCTGTTGTTTTTGTATACTTCAATGTAGATTGTACAGCGGCGTTGTAAGAAGTTTGATTTATTGATTTAAAGAAAAGTTTTGAAGTTGGGTGGACTGTTGTATTGAATACTTAAATGAATTGGAAAAAGATTGAGAAAATAATTGAAGAAAAAGTTGCTAGCTTTATCCTAAACAGCTATTAATCACTGAACAAATGTTTACTACTTAGATACTATCCATAATAGTTTTACGAATACGAAAGTATCTCTGTCCGTTCGTTTGTTATGTTTTTACGCCTAAACCGCTGAATCTATTTGATTGAAACATTGGTAGGGAGATAGTTTGTACTTTTCAGAAGGGCATAATAATATGCTGTATCTTATCTGGGAAGTGCGATCCCTTGGTATTATTACCGATTTCCACGCAGGCAATACAGCTGGCTGAAGCTGGTATTAAATCATACAGAGCGATAGCAGGTGAAGAGTTTATAAAATGATTTTAAAGAATAACGAATCGTATAAAGATATTATTAAATATGGCGTCTGTAACACCAGACTCGATTGTCTATTGTTAGCACGCACCGCGTACTAATCAAAACCTTTTGCTATAGCGGTATAGCGTATCAATGCATGTATTGCACCCTGGGAACTATCGCCCAGGCAACGACACTGGAAGACAAGAAAACATACTACCTTGCAAGGGATTTCAAGAATAAACCTAGGTTATAAGTGAATAGGTTACTTCTAGTCAAGCGTGTTCCATCGTCGACCAGTCGTTTACGATTAGGTGAGATAGTGATCAAAGCCGAGCCTAAATGTGTTGCATGATTCTCTGGTCCTCATTCTGATTTATTTGGAGTGAGCTTGTCTTTCTCTACCATACTTTTCTATAAGGCGTCATCTCGTTTCTAGCCATATCATCTCTCACACAGCGCAGTTCATCTTTACAATGGTCTTCCTCTACTATCATAAATGAAATGCAACTCTTACGATTGATGAATGAAATCAGATCATATCAAAGACTGACAAGTTCTCTTTTTTTCCGGTTTCTAAAACCTTACTAAAGACAACTTTTTTGTGACAGCTGTCAAAATTTGATGGTATTGAAAACTTAAGGTCTTTCAATCAACATTTGAAACATAAACGGCTTTACTACAAAACGCGTTCTAACTTTAAACCCAGGTTTCAACCAACAAGCCATTTTTGAATTTCGAACTTTATTCCAAATGCCGTAAAGTTCTTGAATGCACATTGACAACATAGACCGGGATATAAAATAGGTTTTTGTATTAATAACTTTAAGGTAATCGGAATATAGGTCGTATCTCCATTTGCCTGAATTTACGTTTTAAGAGCAAATGCTATTATTACATTTGTGTTTAATTTAACGTAAATACAAGAGCGCAATCAATTATTGTGCAGTTTCTAATGTATACCTAAATAATGTTATCATTAATTTATTAGGTATCCTGAAATAACCTACGACATAACCGCAGTACCACAGGAAAACGATAAAGTACATAAAAAATTGCAATAAGTGCAGATTTGAGATTAATTACTTACACCTAAAATGTTTTAGGCTAGTCACTTGTAGCAATATCTCCAATTAGAACTTTTCTTAACAAAATATAAAAAAGTGTTTTGCCGACTTCAAAATACTTACTACTACAGTAAAATCACACTATAATCTTAAAAACTATCATACTAAAAACACGAAATTAATTTCCACTCAGAAAAAAACACTACTTTTAATTAAAAAATCCTTTTAACAAAAAAATCACTGCGTATAAAATTTCTTTATGAAAATAGCCGCAATGCGCGTTCGATCGCGTCTGGATACATACTGAAAACTGTAACCATTATACCTCCCTGCATAGTGCAGCCACCATTTTATCAAAGCCTCTTCATACCAATACTATCAACCTACACATAGTCCAACGAAAACTGGGCATGGGAACCAGACACCAAGATACGTACGTGGCAAGTTACATTATGTAATGAAAGATCAGTTTAAATTGGTCGGTTCGGACAGATACGACCAATATAGAAGGATATCTGAGTAGGTATTTATGTCATGAAATGGGGAGATCAACTCATACTGGCCAATTTTACCGTAAGAATTCAGCCAAGCTGAAAAGGACTCTATGCTAAGTGAGTTTCATATAGATTCGAGAGCAAATTGCATTGGCTACTTATGACAGAACGTTCAGATTATTTAGACTTGTGATCAGTAGGGAGTTTGATAGTTTCAGCAAGCAAACTCAATTTGTGGCACAAATTAATTTGATTTGGGTAACAATTTTGGTACCCATAATTTTGCTGCAGTACCTAATGATACTTATTTAGTTTTGGACAAGTTCAAGATAAACTAAAATACAAAAATTTACTTTATGCCACTTTTAAAATTACCCAATATGAATAATCTGCCACTTTCACAGATGCCTTTACAAATCAAGGTTCAACTAGTACTGGCCAAACAACAAAAACAAAACACTATCCTTCAGAAAACAATGCCGTCCAATGTTTATCAACCAAAAATAAACGCAACACCACTATAAATAAGGTTTAAAATTATATTTAAATTAACACCATTTCAGACTGCAAGTTACTTTTTAGCCAAATTCTTCTTTATGTGGTAAGAAATAAGGTTTATTTTTGAGTTGTGTCAGTGATAGTTAGGACGTTTTGATGTCTGTTTGAGGCGTCTACTTCAGGAAATAAAGAGTATTGGCATAGTTCGTCCCCGGGTACATGAGAATACTATTTTGGGACAGAATGTAAGGAATTTGTTTTTATATTGGAGTAAATATTACGTGGATCGATTTGATAATATTAAAAATCAGGCGAGATTTTTTTATGTCACGATCGAAAAGAATTTGCATCGTTTTTCAGGACACGCGCATCTGAAAATATTAGCTAAGATTTTTATTTTCAAATGGTTCTTTTTGTAAATCTTTTGGTAAAGCGCGATCCACTATTACGCTTTTTTGACACTGATAAGTTTTCAACATTACAAAATATAAAAGCTACCTAAATTTAAAAAAAATAAAAATAAATTAAGATGTGAAGAAGTGTGGTTAAGTCGCTTTTAAGAGAAGGAATCATCAACTGCAGTGCGATTCTGTTAACATGTCGAAGTGAACACTTGGGCGCACGACGGGTGAGTTGTCAAACCATACAAAGAAGATGGAATGACAGCACTATTGTCGTTCACTCCGCCTAGATGTACACAGTTGATTGATATTTGTCACAGCTGTTTATCAATCAACTGTTATATAATAAAAATGTTTCTTAGACAGAAAGATAGAATTTTTAACTCTTTAACTTTCAATTTGTAACGTAAAAAAATACCATTACAAAGAAAGGCTGACAGGAACCTCTAACAAACCGCTTACCCACAGTAAGCGGTTTGTTAGAGGTTCCTGTCAGCCTTTCTTTTAAACGATTTAATAATTAGTTTTCCAGTGTGTTGCACGTTTTAACATTCCTGTTTACCTTCCAATTACTGTGTAAACGTACTATAAAGTAAACAGTAAAGATGGACCAAATATGGACTTGTTCGACTAGTTGACTAGTTGTCGCTCAAGTGACCAACTATACCTAAAGCCGTTGGTCTTGGTCGCAAGCGCGACTGCCGAGTGTGGAGTCCTGGCTTCGATTCCCAGGTCGGGCAAAAAGTGTTATTGGGTTTTTCCATATCGAATTTCTCTGTGACTGCGCGGAGTTTGGAAGTTGGTAGTGTGACCACCCCCGTGCCTCGGAAGGCACGTTAAGCCGTTGGTCCTGCGCCAGATCTCTCTCCGGTCTTGTCGGGTTGCCGTTCCCATCAGAATATGAGAGCGATGGAAGAGAGAGTGCACCTGTGTTTGCGCACACACTTGTGCACTATAATAATATGTCCCGCGCCGATGGGTAGTCGCCGTTGAGATTGGCGAAATGTACAGTAAAATAATAGTAAACAGTAAAGATGGACTTATTCGCCTAGTTGACTAGTCGTAGCTCAAGTTGCCGACTACACTCGAGCCGGATCGTCGGATCTCTCGACTAGTCGACCTTCACTAAACAGTAAAGAGGTACATACTGGTTGTTGTGCGCAGTGAGCCGGTTGGGGTCGCTGGCGTTGCGGTGCTTGCCGCGGCGGGGCGCGTCACGCTCGCGACACGACTCCGCGCGGTTCACGCCGCGCCCGCCGCCTACCGGGGAGCGCCAACTAGAATAGACAATTTAATGTTACTCCAATAATGTCCCAAATAGGGCATTCTTCATCCCATCCCAAACGCAATGCTAGTGTGGCCTTCACAGGACATACGTCACTTCTTTAGTTGCCTGTCGTGCTTATCCACCTGCACTATCCTAGATCTAAACGAGGGCAATGATAGAGCTGCACAGGATGCTGAATACTGGTCAGACACAATTTAATATGAAAGAAGAACGTCCAAAAGTTGAAAAACAAGCCTGGATTGGCGAAAGCCATATACCCTTCTGGAAACGACCTTAACACCATCTAAACAACATAATTGTAAACAAAAACTTTTTTCTTTCCTAAAAAGCTTTTCCTTTTAGAATCGATTCCAATGTAAGTACTATCGTTCAGTGCGTAATGTTTGGTAATCGGGTAGCGCAGTTTATCAAACAAAACTAAATTCAAATTAATTTAACTAAATGCATATAATTTTGTTTTTGCAAAAAAATCTGAAGAAGTTAAATTCAATTTCAATCCCACTGAATGTTTTAAATAAATTTACCTTCCAAAATATAAACATGAAAAGAACTCAACTTTATTTTCTATGTCGGCGCCACCTAGCGGCAAGCGGCCGAACTACAAACAACTTTAGTCTTGCTATTTCACGATAGGTGACGCTACATTTATTGTTGCTTAAGTTTGAAACTTTTGATTTGAGACAAAATCTTATAGTTCCCTTACCCCGTTGGCTTAAAACTTTAGCTTTTTTTAAGGTCTACTGGGTACTCTTTTTAGTCGGGGGAATCCACATAGCTATTTAGTCTTGCTATTTCACAATAGGTGACGCCACATTTACTGTTGCTAGTTTGAAACTTATTTGAGACAGATTCTTACTTCCCTCACTCCTTTGGCTTAAAACTTCATCTTTAATGTCTACTGGGTACAGTCAGGGGAATCCTCATAGCCATCTTTGTTAGACGAATGTTGAGGTCACACAATGGAATTACTCAACGAATGTAAAAAGTGTTCGACACCTTTAGTTTTGCAGGACCAAATATTGTCCCTAACATAATTTTCCTGTGATCAATTACTACAACTAATTTAGGCCTATTCTTTTATTAGCCTTTAATCATCATCCACAGCCCGACTCCACCTCACTGCTTCGGCCTTCCTCTTGTGCCTATCCCCATGTTCTTGTGCCAGCCTCATCCAGGTTCTACCCGCGACGGTAACAATGTCGCCTAGCAACTCGCCATCATCCATTTCGTTCCTGCAATCCTCTTAAAACACTTACTTGTTATCCTTGTCAGGTTCCTTGGTGTTAGCGTCACTGGTGTCCACATCAGCATCGGGCGCCGTTGGCTCGTCCGTGGAGCCTTCGCGTCTGGACTCGCCTGGGGAGAGAAAGGGATAGCGTTAGATTGAATATGGGATAGTAGCGACTCCAGTTGACAGTTTGATATTATATAACTAGTGTGTTGAGATTGGCGGTTGAAAATTACCGCCAATCTCAACAACATTATTAACAACATTATTTGAGATGCATGTTATTTGCTTGCGGGATATATTTTGCTGTTTTGCTAGCAACATATTTGTATTCCGTAAACTAGGTTGAGAAGACGAGCTACATTTGATGTACAGGAACCAAAGTTGCGCGAAATTATTGCCCAATATCCTTTCTAATGAAGACAGGACTTGTAAAGGTGTTAGGTGGTATGATATAATTCCATTTACACCAATAAGATCATATTTTTTTTTCGATAACGCAAGTTTGTTGGATATGTGCCAAAATTTTAATTGTACTTACGTAATTATTTTCGTAAGAAATACGGATGAAATGGTACTCTAGTCATAACATCAACTCGGTTCATTTTGATAACAAAAAAAAAGAACAATAGATAATTTCGCACCACGTCAGTTATATTTTCAAAACCTGCTTATTTCTGACTCAAATATTTTAGTAAGACTGGAATTAAAAAAACAAAACAAATGAAAATTGATTACGTAAACAACTAGATGATGTATTACTGACTAGCTTTTGCCCGCGGCTCCGCCCGTGTGGATGTCGGTTATCGCGTAAAAATGTAGCATAATTATGTTCTTCTCCATATCCCAGGCTATATATCTGCCAAATTTCAAGACGATCCGTTCAGTAACAGACAAACAGACATACAGAGTTACTTTCGCATTTATAATATTAGTAGGGATATGAGAGAAGGTCGTAATCATTGGAATATCGTCATCATTGAAATGAGAGAAGGTAGAACACAACGACACACGACCAAACTAAAACTAGAACTGGGATAACAGACTCGACAAGATTGAAATCAAAAGCAGTTTGCAAATTAAGAACCATACAAAACACAGATGAATCAGATTTTGAAAAAAAAACAAGGAAAATCCCAATAAAAAGCAAATAAAAAATACTAGTTCTGAGGTATGAGACAAAAACCCGTTACCTAAAATATTACTATAATCTTAATATCTACTGAAAACTGAGTTAGGCAGGCCTTAATGTCAAAACTGTAGGTACATATTTTTTCACATTTTGTCAAGCATGGACTTTAGACTAATAACGGGAAAAAAAATATTTTACTCCACCTACAAGGTTAACGTTACAACAACAGAGTATGCAAAATCGATTTTATTTTACGACGCGCGGCGATCATAAAACATATAAAATGCCATTTATAAACCAAAGTTATTCAATGCAACCGATAGATGGCGTTAATAGCATCAATATTCAACTACCCACGACAGTGGAAGGGAAGCTATTTGCAATAACACCTGCAATAACGGAGATCCTGAAATAGCCACAAACTGCTATTTCCTCGCCTACGAATATGAAAAGTACTGATTTCCCACGTACCAATTTAAGCTGTCGTACGGGTAAATTATTTTAAATAAACTTCCTTCAACGGATAATGGGCGATAAAAGATCTTATGAAGAGATTACATTAAGATGATAACTTTAAGAAATTAGTTTTGTGATGAGGATTTATTGGGGTATATTGAGAAGACGTGATATATCAATAAAACATAATGATGGATGGACTGAGTGAAAGATAGACTGTGAAAGATGACATGTCTCGAAAGGGTGAAAAGTGACTACTGAAATAACAACTAAAAGAGAAGTAAGGAAAAATAAGACATGTAGCACCGACTAAAAATAAATTAGGATTAAGGGCAATACAATGACGATTGACGGTAACACGTGACAAATAAAAATAGCAACAATAGACCGTCATTAGGTACAAGTATTATAAAACAAGTGATTTCATACAAACCAAGTAGCAATGCCACAATGATAAGCGTATGTATGACACAACGCGGAAACCACACCATCCTGTAGTTAGGGATGTTATATCCCTACCATACCCTAATAAATCTAAATTAATGTTATAAAATATGAAATCACGTGTATGTTACACAGGATAGAATGGAAGAAGCAAACTTCTTTCGCTGAATCTAAGTAGGTACACACCACAAGAGCTGGAAGATGAGGATGAAAATGTAATCTCTGAAAATACTGATCCCATTAAGAAAGTTACACGAGATAGTTACAATATTGCTAAATGCCCTCGACTACCTTTTATCCCGGAAAAATCACGCTTCCTATGAGGTAAGCCATGGGACATGGGAGCAATGGCATGGGAAATAGCTAGATTGTTATACAAGCAATAGATACATGTACTATAAGTTATATTCATAACCATGGTCATGACGACTCTGGTTGTAGGTTGTGCCAAATTATGACTCTTATGACAAATGGAAATAACAAAAAAAAACAACACAAAATGAAGAGGAGAAAAGTGAATGCAAAAATAGATCCAATAAATTTCAGAGCAGTGAAGCTATCACATTTTAGAATACAATCTTTATTTTACACCAAAAAAATGAAAAAGGAAATAAAGAATTCAATAAATAATTTGAGTAACATGAAATAACAAGACATGTCGCGCTGATTACGAATAAATTGAGATAAGGGCAAAATAATGATGTTGATGATGCAAGAAGAATGATGTTGATGATGTCATAAACTCCAGCATTTAACATTTCTGTTGTCGACTGGTCTGACCAAAAACAACGTGAGCAAAAAGCCCTAAAAAAAACTAATCAACGTGAAATAACACACAATTTATTTTTGGAAAGCAATTCACAAAACTTTTTTTGTATGGATTCCCTGGTTCAAAACCTTTCAGGCCGTTCCCCTTTAGTGTAAACAATAAATTGGTCTTTATTGTTTACACCAAAGGGGAACGGTTCACAAAATTCGCATAATGCGTCAATATGGAAGCAGAGTCGATACCAATTTAAATTCGGAGATATGGTTGCCTAATAATTAAGATTCTGAGCTTTCTTTATATTTAAACAACAGAAGTTTTATTACGCTAATAGCGGTATCGAGTCAACGATGAAGTATTTGGGACTCGTCCTCGACAGCCGATACGACTTCGAGCCTCACATTCAGCGGCTGGTATCCAGGTTGAAGAGCGTTGCAGCTGCTCTTGCAAAGCAGTTTTACCAAATTTAGGAGGGTGGACCCCCCAACCTCCTAAATTTGGTCACTTCTTATCGGAGGCTCCATGTGGGTATGTTGTGGTCCACAGTCCTGTATGGGGTATGTGTCGGTGGACAACTTAACAGCCCGCAATGCCGGGGTACTGCGAAGACCGCAGAGAGTACATCATACTATAGCTTTGTACAATATATTTAGTACTGTCTAAAAAACCTTTAAATGGGCTAGGCATCATCATCATCCGTAATGATTAGAAGTTCTTAGGCGTGAAACTGACTGTCACTGACAGCTAGAGCTCTCGAGGAAGAGATAGTCAGTTTCACGCCAATACTGAATGAGTATCGATTCTGATGTTGGAATACGATCTATCATATTCCAACATCAGAATCGAGACTCATTCATTATGCTGTACGCGATTTCGGTTATAATGCCAGATCTTTGTTCACCAATAAGTTACAGGGTTGCTGTTTTACGGCCGCTTTCTATAACATATCTCAATCCCAATCTTGATCCCGATCCTTGTCTGTAACCAATCAACGGCCGAGTTTGTGTCCTTCACCACACAATCCTCACCTTTGATTGGTTACAGACAAGGATCGGGATCAAGATTGGGATTGAGATATATTATAGAAAGCGGCCGTTAGTCAATACTTAATGTTTCTATTTACGCCACCTTTTTAAATAAATTGATTTCAATCCTGTCCGCCAATATTTTTTTTAAATCAAAACTCTATAGAAATTGGATGATCTCCTTTACCCTATCAAAAGCCTTGTAAAAATGTTTGGTAACAAAACTTCATCAACAGAAATATATGACGTAATCAATTTTGAAGGAAAAGGGGTGAAAATAAAAATGGATTGTTTAATTAAGTAACTTTTAAAGAGTCTATTGTCATAAAAATGTTATGTAATTTGAGAGGGAAGAAACCACATTTTAAATAAGTTTACGTGACTGAAACTGTACATGGATTCATTTAACCATTCTTCACCACTTAAATACATAAACGATAAATAATTATTTCTTGCAACATTGCTAACCACATAACTTTAATTAACGCTGCAGGCTTTCAGAACTCCTGCCAGGGTTGCTGGAATTTGTTCAAAAGAGTCACCGCGGCACTGGAACGCAAAGGGCATTTGGAGGAACACGGATGGGTTTTAGTCAGTAAGAGTCTGACACTCCCTACCGCTCTGCCTAGAGCGAAAGGAATCATTTGACGATTTCCCAGCCTTTAACTGGTCATCAATTATTTATAAACCAAAAATACTTTTAAAAAATCCAATCCGAATACTAGGTAATTTCTTAAGCAACTCTTCCTTCATAATTTTAATTACCAAACATAACTTTCTACCATTCCCACTAGCACAACATCCTCGCAAATGTTCCCAGGACACACTCACACCCCACTCTTGCGCAGTCCATACAAATTAACGTTCACAATTAGTGATGATCTAACCTCACCGATGATGTCAGAGCCACGCAGCTGACCGTTAAGGATATTCTATGTGCATAACCTAGCGAGTTTTATATGACAATATTGTACTTATTAAGTTTCTTATAAAGAGTTGGATTAATGTAAGAATTCTGTGCAGTTCCTTTTGCATTAAGGAAGTGCTTGGCTTTTAAATTGGGATCTAAATATGGTGTTATTGCGTCAGTCTGTAGTTACTCTTTTGTTTCTCTTTCTGGCTTTTCATGTATGAACATTGTTTTGGCTAAGGATTAAACGAAATTCTTGATTCAAAAGTGCGACCCAGTAGTAGGGTTGTGGAGGATAGTCAGTCGGTCCATGTGAAGTACTGGTACCCAAATCATCATCTGCCTAGCCTTTTCCCAACAATATAGGGGTCTAACCGGATTCAGCTGAATACCAGTATTTTATATGGAGCGGCTGCCAACCAGACCTCCACAACCCATTAACTGGGTAACACGGTACTTCTTGGCAAGACTGGAGACAGATTTTCTGGCTTCTGACAATCTGTAACGACTGCCAAAGATCTAGAAGTGAAAGCCGGGACCAACGGTTTAACGTGCTTTCCGAGGCACGGAGGAAACTCGATATGTTAAGATGGTCACCCATCCACAGACCGACCCCGGCAAGCGTTGCTTAACCTTGAAGATCGACCCGTGCGACTGTAATTATTTAGCCACGAGCTCCTCGAAGCCGACCCAAATATAGTTGGGACAAGGGCTAATCTGATGATGAGGTTGGAGAGAAATGAGAATTTCCAAGGCCTTGAAGAAACTCATTCAATTTGTCTTAACATAGCCAACAATGTGGGTTGAGTATTTGTCATCGGTTTTATTAATATTTCTCTCATCAGCCAAGTTGTCTCCGATTTCTTTAGTAATAAACAAGAAATAATTATGTTCCCATTATTATCTTATGGAAATATCGTTATTTAGGTACTAAAGCATTTGTGTCACTAGATTGGCAGATTAATAGGTTCTCAAGCAAAGCGTGGATAACAATAGGTTTTGCAACAATTCATCCACTTCAATCAATTTTTCAAGTACCATCAATACCCCTGCACTCTGCACAACTTTACACTTTATTTCCCAACTATTACAGTTCTGATTCCATTACACCACAAACGGGACAGATTGAGGATGAGCAATAGACCTTCATCAGACGAAATAAAACTCTATCAGACAAACATTAAAGTTGTATTTTTAATATCATGCTAGTGCTTACGTCATAGATACCTCGATTGGTCATCGACCCGATTCCAAAACTGCATCCTTTTATCCAGTGGGCGTTTACAGTGGCTCGAAATAAATTTGTAAATACAACTAAGACATTGTTGTACAAGTATGAAATCCAGTTTTAAAAGCTGCCAAAACAGCGCTGAAAGATTAAAAAAAAAACTGGCAAGAGTATTTCAATTCTTTTTCGACTGACATAGATATTGAGCAAAGAGAATATGTCACTCAATGATTTCAAGATTTTTCAGGATTTAAAAAAGAACATTTACCTGTGGCTACAGCGCACAATGATTAATAGATCATTGACGTTGTTTTTCTGTCTACGTGTGAGTCTGAGTCATTGCTGGTACGTAATTGCTCTGAAATAATTTCCACCATCTCGCGTGCGTAATATTTGGCCTAGCGAGTGTCACTTCAGGCTATTTTATCTGCCCAAATAAGATTACACTACATTACAATTACATTTGAATGGCCGGCTCGCGTTAGACCACAATATGGTAGGTATGCGATAAACTCTGAAGAGATCATAAAGAAGTCTAGTACTGACGCATTTAGCAATTTTGCTCCCATTTTAGCAATTTTGACTGTTTAGATACATTATTTCTTTTGGCTATACTTAGCAATAGGAGTAGGTGCAGAGCAACTCATTCTACCATAATTTAACTTAGTTAGTTGATATGTCTTGTTGTCTTAAAATGTTATTTCATCATATTGCAGCCTCACAGCTAATGATAAATTTACTTTTGGCGGATCAGATCGATTCAATGCTGTTCATTATTTCAATCCTCAAATACATTCAGTATTTATTCACTCACAGTTCAATATTGCAAACAGTGACGTCAAAGATGATACTTTCCGGAGGGTCCAGGCACAAACATGCCCTTGGCGACCTTGGCATCAATAAATATAATTAATAGTTCATTTATTACATCTTGCGGTATAAGGAAAACAATATGCAAGCGATAGTGAATAAACACTGACATTGAAATATTATTGGAATTCATTACTTGAATGATCAATACGTAAAATATTAAAACTTTCATTGAGATAATGAATATAATGAACAACAAACTATAGGTTGCTATAATAACTTTACTCTCTCCCCTCCCCTCTCCCTTATTCCACACACAAACATTCATTTATGCAAGTAACCCTAACCACATGACAAAGCAGCTATCATGATGAGTTATAACGACAGTTCTCTCCTGAAACTTCATACATCAAGTATAAAGACTGTTAAGCCAATCCAACAAGCAGTTCCGCCAAGCGAAACGGAACATTACAATAGGCAGGGAAAACCCTGCGATAAAGATCTGCGCGATAAGAATAATAATGGTCAATAAGTTACTGGACTTTGGGATTCAAAAGTTATTCTTAGTCATATTGATCAATTTGAGACCTACACTTAGACGTAAATCTATCGTAAGTATTTAAGACGATCTTAAACAGACTATGGATTTTGTGAGAGATGATAAGGGTAGATAGGAGGTTACGAATGGAGATGGGTTGTTGTAAGAAGATTTTACTGCAGAAGCCAGCAGCAGGATAAGAGCAGGAGAGGGACGACGACGATGAAAAATGAAAAATAAAATGATGACTCCGTAACACTCGTAGTTGACATCTAGGCAAGTGTGTTCCATCGTCGAACACATCATTGTTCACCATCAAGTGAGATAGAACACTCCAAAACAAGAAGACGACAAACTCAAATGACCAGGAAACGATCCACAAATTGCCAGTTCAAAGAAAGCGAACACTGTAAGAAGTCCCCTACTATTAGACGTCCAGAATTAGCTCGAACTCCTCCGAGACAATACGTTACGTTTCGGTACTCGTGACTCAATGCTGCCACTATTTATATCGACTTCCGGAGTAAGGACGCGCATATCAATCGAGTTAACGATGGATGGGGACGCGCTTCTTTGGAAGCAATTTGATTAAATGAAGAGGAGGTGGAAGGATTTGAATGATGGAGGATGTATTTGGGTATGGTCAGGAAATGTTAGGTATGTAGAATTTTCAAATGCTTGGAGGATTTACAATAACAATAGATAACAAATGAAAATGAACTTCTTTAAAGATCTGTTAGACTTGTAAAAATCTCAATCAGTCGAAGCCATGGAAACAGAAAAAAAAATAACTATCAGCATTATTGACTACATCCTGAATACATCGCATCTTTAGATACGATTGGTCCATATAGCTCCACCATAAATCCCTTTCAAATCCAATACCAAGCATAAACCTACAGCCTACTAGATTCGTGTCACCCACTTCGCTTAAAACGAGGACTGACTGCAGACAGACATACTGTCAGAGCCGGCCGAGTTATCAATAAGCGCCGGCCGATTGACCGCGATAGACCACAGAGACACAAAATAATACAGAAGGTCTGCTCCATAAAATTGGGGCGAAAACGCACTCACACATAGATACGCTTCACGTAAGCGAGTGCAAGAGCACTCGCGACCGGCATTCGGCCCCGTGCGTACGCGTTTGTGTGCGTGCGTCTGTGTGCGTGCGCCTGTTTTGCTCGTTGTGTTTAGTAAATCTTCTGCACTATCCTGTCCTGTAGCATAATTGACGATTAGTCCGCTATGACAGGTCATGGACAGCGTAGGAATGCGAGGTATGGAAGGTGCTGGAGATAATAATGCTCAATGGACTATGAGCTGTAATTGTAAACGGGTTTCGATTGATCTATTCCGTGGCATAGTTTATGTTGAGCAAATGTTTGTTGAGCGAAATATCAAGGGCATACATCTATCATAGATTGAATATCATTATAAAAAAGTTTAATCTTTTGTCTCACATACAAATTATTTTATCAAGACCACTGACAGACGTGTTTAACAACATTTGACAAACAGAACCTTGCATAAAGAATATGAAAGAGTTTTGGTTTCTTCGTCTTACAACTAGGTATTTTATTTTAAACTGTTGTTTTCTAAATACAATTTAACACCAATAGAAGCACGCAACAATGCGACCAACGTAAACTATCGCTAAACATACGTCACACTAGTACTAAACCTCAACTCTTGAATCACACAAGAAAACTAACTTTTTCTTAAATAATAGCGTCTGCACTATACGTTTATGTAGTTCCAAGTGCCAAAATGTAAAACTCAAACTGACAAATTGTAGAAAACAATAATTAATATCTATCACTCATAAAAGGACCATTTATCTTACAGAGCCGAGCGATTTATGCATCAGGTACTTTGTCTAACAAATAAAAGCATCACGAATGAAATATAACTTTTAAATGGGATACTTTGCAAGTAAGAAATCATTGTTTATGTGCGGAACATTTAGCAAAACGGGTCACGAAAACAAGTAGCGGATATAAATCGCAAACTTTGCTAGTAACATATTGGTGTGCTGTTATTTTGATCCTGAAGTGGAAATGGTCGAGAAGAGAAACAATGTGATTCAGAAAATAATTTTATGGGAAAAAATAGTAGCCAAATAAACAAATACTCATAAATCTAGGACTCAACATATTCAAGAATCATACATATAATTAGTAACATCTTTGCGTACCCGGTAAAAGAGCACATCAATACATATGCAGATTATGTTGGTGAAACTAATTAATGATGCAAAACATCAAAGGAAAACCCGCTGCATAAAATCATATTCACATTATCAATAGTCAATACCGATGATAACATTTTACAAGAATGCTCGGAAACACCGAACAATTGCTTCTCAAATACATGTAAGTTCCACAGCTTGCTGATTCAAAGAAAATGAATATTTAACAAAACATAAAAGAGCATTTATGACGGATAACAGGTGTGTTCCTGATTTAGAATCATACTAGCATTCTTGAATTTTAGTCTACACGGCCATGCAATACAACTAACAATAATAAAATACTAAAGGATAAAACTATCAATAATGACAAACAATTGATTGACGTGTGTTTCAGAGGTGTGTTTATAACCGAGGCATCCTGGCAAAACAAATGCGCAACAATAACAACTAAACAGGGCATTATGAGCTGCAAAACAAAAGAATGATGATCTAACTGTTCTAGCAGCAGTGGACTGGGCAGTATTGAACGTAGTAAGTCTCGGTAAGGTCACGCGTTATCAACTGAGATAGTGCACTTACTGTAACTACCTATAAATATTTATAGTTACTGAGAAACGCATAA
The DNA here is from genome assembly GCA_947386135.1 of Melanchra persicariae. Lineage (NCBI taxonomy): Eukaryota > Metazoa > Arthropoda > Insecta > Lepidoptera > Noctuidae > Melanchra > Melanchra persicariae. The sequence continues at coordinate 12,927,340 of OX376668.1, forward strand.
ACTGATACGGAAACTTTATTATTCGTAGCAACTCTTTAAGAAGGGAAAGATAATTTAAAGAATGCAGTTAACAAACTTTGTTACCAAAAATATATTTTGGAACTTGGTCGAAAATCAGTATATTGTACTTAAATGGTATCATATAAAAATGTAGGGTAATATCGAAATGACCTATAGTATGCGCCAGATAAACAAAAAATAACGGTCATTGACCCACCTACATTTATTGACACACTTAATTTCAAAAACAGAAATAATTACATAAAGCTGTCCTGAATCGACATCTATCGTGATCCTTGCTGTTCTAGTAATGAAAAACGATTCATAATTTACAGTCCGGGGGTACCTACGAAGAGATATTAAGGAAATGTCAATGACCGTTATACTTCATTTATCTGGCACCTACTATACCTAAATTGGTAAAGATAAATTATATGACCCAGGCGATAATTTTGGTCACTAAAGTGCCGATGTCCGTGACATATGCCATTACTTTTGAAAATATGCAAAATTGTAATACTACACGCGAACATCTAACAAAATAGATGAACAATATCTGTCCTCACTTTCTGTATAAGTTTAATTTGCGAAATTATTACTGCCTTGATCTCTTTTACCATTTTAGATAAAAGCTGTGAGATAAAAATGATTTAAAATATCAAATGACTCACTTTTTGATCCACTGAACAGCCAAGAGTTCGTCTTTGAAGAGTCTGTGTGTTTCTTCTTGGCGATAGGAGTTTGTTCCACAATGCTGGCTTGTCGGCTCCTTCCTGAAGATGGAGTTTTGATACTCTTCTTCTTTCCCTTTTTCAACGTCCCGCTATGAGATTTTCTTAGAGTATTAACCTTTAGAGATTGACTTTTCCCTCTAACTTTACTCTTACTCCTCGATGTTTGTCTGCTCAATCTCCTTCTGTGATCAGCCAACTGTTTGGGCGTAGGAGGTTCATCTTCCGAGTCTGTTTCAACTGGCCTTATCGGTCTAGTTTCTGAAATTGATGCAAAACGTTTTTCACATTCTAAGAACAATTTAGTGTAGTTCATAATCTCATCTGCGCTGTTGCCCTTGTCATCTTCTGCTACCGATTCTACAGGTTTCGTAGAAGTCGGAGTCTTTTTCCTTCTAAGGAAATTGAGTGCACTAACTGATGAACCTTTGCTAGTTTTCCTAGTTTTCGGAGCTTCCATTGTACTGGTTTTTCTCAGGTTGGCTTGATTTTTGTCTTCTTTTTTGCTATTCTTTCGTAATTGATCTAGTTTCATCGTCGAGCCGTGAATGGAATCCCGATCTTCCTCACTCCATAGGCTCTCTCTTGACTTTTTCTTGTCTGAATTCTTTTCTAACTCCCTCTTTGCTGACTCAAACCACTCATCTCCCAGATTTCTGACAATTTCTAGAGGGTTTGATAAGGACAAAGTTTTTCTGTGTCCTTTTTTAGTTTTAGCAAAGTCTACTTCTTCGTCTGTGACAGCTAGTTTAAGAGATTCCTTGCTTATGGTGGGTGTTTTCCCGAGCCTCGGGATGGTATCATCACTCGCCGAGATAGCATCGCTGTGCCCGTCCGCAGACTCGTACAAAGATTCGTCACTCTCATCTCGTCTCTCTGTTAAAATTACATCACGTCATAAAATCGTACTGCCATCGGTACACAATTCCTTGCCATTAATTAATTAAACGTTTAACTTTTGTATCGTAATTGCTAAATTTAACGGCAATCACTTCGCAATCGCCATTAATAATGCTAAAGACGTCTGTGTGGTATAAAAACTGAAACAATGAACTGGTAGGAGGGCAAAAAATGTCGTTTTCCGATCGATTGTATCCGAGACAATGTCAAGATTGTCGTGAGTCATACGGAGACTCGGAGACGGCTGAGCGCGCGTTTTACAGAGGTTCGTTTAATTAGTATTAGCATACAATGCGGCCTAAGTTTTACTGTTTTGACGTTAAGTAAGGCTTCGCTTTCTATTGCATAATTTCGGTGTTAGAAGAATTTATACACACGTAACGAAGTGATTACATTATCTTTTGTTTCGTGAAATGTTGCGAAAGTTTGGGTTACGCTCTCGGATTGTTATGATCTTCCGTTTACATTAGATTCAGATTTTCGTAAATGTTTTGCTTAAACGCTGTCAGAATCTGCATTACATGGAAAGTTTGCTAAAAAATACTTCTTATCATTAAGTCAATCTTATTTATAGGTACGATGTGTTATTGGTGTTTTTATATATTACTAACTTCGATGTATCAGGTTTTCAAATGCATTTTTTTAACCTCAGCATTCTGTTTTATAGTTTTTCAGAACCACTTACTTCATCAACATCTCCGTATCTCAACGAGTTAACGAAACGAATTAAACCATTACTTAATCTTACAGCCTAAGATACGTTATCAGTGTTACTCAATTCAGATAACGGTGTATTATCTTAACCCAGTGGTATTTACGACGGCAGAAAATCCTAGTAGGTACTAATCTTGCATAAACTGTAAATATTAGACTAACGTTAGAATCTGGTGGAGACGAGGTGGCGCAATGTGTTGTGTGTTTATTTTTAATTTTAACCTGATTGCTAGCCTTGAATATTGAGTAATGGACAGAAGCAATTTAGAATATACATAGTGCCAATTTTTTACAGATATGATTTTAAAATTAGCTCTTTAATATTTTTTTTATGAAAAGCAATGATAGAAATCAGTTTAGAGAAACTCGAAATAGAATAGAAAACCACGTTTAAGGGTCTTGCAAAGGCTTTCTTGATTTAGTATAGATTTTTTCAGCGATTTATGTTTTAGTTTTGTCCTATTTTGTCTTCTAAACGACAATGATAATAATGCTGAAATCTGAAGTCAATTATAACAGCAAGTTATTAGTTTAGTCAAGTTTGAAAGTGCAAACTAAAGAGCATATGAGCTTTTCATTCAGAAGTTTATCAAACACCAATTAAAAGGGAAAAAACTTTAAAAAAATCGTTTCCCGGAATTGATTTGAACTTCGAACCTCGATTCATCGACCATAGCAAGGTTGTATGCCTCCGATTCTTACTAAATTATTAACGATTTCTTTACGTGTTTTCCTTTTGTCTCAGGTAAGGGGGCATGACGTCACCAGGGACGGTTGTTCACCGTCTGGCCGTCTTCGTGATCTTCATTTATTTGTTTTGGTTCATTATCGTTGTAGACGAAACATGGCTGCTCACTTGGAGCTTTGATTTTTGAGATCTGGTTTTGGTTTGAGTTGTCTTTTAGTTCTAGAAAATTCTTTTGGATTAATTTATTAAGTGTCATTTTGTATTAACTGTCTAATAAATCGTAAATAGTGTTTAAAAATGTATTAAAAGTAACAAATGTGAGATGTGCTCCACAAAAAATATTTTTATTAAGCTTTTAAAATCGTAATGAAGTTTTTACGATTCCAGCTAATAGTGTCATACAAACAGGAAAACATTGACAAATAAAATTACTGAGTAAACACTATTCCTGTGTCAGACGCAATAGAATTAAAAGCATTCCCATTTTTATGTCCCAGACCCAATTTCGATACAAGTCTCTTCATTAAATTATTGTACAACACGAATAGAGTTGTTTAATTATAATTTTACGAGCCCTCAATAGTTAAATAGGCCGTTATACTGAAAGGAGGCCACTAGGCCTACACTAAATAGTGATCGCGTGCAAATTTGACACTAATAGTTCCTACCTTTTATACTAATTAGCGAAGAGAGATTGGTAGGCTCCTTTGGCTTTCGGAAAGAGCGAGTGATTTTGGAAACAGGGTGCAACTTTTCACGACATTTTTTTTTGTTGAAATTTTGAATACTTCCCTGTTTTTATTTTACTAAATTTTTTCATGGCTAACTCAAAGCAACCTATGTTTCGACCGGTATTTTATGTGAAAAAGATCCCTCACTAATAAAATTTGCCTTCAGCCTTTGATTTATTATGATTACATTTCATTGTTCGTCGAGACTGACGGACGGCTCAGATCAGCATTAGCAAGCGATTTTTATATATTCTCGTGTAAAACGCTATAAATAATGAGACTATTTTCGAGTGTATCCACTGTTCTGTAGGTAATTAGTATTATTTTTAGCAAAATTACTCCTGTTACATGAAAAATAACCTGTTCCACATTCCAGACGTCTTTAACTTTTCAACACGTTTCAAAGTAAAAAATGGCAAGAAATTCTTTCGAAGTATCGATGAGAGATGTACCTTTATACATACCTATGGATACTACATCAAGTATGTCAGAATACCTCCTCCTCTCTTTATCACTCTCTGTTGAAGTTTCTCTTTCACTGGATTCCCTCGTCGTCTTCAATATCACTGGCTTCTTCCTCCGCAGCTTCCCTACCACTCCATTCTCTTTGTCCACAGCCGTTTTCGGCTCACGCTTAAACCACATCATCTGTCCGACCATGTAGTACTCATGCACTAGAAATAACTGTTCTTTATCACTGTTATTTTTATTTACACTTGAAACATTTCACGTCACTGATTGAAGCACTGTTTTAACACTAAACTTGGTCGGTTTTTGGATCACCTCCAGCTTGAAAATGAATAATTGATTAATTATAGTGACGTTCTTGGCAAAGACGAAGGTGTTAAATTGTAATTATTAATAGATTGTCGCCAATTTTGTGGTGCTTATAATAATTAAATGTATTATGGTACTTGTCATGTTTCTAATATAGTCAAAGATAGTTTAGTCAACATTGTGATTTGTTGATTAGACTTGTTTATCAATATGAGCTACAGTTTTTATTGTTGTTTTTAAACAATATTTATGTAACAAGTTGTTGTAGATTGTTTGATCAACTATTTCTGTGGTATCGATGCCATTGTTATTGGCATTTTTGTTTAGGGAAAGGACATAAATGTTACTGGCTGAAAAATAACTTTTACTATGGAACCAATACTGAAATTACGAAAAAAAATCGACTGCTTCGTACACTTGACTGTGAGCATAACTCGACAAAATGTACTGAACAGCTAATTTTATTTTCGCGATTTCGGTGTTGGTCCCATAGTAAAAGTTGTTTATAATGATGAGTACAATGACTCCTTAAGGTGTGCGGTTATTCTGTAACACGTTGTATATAATTATATAGAATATTTTGCTCTGCTTTCCTTATAACAATTGGGCTTTATTTTATTCAAGCCTACAATTTAATATGAATATATGACGTTGATATGGTTACAAACGTCATTCATTATCTTTACCATAAAAGAAAACTTCAGCAACAATTAACATGGGATTTTCCTTCAAAGTTCCAAAAGATTTAGTCTCATATTCAACCTTCCTTGTTCCTTCCTCACATACGTGCATTGACTTAAATTTTAGGTGTCAAAGAACTTGTAACATCTTCTGAAGGTCCAACACTTCCGCGATGTTCCTTATTGGTAGTCAAATATATTTGAACGACACGTCAGGTCTCTTTGAATTCCTTAGTGTAATTCATTTTCTTAAGTATAACTGTCATGTAGTGATATTAATGCACAACATGGCAGTTATTGTAATTTGGGCGTCGTTTGAGTAAATCTGGATTAGTGATATTTACGATATTGTTATTATGTATTGAATTAGTGTAATTTAAGTGATATTTGTTTACGCCGGTTTTCAAACTGGCATGTTTTAACTCTTTGTGCTTTATCACTTCGTCAGTTATTTTAAGCAAGCAACAACTAAATTTGTAAGGTTATTATAATGATCATTTACAAAGGCAGACAAAACTCAGTTTTACAATAAAGTTGAATTTATTTATTGCTGTTTATTAGGATCATGATGAGAGAGTAAATCAGAATACGCACCACAACTCTAATTACCGACGTTTAGCAACTTAGTAGTATTTTAAGGGGATATTAGTGAGGATATGAGTTTTTACACATTTTCATCTATGGCCACTTTATCTTCTGACAATTTACTATTTTCTTTTTAGTGATTAAAATATAAAACATGGCAAATTAATACGCTCACGATTCATCCATTAGCCAGTACTTCCGTTCTCGTGCAATATTCCTTAGCACATGTAAGAACAAAGAGGCTATTATATATTTATTATCCTTTAAGCATATGAATGTACAGTGTGGAGGCTATTACTAGCCGCTGGCTCAATCAATACATCATCAGTAGGTATTCAACGTGGAGACACTTCAATGTCATTGGCGGTAAGTTATATCGAAGGTATTTTCTGTTGTAATATAGCGATAAATACCACAATAGAAATCAAAAGAATGTGGCTCTTATCCAGTATTGATGGTCAATCAAAATTCTAGATAAGAGGCCACCAGGGTTGTGGATATTGTTCGAAAGACAAAAAGTTACCGATGCCCTGGAAAGTAAAGGGCACTAGGAGGGATTCGATAAAATCTGGAAAGAAAACTTTTCATCATAAATCAGTTCCAACAGGACGGATGGTATATACGACTTGGTTCTTCATAATCGTCACAGAGTAAACACGGGATCGTTATATTATCCCAGCAAATATCAAGAAAAAACCGGCCAAGTGCGAGTCGGACTCGCGCACTTAGGGTTCCGTACTATTATCTGTTAAAAAACGACAAAAAAATCACGTTGGTTGATGGGAGCCCCCTTCGGGAGCCCCACTTAAATATTTATTTTATTCTGTTTTTAGTACCCATTTGTTGTTATAGCGACAACAGAAATACATCATCTGTGAAAATTTCAACTATCTAAATATCACTGTTCATGAGATACAGCCTGGAGACGGACGGACGGACGGACAGCGGAGTCTTAGTAATAGGGTCCCGTTTTACCCTTTGTGTACGGAACGCAAAAATCGTCATCTACAAAACTTGAATCCATGTCCAATACAAATCTATTTAATAAACTCTCTACTAACTACTACTAACCTGACCTAACTCATTCATCAATCGCCTAGAACTCCACTCCCTAACTTAAAGTTCAGCTACCAACTGATTCATATCTCCCGCTCAGTTGCGCGGGCGCAGGCGGAAGTGTCGCGAGGATGCGGCCTCCGCTCTTCCGGCAAGCGAGCCGTGTGATTGGCTAATGTGGAGTGGGCACGTGCGAACAGGCAATGAGTGGGAAGTTCTGTCCGAATTGTTTTTTGGTATTAGAGCAAGTTGCTGAAATTGTATTATCTAATGGTATACTGATTAGGAATGCACCACTTGTATTACTTACATCGGTTTTTGTTGCTAAACGTAAATAGTTTTTGAATTCAATATCATTAGGTATCTAGAATTTTAGTACTTTAAGTCTTTGAAATTAAATTTATAATTAGGTACAAAGAGCATCTTGCATGTGGTGTTTGCCTGTACTGGTTGTGCAGTTAGATTTAAGACACAATTACTTAATGTTCCTATCTGTATAATATCTGTAACAACTGTTGGTGAACCTTAATTAAATAAATAAATAAACCTCTGAGAGTTAAACTAAGTTATGTATAGAGTTTAGCATAAGTGAAGGATAAAATACTCTTTATTATGTACACCATCTAAGTCACAGAATGATAGAAGATGAAAACAATACAAAGGATGACACCATGAGCGGCCTTGTCGCTAAAAGCGATCTTTTAAAGACAACCTTTGGATAGACTTAAAAGAAGGAGCCGATACTGCCCCACGCAAATGCTTCCCCAGTCCTTTCAGGAACTCATCACTCGTGCCAGAAAGATAAGAAATATCCACATGGTGAAGGCAATACCACTGCGATTTGATTTCTACTATTCAAGCAAGAAATATCATTACAGCTGCTCTGAAGTACACAATATGTGTTGTCATTGTGACTTTTTCATAGATATTCTATGTCCCTCTTTCATATGAAAGCGAGGGGTCGAATAAAAAACAACCACAAACAAAAATTTCCCTTTCCTTCATCAAAACACCAACATTTAATCTAAAGGACTCCATTTCATCTCTACTAAGCGTAACACGTCTGAGGTAAATAAAAATCTCGTTTTTAGAGTTCCGTACCCAAAGGTTAAAAATGGGACCCTATTACTAAGACTCCGCTGTCCGTCCGTCCGTCCGTCCGTCTGTCACCAGGCTGTATCTCATGAACCGTGATAGCTAGATAGTTGAAATTTTCACAGATGATGTATTTCTGTTGCCGCTATAACGACAAATACTAAAAACAGAATAAAACAAATATTAAAGTGGGTCTTCCATACAACAAACGTGATTTTTTTGCCGTTTTTTTATAGATAATGGTACGGCACCCTTCGTGCGCGAGTCCGACTCGCACTTGGCCGGTTTTTTAATATCCCGCCCCTTTAACCACTTTACTTTGTAAATGCATCCCCCTCTCAGCCCTGTGGCAGACGAGGGGGGGAAAGGCACAAATTGCATTTACTGGGCAGACAGGGTGGGGTGAGTTAGGGCTGCCAGGCGATCTAGAATTGATTTAATTAAGGATAGAGTTCAAAGCTTCTTTTATCCTTGTTAAATGAAGTTTTGAATGCGAAAATACGTCTATAAAATATATTAGTGTATGAAAAACAACAAATGTAAATAAATACAGCAACGTAACTTTTTATGTTCTTATAAAAAACTGACCTCGTGTCGCCGTAACTTTTGATTTATTTTGTATCCTAAGTTGGATTTTCCCGCTTACAAAAAGTACCGTGTCAAGTTTTTAGCAACCCTAGCTAGGGAACGGACATCTGTTCACAGAGATATGACAACTAAATGGAATGGTTTGAGGGCTGAGGCAATTTCGCTTGGAGTATTCAATTGAGCTTTCTCATTAGTTTTACCGTTTAACGTTCATATTTAAATATTTCATAATGAGAAAGTCAGATGTATTTTAAATTTCAAGTTTGAATTAATTTGAAAAAATAGAAATGTTCTAAATTCATAGTGAACTATGCTGCAAACCAAATAACAGGTGGGGAGGGTGACATGATGAAAATGATGATTGTATCAATAAAGAGAAGTGACATCTAGATGTCGAAGTTGACAGAGATGAAAGAAAAATATATGCTTCAGCAACGAATAAGGATGATGCTATCAGTAAACTGCTACCCAGTAAATAATATCTAACCGTGACAAAGTTATTACAATCAATAACAATAATATTCCAACACGTGGTTACAAGAGTTTTAATAGTAGTTTATGCAACGACCATATAAAAAGGGTTATTAAAACACGAGTGTGGGTGATAATAGCATCACACGAGTGTTTTAATACCTAATTATATGCCGTTGCATACACTATTTTATCTTCACTCATACAGTTGAAATAAAATAAGTGGAAAAATAGTTAATTCGAATATGGCGGATATTCTCATTGCGTATTCGAATGACTGCGCAGCGCGCTCAAACATAGACAAAGATAAAAGCTGGCTCATTGACTTAAGTCAATCAGCCCGCGCCAAAAATTAAAAATAAAAAGTGTGCTTTAAAAATTAAAAAGTTATTTTATGATGCCGTTGTTTAAAAATCGAAGGAAAATGTTGAACTGTAATGGTTTTTTTTTTAAATTTTACCTATCCACGAAAAAAAAGTATGTATTTATGCATTCGGTTTTGAACTCATATTTGGAACATTACGTTGTGAGTGTAGATAAAACAATTTATTATCCACGTACAATGTAAAGAGGTTTGTGAATCATACAACGTTAATATCTTCGTGAGAACGTTAACTTGTAATGATGATATTAAAAATTATGTCTGTTAAGCACTAACTATTAGAAGATTGTTTTTTTTTAATTATAAGAAGTGTGGCAGATGTGAATGAGTAAATGTGAATAAACAATGTTTTTGAAGTAAAAGCTAAACTAATTCATAATAAGTAAACAGAAGAACATGAAAAACCTAAACAGATTCATGATCACATCACAAAATTGCATCTTCAATTCAAATCAAAGCAAGCAAGATGGTTAATCATCAATATAAAAAAGCATAGTTAAAAACAAACCCATTTTCTCATAGTAAATCCCAGAGCCAGATTCATTCAATTTACTACCATAAACACAAGCACTAGCATAAACTCAACGATTTATACGATATAACAAGAAATCAAACCATTGGATTTTTTTACTGTTTACAATTACTTCGTAAATTAACGGTAATTCAGCCAAAGAACCAAGTTTTCACGACCAAATAAAAACGAGAATGATTCGTAAAAAGTGCATTAACGAAAGAAATCATACAATAGTGGAGTATCAAAGAAAAGGCATTGTCAATTGTTTTGAAGAAAACACATGTTTTCAATTGATGGATTCGTATTTTACTTTGGTAATGAAAATATGGGACTGGGCTAAAGAATACTCAACGGTTTGAAATATTCATTTTGCTGTAAGTTCTTTATTTTTTATTTCATTTACTTTAACTATTATTATTCATCCATATATATAAAATGCTTTGTTTACTATAATATTACTTTTTTATTCCACTAACATCCTGTTCTACCCACCCTTAAAATATGTCGTTCGCAATAAACCAAATATGGAATTCGTTCTCAGTTCTTAATACTGGCGCCAGCGCACGTCTGCGGGCTATATTTAGCCACAAACGCCGCCGAACGAGGGTTGCCTGCACCAAAATATCGTGATCATGGCATTCCGTGCAGATCCGGGAGGAGAATGAAAACAAGGCTTCGCTATTAAAATAAACTTAAAATAGTTAATATTTAAGTGTTCATTTATAGATATAGAATCAGTGAAGTTATGATGTAGGAGAAGACAAGAATCTTGTAAAAAACAAGGGGAAATATTTACACAAAACAGAAATGCTGATACCTCAATATATAAACAGCAAAATAAAACACAGTCAATCTAAAAATACAAATAACGCCCTTGTCCATTCGGATATCCCACCACTTGAAAGCTCACGACTCAGGTAATATCCGCAGAGCGTTCAACCCTATCGCTAGGGAGGGAACAAGTCACGTCGGGGCCGGGAAGCATTTCCGTAGTTAATTTTGTGCAACGCAGACAGCGGTGACTGGTGACGAATTTGTAGTTCTATCAATTTTGACGCGTATGAGATGACTACAAAATGCGATAAAGTGGAAATACGGTAACAGCACGAACATTTCATTTTACTATAGTAAGCAGTTGCTTTATAAATTAACTAAAAAAAGTAACTATCTAGAATAGTTGATGGCTATACTGGAACACAATAGGAAGTACCTAACTTTAGAAATAATTAATGTTGATTTAGTTTTAAACCTTCACTCAACACATTATTTATAATAACCATAATGAATAGCTAATTGAATGACCGAGAAACAAGGTTTTTAATGACAGACAAATATTACTACGTGACATGAAAATAGGCATTACCTTCATTATTATGCTGTTTAAACGTCAATGAACGAAAAATTATTCATTCATAAATTCCACTTCATCAATACTCGTCTGTTAGACACTAAAAACCACAGAATATAGCAAAAATAAAAACTTCAGTAAACAACGGTCAAGTGCGAGTTGGACTCGCGCACGAAAGGTTCAGTACCATTATCTATAAAAAAAACGGCAAAAAAATCACGCTTGTTGTATGGAAGCCCCACTTAAATATTTATTTTATTGTTTTTGGTATTTGTTGTTATAGAACGGCAACAGAAATAGGTACATCATCTGTGAAAATTTCAACTATCTAGCTTTCACGGTTCATGACATACAGCCTTTTTTTAAGGATGGGAAATCATCAAATGACCCCTTCCGCTCCGGGTGGAGGGGCAGGGAGTGTCAGACTTTTACTGACTAAAACCCACCCATGCTCCTCCTAGTGCCTTTTGCGTTCCAGGGCCGCGGTAACTCTTTCGAACAAAATCCGCGACCCATGAGATATAGCCTAGTGACAGACAGACAGACGGACCGCGGAGTCTTAGTAATAGGGTCCCGTTTTTACCCTTTGGGTACGGAACCCTAAAAATTATTCAATAAGTGCTAAATACGGATTCAAGCGAAAACAAATAAAATTGTTGGGAGTAACAATTAGTACCTACAGTCTTTCCTTATTTGACCATTATGACATTTAATGAGAAAACCACTCATATATTTGAGGATGACTGGGTTTAGTATGACGTGGGTGCTTGCACGTCATAAATCTAATTATTCATCGTAGACCCAGGACAGCACGCCAGGTAAAGGAATACCATAAACTAAATACGAAACACACCTGAAACAAACATTCTTCTTTCCCATATATATTTGCACCAATAAAAAGGGATTTGAAAGATAAAAAAGCTAAAACCATCAAAATAAAGCCAAATATTAACAACTTTAACCACTTAAAACTAGCAGTAATCCAAGACGATAACCAGATACGTACAAAACTCCAAAACATCAAAGCAAAAATCTATAATAACTGATACCAAAAATAGACCAAGCTCGCGTATTTGAGCTGCCACAAAGTAACCGTACCGTCTTAATTGAGCAGTCAATGGCATATTTAAATGGGCAGTAGTTATAACTGGAGAACGTGATAGAATGCTCTTTGGGCGAGAATTTCTCGGTAAGCTTAGAATGGCAGACCGTCCGGAGAGATTGTCCTTAAAAGATGGACAGACAGATAGAGTCCCTTCGAAGATGGATCGTTGACAACTGGAAATGTTTTGCAATGGAAGCCAAGGGGCGAAGAGTATTTACTTTGGTGACTAGTCAAGATGGAAAATTCCATGGATAACTGTTTTGATTGATCAAATAAATATTGTGGTTTCTGGAATTAGTGACCTAATTATAAAACGTTTCTTTGGAATTCGGGTGGGGAAGTACTTCATGTTGACCATTTTTAGCCTCGATGGCGAGGGAATAAATGAGTTTAATTTTATAAAGCTTCTGCCTTATATGAATGTACCGCAAAATGTGAGGAAACTAATAGTTTTAATATCAGGATATCATTGTTGATCAATATTATAGTCACAAACATGTACAATACAATTTTTTTTAAGAGATTTTAATTTAGGCTACGGGACATCATAAACATGTCACATGTCCCACATGAACACGGCAGTGGACCAAATCTTGTAACACGAGTATCAGAGAGTTCTGTTACGCTTTCGTGGTGTTTTGAATGTGCTCATTAGTTGATGCCTTGGATAGACAACATAGACATCAAAACGGTGAACTTATTATATGCTAAGAATTTAGAAGCTTGTTTCTAGAATCTGTAGCTTACTTGCAGACAGTATGCAATGGAAATAGGCGTTGAATTAAAGCAACTGTTGTTTATGCACCTATCTACCGATGAACATGACAAAATTGAAGAGGCCTTTGTAGGCCATCGCGTGTGCGAAAGACAATAGCTGATTACAAATATAACAATCAACATTGCACATGCAATCGACACAGGTATAGCTTCGCCTACTAATTAGAAATTTCACCATTACCACAGCCAAAATTCGAGTTAATCAGTCAGGTTTGGTCTTACCGATGTCAACAGTAATCGAAGCCTCGAAATACAGGTACCAAGTTTAGTGACGGATGACAGGTTCTCAATAATGTAGTGACAGATTGTCTATGACCGTCATGGTAACCTATTAGCCCCAATTGACATGGCGGCTTGTGTGGTATAGTAAACAGCTGATAGGTGTTATAGATACATAATAGAATAGAATAGAATACTCTTTATTATGTACACCATATAAGTTACAGAAAAAAAAAATAGATGAAGAAAACATTACATAGGGTGACACAATGGGCGGCTTATTATACATATAATAATGATTTTAATAAGATTGTTTTGATTGTTGTAACTTGACCGTCTAGTTTCATGTCAAACAATTTATATTTAAGGTTAATACGAGTCCATATTTGTAGACTGGCGAACAGTTATTGTTCAACATTACTTTCAACCAGTGATTGTGAGGTATCCAGAAATCGATTGACTCTTTATATTCCAGTTAATGCGTGTTATAATTGTATTCAGAGGCAATATTGACGCAGGTTGTTTGGTTCTGGTTTGGTTGCTTCTAACTGTTACTTATTGTACTTATTTCTTCTGAAGTTATTGTTTGAATATTCGGTCCAAAATGTAATTTAATTTCCGATTTGGGTCTAAAATTAGAACAGTCGTTCTCATCACTGACTATGACATTTTCTTGTGCACTTAATTTCAATATAATATCCTGTCGGATATACTTGAGATGACCGATGTATCCAAATTTTAACATTGACCGAAATATACGTTCGTTTCAGAACGAAACTAAACGTGAAACATGGTTTCCTGCTTTATCTTCGTCAGGGAAGGAAAAAATTACTCTTTCCTGTTGACTAACCAGAAATACTCGCACTCGGTTATAGTGGTACTTTATCAGATCGTGAAACGCTTTAAGCTGGACAGAAACGTTTTTATAGAAATAATAAGCTGCCAGAAAAACTCCCTGCCTATCCCTAAACCCGTAAGCACACTGAACATACAATTCACTAAAACGTGTCGGTTATCGTGGTACTATTTCTAGTGTACAAGTACTGAACAAGGTCGAGGCGATATAAACAGAAGCGTCTGTTTTGTGCGAACGATGTTACACCATTCGAGATGTGGTGCAGGTGGGAATGATGGGCGTCAATGGGAGGCGATGGTGATGGAGAATTTATAGTTCAAAGCTAGGAATGGAGACGGTTGTATCAACCATTGGTGGTAGTAAGTGCTGATGAATATCTATCCATTATTCGATACATACTGAGTTAAGGATATAATCAAGACGAAAACACAGACTGTAGCGATTACTACAAGCAAAAAGCATTCAAAAGAGAACGCGCATGAAAAATACAATATTATTTACATATAGGAGTAGGGGAGTTAGCGACCACTCCTACCGCACCCTTGTCGAAGCAGTTTTGTAAATGGCATATGGCAATATATTATTGTGGAGGTGTGTTGATCGCAGTAAGTGAACGTTCAAAAAGCTTACTTCCTGTCGTTGACATAATACAATAAGAGTGACTCTGACAGGGTCATCTTTTACCAGTAGCAAAAGTTCTTATAAGAATAATATAAAATATTGACATAGGTACCTACTCGATACAGAGATGTGATAGAATATGGACAATATTGTGTATTAGTATATTGCCAGTAAACCTAAGCGATAAGACAAAGCCTGGTGATCAAGCATTATATACAACCATAGAGTTATGAAGGATTTAAAATCATGTAGGTCACCTAAACCAACCAGGCCGCAGACGAATGTATCAAATGCAGACATTTAACAAATCAAAAAATAAACTTGAATCACTTCAATTAACCTTACCAATCCTAGACCGGAATTCAGGTTTCGAATCTCAGAACTTAAACGTTTTAGCTCAAACTAGGTACTCTTCCTGACCAATCAAATCTAATTGCTATGACGTGGAAACCACATTAAACATGGATGAAAACATCGTACGTTAAATGAATCACATTATATTAACAGATCCGACTTAATTCAATTTTATTGTAAAACCACAGCAACATCACACGACGAATGAAAATTAACACGAAAACATTTGTGTGTATTTCAGTTTGAGGTTTAGAAAAATAAAAGTCTTTGAACTATACGAATGAGTCTTCAAGGAAATATTAGATAATCATTATGATGAAAACCACGGAAAGGATACTGACAGGGCTTGACAATTTAAAGCTGTCCATGCAGGATGAAATGTGGACGACACACATAAAATAGGATGTCTAAAACATTATTGTCATGATTATGAATTCCAAAGATATAAAAGCTGAACTGAAATTTACGCTAAATCCAAATAACGGTTTTATGTCTGTTACTATAATTCATCGAAATAACATGATACAATAACATAGCACAGAATTTGGCAAGGAAATAACAAGCTGTAACACCAAAACATACTTTTTACGTGGTTGAACATAAACCTGGAATTTACAAATAACAGAGCAAATACGTCAGTAGTACTGAATACTGGAACACCACCGTACCTGGTAAGACTTACAGCTGACGTCAAAAATAGTGAAAGCTAGGATGACGAACAAAAATAGATCACTACTGCAGACGTTAGAGATGTCGATGACAACTAGTTCACAATGTTAACAAACTATGAACAGATCGAAGTCACGCAGAGCACCAAATTAGCACGTAATGTACCGAGAAGAAAGACGTAAACGGTACCAAAAGTTAACAAACATGGTTGCTGAATAAAATCTGTGTTGAATTAAGTCTACAAAATATTAAAGAAAATGTAATGTTAACTTAGACGATAAAGTAAGAAACCACAGTTTAATTACTGATGTTAAAACAAATCTTGTAACATCATCATCATTATAGTGTGTATAGTGAAGAATATTCTAAGACTACTAGAGCTAATAGCTTTAATACCCTAGAAGCAATAACATCGTGATAGCTTTACAAATTGCAATTTATAGACTGTAAAGACCCCACGTGGCACCGCCCGCAAAATGTTATGTCTATGACAACATAGGCTAATACCATGTTAAAGATTGAATACGTTGTTTTTGTAGACATCATGGCCATTCAGAACAAGTTTTCAGTCCTTGGAATCATTGATTGGACCTGTATTGTCTCATTTATGATAGAATTATCAGTAGGTGACAAAATAAACAACAGAGTTATTATTACTACTCAGTTCCATACATCTCTTACTAGCTATTGTTCTCTAATTCCCCGACCGGTTTTCTTTTTCGTTCTGTCAACCATATTGAAAATTATTCGCGATGGGTGCGCTGGAGTCGAAAATGACATCATTTCTGTGACACACAGCTCTTAGAACTAGACAGTTTGTGTTGGGATAATTGCTCGATAATTTGTCTAGAATAGAATGCGGAAGATTTTGGTCACGGATGGAATAAGAACATTATGAAGTGATGTGAGCATAATTATTATGGTAATTGATATCATCGTCACGCTTTACATCTTTAAGATTAGAGGTTTGTTAGAGCATTCTCACAGTTTCATTGTTTTAATCATTTTAGTGAAGTCATCTGTATTTTTGTAACTATGATTCGAAACCTTTCTATTCATCTGATCGAGATTAAAACTGATCATATTTCTAATTCAAAAATATTTTTCCTCAGCACATTGACCTTTTAGAACATGGCTGGAATTTGAACTATTTTTGCACCGGTTTTTAGTTTATAAATGAAAAACCATAATGACTGACTCACCACGTTTTTAACATCAAAAATTGTTTACGAATTTGAATGCTAGAATGCAAGTCTTGTAGGTGTGTTACGTCTTGATTCTAAAATAAGTTGATGTAAGTGTTATTTTTAAACCTCTTAATAGTTTTACAATTTAAAATGCAACATTATTCTTGTTGATGTTGTGTTGTGCTTCATGGTTAAGGAATATAAAGGTGCGTCTAATGTTTGTTTAGCTTCACATACGTTCGTTTGTACATGTGTATGTAATGTACTTGAGTTTAATTCAAGAGTGGCCAACGTAATCTGTTTAGCAACTGTTTGCTAATTGCGGGCTATTGGAATTGTAAAACCTAACACGTTTCTTCGGCGAATTACTTGTTTGAAGGTGAACATCCTTTGGCTTAGCACGGTTGTGTTAGATTTAAGGAAAATTGTGCATTTATCTTCGATGGAGGACATTATTATAAGCTTTGTACACATATGATTTTAGTACAACGACGGAGTTCGAAAAGCCGACTTCCAACTGGCATAATTGAATATTAAGGGCTTCGTAGAAGTCAATAAAACAAAATACGTCCTTAATCTTCTTAAAACAGAACACGTAGATACCAAATCAGGAAACACAAAGGTAAAGACGTAACAGCCAATCAAAACATGGAAATCTACACCTCTGCCCAAAGCGTTCAGCAATGATCCACCCACCTATGCGAAGTCGCACCAATCAAATAAAAACAAGGTTTTATTCGCCACATGACTAAACAATTGTTTTGCGGGTCTCGTGAATCAGCTGGGATGAGAATATGCGACCTTGCTATCGTTACCCTGCCTAGTGACGGCAACGTGTCATTCATAATGTAATCATATTTTTGGCAACAGTGAGCTGATAGGTATTAAAAGTATTTTTATGATGCTTCCTTGTCTATAGTCAAGAAAGAATAATCTAAATCAAAGTACTGCCACTATGATACAGAAGGCACAACTTAAGATATTGAACATCAAAATACCAATGGACGACCTGTGTGAAAGATGATGAGCCTATGGAAGAAAAAAATATGCTGCGCCGACCCCATATGAAAGGGAGAAGGACAATGATTCAGAACAAAATTGTGATAGTAGGACCGGCAACTAAAGAATTTAAGGACCATTATTTGGTAAGTAGACCGACTCACACTTAACCAGTAAACAGAAAGGAACGGAGTTGCTGATGTGTATATTAAAAACACGATAAGAAAAGAAAGTTACGTGATAAAACGGAAAGTATGTATCATGAAAATAAATATACTTTCCAGCAAATATACATTTAAGTAGCGATGCCTTTGACAACAGCTGATTCCACAATTCAAAAGCAAGTATGATGAATCAACCACGCCGCTAAGTACATGTCACCAGTCATCACTTCTCAAGGGAATCGTTAAAAGCATCTAAGGGACATCAGGTAAATGGTCAGAGTGTCCTTTACATTGATGACATCATGGTCACTGCGGTCAGCGATCGCTAAGCGTCGTCATTACATTATCCCTTTAGGATGGATCATTGCTGGATTTAAAGAGGAAGCTTGATCATAAAATGTTATGTGACGGTTATGGTCTACTACTATATTATTATGAGCCTGTAAATGGTCGTTACTGTTTGTTTCTTATTAAATGGTGATAGTCAAACTCATACCATCATATGATTCTTTTCGTATATCATCATTACGCATGCTTCCTCCGAATATTTTGGCTAAGTTATACCCATAACATACCCACATAATGCCAGTGGGAGCAACGATGTTTGATGAGCTAGTGGGCCATTTCTCGGTACAAATATATCGAGTTGGATTATCAAAAAGTATAGGCAAAACACAAAACGATACATCTCTGAAATATCTTCCTCTACTTACCAACCACAACGATTAACAAAGAACAACAAATTCAAAACCAAACACACTACCGACCAAGAAACTCGTCCTACATTCGTTTCCCGTCAAAACATTGTAGCATTTCTATTTGTACCGACAGTTCGGTTAAAAGCATCATCAATAACTCGCATTCCAGTCGCAGTTGGT
The DNA here is from genome assembly GCA_947386135.1 of Melanchra persicariae. Taxonomy (NCBI): domain Eukaryota; kingdom Metazoa; phylum Arthropoda; class Insecta; order Lepidoptera; family Noctuidae; genus Melanchra; species Melanchra persicariae. The sequence goes on from OX376668.1 coordinate 12,946,429, forward strand.
ACAAATTGAGCTGATAAGGACACAAAAGTGCATTGTGTGAAGCTGCGACTCGTGGGTGGTGATGATAATGACACAGTAACCTTGTGGAATAAGATTACTGGGGTAACTTTGTTGTTGTTTAAAAGTGCTTTGAAGTGCAAATGGGACTGTGTTGTTAACGTTCTAGAGATATTGTTTTCATTCATCTTATTTGGAGTACGTGGATTGCGGAACTTAAAATTAATAAGAACCTGGATGAAATACGTACAGAGCAAGGATGCTTGTCGCAAAGGAAGGACGCCTGATTTCAGCACGGGATGAATCTACTGTCAATGAAAATGGCTCGAAAAACCGCTGAATTTGTACGATTCAATCTAAACAAAAATTGTTTACAAATTTTTGACAGTTGCTATAAACATGGGTTTATTCAAAATAACTCGTCTAGTTCATTTTAATGTCTACATGTCGTGTTCACATTTTTGGTTAAATCAATAATTTGACAATTGCGTGTGTAGTTGTACTAAAGACACAGTTTGATTCAAGGACAGGGGTTTGTTGATGTCGAAACAAACTTTTGTGTGGGACTCTGTAGGGGCATTATCGTGAAGTTTTGTTGGTTATATTAGCAGCTGTTTAATACTTTCTTGATTATTTCTCTTTCAGTCTTGTTTTCTAATAGAATGTAGCAGATACTTTCTCATTTTATTGTATCATCCTTTAATTTTACCGTTAAATCCATAAAATAACATAAAATCAATTGCTGCAATGACATTTAATTCAAAACACGTCATGCAATCGTAAAACCACACCCAACAGCTTTTAAATTAAACCAAACTAAATGGCACTAAACACTGTCAAAATTTCTATAAACTTTTGTATGCAAAAGATTTCCTCAAGATCTGCGTCCATTTTTGTATTTTTTTTTCGGCACGCTCGGCTGAGCGTCTAAAAGAGAAAAAAGGCGAAATGAGTGAAGAATCAACACGCTGAAGCCTCATGCGCTGGTATCAACTCCAACACAAATAAGTATGAGATCATACTGTTTTGTATAAGGTACCAAGCTAAGTTGACCTTTCCTGCTCATAAATAAACAATTGTTACAGATGTGATGAACATGAAATGGTGAAAAATAAATCCTTAATGCAGATGAAACACAGTTCCAACATCAGCCCAAGAATATTTCTGCGACCTTGCCAATACCAACACAGGACTGTCATTTGGCTTCTAAGACCAATATATAAATAATCGGAGCAATAGAATATTGTTGAAAGTTGGTCAACTAATATTTCGTAATGAACTTAACATTTCGTTTAATCGATTCCTTGAAAGATTGCATGAGAACCAAGTCGCTACAAACGAAACCTATATTTACAGTGATCTATTCAGTCTGCAAGTCTAGCAAATTTATTATTAACTTCAAAAGTTTGTACGGTAGACTCCACTGATTGTACATACGGGTATACATCAAGATATAAGTTGCCAATGTAAACTGGCCTCGCATGATATAGGCTTTTCATAAATGAAAAAGTCAGCTAAAGTTGGAAATGTTTAACTTGATAATGTCGACATTTATACTTGACTCAGGTCTTAATATTCTGGTCTACAGGGTGGTCAGTGAATTATTAAGAACTAAGCCTGTGGTTTTGTTGTCGATGCGTCATGAAACTTGTTTTCAACTTTCAAGTGTATTCAGTTATATTTTTGTGTGAATACCAGTTTGTGTGGCCCTCAGGCTGGGTTAATATTGTTGCTTGAAATGTCAAGTATGAATTTGATTTTTTTAATGTTTTTTTTACGTACTATTTCCGACTGTTATTAAATAACTTTTTTATCACATAAACTTGTATTATGCATAAGTTATGAGTTGACAGATTCTGCTTAACATGCTATGGCTAATAATCCCATTTTTTGACAGGTTTTCAAGCTATAGAACGGGTCGAGAAATATTCTTGGCCTGTTGCGGAACTGTATAACATCTGGACTAAGGATTTATTATTCGCAATTACACGTTCATACTCGTGTACAGTTGTTCAATTGTTTATTAATGAGCAGTATTTCCTTGTTATCCACTAACTCACTACATTGGTCCACATTTGTACACATAGCTATGTACATATATGGTCCTACATATTTGATACAAAATTCCCAAATCAATCTGAATTCCCAGCCTTAAAATGAAGTCATGCGAACACTGATTAAGACTCATATGACAGATCAATTACACTTTCTACAAAGTTACGGCATCAAACAAGCAAAGCGATTGGCAGGAAAGACAAGGCAATTAAACGGATTAGGAGCAAATTAGGGAAGTCAAACGTGGGACCGACAAAGGTGGTGTCAAGCGGATACTTGTAATTATATTTCCACGCATACCTATGAGATTTTAATTCCTGTGAATTGTGATATGTTAAATACCAGTATTTTGATGGTAAAACCCAGAAAATTGAATATTTGCATTGTTAATGTTTACTACATTCAACAGTTTTGTGCATGAATTTGCATACAAAACTGTTGAATGCAGTGTTGATGAATGAATAATAAAAAATACATCAATTTCAGGATAAACTTAGGACTGGGAAGTTTTTTGGACAGTCCCGAAACTTCTAATCTATTAATGTCGCTAGAACTGGGTGGATCTTAATCTTTCGTATCTTCAACATATAAAACATGGCAAAGTTTATCTCCACTGATAAAAACAACAGTTATGATAATGAGAAGGTGGAAATTAACGAAAACAAATTCACCAAATCAAAACTCACTATGAAATCAACTTAACCGTAACAAATCAAGAATTTTAGTCAGCCCCATATTTATATTGACCCAACTGCCTATTCCATTAAATAGCAACATATTAAACTGTTATTCGTTTAATGTGTATAATATTTATTTTATGCAGAGATTCCCAGTTATCCTGCGCAACCTACGTGTGTGAGTTACTCATAAATATGCGTATTTCTTGAAACAAGGATATTTTTAATAATAATGACTAAGGTCACGAACTCACGTGTCATGTTGAACATGGTTCAATTATTATTGTGGGACATAAATACCATCATAATTATTACTGAGATGAAAACTAATAGAGAAGTACAGACAACTGCGTCGGCAAAAATTAATTCGAATATGGGCAAGAGATACAATGAAGGAATTCAAGTTTTCGAAATTCCATATAATATTGTTAACCACACCATTGGGTACTTTGACTTCGTGTTTTAAGTAGCACCAAAAAATGTAAAACACTTTTTATCTGAGGGCTTAGCGTGAGTTTCTTAACGTACTCGTAAACGTTCGCTAAAACGTCAAAGGTTTTCCGTTATTAGGGTTCCGTATCCAAAGGGTAAAACGGGACCCTATTATTAAGGCTCCGCTGTCCGTCCGTCTGTCACCAGGCTGTATCTCATGAACCGTGATAGCTAGACAGTTGAAATTTTCACAGATGATGTAAGTATTTCTGTTGCCGCTATAACAACAAATACTAAAAACAGAATAAAATAAATATTTAAGTGGGGCTCCCATACAATAAACGTGATTTTTTTGCCGTTTTTGTATAGATGGTACGGAACCTACCGTGCGGGAGTCCGACTCGCACTTGTCCGGTTTTTGTCACCAGACGGTTATTCAGTTTCAATACAAATTGGCGTTTATATTAACGCGATCGAGAACGTTAAAAATACCCACACTAAGGCCACAGAACAGTTAATCAAATTCAAGACAGCATATTTCCACATAATTATGGGGTTTTTTGAAAACGGATTTTTTAAATACCCAATCAATTACATAATTCCCAAAAACTAACATTAAATCAGGGAATTCCAAAAGCCATGAAACTATACAATACGGATAAAGACTTCTTAAGTAAATTACATCAAATAGCACATTTAAGCTTATGAATGATTTATTTTGATAACAGTTTGAACTTTGAATCAAGACAACCTTCAGAAACCTGTTGGATTGGATTGATTTTTCTAAGAAATATATGACATAACTTGTTATATACGGAGAATACGAGGCAGTACTCATATCATCACACATCAGGGAAAACATTTCCAGTATATTTTAACCTCTCATTCTACGAAAATACACTTTGAACGAGGTCCGCTTGTACTGGACTGTACAGCTTGATGTGTGGTTGTGTGTCTATGTCTAGGTCACGCAATGCCTGAAGCTCTTCCGTAAGGTTTTTCTTGGGATTAGAAATAACTTGTTCTATACTGTGTTGGTGTAGAAGCTTTTTAAGTTTCAATGCATCTGATTGTTATGGATTTGTTGCCTCTGTTAGTTTGACTCTGACTTCTTCAACACAAGTAATGCTCTACCCGCGACTTCGTACGCGTATATCCCGTTGTTTCCCGTTCTCGTAGGAATTTCCCGATCTCGTATAGCCTATAGCCTTCCTTTTTTCCTTCCTTTATGAATGTGGCTATCATACACAAAGAGAATTTCCAAAATCGGTTCAGTAGATCCAGAGATTACCCCCTACAACCTCCCAACCTTTACCTCTTTATAATATTAGTATAGATTAAAGTGATTGATTTATGGTAATGTTGATTTGTTTGGATTTCTTGTTGTTTTATCTTGATTATCCGTAAGCAGAGGTTCGGTTACAAACAACAAGCAACAAGCTTTCAATACATTTACAGTCCCCTTTATAAAAATATCTATGTACTTAGAATATTGTTAAACACATGCTTACTACTTCCTAGTTGAGGAATTTTAGTCAATGTTCATGATTTGTATGTATCTCAGTTTTGTGACGATAAACACTTTTTCTGTCCTTTCATGTGCTGAAGAACTGTTTAGAGATTGTATACGAATCAGAATGCTATTCTCTAATAGGAAAACAAGACTTTCTCTCACAATCAAACCCTCGAACATTTTAATAGAAGAGCTGTAAGCATCTATATATCCTATCTTTTGGTCATCTTGGACACCGTTACAAACCCATACGATTACCAACGAACATAAATTACACGGGACATCCAGCAAGCCGGGTTCCCATGCGATTGAGAAATAGTTTGAAGCCATCGACTGGTTTATAAACTAATGACTTCTCCGGAGGAACGTGAAAATATTCTCGGAGCGGATCATGTGTTGATGTGGATGATATGGATGGATCTATCTAGGTTTGTAGTGAACTAGTGACTTATGTTAGATTATGTATGTCGCAGCCAACTAGCTTAATCAGACGTTTACTTGGCTGACTAGCCTTTTCATTGAACGGCGCCGTCCGTTTAATCAGTGGCCTAAGTGACCTAGCTAAGATGTCTGAATTAGGATGTCCGTATCATCCAATATAACTAGGTTGGTGAGGTCAGATCAGTTGTCATGAAAACCGATGTTCCGATAGCGAATTCACAACTAGGGGACGCTCCTTGATTGACAAACTGACACGACGATCAGTGTGCCAATTCAACAAATTTTGTGATCAACATTCTCATTCGCATCTCAATTGCAATCTGTCAAAAAAACCCTCAATACATACAGATTGCGACTGTCATGCGCAGGCGAACGTTGCTTTGAAACGAGTAGAATTGGCGGGGGTCAATTCAGCTGGAAATCAGGGGTGATTTCCAGCTGAATTCGACTGGATGTGCAGGGAGCTTAAGGCGTTATAAAGTAAAAACTTTACAAATGAGTTACAAAGCCACCCCAGAGCTTGAAATGACCTGGATACTAACTATCATAAATATCAAATATCGGAGAACGCTCGTATTTTTTAAAGCATTTTAACCTAGATTAAATTCACTAAATCTAAATTCTAGCCAGTCCAAACATTTAGTAGAAATTCCTCGATGTATAGTGTCATAACTTTAAAATAAAAAGACGGACCATCCGTCAATCATGCTGGAGAGCATTTGTGTAAACATTGAAGCAGATAGGTATTGCCGAGTTACTTGTGTCTTTACGATTTTTCACATAATTGTATGACGTCACGTTGTGTTCAAAATGTAGAGATTTATAAACGGTCTTTAAAGAGCTTAAACTGTATGGGTACTCAAATGTTATTTTAGGAAGTTCTTGTTTAGTGCTACGAGGGTAGCACTAAAATTATTTAAACAAAAACTTCCTTTTGGGTGTTTTTTTTACTGTTGTCATACACAGTATTTATAATCATGATGTCAGTGCCATTTCTGAGAAATAAACTTCAAGTTCAAAAACAAACGAACTAGGTAAGTCTATAAAAAGTTTTGCTCTCTTATCATTGTTTTTCTTCTATCAGACTTCTGATAGAATAATTTTAATTTCACAAAACATTGGCGACAATCTTCATTCAAAAAATGGTGTGTTAAAAAAGAAACAAACCGTAGCATACGCTCATAAGCCGGACGCTCACGTTTCCGAACAAAAGGATATCCAAAAGGAAACAACGAAATGCCAAGAACGTCACTAACACCTGATGCACAACACTACACTGTCATTAAGGCACGATGTCATTGCCATCACTAAATTTCTTTCTTTAAAAAAAAAACACTAACACATCCACTACACAGGCACTTTCTAAAAAGCTGAGTTATTATACTTGTAGCAGCACGTCAGTTACACACCGATCCTATCGGGAGACTGACCCGCGAGCGCACAGATATAAACAAGGGGAGCGAGCGAGACGGACGTATGATGCACCTGTGCACTTCAAACTGAATGGTTCGCAAAACGAGAAGGCAATAAAACAAAACGCACATTAGAACGAGACGCGATTATTCTCAAGCATTTGAAACGCTCAATTAACAAACGTCCGAACTCAATTTTCTCGCAATTCAAAATTATATTTTAAAAGCCTATAAATAGAGTACTTTTTGGAACTGTAAAGGAAAATGTATTTAGTGAGTGAGTCGCCGTATTCAGGGTCAACATATGGCGAAAAGGAGCCTGTGTCCGCCAAATTCCATGGTTTGAACATAATGTTTGTATGATTGTTTCAACTAGACCGGGTTTCTGTTTGGTTAGTAAAACAACATAATTATGTTTGGCGTCCTTAGATACGTTCGCGATTTACTGTTTCAATAAAGCTAAAATTATTAATAAAGTTCGCTTTGTTCAAGGTATTGTTGTTAGCTGAAATGTTGGATTGAGTTTGTTGAATGAAATAATAGTCTAGGATTGAACTTTATAACCGTTTATGAAGATGTCAGAGAATTGATTTGATAGAATGACGAATAAAAAAACAAATGCTTAAGGTTTGAAAGCACAGTTGGAAAGAGTTCATTGATAATTCGAAAAATATCTAAATGAAGTGAAGAACAAAAACAAGATCGAGATGAAAGAAATAAAAGCACCTACTCCAATTGGAAAGCCATAGAGGAGGCTTTTGCCCAGCAGTGGGAAAAAAGGCTTACAGTAACTCCCCAAAGATACTACCACAACAAAAAATTGGTCCAAACATTTCAAGAATGTTGGTCAAACTTGTCTTTATATGCCAAATGCCAATCCTTTAACGGTTGACCAATTAGCAACAAGTAATAATGGTCAACTGGTAATGAACCTTGGACTTGACAAGTTGAACTACCTGTGGATGCAAGTGCCAAGAATTTGTGACGAAGACTGGCACTTGATAGTGACAAGTCAAACTTTGGTGCTGGTGTAAACGAGGGAAATTCTGGACTCAAAAATTGTGAGAAGCTTTAAAGATAACTTTAAGGGAAATTCTACGAAAATTGAATTAGAGAATAATCAAATCGATATACAAGGTATTAGAGATTTAATTAAAAACTGAAAAGTGGTTATTGTACTTATTATTATGAACATGGTACCTACTAAGGGACCGACCTTAAAATCTCGAAAAAAAATCAATAATTTGCATAGCTCGTCGTAATGAACTGAACAGTTGGTTTTTTTGAGAATTAGTCTCATAGTAAAAGTTGTTTAAAATAATGAATACGATGACCCCTTTTTAGGTTTTGGGTTTAATTATTTACACCTTTTATGTACTACACAGATTTCAGAAAATCTGGGTACCTAAGGTGACAAGGCGTTCATAAATCCGACAGTACTAGTCGAACTCGATTCCAAAATTCTTTGAATAAATGATCAAGCAAACCAAAATCGATGTGCGTAGCATGCAGGTTCCAATTACTGTGTGTGGGGAATTTGAGCATGACGTCATCGCTTGGTCGTTATAAACCTAACCCCACTGGTCTACTTACATAGGGTTATACAGAATGCAGGTTCCTTCATTATAGGGGCAATGAAAAAGACGATTATGTTTGGCAGTTGATAACTTGGGGTTACTTCAAACTTTAATTTGTAAGCACTATATGAAATATTATGGAAATTCAACACAGTCATTTAAATACAGTTAAAGACAGAAATATCAAACAAACAAATACTTGTGAGGAATTGATTGCTGAGGAAAAATCTTTGTTTCTTTGCGAATATTCTGACGTCAAATGACAACTCTGATAAAATGGAAGCTTTTCTTAAACAATAATTATATTGATGACTTTAACGATCTCCGATAAACTGACTATTGTTCAAAATTACGTTTTCCTGGTTACTACGCTATCATAAGTACTAACGTAAAGTATAGTTTTCAAAACATTTACGATAGGCTTAGGAAATCCCTTTCTGACGTACTTACTTTAAACAATAATGAATAAGTCTATGAAGCATACGTAAGCATTAGAAACGTACGTTTAGGTATAGATGATTTTGTTGACGTATAAGAAAAAAATACGCCATATCTCAATATAGACAATCTTCAAGCTGCTTCAAAACATCGTAAAGGAAAAAGAATCAACATTTTTTAATAAAAAGAGAGATTGGATCTCATAATCAGATTCAGTCAAAAAACCTTCACAGCTAGTCTTATGATCCCCTACGCGTCGGCGTCGCCACATCGACTAATTCTGTGCTTAACAGTTCATTGGTCCGCTTATTCTTATATTATTGTACAGCCATGAAATGTCTAGTTCCTTAACAGCATTGAAATATATGTCACCATTTACCCGAACTTCAAAAACATTCAGCAAAATGTCAGCCGTGTAGAGAACTGCCAATTTATTTTCATCAACTTCCGAAGTATGTAACTCATCTTTCAACTAGCTATCACCGACAGCAATTTCGAGAACCACTCCGGAGTTACCAACCCGTGTAGTGTAAACATTGACATATATTCCGAAAATTTTGGTGTTTAACACAAGCATTAGTTTCCCATTAAATATTGTTCTGAGAACAAGTCTACCTACTTCCTACGATTGAGCGAGGTTGTAAGGAAAACATCAGGAATACTTTTTCTCGGTAAAGAGATTTAGTTATTGTAAGATTAATCGTTGGAAACGTGGCACATAAGGAAAGAGGCCTACGGGTAGTGGACAAAACCTGCTGTCGATGATGATGATTTTAAAGGTGAAGCCATATTGAAAGCTTCCAGCAATCAATAACAAAGCCTGAGTAGTCTGTAAGGGTGGTGCCTTAACAAACAAAGCAAAAATTTAAGATTTCTGGAAATATATTATCTTTTTATCTAGCAATACAGATGCAAGTATTAACGCTGAAGGAAATTCCATCAGTAAGAAATATTATTGATCTCTTCCCTTTTATGCTTTATATTGTAACCCTATTTCATTTTCTCCATAAACAAACAGCATCGTTGCTTTAAAATGAATTAAATTTTTTAATCAATGAAATAATCTATAAACACAATTAGCATTCTTGTTGAGAGAAAATAACCTCACTACCGACGACAGATCCACTTCTTGAAGCTGAAAGCATTACATAACGAAAGTAATCATCATAATTTTAGGCGACAGTCGTTTACGGCTGAACATGGCCATACCGTGGACTCCCGCAACTTATCAGATCATCAGTCCACTTTGTCATAGGCCTTCCAACGCTGTTTCTTGCGGTACGCGATCGTCACTTCAGAACCTTTCGGCCCCATCAGCCAACAGAAATATGTGATGAATAAAACGCCTCTTAACATTTTTACAAAGCCATTACGTATTGGTTCCTCATACTATTTTCATACCTGAACATTCCACCATTACCAGACGATTCGCAACGAATGGCGTAGCGCCGCCTCTTAAAAGCCCGTTCTCCGCAAAACATTACATTTCATGGTTCGAACGAATCGTAAACACAGCTGCCTAAGTTTCCGGGCGAACCAATCTTACTATGATTTGAAGAATGAGATGTAACTAAACTGTTTCTCGTGTTGAATATTGAAACGATAAATAATAGATATTAGTGCTATCATTGACGTGTTGTTACTAAAAGTTTTAGATGCAAGGCATGCTACGTAAGCTTCTAGTATTTGTGTGTTACGGTCAAGGTGCAAGGTCTGAATACAATTTGAATTTTTACATCGTGTGCAAAGCTCTCTTTATAAATATTTTATTGCTTTCAGAGTCAGTCCCAAAACATCTTTAGAAATAGTTTCTATAAGCTCAGCTGTTAAAACCTTCGAATCTTAGTGTTTTTGTTTTGTTCCGACTTCTAATATATCAAGACATGCTCCATCATAGACCACATCATCAATTTCCATCAGTTGATATTGTGGTCAAACGCAAATCTGCTAGTAGCTTAAGGTTAGTTTAGCCACAATCTTCAGTACTGGGCCTAAAATCACCCAATAAGACTTCAAAGTTATGATTCTTATAAGATTTGATATTTCGCCAATAATAATTCCTGTTTAGTTATTTGGAGTGTTTTGCTGAAAGCAGTTGGAACTAATTCGGGATCATGTTCGATACGTGTCATGGTACTCATGCGTAGCAATGCAATTGCACATTCCATTCCGTACGACATCGATACACTAGGTACTAGGAAATGTTAGCTTTATTGTTGGTAACGAGGTTTTTCACTTCACTTTTACAACTGTAAATCTAGTATTGGATTGACAAATCTAGTTCCACTATTTGTTCATTTAATATTGTGGTTTTATTTGTGATGTAGGAGAATCGAATTCGCAAAGCATAGTACAAAAGTTCAGCTATTTCAACGAATGCGTCTTTTAAATCAAATCAGATCCTCCTTTGGACAGCCCATTGTTGCAGCTTATTATTTTTTAAGCTCTTATTGTATTTTTTGGTGTAAACTTAAGAGTGTTACTGTCTGATTGCCATTGACAACGATTTGGATTAATTTTTTGATGCCTAATTATGTATTTTGTTTTTATACGCGTTTGTACATAGTTTCGCCATTATTAGTTTAGTTGTTTATAAGTATTTAGTAGTTCCTTTAGGTTACTTTTAAATAATTATAGTTCTTTAAATGTTGATAAATAAAAATGTATCTGTAATAGGATGATTTAATAAAAAGTAATTGTTATTTTATTCTGGTTTTTGCTTGTATTGTGTACAAACAAATATTTAAAATGCCGTGTATAACCCGCATAACTTGGGGGATAACCCGCATTATTGCTCATTTATACCACAAATAAATATTTTCGTTCAGTTTTTCCTTAGATACAAAACTAATTTGCACTACCTAATTATTATCTTTATTAATTGCCTCAATCAATTGTAGCGTCATGCAGCTCAAATCAATCTACCAAGATATCTGGAATAGTGAAGCATATATTCCTGTCCCACTTCCCAGATTCTTAATACTCTTTCCCAGTTATAATTACAATTTCGTCGAACGTTCTCTTTTTATGTAACTAGTTCTGGGTTGATTTTCCCGTGAAATTGACTGTGTTGGGCGTATTTACTGAATCAATGATTTATAGAACTTTCCTTGGAGGAGCAGTTTTAGGAACGGCTCGATGATATAAGTGTTTGAATTGTTATTGATTGCTATCGCTTCGGGGAGCGGAGATTTAGGTTTTTTGGAAGAGATTTACTTTGTTTTAACTTACTTTTTTATTAATACAAGGTACACTTCTATAAACCCACCCAAATCAATCTTCAAGAAGAAGAAAATTTAAGAAATACCATGAATGGTAGCCGTCAGATGAATCATAACCAAAATTCTTTAGCGACATGGAGTGTTGCCAAAGAATACTCCAACTACTTTAATTACAAAGTATAATGTTCTCGGAAACATCAATAATATTGAATGAAGGAAACCCGTTTTCCTGCTATTTGTATGATTCATTTGTAAATCAGAGAAAAATCTCGTCGATGGAACCCATATTGTCGCACAGTAATTCTCAGGATCATAGTCTTATGGCATTTATAAATAACTCAATAGTCAATAAAGAAACAGTGGAATCTAAAGCAAATAATGTTGTAGTCAGCGATGATATAATCAATCATCATACAGCCACTTACATTTTTTACATCTCTGATTAACGTGTTAAGAAAACATTGAACTTTATCTAGCACTAAATTATCATATTGCTAACAAATTGTAGTGAAGGTCTGTCATAGGTAGTCTTAACTATGAGCAAGTATTCAGGATCAATCACCTCTTAATTTACATATTACAGTACATGTTTCTGTAACTGAAATCCTGATAATGTTCTTTGAGGATAAAATCTGAGATCTTGCAGAATGATTTTTATGACAGCGTTTGCAAAATCTTTTAGCGTTTTCATTATAATGTAGCTTCCACAAATGATCAGTTTGGTTTTATAAGTCTGTTCATCATCATTAGTAGCCTTGTTTTACCCACTAATTAAGGCGTGTAAGTTTTAAAACTGATAATTTGGACCTTCATTCATCTTCACAACACTTTTGTCTGATTCAAAATCAACAAACAAGTCAGGGAAGTCAGCGATGACTTAATCTAGTATCTGCTAAACATTGTGTCTAAGCACCACATTGTATGTTAGAGAGACAATGTATGTGCTGTCATTGTTTGCAGGATGACTGGACTTGGCAACTGTCACTTAGATCCTGTGAGTCAACAGGCGTTAGAACCGAATTTTAATACACAATACCAAAGAGATATCAACAATGTTGCATTTCAAACTTTAATGAAACCAGGAAATAAGTAATGAACAAAGATCACAAATAAAATTTGCTAGAAGAGTGGCTACATTATTATGATTAAATTAGTGGACAAAGAAGTACATAAGGAAGAATTAAAAGGCTGCAAGTCACCAACAAGATTTAAGCTTTGACTTGAAAAGTCTACGCGGCTTTGTCTGAGGCCACCTTCAAGATCAGATAATATTATTTCCGTTCCCTCATGTGTATAAGTATTTATTATTATTTATGTTATTATATTATTTAGTATGTATTAGTGTAATATATAATTTATTGTATATTATATTTTTAAATTTTATTGGTTTATCTTTAAGTTTAACTTTTACACACGGTGTCCACATCTCTTTGATTCGACTCTCCTGTCGCAGGGTTGCTAGAAGAGATTTTTGTAGAAATAAGCATCACATTTGTACCTACTGTTTCCTTCTTCTTGTGTGTACGTAAATTGATAAATAAATAATTAACGGATTTAAGAACACTCATTTCCAAAAATAAATCCAACAAATTCTCTAGTCTTTCTAGAAAAATCTAAGTAGGTCCTCAAGAATTATTGAAACCCACAAAATTCTTGCTACATAACATCATCCTGTAATTGAAACAATATAAGACAAATGATCCCAGTAATCACCCAACATTCCGCTCATTATATCTTAGACAGGCTTCACATCGTCACTTACATCTGACGCTAATATTAGTTCACAATGCTCTGCTGTGTTTGTAAATCGCCTTTCTTTGTTCCTATCTGATGTCATGGCTTGGTAGCTAAATTGTGAGTCAATGGATTACAATAAGGATCAATTTCGGCAATATTATCATCGAGGCTGAAAAAATCAGTTGTTAAACATTATGTGAAGTCATAATTATAGTCCACCTGACCGATTTCGGCCATGGCGGTAAATCTTCTCAACGGAGACTAGCTATCGACGCGGGAGGTATAATAGTGCACAAGCGTGTGCGCAAACACAGATCTATCTCTCTTCCATCACTCTCTTAGGACGACGAGAGATCTGGCGCAGGACCAACGGCTTAACGTGCTTTCCTAGGCAAGGGGGTGACACACCACCAACTTCCAAACTCCGGGATGTCACAGATAAATTCGTAATGGATAAACCCAATAAAACTATTTGCCTGACCTGGGAATCGAACTCAGGACCACCCGCTCAGCATTCGCGAGGCCAACGGAGCAGTTAAAGAAAAGTGAAGTCATAGGATATATGGAACGAATGATTTAATCAATGCGGTGTGAATGTAAGAGAACTTGGTTTTGACCATTTGCCTTCGTTTCTGACCTATTTCTGAGGCTTGACAACAATGCAACTCTACTCTACTGTAGCTGAGCTACTTAACGTAACTGATGCATTAGATTTGTTGTGTGCTCTCCCACCAAAAAGGCTTGTGTCCTAGCTATAGAAAATATAACATGATGGCTGATTAGTGATTATGCTTATGCTGTGGTAGGCGCCAGATAAACTTGCAATAAAGTACATTGACCTTTCCCTAATATCCCTTCCTAGATACCCGAACAATACTTAAATTATGAACGGTTTTTCATTACCAGAGAACGTTAAGGATCACGATAGAAATCGATTCAGGGCAGCTTAATGTCTTTATTTCTGTTTTTGATATTAAGAAAGTCAATAAATATATGGCTCCTACCATAGTGTTTGTGCATAGCATAATCTCAGATTTGAAAACAGAACTTTCCAAAACTCAGTAGTTTTGACAATAGAAGCAATGGGGCTTAGACACGGATCTGAAACACAACAGTATCCTAGACCTATTCAGACAAAGCTTTTCCAAACCTACATCGGCGCCATTGCAACTTAAGCAATAAGCTGACAACTATAAACGTCGCCTCGATGCATAATTGAGATGCCGCCATCTTGCAGCGCCTACGATAAACCTTAACTATTTTCCTGAATTGCCTTTCCTATCACGTGCAAGTATGCCGCAAATGCAATGCATGCATATGCAAAAAAGAATTGATGTAAGAAAAACGTTTGATGATAAAGAGTTTGAAAGAGAATGGCGGTAACTGAGTACTTTAGCCTTCAATCTGAGGAAACAATGAATCTTGCAAGAAGGGTTGTAATAAAAAGAAGTCAAGATGTAAAAACGCAGCTTAAAGCTATAGCATTGTAACAAAGAACGATTGATAGTCATGCACATAGCTTCTGTAAAGGATTTAAAGGTCGGTTACATCTCGTCCATTAAAAAAAATCTGTTTAAAATTACAAGCGCACAAAAAAAAATAAGTATAAGTAACACAAATCACCTTGGACATGCTGACGAAATCATTGTCAACCCATAATTCGCACTGAAAGTCTTTGGTCAAAAAGTGCGGGCAAAAACTACGACGCAGAAGCATATATTTTTTTGCGAGCGCAACTTTACATTCAAGTTTTTATACGTCTCGCACTCAGGAGGAACGGTATTACCAGATTATTTAGTAATACTACTGACTGCAGATAAGTGACTATAGTTAAAAGATTAAATGGAAGATGGAACGGATGGTAGGATGACGGTTTAATGGAAGACATAGGAATGTATTTCGTTGAAACTACAAAACACTATTCCGGTGCAAAAGGACGAAATATTTAGCTATGAAGTCTACAAGCAAGCTCGAAAGAGTTACCGCGGTCCTGGAAAGCAAAGCGCACCACGAGGAGCACGGGTGGGTTTTAGTCAGTTAGATTCTGACACTCCCTCCCACTCCACCCAGAGCGGCAGGAGTCATTTGATAATTTCCCATCCATAAAAAAGTCTCATTTTATTGTTCTATGAAATCTCAAGCTGTTCTTTCATTAAAAATCATGAAGTTAGCTTACTGCCTCTGACCTTAACTTCATCAAAACTAAATGCAAAGTTATTCAAATGTAAGCCAAACATCTACGCATTACAAGATATCGTTTGATCTAGATCTAACACAGCGTAACGAGATAATAATTTAGATCCAAACGCTTTTATTTCACGCAAATTATTTTGTTTGTACAGTGCACAAGCGCCAGTTTATATTCAGATCATCTGATTCATGAACACAAGCTTTGCGACTTTGTATTTTAAATTATTGGGAATATGATGTTTTCAGCTTCCTGGGTATTTCTTTGAAAGTCTTGGAGTATGAGTGTGGATGGTTACAGGGGTAGAGTAAGACCAAAGATATAATGGATGAACTATGTGAAAGATGATATGGTTAGGGTGGAGTTGCCTATTCAGATGATATGTAAGGTAGAAGAAGACATAGTGCCGACCCCAAATACATTTGTATAAGGACAGGAAGATGTTATGGCATCTGTTACATATCCCGTCTCGAATCCTATCGTTCTAAAATGTCACATCTGAGATAACTTATTAACGTCTCCTTTAAAATATGGAGGATGACAAAACAGCTCACAGTGACAATCTAGGTCATATGAATAAATACGTCTATCATAATCATTACAGACCAACCCACTAAATTCAAGAGGTGTATCCTGCATAGCTCCGTACAAAACTCGGATCATATAAATAAGGCGGACGTGTACTGACTATATCTGTAGCCATTAAAGTAAGATTAAATCTCATATTCCAACATAAAGTTATAATCGTTCTTGTCGATTGCATTAGCTTTACATATTGAATATGCATTGCAATCATCAAATATGATATCACCACCTACGAGAGGCCCAAAACCAAAATAGAGGTTTGACAACTATGAGTTACCTCTTTCGCTTCAGTAATGCTACTTATCTTAGTTTTAAAAAGATTATAAAGAGTACCGTTGCTCATGATCCTAATACATACACATTTCCCCACATCATCGTCCAGTTTTTATCTCAATTTATTTGTGCTATCCAAAAGCATGTCCTTTTCAATACTCTACTAACCGACTCAGCATTAATCCTCTTTAAAGCTTTACCACATTTCACACAAACCATCCACCTTTGCTTTTGTTTCCTCTATACTTTCTCGGATTTTAGAATATCCTCTTTCCTTCCGTATTCCTTGTAGACTGATATCACGGCAGTCAGTGCATGGGGCGTGGGTGCTCTAGGTCACACGTTTAGCATACAACGCGTATGCTAAGCGTTCGGGAAGACAGCATTGTTTCGTCAGACATTGTTGTTACTAGTATGGCATTCTGGGACTTTTGTGGATTCAGTTTCTCAGTTTTCTCAGTCTGTTAAGGAAATGGTGGAAGTTCCAAGTTCGTTCTATTGTATGATTGATTGGTTTTTTCAGATTTGTAATTTATTGCTTTAAATTTTCCTTCATTCCAGGTGCCAAATCTGATGAGGTGTTTGATTCATCAGGTTTCTTGGTCCAACAGGAATGTTAATTAAGGCCTGCCGTATAAAGAGACTTATTGGAACCAAATAGTATCAAATCTAAGAGGAAACCTTCCATTGAGGAAAGCAATGCCAATATTCTTATCAGATGCGGGAACCATGAACTAAAACTTGTACACTTCAAAGTGAATGAATAACCAGAAACGTCGGCGCTTCCACGAGCAACATAAAACAGTTGTAGGAATTCTAGAAGTTCTAATGTATTGAATTTATCTCTGTATAGTAAACTTAGCTTCGTATTAGCGTTTGCGTAGTAAAGTGTAAACTATTACAACTTGTACTGATACATTTACTAGTAGAGCTTGTGAGTATGTACGATTAGGTACTAGGTATTAGAAAATCAAATGTTTATGATTTTCGAGGAATTGTATCGTTATTTTGTTTTGTATGTGGATATTTATAAAGGTAAAAGTGAATTTATACCGGTGAGTTATTTTGAGAACATTCCTAGAATCATCAATAAGCAGCTTTATTTAATGAGATAATCCAGATTACATGCATGTTGCATTAAATTTACTTCTCATTTGTAATACAGACATCGCTTGTGTGATTCAAGCTGAGCTATTCAGCAAATTACCACTAAATAGTGTATAAGTGACCACATGGCTGAGAAATAAGTCGCAACGATTATCATGGTCCATTTAACAGGGAATAGGGTAGATGACTAAAAAATCTAATTAGTCTGTCAGATAGATTTCCAAAAAATATTAGACACGTATTTTTTCTTTTTTCACGTAAACAAAATGTTCTAAAGATACAGTGCGTTTTAAACTCGTGTGACGGCTCATGCTCTTTGTTGCGTTTTATCTTTGTCATTTTTTATTGATTTTATAAAGACGGACAAATAAAATCATATATTTTTTAACTAGGAATCATCCCTATTGAAAAATCACACATAACCTTACATACACTCTAACACAAATAAAATGTATACTTGTAAGACTATATCTAAAACTACTCACTCTTTTACCTTTACACCGTAAACGCTGTCTATACAAAAACAAAATAAATGTTTGTGTTTATGTACTAATTTATTTGATATATGGTTACTTACGCATACTACACACTCGCAAATACATACGTGTACATAACTCATATTACACACTCATATCGGTTTCTTTCAGCTATGTTTTTAATATAATTATCGTATATAACGCTAAATTTCTCTTCAACTGTGAGAATTATGTATTTTTCTCTAGCGTAATACTTGTTAGTGAGGATCGAACAAAATACGTTTACGTAAACAATTTGGTATTCAAACTTAGATTATTAATTTACCTATGTTATGGATAGCACACATATAATAATGCAAGAAATAGACGATATAGATATAGCGCAATCTAAAGAATTTCAAATTGAAGATTTTTCAAAGCAATTTATTGTACATAAATCGGATCTTACAATAATATCGCAGAATATTAGAAGTATATATAGTAACTTAGGTGATCTACTAATTACTTTAACACAATTTAATTTTAGTGTTGACCTATTGATCTTAAATGAATGTAGACTAGACGTAAATAAACCTACCCCTGAAATAAGAAACTATTATAATTTTACCACAAGTAATCATATAAACCAGTGCGATGGAGTGGCAGTATATGTCAAGTGTGATCGCAAGGTTAGTGTTAAGGAAATAATATTAACCCACGCATCATGCTTACAAATAATAATGCCTAATCTTGTTGTCCTTGCTATTTATCGATCTCCCTCAAATAAAAATGCTGACAGTTTTATAGACTCGCTAAATAATCACCTAGACTCACTAAAATCACATAAAAATATTGTTATAACAGGGGATATAAACATTAATATAATAAATAAACCTACTGAACAGACGTATGAGCGCACAAACAGATTAAACTACCTAAATATGCTTGCAATGCATGGCTTGTTACCAGGTCATTCTTTACCAACCAGAGGCGAAAACTGCTTGGACCACTTTATTTTGAAACTAGACAAGAATAAAAACGCTGCTTCTGTTGCTGTATTGAATACCACTACCACGGATCACTTCATGATTTTCCTTAAATTATCAAATTTAGTAAATTCTCATAAATGCTCGAAAACTAAAAAAAATGTGGACTTTGATAAAACAATAACAGCCTTACAACTAAGTAATATTTCTGAACTTAATTTAATCAATGACCCAGTAATGTTATCTGTTCAATTAATAGACAAACTCCAAATGTGCCTTCAGCAAAACACTATTATTACTTTAGTTCCGAGAAATAATCGTATTATTAAACCATGGATAACCTTAGGTATTTTGCGCTGTATTCAAAATAGAAATAGTATGCAAAGAAAACTACGATCGGATCCACAAAACAATATATTAAAAATCACATACAGAAGATATCGCAACTATTGCAATAGTTTAATTAAAAAGCTTAGAAGAAAATATGATAAAGAACAACTATTAAAAGCAAACAAAAATACGAAACATATATGGAGCACAATCAACAATATAACTCATCGCAAACCTAAAAAAAAACCCAACTCAGAACTATTAGAGATAAAGATCACCCCTCATGCTTCAGTAAACCACATAAACGATTACTTTTCAAACATTGGGAAAACCCTGGCTGAAGACATTACTTCCGGAAACCGATCACAATTTCAACACGATTCCCATCATAAGATAAATTCAAAGGCTTCCTCCTTCGTGCTTCTCGAAACGGATCCTGGAGAAGTCTATAACGTGCTAATGGGTCTTAAATCTGAAAGCGCTCCAGGCTGGGATGATATTACAACAAAATTTTTAAAGGCTGCCCATGAAATAGTCGTACCCATAATTTCGCATCTTGCTAACTTGTGTTTTGCCCAAGGTAAATTTCCACCAGCTCTGAAGCAAGCCATAATTACTCCTGTGCACAAGGGTGGAGACAGAAATGACGTTAATAACTACAGACCTATCTCTGTTCTACCTGCAATATCTAAAATAATTGAAAAACTAATTAACATAAGACTAACCAGCTTCACAAATAAATATAACATTATTTCACAAGCTCAATATGGTTTTAGACAAAAATTATCCACAGAAGACGCTGTTACAGCATTAACCACTCATATTGTTAACCTAGTAGATTCAGGAAAAAGATGTCCAGCAGTGTTTCTTGATTTGAAAAAAGCGTTTGATACTGTTTCTGTCCCCATTCTTGTGCGTAGTCTAGAAGGTATAGGCGTAAGGGGAAACCCGTTAGCATTACTAATAGATTATCTACGGGATCGTAGGCAGAAGGTTAAAGTAGGGGAATATATTAGTAATGAGTCTTATGTGACTTACGGCGTTCCGCAGGGTAGCGTACTGGGCCCGACTCTATTCTTAATATATATAAACCATCTCTGCAAAATGATGCTAGACAATGGGCGTGTTTTCTCATATGCGGATGACACTGCTATTGTTTTCTCCGATGATTCATGGGAATCCGTATATGAAACCGCCGAAAAGGGCCTTTCCAGGATTGCTGAATGGTTGAACTCACACCTTCTTACACTAAATATTGCCAAAACAAAATATATTGCATTTACAATCTACAACAACACTCAACCAGGACCTAATATAACTCTCAAAATCCACACTTGTCATAATATATCTACTACTAACGGTACTAACTGTTCTTGTAAAAATATTGAAAAAGTGACTCATATAAAATACCTAGGTATAATCGTTGATCAGCGGTTATCTTGGCATACTCATATAGATATGGTCATGGCCCGTATGAGAAAACTTATCTGGATATTTAAGAACCTAAGACATGTGACTACAAAAAAAGTGTTAACAGAAGTCTATGTCTCTCTGGCTCAATCAATTCTCACCTACTGCATACCCGTGTGGGGCGGTGCGACAAAAACGAAGTTTCTTGAGCTGGAACGTGCACAGAGATCTCTTATCAAGGTCATGTATACCAAACCGTACAGATTCCCAACCAATGAGTTATACTCCCTCAGCGGTATTCTCACAGTACGAAAATTGTACATACTTCATGCCGTCTTAAAATTACACAAAGTTCTGCCCTATGACCCTCACCATCAGGAAAGAAGACGAAAATACAGTGTTGCACCAGTAAAAGTCGTCAAAACTGCATATGCCAAAAGACAATTCATTGCAAATTCCGCTGCTCTATATAATAAAATTAACAAAATAATTAACATTTATCCTATGACCACTAAAGACTGCAAAAAGGCAATAGTTCAATGGCTAAAAATGAAGACCTATGATGACATTGAGGTATTGCTGCAAGCATCGTCAATATGAGTTGAAAAGATACATGCACGCACGCACACACCATCACAACACTCACACACCATCATAACACACACACCATCACAACACACACACCATCACAACACACACACCATCACAACACACACACCATCACAACACACACCATCACAACACACACACCATCACAACACACACGCCATCACAACACACACACCATCACACATACACTATTTTAGGGTATATCTATAAGTTCTTTTTTTTCTTTTATTATTTATAGTTAAAGTGTAATCTTGTTTAATTTTGGATTTTGCTTGTAATTTTTTGTTTAATTTCTATTCTCTTTTCGTGCACTACTTTTACCATTTCAACGTTTGTCATTGGAGAGCGGGACCTCCTAGCACAGGTATATCTCTTACTTAAAAGGAGGTCCCTCTGTAAGAGTTACTGTAAAAGTTGTACAAGTTTCTGCAATAAATTTTTTTATTATTTATTTTATTGAGCGACAATTTCATTGAGGCTTAAAATATTAACAGATCCTTAAACTGTAACAATACCTGGATACCAGTGCCCCATAAGATTCCAAGAACGAAGCCAGAGACAAAAATAAACATTTTCTTGGAAACGATAGCGATTGGCGATAACTCCTGAGTTCTTGACCTCAGCCCGAAGGTGATCCAGTAGAAATATTGTTTTATATTGACTTGTTGGATCTGAATGAAGGAGTATTGTGTTGAGCAACTTCCCACGTTAGGTTTGGTGGAGTAGCTGTAGTTTAATTAGGGATACGGTGAGTCAGAGATCGAGATCTTTTTAAAAGTTGAACAGCACAAAAAATGGGTAAGGCGGGGTAATTGTGTTATATCAAATTTTACAGTTCTTAAGCATAAGCACTGGACCAGCGTGCTTAATTCATTTTTATATTTTTGATGGCTGACTTGGTTTCGAAGCTGTGAATTTGTCGAACAGATGCTTCAGGTATGACCTGGGGAACTCTTTGTCGTCTACCAACATACACTTCTTCTAGAAGAGAGTCAAATGAGGAGATATTGTCAAATGGACTAGCGATGAAATGACTTCCAGTAGTAGGTTAGATACCGCACACCCGGGAAGTGTGACTCACACAAAGGTCAAGCGCTAGCTGACACTTTATTTTTATCAGCGTTGAGATAAAAATACATCGTTACTATTATCGCTTTTACATAAGTTATTTAATTTATATTTTGATAGTAGTAAAATGTTTGATAGTAGATGATTTTAAGCGTAGAAGAAGAGCAAAGAAATGTGGGATGGATTGTGTGAGAGATGAAGGAGAGATGATGTAGCTGGAGCTGTCGTGACGACTTTTACTTTTGTATGGAAGAAGACAAGTCGAAGAAGCAGAAGGATGATAAAGTCGAGGATACGTATAACAAATAATCATGTAAATTAATAACAATAATAATAATAATAATATCTTGGGACAACTCACACACGGCCATCTGATCCCAAGCTAAGCAGAGCTTGTGTTATGGTAACCAGACAACTGATAGAAATACTTATATAATTTATAAATACATACATATTATAGATAAATTACACCCAATTAAAGATGTTGTTGATAACAATGAAACAAGATTGCTTTGAAGACTCTTAGGCCCATATTCCAAAACATAAACTCCAACTTAACTCGACCTCCTACTCTAACATGAGCACGAAATGGCAATGAAAGCTTGTCTAATTGACATTTTCGTACTCGAGAGATGAGCAAACAAATGCAAAAACTTCAATTTATGACAAGCTCCGATGGAGTTAAAGTTCGAGTTGAGTTGGATTTTACGTTTTGGAATATGGATCTTAGATTATTACTGACAAGAAACTTAAAACGTTGACCTATTTACAAAAAAAAAATCATCAGTGATCCACAATAGCGACTGACTCATCAACAACATGTTTCTCCAGCATCATTCGCAGCCACATCTCATCACGTGATCTGTTTCTCGTACCCCCCACGGTGTGATCAACATCTTCGTATTTACAGAGCTGTCACTCAGTCAGTCTTCATTGGTCAGTGTTACCTACAGACTACATTTTTGTCGGTATTGATAGGTACAAAGAAAAACAGGATTTGAAGTGGGTTTACTGAGAAATTGTAGGAAAACAGTTTCAAATACTTAAGTGTAGAAATATACCCGAAAGCTTACAACAACACGCTCTTACTCATTCACAATCTTTTAAAACAACAAAAGTGTTCCAAAGGCCTTAACCTCAACGATTGTGTTTCGAAATTGTTTTTTTTTTGTTAACCTACACGTCCTGCGCCCCTCCTTTTTTCTTCCTTACCTCTCTGTCTTGAACTATCTCTGAAGTGTGCCCCGTAAACATGATGAGATCGCCACACCACCTTCGCCGCTAACTTTACTTCCCCTTAAAGAGTGGGTATAAAATGTAGGGTACAATTTAGCATTTCGACAATAGCGATAGCATGTAGAACATCAGTGAGCCTTTGTGCGCTCCAGGAGTTGGAACTGGAAATATCCAGAACAGTTTTAAAGGAAGAGCAAAATAACAAATAAAAAGATAACTCTTAGGAAAAAGAAGCCATATTTTTTTGGTAAGCGAGTCATTCAGCAAGCTTAGACCACGAGGCTGATGAACAAATGATTGATGGCAAAAGAACTCGCCTTCGAAAGCGATACGCCTTCGAGAGCAAGGTTGATTGATTGGACCGTGTTATTTTCTAATTAAAGCTACAATTATTATCCACATTCTTGGCAACGTGTAAAAGAATCGTGTGTACGTTGTTTGCCGACGTCATAGCGTGCATAACAATCCGTAGTTTCCGATTTTGCTTGGCATTTGTAACGTCATTAAATTATGTTATCAGCTGTTTCTGGTCGTTGTGTGTCGATATTGAAAGAGTAAATAATGATAGTTCTACTTCCCTACTCGTCTTCCCTGGTCCCATTTATAAGGGGGGGGGGTCGGGGCTCCTCACTTTTCTGAGCCAAGTTGGGTTGTCTATTCCAAAACCTGGGCTTGCTTGAGTTATCTATGTATAATGTAGGCACTGTACATACCTTCATTCAGGTCAAAAGCAGGCTACATAATTATCCCTATTTTATTTTTTGTTTACTTTTAGGAATTATCACAAAATACATAATAATATACAAGATAGCTAGCTCCAACTATCACTTAAGATTTTTTATGTCACAAATCTTAAGTGATAGTTGGAGCTAGCTATCTTGTTTACTTGTGGCTGTAATCTAGCGGTGGGCTGCTTTTTTTATCAGCCTATTCTGTCCCACTGCTGGGCAAAGGCCTTCCCCAACTCCTTCAAGATCTTTTTGTCCCGAACCACCTCGGACTAACCCTCGCAGTAGGCGTCTAGGTCGTCTCGCCACCTCGGCGGCGCCGCCCATCCTGAGGCATCAACTTTGTGGAAGCTATTGCCCAGCGGTCACTGTGCATGCGGCCGTGACCCGCCCAATCCCATTTTAGCTTGGCAGCCTTTTCTCCTACGTCTATAATGCTGCTACTGGCTAAAATACTAGTGCAAAAACTGATTAGTCAGTTTATACGCTGTTCATATACAGTGTTATAAGATCAATAACATTTATTTTATTGTTTGTCGAACATACTAAAATGATATACTTGAACAATTTAAGGAACAGATGCCACGCCGTTAACAGCCAACTGGTTGTCTGTGTAAACGGATCAACTGCGTTTTTATTGTCCGTTAAAACGAGCAGTCTTTGTGATATCTTCCAAGGGCATTTAACCTACGTATAAACAATTTTTGCCTTTCATTATACTCAGAATCTTGATTATCATTATTGGGGCTAAAGATTGGATGAATTTGCGAAAATATTTTTATTATTTCTTGACGTAGTTAATCAATTTTGATCGTATCAAAAACGTCACTGAAATCGTCTTTATGTGAATGTATGACTAACAATGATCATTCATTAGAATTAACAGTCTTATAGAGTCTTTCCATAATTTCCATCTTCAGTGAATAGATTGGTGTTCGCAATTAGTAGAAACTTGCGTGAAGCTGCCAATCCGCTTTTGGCACAGAATTGCAAGTCACATTGAAAAACAAAAGTACCTTTTCAATCAATAAAATCAAAGTATACTTGGAATTTAATTTATTTAACCATTTACTCAAATAATTGTTAATAATTTTATCCAAGAATTGAATATCTTTGAATTTAATTTTGTACTGTATGTTATTGGAATGCTTATTTAATTTTAATTTTTATAATTCTATGTTAATTAATGTAATTGGACCTGTGCCGTTTTAATTAACTATAAATAAATAAATAAATAAATAACTCCACCATTCTATGAAGCTCCCAAAACCTAGAATCCTCTTCAAGAGAAATCAATAAAAATCTTTATTCCCAATCAGCTAATAAACCTACATACATACATAAGCTAATTAGAGAAAACAGTGCACAAAAACATGAAGAGTTTATATTTAGCCGACACGACGCGTTGGCTGAGCAAGCCATTTTTATTTGTACGCTTTCCTACAATATTGGGTTAGCATAACAATTGGGAATCCGTGATACAGTCAACAATTTTTGTGTTATACTATCAAGGCATGGCCCAGTTAATAAACTGTGGTAGTGATACTGATGGCTTAGAAAGAAAAGTTTACACAAACAAAAATTATGAACAAAGAAAAGAAGCAAACAGCCAGTTAAAATCATGTCCATATCAGCCCGTTTAGAAAGAGGATTCTGCCTGACTGAAGGAAACGAACTTACGAACTTAAATCGGAGACTTGAATTCAGAAGAAATTCTAGTCAAGAGTTGTATTTTTCAGACTATTATAACTGGGAAAATATTACGAGCATACGACCACGATGCAGTCACAAGTACTTAATTGTTTTCTCGTCATCACGGTAAATATAACAGATTAACAGAATTAAAGAAACAAACAGATAAATTGTCACCATCAAAAGCTAATTCCACTAAACTTTATACACTTCTTAAAAATATTATATTCTTATATCATAATAATAATTCCGATAAGACATCGTCACTCCTTCACAAAAGACGCGTAAAGAACTGTTTGTTCTGAGTACAGAAGTTTATTGGCGTCCGCCCAAAAAACAACTCCTGCGCACCGGTGAAGCGAAATGATAAATTATATCAATTTTGTGGTTCATTCATGTTCTTGTATTCTAGGGATTGTTTTGATTATAATAAATTAATGATTTGTTTATACCAAGGTCAGGGTTGTTTGTAATATGTGTGCAATGGATTTTTTGGGATGTGTAAGCAAATTGAGGAGTATTTAAATAAGGTTAGATTGTGATGAATAGAAGTTGGAAAACATTAGTCCGTAGTGTTCAGTCAAATTGCTGCCACAATAGCCCGTCATTCTTAAGTTAAGATTACGTAGTAACTATTCAGTAATCTGTGGTTAAGAGCTATAATACTCCCTATTACCACAGATTACTGAATCTATTACTATCATCGAAAATGGTGATGCAACACAGAGTTGGTACTCACAAACTAATCTAATTAACAAGTTGCAGTGCCAACCCAGAAACGTAGTAAATCACGTCATGTCAATCATCAAAGCTGCATTCACAACTAATTGCTACTTCAATGAGAATGATTGAAGAATTTACGATTCATTATGCAATCTGACCTAGGCTTTCCTCAAGCATATTGTAATCGTTAAGCAGTTTAGAAGCATGGTTTCTTATTGATGTAAAACCCTTCCTCCTTCCTATATTGCTTTGCCTAACAGGATCTACAATAATAAAACTTTATATGGCTCGTGACCCAATTTAACATTGTAGAATATTGAGTTGTATTTTACAGCAAAATATAGAAAATGTACAGAACGTTAGATAGATAATTATACTCTATACTGTGTAGGTACCAATAACCAGCCAATGTTTTACTAACAATTGCACTGCCAATTCATGCAAGATCCTCGTAAGTCAAATTCGTACGTTTTTTTTTTATTTATTGAGCCAGTCCGGTTGTGTGCATCTCCCAGCTGGTGCGATCCACAAATTAAAATTCAGCCCAGCCAAAAATAAGACAAACAATATTCTTAGCAACGAGCACCGAAAATGAAACAAAAAAAGATGCTAACGATATCTGTGCTACCACCTGTCTGCTTCAATACTATACTGAGACCGGACTGCATACACCCGTCGTATCACTCACTCACATATGCTAAGGTTAATGTTGTGGATCAAGTATCGCCACCACCATCAACATAATCCTCTTGCAATTACGCAATTTATTTTTGTAATCAGTACAACACGTCTTCTTCTACCGTTCATCTCGATCAATCATTACCTCAGAATTGGCACGTCTTAGCCAAATCATCTTTCATTTAATTTTGCTATCATTTTTCTTATCCGTATTTATACGTGGTCAGTGCAGCGTTTTTAACAAATCTTTATCAGCCATCAGCAGTCAACCCCTTTCCAGCCTTATTATCTTTTACAACAATCTTCCATCGTTTCTCTTATTCGAGTTATTTTGTGTTAACGGTATCATTACTTCCTCCTCTAGTTCTTCTACATCTTTATCATCCTTCGCTAGCCATATCATTTATCACGCAATCAAACCATGATTTAGTGTTCCCCTATTTTTAATAATATTCACATTTACGCTCAAAACTTTCCTCACGATTTCGTTTTTAGATTTGTTGTAACTAATTTGACTTATTAGACACATCATCTTTTAAACAATCCTTCCCTCCTTTGGGCTAATTGGGGGGCAACACTTTCAAAGATCTAGGACTTCTGTGTAAAAGAGCTTTTTACATGTGTGTGCTAAGAGAATGAAGTAAAAAGTCCGTACAGTTTGGTAATTTGTGGTGCACCTGTCCAACGCCATCTGCCGACCGAATCTTACACTTAGCATAACACCTGTTTCCGCGTTCGAAGCGAACTGTTTGTCTGTATGAAGCCTTGGTAAAGAAATAATGCTGGATTTTATTGTATATTTGATTGTTACATTTTAAGGTCGCTATGAAATAAAATGCAAAAACCAAAGCCACAGTGGAAATCTGATTGGGATTTTATATGAAAATTGTTTGCAATATCAGCCGTTTTTCAAGGGAAGGTTGTCATAATATTGTAAAGATCTAGACGTCTGAATGCTTCCTTGAATTAAATAATATTATTTCTTTTAACTTCTTCATTATTTTTCATTTATATTTTTTTTTCAATATGTAATAGAAATCTACATTTAATATTTATATTTAAAAGAGTTCAGGGGAAAGGATGTAGTGATGATTCACTTTCTATAGAAAACTTAAAATCGCTCTCTCTCTCCCTCCAAAATCTTTTTCAAAAATGTTCTCTGATAACTATTAAGACCTGGATATCTAGCGTATGCATACCAAGTTTCATTAAAATCAGTTTTTTCATTTCGAAAAAAAAAGGATTTGAAAGTTTGTATTAAAAGCCGTACCGCGTAAACGCTCTTAAAGTAAAGCCTTTAAGAGCGTTTACGCGGTACGGCTTTTGCTTTACTGGATTGATCGGAGAAGGCAACACACCGGAATGTGTGGAAGGTTATGGGGGAGACCTTTGCTGCAGTGGGACAAAACAGGTCGAATAAAAAAAATCTGAAGGTTTAATACTACCAAAGTACCTACCAACTTTTTTTAAAATCCTTGAAAATATCACATAGACCTACCGTTTATTTACTAAAACACCCAGGTGTGTCTGTCCAAGTCTACCACGATCTAGATAGTTTTGTACCACAAAAAAACTCAATAATAAAGTAATTCTAACATAACATTCGCATAAGGTCAGTATATTCCCGCGGTACGACCCCTGCCGTATGATAATGTTGTATGCAAGGTGCGGCTGACGTCAGAGCGACATATGGCTGAGTTGCGCACGAGTGGCGTGTACGGACGGTCGAGGAGTTTGTTGACAGTTTAGAAATGTCGTCTTTAAAAATGTAATAAAAAAGGGGAAGGTGGAGTTGTGATAAGAGCGAGAAGAAAATTGTAGACATGCCTAATTGATGGGATTTCAAACGTAATACAGACTTTCATCTTCAAGACTGTGGGTTAGGATGTGCGTCAATGAACGAATTTAGGATTTAAACTAAGTAGAAGAAGGTTCGTAGGGATATCTTTCACATCTCATTTTACAATATCTTTAATGGGAGTTCTAAAGATTATCACACAATATAGGCACCAAATCAGACTTTAAAGTTGTGCCTTTAAGGTTCAATTTTGGGACCATTTTTATTAAGTTTGGACTGCAATGGAATTTAAACTTCGTAATGTATGAATAAAAGTTTGATGTCCCGAAATTTGAGAATCATCTCGAATTCAAATATTTAGTTCCTAAAACATTGGTCCATGTACCAACCATCAGCGTGCCCACCTCAACTTTCCCCCCGTATGTTTCTCAAAATCACCTGCACTAAATGGATTCACCCTTGTTTTGTTCGTACCACGTATAAGGTAACTACTTATGTATGTGTAATCAGGTCTGAAGGCAGTAGGTATAGATGTTATAATTGATCAAGTGTTAATAATTATAATGAAACAAGTCCAACCGTTAAGTTATTGACCTAGAGGGCTTGCTTTATGAGGTCTACTTTAAACAAGTGGCATTATACACATGAGTGGGCCAATTTGCAATGGCAGTCGTTAAGGATTGTCAGAAACCAGAAAAATCTGACACCAGTCTTGCCAAGAAGTGCCGTGTTACCCAGTTAATGGGTTGTGGTTGTGGAGATCTGGTAGGCAGCCTAATATGGTTGGGAAAAAGCTAGGCAGATGATGATGATATTATAATTTGCATATTGTTTTTATTGGCTTTTAATGTAATTTCCTACTGAAGGGCTGATGTTTTTATTATTATTGATAGGCTGGCGTTTGAACACAACCTCGCTTGAAGGAAAGGGATGATGTGGTCGACGATGGAGCACGCTTGCCTTATTTTATGGATGGGAAATCATCAAATGACTCCTGCCTCTCTGGGTGGAGCGACAGGGAGTGTCAGACTGTGAATGAGTGAATCCTGACTTAAAATTTTTTTCGAGGTAGCTAACAGAAAACAGACTCCAGTAGGGAATTCCACTCCTTAGGGCTTATGGATCCCTTTCATTTTCCCCTAACCTTTCCTGCTTGAAGTAAAAAAAGAGTCAATGACCTGCATCTCGCGATAACTTGTTAATTCAAAAGAATTGAAAGTTGGATTTTCCATAAGGAAATTGTCAGTAATAGCCATCTACAGAACACAGACATCTTGACGCCAAGTCAAGATTTCTCTATGGCAATAGGCTCACCACGTACCTATATAATGGAATTTAAACACAACTGGTAAAATATGGGTGTTTATTATATTTGTGCAATACTTCAGAGATCACAAGCGTGAAGATAAGTTAATTAATTAACTTGGTACAGGAATCCCAGATGTATGAACGTAAAGAAAACCAAAGTAGTATGTAGAAAGTGTGTATATATATGTCGCAGCCAACTAGTTGAATCCGCCGTTTCAACAAAAGTCTAGCCTTTTCATTGAACTGTGCCGGTTAATCAGCGACATAAGTGTCATGGGTAAGTCATTAAACGAAATTGAACAAAAGATGTCACTTAAGTCGCTGAAAAATCGGCACATTTAAATGAAAAGGCTAGGCAACCAATTAAACGGCCGATTAAGCTAATTGGCTGCGACATATATATGTTAGTAATATCTTAGCATGTTGCGGAATTTGTTCGAAAGAGTCACCGCGGCCCTGGAACGCAAAGGGAATAAGGAGGAACACTGATACAAAACACACAGACACACAACAAACACTGAACAACACTGAACACTGGGTTTAAGGGGTTTAAGTCAGTAAAAGTCTGACACTCCCTTCCGCTCCATGGCCCATTGATGATTTCCCATCCATAAAAAAATAATTAAAAAAGGGATCTTAACATAGATCTGTAGTTTCTAACTACCACAAAAGGAAAAAAGCATGATTTTATGCAAGTAATATTATGAGAAACAACTAGGAATAGTTGGCCATCTTAAAGTAGATGGATATGACATGTGACCTTTAACATTTACGATGATTTCGGAAAACATGTAAAACGACTTTAAAACTTTTCTTACTTATCGCCTTTTCATTGATCTGCTTTTATAAAAGTCCATGAATACGAACCACCAGTACAATAGAACTAAATCAAGTCAATGTTCTATCACAGAAACAATTCTAAAAACTCACAATTAGCCGAAACCCAAACATTTCAGACGAACTGAGCGGAACTAGACTGGCTTCCAGGAACAATACAGTAACACAATGGCAGGTTCAATGCGAAATCGTAATGACTGTTCCTTGTTCATTATTTATTGCGTATGTTAATAATAAGGGCGTCCCTATCAGAGAAACTAACCGAGAGCCGGCTCCGGGGGTCTACTCTCTAAGCCCGAAGTCCGTAGTTTCGGCCTTAGTGTCGAGCGTTTTCTGCTCCGTATCACCTACGGACTTACGATTAGTCCCGAACTCGGTTACGTGATGCGAACAGACGAGGAGCATGCAGTGAAAGTAGCATTGCAATTACCTGAACAAAAGGGAGGTAAGGTCGACCACCTGCTACGTGCTGGACCAGCTTGATGACATTCCTATCAGATGCAGAACTGACCGAGAAGATTTCTTTTATTTTTATGAGTGGCCTCTCGCAGGTCAACCTAGGGGGTTGTCGTCTGCTTAACCGCACTTGCGTGTGGCGGCCTAAATACAAATATTAAAGCCTCCAGCCAGGGTTTATTAAAAACTTACAAACTAAGCGCTTACACGCTAAGCTTTAGCGTGGAGTCGCTTAGTTTGTAAGTGCCGTGCAGTCTGATGCATTTTGTGGCCTCAGATCTTTGATTGAACTGCATCAGACTGACTTGTTTGGAACTTTTTAGTCGTTTTTAGCGGTCGGGTTTTTTGACAGTTTTTTTTTCCGCATTTTAGTGAGTTACATTTTTTTTATTTGCAGGTGCCATTCTGAAAATTTATATGCTGCCTATGTCTACCACAATTCCGACGAATTCAACGACACCTCATATGTCAAAATCCGTCCCGCCGTTTGGGCTGTAGGGCGTGCCGAAGTAATGGGCATATACAAACAAACATATTACATGTATACAAACATTACATACATACACATACGCTCGAAAAACATTACCCTCTTTCAAAAGCAGTTGGGTAAAAATTTCAATAACTAAACATCAAACATGTTTTGCAAATCACGTAATTTTTCCTCAATCAGGTACGTAGGCCCACCTACATACCTGATTGCATAGGTGCCTTTCCAACCTTAAAACCTAAAAAATCGGATGATCTAGTGAATGACGAGTCAAAATCCAAATTGTACGCTCCTCTAAACAAATCAACAAAATCATGAATGAACCCACGTCAAACTGTGGTCAGTGCGAACTTCTCAGAATTTTATTCCTGCCCGTACCTACTTACATAGATGACGTGATTGTTTACAAACTAAACAACAATGTTCAAATCTATAAGTTTGATTTAAATAATGTTCCAAATGTTAGTATTATGGTATTCAAGTATCGTTTCCTTGTTTAATCTAGTTATGATTCAGTGAGGAAAATTTTCGGGGTACAAATATTCAAGCTACTGCTAACGCCACCTAGCGGCGAGTAGCGAGACTAAACTACGTCGACTTGTTCCTAGTGCTGACGTTTTCTACTAGATGGCGCTGTACGAAACTTAAGGTTTCGTACAGCGCCATCTAGTATTCAGAATATCTGAAGGAAACAAGAATGTTCCTCATAGTATTCCTATTCCTTGAACAAAAGTATACATACTACTTACCCATAATCTGCCACCTGTTATGAATAATCCTTGAAGACAGATGGACTTACCTGTAAAGAAGAAAACATAGTAAGTACTTGATAAGTTGAACAGTTCTCTCTATAACAATCACACAGGTTCAAAAAAGTACAATAAACATAGGTATTATGTTATTCATTAAACCATCAACATTTAACAATTACAGTTTATGCTAAAGTAAAATATTCAAAAACAAGTTTTAAGCAATTTTCATATAGAAAAACCATGTGTAAATCTTTGGAGACTATTTCATAGACGTTGCACTGTAGTTTACCAGACTTGTGCGGTGTCGCTCATTCCTGATTAAAATTATAACTAAGTATAACATGACATAGCATTGTATCACCCCCTCACCACACATTGTAGTGAATGCATAGATTATGTTGGTTACAGTGTCCCCTACTACGATACCAGATAAATATTGGCTGACAATTTACATGATCAGTAACTAATTGATCTTATCCAACTAATCTACACTACATGTGAAAATCTGTATATTTGTACAATTGCAATAACGCCTCAAAGATTCGGATTTGGATGATATTATTTGGAACACGGGAAACTTTGGGAATTCTGCTTTCGGAAACAATGAATGAAGAACGTTGCCTATTGACGAAAAATGTTTTTGAGAATAGATGACCGGCGACGTCCGAATCGAAAATAGATGAGAAATGTCTAAAAAAAACGTTTTTACAAAAAAAATACAACCGACTTTGTAGTGTATTTGGAAGTCAGCTGTATTTTTTATAAAAATGGTTTATTTTTTATTTTACGCTTTTTGTATGCTTTATCATTTTTCGTAATTCGTAACCAACACTGAAGTCAACTCAGTAAAGCTCGTTTACTTGGATGACATATTTTTTCGAGGTATTTTGATTTAAAAATGAAAAAACAACCGATTTTGATGACATTTCTATGGGACCAATCGGAAAGATTTTTTCAAATATTACCTTAAAAGACGGAATTATGAGATTACAAACAAAAAATAACACAACCGAATTGAGAACCTCTTTTTTTTTGAAGTCGGTTAAAAATTGTCTTTATCTGTCGTTATAGGAAAACCTACAAGAAGTCTATGGTTTTCAAATAACATGTTTAAAACTCTGGTCTGACACTGAATGTGCCGGTTTTTTTCGTGATCATACTCTTCACAGCCAAACTCTTTCTCCAACTTAATATTAACACCTGGCTAAAGTGACGATCGTCCGAGATTACCATGGTACGTTGCCTAGATCTCACACAATACCCTCGGCATCCAGACGGCATCAATGCAGTTAATTAAAACCTGGACTTCAGGTTAATTGGAACACACATATAGGAAGCCTTCAAGTATCGTTAGTTATATCTAGATATGAATTAGATCATGATTATAGAGGAACTGAAATTGATAGCCATTATCTGGTATTGATAGCCAATAACTGGTATTGATAGCCAATGGTATATCATTACAGCAACCATCAATGCCAGAAGCTTGTCAAAATGTAAGGAAATTAGGAAGTGATTTTGGCAGTTTGCTATTGCGATGCTAATCCAAACGCAACTTAAAAATACAAGAATTTTTCTACCGGTGAACGTCAAGCTTATGATACTGTGATCAGCAAAAAAAACGGTATCTCTCCGACTGTATAGAAAAGAAAGAGAAGCGTGACAATGCTTGCAATTTATTGCCAAATATGAAGCATTTTATCGATTTAGTCAAAACTAAGTTTAAATATCTGAAACAAAAATATTAAGATTCGATTTAATATTTGGTATAATTTTTACGTAGGCTAATAATACGGATTTTTTTTCTAAGGTCAAAGTTAGAGGTAACTTTGACGATCATTTCTATCGAGTATTTTATATTTTGTTTAAAAATAAAATCTGTTTCGGAAACAACAGTGTTCTTCGAAATATAATTAAAATTAACATATTATTTTGTCTGCAGCTTGAAACTAAACAGATTAGGCTAAAATTACTTGAATGTACCCAGCATTGGACTTATCAATAATAATTATGATACTGATTGACACAAAAGCAATTGGGCCATCTTATGTGATCACTTTTGTAGTAGTCTACAAAACCCAAAAGCAAAAGACATCGGGGAAGCACAACAAGGCACCGCAACTGCGACGTCTTGTTCGCAGGTGCGTTGTAGTACCAGTATTCAGTCTTAGAGACAAAATGAAACATCTTAAAAGCCTGTCATTCAGATAATAGGGTATTTGACTGGATTTTTTCTGAGTTGTGTGTGGTTTAAAATTACTTGTGATGTCACTCACTACCATCGCCATAATGAATTTGCGCCATCCAGACGGTCGATTCTGTCGACATCTCACGGTGTTCATCTAGGCGGAGTGAACGACAATATAGCTGTCATTCCATCTTATTTGTATGGTTTGACAACTCGCCCGTCGTGCACCCTGCCCAAGTGTTCCCTTCGACATGTTTACAGAATCGCACTGCAGTACAAGTGACATTTTGCATGACAAGGCTTCAAAAGCAACTTCAAAAGCTTGTAACTCCTCTACTTTGCTATCTATTTTATTTAGTTTTTCACCAATCGTACAATATTAGTGATAGCTTTCGGATAAGTATTTAGTTATTTCAATTTTTGATAGTTGTCAAACACCCTATTCTAATCTTATTATTACCCTCTAATTACAATCTAAGCAAACTTTCATTCCTAAAAGCTGAAACTCGTAAAGAAAACAGATTCTCCAACACATAAAAGGTGCATTTCACTACTAAGCTTTGAAAAAGGAAATCTATTGTGATTACGTTACGTGATTCAACTGCAGTCCGTTTGTCCGTCTGATTGCTCATTCGGTTGGAAGAACGTCGTTTTTAGGGTTCCGTACCCGAGGGGTACCATCGGAACGAAACTCTAGCTAAAATAAAGACGAAAAATAAAAAAAGTCCTTAGCCTCCGCTGTCCGTCTATCTGTCAGTGGGCTGTATCTCATAAACCGTAATATGCAGCCATTTCAAATTTTCAGTGTATTACATTCTATTATCGTTATAATAAAAAGTTAAGAACTAATATTATTATAAATTAAACACGGTTTCTTTGGCTTTTTCTCGGTTTATGATACGAACGACAACGTCGGACGTCGGACACGTCGGACTCGCAAACGAGTCCGACTCGCACTTGGCCGGTTTTTCATGCAATCAAGCCGTGAGGGGAGAACCGACGTATATTTTACACTGGTGTGTGAAATTGATGCAATTCGGAAACGTTTATATATTTCTATAACAATTCAACACCATCTGCTTACATAATAAAACGTACTATAACAAAACATGACTCCATCCGCGTGTGAAGTTTTAATTCAACGGGTGGAAAATTCCTGTCCTTTTGGAAACAAACATATTAGCTAATGTTTTCCCTTTCATCAGAATTAGTTTGATCACCATTCGGCTGTGAAAATGAATATATCTGTTTCTTTTTTACTTTCATACTTGAGACTTCAAGATAAATTGTTAGCTAACAGATAGAATCACTTAGGCTTCCTGACCGAAAGGACAATGCGGCGAACATCAGCGGAGTCTAGTTATTGACGCTGGAGATATTATAGAGCACAAGTGTGTGCGCAAAGACAGCTGGTGTAATCTCTGTTCCTTCACTGTAATAGTCCGAAGGGACAGCAATCGACGACACGACAAGACAGGCGTAAGACCAGCCTTTGCCAGGGTTGCGGAATTTTTTCGAAAGAGTCACCGCGACCCTGGAACGCAAAGAGCATTAGGAGGAACACGGATGGGTTCCGATCCTTAAAAAATGAAAGAACCTGCCTTAATGGAGGTAAGTGGTGCTGCAAAGATACCAAATCAGTTTTTCATTAACATATTAAGGGAAACGTTCACTGCTTCTCGCAACAAAAAAACGCTCAACAAATCCAGTAACATATTGGACATGTAAATTGTAAATAGTCGTAAAAACAACACTGGTTCGGTATGCAAAGCACTTTATTGTGCCGTGCCAATATTAGGAGAAGGGTGATGTTATATGAAAACACGGCAGACAATAATGTAGGCTCGTGTTTCTGCTGAAGGGGGAATATCATTTTGGAAAGACAAGAACGTAGGAAATATGAAGTAATTTCGACAGCTTGAAGCTGAAGCTAAGGAAGGAAAAATCAACCTATCTACATATAAGGCCAACAGCCCGTGGTAAGCGGTTACCGGGTCTTATAACACATAATGTTTAAAACTTGTACAAACATTGCAGAGGTTTGGTGATAGCAATATTAAAGAGAGACTTGTTAATGATGTTGCTACAACAACAAAAAAACATTTCAAATGACCACAGGTGTACAATGTTGCCAATAATTTTCATGTCTATTTCTTAAAAAATACCAGCAGCTTCGTAGGTGGATAACCTTCCCAATATCATCGTCATCACCATCCACAGCCTGACTTTGCCAAGTGCTGGCAGGTGTACAATGTTGCCAATAATTTTCATGTCTATTTCTTAAAAAATACCAGCAGCTTCGTAGGTGGATAACCTTCCCAATATCATCGTCATCACCATGCACAGCCTGACTTTGCCAAGTGCTGGCAAGTGTACAATGTTGCCAATAATTTTCATGTCTATTTCTTAAACAATACCAGCAGCTTCGTAGGTGGATAACCTTCCCAATATCATCGTCATCACCATCCACAGCCTGACTTTGCCAAGTGCTGGCTATAGACCGCCAATATTCATAAAAACTGCTATTGATGACTAAACTAAAACTTCAGAGAACCGTCAAACTACATTATCTAAACAGACTACTTGGCATTGGGGAACAAAACCCGAGCACGTGTCTTCGAGTGCGCACAGACGGAATTTTACTAGAGCAACGCGTAAACATGCAATGTGCGATATTTTACGCGTGTTTTGTTGGTAATAAGGGATAATGTGTTTACGGATGAACGTATCTTGAGAATTTAGGAAACAACAAACATATTAGTGGTTATTTCTGGTTGGGTTGATTCATCATATTGATTTATGAGTTAGATCCTCATGTCTATATAAAGGTTAAAAAAGAGGTCAAGAGCGTTCCGGTACTCCTCATATTTCATAAACCTCGCAAGTCCTTATTCTTCAAAACGAGTAAATAGAAATGTAAGAAAGTGAGAGCTCTCTTTCTCTCTCTCTCTCCATTCACACAGTCTCTCTAAACTGTTGACTGAGTGACTATCTTTTTAGATTTAGGTATCTTGCGTAAGCCTAAAAGTTTAATTGGAATCTGTTTAGTCCATTTTAAGAACAAGGACATTCAAGATGGTTTATATGAAATACTGTGAGGAGTCAACAATCAAGAGAGGTAGCTTCTTCTAGTATACTTTTTTAGTGTACACGAGGGAAACAACGACAAGGCAACTGGTTTTTTTACGGCTTCCCTTCAACAACAACAACTTGCAGCGCAACGAGTAGCAAAATTCACAGACGACTAAGGTGTCACGCTTATTGTGGTCCACGCGATAGACTTTTGTCTGAAAAAATGCTATCACACCGACATTTGACTGCGTTGCACAGACAAAATTCTATAGAAGTTAATGGAAGTCTGTATCGTGTGGACCTACCATAACTGTACCTATGGCCACCATCTGAACCTGTCACGTTTACCTGTCTGCAGCTTGTCCGCGGTGAGGCTACGCAGCAGTCGCTTGATGCTGCGCCGGCGCCGCACGCCGCAGCCGTCGTCCGGAGAACTCATTGGCATATGGACGGCGACATTACACTTGTCGCCATCTTGTTTAGCACTGGCTTTCACACTTTTTGGTTTAGGTGGTCATATTTGGTAATTTTATTGTGATTTGTTGTTAAGTTTCCGAGTTTAATTTTCTTAGTAATGTTGGATCTAAATAAATGATTTTCACGTTAAATGCAGGCCAGTCAGCGTAGACAGATAAAACGCGTTATATTCGTGACAATCTAAGAAGTCGGTTTTGACAGCTTAGTAAAGAGAGATAGAAGATCGCTTTACCACTTAGTGCGAAAGTGATTTATTTCATGTCTCTTTCATACTTACTAGTAAAGCAATGTTGTATCCTGCTGTTAAATCTGCTGCGCTGAAAAAGACGTAAGATGAGGACGGGGCGCGGACATATGTCTCTTCCGCGTCCCTTTCATATAAAATGTATAGAAGGCGTCGCGGTGCAAAACATACAGAAAGGACGGGGTACGGGCGCTGGCGGACGAGGGACGGGCGAGAACGGGTGTGCGGGCAAGTGAGCGCGGGTGCCGGGACTCGCGCGTCGCTGTCACACACAACTACACCACCACAATTAACCACGTCACGTCCATGCCTCGTCTTATGTATGCTTTAAAGTCGCGAGCGCGCCCCGTCTGTACCCTGTCCGCGCCCCGTCCTCGTCTTACGTGTATTCTGTGTGTCCAGCGACTTAGATTGTCACGAATATATTTCGAAATAAATTTCACTGTCTCGATTTTTTAGGAAGTTGTTAGGATAAATTCCAGTAGTGTACATCCAATTTTGCAATAGCTAAGCGCATACGATGATTATAATGACCTGACTAACGTCACTGTATGTTTCAGAATTTTGTTTGTGTAGAGCAGAATTAACGTACGTAAAATATTCTACTATAATTTAGCGTGTATATCTCAAGTTACGTGCTGGTACGAATATTAATCAAGAGGGCTTAGACTTCATCTGTACTATTCTGTACCAGTTACCAGGATAATCTTGGAGGGACGCATGACTTAAACATATAAATCACTTTGCATGTATAACGCTACAGAAAACATAGCTACTGGCTTTTAAA
The DNA here is from genome assembly GCA_947386135.1 of Melanchra persicariae. NCBI lineage: Eukaryota > Metazoa > Arthropoda > Insecta > Lepidoptera > Noctuidae > Melanchra > Melanchra persicariae. The sequence goes on from OX376668.1 coordinate 12,986,403, forward strand.
TAAAGTCTAGTCGAAGAAAAAATGCCCTATCTCTCGCACATAATATACGACACCGTAAAAGCAAATTTCGGGAAAAAATAAAAGCTTGTGAAAAAAATTGAAAGCATTACACTTAGAGTGTACCAAAATAGATACAACAAACTGGAATCTCTGATTAAATATTCCAAACTCGCTGAAATTTGCATATCCATTACCCGAAATTGCCCCTTTGAAACGACGCGATAAAAAATAATCATAATAAAACTAGGAGAAACACAATTTTGAATCAGATTTTATTGAAGCGCTGATAATATTATCAATCCTAAATTTCAATGTAAAGGTAAAAGGGACAGCGTTCGACGCCCTTTATAGAAATCAGGTCACTGCACTTAATGAGACGAAAATTTTGTTATACTCTAGGTACTACATCATATTTATATACTAAAGGCTCGAGGCTAATAACAACCGCACGGATCGATATTCAAGGTTAAGCAACGATTACTGCTGTATCTGGTAAGACTTGAAGCCGATCCAACTTAGTTGGGAAGAAGCTGCGCATATCACACCATCTTTTTTTAATCAAAGCTGAAAGTTTCTCTATGTATGTCCCCAATACAGGTACAACCTCCCGAAACAACAGTGTCCGGTGAGGATCTGCATCAGGCGGAAGGTGAGGATGCCATGGCGACTCTCGAGCCACTCCTCAAAGTTACTTTCTGAGGAGTTGTCACCAACCACGATACGATTGCAACCTTGATACTGTGTCTGACAATGAACGAAGTGATTCCTAATATTGTCTTCTATTTAGCAATTTTTTTTTTTAGTGATTGTCTATGACGATGACCAATAGCTACTCAATGATATATGGACTGGCTTTTACCTCAGACAGAGGATAAGCATTGCCATACAACGTACCAATGCCGCCAGTCTATTGGGCTCAGTTCCAGTTTTTATTTTAAGTGTATAGGTATCCCATATATCTGCCAAATTTCATGACGATCGGTTTTAGCGTGAAAGCGCAACTGACAAAGAGAGAGTACCTTTCACATTTATAATATAAGTAGGGATATCCACATTAAAACTTCGTTTTAAATCTACTCTACGAAGCAAGCTCGTAAAACTATCAAAATATAAGTCCCACGCTGGGCGCCAAAATAAACGCTATGTTCCTGTTTTTGTTGACACAGTGTTAGTTAATAGACTTTATTATGTATTCGTTAGTGGCGAATTTCCGACGGAAGGTGGCCAGATGTGATAGTGAACTCGTTCTAAGTTATGTACTAGCGAAAATAGTAACTTTGGATCAATAATTGTAACAAAATAAATAAAATCTTGAAACCGCGACTTAAAAGTACCTTTTGCACGAGACTTCGTACGCGCATATCCCGTTTCTACTCGTTCCTGAAAGAATTTCGAGAAATCCTCTCTTAGTGCTCCCCTAGTAGGGAAGCTACTGCAAAATTTCAGCTTTCTAAGACCAGTATTACAGCTGTGCGTTGTCTGTCAGTCACAAGTCAATAACGAAAATGTTATATTTAGGTTTGCAGTGAATACTAAGGTATTTAGTTTGTAACATAACCTCACACTGGTATTTGCCGAAGGTGTGGATGGGAGTGTTGAGCTGAAGACCTGTCCTGACCTGTGTGTGTGTGACCTGTGTGGGTGTCGTAAGAGGCGAGTAAGAGACTCACCAGAGAACGGGCAGCAGCATTCTCTGTAGGTACATTACTACAGCTACACTGCGATACACAGCCCGTCTGCCAGCGTGGCGATTATGGCAAACCCCGGCCATTTTATTGTTTTTTTTTTTTTAAACGTTGCCCCACACTAGGAATTTCTCCTGTATCGTGGGTGCGTTTACAAACAGAAACTCACGTACACAAACAGCCAGACCCGGAACAACTATCTGTAGGCCATACAAATATTCGTTCCGTGCGGGAATCGAATCCGCGACATGCAGCGCAGCAGTCAACCGCTCAACCACTGCGCTAACCGTGTCGTCTTGGGGGAGGCCTATGTCCAACAGTTGACATCTATCGGCTGATATGATGATGATGAACCACTCGAATTGATCGCATGTTGTTCAAATTGACTGAAGTTATTTAGACCTATTCACTTCCCACCAAACCAAATGTTTTATACACTTTTCTTTATCATCATCATCATCATCATATCAGCCGAAAGACGTCCACTGCTGGACATAGGCCTCCCCCAAGTGTCGCCACAACACACACTTTTCTTTACACATACACATATTTTTCAACTTGAATCTCATCTTCTCACTGAACAACAAAATGGTTCAACTAGCCACTCTCCACTCAATCCGAGTTCATTGCCCCCTAGCCCCTTAGCTATCAACACAGTAGAGGAGACTGGGCGTCAGGACACAACTGAGATCAAAGCGCGTCTTCCGGTACGTCACCTCCACGTAATAAGGCACACAACACCGACTGGCTTTAATATTAATTGATACTGTGTTACTTTGTGGTCGGCAGCGAATATTAGTGAAGCTTAAATGTTTTAAAATTGAAGTGATATACGAGTATGTAGGAGACACAAGACTCTTTCGGTAATAAACAGTTAAAGTGAAGGAAGCAGGTCCTTAGATGTGATGCAAAATGATTTAGCGTTTGAAGTCAATCTTTCAGACGGAAAACTATTTATTTATCAATGCAGAGCTAATAAAAAATAGGCTTAGGGCCAATTTCACCAATGAAACTGAACGCGATTAGCGAATAAACCAAGTTTATGAGCTGTCAGTGTCATTGTTTTTCTATGGAATATTTACACTGACAGCTCTTGAACGCAGTTTAGATGTACTGATCGCGTCCAGTTTCATTGGTGAAATCCGCTCTTAGTCTATGAACCTCTACGACAGCTACGAATTCTTGCTACGGCGTAGCATTGCGTAGAGGCACTGTCGTAGAGCCACTACGAGATGCTGTAGCCACTATCTTGCCAGATTAAGTTACCATAATATGTAACTACAAATTATTATATTTTATTTACATTTATTTACTTAAATCATTATGCATTTACACTATGTATCGCCATTATTTTGATGTTATCAGGAAATTCTTATCAGGATTTTCAATTTCGATCCATCACCGAGATTGCTAAACATAATACTAAATTAATTTTGCTTTTCGATAGCTTATTGATAACTGCAGTCAAAGCGATCAGTTACCATGCATAATATCACAGATTAAAAACAGGCTTATTCATTTGGACTTCATGCACAAAGTACGTCAAATACAGGCCGACTTAATGGTGGACAGATGAAATGGGAAATCCCTTGAATAAACACCGAATCAAGAACAAGAACAAACAAAACCTGTATAAAACTAAAGCTTTAAACCACAATAAAACCCAATTGTGGATTAAATTCGCCTTTATACATAAACTGTCCTATTATATTTGAATCTATATGTTTTTGTGTGCAATAACAAAAAAGAACTGCCAAAATTATGAGCACAAACACAGGTCGTATTAATCAAGTAAATCCCTAATGATACACTAAAACTTCAACACACACACTCCAGAACTAAGTGAGACACCTAGCTACAACTCTACAAACACAGACTGCAATGCTCAAAGTTATCCCTTGTATGCGAGCGTGAAGTACAGTTGTATAATAAGCTCAGCTGAGAGTATGGAGACATTCGAACAATACGGATTAGTGCTCACTAGTGTGGAACTGTGGATAGACTAAAGCCGCATTCACACGTCTGTCATTGACGATAAAAAAAACACGATACATCATGACGAATGGACGTTCATATTGCATTTTTTTTATGGATGGGATATCATCAAACGATTTCTTCCACTCTGGGTGGAGCGGGTCCCTCCCGCTCCACCCAGACCCGTCTCAGACTCTTACCGACTTACGGCCGCTTTCTATAAAATATCTCAATCCCAATCTTGATCCCGATCCTTGTCTGTAACCAATCAACGGCCGAGTTTGTGTCCTTCACCACACAATCCTCAACTTTGATTGGTTACAGACAAGGATCGGGATCAAGATTGGGATTGAGATATATTATAGAAAGCGGCCGTTAATCATCCGTGGGGACCTAGGGCTGCGACTACCGACGCCCGGGGCGTCTACTTCTGTTGCGGCGGATAGGGCGTGAGGTTTGCCTCTCCCTTCACTAGCATTACTGCTTCACAGAAGGAGGTGACAGCTTCCCATGCCTCCTCGCTCCGAACTATGGATTGAAACAGGATCGGAAGCGAGAGGTCGCCGCCCGATCAACTCGACGAGAACACGGCGGTGCTCCACCCAAGCAGGGCAGACCTCTACCGAATGCTCCATCGTGTCCTTATTGATTGTCCGTAGACCTGCCTTTTTAGCCTAGCACCTATCATGTTATAGGCTAAAAAAGGCTTTGCTTCTATAAGCAATCGAAGCGTTAAATGCCTAGAACGCTGTAATGATATTTGGGGCCGCCTCATAAAGGTCAGGTCCTCAGGTCACACCGTCTACATATTTTAGACCATTTTAGCTTTTACGTGTTTAAATATTTCAGGTTCAATGTTCAGGCTGAGATTATGTTTATTTTAGTTTGTGGTTTGTAAGTTCATTTAAGTGTATGTTATTGCAGATGAATTTAAAATGAATGTGCTGACTGAATTAATTAATTGATTCCGATGGTAAGCGGTATATGAGGTCTAAGATGGAATGAGCTAGCCCAAAAGATACTTATACATTTTTTTTAAAATTTTGACTGTAATCTTAATGACGAGACTTTGACTAATAATGCCAGTCACAAACACGAGTCTCCAAACTGTGTGACTGCGTTGACAGAAAAGTGAAAATGCACAGGCATAAAAATGAATAACTGCATCACAATAAATTCATGAATAGAAACAAGATACGGCTCTGAGCTCTAATAATAAACCAAGAAATGTAACGTTATTGCATGGAAAACAATTTGTTTTTTTTTAATGATAACTAAACAATCAGTTGAGTGGAACTCCCTGCCGGTTGGCTATCCGATCGCAATGACATCCTATTCTAATCTTTAAGTCTACAGTGAATAGGTTCATTCTAGTCAAGCGTGCACCTTGGTCGACTGCATTATCGCAAAAGTCGGTAGGATCAGTTCTTGCTTGCACCGATCCTATCAGTAACAATGAAGAAGGCTAAAAAAGTAGACCAAATAAATGATGTCGGTTTTTATTCAGGAACCATGGTTATCCTATTATTATTTTAGTAGTGTGTGTATTCCCTTTTGAACACTAAGTTGTAGCTTCAGTGATTGATCATCATCATCATCACCATATCATCCGAAAGACATCCACTGCAAGACATAACCCTCCCCCAACTGTCACCACAACTACCGGTCCTGTGTGTCTCGCATCCATCGGCTACTCGCGACCCTCCCAGGTCATCGGTCCACCTTGTGGAAGGCCAGTGATTGATGGGCAAATAGGATTTGTCTTGTACGAGTAACCCATGAAATTAAAAGTCTCCCAAAATACTTATAGCTACCCCGCTCCAAAAACTATACCATTACTTATGGTTTTGCGTGTAGGGTAACTTCTAGACTCAAATTGCCTAGCCATTTACCAACTACAACCACTGGATTAAACTCTCAGTGTACCCGAATGCAGGTGAGTACCAGATTTTACATGGAGCCGCTACCTATCTACTACTATAGCAATGAAGAAACCGAACCGGCCCTGCGAGTCGTACTCGCGCACAAAGGGTTCCGTACCAGTATCTATAAAAAACGACAAAATAAATCACGTTTGTTGTATGGGAGCCTCACTTAAATATTTATTTTATTATGTTAATAACACTCATATATCACGCTATAACAACAAATACTAAATTGTTGTTATAGCGGCAACAGAAATATATCATCTGTGAAAATTTCAACTGTCTAGCTATCACGGTTTATGAGGTACAGCCTGGTGACAGACGGACGGACAGCAAAGTCTTAGTAATAGGATCCCGTTTTACCCTTTGGGAACGGAACCCTAAAAATAAAAACCCTATTACACCTAGATATACCAACAATTCGTCCCTAAGAAACCCAAGTCACCACACACATTTCCTCAGCTCTAACAAGCCCTAGATTCCCCCTCGGTAAATACGTAGGTATCCACGCCATGTGACATTACCTTGGACTCCGCACCCCGTGTGACGTCATACCACCATAACGTACTGTTTGCGGTGCTATACCTCGAGCACACAGACCCTGGGAGAGTTTATATCTAATGACGTTTGCAGTTTAAATAGAGAACAAACAATAAAGTGAATCAAATTAAATCTACACTAATATTATAAAGAGGAAAGATTTGTTTGTTTGTTTGTTTGTTTGTTTGTTTGAAATGAATAGGCTCCGAAACTACTGGACCGATTTGAAAAATTCTTTCACCAATAGAATTGTACATTATCGATGATGGACATAGGCTATAGAATATTTTCAAAAAGTTAGGGATCCGTATGAAAACTTCGATAATGTAACCCAAGGTGTGAGGAAAAATCCTTTTATCGCGTACGCTGCGGAATCTATTGACAATAGAGCAAAGTGATGTACTACAGTTTTATAGAGGTCATCAATGTCTACAAAAAAGTCCGCAATACCATATGTCTAACTATTATGGTTAAGTCACCATGACCGCTTTTTGTTCAAATTATTCAAGCAAATCCTTGGTGATTTGAAAAAATGGTGATTTCGGTAGCATGATATCAATTTTTATGCATTTAAATGGTTTGATAATTAAGGTTAATTATTTCCGTGTAAATTACACTTTAAATTATTCAAATCGGACCTTTCGTTCAAAAGTTACGACGGTAATAAACATGCTCGGAGTAAGAAAAATGTCGCGACTTGAGCGAACTGGGAAGAATCTTATCAATGCTTGGTCCGATGAAGTTGAAAATGATTTCGATAAAACAATAAGAATAACAAATGTTTGGATTTTTCGCAAATAAACTACATACCTACATAATAAGGAGTGAAGCAGGGGTGATTAAGTTTTTAGGGGAGGACATTATTGCTTGCTTTAATTTACGTCGGGATGCCATGAACAAACTAAAAATGGGATTATTGAAACAGAAGTACCTAACAATTCTTGCATAATCAACTCCTGACGGGGTGAACGGGGTGAACAGTTGCGCTGAACCTGAGACCATAGAATAAGTAGAAATGGCTAAGTAATAAATGTAAATTAATGAAAATCGTTGTGCTTAATTTTCCAAAACTAACCTTTATAAGGGGGTATAGGAGGCGTTGAAGTTTGTGGAGTACCTAATAAATCCGCGCGGACGAAGTCGCGGGCGAAGTGCTAGTAGTTATCTAAATCTATGAGTCTTCTCACTCACATTATAAAATTATCAGGAAATTCTTCACAAATCAATCAACTATGGTAGGCGCCAGATAAATGTGGAATTAAGTACATTGATCTTTCCTTAATATCTCTTTGTAGGGTACCCGGACGCCAGGGTTGCGGAAATTGTTCGAAAAATACACCGCGGCCCTGGAACGCAAAGAGTATATTTTGCAGGAACACGGATGGGTTTTAGTTAGAAAGAGTCTAACACTCTCTTCCGCTCTGGGTCTGAATTGGATGTGCCCGGTTGAAACATATCCGTCTAAGGCCCGGTTTCCACCAAAGCTTTGATTTCCAGCAAAGATTGTTTTGTTCTAACACATCTCTCATCTCCTCTCCTCTCTGCTTTGGTAGAAACCGGGCCTAGATGTTGGTGTAAGTACACATATACCGAAACTCAATGTATACATACTGATCGAGGTCATTCATGTGAGCCAGCATGAGAGGGCATGTAGTGTTACCATTCCAAAATAAACGCCCTCTATCAACATTCGCTCAGTATTCCTATTCTGTGAACAATCCACAGTGAAAACTTATGTGTTACGAACATAAAAGCTGACAATCCGACCAATCAAGGTGAAATGACAGTTCACTTCAAGCTCACCGAAGTTTCCAAGGTGAGTTATTTACAGAATAGACCAGCAGGTTATAGCGACCTGTCTGCACATCACTTCGCACAAACATAACTATAAACAAGGAACAAGCGCCCCCTGGCACCGCGCCAAATAATTAGCACTAGCTCATATGTTTTATTGTCCTGCAGAGTATTCACTGCTTTGATGTGGAAATGAACGGTTTGTTTCTACTCCTAGGTTTGGCAAGGATTTTGTTGGCTTTGACTATCTGAAATCTTAGGTTTAGTTGTTAAAAAGCGAAGCAGTGAGTCTTGTTTGAAAAAATATTTGAATGGTCTCATAGCATACCAAACGCGAACCGAGCGCGAGAACAATAAAAATAATATTCCTCGAACTCCGAACTGAATTAATGACTCGACACGGGAGCCAAGTCTTATGAGAAGGCTAGTAAATAAATAAAGAAAGAAAGAAAATAAAATCCACAGCATTTATCGATAAAATACACAAAACATCTTATTACGCAACTCCACACAAACAATCGCGCGAAAGCATTCGATATTATGCATAAGTGCAGGATTAAACAAGATGGCGGCTGGCTTCCCGCCAAACGGTCAAGGTCACTGACGCAGGCTCGGTGTTGCCATTGTAAATTATAGTGATTTACACCCGTTTGTTACTCCATCGGTGGTCGGATATATGGCCTATAAAGGCTCTGGGACTTCAATCATGGTGTAGTTTGGGAGGCAATATATTGGGAAAGGTTTTATGCCTCTACTGATGTTAGTGTTAACTGTTGCATTCAAAATGTGTCCTGCTTTGAACTTTGCTTGCAGTAAAATTCATATTCCGGAATACCTTACTATACTACTTATACCATACTATACCACGATTCATATGTTCTGAACCTCAAAATGTAATGCCCAAGACAATACGGAAGCCCTAATGTTTAAGCTTATTGAGGAATCCAAATCCAGTTATGGTTGGGAATTTGTAAGTATTAAGTATGTATGTAGGTATTTGACACTAAGGCTCTAGACAGACGGACTGCCTTTTAAACCAACCGTGCGGTCCAATTGCAGTCGGCGTGCAGTCGTGTGAACTGCACACCGACTGCAATCGGACTGCACGGTTGGTTTGCAGTTCTATTGCAGTCGTGTCAACTGCATTCAAACTGCATCCGAACTGCAAATTTGAAGTTGGATTGCAGTTGAAATGCAGTCCGTCTGTCTAGAGCCTAAGACACTATTGGTATTTTCTAAAACAAATGGTTTCTGAATTCTTTATGACACTGAGATAAATGGCATTATCATCATAAGAACCTAGGTGGAACAAAAGATATGGATAAGATTTAGTCAGTGTAAATGACACCATGTCCATATCAAGCATGAAAATATGGGTACAAAGTAACAGGAATCATAGTTTGTTATCTACAAATTCGACTCGGCTTTATTGAAAAATATCAATTCCCGTGTTTTAGTATTATTCCCGTATTATACAATCACAAACTATGTACATATTCTTCACATTATACTATTATTCAACACAACAGAAGTTGTTTCCTCTTTTGAATTAGTCTGGCTAGATTGGTAAATTCTCATATTGTGCACTGTCTACAAACACACACATTTATACAAACTGCTGATTTCTGCACAATCTCCAACTATAGTGTAAGTTATTTCTCTAAATCAACAAATACATACCAGAGCAGAATGACGGTAGTTGCTAATTTATTATCAAAACTAGCTGCCGCCCGCGGCTCCGCCCGCGTAAATGTCGAAAATTATGCCAAGGGAACATACTCCCGGAATAAAAAGTATCCTATGTGTTATTCTAGACTATAATCTACTTATAAGCCAAATTTCATCAAGATCCATTCAGTATTTTTTGCGTGAAAGAGTAACAAACATTCGTACATCCATACATACAAACTTTCACGTTTATAAGATTATAGTAAGGATGGTTTCCTATCCAGCACCATCTTTAATTTAAGTTCTGCTATAATTTTAGCTTCAGCAGTTTGTTGTTTGCATTAGCGCTTACAACTTCATTATGTTATTTCAGTGTTCGAATATATTTTAGTCCATGTGAACTTGTGAAAGTTATCGGAATTATAAATGAATATGGTTGGTAGAATATTAGAAATAAGTGAATTGACTATTTTTATAATGAAAACGGCCGAATAGAAGAAAATTAAGCAGAAAAGACCTGTGCAAAAGCTCCATACTTTAAGAGACAGAACAGAGAGTAAATAGTACCTACTCAAACAACATAGCGTATCCAATGACAGCTCATGGACGTGTAACTCCTAAGTGATCTATTAAATTATTCTGCACTGTCCATGACACTGCAAAACATAGAGAACCAAAATACCAAATATTTTGAACCAATTGCCCATGTTTACAAAGGCATAAATGATTTGAAATAAAAGTTGACGAAAAGGCACCAAAACTACGAGTTACTCATCAAGCAAAATCTAGACCCCAAAACAGACACCTCATCAACACATCACCTTAAATATGTCGTAAATACCTTAGACTTAGCTTAACTAGCGTTAAACCAGCACCACGGGTCCACGGCCCAATTATTCAAAGTTAATGGACAGTAAACAGATTGTGGCTGTAAATCGCGGCGTTGCGCGAACCCTCGTCTAGACCAGCGGCCCCTCTCACAACATGCGCCTATGTCGAAATGTGTAGGGACTTGGGAAGTGCGTCAGTGGAAGCGAGGGTGAAGCAAAAGTTAAAAGGAGCAATCAATAAATGTGGATGCATTGCTTGCGGTATCTTGTGAAAGCCTATTGGGCAGTGATGCTTCTATATGCCTCAGGATAGTTGTTGGAAGCAGCAAGTACCGAGCGGTTTATACAGTAAAAGACCAAATAACTTGGAGACGAGTCGTATGTGGTAGCAATCCTCAGCAGTTAGATCACGACAAAAGAAAAACATGTGCCAAAGGACTTGGATATCAAACACTAGTTACAACAGAACTAGTTGCGCAAACTTGACTGTAGTCTCTGCTCACACTTACAGATCACGTTTTAATTGAAGTAAGATGAATACTCAACATGAACAAGAATAGCAATAAAAACACTTCTAAGGTCACACACGACACGACACATCTTGTATTATTGGAAAGTAAACAAATGCGCAATGAAAACTAAGAAATAACTGTTAAAATACAGGTGACTTTGAAACAATCAGCTCAAAACAGTACTAACATCCTACTAAAGATCTTTGACGACATTGATTGACTTCAGAGAGTATTCAGAAAGGGGTCACAAAGGTTTGATTCGACAAAAACGATTAGATTGTGCTAATAAAATCACACTTTGCTTCGATGGCTTCGCTTCGCTTGTACTTCGTAGTCTGTAATGAGACCACACCTCGAACAAAACCCCCCTCGCTCACCGGTGTCTAGCTAACTTTTGATATGCAATTGGATTCATTCAGTTTTCGTTTTAAAAATAACGTGTGAAAAAGTTGTGTACATATTTGAAATATGTTACAACAGTTTCCAAAGATGTCTTAATTGACAGTCCGTGTGTCCTGACAGGTACTTCTAGGTAAGCGTGCTTGATCATCAACCACATCGTAGGCTACTACCATCAGTTCAGAATTTAGTCAAACGCGAACCTTACAATAAAAATCCAACCAAGTGCAAGTCGGACTCGCGCACAAAGGGTTCCGTATCATTATCTATAAAAAACGACAAAAAAAAATTACGTTTGTTGTATGGGAGCCTCACTTAAATATTCATTTCATTCTGTTTTTAGTATTTTCTGTTATAGCAGCAACAGAAAAACATCATCTGTGAAAATTTCAACTGTCTAGCTATCACGGTTCATGAGATACAGCCTGATGACAGACGGACAGACAGCAGAGTCTTAGTAATAGAGTCCCGTTTTACCCTTTGGTTACGAAATCCTAAAAAGAAGAAAATGGTAAAGATAACCAATAGGTAACATTCTGTAGAGTGATCCCCAGAGGACGCAAGAAAATGCTTTTAATTTTAAATACAGCATTTTCAAAGAACTTGTTCAGCCGAGAATAAGGGCCTCAAAATATTTTAATTAAAAAGAACTTCACGAAAACAGTTTTCAATTTCCCTTCTTCAAGGGGCGGAATGTCAAGAACAGGGCAAAAGAAAATCGTTCAAATTAACTTCCCTTTGAGCTTTATCAAATCTCATCCATGGTATTTAAGTAGTCTTTTGATAAAACAAATCGATGAGATTTGTAAGACAAGATTAGTCACGGATTCTTTAAAGAGATTTTAAAACTATGTCGAGGACTGCGGACAATTTTAAAAAGATTTTCTATCTTTTACATGAATAACAAGAGATTTAGATAGCAAATCAGATTTTTATTATTACCCATTACAATATTCCCAACCACTAAAACTCAGTGACAATTCAATTGTCTCTCCGCAAAGAAATAAATCAGGAAGGAAGGGAAGGAATAAGAAAAAACATAATTTACAATTCCCTAAATATCAAACCACATCCATATACTAAATTGAACTAAACCACGTCATTCTAAAGACCTAATAGAGATGTTTCCTGAGAAAGTCTAATTAGTCCGTCAGATAGATTTCCAAAAAATATTGGACACGTAATTTTTTTTTTTCTCGTAAACGAAAACTGAAAACGATACAGTGCGTTGAAAAGTTCTGTGACGTGACGACACAGACCGATCCTCTTTTTACCGGAAAGTGACGACACAAGTTCCCCAAGTCCCCCACTTCTGATCTTTGATGCGTTTTATCTTTGTCAATTTTTATTGATTCAATAAAACAAAAAATACGTACCTAATATTTTTCGATAATCTAACTGACAAAATATTTGTTTATACACTTCTGGACACATCTATTGGCCCACCTTGTATTTTCAGTTTCGTTTGGTCCTAGCTAAAATTTTATATTAGGTCGAGCAAAAAATTTTTATGCAGTTTTGAACCTGGCACATTCACAATTTCATTCAATAGTCTTTTTTTGAATTTCGAACACAGAATTTAAAGAAACAAAAGACAATTTGGAGCCTGTTTGTTGATATCAAACAATCGAATACTAAGAAAACTTGGTTTTATTGGTTTACTTGGATTTAATTCTTGAAAAACTGATTGATATCTTTGGTTTTGCAACAAACATTACTTATTCTTAACATTAAGGTGAGGTTCTATCAATAATCTATGGATACTTCACCTGAAGTCGCCGCCCAAGCTGTGGCACTTATTCAGGCCGGACACAGCCAAAGAAACGTGAGTGCTCAACTTAATTTAAGTCGATCTGCGGTCCGAAATGTTTATCGGAGGTACCTAGAGACTGGCGGCTTTGTTCGTCGCCAAGGAAGGCCACGATCTCGGGTCACAACTGAAAGGCAGGATCGATTAATCGTGACGACCAGCTTGAGAAATCGTCACCTTACCTCCATTGAGATACAAAACCAACTTCGCGACTTCCACGGAGTATCTGTGAGCGCTCGAACTGTTCGGAGAAGGTTAAAAGAACGCGATATGGTACCACACAAGCCAGCTAATGGGCCCAAACTAACGCGAGCCCACCGAACAGCGCGCCTTCATTTCGCACGCAGTCATTTAAATTGGACACAGCAAGATTGGAGCCGTGTACTCTTTTCTGATGAGTCTAAAATTGTGTTACATGGCAATGATGGAAGGAAGAAGGTCTACCGACGTAAGGGAGAGCGTTTCGCACAATGCTGCTTTGAAGAGAGGGTTGCTTATGGCGGTGGCTCATGGACTGTCTGGGGCGGTATATCCGCGAGCGGCAAAACTCAACTTGAGGTTGTTACAGGACCACGGCTGCCAACATTAAATGCTGAAAGGTACATTCGTGAGTGCTTAGAACCTCACGTGATACCATACGCGGACTATGTGGGCCCAAATTTCCTTTTTATGCATGATAATGCAAGAGCCCATGCGGCCGGCATCGTCAGGGAATATCTTCGGGATGTGAACATCACAGTTATGGACTGGCCAGCCAGAAGCCCAGACATGAACCCCATTGAGCACATGTGGGACGAGCTAAAAAGACGTGTTAGGGCTCGTCAGCCAGTTGCCCAGACGATGCAGGAGTTGAAAACTGCCATAGAAGAGGAATGGGAGATGATCCCTCAAAATTTCATAGAGCGGTTGATAAACTCTATGCCTAATCGTATGAGAGCTGTGGTAGATGCCCATGGAGGCAACACGCGTTATTAAATTAAACCTTTATTTGATAAAACATGTTTTTTATTCAAAAATCAATTGCCTTTAACAAGGCGCATATCCGACTTGTTAGGCGTAGCTCCATGTCGTATGGTATTCTGAATTCAAATTTAAAACAATACGATCGAAAAAGATGGTAAAATGTATCAGGTTTAAAACTGCATCAACAGTTTTTGTTCAATCTAGCAATCATATTTCGGTAGGGGCCATCGAAACCTAAACTCTAAGGTGGGCCAATAGATGTGTCCAGAAGTGTAGTATATTTGTTTTACTCAGGAAACATCCCTATTGATTTAATCAAAACGAAATGCCTAGTCCTATGGATACGTCCCGTTTAGAATGACGTAACTACTATTTATGCCTCTTTGACATAAAACCTTTCCTTTTATCGAACGGCCATAAGTCACGGATAGTTAATAATGCGTGCAAAATAACCAATTATCTACTTAATACTTGAAAGTCCAAGTATTCGACCTTCAATTATGAGTAACACATCTTCTAGAATTTTCTAATTTCAATGTTTGTTGTTAAATTGAGCCTCATCATCATCATCAGTAGAAATGTGTTTCATCGTGGATCCCATCATCGCTTACAACCAGGTGAGATTGTGGTCAAATGCGTGTCTATAAATAATAAAACATTTCAGTTACATAATCCTCTGATTTTGCGTCTTATTTTCGTTGATATAAGGTTACTGTAATATCCATTCCAATATTATAAATGTAAAAGTATCTATTTCAAGCCTAACATCTGATCCGATTTGGATGAAACTTGGCAAATGGACAGACCATGTCCTGGAATAGGACGGATATTTTTTATGCCGGAATATGTCCCTTTGGGGTAAATTTCGACATTGCCATGTGCGAAAGTTCAGCCAGCGCACAAGCTGTTAAACAATTTTAAAAAGGTCACGGCCATCTCTCTTGCTGCACCATTATCCAAATCTCTTGTGCAAAGAATGAGTCACCCACAAATCATTCACCTTCCCTCCGGATCGCCAACTAGTGCGGACGTGCCATCCAAGTCGATTATTATATATTTTTTAAATTATTTTATTTTAAAAATCAATTAAATTAAATAAATCAGTAAAGTTAATTCACTGTGAAGTACCAGGAGCGCGCAGTTGTGTTAGAGGTCGAGTTCTACAGCACGCGAGGCGAGAAGAGCGAGAAGAGCACGCCACCCGTCCCTGTCGCGCTCACGTGAGTCACTAATATCTGACCCCGCCTACCTCTACGTAGTACTCAGTAATACCAGCGCCTAACGAACTGCGCAGAGCAACGCGCACTAACGCGACGAATTTTGGAAGCATCAGGAGTTTGACTTTTATTTCGTTTTAAAGAATGATGAAGCGGACACCACCTAAAACTAATACAGAAAACATGCCTCACCACAGCTCAGAGCCTGATTTGACATCACCTAAATTGGATTTAACTACAGAAAGAGTCACTGTACGGCAAAAACGCAAGCACGATTCTGAATTTGCGGTTGAGTTAAAAGCTCTCCGCGAAGAAATTATATCCTCCATTGCAACCATGAGAAAAGAACATAGCGAAAAATTTTGTATTATGCAGAGCGATCTTGACCAAATAAAAACCCAAAATACTGAGCTACAGAAAACTGTAGAATTCTTGAGCCATAAATATGATAATTTGCTGGATAAGATAGCCCAACTGGAGCAAGAAAAAAAGGACACACACGGATACATAAGAACATTAGAGGATAAAGTCGAAACTCTGGAACGTAATGCAAAATTATCGGGCCTGGAAATTCGCAACGTGCCTAAAAAACACGGTGAGAGTAAGGAGGATCTCGTAAATATTGTCAAAACCATAGCAGTTGCAGTTAACACTGAATTACAAGCACAGGAACTCAGAGATATATACCGTCTTAGTAGCAACAAAAACCCCCAAACTGATGGACCAATTACAGTCGAATTCACATCAATCTTAACTAAAGAGAGACTTCTTACAAACATCAAAAAGTACAACCGGAACAACAAAACCAATCGCCTCAACAGCTCGCATATTAAAATGCAGGGAAATGTTCCCATATTCATCTCAGAAAGCCTAACAACTAGGGCTAAGAAACTGTACTACCAGGTACGAGAATTTTCAAAACTAAATGATTACGCTTACCATTGGACATCGCATGGCAAAATTTACATCAAGAAGAAAGAAGGAGCGCCTACGATGAGGATCAACCAGGAGTCCGACTTAGAAGGTCTGTGCCTAAAACAGCAGAAGCAATGACTAGCTCCATTAATCACTATCGTCTGTCTTTTTGCTTATTTTGTTTGTACCTTAAATTTAGCGATTGCTGTTATGTTTATATTCTTCTTTTACTGTCTAAAAAGCATGCTCACTCACACAAATACAACCACATTATGTTACTTCATACATACCTTATACAATCAACACATATCACAACGAACAACTCTCATATTCTATTGTACTACATATATTCATACATTCACATTATTTTCCTATATGCACCTTATTTACAATCAACACTCATCACAACAAACAACACTCATATTCTATTGTACTCCATATATTAATACACATACACATAATAATAACATATTACACAAAATGCACATAACCCACGTAATAACTGTAATGAATGACTTCAACCCTAGAACTATAATTTACTGCGTATTGGCAATTAATAATCACTTACATTTAAATTCATATAGTCCAATCAAAACAAATTCAGATATTAATAGTCTACACAAGAAATACAAAGCCTCCAATGCATTTACGCCTGCATTGCGAACGTGGAATATGATTTTTTTCAACAATGGGTCATCATTATATTATACACTTCAATTCACAAATAAAATTCGATCATAACTCTAATATCTCCATATCAGAAGATATAGACATGTCAGAACAGATTGAATGTCTATCACTTAGTGAAACAAGTCAGTGTTCGAAACTGCTTGGCTATGACAAAATAAATCGCGACAAAATAATAATCATCAGTCTTAACATTAGAAGCATTAACTGTAACTTCGATCTTTTAGTAGCCTTTATTGCTGCCTTAAATATGCAAGTTGATGTTATTGTGCTGTCTGAGTGCTGGATTAATATGAACAACTCCCCTCCCAATATGGATGGTTATAGCAAGTACTGGACTAAGGATTATCTTAATCAAAACGATGGTGTTGTCGTATATGTGCGCAGTGACCTCATATCATGCGCCTATGAGCCCAAATTACAAGAAGGAAACTGTTTAGCTGTAACTATTAAGCCCGATTATACTATCATTTGTTCCTATCGTCCGCCAAGCTTCAAAAATCCGAGTCGTTATCTGGAATCACTTGATAGAGTGTTATGTGATATTAACACAAAACATTTAATTTTTACCGGTGATATAAATATTGACACTTTACCTGAAAATTTGTCTAATATAGCTCAAGATTATTTAAATTTAATGGCAATGCACGGTCTTAAACAAGGAATCAACAAACCTACACGCATCAAGACATGTATCGACCATTTTATGATTAAATGTACAAATCCATGTAATACTATCGTATTTGAACAGCCAATAACAGACCATTGTCCAATTCTATTAAGCATTAATCTTCCAAAAGTAACAACAAATAATGCGATACAGAGTAAAACAGTGGTAGACCACAAAACAATACAAATATTACTCACAAAAGAGTCCTGGGATATTGTCTTTGCAACTAGTGATGCTAATATTGCAGCAGAAATAATAACTAATAAACTTTTAAACATTATTCGAAATAACACCATTACGGTAAAAGTTCCTAATAGATATAAACCACTGAAACCATGGATAACGAAAGGTATAGTGAAATGTATCAGAAGAAGGGACAAGTTACACAAAGACGTAGCAAAGACACCTAATGATATACTTCTACTGAATAAGTACCTAAAATACAGAAATAAATGTAATTTTATCATAAAAGACTTAAAAAAACAATATTATCAAGAAAGATTAAATCTAAGTAAAGGTAACATCAAAGAAACATGGAAAATTATAAAAGAAGTCTGTGACATGAAAAAGAATAACGAACCTACTGCAGAATTGTTACATATCGATGCCTCGCCTACGGAGTCTTTGAATAGGGTTAATAATTATTTTACTGGTATTGGAGGTACTTTAGCAAAAGATATACTAAGCAGGATGAATAAGACTGAACAGGAACTAAAACGAGAAGCTGTTATGAGTATTTCTCCTCCTAATTCTATGTCGTTTACCCCAACTGATCCTTACGAAATTAAGGGTATTATTTTGGGACTGAGAACCCAAAGTGCACCTGGATGGGACAAAATTACCGCAGAAATATTGAAGCAGAACATTGACACACTTGTTCTACCTATTACGTACATGTGTAATTTGAGTCTACAAACCGGTACATTTCCAGATATATTTAAAAGAGCTGTTGTCTGTCCAATTTTCAAAACGGGAAGCAAAATAGAGCCGAACAGTTACCGCCCTATCTCTCTCCTCTCAACCCTATCTAAGATACTGGAAAAGACTGTTAATAAGAGAGTGAAAAAATATTTAGAAAGTAACAATTTTTTTAGTGATTCCCAGTTTGGTTTCCGAGAAAACAAATCTACGGAGGATGCGGTACTAACTTTAACCTCAACCATAGTATCGTATTTAGATAGAGGAGACAAATGTTTGGGGGTCTTTTTAGACCTCCAAAAAGCATTCGATACAGTGTCTATTCCTATATTATTAACACGTCTGGAGAATGCTGGTATGAGAGGTGTAGTCCTAGATTGGTTCACAGATTACTTGTCCGAAAGATACCAATGTGTTAGGGTGGATGGCTATGAAAGCATTGACTCTGTGTGCGGATATGGCGTTCCGCAGGGTAGTACACTAGGGCCTACGTTATTCCTCATATATATAAATGATCTATGCAAGGTGGCTACCCTGCCATATTTAAAACTGCTTATGTTTGCTGATGACACAGTGCTGATCTTTCATGGCCAAACCTGGAATACGGTGTTTGAATTGGCTGAGACCGGTTTAGCTAGGGTAACAGCGTGGTTAGAAAACAGTCTCCTGTCATTAAACGCTAGCAAAACAAAATACGTCTGCTTTAGTAAAACATCTGTGGGTAAACCTTCTGTATCGTGCAATCTTAAAATACATACCTTCCCGTGTAACCGAAGAGAGCTCCACTCGAATTGCAACTGCGCGGCACTTACTAAAGTCGCCAGTATAAAATACCTGGGAGTGACGCTAGATGATCAACTTACCTGGACTACGCACCTCCAGTCGACTATAGCTAGAGTTAGGAAATTAGTTTATATATTTAAAACCTTACGCACAGTAGCCAATCGCGTACTGCTTTTACAAACATATAGAGCACTGTGCGAATGCATAATTAGATACTGTATTTGTGCATGGGGAGGAGCGGCAAAAACTCATATGATTGGAGTTGAGAGGGCTCAGCGTATGGTGCTAAAAGTGCTTCTATACTTACCGTACCAGCATCCCACTACTAGCGTATATGAATTGGCAGGAGTACTATCTGTGAGAAAGATATACGTATACGAAACGTTACGCAGATATCACAGAAAAATAGTACCATACTTACCTCCATCACAAAAGCGTGTAGTACGCTGCCCTGTACCTCGTGTTAAGTCGGCATTTGCTAAAAGGCACAACAATTTTCTAGCTCCCCATATATATAACCAATGCGATAAAATTTGCAAAGTAAAAAAACTAAATAATAACAAACTTAAAATGGTTCTAACTACTTGGTTGAAATCGATGAGTTATGATGCAGTAGAAAATCTATTGATAATGAATTAAATCTTGTCCACTTATAGATACACACACACACACACACACACACACACACACACACACACCATCACACACACGCGCACTCTACACACACACAGACACACTAGCATTCAAGCAAAATTGTTGTTATAAAAGTTTGTTTTAATTGTGTTATTTTAATTTTCATCAACTTTTTTTTTTATTATTTTGTTTGTTATTCTGTTTTGATATCATTGTCAACATACACAGGGGAAGACACTAACACCTGTAACACAGTATTTACTAGCGCAGGTGTTAGGGGATCCTACAAATTTTATGTACCTCTTTTTTATATCAATAAAGAATTTTTTATTATTCACACATAGACCTTGCCAAACAGTACACTTCCATTCTCCCAAATATTTACACACCGGCTGTAGAGTGTATATTGTTACAAGTTTTTACGCAACGCTGTCACAGAGGAGCTTCGGTATGAACTTGAACTATATTTGTACCTTCGTTCATTTAGGTGTCAATGATGACAGGATTTGTTTTGCTAATGTGTATAAAGCATTAACATCATCATCTCACTCCTCCGCTGTTCTATTCTGATTCAAAACAGTTGAATCGTCTCTCTGAGACTAGTCTAACTTCATTGACTCGTGTGTTTTTCTGGTGCCCGCCAATGTTGATCCCGGCTCTCAGGAGTTGATGTCGTTGGAAATAGAGTAGCGGCTGAGAACACATCTAACCGTTTAGGTTCTTGAAAGTTGAGAATGCATCAGGTTTCAATAAATAAATCTAATATCTGATCACTTACTTCACGGCATCTAAAATTGCTTGAAAGCAATCATGCATGTTCTATTTTGCATTCGCTAAGAAAATTTAATCAAATCGCACCCTCTGCACAAGCTGTCTTACATAGGGCTTCAGTATAACAATATGTGGAAATATCTACTATCGACTTAATATGGGGTTACCAATCGCCTGATGGTATGTTATGTTATATAAGACAGACAGACATTGTATATGTATGTAGTATGTCCTAGACCCGAAAAATCGCAGACATGTGTCACACAAACGTCCGTACTGGGCTCGTGTGGTTGGTCTGACTTTCTCTCTCTCTATGTCTCCAAGAGGAAACCCGAGTTCTAGCCGTGGGAACATTTTATGTTGACTATGTTTATGTACTTTGCAATGGGCTTTCAAGGGTGACTAGTAAACGGTAGCAGCTAGATGGGAGTGGCCAATGAACCATTAAATGTCATGATATGGGGAGGTAAATGGAACGATATTATGGCCTATGTGCAGTACTTCGATAGTCATAATCATAATCAAGTCATAACCGTCGTATTATATTCTTATGATCTTCTTTTTGTCGAGCATTCATAAGGTCCTCAATGGTGGAAAGTAGGAGTTGGGCACATGGGTCACCAACAACAAGTGGGTCATGTTTTGTATAGTTCAGTTATGATAATATTTAGATTAACCTTTATAATTCAACCTTCACAGCTCAATTAGTATCCACATTTACAGCAGCCGGTAATTTTTACGCAACGTTTGTCACTGAAGACGGCTGGTGAAATAAACTTGAACTATATAAGATGGAGCTGTGCCAAGTGAGTCATCAGGGTTCCCCTCGGTGACTCACAAGAGTGACAAAATGTAATGGATGGCAGACAGATCTTGTGCAATGCGTAATTAGGGATGGTGTTTAATTTTGATGATCTTTGTTTGAAGCTAAGGGTTGCTCAATTGGCTCATCTATCTGAAGCTCTGAAACGGAACTGATGGTCGATGGAGCCGAAAAGTTCTGGAGTGGCGACCGTGTACCGGAAGACGCAGCGTTGGAAGGCCTCCCACAAGATGGATCGATGACCTGGTGAGGGTCGCTGGTAGCCGATTGATGCGAGACGCACGGGACCGGTTTTTTTGGCGACACTTGGGGCCTATGTTCAGCAGTGGACGTCTTTCGGCTGATATGATGATGATGATTATCTGAAGCTCTTGATAGTCTAGAAGACCATGATAGCCCCCTATCATGACCTTCTAGACTATCAAGAGCTTCAGATGTTCATTTTTGAGGAGTCATCTTGTATCGCAATTATATTAATTTGATTTATTATTTTTTTAAATTATTTAACATAGATGCTTTATTTTCAGAATAGGAAAAGGATAGTAGAGACGAAATATGTAGTTCTTCATGATAGTACTCCCAAAAGTCACAAAACTAATATTCTGAAATTAACCAATTTGAAGTTAAAGTTTTTTTACTGGCAAACACATATTTTTAAGAAAGTCACTATCAATTCGGCCGAAAGATGTTCACTGCTGGGCTTGGGCCTATCCCAGCTGTTGTGGTGGCCTCATCGACCTGTACCTACTGTGTGTCTCGCGCGTGGAATAAGAAGGTACCTACTTAGTAATAAATTTCCGAACTGGTCAACAACCGATTCGAATCCACACGCGTGTATGATCGTATACGTACAAATGTATGTATGTATGACATGGAAGCATAGAAATAGTAATGTTTGTGGATGCCGGTGATCCCGATCAGGCCCGGAAGTGTGCCGGCGCGAGCGATTCGTGCCGATTGGCGTACCGACAGATCGAACAATTAACATGGATAATGAATTGATGGATAGATGAGAGTAAGACCAAAGGAAGAAATGGAAAGACAGTGTGAGGTACGATACAAAAGAGAAGAGAGTGAATGATTTCGTGACGTTTGACAAGAGAATGAAAGAAAGCCAAAATAAAAAGGAGACTCAAAGTTACACAGCGCAAAGACCGACTATTTTAAATATACCCCAGAAGAAATCATTTCACTACAGTAGCCTTGTATGTAGAATATCAATTATACAGGATATGAAATGCTAGCCACGAATATTAAATCGCGGTAAAATCACATAAGTGTCTGACTAATCAATGTGATCATAAATTAAACACATCTAAGAAACAAGAGCACCTAATATAATTTTAACTACTAATATTTTCCGTGTTATTCAAGGCAACGAATATGAGATACTAGGCAATCAGAGATGACTAAGATTTTTGTGCAGGAAGATAGACCGCAACTTCTTCTAAGCTGGTAATAAATACTAACTGCCATCACAAAAGCAAAGGTTGACATAAGCATAGGATAGCATAGGTTGGCAGAGTCGAAAGAAAGTGTAACCTAGGAAATATTCCTAAAACTGAAGGTTTTATTAGGAAGACCATATTCAACAGTAGACTGAAAGAAGTTGAAGATAAAACCACAAATATTTCCAAACAGAAATGAGTGGAGTAATATTTTTCTGCCATCAGTACAACCATCCGTCGGTCCGAGGCGACACGTGTCGATTATTTACAACATAATAGCCTGCAACAAGACGGGTTCTATTTCGGATCCAACTAGGTTATTGTGATAGACACAAATCAATGATAAAATGGGTGGGAATTGTGGAAGATGATGAAAGCTTTTGTGTGCATCAGTACTAGAAGAAACTAGAGAACAGACAGCCTGTATAGAAGATGACAATATTGGAAAAGCAAAAGAAAAGTAATGATAAAAATATACACACACTATTGGATATTGTCACATGCTGCTAACAGCTGCATCTTGGTTGGATAGGAAGCTGACCCCATCATAGTTGGGAAAAGGCTAGACAGATAATGATGGTGACTGACCTATGCACTCTTGGATTCAATATTGGACACTACAATACCAATTAGTATCGATTTATTTATGCCCCTAAACAGTAAAACAATAGATTCTAACAACAATGACAATTAAGGAGTTAATGAACCATGAATCCAACTAGTTGATTTAACAAATGAAAGTGTTGAAGCAGTTAAAAACGTATTAATGCTTTTAACTGGAAACTCGTGTAAGTTGCCCTTTGAAAAGTACTAGGTCACTAGGTGTCGTGGAGGTCAATGCTGATGGACGTCGTATGGTTTTAGTACATTTATGTAGAACGAATGAATGCTATTAGGAATCAATGTACAACGGCCATTATCTACATCGTAAACAGTTACTTTTATGAAATAACCTAGGGTGTCCTAGAGATGTACATACCATACTCACGAGGACATACATGATGTTCTTATGGACAAACTGAAAAGAAGAAATGATTATGATGGTCTTTTTATGCTTTTTTACATGCTTACTAGATATAAGGTCATAAAGGGCATACAGGGACAAGAGGGAGGTAGAAAATCCACACAGTAGATTGCCGATGAGGTAGAGCAACCAAATGCAAACCGCAGCTCGTAACCGCAACCGCGTACGTAAATCATCAGTCCAAACTGAACATCTAATAGAACCAGATGGAGAGAGATCATGAAGCAAGCTACTACTGCACCAGCGAAAAAAATCATAGTGTCGATGTCATCAAATAACAGAAAATAAAATTCAGCTTTTTAAAGCTTAGTCTCTGTAATTTATACTTAAGTGAACGTGTCTTTCTAAAGCTGCCCATTATTAAACGCTCTCCGGAAATGCGCCAGCGCAAGACAAGGTCCCGTCAGTAACAGCCAGAAGGAACATTATCTACATTGTATACAATCTGGCGTAAAGCCCGGTATGCATGGAAGTATATTATCGTTCAATTTCCTTGTGAAGTAATGTGTCTGGCTGTTGATGGTTTATATCGAGATCATCCGTTTCAGTAATCATTTGTGTTGATGTCAATCATCGTTTTAATGGTGTTCATTACTTGTTAACACCCTCCAGAAATTCTAAGATTCCTTCTCTGTCGGAAAAGTTTGATCAAACTACCGTCTAATCTTATGATGAGCATGGACAATACACTCAATTGAATAAGCTTTAAGAATCCTAGATTCAGTTGTTTCAAGTTTGACAAAGTCCAGAAGAACAGCCACTAATAATTTTCGTCCTTCACAAGACATGATGATATATCTTCCACAAAAAACTCTATGCAATTTGTCTACCGATGACTAATACCTTCCAAGTGAAGCAACACCGTATAATTCTTTCACTGTCCAGTCTTACACACGAGTAATATTGTTAACTCCACATTTTGGCAGACAGCCCGCAGTTTATCGCGTTGCTTTTACAGCGGGTAAGCAGAGGCTCAAGTACAATGCACTCGCAGACAAGGTCTCCTGAATAAAAATCAGGTTGCGAAAGTTCTGGCAGAAGGCCCAAACATTTTGTATTAGTGTTTATGTTATTATGTGTATGACAGTTTTTCGACTATCTTTCGATTTTATCAGACTCCTCATTAAAAATCGAGAATATTTCAAATAAGTGTTGACGCCTTAGACCTTTCATTTAGATGATGTGATGCAGTGCTGTTATTTCAACGTACAAAGCCACAATATCTTATATATTGTGGCTATGTGGAGCAGTAAATGCTGTTTGCCACATAAGTCTTTACGAACTACAATCGTACTTTTCTGACTCGAAGGAATCCTAGAGATTGACTTAGTCTTTCATAGCTCGGTTTCTATCTAAAAATGTGGTCACTGCTGGAGGCGTTTTCTTTAGTCCAACTTTCTTTGAAGTAAAATCATTACCCTTTCTCTTAATATATCCTTCGATAATCCTATCCTTCATACAAGCCAGCAGCGTCCAGTTCACAAAACAATAAAGACGTTCGATGTAATCCCGCGCGTACGCAGGAACCATAAACCGATTTTGCGCGAACGCCGTCTATTTGCGAACTTCCGGGAGCGTGCCATTGCCACTAGCAGTTCAGGAACATGGACATTAGTTCGTAGACTAATGTGAAGGGAACGTTAGAAAGCATAAGTAATAGAAAAGTAGATATGTTTTCTTTGTAATTTGTGACATAGGATTTGCCATTGCCATTCATGAAATAGGAAGAAAGATATCACTGAGGAAAATTAATGAAGATACTAAAATCTAAAGCATTTTTTTAAATTTTGTTGCATAATACTAAGTAGTCACTGTGAGAGATCGTACATCTAAAACCCGAAGATATTAATATACAAAAAGAAGAAACAAGGAGAACGTTGAAAGATGTCAGAAGATAAGATCAAGGTGAAAATACGACACAAGATTTTGATCAAGCAGATATAATATATCTGCTTGATCAAAATCTTGTGTGCTTTCTCAAAACCCGGAAGCTTCAAAACTGTTTCTTTGTCAACTATTAACAAAGACAAACCCTTTCGTCTAAGATTCCTTTCAACGACGACATACCACAACCTGAGTCAACTAACATATTAATTTACACAGCACGAAACTGCACAGATGAGTAATCAGTGAATTCTCCAAAACATTTGCAGCCGAGTCACAGACTACACCAGGGATGGCGAACCTGTGGCACGTGTCACAAAATCTGCAAATATGGCGCAACTAGAATATGAATAGCATATTTTCTTTCACTTAGCACCTGTGTGGCAGTCTCATTCTAGAACCCATTTGGACATAATTAACGACTTGCTCCTCATACAAACACTCAATCTACTCGAAATTCTAATAAATCAATTACAGACAACGCGCAGCAAAACACTAGTTGCAGAGGCCTACTATTTTGCACAAAGGTTTATATTTAACAAAGGAGGAAATTTGAAAATTCTTTCGTCTTCTATTCCCGTTCGTCCTTTAACGAACGGGAATAGAAGACGACAGTTTGTAAGGAAGTTTGAAAATTTTGCCGATGGAAAATCAATCCCATTGGCTTGTTTTTTTTTTCATATGGGAGTAATTTTTATTTTGTCCGAGATATTGTGGCAATAGAATAAAAACAATTAAAATGACACTCAGGTATCCAAAGGTTCGCCATCACTGGACTAGACCCTGGCTAAAATAGGCAGCTAGTTAAAATGAGATACGACTCCGAGGAATGACGGCCAGAGCTCGTTATAGAAAAGAAGATCATGCTGAAAGAATTCTAGACTCGGCTGTCGTTGCTATAATAAATAATGTGGAGAAGCATAAACTTACTGCTGATTAATGTTTTGGGTGAGAAAATTTTAGTGCAAGTGTAATTTTAAGTGTAGTTGTAGACTGTAATAAAATGCATTTGACTAATGTAGAACTAATGGAAGTAATAATTTTGTAATGTATATCGTTTTTATTTTTTTATATTTATGAACGGGCTAGCTCTTGACCTCGATCACGACGATCACTGATGGAAAGCGATAGATGAGGACCATGATGAAGCGAGCGTGCCCAGAAGATGCCTTGAGGCACTGGTAGTCCTACGCGTCGAAGAAACACAGTAGGCTGCTTGACGCCGAACTCCGGTGGAAGGGTGGTCGTGAACCAGGCGGGTTTTAGCCCTACCACCGCAAGGGAAGGATTGGCCAGTCTTATAAGGTAGGCTAGGATGCGCCGAGCGCTCGGTTCAGTTTAGTGTCTGATGGAACAAATTGCGCTACACGAGGAGGCTCCTTCATGCATCCCAAAATAATTATTAGCATCATCATAAGCCTAAAGCTAATAGAACTCGTCATCTACTCGCCTTTTCTTTACTACGTTGGTGTCAGCTTCTTGTCTTTACAGATGCAGCTAAATAAAAGCTATCAAACGTATTTATTTTTTAAGACTTCTGTTAAATCGACATAAATGCTACGAAAAAAGCCCAAAGGCGATATGAGCAGATACAACATAAGAATTTTGAAGACTCGCCTCGACACCAAAGAGGAAAGATTTTGAGATACATGAACACTGCACAATTCCTGAGAAAAGTTTACAGTTACATTGGCTCGAGACCATCCCTTGTATTCTGTGCATCTTGCATTCCCTACAGGCTCTAAATCGATTTAGTTCTCTCAGAATACATCAACACTTTCTTTCAAATTGGTTTCTTTGTGATGCTCATTTCCGGAAGATCCCGAACAATTCCGATCGTAATTGAAGCAGCTTTTAAGTTTGTTTACACGATTAAATGGAAGAAATGTTTGCTTGTTCTTCAGGTCGAACGATTGTCTAACACTTAGTCGTGATGAGGAAGTATTGAAATGAGATTTCTTAGGATTGGGGAAATAAGGGTACAAGCATTTAGATTGCCATTGACACGCTTCGCGAAAGCAAAAATGGGTGACCCTGTTTCAGTTTGCTTTTTCAGATGCGATGGGCGACGAACCAATTTGGGTTGATAAAATTTAATTTTGACTCCAGCTCAGTTCCAAGTTGATGTAGGTTTCTATCACACGTTTTACGTAATATTCGTGAAAAAAATACTTCGAGTGTATAAAGAAAAGGATAATAAATACACTTTTATGACTGAATGTTTAAAAACGGTTTTCTTTCCTTTGTTGCCCACCCTGTAACCTTAATTTGAGATTAAAAGTACATCTTATGATCTGGTTGTTCCGGGAACGAATCACATTATTAATAAGGTATTTTAGTAGCTAGAAAAACCTAATTCTATTTAGTCTGTCAGCCAAATTTACAAAAAATATTGGACACGTATTTTTTGCCGTTTCAAATCGCTAAAAAATGATAAAAGAAAAGAAAAAGAAAGAGAAGAAAGTAAATGACGCACAAAAATAGAACAAAATTAAAAGAAAGTAAATTAACAGCTAACGTTCAAGAGAGGAGGCTGGTGACGTCATGTCGCTAGTAAATTGTAATGTCCTAGTGACGTCACACGAGTTTTCAGCACTCTGTATCGTAAGGTGTACCAAAGGGTAAAAACAGAACCCTAAAACTCCGCTCGCGCTGTCCGTCTGTCTGTCTGTCACCAGGCTGTATCTCATGAACCATGATAGCAAGACAGTTGAAACAGATAATGTATTTCTGTTGCCGCTATAATAACAAATACTAAAAACAGAATAAAATAAATATTTAAGTGGGGCTCCCATACAACAAACGGGATAGATATGCCTTCAAAGCAAGAGTGAACAGGCATCTTCTGGGCACGCTCGCTCCATCATAGACCTCATCTATCGCTTTCCATCGGGCGGGATCGAGGTCAAGAGCAAGCCCATTCCTCAAAAAAAAAAATTTTTTTTTGTAAATCTATAATATTTTTTTGGAAATCTATCTGACGGACTAATTATTTCAGTAAATACCCTATTATTACATAAAACTTTGCAGCTCAGAAAACGACCACACTGCCGAAATCCAATGTCTGCTACGCATGAAAAACTTAACTTCCTTACGCAACGTAACAATTTATCTTCATCCATATTATAGTTATAGCTAAAGTTCAAAGTGGAACGACTGGCCCCCGAGCTCTTCAAACATAAATAAAAAATGAAAGCCAGTATTACATAATACATCAATGCAAAGCAAAATAAAATCAAACCAGAAATAGATCTACTACGAGTATTTTGCGTTACAACACGGAGTGGGCATAAACCTGTAACACAATTCATGACCTACACAAGGTTGAGTACAGCGGAGACGAAATCTAATCAACATACCTAAAACATATTTACTGCTATTTGATCGTCAAGAATTCTTTCATGCACGCTACTGATATGGGATGGGCAACCTTTTTGGAACAAAGCTTCATGTATATTTTATTGTTAGTTTATATACAGGGTTATTTGTAAAAATTCAACAACCTTTCAGGGGGTGAAAGTACTCATCATTATAACAACTTTTGCTATGAGACCAACCCTGAAAAATCGAAAAATACTGGGTAATTTTTTTTCCAGTGCGCAAACTTTAAGAACCACTTCTGCCCATGTAAATGAACAACTTTCCCCAAGAAAGCCATAGTCAATTCCTAAAAAAAAATTGAGTCTCCCATACAAATTGTGGTCAGTTGATAACAATTTTGTATGGGAAGTTCAAATTTTTTTTTAGGAATTGACTATGGCTTTCTTGGGGAAAGTTGTTCATTTACATGGGCAGAAGTGGTTCACAAAGTTTGCGCACTGGAAAAAAAGTTATCCAGTATATCTGCTATTTCATAAATTTTCATCGGGTGACTATTGCATTTTGTACGAAACAGCTGATTTAATTTTTGGTATTTCAGCGCAGCGTTGGAAGGCCTCCCACAAGGTGGACCGATGACCTGGTGAGGGTCGCGGGTAACCGATGGATGCGAGACGCACAGGACCGGTTGTTGTGGCGACACTTGGGGGAGGCCTATGTCCAGCAGTGGACGTCTTTCGGCTGATATGATGATGATGATGATGATGATGAGAGTTTGTCCCACAGTAAAAGTTGTTTATAATGATGAGTACTTTCACCCCCAGAAAGGTTGCTGGTGTTTTACAAATAACCCAGTATATTTTTGTTGGTGTTTTTTTTTCGTTGTTAGGAAAGAGAAATACATAGTATATATATAGAATACGTAGTATATATAGAATACATAGAAATACGTAGTAGCCGGGACAAAAAAGTAACTTGCGTCAAATATTTCTAGTAGGGATGCATGCTCAATTTTCTTTAGTAGCTAAATAAAATTTTCACTATTCCATAAAACTGCACTCCAATCATATTAAGGCTGAGCTATGTATATGTCGCAGCCAACTAGCTGAATCCGCCGTTTCATTAAAAGTCTAGCCTTTTCACTGAACTGTGACTTTTGATCAGTGGTTAGTCATTAAATGATATTGAACAAAAGATGTCACTTAGGTCGCTAAAAAATCGGCACATTTAAATGAAAAGGCTAGGCAACCAATTAAGTGGCTGATTAAGCTAATTGGCTGCGACATATATACCTAGCTAGCTTCGGAGACTTGGGTCCCAGACGATAAAACTATTTTGAAAACTACCATCCCGTCCCATCCCATCCACCCACCCATCCAACTCGTCTCGCATAATAATTTCTCTAAACATTGAGTCGATTTTAAATCTCAAATCACCTTTACAATTATTAATGGATATTCTTTTCTTAGTGTTAATAAGTATGGCACATTAAATCAAACTGACATCTAATAAGACTTGGATTTTCGATATCTACGAGTATAATACATAACTGTGATGTGGATATTATCGTCAATTACTAATATTATAAAGGCCAAAGTGAGTTTATTTGTACAGATAAATTGTGGAACCGATTTAGATGGATTTTAGTACAGAGATAGATGGGACCCTTGTGACGGTTATAGTTACTACTTACGACTAGGTTCTATGCTAAACTAGTCGTCAATATTGTTCATCTTAGTGGTAGGTTCCGCAGAGCCCAGCAGTGGGACACTATGGGCATCCCACGTGATGGTAAGTGATCACCCACATTGGCGGCTCCAGGAGGCTTAAGCCCCCCCCCCCCCCAGACCCAACAAAGACTGAGTATTGTACGAAAAGTACCTTATCTAAGGTGGCTTGTTATGCCTTAAGCTAAATATGCTGCTTTAATAGTGTTTCTACTTTGCTAAAACCTACCCACAGAGTCAAGCCCCTCCCCCCTCCCCAAACGACGATCCTGGATCCGCCGCTGTATAGACATCTGCACAGCCAGTGGTATCACAGGGGCCTAACCACCAACTCTTAAAGCAGTATTACTTCCATATTACTTCCAGTGGGAAAGAGACGGAGCTATACGTCCTGCATAGCTCCGTCTCTTTCCCACTGGACTAATACTGCTTTAAGAGTTGGTGGTTTAGGCCCTGGTGCATATCCAACCGACAAAAAAAGTGAACTAGCTTAATGTTGATCACCCCTGTTCCAGAGATATGGTTACGTCAGTGTACTATAAAAACATAGTAAAATGGCCGCTACAGCGCTAGTGGAGTGATTCGCCGAAACAGATGCTGTTGTGTGAAAACAAGGGTATATGTGAGGATATAAGTATTCTCACATATACCCGTTAAAATGTATTTAGGGGGCTAGTGAGGAAAGTTTTAGAATGAGTATGAAGATTATCTATACTAATATTTTTATATCTATACTAAGTTTGTGAGTTTGTAAGGGTTTGGGATGCATGAAGGAGCCTCCTCGTGTAGCGCAATTTGTTCCATCAGACACTCAACTGAACCGAGCGCTCGACGCATCCTGGACAGTCTCACCTAACACCTTATAAGACTGGCCAATCCTTCCCTTGCGGTGGTAGGGCTAACACCCGCCTAGTTCGCGACCAACCTCCTACCGGAGTACGGCGTCAAGCAGCCTGCTGTGTTTCGTCGACGCGTGGGAGTACCAGTGCCTCAAGGCATCTTCTGGGCACGCTCGCTTTCATCATGGACCTAATCTATCGCTTTCCATCAGGCGTGATCGAGGTCAAGAGCTGGGTCAGGTAAAAGAAAAGGGTTAAACTCTGCATGTACTGAACCGATTTTGAAAATTCTTCTTGTATAATGATAACCACATTTATGAGGCCTTCCTCATAAATGTGGTGTGTGTGTGTGTGTGTCTAAAGGCTATACGGTAACGGGAAACAAACGGATATACGCGTACGAAGTTGCGGTTAAAAGCTAGGTAAAGACATGTTGGTAAACGGAAAACACTGTTTTTAAAAACTGTTATGGGGGTGCTACGGTTCCTGGGTTCGATTCTCTCGCAAAACAAAGTTATTTTGTTAGCCTTAGATTATTATATTTTTTAGCATATTCGGTTTATTCATTTTTGTAAACTTATTAATTACATTTTAAAATGTTTCTTGAAAAATACAAAAAAAAAACATTTAAAAATAAAAAATAGTAGTCCGCCGGTGTCGGGAACAGGATCCAAACTACCGGTGGTTAGGGGTCCAGAGAAAGGAACCTCCTCACTATACGAGCTTGCTAGCAGATTGAATAAATCTTCTGCCTCACAGTAAAAAATTACTTGTGTCAACAAAATTATTTTGAACCCCATCCAGGTATACAGCTGGTCAAAGTAAATAGATAAAACTGAATGACACATAATACATTCCAGTTTATCGTTTCCCGCATTATATTGACACTCAAAACGCCCTTGAAACAGAACAAAAAACAAAATTTAATCACTCGGTATCTCCACGCCAATCATCCCGGAAATTACATCGTCAAGGAATCGAACCCACGCGTTTTTTCACCCCCAGTCCCGGGCGAGTAATTATCGGAAAACCTCGAGGACGTATCTGCCATATCTTAATTAAAGTCGCTTAGGGGACGCAAGAAACTGAAGGATGGCAAATTGCAGTTTTTATGGAGTTTTCGAAGTTTGTGGGTTACCGCAAAGTTAGTTCATATAGGCTTTTTCTTTACAATAGGGAATATGCATGCAATTTTTTTATAATATTGAAATAAGCCAGTGACAGCTAAGAGATGACCAGTCTCCACTGATGGCGCCCCTTCACGAACATGACTTGAGCATCAGCACCATTCAGCTCAAACATTTTGAAGGGAACTGAATGATCCGATACACGCGCCACCATCAGCGAGACATTCGATTGAGCATGACACACCCTCAACTGCCCCTGCTCATTCATGTCAAACAAGGAAACCATCTATTAACATAAAAGGCTTCATCGTCCTCACATTTACAGGATTACAAAATAAAAAATGCTTCTACTTTATATAAAACTATGAATATCAATTTGTAAGGACAGAAAAATAAAAGTTTATTCCTAACATTACATAAGAAATGTCCATGGACATCTATCGTGATCCTTTACATTTTCTAGTAATGAAAAACGATTCATAATTTATTGTCCAGGTACTTAATAGTAGTTTATGCAACGACCATATAAAAGGGGTTATTAAAACACGAGTGTGGTGAGTGTGATAATAGCATCACACGAGTGTTTTAATACCTAATTATATGCCGTTGCATACACTATTTTATCTTCACTCATACAGTTCAAATAAAATAAGTGGAAAAATAGTTTATTCCAATATGGCGGATATTCTCATTGCGTATTCGAATGACTGCGCAGCGCACGCATCCATAGACAAAGATAAAAGCTGGCTCATTGACTTAAGTCAATGAGCCCGCGCCAATAAATTAAAAAGTAAGTGTGCTTTAAAAATTAAAAAGTTATTTTATGATGCAGTTGTTTAAAAATCGAAGGAAAATGTTGAACAGTAATGGATTTTTTTTTTAATTTTACCTATCCACGAAAAAAAAGTACGTGTTTATGCATTCGTTTTTGAACTCATATTTGGAACATTACGTTGTGAGTGTAGATAAAAGACATTAAAGAAATGGGCTATGACCATTTTTGGAAATTTATCTGGCGTCGAACATAGGTTAAGCTCGCCTTGGTACATAAGCCTTAATGCCAATTCTACAAAAAAATACATTTTTGACAGATTGCAACTGACATGCGAATGTGAATATTGCTTAAAAAATAGTAGAATTGGCACTCTTGTTTGTATTTTTTTTAAGCATGTGAAATCAAATGGCTCCTTCCGCTAGGCGGAGCGAAAGGGAGTGTCAGCCTCTTACTGACTAAACCCATCCGTGTTCCTCCAAATGCCCTTTGCGTTCCAGCAGGTCTAGACAAAAAACTTTTCTGTAGCGTTAACGTCAGACGCTCACGACAAAATATATGAGAATGACATTTGGTGAAGACGTTTCCTTTCCACGCCTAATGTTATTCCCATACATTTTGTCGTCAGCGTCTGACGTTAACGCTACAGAAAAGCTTTTTGTCTAGGCCCCCAGGGCTGCGGTGACTCTTTCGAACTAATTCCGCAACTGTGTTAAATAAATACAGCAATAAAGAATAAGAGCAAGGTAAAAAGGGGTTTCAGGGCCTAAACCACCAACTCTTAAAGCAGTATTACTTCAATATCATTTCCAGTGGGAAAGAGACGGAGCTAAACAGGACGTACAGCTCCGTCTCTTTCCCACTGGAAATAATATTTAAGTAATACTGCTTTAAGAGTTGGTGGTTAGGCCCCTGTTCGGTTCGGGAATCAGCACGTAAACTTTTATTCATTTGCGTGAGTGGATTTGATAATGATACCATGACTTTGGCATGTAAATCAAGTCAATTTCATCTTGCAATCAAATATGACAGGGAACAGATTGAAAGTAAAATAAAACACGTTGCATAAACAATACAGACACTGAAAGTCAAATAAAATATTTAAAATCAACTCTGATATAAATATTAAATTGAATATGTAAAACGTCTAAACAGAAACGGATTCAAAGTAAGTATATCAATTACTCATCCTTTTGGGAAAATATAAATAATTTCTCAGTTTCAGAACTCAGCAACAGTGACAAGTCTTGAATACATAACGAGAAGCTTTTCGAGTAGGTATACCAACTTTCTTAAAATATTCATAACTAAAAAACAAATCTTACAGATCAATGGAAAACAGCTTAATATGCTTTCCGAGGGACCGAGGAACCTCGGTACATTAATATGGGCACCCATCCAAGAACCAACCTCGGCAAGCGTTGCTTAACCTTATAGGTCGACCCATGCGGACATAACTATTGAGCCAAGAACTCCTGTAACTTGATAAAATTTCAATGGGACCAATCGAGAAAATATCCTTTGACATAAAACAAGAATTTTTCAAATTGGATCATAAATGACGGAGATATGAGGCAAAAAATAAATAAAAAATACAACCGAATTGAGAACCTCCTCCTATTTTTGAAGTCGGTTAAAAGGAACAACATCTTTTGTATTAAAGAGAAAAACTTCCTCATATATCAAACCTATCCCTAATAATACGTATGCAACACACGTCCACACCTTCTTTGACACTTACAAAACTTTACTTTTACGCTCACATTACAGTACAAAGGTAAATATGATTTATCACAAACTCTAAGTTGACTTCAGAATGACAAGTCTAGAGCAAAAGTCAATAAACAAAAAATAGTTACAGGAAATTGAACTTTATGTTTGGCTTTTAAAGTAAGTTTTACAAAAACACATGTATGTCTACGTGTTTGGAAACCACACTTTACCTACCTACCAACATACGAGCTTATTTTCGCTCGCGGTACGAAGTTGGTCTTCTGTACGTAAGTATCTATTCAGTGGCCGAGCCATCCAATTACGTCAGTCGTGTCTGCCCGTCCGAGGATAGCAGGGCTGAATAGTAAATAGAAGAAAGGCTGGTAAGTCACGTAGCTATCGACCTTGGAGAGATGCTGTTGAGGTAATGAGCTTGAATTTTAAGGAAGAGTTTAAACCTGAATCAACCCTGTATTCTTCAAGGAGTTAGGCAGTACATCCACCTTTCACTAGCTTATGAGCGTTTACACTGTACGGCATTTCATACCAACTTTCAAGTCCTTATTTTTCGAAATGTATCAACCGATTTTAATGAAACTTCCTACGCATAAGCAGGATACATGGCACAAGTTTAAAAAGTTATCACAGAACCTTTTCGAAATGTCTTCTTTAAAAGATGATATTTGGAAAACTCTGTTTCTATGGAAAATTTAAAATCGATTGAACTTAGCTGTAACACCATTTTTAGAAAATCTTTTCTACTAACTATTTAGACCTGGTTATTTAGCTCGTGGCTTGATAATAACAGCTGCATGGGTCGATCTTCAAGGTTAAGCAACGCTTGCCGGGGTCGGTCTATGGATGGGTGACCATGTTAACATACCGAGCTTCCTTCGTGCCTCGGAAAGTACGTTAAGCCGTTGGTCCCGGCTGTCATTTGTAGATCTTTAGCAGTCGTTACGGATTGTCAGAAGCCAGAAAATCTGACTCCAGTCTTGCGAAGAGTAGACCCAGCTAATGGGTTGTGGAGGTCTGGTATGCAGCCGCTCCACGTAAAATACTGGTATTCAGCTGAATCCGGTTTGACTGGGAGCCGGCACATGACGATTTAGCGTATGCATACCAAGTTTCATTAAAATTGGTTCATTCATTTCGAAAAATAAGGACTTGAAAATTCGCATAAAATGCCGTCCTTCGTCAATGCTTTTAAGTACTATGTAATTGGGACGAAGCCTTTTGCCGTTCAATCTGCCAGACTGTTTCTCAACTGGAAATCTAACACCAGTCGACCCCAACATGGGGTCGACTGGTTTTAGATTTCCCGGCTTCTGACTACACCTAAGGACTGTCAAACATTGCAATTACGTGAGCAATAAAACAGGTTCCGTACTGTCTTATTGTGTAGTGTATTAAACCAATAATCTTGAAGCAAGGCCGTTACACCTTCATTCAGATAAGGTTTTAATAGATTAGATGATTATTTTAACGAAATAAAAGAACTTTACTCCAAGCTACAAAAGCTGATGACAGAAAAACATCCCACAATAGAACTAATAAACCCAATTTCAACAAACAAACAACACCATAACATGAGCCTTCGAATGACCCTACCCATTGATGACGAAAACAAGAACGTCAAAAACATGT
This sequence comes from Melanchra persicariae, assembly GCA_947386135.1. Taxonomy (NCBI): domain Eukaryota; kingdom Metazoa; phylum Arthropoda; class Insecta; order Lepidoptera; family Noctuidae; genus Melanchra; species Melanchra persicariae. Next base: position 13,023,419 of record OX376668.1, read on the forward strand.
CATAACGACTTTCTCCCGGAATCCGGAAGGGAATACTGCCGACCTTCGTCAAGACAATCGTCACGTAGAGCCTGGCCTTGGAACAGCTGGTGGTCGTGAGGAAAGGGAGGGCGAAGGTTGAGGGTAAGCGGAGGAAATTAATATTAATGGGAATGGTTTTGTATTGATATTTAGGAGGTTTGGAAATTGCAATAATGCGTTGGTTTTCAACAGCCTTAATCGTAAAAGTTTTACAATATGGTTAGTTAAGACACTGATAGTAGTAGATTCTGAATTCAAATTTTTAAAGAACATTTTATTAATAAATCTGCGTATGAGTATTTAAACTAACCACCTGGTAATACGGTATGGCTTTCAGGAAAAGACCTTTAACTTTATCGGTTTAAAAATAATGAATTTAAGTATGTTGATAATAAGTATCGTGTAGTATATATTGCAGAAGACCGCATGGCTTGGAGACGCGTCGTAGGTGGTCGCGATCCTCAGCAGTGAGGGAACGACGAAGAAGAAGAAGAAGTATATGTAGTGGATGATTTAGACTATTAAAAGATAGTCGCATCAATTAAATCGGAACATTGATTCCCGAAAATATTTCGTTAGGACTGAATTCACATATTCGTTTTAAACAATAATTAAGCGGCACTAAAATACCCACTGGATTAACCCATTTAAAATGTCACTGCTTTCGTTTTTACTTATAATGGACACGAACATATAACTACAATTTGAGCAAAACCAAAAACTGCATCAATCAATGAACTGATACCAAAATATAAATCTAATCAATTTCCTATCATAAACATAGCCTGTATATTTATAGCAACAAAACTTAAGCTAAAAACTGCAGAAATACTAAAACCATTATTGGATGGAATCAACTTAATCGGTAGCATTATCCCCGATCGAGGTTACAAATATCTTGGTCCACTCGATGAGGCTTTTTCAGAAGTTTTTACTGTCCTTCCTGAAACGCTCGATCGTTTTAACCTTGATCCAAGTGCTCGGTAAAATTAAGATGACTACTCATTCAGAAACTTGTAGGGGCTTGTTTTATAATGACTGGACAGACAATACATCTGTGTCATCTATTTTATTATTTGTATCTGTTATACAACGTGTAATAAGCGCAATATCTCTTAAGAGGTCATTTAACTCATCATTATGAACAACTTTCACTATGGGACCAACATTGAAATCGCGAAAAAAAAAAATCGACTGCCCCATATATTCTGTGCGCATAACTCGACAAGATGTACCGAACAGCAGATTTCGCGGTTCTCTTTATAGTACTAGTTATTTATGATATTAGTGCGGTAAGTTGGTTTTTACAAACGAGTAGACGAATGTAAGCACGAGACGAAGTCGAGGGCTTACCATAGTCACGAGTTTGTAAAAACCAAATCCGCACGTGTGTCATACAACGTTTTTCGACACATTTGCGAGAAAACATTACAATAAGTAATGAAACAAACTTTTTGTCTCTAGAAATCAGTCGGAAAGTCGCAACAATCTTTGACGTTTCTAATATGAAAATGGCGCGAATTTGCAAAGGGCGCACAGGCACATGCGCGTGGTGAAAATTAGAACCACATACTTTATTTTTTTTATTTATCTTCTCTCATTTTCTCTATAATATTAAAATGAGACAAACGTATACAGCAAAAGCGCTTCCAAGGAGGTACGATCATTCAGCTTATTTATTCTCGTGATGTGAAACTCCTTGGTGGAATTCTTATTAATTTTTATGGAAATTAAAAAAAAACCGTAAAGAATACGCACGGCGCTATACAACGGAGTTTGCGGTAAAATATGTACTTAGGTGAGAGTACCTACTTTGCCGCACGCTCCATTGTGTGGTGCATAATTTTTAACTTTCGAAGAATGCATACAGGCTTCGTAAATGCATTTTTTGAGCAAATGTGTTGAAAAAGTTATTCATAATGATGAGTACATAACAATGACCCCAAGAGGAATATAACAACGTTTATTCTGTTACACGTTGTATTATTCATATGCTCTCGTTTGACCACAATCTCACCTTGATGATAAGCGATGAGGTGCTCGACGATGAAGCACGCTTGTCTAGAAGTAACCTATTCACTCTTGACTGAATAGGTGAACGACCCTGAGATTCAGAAAACGTAGTCTCTTGCTTGGAGATTACAGTGCAGGAAGAGTCACCAATGCAGCCACTTTGTTCAAGCCAGCTTAATGTCAGACATGCATCAAGTTTGATAAGGCAGCTTATCAACGGCGTCATTAAAGTGTCATTGAATAATCATGGGTTCCCTGACTCATTGCAACCGTACTGATAGTTGCTAGGGGGCTGTGGGCGCATCATTTTGTCATTTGATTAGATTAGCAGCGCTCTTGTTTTTGGAGAACGTACAATTTTGGAGTCATAACATCATGGTTTTAAAACTTTGCATTTGTTTTGTATTTGTGTAAGCTTTTAGACAATCACAATGATATCAATTTTGGTTCGGGGACCAATGTCAAATCCTCACCCCCAACTTTCATAATTATTTTCGAAGGTCAGAAAGCACTCATGGAAGCAGAGAAATCGAAATAATTTTCCATGTAGTCTACATGTATAGAAATTGGGACAGTTTGTTAAAAAGTAGCAGAATGCTGTTATTTCATTCTTGGCTTACTCTGCACTTTAATTTTTTTATAATATTTCTACCGGTTATGGCGTTTTATTTGTACCAAAACTTATCACCATATCATCTACATCAATGTTTACATTACTTGATTCTACAACATTCATTTCAGCAGTAACATCAACTGCACCGAACTCCACCACCATTACTGTTCTAGACTTTTCAGCCACAAAGGCCCTTCCGATCGATACTCGGCACACAAATACACGATTGTACAAATTCCCTGTTTCATAGAATCATAAATATTAACGACCGGGGGCGGCCAGGGTATATCGAATATACAGAATAGTCGACACCCACACATTCTAGATTGAATGCAATGTCATTGATCATGTTGTTAAATGCGATATTTTGGTAGAAACATTATGGGTCATAATGATTTCGTTTATGACTATTCGATTCAGTATTTCATGCATATTTATGATCTATTTGGAGTAGTTTTAGAGTGTTTATTCCTGAGCTCAAGTCGAAAATCAAGAGAAACTGGGAGGTTAAATACAATGATTAGAAAATCCCGCGAACAGTAAATTGAAGGACGAATATCGTTACGATTTTGGAGAAAGTAAACAGAGCCATGAAAGAAGATGAATTGATTTTCGGAGTAATAATGAAAGAATAGCGTCAGTGTTGCGACACTGACGCTATTCTTTCACTTATCGTTGACTGCGGTCAACGATAAGTGTTGACAAGACGAAATGGAAGAAGAAAACGTGAAGTTCCGAAATCAAGAAACATGGAACAAGGTCAGGAAGATGACACTACAGCAATGACGAATCTTATGTATTAAAAACAGTTTTTTTTAATAACTTTAATTTCGGAAGTCGGTATTTTTAGTTGCTTCTTCGTTATTTGACACCGACTTCCGAAATTAAAGTTATTTTGTACTTTGTAGTGTTTTTTTTGGAAGTCGGTTTTTTTTTGTGAAAAAGTTTTTTATTTTTCACTTTTTAGTGGTACCCCACACCTAAAAACACCACTGGAAAGTCACAAGAAAGCAAAAATATGCAATTTCGTATGATTTTTCCACATATTTTTTCCAGCTATTTGGACCAAACTGCTGAACCAATTTTGATAAAATTTAAATGGGACCAATCGAGAAGTATGTCCTTTCACATAAAACAAGAATTTTTGACGGAGATATGAGGTATCAAACACAAAAAAAAAAGTCGAATTGAGAACCTCCTCCTTTTTGGGAAGTCGGTTAACAACAGCTAACGTATATCAACATTTTGTAAATAAGAAAACTTTCTTTAAAGACAGCCAAACTACATTGTATCCTGCCAAATTACATAAGATCTACCCTCCGTACAAACGTATTCATAAACATCCCTTTATTACGAAAACAGTTAGGAATGGAGCAGCGAGTCGACGAGGAAGCAGGACGAAAACATCCTGACGGGAATATTATCCGGGAGCGAGATATATCGCAGGCATTCGCAGGGCACGACTTGACCTTGAACGGTGACGTAAGGATACCCGGGTATAGCTTGGGTTATTGTGTTTTAAGCAAATGATCACTAGTAGAAAACTTCCACTAAAGATGTAGTAAAGAAAGCAGTTATTGTTTATTAGCTCATTAATATGTATAATCTAGAAGTCTTTCCAAAAGGGCAAGCCAATCAATATGCCTAGCCTTTCCCCGACTACTCTCATTATTTATTAGCTTCCAGTCTGAGTACCTACTAGTATTTTACATGGAATCGACTGAATCAAATCAAATAGGTAATTTATTTGCATGTCATGTTAAAAAGGTGTTACAGGTATAAAAGGTTCATTATTGTAATAAACTAATGAGATTTGCAAATTATGTAAGGTACTAATCGCAACATTATATACACAGAAAAAATTGAATGTCATATAAAAAAAATACAAATTATTTTATACAAGTCAAGCCGTTTTCAATATTTGTGGTGCATCTTTAATTTAAATAATTATTAATTGAATAATAACTTGAATTAATTTGAATTGTTCTATTTTGTGTAGGTCTGTGATACTTTTTGGCAACTTATCGTATAATATTTTGGGTGCAATGCCCAAAATGTTTTTATTAAATACTGCTTGTTTATGACGTCTTACGCATATTTTCTTTGTGTCGTTTGCTTCTTGGGTTGCCTATCTGAACTTCACAACCCCGTAACTGGGGAGCACGGTACCCAAGACGAGTCGTCGTAACGGGTAGTTGGAAGCCAGGAAATCGATTTCGACAGAAAGATTTCCTGGCTTCCAACTACCCGTTACGACTACAAATGAAAGCTGAGACCAACAGCTTAGCGCGCTTACCGAGGCACGAAGGTATCAGAGTATGTGAAGGTGGTCACCCATCCACGGACCGACCTCGGCAAGCGCTGCTTACCTTGAGATCGACCCGTTTTTTTTTATAGATGGAAAATCATCAAATGACTTCTTCCGCTCTGGGTGGAGCGGAAGGGAGTGTCAGACTCTTACTGACTAAACCTCATGCGGATTCCTCCTCATGCCCTTTGCATTCCAGGGCCGCAGTGACTCTTTCGGACAAATTCCGCAATAAGATCGTCCCGTGCGGCTGTTATAATTTAGCAACGGGCTCCTATGATAATTGGTAACCTTAAATGTGACAGCTTTATGTCATTTTTTGTGTTTTTTAAATTAAGTGTGTCAATAAATGTAGGTGGGTCAATGGCCGTTATTCTTCATTTATCTGGCACCTACTATAATAGAATTGGCCCTCTGGAATAAAAAAAAACGTTTCGAATTCCAAAAACAATGAAATGCAAGTTCACAAAAGAGAAAAACACCCACATCCCCAACGCTGACACACTCGACCTACGGCAAGCGGAGCCGCGCGCGCCGATTAGTGGCGACCTTGACCGAATCCCGTCGTTGGTGACGAGCATGTTTTCCGGGATAGCTGTTCTATTTCAAGGTCTAAAGCTTTTGTCCCTGAAGCTTTATTGCAATTCTTGTGCATGGAAAAAGTTGAGTGAAACTATGGGAGCGTGATTGTGAATTTGTTTGTTTGTGTTAAGTTTTTGGAAACAAATAAAATGAAATAACTTTTTTTTTTTTTTACTTTACTGCTTGTTCAATTTTCAGTTTTAATATTGTTGCCAAAAATAAAATAACGGTAAGAGCGAGACAACCGTAACAGAAGTATTTTTTATTAAGTACTTAATAGGGCTGCTCTATTTTGTAAGTGAATGTAATAATTTTTTCAACACATTTGCTCAAAAAATGCATTTACGAAGCCTGTATGCATTGTTCGAAAGTTAAAAATTATGCACCACACAATGGAGCGTGCGGCAAAGTAGGTACTCTCACCTAAGTACATATTTTACCGCAAACTCCGTTGTATAGCGCCGTGCGTATTCTTTACGGTTTTTTTTTAATTTCCATAAAAATTAATAAGAATTCCACCAAGGAGTTTCACATCACGAGAATAAATAAGCTGAATGATCGTACCTCCTTGGAAGCGCTTTTGCTGTATACGTTTGTCTCATTTTAATATTATAGAGAAAATGAGAGAAGATAAATAAAAAAAATAAAGTATGTGGTTCTAATTTTCACCACGCGCATGTGCCTGTGCGCCCTTTGCAAATTCGCGCCATTTTCATATTAGAAACGTCAAAGATTGTTGCGACTTTCCGACTGATTTCTAGAGACAAAAAGTTTGTTTCATTACTTATTGTAATGTTTTCTCGCAAATGTGTCGAAAAACGTTGTATGACACACGTGCGGATTTGGTTTTTACAAACTCGTGACTATGGTAAGCCCTCGACTTCGTCTCGTGCTTACATTCGTCTACTCGTTTGTAAAAACCAACTTACCGCACTAATATCATAAATAACTATTGTCTCAAATTATTCAATTCAAAAAAAGAAAGCCGCGGGATAAACTAGCCATTAAAAAAGTGTTTGTCAAGTGTAAAAAAAACCGTAACAGTTTGAATAATTGAAATATTCTAAACGTAGTCCGATTCGCGAGTGAAATGAACATTTATCTGCAGTGGATGTAGTTATCACATCCTGTAGATATTACGAACTGTTTTGCGGGCTTCTGCGTCTGCCAGACTGGCGGTGTAGGTTTTGGCAAACGGGTGCCATATTGGCTATGGATCGAACATGGGGTTACCCATCGGATATTGTATTAAATTTTTTCTTCTAATAAATCCAGTATTAAATAATTTATTTCGTATAGGTCCGAGTGTCTAATATGTCTACCTAAGTAAAGACAAATACCAGAACAAATCGGCTGGTTCTTAGTTCTGAGTGCCAATTCTACTAATTTTCAACCAACCAACGACCGCATTCGCATCTCAATCGAAAACTGACAAAAAGTTATGAAAAAAAAAACCGACTTCCAAAAAAAAACACTACAAAGTACAAAATAACTTTAATTTCGGAAGTCGGTGTCAAATAACGAAGAAGCAACCAAAAACACCGACTGTTTTTTTTGGAAGTCGGTTTTTTTTTTGTGAAAAAGTTTTTTATTTTTCACTTTTTAGTGGTACCCCAGACCTAAAAACACCACTGGAAAGTCACGGGAAAGCAAATATATGCAATTTCGTATGATTTTTCCACATATTTTTTCCAGCTATTTGGATTTAAAAACCAAACTGCTGAACCGATTTTGATAAAATTTAAAAGGGACCAATCTAGAAGTATATCCTTTCACATAAAAGATTTTTTCAAATCGGTTCATAAATGACGGAGATATGAGGTAACAAACACAAAAAAAAAAAAAAAAAAAAAAAAAAAAAAAAAAAAAAAAAAAATACAGTAGAATTGAGAACCTCTTCCTTTTTGGGATGTCGGTTAATGAAGGCTTTTTTGACAGTTTGCGAATTTTGAAACAACGTTCGCATTCTGGTAATTGGCCCTCTAGTATTTGTCTTTACCTAGGTAGACATAGACACACTCGGACCCTATACGACATAAATTTTGTAACATTCATTCCGTAACATATCACCGTGAAAAGTGAGGTGTACTGCCGGTCGATTCTGTCGACATGTCACGGTGTTCACCTAGGCGGAGTGAACGACAATAGAGCTGTCATTCCATCTTATTTCTATGGTTTGACAACTCACCTGTCGTGCGCCCCGCCCGAGTGTTCACTTCGACATGTTTACAGAATCGCACTGCTGAGCTTGAAGTGAACTGTCATACCACCTTGATTGAATAGCTTGACAGCCCACTTCATGTTCCATTCTCATAAGTTTTCACGGAGGAATATTTACAGCATCGCACAGCTGGACATTGCCTGTAGAGAAGAGATCGTCATTCAGGGGACCACCATTTTCATACCATTTATCTACCTATTTACTTTTCCCTAAGAAGAGTCTCGAACTAAAACTAAAACTGAACAAATTACAGTTCTCGTCAAATAACTTTGCCCCTCTGAAGTTAGCCATTTGCAAAGATCGCGCAGGTGCAGTCACGTAGACGAGCAAGCAGGACGCAAGCATGCATCGAACGTAAACGAGCGACTGAGACATGACATGTCTCTTGCGCATGCGCAGTTGCAGTTTGTTCGTAATTTTGACTACTACGCAGCCACTCGTAGCCAACTTCAGAGGGGCAAAGTTATTTGAAGAGAACTGTAAGTGGCTACGGATGCACATATCTAAAGAAAAGGTCCATGATAAAGTTTATCTGCGAGCTGAGATAAAAATGCAGTCTTTATTCCTTCTCAATTCTCATACACGTGTAACCCAGTATGCAACCCTTCACGGAATCACGAGTTCTTTGTACATATCACTAGATTTCTCTAGAATAGTCGAGTGTACGAGCAGTACTTTTAAACTAGTGGCACAGCTAGTGGCACTTGACTTCTTTTTTGCGCAGAGATGATAGTGCTCGGTAGGCTAGATTGTTGTGATCTCGTTAATGGGGATGCTTCGTAGGTAACAAAAAAGAATATTATATACTGGATAACTTTTTTTCCAGTGCGCAAACTTTGAGAACCACTTCTGCCCATGTAAATGAACAACTTTCCCCAAGAAAGCCATAGTCAATTCCTAAAAAAAAATTTGAACTTCCCATACAAAATTGTCATCAACTGACCACAATTTGTATGGGAGACTCAATTTTTTTTTTAGGAATTGACTATGGCTTTCTTGGGGAAAGTTGTTCATTTACATGGGCAGAAGTGGTTCTTAAAGTTTGCGCACTGGAAAAAAAATTACCCAGTATTTAGTCCATCAGTTAGATTTAGACTATCAAAAAAGATTGGGCTCGTATTTTTTTGCCTATACTAATATTATAAGGACCAAGTTTCACCAATGAAACTGAACGCGATCAGCGAATCAACCACGTTTATGAGCTGTCAGTGTCATTATATTTCTATGGAATATTTACACTGACAGCTCTTGAACGCAGTTTAGATTGTACTGATCGCGTTCAGTTTCATTGGTGAAATCCGCTCTAAGGCTAAAGAGTTTGTTAAGTTGAACGCGCTAATCTCAAAACTACTGGTTCAAATTGAAAAAAATATTTTAGTGTTAGATAGCCCATTTATCGAGGAAGGCTATAGGCTTTATAACATCACGCTACGACTTATAGGAGCATTAATGAAAAATGTGACGCAGACGAAGTTGTGTCAGATAGTCAAATCAATAAAAATTGACAAAGATAAAATGCATTCAAGTTCAGGAGGCTTGTTACGTCACTTTAGTAAACCGTGGTACTCATTTCATGTGGACGTGACGACACGTGAAACTTCATTTTTAGTGTTCCGTAACCAAAGGGTAAAAACGGGCTGCCAGGGTTGCGGAATTGTTCGAAAGAGTTACCGCGGCCCTGGGAAGAAAGGCACTAGGAGGACTAAGGGTGGGTTTTAGTCAGTAAAAGTCTGACACTCCCTGCCGCTCCATCCAGAGCGGGAGGGGTCATTTGATGATTTCCCATCCTATAAAAAAAATAAAAAAAGGGGTAAAACGGAACCCTATTACTAAGACTCCGCTGTCCGTCTGTCTCGTCACCAGGCTGTATCTCATGAACCGTGATAGCTAGACAGTTGAAATTTTCACAGTTGATGTATTTCTATTGCCGCTATAACAAAAAATACTAAAAACATAAATATTTAAGTGGGGCTCCCATACAACAAACGTGATTTTTTTGCCGTTTTTTTATAGATAATGGTACGGAACCCTTCGTACGCGAGTCCGACTCACACTTGGCCGGTTTTTTCTTGTTTACGTAAGAAAAGAAAACATACGTCTCCAGTTTTTTTGGTACCTAACCTAACTGACGGATTAAATTGTTTATTTAAGAACAAACCCCATTAAAAATATATGAGACCAAGAGTACATGTGATGTAAAGGAAATATACATCATAGGTCACATAGGTCCAGTTCTGGTCTAACCTATACGAACGTGTGACCTAGTCCTAAGATTTCTTTATACATCTCTCTAGAAGTGTCCACTTATGTAACTAGTAGTGGAAGCTCGACCATTGCTTTGTAGTCACAAGGGTGCTTGCTAAAGTCGTCTGTATGTCTACAATCTTGGGAATCATGATGTGTGGGACTACTGACTACAAAGGTAAGTGGTCAAGACTTGAAGAATGTTTGAAGTATGTTGCCATGTGAAGGCAGTTGGCAAAGAGAGGTAAGTACTATCATGTTTCGAGTTTTTGACCGTTAAACTTTTGTAGCAATTTGTTATGTGAATATGTAAGACTGTGGACACTGATTTCATTGTTCTTGTTGTTTGAGTTTTCGAGAGTCAAACTTTAGAAGCACAATTCTTACTCGTTTAGGATGTAGAACTTGTGGAATAGAAGCGGTAGGTACTCGAAATATATGAAAAAAAGTTTGGAGGAGTTTTATTACTTTCTGATGTAGAAATTCTGCAACTGTTATATAAAAAACTGATCTTCTCGCATATAGAGCAGGATTAGGCTTTGATCACTACGATTTCTTATCTACTGCGAGATGATAGCTGAAGATTTTTTTTTTAATTAGGTACGTATTCGACGTGATTTTTACCTGCCTTCGCCAATTCTCCAAAAATGGTGCATCTAAGCACACCTGTGTCATGAATAAGGCATAAAACTAGAAACAACATGGCGCCAACACACTTAATGGATAATAAACAGTCAATGTGTTTATCACAATGTAAAATGTTCATAAACACGACAGTGAAGTAGCTCGGTGAAGGGCGCCGGGTGAGTATATTAAATGTTGCGCAAAATGGGATACTACAGAAGTTCTATTGGCAAGGGTTTTTTTAAATATCCTGCGAAAAGCTAAAAATAATTTTTTGATTGAGCACACCAAACAAACTTTTATGCAGTTGAGATAGCAGTCGAACACGAACCTTATTTATATTAAAAATACAAAAACAATGAGAGGGCCTGATGTCAGTTAAAACATCTTAAGCCGGCTCTACACTCGAACGCGAACGGCCGCGGTTCGCACATGAACAAGGCGCGAAAAATATAGCCCTCCACACTCGCAACCTTTCGCATTTACGTTCGCGCATTTGATTTAAATGAATGTGGAAGTTGGTGCTGCTTTGACACTGTGTACTTTAGCATGTTATAATTATGCGTTTATAAAATCAAGATAGACACTCAAGGAACTCAAGTTCGCGATCGTTACTCAACTCGATGTTCATTTTTTGTTACCTACGTCCGCTTGTCACTGCGTCTCGAATGCAACTGCGAACAAATCGCGAGTGTGGATGCGTTCGCGTTTGCGCTTCGCAAACCCTTTGAAGCGGACCAAAAAACCGCCAGCGGACGGGGAACGCCGCGAAGCGCGATCGCGACGTCGCGAAACCATCTACACTCGCGGATCGCGGCCTTCGCGGGGTTTCGCGGCGCGAGTGTAGAGCCGGCTTTAGGATGAAATAGTTAAATATCCACAGCTCAACTATTAAGATAACGGCAAATAAAATGAGTTAAGTCAGGAAGACGATGATTTCCATACAGCTTTTAATCAAAGCAAAATAAGAAAGAAAGAAAAAATGTTTATGTGAGACTCGTAGGAGACAAACGATAAATTAAGTGATTAGAAATTACCAATATAAAAAGACCTGTGCGAGGCCAAAAAGCCTCCTGCTTCAGCATGTGTTGCGATATTTTAAATTGGTCTTTCGGTACTTTCCTGTTGCTTGATACTAACAATAGACGATGTTGTCAAACTTCGTGTTATCTTTCAGACATTTGAGGGGGAATTTATAATGAGAGTGGACTTTTTAATGGCTGCTTGGCAGTTTCGCAAAGAATGAAACTGGTGCTAAATGTTTATTGTTATTACGGGAGATACTGCAGCAGAAATACATTTTCAATGAGTACTTGTTTGCTAAAAAAGTTATTTTGTACTTTGTAGTGTTTTTTTTTTGGAAGTCGGTTTTTTTTTTGTGAAAAAGTTTTTTATTTTTCACGTTTTAGTGGTACCTCACACCTAAAAACACCACTGAAAAGTCACAGGATAGCAAAAATATGCAATTTCGTATGATTATTCCACATATTTTTCCAACTATTTGGATTTAAAAACCAAACAGCTGAACCGATTTTCACATTAAACAAGAAATTTTCAAATCGGTTCATAAATGACGGAGATATGAGGTAACAAACACAAAAAAAAAAAAAAAAAAACAGTCGAATTGAGAACCTCCTCCTTTTTGGGAAGTCGGTTAAAAAATATATAAAAGCTAGATGACATTGGTGGAATTTAATGCATCCATTTTCATGGCCTCTAAGTCATAAACAGGTTTAAAGTGTTGTGACTATTAATACCTACATAACATAAAAGGTTCGGCAGTGCATACATACTATCATTATTTTTGTATTTTTTCATGAATACCTCATATGTTGCTAGGACTAGGTGCAACATGGATAGGTATGAAGCTATGGGCTTATTTAAGGATACTGGGAGCGAAAGGGTCAGTGTTTTATCCCGGGGCTTACTCCAATCCCACAATGTCGCAGAACGTAATATAACAAGACAAAGCTACGAGCAAAACATAGTTAAACACGAAATGGCACTACCAAACAATGCCTGTTACACTTTCGAGGACAATTTGTTAATTAAATCAGACAGGAAGGGAAGTCCATTCGTATCCAAATATTACTTCCATTAAGGACAACAAAAAAATAACTTCTAACACAGGCCATTCCACATTTCCAAATGAGAAAGTTAATAAAAAAGAAATTGTATCGAAAAATTTCGTTCTTTATTACAAAACAAATTATATAGTCAAAGGCAGGTCCGATTTCTATTTTGCGAAAGAAAATTGGTTTAAAATTAATTAAGAATTTTTTTGCAAATGAAGTGAGCTGAATATCATTAAGTGTGAATAAAGATATAGAGATATGAATCTTATACGAAATACGTAACGTAGCACGACCCTGTCTCAAAGTATGAGTAAGGTCAAAGTAAATAAAACAGGGCATAGATACAGTTTACTAAATATATTTGCTACACTACGAATCACTATGAACTCGCAGAATATACCTACACAAAACCTTATCAAAGATCAAGGTTATGTATGAAGCTCGGCCTTCAGAATCCCACGTATAAAAAAAAATAAAACGGAGCAATTCTAATAAAATACAAACGACAACCAATTCACCAGATTACGAAAACACAAAAAAAGTACAACGCAAAAAATCTACGACGATCCAAACAGCAACACACCAAAGTAATATAATAGATGAGATTATAACAAACATTGACCAACACACCTAGAGTCCACAGTAGCACCTGCTCCCACAACATGCTCAGCGCAAGAAGCCTATGCAAATGTTTTGCAATCGACCTGTCCGCTATATATAGCAGTGTCGTAACAGGGCAAACAGATCCCATAGACATAAAAAACTGGAGTTGAGTATGTAGCTGCGTAGCACGCGGAAGCATGGAGGAATAAACTGGTGGAAATGATGGTGGAAGTTTTGTAAAGGAGTTACTGTGAGGTTTGGTATAGATATAGAAATGTAGGGCAGACAGGCAGGCAATGATATTGACAATAACCATGAAGCATTGGCAATGTTACTTTTACAACATAGTAAAAAAGTCGTTAGTCATAATAGAGACTAAGTAAAATCACAATGATCAAGTCAGATGTAAACAAGCCATAATTTGACCATGAATTTCCAAGTCATAACCTTCTGGTTATGACTTGCCAGGGATCTCCCTGGTAAGAAGATAATAAAATAAATCAAGGACTTACAGAAATCCCTTATTAAAATAACCCAAGACCAAGAGGCTCTCAAGCAAAAAATCCAAATCGCTTAGGTCCTTAAATAAGGTCGAATTTCCAGCCTTGAAGGAGATAGAATTTTAGAAACTTCCGTATTGAGCACTGAGCCGTTAGATTTATTAATCGCCGAGGTAGACAGAGATGAAGAAAGGGGAGGCGCCAGCCACCCTAAAGCTATTATTACGAAATTGAAAAGTCGTTTCGCATTTCCAAGTTTAGGAAAGTGCTAGAAATTTTAAGGTTGTCATGTCCTTGTCTTTAGGGCTTGGATAAGATTGATTTAAAATTCAACTATTTTTCAGTGGTTTCAAATAAAATCATAATCGTTTTTAATTTATCGTATAAAGGACCATAGACATAAGAAAGAAGTGAAAAACTAAAGAAACGCCGTTCAGTGGCTTCAAAGGAATAGCAGTACGAAGGTATTCGAAACAAAACAGACAGAAGAGGGTAGACTATGTGCCAAGCGACTTTAAACGTCATAGATTGGGAAAGCAAAGTACTAAATGAAATGGCTTTTTAGCAGTGACATGAACAAAATCTTTCACAGATCGATAACTGAAACAAAATCGAGTTTTCCTTCTAGTTCTTTTATACCTTGTTTATACTCGTAGATCTTGTGTAAACCATTCTCTCATGGAATCTGAATAATATTTCACAATAACAGGCTCGTAAAAACGAAACGTTTCGTTCAAGTTTACGGCTCCGTTCGACTGCAGCCGAATTAGCCGGCGCTAGCTGTTGGCGTAACGTTAATGAATATAAACTTCGGCAGACTATGCAGATAAAATTAAATTGTGCTGATCGGTAGACTGCAGTCTCGCGGTGAAGGATAGGCAAACTGCGGAAGGAAACTTTCCGAAATTATTTCTTACATAACATGTGCAGAGGAGTTCGTGGCTTAATAATAAGAGCAACACGGTTCGATATTCAAGGTTACGCAGCGCTTACCGAGGAGGGATTACATACTGAGACTCCTCTGTGCATCAGAAAGCAATTTGCAGAGGTCGTTACGGATAGTCAGAAGCCAGAAAAAAATCTGACATAAGTCTTGCCAAGGAGTATTATCAAGTCACTGGGTTGTGGTAGTCACATAGTCGCTGCATGTTTTTATAATGGTTAAATTATTCAGCAACTTACTGTTAGACTGGAGGTCGACCCCATTATAGTTGGGAAAGGCAGTCAGATTGATGTTTCTTACATAACATTACGCATACGTGAAAAGTTAGATAGAAGCCACCTATAGTAAAGCCACTGATTACTGTGTACAGCTAATCTGTGGTTAAGCTAGAAAGAAGTGTACATATAGTACAGCTACGTAATTAAGATAACTTAATGTTATATTTTAAACCACATTGTGATAGCCCTCCACGATTGAAATTTAACCCTTGAAAGTGGATTTAGGAATAACTCATCGCGCAAGAACTTACAAGAGTAAGATTATTGAAAGGATCAAAGATATACTTAACCAATCTATCATACGGTGACTGCAAAATCTTTCAAGACGCCAATAAACAGAATGAATGGAATCTTAAAAGGAAAACGAATGTCTAAGTAACACTTCGCCAATCGACCTCAGCCTCGAGCATAATTTAAGGTCGTCTTCATTCTAGATTTCGATCATCATTATCATCATCTTCCTGCCCTTTTTTTTTTTGAGGATGGGAAATCTAAAAATTCTACTGACTAAAACCCACCCATGCTCCTCCTAGTGCCTTTTACGTTCCAGGGCCGCGGTAACTCTTTCGAACAAAATCCGCAACCCTGGTAGGCAATCTTCCTGCCCTTATCCCAGGTTACTTTGGGTCTGCGCAATACGATTTCTTCCTCCATTCTGTTCTATCACCCGTCATACTATCACTGACTCCCTCCTCTTTCATATCACTCCACACACAATTCATCCATCTTTTCTTTGGCCTATCTCCCTCTTCATCGATTCTTGATTTCCATCAATTAAGTCAAATCCAACAAAATCGCCGTCGCCTATAACGCCATACAATTTAATGGGCACATTCTCTTTATACGCATAAAACAAGGTTGGCTCGCCTTGGGCGCGCCT
Organism: Melanchra persicariae; assembly: GCA_947386135.1. Lineage (NCBI taxonomy): Eukaryota > Metazoa > Arthropoda > Insecta > Lepidoptera > Noctuidae > Melanchra > Melanchra persicariae. The sequence continues at coordinate 13,039,324 of OX376668.1, forward strand.
TGCCAAAATCTGTAGCGCACCCCATAACTAAAGAAAGCGGTGGTAGTGGAGATATTATTACTTAATGCGATATAGCGATGCGTCATTATTACCGAATGTTAGGACTTGCTAAGGTGGTGTTTTATGTTTACGACGAAGAATATGAATTATCTAATTAATGATTTACTATTATGCCTGTACTTACCAAGCAGAGGTGTTTGCACACCCACTTTAAGTTATTTTGTAAGCCACATTGAACGAAATATAGAGCGATGAGCTGTAGCATAATCCAAGAACTAATCTAGACTACGGGCAATTTTTCTTGTGTAAACTTAGTATTATTTGGAATTCATGGGAAGTAACATGAAGCTACTATTCTTACATACTGCTATTGCTTAACTAAAACTCAAAGCATTTGACTAAACCAATTCCAGGCACTTAGAATTGTCAAGGTCGACCAATCAAAGAAATGAAGCTAGTTGCTAGTTCCAAAGCGTCTCTATGGAGAAGTTCGTGCCAAAAACTCCACAAACGTTTAGCCTCTATGACTTGGAGGTACAAGTTATACCAATATACTCCCCGAACTATCATAAGTCACCCAAATTATTCGTCACCCATTCATTCCTCCTCCATAAAAGACTCTCTCTAACTCTCTTTTCTCTAAGTCTCACGTAATTTTATCGGGCAACTTACAATCAATACCTATGTACCAATGCCTGCACAGCTGATCAAGCACAGCATGTCCTAAGCTGTATTATGCACGGATGGAAGCACAGCACGGATGGAAGCGCCGGAAAATACTCGATCGACCGGATCATTTCAGTTAGGTAACAACGTTATTGTGATACGTTCATACCCGGTTTCAAAAAGGCTGTTCAATACAAAAATAACTTAATAGATTCTTGTACTCTTGTCTCGTTGTTGTTGATTTGTTAGCTGGTGTTAATATTTCGGGATAGACATGACATGACTCAAGATACTGAGCCGGGTCGAAGAAAAATGCGCTCATGGCAGAACACAGGTAAGATGGACCGTCGCAATACAGAAAGCTGTCGGAGGCAGTCGAGCGGTCCACAATGCCGAAGACCGCAAGACTTGGAGACACGTCGTATGTGGACGCGATCCTCAGCCGTGAGGGGACAACGAAAAAGAAGATGAACATGACAACACAATAAGTACTGGGAACTAGTCTATCTTGCGGATAAAGACAGTGTCATATGAGATCGGAGGCGGCTCTGTTAAATTTCCATGACATCATGTTTTGTCAGGGTTTTAAGAAATCCATGTCAACGTAAACACTGTCATGTAGAAGCATGACATGATGCTAAATGTTTATTTTAAAGATTAACATGGTAAAATTAAATAAGAATACAGCTGATAATTAGCTTCATCTACCCTTTCCTGAAATTGCGTAAATACTTATTACCACTAGTTTTTTCCGTGGTTTCTCTCCGTTTCAGCGACGTTCATGCGTTTTTTTTAAATAGAAACTAGCAAAAGTCTCTCAACGGTAGTATAGCTTTCTATCAGCGTAAAAAAAACGATAATGGACATTACGGTATTTTACTAAAAAATCCAATTTGTCCGTCAGTTAGATTTCCAAAAAATATTGGACACGATTTTTTCTCTTTCACGTAAATTTTTATCAAGAACGTGACGTGATGCGTGTTTTCGTGTTTGTGTTTTTTTGTTTTCGTGAAAACATAAAATAACTTGTCCAATTTTTTTTGGAAATCTATCTGACGGACTAATTAGATTTGTTTTGGAAATTACCCTATTATCAATCAGATTATGTTAACTGATATTAGTTCAGATTTGAAGGAAAGTAGTTACTTATATTTTTTGCCAATCATCATAAACCGTTAGTTCTTTATTACTACCACAACAAGCCACGAAGGATCAAAACAAACTACTAAAAATATTTAAAAACTTTCCTAGCAAACATAAAATAAATTTTCCATATAAAACCGACAGACTTACGTAAGTACTTAAGTAGAACCAAGCTATGCTCGTTTCAATGTCAAATAAACGCCCTATTGCAGGGGACAGTCACTATGATGGGACTAGAGATATAACAGCTTGAAAGGTGACAGACTATAGCTGTTAATTGCATGAATGTAACTGTGATGGGAAGTGATGAGTGTTTCAGGGTGGAAATTCTCCATCCTGAAACCTCAGGAACACCACCTGGACATGAACTGCAGTGGCCTGGAAAGCACTCAATCGCTTGCTGACCCTAGTAGGCCGCTGCAAATACAACTTGGCAAAATGGGGTTTCACTGACCCTATAGACACCAAATGTGAGTGCGGAGCCCCCGTCCAAAGCATGGTACACCCGTTGCGAGTGCCCCAAGTGCCCTGACACCTGCACCATTAAGGACCTAATGAGTGCCACAGATGCCGCTATAAGCGTGGCCACCTATTGGGCACAAAATGTTTCGCCATCGACTCAAAAAGAAGAAGAGTAGAAAGTTAAACGGTTTCTTTAAGCTTTAAACAGAGTGTCACTTGCTCGTTGTGGAGGTCTGGGGCTCGATTCTGCTATTGCAATCGTGTCTCAATGACCGGTCAGTGATCGAATATTTGACAACTTTGACAGTTTTTGTATGGGAAATGTGTCAAAAGTTTGACGTTATACGTCAAAAATCGATCATTGACCGGTCATTGAGACACGATTGCAATAGCAGAATCGACCCCCTGGTAGGCAGCCGCTCCACGTAACATACATGGTATTCAGCTAAATCCAATTTGACTGGAAGCCGATCACAATATAGAATGTGTAACAGAACAAACGCAATATCTTTTAAAGGGTCATTTTACTCATCATTATGAACAACCTTTTCTATGGGACCAACCCCAAAATCGCGATTATAAAATCAGCTGTTCAGTACATTTTGTCGAGTTAAGCGCACATGAATGTATGGGGCAGTCGATTTTTTTTCGAGATTTCAATGTATACTATAAACTGTCTAGTAGGCGTTTATGCAAATTTTTGATTTACGATAGAAAGCTTGCAGTGAACACAATAATTTAGTTAAAGCGGTATAGTGACCGAATTTTAAAGTGGTTATGTGCCAAAAGTAGGTAGGCCTTTGTAAGCTGACCTATTTATGAATAGGTTTTAAAATTACAGCTTTACATATATTTTTTTATTGATAGGCTTGAGTTTGACGACCATGTCGTCTGATGGTAAGCGATAGAACAGAGCAAGGCCAAGAGGCACGTAGAGGTTATAACTCCATCTTTGCATCACACTTGGTTTAGCAGACAAACTGACAAACATACTATTATTACTACTATATAAGGTGCTATAAAATTATCTGCCAACCTCTTGAGGGATCATTGTATTCATAATTATGAACAACTTTTACTACGGGACCCAACATGAAATCGCGAAAAAAAAATCAGCTGGTCCCTACAGTTTGACGAGTTAGACGAAAATAAATGTAGGGACCAGCTGATTTTTTTTTCGCGATTTCAGGTTTGATCCTATAGTAAAAGTTGTTCATAATAATGGGTACAATGACGCCTCAAGAGGTTGGCAGATATTTTTATAGCACCTTATATATATGTATAGTCCTCGTTACCGATTTCGACAACCGCGACTCCATGACAGTATTTCCTAGCGTGTGCCCTAATATGACTCGCTAGACCGAATTTGGTTTTAAATACCCGATCACAGCTAAGACAATACAGCTGACCCGCGGAATTAAAAGTATAAGTATAGGATACTTAGGTCTCTCCTTACGTATTTGGCGTTTTTCGTTGATGGTATCAAGTCGCTTGTTTTCGAAAGTTTTAACGCTGTTGTAGACCGTAGTGCGCCTCTCCCAAACGGATGGGTCAATAGCGCAAGCGCTTTAATGTCTCTTGAACACGTCCATGTAGCGGAGATGTTGGACACCATGGTTACGTTTACTTTCGGCCATCTCAGAGTAAAAGACAACTTACTACGAGACAGGAGATCGATACTTCCCATCTACACCTCGATTACAGGCAGAAACCGACCGGAACGGTATGCTCACATGACTCTCATGGGCATCGTAAGCCGTCAACGGGATTTTATTGGGCCATTAGTTACCACGGTCACAAATGCAATTACCTACGACAGGCTTTGTAGTGAACTACGAGGCGGAGCTTTTCTTTGATTAGCAGAGCTTGTTTATCATGCCTGTAGTTGATGCATTTGAACTGCTTCATTGATATCTGAAGCGCGTGAGAAAAGTGTTAATGTAGCAGCACAAAGTTTTGAAGTCAGTGTTGTGATCCCCATGCCCCGAAAAGCATGTACTTAAAGCTGTTAGTCCTGCGCCTGATCTCGCCCCTGTTGTGTCGCATTGCTATACCATCAGACTAAGACAGTTAAGGAACCGAGGGTGCTGCCGTGTTTGAGCAAACACTCGTGCACTACATCTCCTACGTTAACTACCTCTGTTGAGGTTAGCCAGTGGTCGAGTGGTGGAATATTGGACCATGGTTATTTTTTGCATCCACTAAAATATTAGTCGATGCAATAAGAACCACGGTAAGCCGTTCCTCATCTGCCTAGCCTTGTTCTAACTATGTTGACGTCGGCCTTTAGTCCAGCGGTACGCAGCTGAATACTATTACTTAACCATATGTCCTCGACAACCGAATAAGTCTTTATATCTAAAAATAGAGAGATGGAGGAGCTCGTGGCTAACTTATAACAGCCGCACAGACCGCTTCAAGGTTAAGCAGCACTTGCCTAAGTTGGTCTGTGGATGGGTGGCCATCTTAACATATCGAGACTCCTCCGTGCCTCGGAAAGCACGTTAAGCCATTGGTCCCGGCTGTCATTTGGAGATCTTTGGCAGTCGTTACGGATTGTCAGAAGGCAGAAAATCTGACACCAGTCTTGCCAAGAAGTACCGTTTTACCGTAAAATACTGGTAATCAGCTGAAACCGGTTTGACTGGGAGCCGACCCCAATAAAGTTAGAAAAAAAGGCTAGGCAGATAATGATCTAAAAACTACATGGTTATTCCATTGTCTGCTAATTGTAACTTTCCCATGTCATTTGTGTAAACCATTTTTATAAGATACAAGATCTGTTTCTTGTCTAAAAGACATCATGATTTACTATTTTGTTTCTTATAGAGTTTGAATTGATAGTTAATTTTCGCAGAATATTCTCAAATACGCCTTTCTCGCACACAGAAACTATATATACAATGCCGAACGAATGTAAAGAGCTTTACCACAAGTTTGTTAAACGAAATTAATCGCAAAATTGCACAAGAGCGCGCAATACTCATTTTGTAATTATTTTCGTCAGGGAAACAGACACCCGTTTTTATAACGAAAAGTGACTATTTTATGATCCATTTTAGTTACATAACAAAAAATCGTCACCAAATAAAAAATATACGAACGTATTCTAAGGATAAGCATTGCCATACAACGTGGAAATGCTGCCAGCCTTTTGGGTACATTACCAGTGGCCTGCGATGCGGAGGAACTTATCGACGCCATGTTTTAGATTATTTTTAGTTTTAGGTACGAGTCTTTTGTTGAAGTGTGTAGATAGAAATAGTTGTGAAAATTTTAATAAAGTTACGTATTCTTAGAAGTTAGAACTTGTTGTATTATTCGCGCCAATATACGGAACTGGTGAAACTAACGAGCTTTGATGTTGTACATTTCAAAGTTTGTACTATGTATACATATATATGTTTGTGAATTTTATACTCTGTGACTAAATAACAAGAAGTCTAGTGTAGGTTGTAGCTAATGTCGGAATGCTTTGTAAAATCTCTGTGCAATTGAGTCAAATCGATTCTCGATTCGATAATAAAGTGATTATTATTATTATTATTATTATTTAGCTGTTGATGATTCACCTACATGTAAATAAAGCATATAAATCTGAGCATAAAACAAATACCTAAGATGACTAAAACCTATTCATTCATCTAGTTTTTTTTTAATTGAGAATGTCATTTATTTAGGACCAAGAATTTGAAGAATTTTTTTAATATTTAATTATTTAAATCCGAATAAATGTAACACTTATAATCTACAGGAAATTAGTAAGTTAATATAACTTGCAAACTAACACGAGTTTGCAATAAAAATTCACAAATTACAAATTACAATCGACCATAATTGACCTTGTTATCATCAACAGCTGATAAACGTAGGTAATCAAAACGACTTTAGCCTCCGAATTGGAAGTCAGATTACTTTATCAAACCGCCTGGCGAATATTTTAACTCTTACCAAAACCAAAATTATCCAAATAAGACCACAAAGAAAATAAAACACTTCACTTTTAAACAAAAAAAAAACTTAAAAGCACTTTCCACGAATCAGCAAACAAGAATTCGTAAATTCGATTAAGTAACAGATTCCAAATTCAAATCCAACACACCGATCACACTGAATCCTATTTTCAAAACTCGAAAATTGTAACGGTAATAATTCGAAAAAGGAATCTAATGCGTTCTTTATTCGATTTTCGCGGTATTTTGAACGTATTTGTCGTAATATTTTCGTGGCGCGTTTTCAGGACGCGTCCGTTCGTCACGGCTGCGACGACTACACTCCAGAGAGCTTTCAGTTTCAGCGTTTCAGCGCTGAGGCGATGTAGGCTATGCAGCGCTTTTGTTTCATGAAGCGCTGTTTAACGGCACTCGCAAATTAGATGTTAGGGTGAGTCGTGTGTGAAATTGAATGTTTTTTTATTAGCCCTGGTTGACTTTTTTTATAGGATTTTAAGGCATTGTTTCGCATTTACCAAATCAATATTAGACGTTTCATAAAAATGTAACGACATTCTTAGTTTAAGTACTAATTAGCAGATTCTTTAATCTCTCAAGAAATATTAAAGAATATAATTTAGAATCAGCTAATCAGTTTTTAAAATAAGCATATACCTAGTTAAAATGTTTTTATGAATAGGGCTCGAGTTATATGTTTTCTTGACTGTTCAAATCAGTTTAATAAAAATAAAGGTGTATTAATTATAAATGTTTCTGTTATATGTTTCAATGAAGTTCAAGGTAGTGAACGAGGTGTGTTAACATTAGATTCATATTAATGTAACCATAATTTTCCAATTGTTTCAAAAGTCTAATATCGTGCAAAACAACAACTAAATAGGTACGCTATCCTACTAATTATAAATGCGAAAGTTTGTGAGGATGGATGGATGTATGTTTGTTACTCTTTCACTCAAAAACTACTGAATGGATCTTGATGAAATTTGGCACAGAGGTAGATTATAGTCTGGAATAACACATAGGATACTTTTTATCCCGGGAGTATGTTCCCTTGGGATAATTATCGACATTCACGCGGGCGGAGCCGCGGGCGGCAGCTAGTTTCGTATAAATCTAAATGGATATGATTCAACATTCATCCTTATCACACCGTTTATGTGTCAGTATGTTCATTTATATATCTACAAATGAGCATACCTACTGACACAAACCGAAACCAATGGCAATGTTAATACGTTATCTAACACAAAAGGTCAAGTACAGAAAGATACAGACGCAAATTTCCTAAAATACAAATTTTACGTCCATGATAGTCAAAATTACAGATAAGGTGACCTTTGAAGAGCAAAATCAAATTAAAGACTGCAAACTAAGATCATACTAATGTGAAAAAATCCTTCAACGCCCACTTGCACAAACGAGTTATTTTTTAACTGTGAGTTAATGCTAACCCGGGGCCATTATGTATGAAATATTTGTTACTAAGTTAACTATTTAATTTTGTAACTAGTAAAGTTGAAAGGGGACCGCTTGTTTTGGTATGGTCATGTCAACTAAAAGAGAATGATATGAATATAAATGTGGATGGATGGAGAGGGAGAGGGAGAGGGAGAGGGAGGCCAAAGAAAAGATGGATGGATTGTGTGAGGAGCGATATAAAAGAAAAAGAGAGTTAGAATGTAAGAAAAAAACGTGTTGCGCCGACCCCAAGTAACATGGGATAAGGGCAGGAAGATGATGATTCCGCCCGCTGCTCCGCCTGTGTTTATGTCAAAAATTATTCCAGGGGCAACATACTCCCGGGTTAAAAAGTATCCTATGTGTTATTCCTGACTCTAATCTACCTCTGTGCCCATCACTTAGTTCGCAATAAACGCTTTTGACTTTGACTTTTGACTTTGGAAGATCCGTTCAGCCTCAGGGGGCCCAGACAAAAATCTTTTCTGTAGCGTTAACGTCAGACGCTCACGACAAAATGTATCGGAATGACATTAGGTGATGACGTTTCTTTTCCACATCTAATGTCATTTCCATACATTTTGCCGTGAGCGTCTGACGTTAACGCTACAGAAAAAAAAAATTGTCTAGGCCTGCTGACGTTATTGAGAAACAAGCATCTAAACGTTCGCATTTATAATATTATCACAGATTAAACCTCGTGTTAGCCACTTCTTCTTTTCTTTTCTTCTTTTTTTTTCTTCTCTTTTTTTTTTTTTTTTTTTTTTTTTTAGATTTTCTGGTTCTAGGGTGGTCACGGCAATTACAGCGTTAGTGGCATTCATCAGATCCCCTATAGTACAGGCGCATGAGCACTTGAGGCACTCCAACATGTGGCTCATGCTCTAAACAGTAACGCCGTACTCACATTGTGTATCCGACGGGTTTATGAAACCCCATTTTGCAAGATTGTGTCTGCCTAGGTGCGCAACCGATTCAATGCTTTCCATGTTTTTGCTCGATATTGATAACGGCAACAGATAGACGCTTGAAATATTCACAGAATATTTCAATCAATCGATCATCTCAATTAAATTAAAATAAAACAAATATTTAAGGGCCCGGCTCCCATACAACAAACGTGATTTTTTTGCCGTATTTAATAGATAATGGTACGGAACCTTTCGTCAAGCCATGAGAACATGATTGACTGATGATTTTTATCGTAGTCTAACCATAAGTTGCTATGCAGCAGTGCCTTAACTGCAATTCAGTTATGATTATTTAATGACTGACCTAGATATGTGATAGGCGAACCATGCCTATAATAGTCTTCCAAGGTAAGCCAAGCCAGTAATCAATTCATAAAGGCTACTTACTGCCGATTGATTTTCTGAGAACCAGAAACCAGGTGATGGTTTTCTTTTGTTTGAAAACAAAAGTCAATGAGAAAACTGAACGTAGCAGAATCAATAAATGAGACTCGCAGCGCCATCTATCTCGACAGTTGCGAACTAACTTGACAAAATTCTGAATCGCGGTATCAGAGTTTACCGTGCGGTTCGAATAGATACAACAGCCCGAATATCAATTGTCGATGCTCAGCAGACACAACAACCGTCTGGTCGGAGGATCTAGAGAATTTTGACCAATTGAAGGGTTGTTCCTTATGTGAAGGAGGAGGCGGGCCGCGTGAGGGAGAGACGACAACCCTCAGACAATTTATATTACATATTACATTATCCGTCTTACGAATTTTCGATCAGGTCACGTGTCCTGCCTGACGCGAGTTTAACATTAAGAAGTTTTCACCTTAAAAAAGGGTTGTTCCCTATAGGCAATAACTTGCTAGAACTTATTCATATCAGACAGTAACATCGAGTACAGTAGAACACGTAAAGTTAAACGTTACCGCATAAGTTAACGGACGGGTGTCAATGAGAGACACGCAAAGGTATGCAATAGGTGTTATAAATTACGCAGTAGGAGTAGCTGGTTCGAAGTGATTTATTGCTAAGTATTCTTGAGCTAGAACACGTAAGATTACTGGTTTTATTTCAACGTGAATAGGTTATCTAGTTTTTTTTCCAATGTCATTCCTAAGTTAATAGAGCAGACACTGGTTAGCCGTTAAGAAGACCGGCACTATTCGAAAAAATTATGTTATTCTGTTAGCAGTGCCATCTCTTAGCGCGCGAAGATACTATTTTTTTGCAAAAACACCAGTCGTTGTGGCTCTAATATTGTCATGATATCATTTTTAGGGTTCCGTACCCAAAGAGTAAAACGGGACCCTATTACTAATACTCCGCTGTCCGTCTGTCCGTCCGTCCGTCACCAGGCTGTATCTCATGAACCGTGATAGCTAGACAGTTGAAATTTTCACAGATGATGTATTTCTGTTGCCGCTATAATAAAACAATACTAAAAACAGAAAAAATAAATATTTAAGTGGGGCTCCCATACAACAAACGTGATTTTTTCGCCGTTTTTTTATAGATAATGGTACGGAACCCTCCGGCGCGAGTCCGACTCGCACTTGGCCGGTTTTATTATTCTTTCTGGTGCAAAACTGTTTGGTAAAACTTTAAATGCTTCTACTCAAAAAACAGTATTTTTGGTTAGTGTCACTCTTCTTATCAATGTGCGTACGATGAATTCAGTTCTTTCATATTATTATATTGTATAACAATTATAAAAAATAAATAACAACTTATCTTTTGTAACTTACAAACAAACTAACCTGTGAACACGGGCCTAACCACCAACTCTTAAAGCAGTATTACTTCAATATTACTTCCAGTGGGAAAGAGACGGAGCTATACAGGACGTATAGCTCCGTCTCTTTTCCATTGGTAATAATAAAGTAATACTGCTTTAAGAGTTGGTGGTTTAGACCCTGGAGCCATTAGCTGGAGCTGCAGCTTTATTTTATTGAACGCTGGACTAAATCGTAAAGTAAATAAACCGATATTTGAAAGAGAACAATAAATATGTAATTTTCACTTTACGCAACGGAAAAGAAAATTATGATATCTTTATAATAGTTTTCTTGCTAAAAAAACGTAGGTCCACAAAAAAAAAGGTCCCGAACACATATTAACTTTCGGTTCGTCCGCTGATGGTTCATTGAATAAACATAGAATATTCTCCATACATTGCTGAATAATGTAAGGCATTGTAAGTTATTACAATATAAAGCGACTTACCTATGACGGGCGTAAGCGTCTGGTCCCAAGGCGGGTCATCCTCGGCTTTTCGGAAACTTCGCTCCACTGTTAAAAAGAAATAATATTGATTACAATACAATTTTATTTGTTTATAGGCTAGATAGACAGATATAGATATACAGATAGAGGCTAGGTAGCCCTGCCAGGGTTGCGGATTTTGTTCGAAATAGTCACCGCGGCCCTGGAACGTAAAAGGCACTACAAGGAGCACGGATAGGTTTTAGTCAGTAAGAGTCTGACACTCCCTCCCGCTCCACCCTGAGCGGAAGTCATTGGATAATTTCCCATCCTTAAAAAAAAAAGGCTACGTAGATAGACAGATATTGATAAATATATAGATATACAACGTGTAACAGAATAAACGCATGATACCCGAAATCAGAAAGGACTAAAAGACTAATTTGTGGCTTGGTTCAGAAATCTAGGCAATAATTCCCTTTCCTATTTCATAGTATGTAGTACGTAGTGTGTAAAAATATAGTATAATTATAGTAGTATAGTAGGTATAGTTGTGTTAAAAAGTAAAAGGTACAATGGGGTTGACGTATCCGTGTGGATAAAAACCCCTAATTAATAAAGAATTAAAAAATAAACTTAAGGGGTCATTATACTCATCATTATTAACAACTTTTACTATAGGACATAGACATCGCGAAAAAAATCAGCTGTTCAGTACATTTTGAGTTCTGCGACACAGAAATGTATAGGGCAGTAGATTTTTTTTCGTGTTGGTCCCATAGCAGAAGTTGTTTATAATAATGAGTACAATGACCCCTTAAGATGTATTGCGTTATTCTGTTACACGTTGTATAATGTAGGCTTAATTTTTAAACCTAGTCTATGAAGTTTCATAGACTAGGTTTAAAAATTAAGCCTTTGTTTGTCTGGTAAACACGTCATTCTGCTATGCTTCCCTAACGGTTAGAGAGAAACATCTATTTTGTGTTTATAAACAAAGTTTCATCATCATCTGCCTAGCCTTTTCCCACCTATATTAGGATCGGTTTCTTGTCAAACCGGGTTCAGCTGAATACCAGCATTTTACTAGACCTCCACAACCCATTAACTGGGTAACACGGCAGTTCTTGGCAAGACTCAAAAAATTCAAAAGTCATTTAGTCAAACTATTTTTCTTTTATTATTATTATTATTGATAGGCACGCGCTTGACCACTGTCTCACCTGATGGTAAGCGATGATGTGGTCGAAGTTGGAGCACACTTGCCGAGAAGTAACCTATTCACTCTTGACTTAAAGACTCCCAGGTTGTAGCTATCAGGAAACACAGACTCTGGCAGGGATTTCCACTCCTTACCTGTACGCACAATGAATGTGTTCCCAAAACGTTTTGTGCGTGTGGTTGGGATAGGCTGAAAATCAGCACTTTTTGAACGTCAAAATTTACATGAAGACAGTTCCCCAGATCGCCCAGCCCGTTACCACTTCCTAGTGTTTTAGCTGGAGTCAGATTTACAATCCGTAACGACTGCCAAAGATCTACAAATAGCAGCCTGGACCAACGCATTAACGTGCTTTTCGAGGCACGGAGGAAACTTGGTACGTTAAGATGGTCACCCATTCACAGACCAACCTCGGCATGCGTTGCTTAACCATGAAGATCGACCCGTGCGGCTTTTATTCTTTAGCCACGAGTTTTTAAACCAGGTTTTTAGTTGAATAAAATGAATAATACATACTATTAAGAAAATGCGTGGTGCCCGACGCCTTCCTGAATTTCTTGTCATTTGCGTCGAGATCTGTAACAATTCATTAGAATTTAGTTTTAGAACGAAGTTACCAGAGGGCGTGTTAAAACGTCAGTCGTTCGAGCGAGAAAGAGGGATGGAGCTATATAGGGTGTATAACTCCATCCCTCTTTCTCGCGCGAACGACTGACGTTTTAACACGTCATGGCACGCCCTCAGGTATGCTTTCCTGGTAAGCGCATAGACCTCTATCCCCTAAAAAACTGGTCAAGTGCGAAACGATCTCTTACACCGTAAATCGAAAAAAAAAAACATGTTTCCTTTAGGAGAGCCCCCTTTAATTTTTAATTTAATTTATGTTATTATTATTATTTGTTGTTTAAGGTGGAAGCGCCAGGGTAGCCCGCGAAATTCAAATTTTCTTACGTTTTTTGCAATTTGCAGGTCAGTGTCAGGTTGTATCTTGGTCAAAATATGATTCGCGGCCGTAGCAAGTATGTACATTTAAATGAAAAGGCTAGGCAACCAATTAAAAGGCTGATTAAGCTAATTGGCTGCGACATATATATTTTGCCCGTGCGACGGTTAAGCGGGTCGCAAGATAGTAATGATAAAGATCCTAAAATATTTGGGTTGCATTAGAATTTCAACTTTATCATGTACCACATAGAGATAGTTTTCAAAAACTTGATATATTTACATGTATATTCTACTTACTTGTCGGTTGGTTGTTGGCATGTATCCGCTCCATGAACCTTGAGATCCTGTTGTTGTGGTGTTCTCCGTCTAAGCAGCAGCCTTCCTCGACAGAACGGGCGCACATACGATGCACACGTAGCTTGCAATCTGGAACAGAAAGAATAAGAAAATTGAATGATTTATTATTGCTAAAATATCATAAAAAGGGTGTTTACAGTACGGACCATCAATAGAATACAATGTGTATTTTATTATACAGCTGTTAAAATATTCAGTTGAACTGTGCTATACGATAATCTGTCATCGTGACAATTTACTATCAAAAAGATCGACAGACAAAACCCCGTACAAAACTGTTGAGTATCGTACTTCTGTACATCTTTCTGACTATTGTACCTTCGATGGACTCCTGGCTATTTATGTTAATTTTGACAAAGGAGTACAATATTTTTTCAGCTATGCCAGTTTCAGACAATATGTAGAGACAGTAGCGTAGCGAGGGGGGCGGAAGAATTTCCGAGATTTTGTTTGTAAGTGTGATGTTAGAAAATTCCTGAAAAAAAAACCTGCAGCACCGGTGACACTACGCCACTGTGTAGAGAAAAGGGAAATACTTGGTCTTTATCGACGACAACGACTATTGTTATTTCTTTCATCTAATCAAACTGTTCTATTTAAAATCATAATTTTAGTACCTACATGAATGCATCTCCCAAAACTAATAACAAAACGTGGTGTCTGTTGTATTCTATTATTTACGCGGTGAGAAATAACCTGTCACTTAGTTAGTAGTGGCATCTATACCACCACATACCAACTAAAGACCTGACGTCACACAACAATATGTTTAAATGTATCCCGCGAAAAGTTAACCCCCGGATGTTCGTTTTTTTTAGCAAAACATTTAATTTCATAATAACTCGTTGGGAAAAAATATTAACTGGCATGTTAGTTTGGGACATTTGTAGAACAGATTGAGCTGTACAAGTAGGTAAGAAAATTAAACGTTTTTCATCAACGGAACAATACTTTTTTTTAAAGAATGTTATTTTTTAACTTTGTACTTCAAGGAAAAATGTTAACTTGACAAAAATAATGCTAAATGGATTTTAATTAACATGTTTACTTACATTGTGAAAATTAAAACAATACTACCTCGGGGTTCCGAGATATAAGAAATTGTCACATAACTTTTCAGGCAAAAATGTAACTCTCCTGAAAGTTGTTTAATAATGGAAAATGTACAAACACAAACCATAATTTATCAAAATTAAACAAATCAGACGTTATTTATTACCTATCTCTTTAATTGTTAATAAAGTGGCATCTTTTTTGCCGCACTCAGTTGAGTTCAACTATTAGAATTGGCTCATCCGTGTTTTGTTTCATTCATGTGTCAGAATCAGTCAGAGTACAAAATGCATGAGAAAATGAATTTTGCTCATAACTTGTGTTTCGTGAATTCTTCCAAATTTTTAAATATTTATTCTGCTATTCAGGGTGAAGGAAAATAAAAAAAAGATCATTCTTGAATTACAAATGGTGTAACTAACACATTTTTTTATTTATAGATAAAATCATGCAACAATGTGCTGCTCTTGAAATGATTGCAGCAAATCGTTATTTTTCACAAAATCGTCTTATTTCAGCAAAGTCAAAGTCAAAACGTTTATTTCAATTAGGCCATTCAACGGCACTTTTGAACGTCATCATTTACATTTAAAATAATATAAAGTGACTCCACTGTCCGTTCGCAAAGGTAGATTCTTATGGAGAAGAACGGACAAGAAACTCCATAGTTACTCTTTTCAAATCAATGTTTTACAATTTTTTGAGTACAAAAATTAATTTTAATTTTTAATTTCAGCAAAGACGAAAGAGCTGTATTGATGTTTCATTAGTAGTTTAAGAAACTGTTACATACTTACCTGAAATTATTAAAAAAACTAGAACGAGTGTACATATTTGGTTCATAATTTTATAAGAATTCATAATTGTTGTAGAGAAATAATAAAAAAAAAATACATTTTGAAACTTTGTTATGCACAGTTTCACAAACTACTCTGTCGTCTAAACTCATGCAACTTTATCAAAACACATCAAATTGCATCATCATCGTCATCATCATCATCTCAGCCGAAAGACGTCCACTGCTGGACATAGGCCTCCCCCAAGTGTCGCTACAAAAACCGGTCCTATGCGTCTCGCATCCAACGGCTACCAGCGATCCTCACCGGGTCATCGATCCATCTTGTGGGAGGCCTTCCAACGCTGCGTCTTCCGGTACGCGGTTGCCACTTCGTTTTCGGCCCCATCAACCATCTGTTCTGCGAGCAATGTGCCCTGCCCACTGCCACTTCAGCTTGGCGATCCTTCGGCCTATATCGGTTACCTTGGTTCTCTTGCGGATTTCCTCATTCCTGACTTGATTACGCAAGGAAACCCGAACATTGCCCTCTCCATTGCACTTTGGGTGACTATAAGACCCATTGTGAGCGACCACGTTTCAGTTCCATAAGTCATCACTGGCAACAGGCACTGGTCATAGACTTTCGTCTTGAGACACTGTGGTATGTGAGACGAGAAGATATCACGCAACTTCCCGAACGCCGCCCAACCGAGTCAGATTCGACGGTTGACGCCTTTCTCGAAGTTAGCCCTACCTAACTGGACCGTTTGTCCCAGGTAGACGTACTCGTCAACAACTTCGAGTGTAGAGCCTCCGATCTTGATAGGAGTGGGTGCTACATATACCATGACCTTGGTTTTGTCCATGTTCATTTTAAGACCCACTCTTTCGGAAGCTCTACTGATGTCATCGAGCATTGTACTGAGGTCCTCCATGGTCTTAGCCATGACGACTATAACGTCGCCAAATTGAAGGTGAGTGATGTACTTGCCATTGACATTAATGCCTTCTCCAGTCCAAAACCTTGAAGACGTCCTCCATTGCGGCCGTGAACAGTTTCGGAGAAATTACGTCTCCCTGCCTCACACCCCGCTGCAGGAGGATAGGTTTCAAAGTCTGATCCTGAAGTCGGACTGACATGGTGGCGTTTTCGAACAAACACTTAGGCACCTCGATGTAACTACAGTCGATCTGGCACCGTTGAAAAACTGCAGCACAGCCCAAGTCTCGATCGAATCGAAGGCTTTCTCGTAGTCCACAAACGCTAGGCAGAGGGGCAGATTATACTCTTCGGTCTTCTGTATAACTTGCCGCAGCATATGGCACTGGTCTAGGCGCCCAGTTTTGGAAGAGGGGCTCGTTTGAGAGTCGTGTAGGTGCGGGGTTAGACTCTGACGACTCTGTATCTGGCATCAGTTCATCGAGCTGTCGTCGTAAGGGAATGGGGGCTGCTGCGGAGAACTCCGGGCTCTTCCGTAGGTGGCCCAGACTAGAGGATGACCAGGATTCGTCCTCTAACGAAAAGTGGGCCTCTGGCCCGAAAAATCCCCACCAGTAGGCGAGGTAAGGGCTGAGAAGGAAGCAAGTGGAGGGTGCTCACCTCCCAGGAGACAGCCCAGCGAGCCGCTAAGCTTGCCGAGGAGGGGCGCCACCCAAGAGCGACCGGACGAAGGGCTATCTCTTCGGCTTCTTCCGGCGGTGAGCCGGATATCGCTAGCGGTTCCGATAAGGAGCGTAAGGTCAGGTTTGCGGAGGTCGTGGAGGCTGCGGTCCGCAATGTGGCCTTGAAGTGGACGCAGG
This sequence comes from Melanchra persicariae, assembly GCA_947386135.1. Classification (NCBI taxonomy): domain Eukaryota; kingdom Metazoa; phylum Arthropoda; class Insecta; order Lepidoptera; family Noctuidae; genus Melanchra; species Melanchra persicariae. Next base: position 13,056,328 of record OX376668.1, read on the forward strand.
CCTCTAAAAACAAGGCTATAAGCGCGGCTTTGGTTTCCATTCTGGCGGCTGAGGCTAATCGTGGTGGGCCTCCGTCGGACGAAATGTCCAAGCTGCGGGCAGAGGTCACCCGCTTGGTGGCCGCCACGGAGTTTCTCCAAAATGAAAACGCAAAACTCCGAGCAGACCTAGCCGGGCTCCAAGAAGCTGGCTTACAGGGGGCGTCAAATGCGGACGATGGCCAAGTGTCAAGGCCCGCGAAGTCCATGGACATGCGCATTCTGGGTCTGGATGACTCTGTCCCGGAGGAGGAGGTGTTGGCCGACGTCGTCAGGACGGGGGGTTTCTCTGAGGAGGTGAAGGCAAGCACCATACGTCCTGACCACACGGGCATGGGAACCGTTGTGGTGAGCTGCCCCGTGTCGGTGGCTAAGATAATATTGGAGGGCCGAAGGCTCCTGTTGGGTTGGGTTTCTTCGCAGGTCAAACTGCTGGAACCCAGACCTCTGAGGTGCTTCGTCTGCCAAGTGTGCAACCACGTAGGAAGCCTGCGGACCGCCGTCCGCAGGCATCAATAGCTGGAGAGCAATGGGTAGCTCGCCATACGATCAGAACAGGCCTGAGTCGACTGCGCGTTGTGTTCCACGTGCGCCAGAAAGAGCTGTCAGCAAAGACGCTGGGGCCCGCTAAGGCCAGAGACTGCCAGGGTTGCGGAATTTGTTCGAAAACATTACAGCGGCCCTGAAACGCAAAGGGCAATAGAAGGAATACGAATGGGTTTTAACCAGTAAGAGTTTGATACTCCCTTCCGTTCCTTCGCACCCAGAGCGGAGTTCAATTGTATGAGGCCTTACGATAAAGTTCGTCGGATAAGGATGAGCTTTAGTAATTTCCTAGATAACAAAGTTCTTGCGGAATTTGTTCGAAAGAGTCACCGCGGCCCTGGAACGCAAAGGGCATTAGGAGGAACACGAATGGGTTTTAGTAAGTAAGAGTATGACACTCCCTCCCGCTCCGCCCAGAGCGTAAGGAGTCATTTGATGATTACCAATCCTTAATAAAAATCTACTGCCGAGACTATATGACGCTTAAACTGTTTATTTATTATTATATCCGCCACCTTGACAAATATGTATTCATCAGATAGTCTAGTAAGTCTATGAATTATTTTCATGTAATACATGTTTTAGTATATTCAACGGGAAATATATGTTTTAGTATATTCCCGTTGTCCCCGTAGGCCATATCTCCGTTAAAGGGTACGAAGGATATTTAATAAAATAATAAAAATTACTTCCCGTTGTTCCCGTTAATTTATTGTAATAATTAAATATACTTTTCAAATTATGTTGGTGCAAGACCGAGCGAAGCAAGCTCGGGACTTGGGGCAACCCGACTCGGACAGGTTAGGTTGGAAGGGGATGGCGAGGTCAAGTGAGCGAGCGAAGCGAGCAAACAGACCCCACCATCACCTTTGTGGTTATTTTTTTTAAACCACCCAGAAATATGATTTACTTCCCGTTTTCCCCGTTAGCCGAATGTACGTTATGGGGACAACGGAAAATAAATTTAATCACGTCCCGCTGTCCCCATGACGGGATATGGCATACGGGGACAACGGGATTAAAGGTATGTTTTCATAAAACTCATTCCAAATATGGCAATTATTCCAAGTTGACCGTTTTTTGTGCATTAGCAACAAAATGCAATTGTAATGCATTAATTCTAATAGCAGCTCAGGATAAGGCTGCGTTTCCTAATAATACAGATAGACGGAAGACGGTCAAGAAAATGTCTGTTTATACGTATGACTGCAGTTAATTTAGAAGTCTTGTTCATAGAAGTTGATCATGTGAAACAAAACACTCACATCTGACATTAGATGTCACCTGGAAAGACTCGTTTGCAAGTGCAAGATATACGAAAACTGACCGGTAAGTTGAGAGTTGATGTGAATTTGCGAATATGATTAGACTTGCAATTTCTTGTACTTGTTACTACGCGTTAATGCGTACCAACAAGGTTAAAGTTTAACGTGCTACGTTTCCCAATGCAAAAATACTCGCAGAAATTTTGCATGACTTAAAATAAAGTAGTCTATGAAACTGCACATAACTGTATTGTAATAAACCCTTACGACGATTGTGATTTCGAAAGTATATACTAATAAAACCTTTGTTAGTAGTAGTGTACGTGAATATTAATAAATATACTAGGTAAAATTATTATAGAACTTACAGCTAATAAAAACCAACAAAAAAATAAACCATAGTCATTATCTTGATATAATTGTTAAATCCATAACCTTTGCCATAATTATGACTCTAAACAAAACACAATAGGTAGGTAGGTAACATCTTTTAGATACACATTTTGTAGAACAAGATGATTTTTCATAGTTATTTAAATTCTGACTAAACAAATATTGTGATAAAATGTGCTCAATTCGGTCCAATCTGAAAAATGGGTTTGAAAAAACAGGGCCACATTAGGAAGATAATATCAATCTGTAATGTCTCAGGAGCCAATAAAACACACTTATAAGCACTCAGGTGGATATAGGGTATGCAAGATACAGAACACGTGTGCTCCTGGCTACGGCTGGTGAATTAATGACGCGCCACCACCATCGTGCATACACTACATTCCTTCTTTATTTTAATTGATTTAAATTAGTTCAAAATTACATCAAAACTTAAATCTTTATAATATGACTGGTAACTCATCGGATGTTGTAAATATTATTAATACTTTAAATAGGCATTATATTACAGATTTTCAATACATTTTTCATGAATAATTTTCCCCTATTTCCAGGTATATACCATACTTTTCCCTTTTTTCTTCACTTGCTTCCCAAACTGTCTTTTATAAAAGTCTAAGTCAAAACGTTCATTTCAATAAGGCCATCAAACGGCTCTTTTGAACGTCATCATTTATATCCAAATACTATGTATACAAAATAAGGTGACTCTACTGTCCGTTCGCAAAGGCAGATTCTTATGGAGAAGAACGGACAAGAAACTCCATAGTTACTCTTTTCAAATAAATGTTTTACAATATTTTGAATACAAAAATTAACTTTAATATAATTATGTAAGGTTGATGCACCTAGAGTATACTACTTATAGGAAACAAAGTATTACCAGCAGAGGTAAACTTTTTCATTCTCTTAATAAGTACATGGTATTCACATATTTACAAATATTGGAACCATTAATAAAACAGTGTGTGAGTTAATAGAAAAATAAAACTCAAAAAAAGAAAGAGTACATCTATAAAGTTAATATATAAATTGACCAGTTTGATTTTGTCTACACTACACCCTTGATTGTTCTATTCAACAGCGAATGGCGTTGTCATTTATACCGTAGCGCCATGAATCCACGACACTGCCATCCGTGAGTAGCACCCATGCTCGGGTGTAGTACAATATCCAGTCATGGGGGATTCGTGCACAGTGCTCCCCGCACAACATTACTCAACGGAAAGATATCCGATCTATCAAAATAAATTTCTGAAATGCATACTCATGAAAATTCCGTTATAATCTGTGCACCAACACAGACCAGCCGGTCGATTCTGTCGACATCTCACGGTGTTCACCTAGGCGGAGTGAACGACAAGAGCGCTGTCATTCCATCTTATTTGTATGGTTTGACAACTCACCCGTCGCGCGACCCGCCCAAGTATTCACTTCAACATGCTTACAGAATCGCACTGCTGAATCGCACTAACAATTTGAAAATATCTAGCACCATATGTGCTACAACACATTAAGCGCTATGTGCTTGGTGCACAGACAGAAATCGTACCAACGATTCCTTGGAGACCCATCGCCTCATGTTATTCATGAGGTGCGGTCAAGAGTTTAGTAAACAAGCCATCAGACTTGGTTTCAGTATCACTGTCATCAACTATGACATTTAAGTCTCGAGGCAGTGATCGGGGATCTTTCTCACACGATCATGGAGCTTAGAGTCAAGCGCCCTTAGTCGGTATACCCAGGTCCATTTCCTTGATAATTCTTAAATGAACCTTAGAATTCAGGATTTTACTTAATCCTCTTAGTTTGCTAATAACTTCTGTGCAATCAAATTGAGCTTTACCTTATACCACACAGTGTTTAAAACTCTCTAATAAAATCTCACGGACCTCATCTAATCGTCTTTAGTATCTACATCACTAAACATCAATAATAACGGTCTCGCAATTTCTACAGATAAAGCTTTTTACGCAATATATCGCGAGCTATTGCACCTGTTGCGTCTTGTTACGATTTGCTATCGTTAATCTCTACGGCAATTGGTCTACAAACTTTTCATGTTACAGAGCTATTCCATGTCACTCTCTCATTTACAGCCGTAAATGGTTTCATTGAAACAAATGTTTTAGGTTTGATCCGTGATTAGCTAGTATTCGCGATTACGTGATTACTTGGACTTGCCAAGCACAAGTTATAGTCATCGAAATCACATTAATTTGAACAAAGAAAATAAAAACCAGGTATCTGACTCTACGTGTAAAATTATACGTGATTTTACATTAGACTTACATTCGATTCTACATTTGACGCTTTTCAGTGTTTTAGTCGATAATATACTCCTCGTTATTATGAAATTGACCTTTTCCGCCATGATTTTTCAAGCTTAATAGAATCGTTAAAATGTTTCTACTTCCTCCTGTTTTCTTTTTCTGTTAGAAAACATAAATTTTGTTAATCGGACTTTGTTTCGAACTTAAGGAACTGTCTCATTTCTTTAGGGATAATGCATAGACATCGACACCTTCCCCTTCTTCAGCATGAACGTTGACTATAATCTACCCGGAAGATTATAGTTAACTTCTTGTTTGTAGTGCTATTCCCCCAACGTAGTAGAGAGTAGCTCGTTTCTTAGCAGGATTGTCGATGTTGACAGGCAATGTGTTAATTGATCATCTTCGCAATCATGGTGGTCTAACTTTGGAAGTGTGGATGACGCATGAGTCATTTTGGGTTTTAATCAAATTGACTCTTACTTTTGCGTGGCTTTTTACTGAAAATCATTAACAGAAACACATAACTGCGTAGCCCTAATATAAAGATGCAAGTACTCTTTACATGGCCCTTTTTGTGTTATTTACTCTTTGCGTGGCCCTTTGTGAGTCATTTTCTCCTTGCGTGGCCCTTTGTGAGTTATTTACTCTTTGCGTGGCTCTTTGTGAGTTATTTACTCTTTGCGTGGCCCTTTGTGAGTTTTTTACTCTTTGCGTGGCCCTTTGTAAGTTATTTACTCTTTGCGTGGCCCTTTGTGAGTTATTCACTCTTTACGTGGCTTTTTAAGTCATCACCGGTTTGGCCTTTTCCCAACTAAAGATAATACCGATATTTATCAGTATTAGCTAATAAAGAATATATTAGTCTAGAAATATTATAATATTTTAACTAAAATTTTTATCAGCAATATTTAACTAATACTTATTAATACGTATTACTTCATGAATGTCAGAATGATTGAGTGAGTCTAATCCCGCCGATCCGTGTCAAGCGAATGGAATCCCAGATTATGTTAAAGATTATTGTACATGTTAGTAAGCTGTGGATTATGTGAATATTAAATATTAGCATATATTAGTTCGTCGGATAACTGATACGAGAATCCATGGAATATTACTAATCTCTTAACTAATACCAATATGTTCGTCACACTCCTATTCCCAACTATATTAGGGTCGGCTCCCAGTCAAACCGGATTCGTGGAGTGGTTGCCTACCTGACCTCCACAACTCATTAACTGGCTAGGTAATACGGTACTTCATGGCAAGACTGTGTCAGATTTTCTGGCTTCTGACAATCCGTAACGACTGCCAAAGATCTACAAATGACAGCCGGGACCAATGGCTTAACGTGCTTCCCGAGGCACGGAGGAGTCTCGGTATGTTAAGATGGCAACCCATCCACAGACCAACCTCGGCAAGCGTTGCTTTACCTTGAAGATTGCCCCGTGCGGCTGTTATAATTTAGCCACGAGCTCCTTGCGTGACCTTTAGATAAACCTTTAATAAAACTATGATTCTCTCAATCTAAATTGTGCTAGTATACTATTAGATAAGTACCTAATTTCAATATTGTGATGTTATTGTTGTTAATAATATAATAAAAGTAACCATGAACATAATACATCTTTCATACCTTGTCCAAACCCAATTGAATTGTTAAAAACGTAAATAATTGTAAATGTGGGTAACAAGTAAAAACCTTTTGTTTTTTAATGTGGGTAGGTATAATTTATTTTTAGTGAGCTGTAAATACGCTACTCGACATTATGTAAATGTATAAGTAGACTAAGATAAAACTATGAGTTTTATGTGTGTGTGCCAAATAAACTCATTTTCTTTCTTTCGTTTTTTTCTATTATATAATCTTCTATTCTATTTTATTTTGGAATACCTACCTAACAAAGGGAAATATTTCTCATTACTCCGATCATAATGATAGGTACCGTTAGGTTATATTACGTGCACAATACATTATATTTTGTAATTATCCATGTAACCATAGTTTTGCGTTTGCATGGCCTTATTTTTTTTCATCTGATGCGATGCTAAACAATGGAGGATAGTTGTATGAATTAGTGTACCAGTCACAATAATTGTTTACGTATTGACTCAGTTCATAAGTGATATTGATTTAGGTAGGTAACTTTTATAGAGATAACAGTAACACTACTCTGCATAGCCTTAGGACACTTGTTAGTATTTGCGTGCCCATTAGAGCATTTCGGATTCAGCATGACCTTCGACGTCAGCGTAAGTATGACCAACTAGATATACTAAATAACTTTATTCAATAACGTTACTTATTATGGAAATTGACTGATAATAACCTTTATCTATTAACAAATTAGGTATACTAACAAGTTAGCAATAAATATGCTAGCAATTTTTTTTTTAAACGCTGCTCCACACTATGAATTACTCCCGTATTGTGGGTGCGTTTACAAACATACAAACTCACATACACAAATAGCCAGACCCGGAACAGCTATCTGTAGGCCATACAAATATTTGTTCCGTGCGGGAATCGAACCCGCGACACGCAGCGCAGCAGCCGATCGCTCGTCCACCACGCGACGAACCACCGCGCCAACCGTGTCGTCGTGTGAGCCATTATTGATGCTTACACTAACGTTTCCCGGTCTTTCCTCACATTTATTCTTTAAGCATGGTCGTATGTGCGGATAGTATTTGCGTGACCTTGATATTTCCGTGACGAAATGCAAACAATTGATCCTAGCAAAACCAGTGCCCTGATTAAAATAGTATCGATCTACTGATTTTGTTTTATATTTACAATAAGTGGGTATGTAGGTTATTTACAACAAAAAGTTAAACATGTCCAAGATTTATGATATTAATTGGTTACTATTTTTATTTAAAATAAGAAGCGTGCAAATAACTCAATTATCTTGTTATTTAAATGAAAGTACTTACTCAATAATAATAATTAACAATAATTTACTGTTTGCATTACCCTGTCCGGCCCCGGCGACACACCGGTGTGTCGCGAATTAATCGCGTATTTAATGTTTATTTACATATACATAAGATTTACTTTATATTAGGGAATTTTCACATGTTGGGCCCGAGTGGTTAAAACACATTAAAAATAATTGCGTACTATCCAGGCATGGCCCTTTGTTTTGTTGTAAACAACACTCACTGCATGGCCTTTGTAACATTTACGCTTATCATTTGTTTACCTCAATCGAAGCAGAATTGTTATTTTTCGTTACTTAATCCTACGAAACTGAGGCAACAAAGTAATCATTACCCGTAAACATCTACCTTGGTAACGATTTATTTACGTGTAGGTAGGTGGGTACAGCGTGACTACGTTCTGTTTTCACTTTAGTATCCAAACCACTAACGATCCTTATCAGATCGAAATATAGTCGCTTAATTGATCGTAAACAACTTTCAACGTGCATTATTTTTCAGCGTGCATTCTTACCCTTTTTTTGGTAGGTAAATGTTTTGTAAGCTTACTTTTATCCTCGTCGCCACTTGTAATGTCTCAGGAGCCAATAAAACACACTTATAAGCACTCAGGTGGATATAGGATATGCAAGATACAGAACACGTGTGCTCCCGGCTACGGCTGGTGAATGAATGACGCGCCACCACAATCGTGCATTCACTACACAATCTTTAATAGTTTAAAAAAATCGTTACGATTTGCTTGGATGTGTTTAATTTTCTTGTAATTAAGCGAGACATGGTCCATAAATTAAAGTTAACCAAAATTTATTTGAGTTACATTTTTGCCTGAGCTGCTATTTCAAAAAAACAGGTATTAATATCTTCCGTTAACAGAAATTGTTTAATTTTATTGCATAGAGTACTAAGGTATTTAATTGAATAATTTTATGAAAAAAAATCGGAGTTAATATTTTTGCTTGAAGTACAATTCAAAAATTTCGTTTTTTTTATTTTTTCAAAAATCCCGAGGGTGAAAATGTTTAATTTTGAAGAAAATAATTTGCTTTACCTATTCTCGACATATTGTAACTAACATTTTCGAGTTAATATTTTTTTCCGAGTTTTTATTAAAATAAACGCGTTTTTGTTTTTTTTACCGTGATCCGGTTCTGGAAAATGTTTAATTTTTTGTTACTATTAGAAGAGCTATGGTCAAATACACGATTCAAGAAAAAAATCAGAGTTAGGAATTTTTGCAAGGTTCAAAGCTAATTTGACTGGACTATATGAACAACTTTTACTATGGAACCAACTCTGAAATATCAAAAAATAAATCGGCAGTTTCATACAAAATGCAATAGTCACCCGATGAAAATGTATGAAACTGGATATTATTTTTCGATTTTTCAGGATTGGTCTCATAACAAAAGTTGTTTATAATCATGAGTAGTTTCACCCACTAAAACATTGTTGGTGTTAAATAACCCTGTATAGCTACTTTTTTAAGCGATAACCGACATCGACGTGGGTGGAGCCGCGGGCAAAACCTGTTTATAAATAAAACTGAGCATAATTTACCTGTACAAACGTAGGCTTGCGGCGCTAACCCCCAGATGATGTTGTCGCAGTGATGGCAGTGCGCCACCGACGTTAGCGCCTGCAGCTGTAGGTGGTGACCGCGGACCACGAACTGTGGACGAAAAGACAGGAATAGTTAATGTTTTTTAAGATGTGGGCCCCGTCTCTCGAACGAAAATGATCACAAAATTACTATGACGACTAATTGTCGAATCCGCGTTATCTAGCGGTGATTTGTTCAATGAGTCTTCAACAGTCAATTGCATCACTTGACTTGCGAATTTGTGATGGGTCGATAATTTTGTTTTTTCCAGGATTTATAAAACTTCCCTTATGAAAAGAAATCTAGGGTGTGGAGTATCCATAAGCGAGGCGATGGCCTCCATTCTGGCGGCAGCGGAGGCTAACAAAGGTGGGCCTCCGCCGGACGAGATGTCCGAGCTGCGGGCGGAGGTCGCCCGCTTAGCTGCCGCCACGGAGCGTCTCCGAAAGGAGAACGAGGGGCTCCGCGCAGACCTGGCCAGGCTCCGGGGAGCCGGCCCACAGGGGGCGCCGCAAGGGGGGCGCAAGAAGGACAGCCAGCCCGTGCCGCAGGAGAGCCAGGTGCTGGACCTCGTGCGGCAGGAGTTGGCTGCCTTCCAGGCGCGGTTCTCCGTCCTGGAGGGCATCGTCCTGCGCCCCCCGCTAGCGAGTGCGGCGAGTGGGAAGGCCCCCCCAGGCCAGAAAAAGGCGGCGTCTTATGCGGCCGCCGTGGCTGCCACACCGGGGTCGTCCGGCCAGGACAAAGGGTCCGGGCCGGCACCCGCGAAGCCCGTGCCGGGAAAACCGGACCCGGCCCCGGGAAGGAAGAGGAAGGGTGGGGTTGCTGCGCGGAAGGCGAAGGCTCCTGCGCCATCTGAGCAGCAGCTCCCCCCGGCTTCCTCGCCTTCAGCTCCTCCCCCGGCTCAAGCCGAATGGCAAGTGGCCGGGGAGAAGAGGAAGGCGGGAAAGGCAGCCAGGGCGGCCAAGAGGCGGGAGAGGAAGCGGCGGCAGAAGGCGCGAAGCGTCGCGGCTGCGCTGCGCCCCCCGAGGACCGCGGCTGTAGTTCTTACGCTGCAGCCGGACGCGGCGAAGAGGGGCGTGACGTACGCGGACGTGCTCACCAAGGCGAAGGAGGCAGTGAACCTTGGTGAGCTGGGCATCGTGGGGGGCCTTCGGCTCCGGGTCACCATGACTGGGGCCCGGATGCTGGAGATCCCCGGGGCAGCCAGCGGCCCAACCGCGGACGCTCTAGCCGAAAGGCTCAGGGCGTCCCTAAGCGCGGACGATGCCCGAGTGTCCAGGCCCACCAAGCGCATCGACATGCGCATCTTGGGCCTGGACGACTCCGTCACGGAGGCGGAGGTGGTGGCCGCCGTCGTTAGGACGGGGGGGTGCTCAGCAGAGGAGGTGAAGGCGGGCACCCTACGTCCTGACAACACGGGCACGCGCACCATTGTGGTGAGCTGCCCCGTGTCGGCGGCCAAAACCATCACGGAGGGCCGAAGGTTTTTGGTGGGTTGGGTTTCCGCGCAGGTCAAACTGCTGGAACCCCGACCTCTGAGGTGCTTCCGGTGCCAAGTGGGCCACCATGTGGGAGCACAATGCACCTCGGAGGTGGACCGCAGCGGTCTTTGTTTCCGCTGCGGTCAGCCCGGTCACAGGGCCGGCTCTTGCGTCGCCGCGCCGCACTGCGTAGTCTGTGCGGCAGCTGGCAAGCCGGCCGACCACTGGGCTGGGGGTAGGGCCTGCGCCCCACCCACCAAAGCCGGAAACAGGAGGAAGCCCTCCGCCACCGCCGTCTCTGCCGCGACCGCCGCCGCTGCCGCCGCTTCTTCTGCCGCCATTGCCGGTTCCACTGCGGCTGCTGCTACCGCAGCAGCCGCAGTAGGGCCCCTACAAAGGGCTCCGGAGGGGGCTGAAATGGAGTGCCAGTAATGGCCCCATTTCACCCCCTCCTGTTGAACGTCAGCCACTGCGCCGCCCAGGAACTGATGCTCCTGAGCATGGCGCAGTGACTGATGCCTTTGGACGGCGAGCAATGGGTAGCTCGCCGTCCGATCAGAACAGGCCCGGGTTGACGGCGCGCTGTGTTCTACGCGCGCCAAGCCAGCAGTCGTCAGCATGGGTCGGGGCCCGTTAGGGCCAGAGCCTACCAGGGTTACGGATTTGTTCGAAAGAGTTACCGCGGCCCTGGGAAGAAAGGCACTAGGAGGACTAAAGGGTGGGTTTTAGTCAGTAAAAGTCTGACACTCCCTGCCGCTCCACCCAGAGCGGGAGGGGTCATTTGATGATTTCCCATCCTATAAAAAAAAAAAAAAAAAAAAAAAAAAAAAAAAAAAAAAAAAAAAAAAAAAAAAAAAAAAAAAAAAAAAAAAAAAAGGGTGTGGAGTATGTTGTATCAAAAGTATTGAAAGATTTTGAAGATAGATACGTAGAAATTTTTCATCCATATTTGTTTTGGTATAATATTCGTCAAGTAGAAGTATTGCCTACAAAATTTTAACAGATTTTGTTCATATGCTTATATTTGTTGGCACGTCGAATACGGGCCAAGATATTATGATAGACTGCATTTGAACAGCAAACCGTCAATTTTATTTTAATGGGCTACATTAAAATAAAATTGTCGGTTTGCTGTCTGGGTAAACACTAAATCAGAAAACCCATAACAAACAAGGATTTTAAAATCAACTTTAAAACAACACTAAGGTCTAACGTTGCTTGTACCTCTGTGGTACATAAAGTGTTATATAACAGTACTCACAGGCTGCGGATGCTGCTTAGTGATCTGCTTGACGCGTTGCTTGTACAGTTTGTCTCGCTGTAAGAATGACGCGCGGGAGCCGCCCACCGCTGCCGCCACTGATGCTGGCCTGCGGAACAAAATTAATTGGTTATTAGGGAACAGAGTCACGGGAAAACATCCCGCAAGTGGTAATATAATAAGAATAAAATGTACGGTAACCGTACGCCATTTTTTAGGCGACCACTGAAAATCAGCTTCGTGCTATGGGTGCATCCATGGAACAGCATCATGCTGAGTGAAAGTCTTGTTCTCACAGGCACGACGTGCAACTGCCTTGTTTCTGGTCTTTCTTTCTTTCTAACAGTAATCAATAATAAATTCTTGAATCAGCCATTATGTTCAAGGAAATCCATAACAACGAATAGGGATGATCCCTGAGTAAAACCAATATGATTCTATTTAGTCCGACTGTTAGATTACTGAAAAATATTGGATACGTATTTTTTGCCTTATCAAATCAATAAAAATTGACGAAGATAAAACGCATCAAAGATGAGTGGGGTCTGGTGACGTAACGTGTATGTAAAAAGTGCACTTACAAGTGACGTCACATGAGTTTTCAAAGCACTGTATCGTTTTCATTTTTTTTTAACGTGAAAAATTAAAAAATGCGTGTCTAATAATTTTTGGAAATCTATCTGCCGGAATTTAGATGTTTTTAGTCATTTACCGTATTGTAGTTACAGTATATTCAGGAAACCGTAGTTGAACCAAAAAAACAAAAACCGCAGTGTTTGGCGTTTCATTCATATCTACATACACCCAGAAAGAAAAATACCAGACCATACCACTTACGACACTCTCAAAAATCTTTGAAAAAGTCATCAACGCGAAACTTGTAAAGTTCCTAAATAAATTTAACATCTTAGCCGAAAATCAGTTTGGATTCAGAGCAGGAAAATCTACCGAAGATGCTACCTTAGAACTTACAAATTCAATAGTCGAACAACTTAATGATAAACAAAAAGCAGTCGGTATCTTCCTAGATTTATCGAAGGCATTCGATACTGTTTCTGTTCCTAAGCTGATAAACAAGCTGGAACGAATTGGCATACGAGGAAATGCCCTCGAAATCTTTCGCAGCTACTTGACGGGAAGGAAGCAGGTTGTCAAAATTGAATCCTTTATAAGTACACCTGAAGACATGTCATTTGGTGTGCCTCAGGGTAGCGTTCTAGGGCCCACTCTTTTCCTTGTCTATGTCAATGAGCTGCGCCAGCTATCACTTCCAAACACAAGAATCATTACTTACGCGGATGACACAGCTCTTATAACGCATGGTAAGGACTGGCCTGACACTCGTGAGAAGGCGGAGATCGCTTTGGGTTTGGTCATGGATTGGTTAATCTCAAACCAACTCACACTCAACATTGCAAAGACCAAGTTCATCCCCTTTACACCGGGAATTCTTACACAACCACCAACGCCATTTCAGATCAAAACCCATGTTTGTTCTCATACTGTGGCCTCCATATCCTGTAACTGTGCCCAGATAGAGCGCTCGGACAACATTAAATATCTTGGAGTCACATTGGACAATTGCCTTACGTGGAAAAAACAGGTTGACTCAGTGGTGGTCCGTGTAAGAAGACTTGTATACGTGTTCAAGAAGCTCAGGGCGGTTGCCGACTTCCCATGCCTTATTTTGATCTACCTCGCACTCGTCCAGTCAGTCCTTGGTTACTGCATTACAGTATGGGGAGGTACACACAAGACTACTATTCTGCGTTTAGAGAGAGCACAAAGAGCAGTGTTAAAAGTATTGGCCAAGAAACCTGCCAGATTCCCAACGTCGGAACTTTATTCGCTCTGTAACGTCCTCTCTGTTAGACAGTTATTCATACTACAAACTGTTCTCAAGAAGCACGACCTCATGAAGTACGACCCACAACTCCTCTCTAAAAAGCGACGTTCCGACATAGTTTGTAAGATACCATTCTCCAGATTGGCACTAGTAAGACGCCATTTTAACTACTTTAGCCCCAAGCTCTACAATAACATAAGTAGAAACATTCAAATTTATCCTTTAACAAGAACTTTAGTTAGAAAAAAACTGTCAGAATTGCTTAAATCCTACTCCTACGAAACAACAGAAAAACTTGTGGTAACATAACACTTACATTCCTGTAACATCAGTCTAATTACATAAACACGACCCCCCCTCACTCACGCTCATTAACTCGCCACATCCCCTGCAATACACACACACACCCTCACTCACACACACACCCTCACTCTCACACACCCTCACTCACTCACACCCTCACTCACTCACACCCTCAATCACATACCCTCACTCTCACACACACACACACACACACACCATAGTTAGTACTTTTATTTTTGTAATTTTCTTTATTTTAATTTACTAGTCTGGAACAATGAACCTTATTCTTGACCTGGGCGTTGATAGCTGCGCCACAGTTTTAACTTTTGTAGCTATCTTCGTTTCCTTTTGTAAATTTGTGTACTGATACTAAACTTGTTCCAAATAAACTTTTATTATTATTATTATACCCTACTACAATTGGTTCTTCTCTCTCTCTCTCTTCTCAACGTCTTTATTTCCACGTCCATAAAGCCGATAAGCTTAAGTGGGACTAGGCCGGACATGTCTGTCGCATGTCAAACGAGAAATGGGCAAAAAGAACCACCGAATGGCTCCCATTCAATGCCAAAACACATCGAGACAGACCAAGGCGAAGATGGCGGGACGAGCTCGACTCCTACCGAAAGGACTGGCCGACATAGCAAAGGACAGAGTTGTGTGGAAAAGGGAGAGGGAGGCCTTTACCCAGCAGTGAGACAAAATAGGCTGGATATAGATTAATTTCCAATAGGTGCGGTTTCCCTAGCAAGTCTGTGGTTGGCGGTTGTTGGTTTTTTTATCAGTATATATATTTGTTATCAAAATAATACAAATTCCTTTATTTCAAATAGTGCCAGTTACAGGCACTTTTGAACTGTCAAGGTCTGTCAGTCAAATAGATAAAGCTAGTTCTGCCGCGCTAGCGACAGGAGCAGCAAGTTGTTCTGCAGCAAAACACGCTCACCGACCTTATCTCCAGCGGGGCAGTTGCACGTTCCAAAGAGTAGATACTATGGAGAACGGGCAAGAAACTCCATGGACACTCTTTTAAATCAGCATTTACAAATTCATGGTTACAATAAAATGGGTGCAAAAGAGATTGGTTCTTTACTAGGATAGGTTGTCTACCGCAATAAACCATGTATTTTCCAACAAAAATATCATTCATGATGACTAGCAATAATAATTAAAACAATTTCCTCAATATTATTGCTGTTGAGTTTTCAAGGAAAGACAAATGCTTAGTTGTAATACATATATTAGTACGGAATCAGTGCATGACTCTGTTATAAATCAGAATTAGGATAAGTCTAACAGTATATTCAGCTTGTATATTTCGCAGTCAATTAGCTTCATTTAAATGTGCTGATTTTTCAGCGACCCATGTGACATCTTTTGTTCAATATCGTTTAATGAATAAATTGCCCTTGTCACTTATGTCGCTGATTAAACGGCGCTAAGCTTTTAATGAGTAGGCTGATTAAGCTAGTTGGCTGCGACATATTTACCATTTAATAAGATTATGTGTAAATAATTCGAAGTAAATAAACTAATACTAATAGTCAATAAAAATCTACTATGATTACGTATTTTAGTCCGTTTTAATAATACAGGGTGTGTTTTAATTTGAAGAGGGCGATTTTTTTCGAAATTTCCATTTTAGATACTATGAGAAATATCAAAAAGTACTTAAACGAGTATCGGACCCGATTCTGAATAAAACTAAAACTAATTCAATGGATTTTCGAAAAATCATTAAAAACAGATAACTTTTTACGCTAATTACGTACATCTACAATTGTTTTTCAAACTAATAATACAGGTATGCGATACAGAGAGTAAAGTCCCGAAAAACCTCCATAGGAAAAGGGAGGATCCTCCGACCGGGCGGTTGTTGTGTCCGGTGGGCAACTGCCCGATAGTTGATATTCGGACTGTTGTAATGTTCAAATCGTTTGTGGCAACATGAAATAATAGTGTAGATTTTAATTATTTCCTACTTAAGAGCGTTTACGCGGTACGGCTTTTCATACAAACTTTCAAATCCTTATTCTTCAAAATGAATGAACCGATTTTAACGAAATTTGGTATGCATACGCTAGATATCCAGGTCTAAATAGTTATCAGAAAACATTTTTGAAAAAGATTTCAGAGGGAGAGAGAGAGCGATTTTAAGTTTTCTATAGAAAGTGAAAAATCACTATATCCTTCCCCCTGAAAAATTTTTCAAAAATGTTTTCTGATAACTATTTAAACCTGGATATCTAGCGTATGCATACCAAGTTTCGTTAAAATCGCTTCATTCATTTTGAAGAATAAGGACTTGAAAGTTTGTATGAAATGACATACGGCGTACACGCTCTTAAGGTCTGTACCCGGTAAATGTCTCAACAAATAAACACAAAAACTCACTTATTGATCTTGTATTTATTCTTATACTTAGACTTAGGTGATTGCCACCACTTAAGCCTGGCATCCAAAGCTGCCAACTCTTTAACATGCGGTAACTCCGGTAACATTTTGCACAAACACACACAACACTTCCTGATGTTTCAGAGGGCAAACTAAAAATAAAAAGTCGACAGGAAAACGAACACTTTAACTTATTCTGACTCATAGAATTGTAGTAATTCGTTTGTAATGTTATTTATCCTTACATAATGTGGCAGGCAACGATTGTATGTATATGTCACTTTGTTAGCTTGTAACTTGAAAACGGCTTAACAGATTCGTGTTTTTTTTTTTAATTACGCGAAAAATACAATTTCTTGTATTTTTATCACGCGTGAAACTGTCAGGCAGTATTGGCTCTAAGTGAATAAATGCGAATAGTATTTTCGCTGTTATCATCAATGATAACGTATGTTTACTATGATTATCATTTCGCTGAATGATTCAATGAACGAGTCAATGTCGTATTGAATGTAAACATAATCGCATGACGTGTTTTTAACTCTTTGAATCATAATTTTATTTTTAAATAATTGCTCTGTAGGCTTTAAAGAATGATTGACATTTGTTTGTGGTATTTTTCGATAAATATGGATGGGTGAAATCCCTAACTGAATGTTATTGTACAGTAAGTGTCAATAACATTGGGACGAACAGACTGTTCAAAATGAACTAAACAACTATGAAAATTAAATATTAACTCAATGACACAAGGAATGTTTCAGAATGAAGACAGTACACGACAACTGTCATTCTGACAAGAACTTTATCTATCTTGTCAGAATGACAGTTTAACTATCGGTACATTATTTATTATGATAGCATATCGAGACCCCTTCATGCTTCGGAAGGTACGTAAAGTCGTTGGCCCCGACTGTCATTTTTGGCCACCGTTACGGATCGTCAAAAGACAGAAAATACTGGTACTCAGCTACATCCTGTTAGAATGGAAGCCAGTGGCGTAGCTACCGGAGGGCTAGACGGGGCAGTGCCCCGGTGCCCCAAGCTCAGGGGGCCCCTCGAACTCCAGACTTACAAACTACTACAAATTTATTACTAATATCAATCGAAAACAAAGCCGATCAAGTTTAGACTTAACCGAAGTCATTGATACATTTGCGAAAACTAAAGCTAGGAAACGATTATAGATAAACTAAACTTTAGACTTTCATATAATACCCAGAGGAGATGCTTTATAGAGATAAATTTACCTTTGTATGTACATGACATGCCTAAATAAATGGTTTTTGATGTGTTATGTACGACAAAGCAAAATAAAAACTTTTTGATTTAAGTACTTCGTTTTATTCCTGAATAACAATTTATTTATCCTTACTTACCTATATTAATTCATTTATCCAATTATTGGATATGCAGGACATGCCCTGCTATGCCACAATAAAGAACTGATAATAAAGTAGCTTTGCAACTTTAAAGTATTAAAATTTTAACGTAACTACTTACATATTTATATTTTGACTTGTATTGATAAAATTTTGAAGATTTATTCGGTATTCGTCGTGTTCCGAACTCGACGTACTCCAGATTTGTCGTAACCCAGATTCGTCGTACTCCAGAAACTCCAAATTCGTCGTAAAATGTATGTCAAGTAGAGTAACTCGGTCAAGAAAGTGGTGTTTTGGTTTAAAAATCTCTACTTAATTAGGATTCCGTACCCAAAAGGTGCTCAACGGGACCCTATTACCGTACCTCCGCTGTCTGTGTCTGTCACAGGACTGTGATTTTTGAACGGTAACAAGTAAATATTTTCTTTTATTTTAACAAAATAGTTTTAATTTGTTCATCAAAATAAGTTACAATTTTTATTTAGTTTAATCTTATTATTGAGTCGACTGTAATACGACGAATCTGGAGTACGACGAATCTGGATTATGACTAATCTGGATTACGACTAATCTGGAGTACGTCGAATTCGGAACACGACGAATACGGAACAAACGATTTAAAATAGCTTAGTTGGGGCCCTAGTTTATTTTTGGCACCAGGGCCTTTTGTTACCTAGCTACGCCACTGATGGAAGCCGACCCTAACATTGTTGTGAAAAGGCAGGCTTTGACTTTAAGTAACTATACTTTTGCATTGACTGAACGGTGACTTAACAATGACGCTACGGATGAATACCCGCTTGAATTTTTAAAAGTACGTTCCCGATTTTTTTTTGGATAATTAATATTATATGCAATGCAGATACAGCGCAGTAGTTACTAGCGCATGCATAAGCCAACAGCTGGGAGAGGTTTATTCTTGACAGTAGACGTTCTCGAATGAACTAGCCGATCGCTCGCGACTTTCGTTTGCTCAGATTTTAGAATCATTAAGGGGATGGTAAGGGTCATCCCCTAATGATTGAAATCCTTTCTTAGTGATCACCTAAGCCGCAACGTTAAAAAAAAGGCAGCCACAGTAGTTTTGGCTGCCTGTTGATATGTCAGTTAGTTTCCCTTTTAAATAATTACATAGATGAGTCATCATTATCTGCCTAGCCTTTTCCCAACTGTATTGGGGTCGGCTCCCAGTCAAACTGGATTCAGCTGAATACCAGACCTCCACAACCCATTAACTAGCTAACACGGTACTTCTAGGCAAGACTGGTATCTGATTTTCTGGCTTCTGATTATCCGTAACGAGTAACGACGTATATTAAGATGGTCACCCATTCACAGTGCGACCTAGGCAAACGTTGCTTAATCTAGAAGATCGACCTGTGCGGTTTTTTTTTCGTTAGCCACAAGCTCCTCCTAAATGTTGGCGATGCAAAGATTCTAACTAGCGCCGCTAGTGTCAAAATTGTGAAGCTGTCTTAGAACGACACTGAGAGTTTTCACACAGCGTTGCCTACGTGTAGGGAATTCCCCAAACTGCAGGGAATCTCAAGTTAGGTAATTTGACTTACATTTCCGGGGAATTTAATAAATTTGTGTTGGCAACACTGCAAGCGTCGTTCTTAGGCAATTACTCAATTTCGCCGCTAGAGGCGCGCGTGTAATATTTGCATCGCCAATACAAGATGAGTGTATAATTATGTATGTACCTGCAGTGAAGACACAGCGCAGCCGCTATGAGCGCCGCCATGAGAGTGGCGTGCGTGTCGTGATGCGGGACGGCGTTAGGTCTGGCGCCACACGCGCCGCCATTGTGGCAGGCTGCACGTAGCTGTCCGCACATCAGCTGCTCCACCACTATCAGCTCCTGGGGAGAACAGAGACAGGTGAGGTCATTACAACTAGGGAAATTGTTAAGGATCAATTCCGATGAGACAAGGGATCCAACTCATCCTTCGCCTTCTGCCGAGCTTTGCGGAACACGATGTTTGTTACCTGTGCCTTGTCCACGTCGCACTTGTCGATGACGCTGTCCTCGGGCCCGTACAGCGTGCCGAGCCCGACCTGGCGCTTCACCTGGAACTCCGTGAGCTGCTGGCTCAACTCATCCTTCGCCTTTTGCCGGGCCTTGCGGAACACGTTGCGGAGGAGCTCTTCCTTGTCGAATTCTGTAAACGAAATAAATATTTAAAATGTCACAGCTAGTCACGACGCATTCGGCCACCGTGCGAGAGACGAACCGAGTCGGAGAGGCGCCGCAGTGGCAACGAGCCGCGTTTGCGTCGCCGCAGTGGCAACGAGCCGCGTTTGCGTCGCCGCAGTGGCAACGAGCCGCGTTTGCGTCGCCGCAGTGGCAACGAGCCGCGTTTGCGTCGCCGCAGTGGCAACGAGCCGCGTTTGCGTCGCCGCAGTGGCAACGAGCCGCGTTTGCGTCGCCGCAGTGGCAACGAGCCGCGTTTGCGTCGCCGCAGTGGCAACGACCCGCGTTTGCGTCGCCGCAGTGGCAACGAGCCGCGTTTGCGTCGCCGCAGTGGCAACGAGCCGCGTTTGCGTCGCCGCAGTGGCAACGAGCCGCGTTTGCGTCGCCGCAGTGGCAACGAGCCGCGTTTGCGTCGCCGCAGTGGCAACGAGCCGCGTTTGCGTCGCCGCAGTGGCAACGAGCCGCGTTTGCGTCGCCGCAGTGGCAACGAGCCGCGTTTGCGTCGCCGCAGTGGCAACGAGCCGCGTTTACGTCGCCGCAGTGGCAACGAGCCGCGTTTCCGTCGCCGCAGTGGCAACGAGCCGCGTTTCCGTCGCCGCAGTGGCAACGAGCCGCGTTTGCGTCGCCGCAGTAGCAACGAGCCGCGTTTCCGTCGCCACAGTGGCAACGAGCCGCGTTTGCGTCGCCGCAGTGGCAACGAGCCGCGTTTGCGTCGCCGCAGTGGCAACGAGCCGCGTTTCCGTTGCCGCAGTGGCAACGAGCCGCGTTTCCGTCGCCGCAGTGGCAACGAGCCGCGTTTGCGTCGCCGCAGTGGCAACGAGCCGCGTTTGCGTCGCCGCGCGTACGACATTACGTTTTCTCTTTCTAGCTATATCAACTATCACATTTTGTGAGTATGAGTATTGAGTCTGGCCTTATTCTTTCGGGAAACTGCTCACGCCATTATCCTCCTGCTCTTATCCCAATTCATTGTCGTTCCATACATCTCCATCAACAGTCTGTGATCTTAGTAGTTGCTTCCTTTCTAGTCATTCTTATGAACGTCATTTCTCATACAGAATCCATTTCTCCTAACAACATACTAAAAAACTTAAAGGATGACATAGTATTGAAAAGTTCATATTTACCATTAACTAAAACATGTTCGATTTCATTCGCCATGTTCTCATCTACACCGGTCAATTGTAAAACCTGCGGAACAAAACAACATATTATTACTGGATCGATCAATTTGATGCTAGAAACACAAAAAAAAAAGGTTTTGTCGTAATAACAGCCGCATGGGTCGATCTTCCAGGTTAAGCAAGGCTACCGAGGTTAGTCCGTGAATGTGTGACCACTATTACATACCGAGACTCCTCCGTACCTCGAAAAGCACGTAAGTCATTTGAACATTTTTGATTTTGTTGAGGGTAGTCAGAAACCAGATAATCTGACACTTAGTTACTGGGTTGTGAAGGTCAGAGGCAGTCGCTTTTTGTAAAATACTAGTATTCAGCTGCATCCCGCTAGGTTGGAGCCGTCGTTAACACGGCTAGGCAGAGCACGAGAGTACACACCGCGTTGGGCACTAGGAAGGTGGAGTGTATCTCGTAGGCCCAGCGCCGCAGCGTGTGCGCGTGCACGCCGCTCGCCGAGCGGTAGCCGTCCGTCAGCACCAGCAGCAGGCACGCGCAGGCACATCTGCAAACAGATCATACTAGCTTATGCAACGGTCTTATAAAAAGGGTTATTATAACACGAGTGTGGGTTTTTCACACTAGTGTTTTAATACCTTATTATATGCCGTTGCATACACTATTTTATCTTCACTCATACAGTTGAAATGAAACAAAAGTGCAAAAATATTCCAAACTCACAGCCACGGAAAAAAATATGTGGTATGGCGGGAAATTTAGATTCTCATTGCGCATGACTGGGCAGCGTGCGCATCCATAGACAATGAGCACATACGCGCCAATAAATTAAAAAATGCGCTATAAAAATTAAAAATAGTAGTTTATGCAACGACCATATAAAAGGGGTTATTAAAACACGAGTGTGGGTTTATCACACGAGGCGTAGCCGAGTGTGGGTTTATCACACGAGGCGTAGCCGAGTGTGATAATAGCATCACACGAGTGTTTTAGCACTATATTCTGGCACTTTTTTCTTGAGCACTATTTTCCTGCAGTAGATGTGAAAAGTAGAGTATGCTCCTCAGGGATAAACGTGTATTTGCCTTTGTCGTATGGCTGAATCTGATCACTTGCAAATAGTTGTTCAGTCTCATTCAACAAATAAACAAACAAATGATTGATTGGAACAACAAAAAGCCTTTGTAACAAACGGTTTCTGAAAGGCCTATCAAGGCAATAACTAGCTCATATTTTGTCAAATCACACGTATGTCACTGAACTCGTCTTAAATGACTAGACCGATTTTGATGATATGTTTGCGTATTTTTAAGCGGTTCTGTAAATATTATGGACTCTGTAGGTGGCGCTGCAATCGGTGTCAAAAATGTTATCTTACAAAAAGCATCTTTTGGAACGGCTGATTAACTGATCGTTATGAAATAGCTATTGACATTACTAAACCCTTCAGAAACCAGCTGACGTTTAAGAATTTGGTTGTATTAATAAGTAATTTCTACTTTTATATTGTACTTATGATACTAGTGACATAAGTACCTCCTCTCTCCTAGCAGCCAGTTGAGCAGTACTGCCGTCCGCGCCTTGGACTCCCGCACGGAGCGCAGGGTTGAGAACAAACCTGAGTACGTTGATGTGTCCTGGAACACATAAGGTCGCATTACACCTGGTGTATTTGTCAAAATAATCACACACACACATGAAATAGAAAATATACCTATACCTTATGGACATCAAAATAAAGTTCATTTTTTGAAGAAACCCGTCAATAAGTCGAATATTTGCGCAAATATGGGAGGTGAGCTGCCAGCAGTTCAAAAACAAGCTGGTAGCAAGTAAATCATCACTATCAAAACAATAAACTCCTATGAAAACCTGTAAATCGGGAATTATAAACTGTCTGTTGATGAAAACAGCTTCAGCTTCTATTTTTTAATGTATTTATTAAAAAGATCTCTCGTTCAACATTCTCTTGACATTTTTTTTTTTTTAATTATTATTTGGCAAGCGCTTGACCACTATCTCACCTGATGGTAAGCGACGATGTGGTCGCTGTGTGCAGTACGTCGATGAAGAAATAAAAAAAAATAGGACTTTTTAAAACAGTATTAAAAAAACTTTATACTCACAGACGCGGGTGAATCGTCTTCCTCCATTGATATGATAGCTCTTTGTGGATCTGCACATGGCTGGAATGAGAAAAAAATCGTAGTATTAACGAGATACTGAATATTTAAATTTTAAACAGATGCGAGAGTATTGTCCTTCATAGTAGCGATGCGCGATGGCGAGAGGTTTTATTCGATTGTTTCAGTTGTTCGAACATTTCGATGGTTCTCGATTGTTTCGAATACGACTCGAGTCCGACTCGGTTCGTTATTGCGACTGGCGCATGACGCGTCCATTCGACAGTTGTTCTTCGATGGTTTAGTTACGAGTTTCGCGAGTTCTTGACTTGCTAGCGGTTGATTCTATTGACTCGAAACAATCGAAAAAGATCTCGATAGTTTTGTAGAACGGCGAGTCGATGGTTGACTCGATGGTTTATTTAACGACTTCGATTCTTTCGATTGTTAAAACATCGCGGAATCGCCCATCGCTACTTCAGAGGTTGGGAACTACGTATAGGGGACATTTTTCCAGTTTAAGAGATTTCGTACTGACTGGTACCAAGAATATCATGCCGGTATAAGTGTCATCTCTACGGCAAACATTAGGGTTGTCGCACTAGCTGGTGTGAGGGCTATCATCGGTACGGCCGATATTAGAGTCACCGCACCAGCCGGTACTTATACCGGCTGGTGCGGTGACTCTAATATCGGTTGTTTTTGATGACAACAATAACGGCATGGGTTACTTATAACCCATGCCGTTATTGTTGTCTTCAGTCTGACCGGTATTACGAACATCCCTATGATCAGCTCACCTGTGTGTTAGTATGGTATGGCGGCGGCGGCGTGCCGGGCGGCGGAGTGTCCCTGTCGCAACACTCCTTGTGTAGTGGAGAGCCGCACGGGCCGCACGGGGCACACGGGCCACACGGGCCGCCCGGGGCGCACGGGGCACACGGGCCGCCCGGGGCACACGGCGCCAGCGGGGCTGCAGGGCTCGGGGAGCACGCGCCACTGGCAGAGAGTGACGTCGCGCCGATAAGGGGGGATGGCCCTATACTTGCTAGAACGAGAAGACAATAGATGATTTGATGACAATATTCATGGTAAAACAGTTTAGAGTGACAATGTTGACAGTTGAAAGTCAACTTAATTCGATCATCGCGCGAAAACGCAATCGTCGCGGTAATGTAAAATAATAAAAAAGCGGTATTCCATAAGAACCTTCTAAGAATGGCACCACAGATTTACAATAAACTTCCTGACTATAAACTAAATATTAACGACATTAATATGTTTAAAAAGCAACTTAATGAGTTACTGTTAAATAAAACGTTTACACAATACACGAGTACATGTCAGACAGAAATCTATCTATATAGTAATAACAGTACCTACACACTGGTAATTGCTTTAGTCCGATTTATTTTCATTTCTTTAGATTAATAATTTATTATGTTTTTAATGTACTGACATTACTTTTTGACTCTGACATTAGTTACTTATTATTTATTTTGACATCGATCGTATTAGGACATTAATTTTATTCTTTGACATTACTTTTTCATATCAATTTATGACATTATAAACGTTTTAATTTTTAAATGATAATTGATGACATTGTTTTTATTGGAGTAATTGGTTTGGATCATATTTATGAAATTGTGTGTTTGGAATTTTAATTTACAATACGGTACCTATGATTTTTATAATAATTAGTGACATTTATAATTTGAATAATAATTTTGCATGCCTAAATTGGTAAAATACAGTGAACTGCGCATTCACCTAACAGCTGGAATGTAATTATGTACTGTGTTTCGCAATAAAGATTGAAACTGAAATTGAAATGTGTTTGGCTAAACCGGGAGGTGCCCTCGATCGGGTTTGCCGTAGAAATTAATATGACGATCGCCTATTATAGCGATAACCGCTTTGTAATTATTACGACGATGCCTTACAGAAGTTTCATACTCATACAGTAAGGTTATATCACACTTCTTTAGCACACATATACATACACACTATGCAATACAGGGTGAATTTTTAAAATGTTTGAGGATGGCCAAATCCGACATGACCAGTCCCAGCTAACAGAGCCAAAAATAACGAATGAAACACAAATGCCAACATGAGAGAACAGAATGAATGACAACACGATTTGACAGTTATTCTTAGTTCGGATTCGGGACTAATCGTAAGTCCGTAGGTAACGAATAATATGCTTTGTAAGCATCCAAGGTCCTGCCAGGGTTGCGGATTATGTTCGAAAGAGTTACCGCGGCCCTTGAAAGCAAAGGGCACGACGAGGAGCACGGATGGGTTTTAGTCAGTAAGAGTCTGACACTCCCTTCCGCTCCGCCTAGAGCGGGAGGAGTCATTTGATGATTTCCCATCCAAAAAATAAAAAAAACATCCAAGGTAGGCTATATGCTTATAAAAGTATTTGTTAAAAATAAGCTATTTCCTCTAGGTATCCGTGTGCTATTAATTCCCAGAATTTGATCTTTATTAGCGACACTTTCGAATGGTGTAATAATGAAAGTTGTTTTTTTTTTTTTCAAAATCAACCGGGTCGATTCCTGGCTAGGAAAACCGCTTTTTCAAAAATCCAATGTTCCATTTTTAGTTTTCATTAAAATCGGACTCGAGACTCCTTTCAGTGTTTTTCGATATTCCTATTAGTTTCGGATTTGGCCACCCACGCATACTTTAAAAATTCACCCTGTCTATAAAACTTCCTTGAACAAATCTGTATTAAAGGAGGATGCAACCTGGTCCCACCTTCCAATAGCTGTGTGTGTTCGTCGTTGGATAGGTATTTTTGAGCTGAATAAAAGTTACTATGGCGCCAAGTTCCAAATCTTAGTCCGTTCAGAGTTATTCTTTAATAAACATGGTGGTTTTATCAGTAGCCAAGTAATGCTATTTTTACGTAGTAATTACATGTGTGCTTTATACACGTAGTGTAGATACTAACCTACGGTTATCCAGATTTCATTGAAACTCTGGCATCATCCTTTGGCGCAGAGATAAATTTTGGTCTAGAATAGCACTTGGACTACCCCGGGACTTTTTTACCTGAGGATAACTTCCGACATTCAGGCGAGCGAAGCTGCTGGCAGAAACTAGTGACAAATATTACTTACTTCGATTCAAGTCATGGTCCAACTGTTCGGGAGACGATCGACTGCGCATGTGCAGGACAGGCACACCAGTTCGGTTGTCCGTCTGTACACACATTCATACAAATAGTTACTATACATATAGGACAAACGATATAAGTGTGGGCTTTTGGATGTGAAACACTTCTCAGAACTTCGATTCTTTGACAAGCCACTATAGGCTTTACTGTCAAAAAATCTTTGGATGTCGCCTGCAGTTAATTCTCATGATATCCGGCCTTAACCTTTAAGCGCGTTTACGGCATATCATACAAACTTTCAAATCCTTATTTTCTGAAATTAATTAACCGATTTTAATGAAACTTCCTACGCATAAGCAGGAAACATAGGTCTAAAAAGTTATAAGAGAACATTTGCGAAATGTTTTTTTAAAAAAAGGTTTTATTTAAAGAAATCTGTTTCTATAAAAAAAAAATAAATCGGTCGAATTTAGCTGTAACACTATTTTTCGAAAATGTTCTCTCACAACTTTTTAGACCTACGTATTCTGCTTATGCATTAAAATCTGTTCATTCATTTCGAAAAATAAGAACTTGAATGTTTGTATGAAATGCCGTACGTCATAAACGCTCTTGTGACATAGATTTCACTGATCTGAACTGGATAGATTGACTGGTAGAGAATGCCTTGTTGCATTAAGTCCGCCTTTGTTCCACTCAAACTGATTAAAGTTTTATACTCTGTTTTGTTTTCTAGGTTTGATAATACTTGTAATGTTTTGTGCTCAATACACTATAATCGAGTTATTAGAATGTGTGTGTGTGTGTATCAAATGCAACTTAAATTTATCTTTGAATTAGTGTTTCTATCTATCGCTACTGCAAAACAGTTTTACTTTTGGTGATCAACTAAGACTATGATACTCAAATATTCAGTGCACACTATAATATTGTACGTATTATTGAAACAGTTGGCTGGCTATTTTCAAAGGACACAGCATAGTACACTTAGTGTAAAGGGTGACTTAGTGTTTCAATTCCAAAAGGTGTTTTGTCATCATTACGCAGATATTTTGTAGCCTTACTAATAAAACAATAATTATCGTAGTAATTAATTAATTTTAGTAGTACAGACGAGACGTAAGTTAAAATAAGCGTTAAGATATTATCTTGTATGAAAATGAATAGGCAGTGTTGCCAGACCGAAATAAAAGTAAGCATTTAGTAATATTTGATTACTGAATTTTATTAGTAAGGCTTTATGATTTTAGACGAAGTTATGTTAGTCACAATTTGAAGATGTTATAAATTACATAAAATTAGGCATTTTTTGACACATAAACATATAATCGTAATTTTTTCAGAAAAAATATTTACAAGAGAGTTTTCCCAATTTACAAACCCCATAGAGATTTCACAATTGACCTGCTTATTTTTCATTCATAAAAAACTATCAATAATTTAAAAAAATAAAGAATTTCCAAGCAGTAAAGAAATAAAAGTTCAAGCAGTAGCTATAAAATAGGGTATTTAAAAATATATGCATAGTCAACAATCAGCCCGACGACATAGAGCTATCTATAAAAAAACATTCACCTGCTTATGAAACATTGACAAAACGAGTTTTTAGAACAATTTCGGACACCCTTTATAATCTGTGATGTGTATTATATAATTTACATTTGAAAAGGTGTCTCTAAAATGGTATAAAACTGTCTAGATATTAACAGAAAATTTACAACACGAATCAGACTTGCCACAATAAAAATTTTTAGTGTTGCCAGCTGACTTAAAAGACAGATAAGTATGGCATCATTAACTATTCTTTCAAAAATTGATTACAACACTGAACAAATTTATTTATTTAATCTCGCGAAAATATGGCCAGAGAAGTTACTTGTCACAAGGGCATATTTCGAGTTAACATTCACACCAAAATAACCTCTATTTAATGACAATTTAATATGAATTGTTCTAAAAACTCCCCCAAACTTTACCTGCAAAGGCGGCGGCGGAACATTGACCAGCGGGTAACTCATCTGCATGGCTATTGAGTTGGGCTGCGGACCCTCCAGCTCCCCATCCAACGAATGCGACGATCTCCTCAGTTGCTTAGCGTCGTACGCCGGCATCGACTGATGCATCAACTTCTCCCCGGGGTAGTACCGTCCCTTGTAATACTGCTTATGAGCTGGCGACGCCGTACTATTGCTAGGCTTCGGTTTGGCCAGCGGATTGATCGGCGGCGGACTGAGATTTGGACTTAAAGGATTCCGTTTCGGCCTTTCTATGGACCTCGGTGGTAAAGGCGGCGGAGTGACATTGTCCAGGCAAGTCGTCGGCACCATCGGCACAGTATTGTTATGCACGTGTCTTCGCTTGTTATTCGATTCGTCGGAGTTCTGCCGTAGTAACGGCGGCGTGTTCTCTTGCTGGATCTTGTTGGTCCGCGCCTGGCGCAGGTTGCGCAGGCTCTGTCCCGTGAGGTTGGACAGCGAGCGCGGCAGGCCGCTGAGGAAGCCGGAGGGCGGCGGGGAGGGCTTGTCCGGCGCCGGCTTGTGGCGCGGCACCGGGGTGGCCGGCGCGTCCGGCGCGTCCGGCGCGTCCGGCTACACGAGCGTTACAAGCGTGGGTTATGTCACAGTGCTCCAGTGCTCACATTTTGTACGTGAACTTTCAATTTACAATGTAATTTGTACGTGGACGTCGATGTGTTGATTCTAAGATTTACAGATACTTTTAAGGTGTAAATTGCATCACATTATAAGGTTGAGTTTGCCATACTTTTACAGTTTTATAAGGAGGCATAGGCTTGGCAACTGTGTGAGTTTGCTTCAATAAATTAGATAAACAGTTTCTTAGAACTGATATTTCGGGGAATCCTAATGTAGGGTTGGAAAATCGCAAATTGAACACTACCGACCAATCATATTGTTTTGGCAAGACATATGGTCGACGCTAGATAAATTTTCAATAACGGTCATTGACCCACCTACATTTATTCTCATACTTATAGTGATGTGCCGGATATCCGTACCCGTATCTGCGGATATCTGAGGGTGAAGAGAGATCCGTATCCGTTACTTTTTTGGCGGATCTTTTACGGTTTTTTATCTTATTAATTTTCAATACATAGTTGAAATTCTATATAATTAGGTGATTAGGTAGAAATGAAACGTTATCTATGCTGCCCAGTGTCACACTGAACTTCAAACAAAACAAAAGAAAGACCCGCGCAATGCAAGTCGAAACATGTCCTGTCACGCAAAGCGTCAACTGGCGTAAGTATTGTTTCAGTGTCACGCACACCGACACCGATTGAGTAAGAAAGTTAAGATCCGTAAACGTATAGGTAGTATCCGCGGATCTTGACACCAAATATTGGATCAATATCCGCGAATTTATTTTTAACGATCATCACTAATACTTAATTCCGAAAACACAAATAAAGACAGAAAGCTGTCCTGAAATCGACATCTATCGTGATCCTGTACATTTTCTAGTAATGAAAAACGATTCATATTATCCAGGTACCTACGAAGAGATATAAAGGACAGGGCAATGACCGTTATTGCAAATTTATCTAGCGTCGACCATAGTGCAACGCAATGCTTTTTTAATATTTATTGATAACTGCGCGCCACTAATCACTAGATTGGATGTCGACAATTTAATTATTGGTCTAATAAATGTCTACTTTTCTGTAGCGTTAACGTCAGACGCTCACGACAAAATGTATGGGAATGACATTAGGTGATGACGTTTCCTTTCCACACCTAATGTCATTCCCATACATTTTGTCGTCAGCGTCTGACGTTACGCAACAGAAAAAAATTTTGTCTAGGCCCCCAGATTTTATAAGCTTTAAATAATGTTGATTTGGACTATCCATTCTGATATGTAACCCATCTTTTTCGGTGCTTCCTCACACTAAAGCAAAGCTTATGTCTCACTATTACAGAGGTGTTGTAATGTGTCATACGTTATAGTTGATAACAAAAATCTCAACACAGCCAAGCGCGATGGTGTCGCCATAGATCATAGATAATAATGCAATGTATAGTTACAACCATTCCCAATATGAGACGAAAGTTACGTTTGTTTAGAGTTTAGTCGATGTCTGGTTCTATGCATACTCCTGCTTTGTAATCTTGAATGACGTACTTTATGGTATCCTTTAAAATTTGTGACAATTCATCGAGAGCTACTCTTTGCAGATGGTATGAAAACTATGGATCGATTTTTTTTTTTTCAAGATAGTGACTAGGTTTTTTTTATGTTATCATCATCCTTGTTTCTTTTTCTTCCCAACATTTTCCATTATTTTAATGTATTTCAAGATATTATATTGGGTAAGTTTTTTTCGAGTGCGCAAACTTTAAGGACCACTTCTGCCCATGTGAATGAACAACTTTCCCTAAATAAGCATTGGTGAAATCCTAAAAAAAAATTGCACTTCCCATACAAAAATTGTCATCAACTGATCACATTTTTTTTTAGGTATTGACTATGACTTTCTTGGAGAAAATTGTTCCAGAAGTGGTCCTTAAAGTTTGCGCACTGGAACAAAAACTTACCCAGTATAATTAAACTTTGACGTCGATTAAATTAATCACAACTTAAAATTGATTGATGGGCTCGCATTTGGCCACAATCTCACCTGATGGATATCGATAATGTGGTCTGCCAGTAAATCAGCAAAGTTACCTTTTTGCTTACATTCCGTGAAATCTTCTTGACGAAAAAGTTCGCCCCATCCAAATAAAAAAACAGCAATAAAAAAAGGTGACAAACAGACACAAATATATATATATAAAAAATGGGAGTAACAATGACGTCACAGTTATGCACAGCATGCACAGAAGCAGACACGGAACAAAACATGTTACTACCCGACTCGTCCCGTTAGCCTTGTTAGTCTACACTTTAGGGCTTAGCTGGTTTTCTAAGGAGGTGAGGTAACTTTACTCGTAGTAGAAAACTAGGAAAATTGGCGAATAATTTCCTCATAAGATCTTGCGAAAATCAAAGCAATACAAGGGCGTTACCTAGCGATGCGCGATGGCGAGAGGTTTCATTCGATTATTTCGATTGTTCGCACATCTCGATGGTTCTCGATTGTTTCGACTTGACTCGAGTCCGACTCGGGCTGTTATTGCGACTGGCGCATGACGCGTTCATTTGAGAGTTGTTCCTCGATGGTTTAGTTAAGAGTTTCGCGAGTTCTTGTGAGAGTGACTGATTCGAACAATCGAAAATTAGCGGTCGATTCTATTTGACTCGAATCAATCGAAAAACATCTCGATAGTTTTGTAGAACGGCGAGTCGATGGCTGACTCGATGGTTTATTTTAACGACTCCGATTCTTTCGATTGTTAAAACCACTCGGAATCGCCCATCGCTAGCGTTACCTAGTATTAAAGAAGATACTAACATACATGGCCGATAAAGCTAGAGCTTTTTTAGAATAGCAGATTTTCTTTAGTTCTAAAAAAAGTTTGACGAAAATTTACTACATTCGTGACAATGTAAGGCGATTAACACACTGCCACGCACCACGCAGCGTAGCGCGTGAATACGTGTTCTAGCGATGCTTCTAAATATCTCCGTTTGTATAGAAAACACGCACAGTCCAACACACAGAAAATGCATCCACGCGCGTTCATTGTTGACGTTGACAGGCAACATACAGCGTGATGCGTGGCAGTGTGATAATCGCCTAAGAAGTAGGTTTTGACAGCAGGATGGAACATTGCTTTACTAGTAAGTATGAAAGAGACATGAAATACATCTCTTTCGCACTTAGTCGTAAAGCGATCTTCTATCCTTCTCTACTCGAATCCGACTTCTACTGAAAACTATAAGAGAAATATGAAAATTTAAATACGAGTATATCCCCAATATACATGAATAATGCCTAACTATATGTCATACACATACATTTTTGGCAATAGGTTTAAGGTCGAAAAAAAAAAATTCTATTTAGTCCGTCGTTTGATTTAAAAAAAAATTGGACACGTATTTATTGCCATTTCAAAATGCTAAGAAAAACATGACTGTCAAAAAACCCGACTGCTAAAAACGACTAAATATTTCAAAACAAGCCGCTTTTCAAGCAGTCTGATGCAGTTTGTGGCCACAGATCTGTGATTGAACTGCATCAGACTGCTTGAACAGCGACGTTTTTGGAACTTTTTCAGTCGTTTTTACCGGCCTGGTTTTCGACAGTATTTTTTTTTTATTTCTTACATTTTAGTGAGTTACCTACATTTTTTTTGGACGCCATTTTGAAAATTTGTGCCTATGCCACTATCACAATTCTGACGAATTCAATGACACTACAAATGTCAAAATCCGTCCAGCCGTCTGGGCTGTAGGGCGTGTCAAAGAAATGGACATACATACAAACATAAATACGCTCGAAAAATATTATCTACCCTCTTTCTGACGCAATTTTCACAGATGATGTATTTCTGTTGCCGCTATAACAACAAATATTAAAAAACAGAATAAAATAAATATTTAAGGAGGCTCCCATACAACAAACGTAATTTTTTTGCTCTTTTTTGCTCGATTTTGATAACGGCAACAGATAGACGCTTGAAATATTCACAGAATATTTAGTTATATATATTCACTTTAAAAATAAATACTTAAATTAAAATAAAACAAATATTTAAGGGGAGCTCCCATATAACAAACGTGATTTATAGATAATGGTACGGAATCCTTCGTGCACGAGTCCGACTCGCACTTGGCCGGTATTTTTTCACTACGCGTCAAATAAGCACTCTGCCTAAGCTCACTGCGTTCAAGCACACAATACTTTGCCAAAAACAAACAATTTGTGCCGCATCCACACGCTGACCAATAGCATCAGTCCACTCTATTTCAGTCAGTAGTCTCATCGCACGCGCCCGGGACACCGCACGCGCCTGTCAAGCGCGGATATAATGGATCAACAAAATGGCGAAACGACGTCACATTCTTCAACAGTGGCGCTTAGTGATTTACCATTGAAAGTGATTCTCTACATGGGCAAATATCTCAGTTTTGAAGACTACAAAAGTTTCATCCGATCGCTTTGGCCCAAAAACGACGAATGCGAATCTGTTCGAAGAAAACTCTGGGAACTTTCTACTCACAAGATTCGAGTCAAATTTATCAACGGAACAGAGTTGGATATAGAATACAATTACGATATTTCAAGAACAGAAGAAGATCACATTCTCCTCAATTGGGACAATTTTTTACCTATGTTCGCTCGAACTAAACCTCCACAGTACCACTGCTGTATCGGCAGATTTACTAATTTTACAAGGCTACATAGTTACATCGAATTTCACATGCTTCTGGATAGTAGTACGAAAGATCAACACGCTACTTGTCATTGTCACCTGGTAGAAACGAACACTCCAGTCCGTGTTATGAGATTGAGGCCTGATTATTACCGCAAGCACTATCAACATTACTGCTTTCAGCATCTTTGCTACTGGATTGACTTCTACCTGAAGAATTTAATACTGCATCGCGAGAAAGGGGAGTTTTTCGATGAAGAAACGGCCAATCAATTATTAAATATGTTGAGGCACACAGCTTGTCTGAGGGTTGTACCGGATTCTCCGTGATTCACTTCTCGTAAGTCAGCTCTATTTATAGATTTATACCAGGGTTATGGAAATTAATATACAATGTATCAATAGCGTTCGTATAAATCTCAAGGTTAAATGTTTTATTATTTCACCATTGTAATAAAAATGTAATTAAACGTTGAATTAAATATTTGCTCTTTTATTATGGATACGAAACCTTTGAGTACCTACTGTATCGAAAAGACGTGTTATAATCAATTTATATCTAAATTAGACCAGAGTAAGATCGAGATTTAGCGCGGTTGATAATGAGGCCACAGTTCAATCAACGATGGACAATAAACGAGATTCGCAATAACTGTTTTATTTATTCAGCTTACAAAGTTACTTTGAACTATTTATGGCTCGTCCCATTTAGAACGACTAAAATGGCGGCCATGAACTTTCCATTATTTAAGGTGTAAGCGCCCGCCAGGGTAGCCCGCGAAATTCAAATTTTCTTACGTTTTTTGCAATTTGCAGGTCAGTGTCAGGTTGTATCTTGATCAAAATATTATTCGCGGCCGTAGCAAGTATGTATTTATAGAGTTAAAATTATTTAAATCATCAATACTCCCCCTTCAGAGAATTGATGACAAATGTTACGATTTCATGAAATACTACATTTGGCATCAATTCTAACGGAGAGAGTTGTATTAAAGATTTTAATGATTACAGTTCTGTAAATACGTACTTGCTACGGCCGCGAATCATATTTTGACCAAGATACAACCTGACCAGTGTCAGGTTTACCTGCAAATTGCAAAAAAATGCGAGAAAATTTGAATTTCGCGGGCTACCCTGGCGCTTACACCTTAATGGGTGACGGAATCGGGGAAATCTCCGCGACTCGTTGTCTTGCTCGCTCTAGTGGCGGGTAGCACCCATTGGCTGTACTAACCAGTTCACATGAAGTTATTTCCCGTGACCTATTTTGGGCTCGGAATGTTCTCGATAGTAAAATAGGCAACAAATTTATTCCGATATAGAAATAGCTCTCTATAGTTTAGAAATTTTGACCTTCCAATTTGATTTTCAGACTATTTATTGTATGTTTCAATTCAATTCATTTTTTTTCATAGATAATGGTACGGAACCCTTCGTGCGCGAGTCCGACCCGCACTTGGCCGGTTTTTTGTTTACGTGTAAAAAGAAAAAAATACGTGTCAACTATTTTTTTAAAATCTAACGGACAGACTTATTAGATGTTTTCAGCAGAATACCCTATTATTTCGTTTAACATGAATTCATGATTTTGTAGATCTTTGGCAGACTCCGATTGTCAGAAGCCAGAAATCTGACCCCAGCCTTGCCAAGAAGTGCCGTGTTACCCAGTTAATGGGTTATGGAGGTCTGGTAGGCAGCCGCTCCACGTAAAACACTGGTATTCAGCTGAATCCGGTTTGACTGGGAGCCGACCCCAATATAGTTGGGAAAAGGCTAGGCAGATGATGATGATGAATTCATGATACATTATGAAGAATCAATTTTTTTTATTATTATTCATATGTCATTGTTGTTCTTAGCGTGACAGCTGATTATTCAAATGAAAATATGAGACTTATCCTTACCCCAGCACATCTTCAGTAGAAAAGCATTATACCAGAAGTAAAGTTAAATCACCTCCATAATGAAAACTGTACCAATTTTGATGTTACGTGGGACATTATGATGTTGAATTAAAATACTGAATACATACACGGTTTTCACTTTCGCCTCAGTTTACAGTTACAATTGCGGCCAGGTAATGTGTAACGAACATTATAATTATTATAAAGACTTATAAATAAAAGTAAAAAAGATTAATCTAAACGAAATTAACTATGAAAGCGGGAATCAAAAGGTAGAATATGATAAAACTTTTGCAAACGTTATCATCCTTGTGAACTTTTCTACATAATAAACATGTCGCAGCCAACTCTAGCTTAAGAGGGCGCCGACCAAACGTCGACCGCGCAGTGGCGCCCTCATCGTTTGTTTGGTTATTTCTTTTATTTTAGAATGAAAATGCAGAAAATATGCAATTTAAGTTGTGCTCCACAAGATTATACGTTAATATTATTATAAACGGTAGTTTTAAATTGTTCAGTTTTATTATAATCACTAAAACGGAAAATAGTGTCAAATCGTGTTGTCATTCATTCTTAGTTCGGGTTCGGGACTAATCGTAAGTCCGTAGGTGATACGGAGTAGAAAACGCCCGACACTAAGGCCGAAACTACGGACATCGGGCTTAGAGAGTAGACCCCCCAATTTACTGTCGTGCCAGAGACACGAGAAGAAAATAACATACATCAGTACGATAAAATGGCGATCGTTTCCAAGGTTCTCCTTCTCTTACGACCACCCAGAGTCTAACTCAAAACATGAATAGAAATAATAGCAATTAAACAAAGTTAGCACCAAAATGTGGATAATTATCATGTCACGACCTTTATAATATCCCTTTGAGTACACCAGGTGTAACATTTATAGGGCCAGATTTAATCACCCACGATTCTCCACTATTACCTATTCACAACAGCCATTCAGTCATAATATTGAATTATAAACAGGGAAACCCTTACTTTGGTACTTGAATAATAATGAGCTGTCCCAATTTATTGGCCCTTCAGTGTACTGCCATGAATATATAATGTGAATGTTATAATTGGACTATTTGTTAAAAAATGAACTTTATCCCTATTACTTTAGGGTATATTTTCTAATATTCAAGTGACGCGATTATTTTGACAGATATGCTAAGCAAAGTGCGACCTTAAGTCAAAACAAAGCATTGTTCTGGGTCTTATAGTAAACAGTTTTCTTACTTCTAGTTGTTTATGAATGTTTTTTATATTTACAATGATAAACTTAGTTGACCCTTTCAAGTGTTGTTTGTTTGTAGTCGAAGATTTAAGGGGATTCCCCGAAATATATTTTGACCTCATTTTTACGAGAACAACAGTTTTTTTCTCGTCAGATCACTATCTCACCTGATGGTAAGCGATGATGTGGTCGACGATAGAGAAGGCTTCCCTAGAAGTAACGTATTCACTCTTGACTGAATGACAGAAGGCAGATCAACCTATACCTATTTTAATTTGACAAGGATCTCTGAATATTGTGGGTAAGAAAGGCCCTAGACAACGTGCCATTCAATTAGCGAATGCGACTGTCGAAATGCCAAAACGTAGGAATTTGATCACGTGACATTTCGATAGCATCTGTCAATCAATTTTTGACGTATTGACATTTTTGCCTTCGCCACGCTACTGTTTGACAGAATCTCAGAGTTGTGTCGAGCCCAGGTTGAGACTGCGACCAGGGAAACATGACACAAGAGGGAAGAGGTACACTCAGAAGTGGGTGGAACAAGCCTTTTTTTTTTTTTTTTTTTATTTGATGGGAAATCATCAAATGACCCCTCCCGCTCTGGGTGGAGCGGCAGGGAGTGTCAGACTTCTACTTACTAAAACCCACCCATGCTCCTCCTAGTGCCTTTTACGTTCCAGGGCCGCGGTAACTCTTTCGAACAAATCCGCAACCCTGGCAGGCTCTGGCCCTAACGGGCCCCGACCCATGCTGACGACTGCTGGCTTGGCGCGCGTAGAACACAGCGCGCCGTCAACCCGGGCCTGTTCTGATCGGACGGCGAGCTACCCATTGCTCGCCGTCCACAGGCATCAGTCACTGCGCCATGCTCAGGAGCATCAGTTCCTGGGCGGCGCAGTGGCTGACGTTCAACAGGAGGGGGTGAAATGGGGCCATTACTGGCACTCCATTTCAGCCCCCTCCGGAGCCCTTTGTAGGGGCTCTACTGCGGCTGCTGCAGTAGCAGCAGCCGCAGTGGAACCGGCAATGGCGCCAGAAGAAGCGGCGGCAGCGGCGGCGGTCGCGGCAGAGACGGCGGTGGCGGAGGGCTTCCTCCTGTGTGGAACAACCCTGCCAATGATTATGATTAACTATTGAGTTGACCATCACTTCCCGTGTGTGTCGTAAGAGGCGACTAAGGGACTCACCAGAGAATGTGCAGCAGCATTCTCTGTAGGTACATAGCTACAGCTACACTGCGATACCCTGCCCGCCTGACTAGCGTGGCGGTTATGGCAACCCTCCCCTAGGTCTATGTCCAGCAGTGGACGTCTAACAGCTGATATGATGATGATGATTGAGTTGACTGGCCCGCAAAGGGAGATCTTTGCCCAGCAGTGGGACATAACAGGTTAATATAGATGCGAGTTCCTTGACCGTTCACCTCCATAAGTTAATCTACCTATTTTGAATAACAACTAGTCACTTTATTTTTTGTTATCTGTAAATTTTGAAGTCTTTTATCTGGTATTATATAATCGAAATAAATGAGTTCACTTTGATGATAAAAGATTTTTATATTTATGAGTCTTTGTTGATATAGATTTTCTTTTATAAAACAACCGTTACACACAAATTCTGGCCGCAATTATAACTTCATACAATAGGCCCATATACATTCCAAAACGTAAACTCAAACTACTCAACTTCAACATGAGCACGAAAATGTCAATGAAAGCTTGTCTAATGGACATTTTCGTACTCGAGAGATGAGCAAACAAATGCAAAAACTTCAATTTATGACAAACTCCGATGGAGTTGAGTTGGAGTTTACGTTTTGGAATATGGCCCATAGAAATATAAAAAAAGTACGAAAAAAATACAGTGAAACATTAAAATTCAAGTAAAAAAATAAAATAGGCTGCAAATTACAAATGCTACGTGTTGGTACTGTAAAGCTGGCACTTCGCTTGGCGCATTTGTCAAAATATACCTTAAATTTATTGGGATAAAGTTCATTTTTTAACAAATATGCGAAGCGAAGTGAAATGCCATAACAGTGTAATAGCAATATAGACTGTATTGTCAGGGGGTAAGGTCGTTACCTGGCCTGCCATGATGGTGTCGATCTCATGTTGCAGCTTCGAGCAGCGCAGCTCTGCTGATTCGAGTTGGGATTGCTTTCTAACGTCTGGTACTTTGAGGAGTTCATCTGAAATTGATAAGATTTAAAATTATTGAATTTGACACACTTTTATTAGAATAGAATACTCTTCTTTATGAACAGACGACAGCATACAAGCTATAACAATCTGTCAAATTTCTTTAATAGATTTTCAACTTTATCGCCAAAGCATTAGGTTCAAGGTTGATTGGGAAAATTTGACAGTTTCGGGTAGCGTGACGTGCTGGCGTCTGTACACCATATACGTTACAGAAAAGATAGTTAAAGAACGCAATACTAGAGATTTTAATGAAAATCTTAAATTCACTGTCAGAAAATAAACTACTTATTCCGCTTGTATAGAATTATTTTATGAAATTAATTAAGCAAGAAGAACGATTCTTATAACTTTGTACTTACTCTTAAAATTAATCCATACAAATCAGGTCGTGCCCGAGAGAGGGCGAACCGTGGTCCGTCAGAACTCTATAAAATTTGAGTGAGGCAGCGAACTAGCTTAATCAACCATTTAATTTACCGTTTAATGAAAAGGCTAAGCAGCCCATCAAACGGCTGATTATACCAGTTGGATGCGACCTGCGCACCAATATTTTTTGAGCTCCTGACGGACAACGCCCCTCTCGGACAGGCGGTCCGGTTGGAGGATGGGGCGCCTGATAATACGACATTAAGAATCAAATACTTACTGCGCAGATCCCTGATAAACTTCTGTTCCTGCTCCAGCATCAACCGTACCGTGTGTACCTTTGACACCTCCAACTGACGCTGTTTCTCCGACTGGAAATGATAACACAAAGCATTGATCATATTGTTTCACTCAGACTCTACATCATCTGCCTAGTCTTTTCCCAAATATATTGGGGTCGGCTTCCAGTCAAACCGGATTCCGCTGAATACCACACCAAAAAAACAACGGGTTGCACTCCGGGAGTGCCGGCAGAAGTGAAAACTTGAACATTAACGTTTCGCATTTTTGAATATTTCGGAATGGTTAGGGAATAATTTCGCACGAATTGCTTTATTTATCAGTATAAAAGTACTATAATTTATGTGGTTAA
This sequence comes from Melanchra persicariae, assembly GCA_947386135.1. Classification (NCBI taxonomy): domain Eukaryota; kingdom Metazoa; phylum Arthropoda; class Insecta; order Lepidoptera; family Noctuidae; genus Melanchra; species Melanchra persicariae. Next base: position 13,096,291 of record OX376668.1, read on the forward strand.
ATACAATTTTCATTTATTGCGCTATCGTACTCAAACACAATTCATATCACACATTACATTATCCGTCTTACGAATTTTCGATCAGGTCACGTGTCCTGACGCGAGTTCAACATTTTTTACCCATCCCAAAAAGTGCACAAAGCCGCTAAAGAAATTTTCACTTCAAAAATCAAGTTTGTTGTATGGGAGCCCACTTAAATATTTACTTTAATTCTGTTTTTAGTATTTGTTGTTATAGCGGCAACAGAAATACATCATCTGTGAAAATTTCAACTGTCTAGCTATCATGGTTAATGAGGCCCCTTTCACACGGCAGTCCAGATTTTTGCCAGGTGACAGACAGACAGACGGACAGCGGAGTCTTATTGTAGGGTCCCGTTTTAACCCTTTGGGTACGGAACCCTAAAAAGGAGACAGGACAGCGACATCGATAGTACAAACAAAAATTGAACTTCTAGTTAGTATGTACTTGCTATAATAATTGTGACGTCGAGAGTATTCGAAACGCACACAGAACATGACACTTGCAGTGTGTCATCTGAGTGACACAGTCTCTAATCTGGTGTGATACCACATTGCTCATCACATAGGCTGTTATTAGCTCATCATTTATAATTACCGAGATAATCATTTACCTAACATGGCAGGAACAACTTGTGTGGATTTTCTAGATTACGAAAACGATTCGGTTTACATGAAAGATATTCCAAATAAGAGCGCGTTAATATAGAATTTTCGCAAAGAAGAACAGTAGCTTATTATAATCATACCCGAGACCGATCTATCTCTGTACCGAAATTCATCAAAATCGGTTCAACAATTTGGGCACACCAAACAAACTCACTTCACTTCGCATTTATAATATTAATAGGGTATTCTACAAGGTAGAAAAATATAATTCTATTTAGTCCGTCCGTTAGATTTTCAAAAACTATTGAGCACTTATTCTTTTTCCATTTCAAATCAAAAATGATAAATGTAAAGCGCATCAAAGTTCAAGATCAGCCCCCCGGCTGGTGACGCACATTGCTAGTAAAAATTGTTCTACCGTATCGACGTCACGCGATTTTGTGCCCGACTGCGTCCGAAGGAGGGTAATGTTTCATCTTTTTTTGTATAGGTACGTGAAAAAAGAAATAATACGTGTCCAATAATTTTTGGAAATATATCTGACGGACTAATTAGATTTCATTAGAATACCCTATTAAGATTTCTTGCGGAAGCACGGTCCAAGGCATGTCCTTATGTAAGATCCGGAGGATCCTTTTATTTATTACTCTACAATCGATTTTTGAAGCTTTCTTTCAGGATCTTCCGACGCATTCAGATAACTAAGTAGTCTACGCGTACGGGTAGTAAAATTCCTTGCATAGAAATCGCTCACCACAGGTAATATATAAGGTCCCATTAAAATAGGTGGACAAACTTTTAGGAATCATTCAGACCAGCAAAATAAGGACAATGGTAAAAAAAAATATAAGAAAATCGCATTAGATACCTACAATTAAAATAATCAGCGAACAAAAATCACTTATGTTTGTCCACCTATTTTAATGGGACCTTATAATATATAGTGTTCAAGTAGACACATTGTTTCCAAGAAGACTCATTATCTCTCTCTATTTTCTCTTCTCTTAAACTTTATTACCATCAACAACTAAACGTAACAGTTCAGGAATTCTTCGCCGCTGTCGCATCTGTACAAACAGCTGACGTTAAGGTCGCGTGCTCTATTTGTTTGTACACTACCATTACACGATTTTACTTTAAAATTCAACACAAAACTGCCCTTTAAATAATATAGCAACACAGTGTGCTTGTGCTACGTCATCCGATCTATTTAATATTTATAAACTCTGTTAGGTATGACGATAAGTTTATTTATGCTTCAATTTTTGAGATATCCAATCATATTACTTGTTATTTAACTGCGACAGTAGAAATGCTATCCGCTATATAGGCTTAGGGCTCGTCATGAGACGTATAAAGAGACCAGGGAGGGAAGTCTCGACATAGTTACCGATCGCCTACCGACCGACCGAATACGTTCGATAACTCCTAAAGCTACACTGTCAATCTTAAACGCGATCCACAGATCAGATGTTTCACATTGATTTTGATAGTGGATCGCGTTCAAGTTTGACTGTGTACGGGCGACCTTAGCACTTAACGACTGAATTCGGTCGATAAGGCCAAAGGCCGCCCGTTCACAATCAATCTTGAACGCGAGCCACAGATCAGATCATTGATTTTGATCGTGCGATTGACTATGTCATGTACGAGCGGGAAGTCTCGACATAGTTACCGATCGCCTACCGACCATCGTTAAAAACTCGGAGGGCAAAAGACCCAGAGGCCGCTCAAAGATGCAGAAACACCAACATTTTATACAGTCGCTAATTTTGCCACCGATAGAAGACGATGAAAACAATTTGTCCGTTCCAGACTTACATCCCACCATGACAACGATCTTCAGATAATTATGAAGGACCGACCAGACAGAGAGGACACAAAACGGTCTAAAAATGAAGTCTTTCAGGGTGCAGAATAATTTGCAAGAGAGTAAAGATTATTTGTCGGGGTACTTTCTTCTAGCCGGCCTTTTCAGATCTTGATTTCATGAATTTACACATGTTGTGGTTTGAATAAGTGTAGTGCAGTACTCCCAAGCGCCTGCCAAGGGAGGCCAATGTCCAGCAGTGGACGTCTTTTGGCTGATTGATATGATGCTGATGATGAGTACTCCCAAAATAGATGTGTGCATGTAGAATAGTATATCAACTACAATACCGAAAAGTCACAAGGTAACTTTGCCGCTGGGGTGTTTGGCCCAAACTTTTAACCAATAGGAAAAACCAATACGGTAAACACAGTGCTGTGTTCCTATTGGTTAGGGCCAAAACAGGTAGTAAAGTTATATCCCAGGGCCAAAGTAACCCGACTTTACAGTATTCTGTAATATGCTCTTAGTAAACACGTCAATCAGCTGACCAGTAGCAGCACATTTCACAACAGTCGCGAGTGACCTTGCACGCCGCACGGGCGCTCACGCCGCATGATTCTACAATACCTACGACGATTGCAATTCTCGGACTGATAACACGCTCCAAGGTTAATGCACGCAGTTATTAAGCATTTATTCTTTAATTAGCTAGTATTTTGATTGTTTCCGCTATTTTAGCGAAAGGATGTCGGTGGAATTCGTTTTTGGCTAAAGGAATGGTAGGACATGAGAAGCGATTTGGAAAATCTGTCAGTTTCGTAAGTGGACGTCGTAAAAGGAGGTGTGGCAAGCGTACGTTTAGTGCACCAATAGCGTAATAGAAAACACAGTTATGTAAAACTATAGAGATAAGCCTCAGTGGGGTTTATTAGTAGACCGTACGATTTTCTGACACATTCTTGAACTTTGATCTCTTAGCTAGTCAGTAACATAGATAGATAACTTAAGATTTTTCAAAATTATGATATTCTTCCATTTCAGGTATATCGAGAGCTGATAGTATCCGTGAGCATCAAGTTATTATATCCAAACTTTTAGTATCAGGGCCTATGCACAAGGAGTTTTTTACAATCGTTGACGCCCCCCAACGCGCATGTGTGTATCGACCCTTTTAAAGTGTCATCAGACCAAGTGAACGTTCTTCCCCTAATAGATATGTAACGCAAGAGCAACTACTTCTCGTGCCCGTTTACGTACAAAAATCGTAAGCCGCCACTTTCGCGCTCAGTCTGCAGCGGTGTGCGCTAGTCGGACGTCAGTTAGGTGGTTAGGTCAGTTAGGTGCCACACGCGGCGGCGTCTTTGAACCGATTTGATTTTCCCATCACATAATAGTGCTTGTATGTGACGTCATAGTAGGTAGTCCAAAATGGCACGTTTGGTTTTCATACAGATCGTGATACTTGCGTTACTGTCTATCTATATCTGTGGTCTGGGACTGTGATAGATTTTTTTTATTCAGTGTTCAAAGTCTACGCATACATAAGTCTGTATCCAGTGGATGTATCATATGTAACCACAGATATAGATAAAAAAAGGTCCTGCAAAGGACTCGCATGCAGTTGCATTATTTTTAGTTTCTCGATCGTGGTCCGCAATGTAATAGGGTACCTATTCTACTAGGTTGAAAAAATATGATTCTATTAAGTCCGTCCGTTAGATAAAAAAAAAACAGAGACGTATCTTCGCAAGTTTTCAACGCACTGTATCTTCGTAAATTTTAGTTTACGAAAAAAAAGAAAAATCTGACAGACTAATCATTTTGTTTCAGTAGAATACCATATTATGCGAGTTGCTTGCAGGTTGGCAACGCACCTTATTCTGAAATCGGGAACCAACTCGTTTTGACGACACAGTTGGCGCAGTAGTTGAGCGATTGACTGCTGCGCTGCATGTCGTGGGTTCGATTCCCGCACGGAACTAATATTTATATGGCCTACAGATAGTTGTTCCGGGTCTGACTGTTTGTGTATGTGAGCTATATTATGTTCGTCAACGCATCCACGATACAGGTGAAACTCCTAGTGTGGAGCAAGGTTTCATTAAAAAAAAAACTATTAAAAACTCACATTGACAGGCACTGGAGCTGTGATCGGCGTTTTGTGTCTCGAAGAGTTCTGCTGGACTGTCAACACCGTCGTTGGATTTGCTGAAAAATAAATAAATAACATGCGTTAGTTAGACCATTGTTACGAGAAGCCTACTACTAACGGAAAATTTTTACCGAGTTTTCCTCGTTCAATTTCTTTCCTGTGTAAAGTACCTTGGGCAGGGAAATCCGCCTATCTTGCTGATTTTTATCTTTTTTTTTTAATCTTGAGTACTTATTTATTTCTCGTGCTCGTGGCAAAATTATAACAGCCGCACGGACCGATATTCAAGGATAAGCAACGCTTGCCGAGGTCGGTCTGTGGATGGGTGACCATCTTAACATACCGAACCGAGACTCCTCCGTGCCTCGGAAAGCACGTTAAGCCGTTGATCCCGGCTGTCATTTGGAGATATTTGGCAGTCGTTACGGATTGTCAGAAGCCAGAAAATCTGACACCAGTCTTGCCTAGAAGTACCATGTTACCCAGTTAAATGGGTTGTGGAGGTCTGGTAGGCAGCCGCTCCACGTAAAATACTGGTATTCAGCTGAATCCGGTTTGACTGGGAGCCGACCCCAATATAGTCGGGAAAAGGCTAGGCAGATGATGAGTACTTATTTATTTCGCCACAGATAACTCTTTCCGAACAGAACAGATTCTCAAATTTAAAAAGACACTGACAAGAATAAGGTAAACTTTTTCTCTTATACCAGAACTAACATTGGGGTCATAGGTGCCTAAAAAGAAGTCCTTTTCCAAGGTTATACAAACCTTGGAAAAGGACTTCTTTTTAGGCACCTATGAAACGCAAAATGTGTAAATACTGGTAAACAAGGAGTACTTACATTCATTTATTTCAACTTCATGTTCAATAGTGGTATCATGAGCGGACTTAATGCAACAAGGCATTCTCTACCAGTCAACCACTGAGTACCTACACTAAGGTAAAAATATTTTAGAGATTGCAGAAGTAAAGTCCCGCATACCTCCGTTGAAAAGGGAGGATCCTCCGATCAGACCAGGCGGGTGTTGTATCTAGTGAGGAACTGCCCGGCAGTTGATATTCGGGCAATTGTATTTGTTCTACTCGCACGGTAAACTCTGATAACGCGATTCAAGATTTTGTCAAGTTAGTTCGCAGCTGTCGAGATAGATGGCGCTGCCAGTCTCATTTGTTGTGATGTTGATTCTGCTACGTTGATTTTTTGTGGCGGCATTAACGCCGCTACAATATCTTCGCCGGCACCCTTACTAAACCTTCATAACAATAAAGTTGCCTTGGTGAGACACAGCAAAAGTATTCGAGACATGCCCAGTCAAATTAACAGTTTAATAACGACATAAAAACACCATTAAAATTCACGCGATGATTCGCTTCGAGAAATCTTTTCGATGCTAAAAGAATTCAAAGGAAAAATATTTTGAAGTTCAGTCGATATAATAATGAGTATTGTAATCGTTTTGTTGCTCTTACTTCATAACATAACGTGACATATTTACTAAGTATCGTCATAATAATTATATTGTTGCCAGTGTCGTTCTGGGCTAAGAATTTTAAGAAGAGAATATGTGCCATCACCGTCATCATCTTATCAGCCGAAAGATGCCACTGCTGGACATAGGCCTCCCCTAAAACGCCACCACATCCGAGTGTCTTACCTGGTAAGAAGAGCGGCGCAACTAAATTCCCAGCATCAATCTAAAACGTACTGATTGTAAAAGCGTATACGGCGTAGCCTGAGACGCTCCGGGCGTCGGGAGTCGCAGGGCGATTCCCGGCCACCGGAGGCGCAGGCCTGCGAGCGGACGGCGAGCCACCGAACGCTCGCCGTCCGATCAAAGAGATATCAGCATAGTAGATGGGACCATAATAACGCTACTTTTTTGTAATTGATAGTCTCGTATTTGACCACAATCACAGCGGATAGAGAGCAATGTAGTGGGCAACAATGGATCACGTTTACCTAGAAATAAATAATTTACAGTTGACTTAAAGACCCCCAGGACATACGAGTAGCTACCAGGAAACAGAAACCGACAGGGAATTCCACTCCTTACCTTTTCCCAAAACGTGTTGGGCGAGGTGGGATGTGTTTGGCGGAAGGAAGGTGAAGAAGATGACACTGATAGAATATACGATATAACATTTTATGCTGGGCTAGGCTTTCATTTAAAATTAAATTAACATTGGCATAACGTCTCTAAGCATCAATCTGAGACTTTCTCGGAACTCTAGAATGGCTAACTAGCCAATAACCGATGTTAAGTGTCCAGCCATTCACATGACTTCCAACGATCCATCAATATCGCTGATTGAGCTGAATGAAACTAGGGAGTACTAGGGTCACATAACGCTTGGGAAGTAATTTGTCTTCAAGTGTTATGCCCTCTAAATATCTCTTGATAGACTGATGAATCATATACATAATTAATAGTGGTAGAGTGGGAAGTAAAAGTAAAATATACTGCCATCATCGACCTTCCCTTTCATTTTTTATGGATCATCGAATGACTCCTCCCGCTCTCGGCGGAGCGGAAGGGAGTGTCAGACTCTTACTGATTAAAAACCATCCGTGTTTCTTCAAAAGCCCTTTGCATTCCAGGGCCGCGGTGACTCTTTCGAACAATTCTGCAACCAGTAGGTACCATGGAAAGTGAGTAGGTACTATCTATGGGAAAGTAATAGAATGTTACAATGTGCCTCATCAGAAGGCTTAAAGTCACCCAAAGGGCAATGGAGAGGGCAATGCTCGGAGTTTCCTTGCGTGATCGAATCAGGAATGATGATATCTGCAAGAGAACCAAGGTAACTGACATAGCCCAAAGGACCGCCAAACTGAAGTGACATGTGCAGGGCACATTGTTCGCAGTACAGAAAAAGAAGAAGTAAATGATTCGGATTTGTGCTACCAGTTGGCAGAGCTTTTGTCGTGCACGTTCTCTATAAGTGGAGGTAAACACATTCCATCAGATGAGCTTGGTTCCCGTTGGTGTTTTGCTGTCAGTTAATGACCGTCCTCGAGTAATTTCAGAGGATTGTAAATAAAGAAACAATACAAGCTTACCTCGAATCATATGCACGACTTGTTGGTGCGTGTGATGATGCACCGGCACGGAGTCAACTCTCAGGATCCTGTCACCCGCCCGGAGACCAGCTCGCCACGCAGCACCGTGTTCCTTCACTGACTGTACATATACGGGATTGTCACCTGGAAGATACAAAGGTAGTATGAGAGAAAGTAATACTTTATTGTTGTCCAGTGTTTGGGTTATCGTCATAATCATTTTATCTTGAAATCACCCAATGCTAGGTGTAGCCCTTTCTTCTACCGTGCTTCCCGGTTGTACCCTTCATTCAGGTGATGCCCGCGATTTAGAAGTGATCGTGAATCCAACGTGCTTTCGAACGGCCCTAGTTTATTTGGTCTAACCGTGGACATTCCGGAATCGAATAGGGCGCTTTCTTTTTGTGGGTTTTCTGGAAAACTAGTATGATTTTAAATCAAAACAGCAAGAATAACATTATTTCAACAGAGATACTAAATACGCGACCTCGGAAAATCTAGATAAAAGTTATTTACACAGATTTTCCCAAAGGCCAGTATAACCATGATAACAATAGAAGCCAGTGGTAGTTCGACAATGAAATTAAATGTTGTCATCGTTACCAAACAAATGAAACGAGCTACAGACGACATCATTGATTCAATCACGCGAGAGAGATTCAACAATGCGAATTATATTCGCAACCATTCAGAGTATTTATCCAAAAATTCCCTAACGATGATATAGCAAACGAAGCAATTTATTCGAAAACTGTATAATTGTCACACAACCGACGATAGATTGGAAGACGTAACAGGACTTCAAAGCTATGCAGTAGTTTGTCTTTCAATATTAATTTTATGATAATCTTGCGGTTTGGCACATAGAATAGGACAAATAGAGACATTCTAAAGGTGTGTCTAAATCTATGCATTTCGCCTTTTCCAATATTGTGTTCAGCTACACGAAATAAGGGTCTTGCAGACGTAGACGCTGTTTTTCATTAATACCTGGTATCTAGACATTATAAGTAACCAGAGTCCATCTATTAGTTGGTGCGCTTATCCTTAAAAAATCAATAGCTGCCAAAAATAAGCCTGAGGTGTTCGTCCGGCTAACAACCATTGTTCGTGAAACTGATCCCGTGCTCGCGCGATGATTTGCAAGCTTCAATTAGGACACTCTAAAAAAATGTGTGTTTAATCTGGTCGTGCGACGAAATCGCATCGTTAACTCGTACGATCGGTAGCCAAAAAGGACGACGCCGACGCCTGATGGTCTAAGAAAATTTTCTTGAGCGGTGTAGAGGATCATAGTATTTTGGTTTGGCAATATACAGTCAAACTGTCTAGTAAGGGGATTACTGACAAAAAATACTGTAATGGTAACTTAGTACTAAAGCTACCTTCTCAGTTCGTCTGAAGTTGTGTTAACCTGTGTACCTGCTTACTGTTATACACATGGACAAATAAAGTATGTTCTATGACTATTTTTCTATAACACATTTTCAACCGTTTGCAAGACATTGTACAAAGTTTAACTTTAGACGTACCTTTACCAACTAGCACCTTGATAATGCATTCAAACCATGTTTAATGGCCAACAATGGCGTCGACAGCATTCATAGGGTTTGGCATGGCGTAAAGGCATACGGCTTTCACTGTTGACAGTCGATTAGCCACCTTTCTGTCCAGGTATGGCGTGATGGAATATATTTGCGTTGCTTTTAGACGGCTTGGCGGTATGATGTCTAATTAGGGAAGTCCTTTCCTCAGCTAGACTTTTACTACTTGAGCAGGATGGAAAGGCGTCTGTAGATGTCTTCTGCACCAGGAACTTCATGAGATGTGGTCGGTAGCAATGAGGAAAGCATCGTTTAAAAACGTCAGAACCAACGCAACTACCACCTTTCCTTTTTGACAACCAATTGTCTAATTAAGGATACACGATTGTTCCTTATTTTATGGCTCAGCAAAACTGCTTTACAATTGGCATTCAAATGAAGATGTGTTGCAAATCAAAAAATCCTAGGACCATTTAAAAGGTACATTACTCAAGGTAAATGTATTATACTGACCAGATGGGCATAAGTTAAATATTTTGTATAAATAATTAGCCTCTGCGACAAAGCCGGAGCGGGCTGCTTTCTGTTTCTGGCCTATTTTGTCCCACTACTGGATAAAAGCCTCCCTCTTCCTTTTCAGGTTTTCGGGTACAGTTTTTACGGGCTGCTAGTATATTAATAAGTCTGCACTTAATAGCACCCAATATGTGGTTCTTTTAAACCACAGCTCCTCAGGATACTGCGCTCCACGTCTCGCTGGTAAATCTCTGGCCTGGTCCTCTGCTGAAGTCTCAAAGACCAGGTTTGTGGACCGTATGAATATAGTACCTAGTATCAATTAGTTTGCTCACATACCAGACACTTTCATTCCATATCCATGCTCATCGCGGACGACGGTGACGGTGAGCAAGTCGTCGCCCCCCGGCGACCCCGCCCCGCCCAGCATCACCTAGAACAACACAAAACAAACATTAGTTGCAGACAAACAAGATTATTAGTAACCGTAGGTAAATTACTGCTGTTGCGGAATTGTTCGAAAGAGTTAACGGCCCTGGAACGCAAAGGGCAAAAGAAGGAATACGAATGGGTTTTTTTAGTCACTAAGAATCTGACACTCCCTTCCACTCCGCCCAGAGCGAGAGTCATTTGATGATTTCCTATTCCCAAAAAGTGTGCATTCATGCTAAAGGAGTAAAAAACTGAGGAGGGAAGTGTCATGTAACTATCGAGTATTCGAGTAGGTGTAGCTTAAAGGAAAACAATTTTCAGAATATAAAGTCTCACTGCTGTGTGGACCATAATCTACCACGCGAATAGTGTGCGTAGTGTAGTAGTTGTCACACGTCTTCAAATTGAAATCAATAATTTTAGGAAACAATATTACCGTCAATTAAACCAAAATTGTACGAATGCCTATGTTGACTTTCGGAACAGTTAAAGCAGAAATGTGAGAATTCGGTAGTTGTCACGTCACCACCAGACATACTCACAAGACAAGTTGTCTAATTCACACTAGTAGACCCTCTTACCTATCCCCGTAAATGTCATGAAAACGACAGATGGAACACCATCAATCCCAATACTTTTAGCACAAAATCGCGGAAACTATTAAACACACTTGACAAGTTGAATAAATTTGAGCAGCCCACTGCAAATGGTAGTCGGAAAAACCCATACAATGTTAACAAATTACAGGTAGTCATGGAGATTGTCGATGTGCCAACTATAAAACGGTTATCTAAAGAAACACTAGCAAGTAACATTATTGGATTACCAAGTATAACAAACTATGAAACGCGTTATGATTCTGAAGAAATTATAACACAGATGATGATACTGTAGGAGGATACCTATGTAACTCTGAAGACGATTTAAAACAATCTTACAATCAAACACTTTGCAGCATGGAAAACCCGCAAAATAAGTGTAAGAAATATTACTCACACCGGAAGACACATTACGGGCTTGAACCCGTTTCTTTCTAGCCGAAACTTTTAACACGAGTTCTGACAAAATGAGGTATCAGGTCAAAAAGGTTACACTGGCCCTGATTAGAAAAGGAAGGAGTGTATACGTTACATAGACGATACGTCAGCATACGGATTCAGTTACTACGAGTTAAACCAGCTTATCTTTGTAAAACGTAAACGCAGAAGTCGTAATACAGTTAGATAAACGTTAGGACAACATAGGGGACACAGTTGCACAAAGCAAGAATCATTTTTGCGAAAAGGAAATTCAAGATTCATTTTCTTCGATTTTTTGCGGAATCGTTTACTACTATCGCGAAAATGTAGTAAAAAGCCAATTCACTAGTAACACACGCAGAAAATAACGTTTTCTGTGAAAACTTGAATGCAAACGTAATTTCAGCGAACGTGCAAATGTTTGTTTGTCAAGTCATCAATGAACATCCGATCATGTGTTCAATCAAGAATCAAGATACACCGGGATCCTGAAGAAAACAACATTAAAGATCGTATCAAAGAAACCAACGTAAAATACAGTTTTCATGACGATAAAACGTGTGAATTAAATTCCGTATTACACGAAGCAGTCCACGTAAACAGGAAACGTAAGAAATCTAATCCTGCAGTCGGAAAAGTTCAGATGCAGACGATAATAGACTGAACTTTCTGGATTGTAGAGTTCATTTTGGTAAGTTGTAAGGATAGTATTCCGTGTATAGTCTCAGTATAATAAACATAACTTTTATTCTTGTTTATGTGTACAATTGGGAGTTCATTGAGATATTTTTACAAAGTGCGTACACTATTGTCTGGAGGAAACGTGAATGGTTGCGGACGAGTCCGTTCTGAATGACCATTCAATAGGTAGGTACAGATTGAGTGCAGTGGGTTGACCATGATTGCCGTGCGGTCAAAGGAAGCTAATAGACCAACTACGTTACTTCCTTATGAGTGAGAACTCAAGACTCTTGAGCATTGACACGAGTCAAGGATTCTATCAGCTTCACTTACAATGTCACTCTTACTATAAGTACACTATATAAACAAAAAACAAATCATCTCGTCCAAAAGAATAGTAGTTGTTACATCATATTCATATCATAATAAGACCCACAATATTGACAAACACTATGACAATAAGACGATACACGACTTTGATGATACTCGACTCGTTAAAATAGTAAATACTTCACATAACCACGCGCATTTTTTCCACGAACAGAAGCATAAGTCCTAATCTATTCCTTCCTTGTGTTTCATAAACATTCTCACAAACTTGACACACACGCGATGTCACGCGCACCGGTTCAATCACTAACCTTTATTAAGAACATCACCAATAACATCAGTTTTTTAATTCCTTTAGTGTCTATACGTCTCCACATCCACTTAGTAATAAAATTCCTTGTCCACTGGCGTTTCCACTGACATCCACTTTATAAATAATAAAATTAATAACTGACGTATAAACCACAGCAAAGCACTAACAAGCTTTGAAAGCTTAAAGCCTTCTAATACAATTGACTACGCATCGGCTGTAAAGTTTTAAATGGAGCATAAAAAAGGGAGGCTAGGCTTAGCCACATTATTGACCTGCTTCCCCCAGTCGACTTTTATTTTAGAACAGTCGTAACACCCGGGGGATCACGGGTCAGTCCACATTTATGAAGTTGACGATGAAATAAACAGTAGCCCCTTTGTTTTTATGCCTCATTTCAGTGAATTATTAATTGATTGCTCTACAAGGCGTTAAGTTAGGTGTTTATCTGTTCATGCTTAAATTGATATCAACTTGATTAGAATACGTATAGACTCCGCTCCTACGCTCTAATTTATGGTCTTTTCGTCCAAACTAAACAGGTTGAATAGCAAAACCATTTTTACTACTCGTAGTGTTCCATAATCCTGCCAGGGTTGCGGATTTTGTTCGAAAGAACTACCGCGGCCCTGGAAAGCAAAGAGCACTACGAGGAGCACGGATGGGTTTTAGTCAGTAAGAGCACTCCCTTGCGCTCCGCCCAGAACGGGAGGAGTCATTTGATGATATCCCATCCAAAAAAAAAAAATAGTTCCATAATTTGAAATCAATAAAACAAAATTATCTGTATACAGTAAGTGATACCAAACGACCTGCATTAATAGTTAAAACAAAGGCTGAGAAACAGAGACGTAAAGAACATCATCCGTGTAGTAATAATGTTCATGCCTCAGCTCATCATAATTGCGAATTTTAAAATACCCACGTCAGTATTCTGAGGCCCAAATAAACGCACGTCAACGTGTTAACGCTAAAACACCTATTTAAAAGTCTTACACAACAAAAACAACGTAACAAAAATAATAATTAACGCCTACAAATGATCCACAACGACGCGCAAGCGCCGGTGTTCTAGGAAACAGCGATTTTTGGCAACACCCGCGTGTCATGCAGTATCCAGCATGACAGGCGTGGACACTGCCAAAATATTATACTGGAGACTGGCTATAGAAAAATTATAAGATGGTAATTGACATGCCCCGAAATAGATGTTTCAGAAACAGTTTCGGTTGCTTAAGATGACATCCTGTGTTTGGACGCCCCTGAAGATCAGACAGGCACGTGTATGTTATAAGTCGAATATTTTAAAGATAATGCCGACTACTTTTGATTTTAGATAAATTGATAGTTCATCATGGTTCTACAAATATCGGCTATATTGTATAATCGAATAGGCAATTTTCTTTCCATAATGCCCTTCATCCTGATCTCGCCTGATAGAAAGCGATGGTTAAGTTCTATGTTGGAACGAGCCACTCCAGAAGATGTATGTTCATGTCTTGCTTTAAAGCCTGACAGGTTAAAGGTGGTAGGGAAAACACCCCGGGCGTCGGGAGATGCAGGGCGATTCCCGGCCACCATAGGCGCTGACCTGCGGACGGCGAGCGTTGGGTGGCTCAACATCCGATAAAAACCAGGCCCAGGTCGACGGCGCGTTGTGTACCACGCGTGCCTCAAAGAGCAGTATAGAAGACGGGGCCCGCTAGGGCCAGTGCCTACCAGGGTTGCGGAATTTGTTCGAAAAAGTCACCGCGGCCCTGGAACGCAAAGGGCATTTGGAGGCACACGGATGGGTTTTAGTCAGTAAGAGTCTGACACTCCCTTCCCCGCTCCGCCAAGAGCGGAAGGAGTCATTTCATGATTTCCCATCCTTAAAAAAAAAGGGAAAAGACTTTTGAAGACAGTCACACCGACACCTTGGCAATGCAATGACGAAAATGTTCACACCTGAAGGTACTGGTAGGTACCTCACCTCTACTTACGTAAAATGTAACCTTTGCACACGTAAGCGAGTACACCCTTTATGCCTATTTATATTACGGTACGGGATTTTTATTATGCCCACATTTTATACATGACTAGTCTCTATTGATGTTCCCTTTAGTGTGTTGGTGCGTGCTACCCGACATGAGGGCACATACAAATTATGTCATCGTAAATTTAACAATGCATTGTTTCTTCCTAGCAACCACTAAGATACTTGAAAGAAATTCTCTAATTTTGGAGTTCCATGACTTCTTCCGCTCTGGGTGAAGCGGAAGGGAGTGTCAGACTCTTACTGACTAAAACCCATCCGGGTCCTTCCATTGCCCTTTGCGTTCCAGGGCCGCAGTAACTCTTTCGAACAAATTCCGCAACTGGAGTTTTCCCTGGGGGACCTTATTGTCAAGAGTGACGTTTTTCCATCGTCGACCACATCATCGCTTTCCATCAGGTGAGATTGTTGTCAAACGAGACACTTTCTATGGTAAAAAAATACCTTACTTAATAGCTCAAATTTAGCTTAAATCCCGCTCTCAAAGGAACACTTATCCTTTCAAACGACCAACTTAAACCTTACCGCTCTAAAGAGCATCTAATAAATGGTTCAATTGATCACTTAATGAGCTAGGCAGCAGTGTCTTAAAGTGGCACAACATATAATAGAGGGTTTAGCAAGCATTACTGACGTCCTTGACCCGGATAAGCAGTTCAACGCAAAAAAACAATCGTTCCTCAGATAAGATCTATACCAATCAATTATCGAGCCGCGATTTGTAAAATATCAGAGGTTACAGAGCACTTACTAAATGATTTTTAAAGAACAATGCACTGGAAACTGGAACCGTCGTGAAGGTATTAATGTAAAGAAACGAACATCTTCTAGCTGAGAAAATATCCGAAGAAAATCTACGGATGCATTTAATGCTGAAGATGGATTTTGTACGTTATATAAAATTGATTTAATTGAATTTTTATAAAAGTTCCTTGATGGTGGAATGAGCTACACTCACTTTGAAAGGA
The DNA here is from genome assembly GCA_947386135.1 of Melanchra persicariae. Classification (NCBI taxonomy): domain Eukaryota; kingdom Metazoa; phylum Arthropoda; class Insecta; order Lepidoptera; family Noctuidae; genus Melanchra; species Melanchra persicariae. The sequence goes on from OX376668.1 coordinate 13,111,783, forward strand.
TTGGCTGACAATCGTATCAGAGGGTCTACTCTCTAAGCCCGAAGTCCGTAGTTTCGGCCTTATTGTCGGGCGTTTTCTACTCCTACGGACTTACGATTAGTCCCGAACCCGAACTAAGAACAACTGTCAAATCGTGTTTTCATTCATTCTTAGTTCGGGTTCGAGACTAATCGTAATTCCGTAGGTGATGCGGAGTAGAAAACGCCCGACTAAGGCCGAAACTACGGACTTCGGGCTTAGAGAGTAGACCCCGGAAAGTGGGAAGAGTGAGAAGCTTGCCCATGCTTAAAGTCGTAATTATATTATTGACGAAGAGGAGCTCTTGGCAGAAGAATAACAGCCACAAAGGTCGATCTTCAAGGTAAAGCAGCTCCGGGCCTCGGAAAGCACGCTAAGCCGTTGGTCTCGGCTGTCTCATGTCAGCTGTCGGCAGTCGTTACGGATTGTCAAGCCAGTAAATCTGACTTGACAAGAACTACCGCGTTACCCAGTTGATGGGTTGTGAAGGTCTGATAGGCGGTCGCTCCACGTAAAATACTGGTATTCAGCTGAATCCGGTTTGACTGGAATCCGATCCCAACATAGTTGGGAAAAGTCTAGGCTGATGATGAATTATATTCTTGACGAAAATTGTCTATTGTCGTCTTCAAGACTTTCGTGATTCACTAAATGATTCTTATCAGTAAAGGAAGCGCCTAATACTATCATAATCTTCACAAAAGTGTCACATTTATCAAATAATATTTTCGAACACGATTATTGTTAAATAATACTGGCGATATGATAGCCAAAGATAGTACAAATATAGACATGTCGTACGCAATGGGTGATTCACTTGATTTACGAATCACGCGACGCTTTTGACATTTACTGATCAGATTTCCATTATCGTGTATTTTGGGTTGCGCACGGCCATTTCAAAGGGATAAATTCAGTGTTTCTATCTTATCTGTGTGCACTAGTTTGAAAAGCAGCTCTACCTTTTGCAAATCTGGATAAATATTAATAGCTACATCTAAAATGTTTTGATTATTTAGGTTATTTATTAGCGTCGCTTCACAGTAGCAAAGTTCAAGACTCCAGTGATGGAATTGTAATTTTTAGCTCTTCTAGGGCCTAGAAGAGCTAAGGTTAAAGGAAAAATAAAGAAGAAAAATAAAGAAAAGTCTTCCATAATAAATTCACAGCCTTCAAACAAATATGGAAAACACACTATAATACAACATTTAAGTTTGCTAGTAGTTGCAGTAGTTAGTTATTTTGAAGTCCCTTCTACAGAACTCAATCAAATGTAAATAAAGTGCCAGCAGGACGGCCATGCTACGTGTGTACGCATGGACTCACGGCATTGTCGCAGACACCCTGACGCCGGCGTTAAATAAAGATTTTATCTGCCAACCGCTCCGCAGCGCGGCAGCCAACGATATCCACGGTTGTAACTTCATAACGTGTTTATGCTTCGTTTTATGGACACAACATGTGTGATACAATCAAAAATAGATGTTTTCTATGAATCTTATTGAATGTATTTTTAAAGAGGTTTTAAAGACAACTTCTAGTCGAACATCAAGATAACATTGAATGAAAAGTAGTTTATCACCACGCTCTGATTTAATATGACATCAGACTTATGTCAACAAATCAATGCCATCCTTGAACCTGACAATCTCTCATCTATTCAAAATAGTAGATGTTTCATCAAATACAAAACCATGACCCATTTCAGACAAAGTTGTGCAAACGTACATACGTTTGCACAACTTTCGTAGTTTAGTTTCGTAGTTTCGTAGTTTTCGTAGTTTTTTTGTAGTATGTATGTACATACATACATACTACAAATTCGAATAGAGAAAACTGTAGCACCAACAACAAGAATAATTACAACAATTTAGTTTTTCTCTCTCTCTTACTCGAAAGTGGGTCCCTGGTCCGTGCGCCATTGCATTATGTAGATGATGCTATAATAATCTCGTACTTTCATCAATGGCGTAATTCAGTGGATTCGGTTGCCAGTTAAGTGGATTAGCTAGTGCATAATTAATGTCCAAGAAATACTTATTATCCGCGTATCGAATTGAAAGTGTCGACTGGCTTAGCAAACTGCTTTTGCGGAGCCAGTCTTGTAGTTTATCGCAAGGGTCTACTCTAGGACTTTTATCTCGTCAAACTTTTCTACAGTGAAAACTAGTGAATGCAAACACATTTCCCTATAACTAACTGTGTCTGTGAAATATTTGATGGGTTGGCAAGCTTTTGTATTGCAAATACGAACAAGAGCTTTGTCGCAGTCCGGACTGTCTGGCGCAATGCGGTGTTTAGTTCGGGATTGCAGCAATGCACGGGAATATTGCAGACTAGTTTATTTATTATTATTCCTTTATTTCAGGCATCTGTGGCCCATACAAAATACAATACACAAATATTAAAAACTATAACTAACTATACTAATACATACAAAAATAATAACTTATAAACTAGGACACACAAAGTGACGGCGTCAAATTACGCTGCGCGGTGTCACACAGCCTGCCGCGAAAACGTCGGTAAACTACACCCTTCGGCCAAAACTCTTCCTTTAGGACCAAGTCGAGATGTTGTGTTGGAACCCGCACCACAAACGACTTGAAGTTGGTGTTGTGACGCTGCTCCAGCTTCTCAGTATTTACCCAATACTCTTTTTCTGTCGCTCTTAAGTTTCTCTTCTAAAACAAAAACGATGTTATCTTACGACTGCACAATGCACGTCTTTTCTTGCAAATCGTTTCTCTGTTTCACTCACATTTTCGAAGGGTTAACAAGCTCCATCGGCACGTACGTAATTAAATCAAAGCGATATCGTCATGATATACAAACGGAATTCAGAATCATGTCGCTCCACACACCCTGGTAGTGAGTCACGAGAAATGCACTCTAAAACTAGAACATTATAACATCGCAACATCACGTTCCCACGGATCGGCAGTTGTTACAGGGCTGACGCCATGAATTTTGATGAACAATTATGTAAACAAAATTTCGGGACTTCATGGCTAACTGCCGTAGCGCAGATATTCTAGAACTCTCCCACGTGTTTCACGCTTAGCCAACTTGAATCGGAACAGTAAACAAAGCTTGGATTTTGCGTGCTTATTAGCTAGAATGGCTAGCTTTATTTTTGGAAATTTTGTTTTGGTGGTTACAAGCTGGCTTTTTACGTTGGAACCAGATGCTTTGTTTTGCGTAAGTATTTGAAAGACTATAAACACACATATGCCTTTCATGCGCCAATGAATTCAGGCAGCATTCCACGTTAAGTACAAAACTTTCTTTTATTCTGGTATTCAGTTTGATGACCGCTTTCTTTGTCATTATAAAATCTAATTCTTGCGTGAAGAGGCTGTAGCCACTATGAAAGTCTGAACTGTTTCTTTTCTACTGAACTTCTTTTTCCCATGGGTAGAAGCCAAAAGAAAGTTTTTCAAATAAATTGCTGGAATACAGACTCCGATTTTGTAAGGTTAACTTTTTGTTCTAAAAGTGATTAAGGAGTCCCTCAGAACCAAATTAACTGGTTTGCCAGCCCTGATGTAACGCAACATTGCTAAGGGCTGGTTGTTTATAAATGTAAAATAAAATGAACACAATGACTCATATCAATTTGCATTTTTTGCCTTCTGGCTTCTCAGTATCCCATCTCGCCACGAATGATATCACACAACAAGCTATGCCAGACATCCAAACTATGCTATACCATTTACAATATCAAAATATCTTACTGACTTTTTATGACTAACCATTACAAAATAACTGACATAATAGATTCAATATTTTCGTATAGATAAGATAAAAGTACCCACAACTATTCCTAATTTTATGCAGTACGTATGTTCGTATTCCATTCCCCTTCTTGACCAGACAATTAAATTATCGTGTGCTTATCTGTTTTGTCATTCAATTAACAACAGTCGGTGTTACAAAGCTGTGAGAAATAAAAACAAATCATTACCTATCACAGCTAGCGATAACCCGGTAAAGTCGTCCATGTAGAACGCAGCAACGGAGACGTCCGGCCGCGGTGACTCATCAGACTAGAATGACATCGAACGCGCGAATACTTTTTATAAAATTCTTTTTTTTTTGTCACATTCGCAGCGTTTGACAGCAAGGCCATACTGCCAACACGTTAAAATTTTGACGTAACCACACGAACTGAGCGATGTAATCATGGTAACCTCGGTGGGGTTACACAAACAAAATGTTTGTTTACGCGTAGTTTACTGCGTTTCTAGTTTGTCGTAGTAATTGTTTTAATGATCGTAGGTAGGGGTCGGAGTGGCATTACGTCTCGGCGACGTTGGCTATGAGCAGCACGCCCTATTGGACACGTGCTTGCAATATAACATCGCAATCGTCATACACACGGAGCCGTCACTTTTCTCCTTCATCGTAGCACGGCTATCTGCCAAGGTCTTTGTGTGATGCGTGATCTTTAGCAGGATCTGAAATAGTTTGTGATTTGGTAAGGTGCCTATTTACCTTCTGGTTCTGGAAAGGATTGGAACCTTAGGGTCATTACATCAATGCAGGACACGATAACTCCGATTATCTAGGTAACCATCTAAATAATCTGACTTATCGTGTCCAATAAACCAAGTCCACACTTGCTTTCACGACAAAGACGAAAAATGATACGTAAAAGAACAGCCATAATCTGCTACATCATAAAATAGTACCGCAAAAATTTCAAAAACCAGTTCTACAACGCCAAAAAAATCTTTCATCATCAGAGCTAAACGGTATAATCCAATCCGCTAACCAATAACCAGTTTGTTTACTACAACAAGTCAATAAAATATAATGTTGGTTACTCTTAAATAACAACTCGGTATGCGATAACTAGTCGCATAGTTGCAAAAGGTCTACAATACAAAATAGGTCAAACAAATTATAATGCTTTGCGAATACTAATAAGCCGACATCCGACATTAAAACGTGCGGTTTTTTATTTTGTTTTCTTGAGGTTTTATCATGGGCTCATGTATATCACAGACGCTAAGTCAGACAAACAATACCAAATTGGCGACACTATTATATCATCGAGGTAGGTAAATACGATAATATAATTCGTGGTAATTCAGACTATATCTAGAAGAGATAACGGTCATAATCATAGTTGCAAAATGTTGTCTCATATAGTTGTTTTATCTCACGGGTGCGGGCGAGCCATAGTTGTGTAGGTACAGTTCTGGTCAAATAACTTTGCCCCTCTGAAGTTAGCCATTTGCAAAGATCGCGCAGGTGCAGTCACGTAGACGGGAGCAAGCGGGATGCAAGCATGCATCGAACGTAAACGAGCGACTGAGACATAAAATCGCGCCGCCATGATCCCCGCCTCCATGTCTCTTGCGCATACGCAGTTGCAGTTGTTCGTAATTTTGACTACTGCGCAGCCACTCGTAGTGCACGTTTTCTTAGTCGCTGGACAAACAAAACAGACGTCGTAAGACGAGGACGGGGTGCGGACAGGGCACAGACGGGGCGCCGTCGCGACTTTTTAAAACACATAGAAAAGACGGCGCACGGACGTGACGTGGTTAATTGTGGTGGTGTAATTGTGTGTGACAGCGACGCGCGAGTCCCGGCACACGCGCCCACCCCCCCGCACCCCCGTTCTCGCCTGTCCCTCGTCCGCTCGCGCCCGTGACCCGTCCTTTCTGTATGTTTTACAATAAGGCGCAGACGAGTAAGCGTCGTGTCCGCACCCTGTCCTTATGCTTTGCATCGCGACGCTTCTATACATTTGGTATGAAAGGGACGCGGCGGAAGAGACATGTCCGCGCCCCGTCCTCGTCTTGCGTCTTTTCTGTGCGTCCAGCTCCTTAGTGTGCGTAAGCTTGTGTCAGTCGCTCCCAAGCTTACGCACACTAAGACAATATGCGCGTACATTTACCTACACAACTATGGCTCGCCCGCACTCGTGAGATAAAACAACTATAACACAGCATGGTAAATAATGAAGCGATGGTGCAGTTTAAGCAGAAGAATCCTCCAATGAAAGTAGGTATTGTTTTTTTCCGTCGTCGTCAGACCGATTATGAATTTATTACCACTATCCTACTAATATTATAAATGCGAAAGTTTGGGAGGATGGATGGATGTATGTTTGTTACTCTTTCACGCAAAAACTACTGATCGGATCTTGATGAAATTTGGCACAGAGGTAGATTATGGTCTGGAATAACACATAGGAGTTTTTATCCCGGGACTATGTTCCCTTGGGATAATAATCGGGCGGAGCCGCGGGCGGCAGCTAGTGTTTAATAACTTATCCGTCTTATCTAGCCGGACACTCCCAAACCGGGTGACGAGTGAGTTACTTCATGCAAGTTACTACAAAACTGGGTTACTTACGATACTGTTTCAATAACTCGAGATCGGAATACTGAGAAACTCGTTGAATAAATCAACAGCTAAAATAGAACGATTAATTGCTCAAATTATTGTTTTATCTACTAACAAACTCGTAAAAATGTTATAAAAGTATGGAATTGGATCATTGCCCACGTAATGATTGATTTTGCACCTGCAATTGAGATCATAGACAGAGATACGGGGCGGACTAAAGCTATTTCAATTTATAATTGACTATTTCGAAACTAGGCACTGGTGTTGGTCAGAATTAAATGCCGTTTGAAAACGTGACAGGTGCTCCGCAATAGAGTGAAAAGATCAACAGCACTTTAAAAAAAATAGCTGTCTCCAAACTGAATTTCCAGGAAACTCCACAAAGACACAGTAGTCGTAAAATCACGAAATTGGAAGACAACCAAGACAGATTCGAGATTAGGGGAAGTCGTAACTCTTCAAATAATCGTAACGCTAAACTGATTATTGTCCTGCTCTTTATGGCGCCATATCTGTCTAAAATAGTCAACGGGTAATTTCTGGGAACCTTGCACTTGAGCATACATTGATGCTCGTTCCAGGAATAGTTTGCATATTTCTTGAGTGAAGCGAAGACATCATAATTCATATGCACAAGGTCTCACTGCACTCTCATCCGAACCCATCTTATAATTTGTCCAATGGTAAGGTCTTGGGCCACGGTGTGCCCTTCACGTAACCCCACTTAGTGTAATTGCCTGCAATCCTTTTGATGTCGACGACCCACCTGTCTGCTTTTTGACCTAATATTGCCATTTAGGTTGGGCAGTGGGAACATTATACGAATAACATCAGTTTTTTGTGTATTTGTTTTTGATAATGGAAATAATAAATTCATTTTAATTAACCAAGGCATTTTTTGTAAACTCTTTAATTATCTACGTACTGCTACAAACAAATGTCATTACCCTGGCAATAAAACGACTACAACCTATTACAGCTTTTCTGGTAATTCGAAAAAATGAGTTTTAGAGCTACAACGTCAAACAGTATTTGAAATAATTTCTCACAAGTTTCTTGTCGCATTCTTGAGCCTTACATTTAAAGCACTATGTTTATTTAATACACCTGGCTATATTTAAATTCTATTTTTGCTAAGAATACTCAATCTTTCAATTCAAAAATAAAATCAAAGTATGGATTCTGGTTCGAGTTATTTTAGAGTGCAACAAAAAGTAGATTTTTTCTCAAATAAATTACCCGGAGATAGCATTTCGGCGCCGACTAATTTATGGTTTTAGAGCGTCGTAAGGAATTCAGCGATCACTTTATCATCATTAACAGACGTTATGCTTGTACTATAGAGCTGCAGAGCTTTGACTTCTGATTGATCGTGATTTTGGATTGTTTCTCGATGATTTATATCGATGTTTTATTATAACATCAGGCTTCTGGGCCTGACTGATGTTCTTCAAAGCTGAATTACCCAAGCTTTTGGCAGTATTGGCTTTCTTGCTAAGTTTAATGCACAAGTTTCGGATTCATCGTTTTGTTATCTCCAAGAAAATCACCATCAATCATTTTAGATCTACGAATATTACCAATATGATGATATAGATTCCTAATATATTTTAGAGCAGTATGTCATCATTCTAGAAAACGAATAACCTTTCGACTATTTTCTGATACAATCCCGAAATCATTTCGCTTCAGTCGACACCTACGGGTGATTACGAGGTAGAAACAACAGATTTTAATATATTTGGAGCAGAGAAAGTGAAAAGAATTTCAGACACCACAATTGAGCCTTCCGACCTACATATTAGAGGATATTTAATTAAATCTGATCGTGAATATAGACCATAGTAATAACTATTATAGCATTGAGATAGAAGTTGTTTGAAGTCACTCAAAACAAAACAAAATTAGAGTGAAAAATATTTAGGGCAAAGCTGAGAATTTATGTAGGAACCGAGATTTAGGCTTCTGCTAAATAGATTGCGCACGGGTTGCTCTACGAATTTTACTTTTGCTAACATTTTATATTTTTAAACTAGGTAGTTTTAAAAGCATTTTGGTTTTGTAAGATATCAAATTATTCTTTCGCTAGTTTAAGACGGGAAGATACATACACTGCTGAAATTTTAAAGAGACAAAATTAAAAACTTATGTTGCCTTAATAAATAAATAAGGAAGCTACTCAAAAAATACTCCCTAAAAAGGAAAGCCAAGCGGGACAGTCCAACAATATTATTATATTGTTGGTCTGTCCCGCTTGGCTTTCCTTTCCTTTTCTTGTCGCAGGATATATTTATCCTGCGACAAGAAATACTTATCTTACACAATAGAGGTATGCGGAACAGGGTGTAAAGTCCCGCAAACCTCGGGTTGTTGTGTCTGGTGGGCAAATGCCCGATAGTTCATATTCGGACTGTTGTGTTCAAAACGCACGGTAAACTCTGATCCCGCGATGCAGGGTTTCGTTCAGTTAGTTTGCAGCTGGCGGGATATATGGCGTGGCGGTTCTGTTTTGTTGTGATGTAGATTTTGCTACATTGTTTTTTTTGGCGGCATTGAAACCGCACAAAAAACACCATTTTAGTCTCCTAAAATGAAGTAAACTCAAAGCCATGCGGTCAGCCTTCAATAACCAACCTTTCGGTCACTATTACGGCCATTTATGCATAAAATGATTCAAGTTATTCTGCCCAGCTATCGAGAACGGTCTTGATAAATAACTTACGTCTGCTAAAAGTCCTTGGACCTAGATATTTGAACGGACGACACTGATTTCTATTAGTTTTCAAAGAGTTATAGATAATAAATCACATCAGCCGCTAAGGTTTATTCCTCGAGTAAAGGATTTTTAACTGCTTTTAAAAACGAGGAGACCATACGGTGAACCGTCTAATCGAAACCTGAATTTGCAAGAAATATCAACCCTAAAATGATACGTCTTACGTCTTTTCTGTGTCCAGCGCCTTAGTATTCAGCCGCTGAACACACAGAAAAGACGTAAAACGAGGACGGGGCGCAGACAGGGCACAGACGGGGCGCCATCGCGACTTTTTAAAACAATCGTAGAAAAGACGAGGCACGGACGTGACGTGGTTAAGCGACTTACAACAAAAACAACCGTTTCTTCTCTCACTAAGAAAACATTTCAAATCTGTTAAAATTCCATTCGTTATACTTACCACTCTAATTACGGGAACAGTAACCACCATCTTTTGATTCAGTAAGTTATCCTTTTCTAGGATATCAATAACCATATCTTGGCAGTAACGAAAGAAAACATGGATATCATAGTTTTCGTTAAGTGCAAATTGTCGGAGCCGGTGGAAGGCAACTGGTTAATTAATAGTGCACGTAGGCGGCATATCAACCTGTCAGTACCAGGTATTGCAATATTTGTGCCAAATACGGTATAAATAAACATGACTCCTAGACACGCCGAATTTTCGTATCTGCTCAGCGAATTACAAAATCAAACATGAAGTTGATTTTAGTTTTGAATTGTTGAATGCGCATTTATTTATTGTTGTTTGAATAAGGTATTTTCGCGCAAATATTCTTGATTTATTGATAAACGACCTAGGTTATGATCAAACTTTGATCTTTAGACTGTATTATCTGGAATATCGTCTCTTTTTTACCACATGACCCATATATGTCCAGAATATGCCTATACATCTACACTTTATTGTACTCCATTGACGCTGCTAATAACGTATCCTACTAAGCCCAAATTATCCAAAATGTCAACCATCGACTCGAAAATAAGCAACACGTTTAAATAATTTAAATCTCCATATTCAATTTTCTTTTGCAGGTAAACGAAGTGATATTCGTGTGCAAATATTTGCTGTCATCATTTTGCATTTTATCTTGAAGCTTGCCTTCTTCAGTGTCATGTAAATTAAGTCTTAAATAAGCGTGAAGTAGTGATGTCCACGAATGTGCATTAGCGTCCCGACTTTCTGTACTTGCAATGCTTGTGAGTTACCTTCGAATATTGAAAATCACACTTCTTAAGTTATTGCAACTAAACTGAAGATGTTAACCACAAGGTCTCTCCTTTTGGTTGGACAATTTTTGAGCCATTTCCATCCCATGACATCTAATGATCACCAGAGAATGGGCAGCAGTATTCTCTGTACATTGCTACAGCTACACTGCTATCGCCAACCCGCCTGTCAAGCGTGGCGATTATGGCAACCCCCCCCCCTCCCCCCACATTTGGGGAAAGTCAACGCTTTTGCCCAAAAGGATCGCATAGGCATCAAATACTTAATACGAAAAAAGCTTCTAAAAACTGTTGAGATCTGAATATAATAGCTTATTGTAGAAAAAAACTCTTTCTTGTCTTCGTTTTTCAAATATTTTTCTAGCAATCAAAGATTTTCCTCAAGTCTCTTACTACACAGCTGCACTGTGTAGTGATAGAGTTGAGCTAATTGGTTTCGCTATTTGTTTATCCTCCGAAGATTGCTATTATAAACATAGCAAATATTGTGCGGCCAGGCATTATACACTTGAACGATTACGAAAGAAAGTCTGACGAACCAAACGAGGCTTATATTGTAGAACTAAAGGACGGTAATAAACAACCACTTGGAACAAAAGTTCAAAGCTCAAAAAGACGATCCAAAAAATCACAACAGCACAGACAAGCTCAAGACCGTTTTCAAAAACCCGAATGCAAATTGGCAGGTAGAGAAGCCCATTAATAAAAACGCAACCTACTCGTACCCCTATAATTTCGGAAAGCAGCGACCCGAATCGACAAAAAACACGTTAAAAGACAAACGCATCGCTCTCGGATGGTTCTCGGTATGTGTGTCAATTAAGTTGACCTTAACAGATACATTATTAAAATTTGCAAGCGAGCTGCCTTTTGCAGGTTTTAACTAACCTAATTGGAGAGGCGAGAGTCGTAATTAAGTGTGTTTTTCATGGAAACTGCTGCATGTTCGATGGCGTGATGGTTCTAATGATTTTGGACAAATGCGGTTGAAGTCCCGGACAATGAGCACCTGTTTCCTTTTTATTTTCTCAGTCTTGGATTTTTGCGACAGCTGCGTACAGCGGCGTGTGAAGTGTGAATAGCATCAGTAAGACAATGTTTAATATCACGGCACTGGTTTTCGTACTCCAATAAAGGAGAATGAAATCATGAAATGCTAATTCAAATCATATAGGAATAAGTTTCTAGATCTTGGCATTACAGGTTTATTGGCGGATGCCTGTTGTGAGAACAAGTCTACAAAAAGAAAAGGGGAAACTATAGAATTGGTTAAATGGAGCATCTTTCTAAGCCTGCCATTGAATAACACAAAAAAAACACACTGATCAAACGGCAGCGTCCAATTTAAGATCTTCACTAGGCGAAAACAGCAAGCCAAGATCATTTCTTTATTTATTCAATACACAAAACAAACAAACTGAAACAAAAACTATGATATTTTCTGAATCAACACATAAAAAACATGATGAATGCGACAACGCAGCCGAAGGTCGGCTTTGGCAATACATCAGAGTATCAAACGCCTCCTTGCGTCAGAATTGAATCTTGGTGCTTAGCTCATCGCGACCGGTTTGTGCATCACGACATTTTGTTGACTATTCGTTACTACTTCTACCTGCTGGCTAAATATCATTATTGTACAATGCTAAGCTCTTGGCGTGGTTGTGGGTACTGTGTATTCATTTCTCCCGTCTCTCACATTCTTATTATGAGTGAGATCGTCGATGTGTGTTGTCGTGGCGAGCATTCGGTTTCTTCAGCCACTTTCCTTTGCTCACGTTTTATTCTTATGTTCATCATCACCGTGCTTCTCCTGCCAGTAACCCATTTTTTTTGCGAGTCACAGGTTCTCTTCTTCCATTCATCTGTAACAACTGTCATCTTACCTGATTTTTTTTATATGGCCACTTGCAGATCCAGCACGCCAGAGCTATCAACTGCTTAACCGGACTATGCTGTGGTGACCTCAAATGAATTTAAGACCCCAGCCAGGGCTAAAAAGCTACTAAATTAAAACTACTGTACTGACCGCTCGCTAAGGGCATCCCCTGTGGGATACGGACCTCGGCTTAGCGGTGTCATTTCGGGGGGTAGCAAGGGACAGGCTGGGTCGTATTATTATATAGGGGGTTTAAAGCTAGTGGCTCAGCGACGCGGGCTGGCTCGTTAGGCAAAAGTTGGGGAGGGTGTTATCTTACTATTAAAATTCATTACATTTATAGTCTTCATCTTTCTCACAATCCATCCATCGGTTCCGTAAACTGCTCCTCCTCTTATATTCTATAGCGCAGTTTTTTTTTGTTCTAACTGAACACTCGGAATCAAATCTAACATTAAATTACACACAGCGTTAAATCGTACATTTCTTTCCGTTCTTGGTTGGAACAAAAACTATTTTGAACACGCTACAGCTGTTTACAATTTGTCCAAAATCCACAGTCGAGTTTATAGGGCTTGTTTTCAAGATTTAACAATAACAAACACCCCAAAACTAAATACACTAAGTAATTATACAGAAGTCGGTAGGTATAATTATGTACAGCATATGCAGTTAGGGAAAAAAACAAAGGGCATTTAGATAAATAGCTTTCAAACTATAATATGTAGTGCTAAGGCTGTTTACCAATAACAAGATCATAATCAATGTTATTTGGTTTTCGCTAATTATTTTTTCCAATTCTATGCTATCAGTAACAGTAATAAATCAACTTATATTCTCATTATTTATCATCACTTTAACCCATCATAGTTCTTTGTAAGACCTAGGACTACCTACTAATTAATAACGCCAATGACAACGGCCTGAAAGGAATGTCATTACCCAGATGCCTCTGGACCCACGGGAAGTATGTAAGGAATGTTCAGTCAGTATTAAACTCGACCGTCTACCTTATGACGTAAACCAGGTATGTTTTCGTCCGACAGCCAAAACAAAAAAAAAACTTCTTTAAAACAGAACACCACAATTTATAAAATGATAACTTGCATAGCATTTCAGAAATCAAAATGTTTACAAATCATTTGATGAATGTAAACCTAACAAAGTATGCCAAGATATCGGAATTATAGCTGTCTCAGAAAAGTTCTATTCTATGAAAAAAGTGTTTACAATTCAAAAGCATGAAATCCGCGGAAGCCGTTGCGCTGAATGCTGGGCAGTTGATCCAGAACTCTCTGTAACGGAACTTCTTGATTTAAAACAAGTAATGTATCGCCTTGTATTTTTTGCAATAATTCAGCGAGGCTAACGACCTTCATGGACGACCAAAATTACGTCAGCCGTGCAATATAATAAGGTTAACGACTTCGAGACATTTTTGAGCCCTTTTTGATGGTGTGTGATACGAAATCTTTAATAAAAAATCTAATATCTTCACATGCCTGGCCTAACACCGGTCTTGCAGGAGGATCGACAGGTCCTTCAACTCCCAATTCATTTTAGCGAACACTTGGGTTTTCAACTTATTTGTTTCATACTCCTCCTGCCCTCATCCAAATGTATTTGAAGAAGCATCTTCTTCCAGCCGTTACCTTTTACACTACCTCTTCATCGTCTGTTTGACTTTACTCTATTCTTATCCTCAGCTGACAGTTGAGATAGCGAGTAACTAGATGTGGAACAGATTGAGTTCCACCCAGGAAATAACCAGCTTTTGAAGCCTAACGTTCTAACTGACATATGAAACCGTCAACAACTAAAATACAAAACCCTTGGACAATTCAGGCGTGTCGTGTACGTATGTAACCAGTAATCATACAATTCTATGTTCAAACAGTTTCCATTGCCTCGTCAAGGTATCAGAAGTCGGGTATGTCGGTTACCTCAGGCCGTAAACCCGATTGGTCTCGAGCGATAATTAGTATGTTTGTGCAACATTTTACAACCGCACGACTACAAAGACCATCACCACGAATTTAACGACGAATCGGTGTCTATTGAACGCTTTCAAGCATTTAACGACGGTTACTGGAAATTTATTTAGTGAATGTACGCTCCATTCTTTTCGCGCTTGCATAGATTTCTAGCAATGATACAAAATTACGTACCTATGTTGTAGTTTTGTAACGAATTTCAAAGGAGGTCGCGCTGACCTTTTATAACGTTCTCAATGAAATATTTTCTCATTAAAAATCATAGAATTTTCAACTTCCCTTCCAAACATATTTAGGTGCCAACATCGTTTATTATAATGTTAGAAATATAAGAAAAATGTTCCGATGACAACCGTGACGAAATGTTAAATGAGAACACATTAGGGTTGGATATTTTATTTTAATGCGAGAGAAATACATGGAATCGTGTTGAGGACTGTTCCGTTTTCGAAGTACATGATAACAAAGCACCAATAAACGTTGTATCACGGTGGCAGCCCTCACAATCCAACAATTATTATGTCCGAGTGCGTGCGCCCGCGCCGGCGCGAGTGTCCGATTTCATTCATCGGCGCTTGGGCACCAACAAACAACAATGAACGCTGCGTATAGAAGCGAGGGTGACTGTGAACTTGTTAACTGGCTGTGGGCATGCTGTACTTCCTTTGCGACTATGTTAGACTCTCTATATCTCTCTTTTGTCTGTGATATATTCTGATACAAGCTTAGTTTTGTAAGCTTCTTCATCAAAGCAGAATTTAAATATTGAGACCAGAATTTGATTCCTGATCAATATTGGAATGGAGTAACGCTTTACGTCTTCGCATATTCCCACAAAAATCGTGAATATACAATTTTTTAAATCCAGCTAATTAGAATCTTTCATCATCAAAGAAACATTGTTGGATATACAGAGCTATCAACATTAAATACAATACAGCGTCTCTAAATCCTACAGTTTCCATGTAACTGCATATTAAACGCTGTAGTACGCCGTCTCAATTACCAGTCATTAACTTGATGACGTCACAAGATATTTGTCTTTAAAGTACCTAGGAGCAGACTTTAAAGAGCACTAGTGTTCAGTCTTGAAATAGTTATTTTTACAAAAGGTTGGCAAAAGAGAATTCTCCCAGGAAGGACCAAATGGATGCAATGAAAAATAAAAGAGCCAATGATCTCTTAATTGAGGATGTCGAAAAGAGTTAAGTAGACTTAATTGAGCCGGAAAACGGACCTTCGCTGAGGCCGGAATTAAGCACACAAGAAAGAGGTCTTTAATAGTATTGCCGAAACAATTTAATGAGATTCAGTTAGGTAACGACAATTAAAACAATTAGGTTCGCTTAGGTAAGAAAGTTCCCTCAACCACCATGTGAATTCTGCACCATGCTTCAATGAACTTACGTCACACATTTTTATTTGCAGCGTTTAAAACTATAGTTTTTAGTGCGCACTTTAGAGTAATCTTTACACCATCTTTTTATGGTGCACGTGCGCCATACGAGAATTGAGTACCCCTTTATTTCTTCCCGTAGATACGGAGCCAAGAAAGGCGTAAAAGGGGTCCTTTATAAATATGAAATGCGTCAGCTAGTGCTGAATCATTGATTAAAAAAGTGTTTACATGATATGATACTATGTCTGATTAGTATTCCACGGAATCTTGCTTACTTAGTTCAAAAATGACACTTTACTATATCGAGCGTTGCTTCAGATTCCACAACAGGGCCTCCTGAGCATTCAATGCGGTAATAGTTAACATATTTTGCAGTGTACAGTTCTACTGTTACAGTACGTCTTTAGTTTAAATAAATGTGAAATGTTTCACTTATGCTGACAGACTAGAGACAAGCTGTTGAAGAACGCGACGCCAGTTTCCAGGATCGGATTTTGGCATGGATTTGGCAATCGACCCCCAATGCCAACAACGATTGCATAACGGCGTCGTTTTCCCCTGCAAGCTAGAGTGGAGTAAAATGTCCAGGCTTTTGGAAAAATGCAGAACTTGTGGCGAGATAGAAAAGCGAGTCCTCCATCATCTGATGTCGTAATGTAATCGTATCCTCTCGTTCGGTGTACGAATGAGACTACTTACGTCCTAATTGAGCCCATAATTCACACAATGCACAGTCTAAGGACTCTCGCACATAGCCGAGCGTGTGTATCAGGCGTGAAGGGCATATACTACGGAAACCGGTTTCTCTGAGAGTGGAGGTAGCTAACTGTTTTAATCACATTTATTTTGTTGCTATTGTTTGCTGGTAATTTGTATACATATAATTATGTTTTGGGAAAACATACTTTTAACAGAGAAAAATAAATCGTAGAATGTCGTTTTTAGTGTCATGGTTTCTAAATACAAGTTATTATTTTTCATGCATGTAAACACATTTAATTTTAACAGCTATGCTACGATTCTGTGGAAAGAAAGAATTATACCAAGCCGCAAAAGAATGGAACCACCATGTCCTGTTAGAGATGAATAAACTGTAGATATGCCACGAATGGTGATTTTGCTGAATACTGAATATTCGGCTTGGCTCTCGGCTGAATTCTGAAGCGTCAAATGTTTGGCGGCCGAATATTCGGTGACACTTAGTACATTTCGCGGGTGACAGTTTCCGACCTGCATTATTGAAGTGTGTGCAGTAACTACCCCGCGGGCGTATTTGTTTCATTTGCAAGTAGTTCGTGTCACAAACGCATTATTTGTTGATTTTTACATAAAATTGTGATAAGTTGAAACTATGCTTTTCATGATTTAGTATTCGGTATTGCCGAATGGTTCGCAATATATGGCCGAATACTGAATAGTTGCCGAATATTCGTGGCATCTCTAATAAACTGAACATTACCTAGCTTCAGAAACCAATAAATACCTACACAAGGCCCGCCGTCGTCCTTCTGACGAAGGCCTCCTGGTCCAACAGCACGGCGGCACTCCCCGTCTTGGCGGGGGTACTGCCTGCCGACCTTGAAGCGCGAAGGGCGAGGCTGTTGTAGCCAAACGGCAGCAGAGATGAGAAACGGAGGATAAGGGTAGGGAATTGCATCGGTTCTTCCCTGACGTGGCGGCAAGGCTCAAAGCTACTTGGATCCAGCCGGGCTACCAAGTCTTACTTACTCCTGACTGGGCATGGATGTTTCCGAAAGAGATTTCATGAGATAAAGCTTTGCGAGGTCAGTGTGTTACTGCGGCGAGGATGACGAATGCTTAGACCACGTTCTGTGGAGATGCTCCTTGTATGATGAACAGCGGCAAAAGATGATTAATGGGATCTCGCGCTTCGAGAAGGGACCAGTCTTCTACGGCGACCTGAGACATTTAATTTTGGGAATTCTAAATTCATCATTCTAACCTCGACGACGGAGCCCTGCGAAGCGGGGCTCCTATTCCTGTCAGCAGGGTTTAATTCCTAGATTCCTAGGCCCATCACCATTTTCTTTTATTCTATCTGTATTTTCCCACAGCTGGGCAAAGGTCTCCTCATAGCTACGTATCGTAAACTAAAGTACTTTGTTTAAAAAGTCACATTGAAACAAAGTTTTTTTAAACCATTATGAAGATAGACAAATACTAAGTTAATAACCTACCTACTTAATTGTCCTTTGTTTGTGGTAGTCATATCAATATGCTGCAATGTCATGCAGTCACTGGGCAGTTATGTCTCATACTTGAATTGAGGATAGGAATTGTCCATGCAAATCATAAGTTTTTATGTGGTATCAGCTGCCATACAAGGGGCTTTATGGCATTAAGTGGTTTCGCAATGAGGATGTTTATTTATTATTTTATTTGTAGGTAATTTAATTCATTGTTGTTTCTTTTTCATTTAAAAACGAACTTTTTCCCGTGGTTTCGCACCCTCACGCTGAGATATGCGTGAGGGTGCGAAACCACGGGAAAAAGTTCACGGGAGCAGTGCGTTTTTACAGGATAAAAAATAGCCTATGGCATACAGCGAGTCTCGCTTTAATAAGTGAAACCATGTACGGAACCTGAGGGCCAATTTCTACTAATTTTTAAGCAACATTCATATTCGTATCTCAGTCGCAAACTGTCAAAAATGTAGGGAATGAAGGCTTTTGACAGTTTGGGATTGACATGCAAATGCGAATGTTAATTAAAAAATTAGTAGAATTGGTACTCAGACCAGTACTTCCAGAGATTACCTTTAATAATAATAATAATACGTTTATTTATTAGACATCAGAGCCTAAACCACCACCTCTTAAAGCAGTATTACTTTAACATTACTTCCAGTGGGAAAGAGACGGAGCTATACGTCCTGAATAGCTCCGTCTCTTTCCCACTGGAAGTAATATTGAAGTAATACTGCTTTATGAGTTAGTGGTTCGGCCCCTGAGGTCCATGGGTTAGTAACATTACTTTAAGAAACAATATTTTTTAAGGTCCCGGATAATAGCATGGTTCCTGCGGTTTGACCCACGGTTCTGAAGCTGCTGGAAAATGCTAGCTAACAATAACTTTTAAGTAATATCAGACATCGAAAGAACATGAAATTCACATACTTGTCAATGCTATTACAATAACAGATGTGCTGTTAATTTGGTCACATCACCTGAATGCAATGATCACAACCGCGAATAACGTGACATAACAGCCTGTCCATTCGTGTCTTGTTAATGTCTAATTGATGTAGTTTCACTTCCTGAGGTCATTTGAGATGAGATGAGACTATGTTCATGTCTTTTGAAAAAAGGATGGCTTTTACCTATTTGATGTAGTTATGTTTTATGCCTGCATAAAATCTCGTCTGTATTCTTTTTTTTATTTATGAATGGGCTAGCTCTTGACCTCCATCACGCCTGATGGAAAGCGATAGATGAGGTCCATGATGAAGCGAGCGTGCCCAGAAGATGCCTTGAGGCACTGGTACTCCCACGCGTCGACGAAACACAGCAAGCAGCTTGACGCCGAACTCCGGTGGGATGGTGGTCGCGAACCAGGCGGGTGTTAGCCCTACCACCGCAAGGGAAGGATTGGCCAGTCTTATAAGTTGTTAGTTGAGACTGTCCAGGATGCGCCGAGCGCTCGGTTCAGTTCTGTGTCTGATGGAACAAATTGCGCTACACGAGGAGGCTCCTTCATGCATCCAAAAAAATTCTTGAAGGGGTAACGTAGATGTGTGCCTATAAAGTTGTCAAAAAATAAAAGGCCTGTTTTGACAACAGGATACAACATTACTTTACTAGTAAGTATGAAAGAGACATGAAATGAATTTCTTTGTTGTATCTTGCTGTCAAAACGGGCCTTTTATTTTTGACAACTATAGTACTATCCTCAATAAGATTTCAAGTTCCATAATAATAAAGCCAGCCTGGGGTCATCACCCAAGCCCAAGTTCAAGATCTGAGTTCCTAATGAGAATCCTATTTAATACCTACTTTACACAGGTCCAGGATCCAAATCAGATCTGCATTAAACCTCCTCCTCTGTTTTCATTTAACCGATGTGTACATATTTTACTAGCTTTTGCCCATGACTTCGTACGCCCATATCCCGTTTTTTTTTCGTTCCTGTATAGCCTATAGCCTTCCTCATTAATGTGGCTACCATATACAAAAAGAATTTTGTATATGTATTGTATATAAACCAGAGATTAACGAGTACAAACAAACATACTCATAATACAGTAAACATACATATAGTAAGTATAGTATTATAGGTGCCTAAGCCTATACTCAAGAATTAAATTTTATATTGGAGCTAAGGAGTGGTATTAAAACTCTGTGTTTCCTGATAGCTACAACCAGGGGGTCTTTCAAGTCAAGAGTAAATAGTTTACTTCTGGACAAGCAGGCTTTTTTTTATGGATGGGAAGTCATCAAATGACTTCTGCTCTGGGTGGAGCGGCAGGAGTATCAGACTCTTACTAACTACAACCCATCCGTGTTCCTCCTCATGCCCTTTGCGTTCTAGGGCCTCGGTGACTCTTTCGAACTAATACTGCAAACAAGCATGCTTAACAGTCTACCACATCATCAGTTTCCAGCAGGTGAGATTGTAGACAAACATGAGAATATCAAAAAATAAAATTGCCACATAACTTGGCGAAGGTGTTCCTCATATTCTCATAATAGACTTTATCCATTTCTTTCTTTGATAACAAACTACCTAATCATTGCACCTGTACCTACGATAAATCAAACATTTCCGAAAAAATGGTGGAAGCTGTCCAAGTAATTTTACATGGATTTTTAGTAGCAGAGAGATTTCCAGACTACAAAGTTTAGAGAAACAACGAACTATGTAAACTAATTCGTGACATTCCTAAGAAAACCTAAAAAACTTTGGATGTCTTCAAAACTAAAGTGTACAGGCACTTGTGTATTATCATGTATTTAAAAAACAATGGCATCTTCAATAAGCTTTTCCTTAATTATTATGCAAACATCAAAGGAGTTGTTGGCAGTTTGCCCGACCACATACATATTATGAGTTTGCCACATTATATTATTTATAATGCACTTGCAGACACAAATTATGTTTTATTAACTCTGTGTCTCTGTCACCGCTATTCCAGAGAGTTGTCTATGAATTCAAGGACAAAACCAATTGAAAATAGATTATAAAACACTAGTCTGTTATTTTTATGTTTGAATATTATTTCATGATCTACAAATGAGCAAAACCTTCCAACTACCCGGATTTCCAAATTGTATTATCTATCTACCTACCTTCAGTACTTTCAACTACTCACAGTATAACAAAAGTTTGCTAACAAAAAGTTTCAAACTTTTATTTGTTTACTCTGCAATTACTTTATTAACTCTTTGGTAAGTCAAAAATGAAAGTTTTAAAATCAAGAATATGTCCAAGTTATGTGTTTGATTAGATGGCCTGCATTTGTCATCAAGCTCACAACTTTGGTGAGGTCTTAGCGATCTAAGCTGAATTATCATGTCCTCTAAAAACAATGCTCAGTTGTGTGAGGATGGCTTATAGCTGACCAGTGGCGCGGCTCGTGACGTAGTACGCGGCGTCGCCGAACACATTGCAGACGTATGATAGTGAAAATATCATAATAATTATTCTTAAAATACGCGAATATGATGTCACTGTCGCACTCTCGCCATGCGCTGCCTACGCACCTTATGTCACATTTAATCTTAGAGGGACAGTCTCTAATTGCAATGTTCGACCTCCGACATCACAGCCACTCTACAAACCACACATTTCGTAATAGGTCACCACTCAAAACAATAATACGCGGCACACTTTCGAAGGGTTAGGGAGTGACTTTAGCATACCATTACCCCACTGTCTCTATCGCGCTTGCCAACTAAACTATAAAAACAAACGAGACAAAATACTGTCAAAACTTTAGGAAATTATTTTAACTATTTACACACATCATAAACTGTTATAAACTAAGTTTTATCTATAAACTTGTATGCAGGCAGTACACTTACCGTATTCAAGTGAACATAAATCCAAAACAGATGTCAGGGTAAGTTTATTGACGAAAACAAGACACAAAACACAGAAAAAACACCTTATTAGATGGATGTATAAGCACAATGTTGTCACTTGGATGAACACAGCATGCACTAACACTGAGCACTAACGGGGACGCGACACTTAAACAATAAAGTTTATTTACGAAGGATAACACACGATATCACGCAAAATATCCAACACGTCTGTCGTATCACAATGAGTTGCGGCCATTTTGCTTGCTGTCGAAAAAGAAAGAGATGCACTCTGCCTGCCAACCAATCATATGGCTTGTCAGCTAATTGTCAGTCAAAGGTGCGCCATCTATTGCGTCGACTCGGCGGATTTAAATGGTGCGTTTTGATGAATGATTTTGTAAACAAATTAATTTGAATTTATTTTATTTTTTGCTCAATAGATTACTATTCAAATAAATTTAAAACCTGTAGTCTACAAACCATATAACAATTTATTTCGAAAACTTTTGTCTATTATTTTGTCAAAGAAATGTATTATAGATGGCGGTGAGGTATAATCTGTGACTTGGAAAATTTAAGCGCGACTTTTGGTTAATTTTGAAGCAAAAAACGTCAATTTTACTTTTGTTTTGGGAATCATTTTTACTAAAAATAATAAACAAAATGGATTTTCGGTGCAAATTTATAATATTTATAGTAGTTATGTCCACGGTATGTAAAATTGCACATAATATAAATGATAAAGTGTGTGTCATACACACAAAAAGTAAAACTTGATAAAAATACACATTTTATTTTTTATTTATAGTTCAACATCACTGAGTTTGAATGCAGTAAGAACAGTACGAAAAAAAGAATTGCAAACAAAAATAAAACACGCGGTAAATAAAAAAAAACCAGTAGGCTTTGTAACGTAGCATTTAGTTGCACTTTGTTTATTTCACCTCTACTTCGAGCTAGGATTTACAGCAATACACGTTTATAAGATAACTACTGCATGAAGTTCTATAAAATTCAATAAAAATGTTCCTTACCTTACCTACCAATAACTATAATTATTACACTAATCAAATTCAGATTTTAGAAACTGTAAGGGTGACTGTAGTAATCCTGCTGCTATTTTTCTTTTCTAGTATCCCCAGTTACTATGAGTACAATGGATTTTGGTGTATCGGCAGTGGTTGATAATGCAAGTGATGTGTTCAGGAAGCTAATCTCTAAAATGGTTGCAAAAAAGAAACTGGTTGGCCTGGAATCAGGGTGGTACTGGTAAAACCTGTGTGTAAATAAAGTTTTTGGTTCAAACTGTGAGTTCACTGGTTTCAGTCTCTAATGATTTTATTTCAGGAAGTACTTAGTAATAATAAAAAAAAAAGTTTATATTATTTCGGAGAAACTATATATCAATAATAAGTCATTCACAATTTCCATTATTTGATGTCAAAACAACTGAAGCTGGAGTATTAATATATAATCTACTCCTCATATCAAAATGCTTCTTCCTATGTCGAGCTAAACACGTATTACCGTTGAATTTACCATGACAGATATCACATTCTAAGTTTGACTGCGTATGGTGTCGCTTCACATGTTCAGAGCGACGAGAAGCAGACAAAAAGGACTCGTCACAAAATTCACATTTATATGGCTTTTCACCTGTGTGCGTTCTTGTGTGATACAGCAGAGACATCTTAGATACAAACTTGCCTCCACACTGTTCACATTCAAAATTCTTCTGTTTTGTATGTTTTATAATATGATCCTTTAACCGGCTCGTAGAACTGAGTTTCTTGCCACACCAACCACAAATCAATGCTTTACCGTTTTCATGTTCTAAGCGAATGTGAACTCTTAAAGCAGTTTTCTGTGCATACTTTTTTCCACAATAATCACAGCACAGCTTTGCTTCTGCATTTGACTTTCTCATTTTTTTGCACAATTTTTGCTTTATGTGGTTATTGAATGCTTGCTTTCCTTTATAAACCTTACCACATGTCTGACAGACAAGGCGAACTGTGGTGTGTCCTCGTTCATGATGCCTTAATGAATAAATGTTGGTGTATGTTTTGCCACAGTGGCTGCAGACCGCATTACAGTGACTGTGTTTTGTATGCTGTCTTAGCAGTTTTGGAGTCCCAAAACTTTTTGGACATTGAGAGCATTTAAAATCTTTGGGTGCATGCATTCTTAGATAGTGTTGTTTGATTTTCATGACTGATGGATACATTTTCAAGCATGCCTTACATTTAAGATTAGTTAGGTTATCTTTATCATGGACTATGTCATGAAGTTCAATATATTGCAAATTACTACTTTGTGTTCTTCTATGCACTGCACTGTTTATATTATCAGTGCTATTGTTTGACTCCTGTTCAAAATCAATAATTAAATGTTGGGAATCAATGTATAATCTTTGAAATCTCTTGTGTAATACAGTTTGATTATGGTAGTTCCGATGTTTATCATAATATAATTCCACATTATGGTTATTGGCATCTAGAGCAACAAATAATGACTTGTAATCATAGTTTTCTACACTTTCTTGGGTATGTTTCTGGAGGGAATTTAATGTACTGTGTAAGTGCTCTATATTTTGTTTGCATTTTTGAATAAACTTATAGCAGTTGATAACCATGCTTGTACACTTTTGGCAAATGATATTGTGAGCGGAAATGCTATCCAAAACCTGAAACATACAAAGCTAAAAACATTACGAAGGACTTGGTAGGTATCATGGAATGGAAGTTGGACTTTAGTTCTTTCCAATAGAAGTAGTTACTAGAATGTCGAGTAAATACTTATTATAGTAATAATTCGGTAACTCACTTTATCTCCTAATACAGTGTATATTATTTTGTACAATACTTCAGTAGTTTGGATATCAATGCGCAGAGAAACCTCATCATTAATATAAAAAGAGGTTTCATTTTCTCTTATTGCATTAAAGCACAAGTAACAGCAGTCCGATTTATCAGACAAAACATCACGTAGTATATTAGTTAAAATTGGCATTTTATCATTTATATTCCTCAATAAGAATATCCTTTGGTCAACTTTCTATCAAAGTATCAACCACAGAGTACATTATTATGTATCAACTTGACGTTGACGTATCAACTCTTCTCTTCTCTTGTCATCTCTTGTCAAGGAACTTATATTACAACCTGGAATGTGCACTGGCTGTTGATACGCGGTCCGAGCGAGATAGCTTTGCGAGAGCCCTCTGTCCCTTTCATTAGGGTGACCAACCAATATAATGTAGGTTGAGACTAATATAATAGGATATAATATATTAACCAATAATTTGATTCTATAAGTTAATAATAATTATGCTTTAAGGATGGATTAAAGTAAAACACATTAAACTATGTTTTATTATATCCTGGGGCCTAAAACGAGGACTGCAAATAACGGAATAATCCTACTAATATTATAAAGGTGAAAGTTTGTATGTTTGTATGTTTGTGTAACAATCAGGCAAAAACGGCTGATGGGATTCGGATGAAATTCGGCACACATGTAGTTCATATCCTGGAATAAAAAATAGGCTACTTTTTATCCCGTTAAGTGGCATGGATTAATGGAGACTGAGGTGGAAGTGGAAAGTCACAGCCGCTGCTGCCTTAGTACTTCAGATTCACAAGTACCAGGAGACCAGAAACATCAACTACCAGGAGACCAGAAACATGTCATAGTATTTTTGGGCTGGTATAATTATGTAGGTGTAGGGTAGGTGTAGGTACGGTGTAGGGAAGGTGTAGGGTAGGTGTAGGGTAGGTGTAAGGTAGGTGTAACGTAGGTGTAAGGTAGGTGTAGGGTTGGTGTAAGGTAGGTGTAGGGTAGGTGTAAGGTAGGTGTAGGGTAGGTGTAAGGTAGGTGTAGGGTAGGTGTAGGGTGGGTGTTTCCTGAGTAAAAAATCCTACTAATATTATAAAGGTGAAAGTTTGTATGTTTGTATGTTTGTGTAACAATCAGGCAAAAACGGCTGAAGGGATTTGGATGAAATTTGGCACACATGTAGCTCATATCCTGGAATAAAAAATAGGCTACTTTTTATCCCGGTAAGTGGCATGGATTAATGGAGGTTGAGGAGGAAGTGGAAACTCAGAGCCGCTGCTGCCTTAGTACTTCAGATTCACAAGTACCAGGAGACCAGAAACATCAAGTACCAGGAGACCAGAAACATGTCATAGTATTTTTGGGCTGGTATAATTATGTAGGTAGGGTAGGTGTAAGGTATGTGTAGGGTTTGTGTAGGGAAGGTGTAGGGTAGGTGTAGGGTAGGTGTAAGGTAGGTGTAAGGTAGGTGTAGGGTAGGTGTAAGGTAGGTGTAGGGTAGGTGTAGGGTAGGTGTAGGGTAGGTGTAGGGTAGGTGTAGGGTAGGTGTAGGGTAGGTGTAGGGTAGGTGTAGGGTAGGTTTATGGTAGGTGTAAGGTAGGTGTAGGGTGGGTGTTTTCTGAGTAAAAAATTTACAATATAAATCAGGAAACCTTGCTATTTCCGATATTCACGCGGGCGAAGCCGCAGCTGGTAGAAGCTAGTTTTTGATATTTGAATGACTTGGAATGACATCAAGCCATTTTTTCTTCCTGATTCTTCTCCAGGCAGTCTGAAATTATATTTTTTAAATTTATTTCAAATATACGAAGTGACACACCTAAATCAGCGATTAATATGGGAAGTTGAAACTTTTTTGCTATTTCCCTACAATGTTCTTCGGGAAATGTGAGATTTCATGATCACGTCTGGTACACCATTCCATATAAAGTTTTATTATGCTTACGTTGAAGACTACCTCCTATTTATATGCTGCATTGTGTAAATAATCTTATAATTTCGTTCATTATGGGCACCCTATTTCAAGAATTGAAATATACTTACTTGAAGAAAGAAACACCGCATCCTGCATAGGATTCGCTTTTGCAACCTTGAATCGCACACTTTTTAACCATCTTTATTACATCCGAATAAAGAAATTGATTGTTTTACAACAAATAAATATGGCTGGTGGGTTACCAGTCTAACTTATATAATTATAAATTCTACTAAAAATCTTTTCTTTTTTAATTACATTTCAATACAGTATCTAAATTATTGCTAAAAAAATGTTCTCATTCTTACAGATAACTTAAAAATATTAGAAATATATCAGAACGAAAGTTAGTGTTTTTTTAATAAGACACGACAATATAATTTTTTCCTACCATTCCTACTAAATTCGGGAATAATCCTCCTGGCAACACTTTAGAAAGGGACACAGGTACACTCTCCAAGCGCTTTCTCCCTCGGACCGGATTTCTCTTTAACCAAGTGATTGTCTGTAATAGAACTTGAAAGTCATAAACATAAGGTTTATTTTTATATTGGTGTCAAATTGACAATGTACATTCCAGGTTGTAGTATAAGTTCCTTGTCTCTTGTACAGTGTATTTTCTATGGTATCAACCACAGAGTATTATTTTCTTATAAAATATGAGAGTGTGCTAATTATTGTGGAATTAGGACGAGTAAAGTTCTCACGAATTTATATAGATGAAAAAACATTAAGGTATATTAAATAGCAGTTTTAATAACTTCGAAGCCTGCTTCCTTTTATTTAGGAATGGAAATTGATCAACGCAGTGATGGCACCATTCATATACATCAAACTTCTTACGCAAAAACAGTGCTAGAAAGATTTGGCATGACATAATGCAATCCTATTGGAACGCCTATTGATAGAGTATCCAATTCTGAAGATGATGATGATAGCTCAAGTGAGAGCAAGCGGTTTCCATACCGAGAAGCGGTAGGAGCTTTAGCCTACTTAATGGTCGCCACGCGTCCTGATATTGCCTATGCTGTTGGAATTGTATCCAGGTCCTTGGAAAATCCAACGAAAGCAGACTGGCATCGCGTAAAGCGTATATTACGCTATTTGAAAGGGACAACATCCCTTGGGATTATTTTTGGACGCACAGATGATAACAGTCGCATACTTGCATACAGCGATGCAGATCATGGTGGATGCACTGAAACAGGGAGATCCACAAGTGGAATAGTGTGCTGTTACGGAGGAGGACCAGTTTCATGGCAAAGCCAGAGACAAGGCTCAGTTTCAGTATCAACAACTGAAGCAGAAATAGTGGCTGCTAGCGAGGCGACTCGAGAAATTATCTGGCTCAAGAGGATATTTGACGGAGTTGGGGATATGGAGAAGACTCCACTACTGATGGTTGACAATAAGGCGGCAGTAAAACTGGCTCACAATCCCGAATTCCACAAACGAACTAAACATATACGTTTACGTCATTTTTTCGTTAGAGAGGCTGTCATGAATGAAGAAATAGAAGTGGAACGAATTGGCACAGAGGCACAAGTAGCTGACATAATGACAAAACCCCTGCCTAAGCCAAGATTCCAAGCTCTGAGATCTACTCTAGCTTTGTATTAGAGGGAGTGTTGAAATATAAGGAGGTTTGCTCTTATAATTTAACACTCCCTCTAATACAAAGCTAGAGTAGATCTCAGAGCTTGGAATCTTGGCTTAGGCAGGGGTTTTGTCAAGATTCCAAGCTCTGAGATCTACTCTAGCTTTGTTTGCCCTCTCACTGCCGGATTACTTACTAAGTGACTATACGCTAAGGGCACAGGACACCCCCTGTGGGATGACAGCTAGGGACGGGCTGGATCGGACACATCGGACAGGACTGCATGTAAAACTAAGCTTTTGGCATAAAATGTCGCAAGACCGCATCAAAATAACTTCACTCTAGTAACACTCGACCCGACGACGGACGACTGTAGTACGAAAAACGCTCATATTTATTCTACGAAGTAAAATCGCTGTCAAATCTAATGCAATTCTTTCTTCCACGAAAGTTGCATGTGTAAAAAATTGGATACAAACATTCGGCCCATCTTTCGTCATCTATTTCCAAAAATATTAACCACGTAAACGTTTACCAAGAAAAAGAATTGTTTCAAACATTTTTTGTGGGAATTACTCCTGAAACAAAACCAATCAAGTCATGTAAAAATGTGTTCTATGCAAAAGCATTCATCGCCGCCATTTTGATTCATGGCGACGATTAATCTACGTGGGGAGGTTCTTGAACGAAAATTTTTAAGCGCGCGCTTTACTTTGAACTGAACTAAAGTTTGTTTAGTTACAACTCGCTATTTGACGCTGTTGTTGTGGTTTGTTCGT
Source organism: Melanchra persicariae (assembly GCA_947386135.1). Taxonomy (NCBI): domain Eukaryota; kingdom Metazoa; phylum Arthropoda; class Insecta; order Lepidoptera; family Noctuidae; genus Melanchra; species Melanchra persicariae. Next base: position 13,140,678 of record OX376668.1, read on the forward strand.
GAAAATGATAGAGGAGTCAGAACTAAATGTGCTTGTGTCTAACATACTAAGTGAAAATCGGTACAGCCATTGCAGGTTATGCTTAAAGGATATTCAAGAACAATACGTTCGTTTTCATGATTCCGTATCGTTGGACTCGAATGGAATTTATCAAGCGCTTTCTGAAGTCTTAGCGAAACTTTTAGGTGCTGAAGTAAGTAACTTGCAATTAGGAATATTATAATCAAGATTTTTGTTTTCTACATGAAAGTTTTATGAGTTTAATATTTGATACGACACTGACCGATACTCGTAGCAGACGTACTATATTGTATTGACAATAAGCAAAGCCTCAGGCATCTTGCAAACTGTACTTATCCTCTGCATTGTATTTACACATGAGGAAAATGACGTGTCACGAAAAACAAAAAAAAATTGTTCATAATGTTAATATGCATAACTAGGTATTACTCTTTGCAGATCTGTGAAGAGATTCCTGGAATTGATGCAGTATGCATGCCATGTGTAGAAAAAGCACTTGAATCACTAAAGTTCCTACAATTATGTGAAAACTCAACCAGTGTTCTAAACAATGTCTTTAATAATCTCTCTAATACACTGTCTGTTGATATCAACACCACAAATACAGATCAAAATATGTACATATCAGTCAGTGAACATGAGTCTAAACTTATTTTGGTTAACAAAGAATCAAAGAAGAAGAAGAGGAAAGCTGAATCTACTTATATTTTTCAATGTACGAAATGCAATGAACAATTTGAGGACATATTGGAGCTCAGAGTGCATAACTTATCAATTCATGACATCCTCACTTGTGAAAAATGCTATGACACTGTAGCTGACGAGGGTGAACTGGCCAATCATGAAGACAGTCAGCAAAAGTATGAATGTTCTGAATGCAATCAATTTAGATGTACCGAGGAAAGCTTGAAACAACATCAGGATAAATCTCATGGAGTGTTTGTATGCAAAGAATGTGGAAAGTCATTCAAAAATTTAGATAAGTTGCAGATCCATGAACAAAAACACATATCCAAAAGTGAATGTCCAAAGTGTGGCAAAAGCTACAACACTAAAGGATTCTTCTTGAAACATGTCAAGTTATGTCTGGAAGACATGTTGGATCCACATCCAATAAGAAGTAAAATTGAGAAGACATATTTTTGTGACAAATGTGGGAAGGGCTACAGTACTCCTGGAGGTTTGCGGGTCCACAATAGATTTGTTCATGGGGATGCTAAGCCACATACTTGTAAATATTGTAATAAGCAGTTCACTGCTCCCAGTTACTTGAAGGTTCACATGGTGAAGCATACAGGTGAGAAGAATTACAAGTGTGACCTGTGTAGTAGACTGTTTGTTTCCAAAGAGGCATTGTTATATCACACAAGGAGACACACGGGGGACAAGCCGTACAGTTGCACATTGTGCGATGAGAAATTTGTTAATGCCTCAGCTAGGGCTGAGCATATAAAATTCAAACATGTTGGTCCAACGCTCATGTGTGAGATATGCTCTCGCAAATTCTTCACCCCCAACTTCTTGAAGCAGCATATAAAGAAACATCATGATCCTTCAAACAAGCTCTATGCTGGCAGGAGTCTCATCCCTCCAAATGTACCAGCTGTTGAGAATATGAGAGTAAGGCTTGGAGATTTGTAACAAGAATGTGGTAGAACTGTCAAAAAAAAGTTAATAAAAGCCTGTTCTGAATTGACTATGTGATATAATTTAAATAATTTATTTCATTATCAAGTGGGCTTTCCGGGAATCGTTAGTATTAGTGTGGTATGTACAGATAGATATAGTTTCTTGTTCAGGGCTTGTGTCAGACCTATTTCTGTCTGCAAGCCTTTTTAAATTCTGATTTTCTAACTTGAGTTCTTGTGCATGTTATGTGTTTTCTCATTTATCTCAATGTATTATGTCAAGAGAGAAAATCATTGTAATTTAGAAGTTAGGACTGTTTTAATAATAAAACTAATTATTTACACATGTGATATTTTATTTGGTACATTTGATATAACAATCTCTAAATTATTCAATACTTTGTTTGGCTCATGTCAGATTAACCTATGTCTGCCTCGTAAGATAACAACAATATTCTCAATATCTTTTGATATTATGTGACTGAAACAAAAATTCAAGGCAGCTTAATTTTACCTTATACCTAAATATACCCAATTTCTTTGCAGAAGGCATGTTACCTGAGTCAATTGTCATTGTCATCTTCAAATCTAAGTTAAATTATTGCTAATTAGTGGTTTTCTGTTTCCCAACATAGACTTCCAAATTCTAGGCACCCTACATTCTGACACCCACCAAAGTTCACATTGATAATAACTTTGAAATGCTTGGGTACTGCTGCAACTTAAGATTATTATTTACAACTAAACTATTATTTGGATACACTGCAAATGGTGCTTCTGCTTCAGGCACAAACAACTTGCTATGAGGATTGTAGTGTCTTTGAATGTGTGTCCTCAACTGATGTCCTGTGACAAACTTTACGTGGCAGACGTGACACTCTTTGGTAGGACCGAAATGCTTCCGCCGCTTGTGTTCCATTCTCCGGGAAGCCGAGAGAAAGCTTTCACTGCATAAGTCACAAGGAAAAGGCCTTTCGCCTGTGTGAAGTCGAGTGTGGTAAACTAAGGCTGCCTGGGTCACAAATTTTCCACCACAATGACTACAGTGGAAGTTCCTAGCCTTTGTATGCTTAACAATATGATTGTTCAGTCTACTTTTAGCGTCAAACTTTTTCCCACACCAGTTACAAGATAGTACAGTTCCAAATCCATGGTCTGTTTTCAAATGTGTCCGTAAACCATTCTTTGTAGCATAGCCTTTGTTGCAAATATCACAAAAGAAGCTTGGTTGCCGCTCTTCAAGTTTGCCGCAAATTCTTAAGTGTAGTTTAAAGGTGTGTTTGTTCAGGAAAGCTTTGTTGCAGCGTGGACATGTGTTTACTTCGTGCTTATTTAAATGTGCCCGTAAGTCCTTCTTTGAGGGGAACTGAACAAAGCACAGTTTACATATTGCAGCCACATGATGTAGTTTGTCATGCAATGTCAGCATTTTGTTTGTGCTAAACATTTTAGAGCATTTCGGACATTTTATTTTTTTTGGGTAATGTACTCTTTCGCCATGTTCATCAAGTTGAAGTCGGGAGGCGAAAACTTTAGGGCACTGCATGCAGGGATGCTTGGAGTTGCTGTGAACCTTCATGTGTTTGACTAGGTGGCAATTGGAGCTGAATCTTTCTCCGCACTCCTCACATATAACATTAGATTTCTTTTGCTTCTTCACTCTATAACGCTTATCTTTAACAAGTTCCCTTATTTTGCTAAGGGCAGTCTTTTTACTCCTGAGTGTGTGCCGTTTTCGGCTAGTGAACATGAGATTTTCATTTTCCTTTATCACCATGTATACGGTTTGAACACCCAGCTTGGGACCTATATTTGCAGACTGGTCTAAACTTTTGCTTAGTCTGTTTAGGATTGTGTTCCAGTTGTCATTGGAGGACTGACACAGTTTTTGGAATAGGTAAGAGTTAATGGTCATAGTAGCACAGTTCATGCACAGGACTTGAGGTAAGGAAGGCTCCTGGACGACCTGGAACAACACATTACTTAGTAGTACACCACCATAAAACTTAATAATTGTTGCAGGTACAATGTTCAATCTTTTTATTATTCTTGATTTTCTGAACTCCTGCTTACAATATAATTAAATAATAATGTATATTTAGAAATATTAACTCGTTAGGAGCTCATGGCTACATAATTACAGTCGCACAGGTCGATCTTCAAGGTTAAGCAACGCTTACCGGGGTTGGTCTGTAGATGGATGACCAACCATCTTAACATATTGAGTTTCCTCCGTGCCTCAGAAATCACATTAATCCGTTAGTCTAGGTAGTCATTTGGAGAGTCAGAAGCCGAAAATCTGACACCAGTCTAACCAAGAAGTACCATGTTACCCAGTTAATCGGTTGTGGAGGTCCAGTAGGCAGACGCTCCATGTAAAATACTGGTATTCAGCTGAATCCGGTTTGACTGGGAGCCAACCCCAAAATAGTTGAGAAAAGGCTAGGCAGATGATGATTTAGAAACATTAACAAATTAGCAATAATAACTAAAGATACTAAATGAACTCAATTGTACAACAAACTAAAATATTTTTATTGCATTCCTGATCTTCATAATTATATTTTTGTTATATATAAGGTTCTATCTACTTAGAGATAAATTTAAAATGCTCAACTATTACTATACAATTCTACACTTCAATAAGAAAACTCTTCTAATTAAAACCAGAGATCACCACCACCAGAACCACAAATCATGTGAGTGTGCACTTCAGTACATATTTAAAGAAATTGTAAATATACTTCTTTGTTTAACCCTGTAGTGTTTCCTTGGAGAAGTCATTATTTATATTATTTTTTAAACTTTGTCTTTGTAAATAACTGTACCTACTGTTTAATATACTTACACCAAGTTCAAGAAACATATCAACAAACGTGAGGGTTTCATCCAAATAAGACCTTTGAAGCCGTACAATGTCTTCAAATGATACTTCTTGTTGCTCCGTCGAAGAAAAACATAACCTACAAACATGTTCAGATTCACTCGTTAAGAATTTAAGAGCTGGTAAAGTTATGTCGGTTTCTGGCTCCATTTTAATTCAGAAATCTTATTTTCCCAGCCGTTTTATCATTAACTTAAAATGAACTCGAGCACAAAAGTGTTTTTTTCCGTCGTTTGACGCTTCTGTTGAAGTTGTCATAGGTTGTGTTGTGTGTGTGTGACTTTTTGCTTTTTGACAACAAGACGGACGGAGGTCTTTGCTTGCATTGAGATAGGTAGGTCTTTGAGAAGCAGTGTTGCCAGTCGGGTCTTGTCAGAAATTACCTGAAATATAAAAAAAGTAACCTTTTTGTAAAATAAATAACCTTTCATATTTTTTTACTGGAAAGGTATTAAAATTTGTAAATTGATACTATAAATATTTTTTTACTGAATATTACCTGTATGTCTGACTGCACCATAGATATATATATTAAGCAGGTACAATAACGGGTTGTAGTACAAAGTTATTGTCAACCGGGCACAGTTACACGCCATTGTTCACGGCAAAACGAAAGCCGCACTCAAACCACAATATTTTTCACAATCTGACAGTATTTTTGATAAAATTGGTAGACTAATGTGTTAACCAGCTGGTTAACAAACAATATGGCGATTCTCGGCAGGTAGCGCGCGGCGTTTCAAGACAGTCGGGAATGCTATTGCTATCTCTTTGTCACATGAAATATTTCCATTAAAATGTTGATTGAGTACAAGATGGGCTACTCTATACAACTTAATAGAAGTTATCTAGGTAAACTATATCTATGGTTTTAGTTCTGCTGTTAACGAAGCTTGTACAGACGCCAGCAGATCAAGCTACAAAAATCCGTCAAATTTCTTGAATAGATTTTCAACCTTATGCTTAAAGCGATTAGGTTCAAGGTTGATTGGTAATATTTGACAGTTTCGAGTAGTTTGATGTGCTGGTGTCTGTACCAACATAAAAAATTCTAAAATGAGCGTTCCGTTTCACGTTGCTTTTATGTAAAAAAATAAAAGTTAATTCTACAAATCCGAAAAATCACCTAAAAGTAACCTTTTCATTAGTGTAACCTTAAAGTAACCAATGCAGTTCAAAAATCACCTAAAAGGTTACAAAAGTGACCTTCTGGCAAGACTGTTGAGAAGTTCACAATCTGTTAAATAACATAGGGATGGGTAAAAAATATCGAAATATCAAAGTATCGATATTTTTTCAGAAAAATAGCGATACTAACTAGCGATATTTTTTCCGCGATATATCAATTTTCGATATTTATTTTCAGATATCAAAATCGATATATTTTTAAAGCTCTGCTCATGCGTCACATCATGATTTTGACCAATCCGATTTCTTAAATTTAGAAAATATGCAGTAGGCTGTATGGGTTAAGTTTCTTTGCTTCAAACAAACAAAAATTACTCTCTATGACTTGCTTGTCTATGACAATGACATTGCTTGTTGGCAATAATGTTTTTTTTTTGTTTCTTTTTTTTATGTCAAGCAATTCGAATTTTTTTTTTTAAATAATAAAACTTATGTTGAAACAGCCAGATGTGTATTTGCTTTAAAATTTCGATAATTTAGGCAATTTTTATAAATAATTGCAAATTGGGCAAAAAATATCGATATATCGAAATATCGCTATTTCTTGGGTGATATATAGAGATATATTTGAAAAATATCGATACGATAAATATCGATATTTTTTTCCATTTGCCCATCCCTAAAATAACACAAACAATTTTTTTTTTTTAGTCTTTGTGAAGCATATGTTGCCAGGGCCCTTGAGCCGTAAGTTACGTTTCGTTTCCTGATGTTTTTTTGCTGCAAAAGTTACATTATTGTTTTGCTTTTTTTAATTTACGTGTTTTTGAGGTCGGATGCAAATTTATGGTAGGGGATTTTGGGATTTACTCGAGCGGGAGGATACCTTACATATTGATAAGTACCTACCTCTAAACAGTGGGGGTACCGGGGTAGGAGAAGCCGTCAGATTAGTAAAAAAAAATCGATCATCTTCTGAAATACTAGAGCCCGTCAGTTAGGACTTGAGATAAGGGCAAGGGGGATTAATTAGTAATGTAATGTTGCCAACGGCCGACGGTCAAAATAAAAAAAAAATATTCAAATGTTATTTTTATTTGGGTTGTAAAGTGTGTGAATAAAATACCCAAAAGAACAGTGTGTCACTAATTAAAACGAAGCAGGCACGCAAGTACCAGAAGTATAAAAAAAAAAAAACAGGTAAAGGCAATTCTTGCAACACGGGCGTGGTCGCGTTTGAAATAATATCAAGGTCAATTCTAATGGGTTTATTTTTGTTTAGTTTAGCCGGCAATGCAGATTGGAGACTCGGCATAGAATGTGTTTTGTTGCATTTTCAATCTATTTCCAAATATTTGAGTAATCTAGGAATCCTAGCAAGGTAAGTAATCGTATTATTATGTTAACCATAGGTTATTTTTGCAAATGATTTGTTATATAAACCAGCACAAAATAATCTACGCACTTACTCATCACGAAATCTCGAAAACCGCTTGACGTATAAACATGAAATTTGGCAGGGAGGTAGCTTATAGATACTTATAGTACTCTTTGGCTTATAGTTAGTAGACGTCCGCTAAGAAAGGATTTTTGGAAACCCCCCGAAAAGGGGTGAAATAGGAGGTGGAAGTTTGTATGAAAAATCTTATTCCCCAAGCCAATTTAACTGAATTATGTCACATTGAAATTCGTTTTTCGGAACTAACCCCAAAACACGATTGGAGTGTTCTTTGTATGAACGAATCTTATTCCTTGGGTTTATAAACTTGAAATTCGGCACGAATGCTGAAATGAATAAATCATAATTTAATTTTCAAAACTATCCCCTTTCGGTTTTTAGGGCGTGTTATAGTTTGTAAGGAAGAATATTAACGCTTCCTCCGATAAAGTTGAAACTCGGCATTAACAATCTTGATAGGTAACTACATGAAAAATGTGAAACAGGTAGGTACGTGTTTTTGGATTTTTCTAAAATCAACCACTGAAGGGGTGTTTAAGTGCTGAAACGGATCTAACGTTTTTTCATAAATTCAACCTGCAACGGGATGAAGGGCTAAATAATAACAGCCGCACGGATAGATCATCAAGGTTAAGCCACGCTTGCCAATGTCGGTTTTGTGGATGGGTGACCTTAACATACCGAGACTACTCCGCGCCTCGGAAAGCAAGTTAAGCCCGGAAATGAAAATCGAAGTATAGTAATGAATTTTCCAAAACAGTGGGCAAACGGGGGCGTTGAAGTTCGTGGATTGCCTACACTGCCTACTATATCAGCGTGGACGAAGTCGCGGGCGAAGTGCTATTATACAACGTGTAACATAATAAACACAATACCTCTTAAGGGGTCATTATACTCATCATTATGAACACCTGTTACTGTGGGTCAAACCCCGAAATCGCGAAAAAAAAATCAGCTGTTCAGTACATTTTGTCGAGTTGCGCGGACAAAAATGTATGGGGCAGTTAATTTTATTTTCGCGATTTCAGTGTTGTTGGTACGATAGTGATTCATAATGATGAGTACAATGACCCCCTTTTTTTTTTTTTTGTTGGTGGGAAATCATTAAATGACCCCTCCCGCTCTGGGTGGAGCGGCAGGGAGTGTCAGACTTTTACTGACTAAAACCCACCCTTAGTCCTCCTAGTGCCTTTCTTCCCAGGGCCGCGGTAACTCTTTCGAACATATTCCGCAACCCTGGCAGGCTCTGGCCCTGGCGCCCCCTCCCGAGCAGTGGCAGCGGCGGCGACGTGGCGGCGGCTGCGGCGGAAGCGACGGCGGCGGCGGTGGCGGTGGAGGAGGGTTTTCTCCTCGACCCGGCCCTGGCGGGTGGACCGCAGGCTTTGCCCCCAGCCCAGTGATCGGCCGGCTTGCCAGCTGCCGCACATGCGAAGCAGTGCGGCGCGGCGTCGCACGAGCCGGCCCTGTGACCGGGCTGATCACAGCGGAAGCAGTGGTCACTGCGGTCCACCTCCGAGGTGCAGAGTGCTCCGACGTGGTTGCCAACTTGGCACCGGTAGCACCTCAGAGGTCTGGGCTCCAGCAGTTTCACCTGCGCGGAGACCCAGCCCACCAAGAGCCTTCGGCCCTCCGAGATTTTCTTGGCCGCCGACACGGGGCAGCTCACCACAACGGTTCGCATGCCCGTGTTGTCAGGACGGATGGTGCCCGCCTTCACCTCCTCTGCAGAGCACCCCCCCGTCCTGACGACGGCGGCCAACACCTCCTCCTCCGTGACGGAGTCGTCCAGGCCCAAGATGCGCATGTCTATGCACTTCGTGGGCCTGGACACTCGGACGTCATCCGCGCTCAAGGACGCCCTAAGCCTTTCGGCTAGAGCGTCCGCGGCCGGACCGCTGTCTGCTCCAGGGATCTCCAGCATCCTGGCCCCCGTCATGGTGACTCTGAGCCGGAGATCCCCGACGATGCCAAGCTCACCGAGGTTGACGGCCTCCTTCGCCTTGGTGAGCATGTTGGCATACGTCACGCCCCTCTTCACCGCGTCCGGCTGCAGCGTTACCACTACAGCCGCGGTCTTCGGGGCGCGGAGCGCAGCCACGACGCCTCGCGCTTTCTGCCGCCGCCTTCTCTCCCGCCTCTTTGCCGCCCTGGCTGCCTTTCCCGCCTTCTTCTTCTCCCCGGCCACTTGCCATTCGGCTTGAGCCGGAGGAGGTTCAGAAGGCGAGGAAGCCGGGGGGAGCTGCTGCACGGCTGGCGCATGAGCCTTCGCCGTCCGCGCAGCCACCCCACCTTTCCTCTTGCTTCCCGGGGCCGGGTCCGGTTTTTCCGGCAACGGCTTCGCGTGTGCCGGCCCGGACCCTTTGACCCCGGTTTGGCAGCCACAGCGGCCACGTACGAGGCCGCCTTATTGCGGCCTGGGGCCTTCGCCGCGCTCGCCGCCAGCGGGGGGCGCAGGACGATGCCCTCCAGGACGGAGAACCGCGCCTGGAAGGCAGCCATCTCCTGCCGCACCAGGTCCAGCACCTGGTGCTCCTGCGGCACGGGCTGGCCGTCCTCCCTGCGTCCCCCTTGTGGCGCCCCCTGTGAGCCGGCTCCCCGGAGCCTGGCCAGGTCTGCCGCGAGCCCCGCGTTCTCCCTCTGGAGACGCTCGGTGGCGGCAGCCAAGCGGGCGACCTCCGCCCGCAGCTTGGACTGCTCGTCCGCCGGAGGCCCACCTCGGTTAGCCTCCGCTGCCGCCAGGATGGAGGCCAGCGCCGCGCTTATGGCCTTGTTTTAAGAGGAAAGTTTCCTCTTCAAGGCCACATCGCGGATCGCGGCCTCCACCACCTCCGCAAACCCGGCCCTCCGAACCCGCTCCTGTCCGGAGTCTTCCGGCTCACCGCTGGAGGACTCCGAACTAGGAGCCCCGCGGCCGCCATCTCCGGGGGGTCGTCCAGCATCAGCTCGCTGGCCAGCCTCCTTGGAGGCAAGGACTCTGCCCTTGCCTCCCTCTCGGCCCTTACCCCGCCTGCTGGTGGGGATCTTTCGGGCCGAGGCCACCTGCTCGCTGCAGGACAACCCCCGGTCGTCCTCTGGTCTGGGCCGCTTGCGGAAGGACCTGGGGTGCTCTGCAGCAGTCCCCGCCCCCTCGGGTCCCGAGCCCGCCGAGCTGATGGTCGCCCGGTCGTCGGAGTCCGACTCGGACTCCGACTCTGCACCCGCGCGACGCTCAAGCGAGCCCTCCTCCCAAAACAGCGCGCCTCTGCCCACGCTCTGCCCGGCCGACTCTTTTTCGGGCGAGCTAAAATCAAACCCGATCAGCTCCTGAAAGGACGGTTTGGATCGGGGGCCTCCTCGGCCACTGTTGCCATGTGCAAATGGAGAGCGGATAGCACCGTTGCCCCCCCCAGAATACGAGGGGCTTGACGCATAAAGCGTGGCGGATTCCCGGACTGCTGTGCAGTCCGGACCGCCCTGGGGTAATTTCTCTTTTTGGGCGCTATCCATACTTGTCCTTTAAAGGGTACGGTCCCTGTCTCCCCCTCTCTCTCTCCTTCCCACTGCCTGCTCGCTGCCCTCACAGTCACGTCTGATGATCAGACGCGTACCAGAGAGCAGCGAGCAAGCCAACGCACACCGTCCGAGAACCCGAACAATGCTCGAGTCTCCGAACGGTGTGCCCCTCTTGTGTCTCTCTTGGTCTGGTCTCTCACTTGGGACCTTCCGGCATTAGTGACTCTACCGGCAAAGCCCCCAAGATCACTGAGACACGCAAGCCCCACCACGACGGCAACGTGGAGACACGGTCGGTGGAGTACAATGACCCCTTAAGAGGTATTGCGTTTAATCTGTTACACGTTATAAATTGTTTTTCTGCATTTATTCATATACTTAGGTATCTTCATTTACTAGTAGATATTATCTTTAATATTGTTAGAGTTGTTTGTATTAAATAAACAATTTCTTTAACGAGCTTTATAATTATAATAATAATATTCATTTATTTGCTCAGAATGTAGCCATTTACAATAAGGTGGTTACAGAAATGTTGAAGAATCCTTGTACATTCTGCTATTTTGGCATGCAAACATTGATGCAGTTCATCGTTACACATGAAAACATAAGTACACACCTAAAAAATATCAGCTAGAAAGTCCGATTAAAGTACAGTTAGTTTCTTTTTGAAGCTTGTTACTGGTTTCTCTTTTATAGAATCAGGAATGTGGTTTAAAATAGCCGGAGCCATACCAAAAAAACATTTCCTCAACAAAGCAGTCCTATATCCCCCAGTGCGTAACAAGTTTCGGTAAATTATTGAGATCGCAAAGTTGTATCTCGAAAGTTAAAAATAGATTTCTATTACATTTAAACAAAAAGAGCAATTTCTAAAATGTAAAGGCTAGGAAATGTCAACAAATTATAATTTTTAAAAATTGGAACACAGCTGTCAGTAACTTTCAAACTAAGATTATATGATTTTCCTAAGATTATAAAGTGCATATGCAGATGCGCTGGGTTTTTACAGATTGCTTCAGCCTGTGGCTTCCATGTCAGCTAGCTGACTGTCAATTAAAATTCCTAAAAATTTTGTAACCTTTAATCTGTCCACAGTTTGGCTATTATAATTGATGTTCAGATCATTAATACGAAGTCTTTGATAAAAATGCATTATCTTTGTTTTTAGTAAGTTAATTTGTAAGTTGTTGCTATTTAGCCAATTTATTTTAACTTTAATGGTGTAGTTTATAACGTTTTCGTAATTTTCATCATTGTCACATTTTAAGAGTGCTGTACTGTCGTCAGCAAACAGTACCAGGGGATAGTGGATTTGGCGTGGGAGGTCGTTAATGTATAATAAATTATAAATAACAAAGGCCCAAGGACGGTTCCCTGTGGTACACCGAACTTAATTTCTCTACTGGAAGACACGTATTTTATTTTAAATTTAGACTTTACACATATTTTGTGAATTTTTGTCGTCTGTTCGCGACCGGATAAATATGTTTTTATTAGGTTCAGGATGTTACCTCGAATGCCATAGGCGTTTAGTTTTTGAAGCAGTATGTTATGGTTGACAAAATCGAAGGCTTTCGACATATCTGTATAGACAGCACTTATAGGCGTTTTACTATCAACATTCGACAAGTCAAAAATCGCCATGTTTGTATTTCTATTTTTCCTGAACTCATATTGCTCATGGCAAAGTATGTTAAATTTATTTAAGAAAGACGATATTGCTTCATATATGACTTTTTCTACTATTTTAGAAAAAACTGGAATTAAAGCTATAGTTCGACCTATAGTTCGACATATTATTCTCTTTACTGTTCTTTTTATGAATTGGTTTTACAATTATAGTTTTTAAGTTTTCAGGAAATATTCCTGATGATATGCTAACGTTAATAGTATGAGTTAAAGGGCCAGCTATTCTATTAGCAACCATTTTTATGACTTGAGTGGAAATCCCATCATAACCAAAACTGTTTTTATTTTTTAGTGATTTAATTATTCTTATCACGTCTTGAGGTATGATTGGTGGCACAAATATTGATTTTGGGTTAAGGTATATTTTCTTAACGTCGTGCATTGTTTTATTAGGTATATTAGTAATTTGGTCAGTGAAAAAATTATTGAAAGACTGCTATTTCTTTCTGGTTATTATTCCTTATCTGTGAAATTGGTTCCCTATTTATTTTGCTGTTATTTAATATTTGCCATGAGGTTTTTGATTTATTCATGGAGTTCTTGATCAAGTAATTATTTTGGGATTACTGAGATAATTTAATATTTTTTTTAAATCTCTTAGAGTAATTAACATAAGCTATTTTATTTTCTGGTTATGGCCTTAGTCTATGTTTCCAAAGTAGATTTCGCTGTCTTTTACTGCATAATCTTATGCCACGCGATAGCCACTTAATTGGTTTTTCTGTTTTTTTGTCACTAGCTTATAGGGAAAACGTAAATCATGCAGGAGCTTAAATATTTCAATGAAATTATCATACGCTTTGTTCGAATCTTCTGTATCATATACGTCAGAAAACGATAGATATTGTAGGTAGTTGTTAAATTTAGTGAGATTTCCTTTACAAGTATCTCGAATCTTAGTTCTCCAAGTTTTAGTTATGCATGATTTATTTACTTTTATCTTAATTATTTGTGCTGTATGGTCAGATAGCCCGAAGTCTATTACTTGACAATGACATTTCTGTTTGGTATTATGTGAAAAATTATCTATATTACTAATAGGACGAGTTGCTTCATTAATTTCTAAAATAAGGTTGTAACTCGGGAGAAAGCATTTCCGTTCCAAGGTAATTCTATTATTTTTTAAAACGTCTATATTAAGATCGCCGCAAAAATAAATATTTTAGTGTGACGATTAGTACATGTATTTTTAGAATAATGTCTAAATTTTCATAATGTTGTCCATTCTATTATTCCTCAAACCGAGTATTTCATTATGTCGTGTAATTTTTTATACTCATGACCCTTTTTGACTAGAATACAGGCTCCACCGCGTTTTATGTTGCCTCTTGCGTAACATGCAGCGAGCCTATAATTAGGTATATGAAGAAGATGTTCCTGCCCCGACATCATAAAATGCTCGGTTATGCATATAACATCTACATTTATTTGTTTGTTTAACATCTCCTGAATGTGAACGGTTAATAGATCAGATTTATTTATAAGTCCGGCAATATTCTGATGCATAACATACATGTGATCAAAGAAAAAACTCGGTAGGTATGTGTGAACGCATTCATGCTAACATTATTTGCCAGGTCAGGCTTTAGTTCAGATGGTGACATTTGGTGATTATTGATAACTTGATAAGTAACAGCAAATTTTGAAAAATATTTCTCATTCTCCGGTTATTTAATTTTCTATTATATTTTGAAAACATAGTAGGTACAGAAAATCGTAGAATAAATCTAAATTAGATTCTAGTACAGTTACATAATTATGTGTCAATAAATCTAAGTGAAGCAAGTTGTTAAACGTTTCGATACCAGTTGAGCATCATTGAATAATAATCGCTTAGTTTAAATGTTGGTAGGCACAAAATAATGTTTGTATGCTGAATTTTTTCCAGTGTTTTCCTTAATTCTATTGCAATTTCTACATACTTTTTCGTTATTTGGAAATCTTCTTCTCCAATTAAAATTACACAATAATGGCTAAACGAGTAATCCACAACTTTTTCATGTAAATTGCCGATAAGTTGTAACAATCCATATTTCGGTGACAGATAGTGGCAGATCTGTAAGTTTTAGAATGTCTCTTCTGCTATGGACAGAATCTCATTTGTTTTGTTAGCACTAACAATGCATAACTTATTCCTGGTAGAGTTCACACAATTATGCTCTATTTTTGTTCTTTGAATTGTTATATTTTGTTTTGTGTTTGTGGTGCATAAAGTGTTTGTTTGTTGTTTTTCTGTTGTGGCCCATTTGCTGCTTAGCTTCTGTGTTTTTATTACGGATTTAGGAGTTGTGTCTTTGCTTTGCTTCTCGGGTTTATTAAGTTTTTGTAGCAAATGCTGTTCTTCATGGGAAAGATTTAGTTTGCCTTTATTTATAGTTTTCCTGTTAGTTACGTTTGAAACTCTTTCGGGTGTACTATTACATATTTTTTTCAGGTTGTTTATAACTTTCTCATGGTTAGTTATAATATTTTTAAGTGAAATATTCTCGGTTATTAAGTTTTCAATTTCGCTGTCCGCAGAAGCCAATTTCTCTCGCAAGGTGTTAACTAATGCCTTTCATTCTGTTATTGTTTCACGTTCAATTGTTTGTAACTGAGGGCAACTTTTGTTATGTTTGTCCTAAGACGTACCTAATAGATGAACATTCGTTGTCATCGTCCACTGACAGGGATGCAAAAGATTTTTTTTGTACTTATGGTTATATTGCTTTGCTGTTTTCTAATGGTTACATTATCAGTTTGTAGTGAATACGATTGTAAGTCCGAGTTGTTTGACATCGTAAATACGTAAATACGGCGCGACTCACTTCTAGATTGTAGGTAAGGATAGGCACAGTACCTCTACCTTGAGATGTCATCGAAAAATTACTCGCTAGCGTTAAACTCGCTAGCGTACTAACGTGGATCGAACGAGTTTTCGGTAATTAAAAAAAAAGATTTCGATAATGCTTGCACCATGAGATTTACGGAGTCTTACGCATTCGCTAAGGTAAGCTCGATAGATCGCGTTGTTTAGCTAACTTCACTGTACTCGTTAGAATGCTTCACTTCACTACTTATGTTTTGTTTCTTTCTTTCTCAGTAATAAGAAGAGAGAACGGCTCTTTAAGCTCAAAATGTAGTTTTATCGCTATGCTAAAAATGTCAAATGACAGTCAATATCACAAAATAAACCGACTAAATAAAAAAGTTGACGGTTAGTGGACTATTTATGGTATTTGGTGGTTTTTTAATTTATATTCCATTTAACATGTCATGTTTTGTTTGTTGGCGTTGTGTCACGGTTGTGTGTGTCGGTGGTTTAAAAGTTTACAACAATAGATTATACCTAGTGGGTTTTGTTTTGAGATAGGTACCTTAAGTTCTAATGAAACTCGTTGTGTTCAGTGTTGACGTCAAATTCAGCGGCAACTAACATATTCCATGCTAAATAAGCTCTTGCAGACATTATTTTTACTTTATTATAAGTACTCAAAAACGTGTATAATTTTAAAATGTAAACTTATGTTTCACACGGCAAAATGCTAGTGAGCTACGTAACTAATATCGTAAGCGTATTGTTCGATAGCTTCTGTCAAATTAGTGACTATTGGTGCCATTTTGTATGGTGACAGCTGAAAAACGTTAGTGACCATCGAATAGATTACGTTAGGTTTTTAACCTATCGAAATCTATAGTGCTCATGGTACGAATTTTAATTCTTTCTGTGACCGCTAGGGGCGCTGTACAGTATGTCAAACAAATAATTTACGGACACGCTAGCGAGTTTTGGCTGCATAAACTCATGGTAGAAGTAATCGACACAGAACGCGATCTTTTCCAGCAGTCGTTCACTGTGCGACACAGTGCTAGGTGGGTGGCGCTTACCGCTGTGATTGTCCGCCGCGGTGACACGATGAGACACAGATCGGCACAGAACGCGGTCCTTTCCAATTACACGACACTGTGTTTTTTCTTTATAGTTCGTACTTAATTCAAATATTCTTTTTTTTTCAGATGTCATCTTTCTCACCAATCACATTGAATAGGGATAACCTGGGCCAACGACACCGTCACCTCAATTCCTTGGTGCGCGAAGCGAAAGAGAGCGGAGCGTTAGTTCAGGATATCGAGGCCCTGCCCGAAGAGTCTGCAGTCGATCGCCTCTTTAAAATAGACCTCGCCAGAGAACTCAAACATGTAGACTACATAATACGTAATTTAAAAGACGACGACATGTTATACGTGAGCAGAGCCCTGAAAGCAACATGGCTTATACAACACCGTGACATTATTAACCCTAAATATTTAGAAAATGTTCTCTTCCTGGAAATGATCTCGCCAGCGGTGACTAAAATGAAGCATTGGCTTTACATCAATCTACGAGACCCAGCAATGTGTCAGGAGTTCTATCAGCACTACAAAGATAACACATTTGAGTTTGCGATAAAGTTTCTAAGTCACTGCAGTCATGAGTTTATACTAGGAGAGGCTTCCAAGATACTGTCAAAATTATCTACTCATTCATTAAAAGTTTTGTGCGAGAAATGTCCTAAAGTTGCCAAAATATATTTTGATTCGATTGCGACGGACGAAGACGTGAAAGCTCGCTATCTTAAACAAGAACAATCCTACTACAACAGTGTGAAATGCGTACTGAAGTCAGATGCAGATGTGTTCCTTGACATCACGGAGAAGTATTTCTACATGAACAGCTTCAGTAGATTCAGTCCTTTGGCCACTGACTACATCCTACGCTTCTATAAAACTAGATTCACAAATAAGTTAGAGCTTTACGTTGCGTATTTTCTGCACATCCCGACAGTTGCTGCTCGGCTCAGTGTCGACGAGTGTCAGGAAGTTGTGGTGAAGCTAGCAAGAGCAAGCTACTTGCACCGTTGGTTTCAGTACAAAGTCGTGGAGCCGTTGATAAAGAGACTTAGACCTGATAAGAGAGCGGCTTTCAAGAAACTAGTGTTCGTTGAGAAGAATATCGGAGAGAGTGTGCCCGAATGGCCATACCTAACTCCGGAATCTCCTCCATCTTGCAACTCTGATCCGCATATTTTCGACGACGAACACAACATCCCAATCCTCGAGACGGATTGCGACTTTGGGTATAGGTTTAAAAAAAAGAAGTTTTGTTGCTTTGGCATGTTGAAGTCATGTGTGATGAAAACGGAGTTAGATCGGTTGTTCGACAAGTTTCGTTTTATCGGATTCGACCGAGCTTTGCATGATTTGGGCCAGCAGTTAGGAGCGGCGGGTTCTGCGGACCGGAGGCGCGATATCTTCCTTGTTCTGGTGAGCAAGAGCGGTGGGCGCAGTGACGCGGTGGCGGCTCTATTGCGTCTAGCAGCCCGCCACAGCAACGAGCCCCCGCACACTCGCGCCGCCATATTGCGCAGCCTCGTCAAGCGCGCTAACGTATGGCGCCTGTCAGCTGATGACTGGCAACATTTTCTGAATTTCGGGCACGGGCTCGGGCTCGACGGTGCACCATCCGAAGCCGCGTGTCATGAGGGACTTCACTGCGTCGTGATTCGCCAGTTATTAGCTAGCGAATGCGACGAAGCCGTTCGTGATGCTTTTTTAAAAAACTTTTCAACGCTGGCAAACTATTCCCTTAAGGCATATGAGCGAGTGCGCGTTGCTAACCGTCTTCAAAACATGTTGGTAGCGGCAGCTAAAAACGTAGAACCAGCAGTCGCTGCAGAGCGGCTTAATCAGCTGCTCGATGTCGTTGAAATATACAAGGTTCGTGTTGAAGCAGCATCACCTACGGTGGAAGCAGTGAAAATTTTAGCTTTGCGCGACGCAGATGTTGCCCGCTCCTTATTAAAACGGTTATATAACGCGAGAATCGGACGTCGTGAGTTACTTCGTGAAAATTTAAAGTTTCGGCAAGACGAGGGAGCGCTCATTAACGCGCTACGTCACGACCCGCCTGCTCTCGAACTAGATAAGGTTGCAGATATACTAGCTACTGAACAATCACAGTTCGACCGATTCATTTCGAAGCTGGTGATATACTTCAACCAGAAGGAAGATCTTACAATACAACTCAGGAGCGCCTTAAAGGAGAAGATCGTTCAACAGAATAAAAGTTGCAAGAATCTGAAACTGGCTCGACCGTTGGCAATTCTCTTGTCCAACGATTTTGAGAAAGAATTGGGTGAGTTCGATGCTATGGGTACAGAGAATGTGAAAATTGCGGCAGCGCTGAGGGCCTGCGCACACCGCACCCGGCCTGTCTTCAACTTGGCGGAGTGGGGCTGGCGCAAGGCTGGTGTGAAAGCTGTCGCAACGCGAGCGATGCGCTGCCAGGAAACAGAAAGAGCTGCGTTAACTCGTGTGTTAGCGGCCGAGCGACGCACGGTGAGAGTAGCTTTAGCTCTGAGTATGCGATCTGCGAGCGAGTTACTTTTGGACACCTTCGCATCAGCAGCGAAACTACGTCCCGTGGTAGCACTGCGTGCAGCGTTGCCGTACTTCCGTCGCCGCGGAGCTACTGCTGACCCTAAAGTATGGGATATCATTCAACCGTTGTTTACCAGTGTTGACCTTTCACGCCGCAAAAGGCTTCGCAAATTACTTCGAAAAACCGAATGGATTCCGTCTCACATCAAAGCAGATTACTGCGGAACGTTATACTTTGTTCTTGTCAAAATTTCAAAATCAGGTTCGGAATTCGTGCTTCGCGATTTGAGCATGCTTCTTCCTGAGGTAAAAGAAGACAAGATCGAAAACATTTTGTTAGGGATGCTCGAGAATACTAGTGAGGATGAACCGGCGATAGCGTATCCAGCAATATTTGTCAGATACTTGATGTTGTCTAGAAATGACGAGGATTTAGAGAAGAGATTCGTTAAAGTTGGTGAACGATTTTTCGAGCGATTAGAAAATATACGCTGCGAAAAAGAATCAAATTTCCAAAATAGACTTGAGCAAATTATGGTAAGCCTAAAATATAATCCGGCGTTTCTAGACACTAAATACACGTCGTGTTTGTCAGTAATTGAGAGGTTCTTAGCTTGGACGCAAAACTTCATGCCGAAAGAAGAATATTTTAATAAGTACGTGCATATACATTTAACAATGTTGTATTTCAAAGCTGTTAGACAGAGTATGAAGCAGATGCCGGAAGTTTTCGCTGATCCGAAGAAGAGGAAGTTGGAAGGTGTGGAGGCTGTGGGCTTCGTCTTCGGCAGATATATAGTGAAGGAGGTAGCTGAACTCGTGAGCACATACTTCGACTCCATAACAGAACTGTATACTGCTGCTTTGGTTGATTACTTAGGAGAAAACTTCCGGTACGGAGCTTCGAAGGCAAAGTTTATCGGGTTCGTTCTCAAAGGTATATTGGCGGAAGCAGTTGGTGTTCAGCGCCGCATGGCAGTGTATGTGCTCAGAGATCTTCGGCACGACGTGAACGATTGTACTAGAAAAGAGATTGAGGAATTAATGCTACAGGATAAATGTATCGAGTTGTTTGTTCATACCTACTGAAATATTGAATTAATGTTCTCTATGAAATACCAGAGGTCGTACGTCTACGTCGTTACCAATTTTTTATTATATGAAGTAGAATTCATTATTTGTTTACCGTTCATCGATTGTTTTATTTACCCTGTTTCTTCTTATCCATACTATTAATGTCATAAATGTGAAAGGAACTCTGTCTGTTTTTTACTTCGTCAGGTTTCAACGGCTGATCGGATTTGGATGAGAGCTTACCACACGCGTAAACCACGTCCTGGGATAAGATATAGGATACTTCTTATCCCGGGAGCATGTTCCCGTGGAATACTCCCGACTTTCACGCTGGCAGAAGCTGGTGCTATAAACGTAGAAGCCTGAAGATATCTTCTATATATGTACGAGTATAAAAAGCTTTGTCCTGACTGATGGATCAACGCACAGCTTAAACCGCTGGTCGTAGGAACGGGAAATTTATAGGAAATATTCCTTGTATGGTGTAGGCGTCCAGTAAGAAAGGATTTTTGAAAATTCATCCCCTAAGGGGGTGAAATACGGGCTGGAAGTTTGTATGAAAAATCTTATTCCTTGAGCCAATTTTATCGAAATTCGGTACAAATATTGGCCAAAGTAAATAATTAAGATTGTCCTCATTAGTTTTTCACAACTAACTACCCTCAATAGGCGAATTAAAACTTTTAATGGAAGAATCTTATTTCTTGGGCCAATAAACGTGAAACTTGGTACGAATATTGGCCGAAGTAAATAATAAAGGTTGTCATTATTAGTTTTTTCACAAATATCCTTGATTTTGGTTTGTTAAAATTTGTATGTTAGATTCTTAATCAATTAACTTGAAAGTTGGCACCTTACCTAATAGATACCTAAATATTATTTTACACAGGGTCTGCTTTATAATGTGTACTTACAAAGTTCAAAGCCAGCGTTTGGCTTTGATCCTATGCAAAGCGTGTAGGACGGTTAGTACTGAAGCCTTGCCGGTACTGGCAGGTGTATTCCCAGTCGATCTAGAGGTGCTGCGACGTGCTGCAATGTACTACTACGCTCGAAAGATCACGGACCCAGAGTTTTTACTATCGTGTTTCCTGCTTGATAAGGAGGGAAGTGGAAATTATATTTTTTTTCCTACACCTCCGCTGTTATTTTCTGATTAATTTCGTTGCGGGATCCAAGACAGTTGAATCGTTACTCCGGGACTCGTCGAGCTTCATTGACTTGACTCGGCGTTCTTCTGGTGGTCGCCACTGTTGATTCTGGCTTTCAGGAGTTGCAGTGGTTTGGGAAAGTGTAGCGGGATGTCCCAAAAAAAAATCTGTCGAAACAAAGCAGGATCGAAAGCACTAGAAAATTATAGTATAAAAAAGGTTAAGGCTATCCTTATTTGCAAACGCAGAACAGGCGTAGTCACGTCTAAAATAACATCAAGGTCAACTCGTATGGGTTATAGTTTGGTTCAGTTTAGTCGGCACTATAGATTGGAAACTCGCGGTCTAGAATATTGTGTTTTGTTGAATTTTCGTTCTATTTCTAAAACTTGGGTGATCTCGGAATCTTAGCAAGGCAGGTAATCGAATTATTTTGTTAACCAAGGTTTACCATTAATTCATTTTGTACTTCGACCTTTTTCCTTACTAAATCTCTCCTCTTGTAATAATTAAATGTTACCATGCAGTGATTTTAATAGCTAAGCTGACGAAGTAGGTAGTCTTGAAAACTGTTTTGTCGAGTGTATTAAAGTCAGCAAAAGAAAAGTCCATAGATACACTTACCTACTTTTTTAAAATACATAGATAGGTACCTAAATTATGAAAATGTAAACAGTCAAAATACACATTAATATAGTACTTACATTATTTTACTGTACCTAACATAATTAATTTTACAAAACATGTTAAAAAACAAAGACTTTTTTTTTAAAGTAAACAATAGTAGTTTTTATAAAATAAAGATTGATAAATTAATAATTACATGAGTAGGTAAGTACATATTTAAGATTAATTGAGAAGTTAGAACAATTTGTGAAATTTAAAGTTAAATTTTTGTTTGGAATATTTACGCTGTGATATATTATGACTTTGGCTGTGCTGGATGTCTGTAAAAGTAGGAGTCCCTGGTATGGTATTTGATTAGGCGATGGAATCCATGGCGCAGACTCCCAGAAGTAGTTGGTTGAGGCGAATTGGGGCGTAAATGTATATAGTCTCAGTTAATTTCTTTGAAATTTTAGTGTCATTTTGAACAGAATCCTCATTAAAATCTTGCGCGACTTTGCTGGATTTCGATCCTCCATGTCTTTTTAACATTGTCAAGTTTGCCCCAGAGTCGTCTAACCGTGTCGCTGACGTTCTTCCATAACAATGCCCGGTATCTAAACCCACTGCTCACAGTCTGGTAAATTCAAATCTACACTAATATTATAAAGAGGAAAGATTTGTATTTTTGTATGTAACGAATAAACTCAAAAAGTACTGGACCGATTTCAAAAATTCTTTCTTGCCTCTAGAAAGCTTCATTATCACTGAGTAACCTAAGCTATAGAGTATTTTCAAAAAAGTTAGAGATCCGTATGAAAACTTCGATAATGTAAACCAAGGTGTGAAAAAAATACTAAAAAAATCGTGTATGTATTCCCAGCGGAAAAGTGTCGTTTTTCTTAATTTCAGTTAAGCAGATATTTAGTGTATGACGTCGTGTAAATGTGTATGGTAAGTACGAATTTGTGCATCCAACCATTGGGGAGTTATTCAACAAAAACTGTTTCCGCTGGAACTACGTCATCCCAGCGGCACTTTTTTTTTCCTATGGACGTACCAGAAAAAAAATACATGCAATAATTAGTGTGTGACGAGAGGTAAATGTGTATGTTAAAATGAAATTTGTGTGTCTTAAAACTGCGAAGATATTCAAGTTTCCGCTGCGCTGACGTTTGGCTATTTGATGGAAATCATATAAATCGGTTTAGTGCAGAGTTGATTTTTTTTAGGCACGTTGCTATGAATTTGTGTATAATGTTTGTGAAAACAGATTTTGAAAAAAGCATACCGTTTAGGAGATATACACGTAAAGGTGAAATATGGTTATTAGGTCCAAGTACTTAAAATAGGAACTTTAGAGCCTAACTATTAACTGACTGGCCTGTTGGTCTAGTGGTTAGTGACCCTGACTGCAAAGCCGGAGGTCGTGGGTTCGATTCCCACCCAGGACAAACTTTGTGTGATGAGCATTATTGTTTGTTCTGTGTCTGGGTGTAATTTATCTATAATATGTATGTATTTATAAATTATATAAGTATGTATATCAGTTGTCTGGTTACCATAACACAAGCTCTGCTTAGCTTGGGATCAGATGGCCGTGTGTGAGTTGTCCCAAGATATTATTATTATTATGTTTATTTGTATCTTGTAAGGGTCTACAACGTCTTGCCAAGTTTCATTTATGTGCGCTTAGTAATTAATGAGCAATGGCATAATTTACTACGAATGGACCACTATATTTTGTGACATCCGATTGTAGGACTTTTTAATGGAAAAGCAAAATAAAACATATTCCAATATTTAGTGTATTAATTCAACTAATCATATGTTAAATATCAGCTCATTACGCTACATAATTAAAGAGATATAATAAAAATACCAGAACAACCGAATTACATAGATAAACCGACCAAGTTTGAATGGCTACAAAAAAGCGGCCGTGCAGTACATAGAGCTAACGTTCTAGAATTTCCAGTGTTTTACCATTTTTGGACTAGTACAGGTCGGCACACAATTCTTGACCTGGCTCGATATGTTTCGAAACGCTTTACTTGGCATCACTGTTACCGTTGCGTTTATATTATTTAGGTACATCGAAATTGAATTGTTCAATTTTAATTAAAACGTCATTCGAAATGTGTTGAGCCAGGTGCCAAGTTAACGCGTACGGGTAGTAGTTATGTGTCTTCTTAGCGCGCTTTATCAGTCAACTCACAAATGTGCACCCAAGGACAACGTGCGTATGTTGCTGTTTATTTTGCCGCAACGTAATATTATGTACCTATTGGACTCGGTTATTGACATAGTGTAAGTGACTGTGACATACTTATTGAGCCAGTAGTGAGAATGATTAAAAGATAAACAAGGTAAGTAGGTACTTCCTAATAAAATACCTCATGAAAATGTTATCTGTTGGAAGGTAGGTATATAGGTTCAAGTGACAACTGTATTATGCTACTTACATCTCGGCGACGCCGAAAGCCTAAAAGTTGTCTATATCTGCTATGTACAGATTCCAGTGCATACAGTGTTTATGACAGCTATGTAAATACCTATAGTTATTTGATGAAAGTTGGTTCAGCTGTTCAAAAGTTGCAGTCTCTTATTCGAACTTGTTTCGAATAATAATATGTGTAGGTAGGTACCTTTTATTTTCGAGGTAGGTACTTTGAAGTGTGAGACGAGAATTTCGTTTGTTCTTGTTTGCATTTATTCAAACCACAATTAATAGGTATAATCCCGCAATAATATTACGTAGGTACCTACTTATTGTTAACCTGTCAGGTATCGCGAGCGCGAAACACAGAACAACAGTCAAGCCCCACCCGCATTTTTATATAATACAAGCTGTTGCCCGCGACTTTGTACGCGCATATCCCGTTTTTTCCCGTTGGAATTCCCGTTCCCGTAGGTATTCACGTTCCCGTAAGAATATGCGCTGGAACGTAGGTAAGTAAGTCGGTACTGCACTACACTATAAACCTACCTTCAAATTGAGTCAATTACTTAGTACTGATCTGTGATTCTGTGATTGTAAGACATACTTATTTGTTGCTGTAAAAGCTCGAACGAGAAGACCAACTTCCGAAAATTTACTAGTAGGTACTTAATACCTAAGATTTACCTATACACAAGTATTTGAGCTTTTACAGTAGGCAACGTATTTCTTATTTATAAAAGACAGATTCTTTATATGAATGTGTGGTGGCGTTGTTAGCGGCACAATAAATCTAACAATAATTTGATTTTATTTGATGTTATTATTACTTTGTTAATAAAGTTTTTTAATTTTAATAGTCAGTAACTAATAAATACTTTTAAGAGTACAAAGTTAATGCAGTTGTTTTATTTTCTGCAAAACGATTGTGTACGCGCCTGTACGAATCTATTAAACACGATAATGATACTATACTGGAAATTCTAGAACGTTAGCTCTATGTACTGCACGGCCGCTTTTTTGTAGCCATTCAAACTAGGTCGGTTTATCCATGTAATTCGGTTGTTTTGGTATTTTTATTATATATCTTTAATTATGTAGCGTAATGAGCTGATATTTAACACATGAATAGTTGAATTAATACACTAAATATTGGAATATGTTTTATGTTGCTTTTCCATTAATAAGTCCTACAATCGGATGTCACAAAATATAGTGGTCCATTCGTAGTAAATTATGCCTTTGCTCATTAATTACTAAGCGCACATAAATGAAACTTGGCAAGCCGTTGTAGACCCTTACAAGATACAAATAAACGTGAAAAGTTAGGCTCTAAAGTTCCTATTTTAAGTACTTGGACCTAATAACCATATTTCACCTTTACGTGTATATCTCCTAAACGGTATGCTTTTTTCAAAATCTGTTTTCACAAACATTATACACAAATTCATAGCAACGTGCCTAAAAAAAATCAACTCTGCACTAAACCGATTTATATGATTTCCATCAAATAGCCAAACGTCAGCGCAGCGGAAACTTGAATATCTTCGCAGTTTTAAGACACACAAATTTCATTTTAACATACACATTTACCTCTCGTCACACACTAATTATTGCATGTATTTTTTTTCTTGTACGTCCATAGGAAAAAAAAAGTGCCGCTGGGATGACGTAGTTCCAGCGGAAACAGTTTTTGTTGAATAACTCCCCAATGGTTGGATGCACAAATTCGTACTTACCATACACATTTACACGACGTCATACACTAAATATCTGCTTAACTGAATTTAAGAAAAACGACACTTTTCCGCTGGGAATACACACACAAAAAAGGTGTGTGTATTCCCAGCGGAAAAGTGTCGTTTTTTTGAAAAAAAGCATACCGTTTAGGAGATATACACGTAAAGGTGAAATATGGTTATTAGGTCCAAGTACTTAAAATAGGAACTTTAGAGCCTAACTTTTCACGTTTATTTGTATCTTGTAAGGGTCTACAACGTCTTGCCAAGTTTCATTTATGTGCGCTTAGTAATTAATGAGCAATGGCATAATTTACTACGAATCGACCACTATATTTTGTGACATCCGATTGTAGTACTTTTTAATGGAAAAGCAAAATAAAACATATTCCAATATTTAGTGTATAAATGCAACTATTCATATGTAAAATTTCAGCTCATTACGCTACATAATTAAAGAGATATAATAAAAATACCAAAACAACCGAATTACATGGATAAACCGACCAAGTTTGAATGGCTACAAAAAAGCGGCCGTGCAGTACATAGAGCTAACGTTCTAGAATTTCCAGTATAGTATCATTATCGTGTTTAATAGATTCGTACAGGCGCGTACACAATTGTTTCGCAGAAAATAAAACAACTGCATTAACTTTGTACTCTTAAAAGTATTTATTAGTTACTGACTATTAAAATTAAAAAACGTTATTAACAAAGTAATAATAACATCAAATAAAATCAAATTATTGTTAGATTTATTGTGCCGCTAACAACGCCACCACACATTCATATAAAGAATCTGTCTTTTATAAATAAGAAATACGTTGCCTACTGTAAAAGCTCAAATACTTATGTATAGGTAAATCTTAGGTATTAAGTACCTACTAGTAAATTTTCGGAAGTTGGTCTTCTCGTTCGAGCTTTTACAGCAACAAATAAGTATGTCTTACAATCACAGAATTACAGATCAGTACTAAGTAATTGACTCAATTTGAAGGTAGGTTTATAGTGTAGTGCAGTACCGACCTACTTACCTACGTTCTAGCGCATATTCTTACGGGAACGTGAATACCTACGGGAACGGGAAAAAACGGGATATGCGCGTACGAAGTCGTGGGCAACAGCTTGTTTTATATAAAAATGCGGGTGGGGCTTGACTGTTATTCTGTGTTTCGCGCTCTCGATGCCTGACAGGTTAACAATAAGTAGGTACCTACGTAATATTATTGCGGGATTATACCTATTAATTGTGGTTTGAATAAATGCAAAGAAGAACAAACGAAATTCTCGTCTCACACTTCAAAGTACCTACCTAGAAAATAAAAGCTACCTAGAAACATGGTTGCTGCCGGAAGACATCTCATTCCTTAATACAATAAGTGATGAGTTCAGCTGCACAGGTGTGTCTGCATTGGACACGTCCGCAGGTATACTGCGCGGCAGGCCACACGGTGGGGTTGCCCTTCTGTGGAGACGTCAGCTGTTTCGTGACGTGAGCATTGTGCAGTGTGGTAGTTCTCGTATTTGTGCGGTAAAAATAGTCATACAAGATAAATCAATTTTAGTGTTTAGTGTTTACATGCCCACGGACACTGTTGCGAATTTGACGGATTTTACGGACACCTTGAGCTCGGTGAGTGCTATAATAGATAACTGTAGCATAGATTGCGTTTACGTGTTGGGAGATTTTAATGCGCATCCGTCGGAACATTTTTTTGAGGAACTTTCTGAGTTTTCTAGTGAACAAAAATGGACTTGTATCGATACTAAAATGTTAGGCATACAGTCCGGCACATATACTTTTCTAAGTGAAGCGCATGGGTCAAAACGGTGGCTCGATCACTGTTTAGTAACAAAAGCAGCTCAAAGCTCTATAGGAAAGGTATGTGTGTTGTGTGATGTGCTATGGTCTGATCACTTTCCATTGGTTATAGAATGCAAATTAAGTGCAATTGTTCCAAAGAGTGTTGATAATTCACGGTTAAAAAATAAGGTTATGTGGGGGGAGAGAAGTCAGGATCAAATTCATTTGTACCAGGAAGAATGTCATAAAAGATTGAGACTTATCGACTTTCCACTCGACCTAGGTAAATGTTGTGATATGATGTGTAATAATAACGAGCATAAAATAGTTATTGATAAATTGTATTCAGACATCGTGCATGCTTTAAGTGAGGCGGCCATGGTTGGTCGAGGAGGAAGCGGGGGGCGCTTTAAGAGGGCAGTGATAGGCTGGAACACGCATGTGGCCGACGCGCACAGGGAGGCTAAGCAAAAATTTAAGCAATGGGTGTGGTATGGAAAGCCTGTTTCTGGGCTGATTTACAATGAGATGTGTGAGGCTAGAAAAGTCTTTAAGGCGCGTTTAAAGTGGTGTCAAAACCATGAAGACCAAATTAAAATGGACATATTAACCTCGCATCACTCTAGAAACGATTTTCGTGGTTTCTGGAAGTGTACCAATAAATAGCAAAATAGACCACAAAATCCTGTGAGCGTCGGCGGAGTAAGTGAACCTGAAGAGATTGCTAATCTTTTTAAGCAGCATTTTTTTGTAAAGTCTCCTTTGGGGCCCTCAGGTGCGGTGCTTGATGTTGAGTCTGGATTGAAGATAGGGATAAAATTTAAATCTAAGGAAGTTACTCAGACTATAAAATTGATGTCTAGAGGTAAATCCCCTGGCCATGACGGTCTCAGTATCGAGCATCTGCTTTATGCCGGTCCACACTTGGCTAGAGTTCTTACAATGCTGTATAGCTTTTGTATGAGCCATAGTTACTTGCCTAGTGAGATGATGCGAACAGTAGTAGTGCCCATTGTTAAAAATGAGACTGGTGACCTCGCGGACCGCAGCAACTATAGGCCCATCTCACTAGCTACTATATTGTCAAAGGTGTTTGACAGCATGCTTAATACACAACTAAATAAAGCTATAAATATTCATGACAATCAGTTCGGGTTTCGTCGTGGTTTATCAACGGAAAGTGCAGTGTTGTGTCTTAAGCATGCTGTCACATACTATACGCAGCGTGGGACGCCCATTTATGCTAGCTTCCTCGACTTATCCAGGGCTTTTGATCTGGTTGCTTATGACGTACTGTGGAGAAAGATGGAAAGGGATAAGTTACCAACGGAGCTCATAAGCATTTTTAAATTTTGGTATGGCAACCAGATCAATAATGTACGGTGGGCTGGAACTTTTTCCAGACCGTTCAGGTTGGAGTGCGGGGTGAGGCAGGGAGGGTTGAGCTCTCCCACGCTTTTCAACTTGTATATAAATGAGCTGATTGGCGAGCTCAGCAGCACCAGAGTGGGTTGTGGGTTGATGGTATTTGTGTAAATAATATTAGCTATGCAGACGATATGGTGCTTCTGAGTGCGTCAATCTGTGGTCTCAGAAAGTTGGTCGCCAAATGTGAGGAGTATGCCAGCACGCATGGTTTGCTGTACATTTCCAATAAATCGGAGATCATGATCTTTGAGGCAGGGGTGGTCCGGGTTATGTACCACCGGTTTTACTCAATGGGACTCCACTGCAAAGAGTATTTAAATTTAAATATCTTGGTCATATATTGACCCCTGACCTCAACGACGGACTCGATATTGAGCGAGAGCGGAGGGCGTTGTCTGTAAGGGTGAACATGCTGGCTCACAGGTTTGCACGCTGCTCACTTAAGGTTAAACTTACTCTGTTTCGGGCTTATTGCACAACGTTTTACACGTGTAGCCTGTGGGCTAGATATACCCAACGGTCATACAACGCCCTTCGTGTCCAATTCAACAACGCTTTCAGGGTATTGTTGGGGCTGCCCCGTTTTTGTAGTGCATCGGGAATGTTCGCGGACGCACATATAAATTGCTTTTACACAACGATGCGTATGAGGTGTGCATCTCTGGTGCGCAGGGTGCGGGCCAGCTCCAACAATATCCTGAAAATGATCGCAAGCAGACTCGATTGCAGGTATCTCAATCACTGCAGTGCCATCTCTCATGGGATGAAATAAATTATAAATTAAGTTGTACTAACCCTTAGTTGATAAGTTTATTATTGTACTAACCAATGGGCCATTGTTGTCTAATTGATTAAATAAATTAAAAAATTATTATTATTAATTATATTATTATTCGAAACAAGTTCGAATAAGAGACTGCAACTTTTGAACAGCTGAACCAACTTTCATCAAATAACTATAGGTATTTACATAGCTGTCATAAACACTATATGCACTGGAATCTGTACATAGCAGATATAGACAACTTTTAGGCTTTCGGCGTCGTCGAGATGTAAGTAACATAATACAGTTGTCACTTGAACCTATATACCTACCTTCCAACAGATAACATTTTCATGAGGTATTTTATTAGGAAGTACCTACTTACCTTGTTTATCTTTTAATCATTCTCACTACTGGCTCAATAAGTATGTCACAGCGCATACGCACGTTGTCCTTGGGTGCACATTTGTGAGTTGACTGATAAAGCGCGCTAAGAAGACACATAACTACTACCCGTACGCGTTAACTTGGCACCTGGCTCAACACATTTTATTGTACTAACGTATTTATTAATGACGTTTTAATTAAAATTGAATAATTCAATTTCGATGTACCTAAATAATATAAACGCAACGGTAACAGTGATGCCAAGTAAAGCGTTTCGAAACATATCGAGCCAGGTCAAGAATTGTGCGCCGACCTGTACTAGTCCAATAATGGTAAAACACTGAAAATTCTAGAACATTAGCTCTATGTACTGCACGGCCGCTTTTTTGTAGCCATTCAAACTTGGTCGGTTTATCCATGTAATTCGGTTGTTTTGATATTTTTATTATATCTCTTTAATTATGTAGCGTAATGAGCTGAAATTTTACATATGAATAGTTGAATTAATACACTAAATATTGGAATATGTTTTATTTTGCTTTTCCATTAAAAAGTCCTACAATCGGATGTCACAAAATATAGTGGTCCATTCGTAGTAAATTATGCCATTGCTCATTAATTACTAAGCGCACATAAATGAAACTTGGCAAGCCGTTGTAGACCCTTACAAGATACAAATAAACGTGAAAAGTTAGGCTCTAAAGTTCCTATTTTAAGTACTTGGACCTAATAACCATATTTCACCTTTACGTGTATATCTCCTAAACGGTATGCTTTTTTCAAAATCTGTTTTCACAAACATTATACACAAATTCATAGCAACGTGCCTAAAAAAAATCAACTCTGCACTAAACCGATTTATATGATTTCCATCAAATAGCCAAACGTCAGCGCAGCGGAAACTTGAATATCTTCGCAGTTTTAAGACACACAAATTTCATTTTAACATACACATTTACCTCTCGTCACACACTAATTATTGCATGTATTTTTTTTCTGGTACGTCCCTAGGAAAAAAAAGTGCCGCTGGGACGACGTAGTTCCAGCGGAAACAGTTTTTGTTGAATAACTCCCCAATGGTTGGATGCACAAATTCGTACTTACCATACACATTTACACGACGTCATACACTAAATATCTGCTTAACTGAAATTAAGAAAAACGACACTTTTCCGCTGGGAATACATACACAAAGAGGTGAAGCTTGCGCGTTCCAATGCGTAGATTTCTATGGAGAAGAACGTGCAAGAAACTCCATGGACTCTCTTTTTTAAATCAATAAATTGTTACAAAGTTGTGGTTACATTGTTCTTGTTGAAATTATTAATATTATGTGAGAACGATGTAGAAAGACGTGCACGACAAAAGCGTCCGGAGCAAAAAAAAAAGGAACAATTCAAAGTACTAACAATTAAAACAAACCGTGGCAGTTGATAGATGACCAGTCCCAGCTGACGGAGCCAATCAGCCAAATGATGAATGAAACACGAACGCCACCATCAGAGAGACTTTTGAGTGAGCATGACATTCCCAACAGCCAGGTCACATTCAAGTCAAAGTAATAGGTACCCAAAAATGATATTAACTTGAAGGTACACAGTACTCACACATATGCCGTTAATGCATGAAATTATACAGTGCAATTGAGTATATACAATGAAAAATCTATGTTCTTACAATATTCAGCGGGTCTCACAACTGCTAAAAAAATAAATTATTAACCCAGGAAGAGGTGGCGAGACGACCTAGACGCCTACTGCGAGGGTTGGTCCGAGGTGGCTCGGGACAAAAAGATCTGGAAGGAGTTGGGGGAGGCCTTTGCCCAGCAGTGGGACTGAATTGGCTGATAAAAAAAAATATTGCGCGCCCTAGTGGCTGTGGAGCAGGATCAGCATTGAGCCAAGCATTTTTATCTCCAATGTAATCCCCCAACTTATGTGTTACCTACCTATGTTACACAAATAAAAAATGATTATGATCATTATAATTTCCTATTCTAAGTGGGGTCAGGTCAGAATATTGACTTCCTATATCTTATCTCAGCGATCTTTTATAGCGACATCTTTTTATTCTGCGAACGAAGTCGCAGGCAACCGCTAGTACGTCTAAACTAATATTATAAAGAGGAAAGATTTGTTTGTTTGCTTGTTTGAAATGAATAGGCTCCGAATTTACTTGACCGATTTGAAAAATTCTTTCACCAGTAGAATCCTACATTGTCTGTGATGGACATAGGCTATAGAATTTTTTCAAATAAGTTAGGGATCCGTATGAAAACTTCGATAATGGAACCCAAAAATACCAAAAAAAAAATCCTTATATCGCGTACGCTGCGGAAACTATATGACAATAGAGCAAAGTGATGTATACTACAGTTTTATAGAGGTCATCAATATCTACAAAAAAGTCTGTGAGTCACAATGACCGCTTTTTGTTCAAATTATTCAAGCAAATCCCAGGTGAAAGGAAAATGGTGATTTTAGTATCATGACATTAACCCTTATCCATTTAAATGGTCTGGTTTTAGTATTTGTTGTTACAACGGCAACAGAAATACATCATCTGTGAAAATTTCAACTGTCTAGTCACCGTTCATGAGATACAGCCTGGCAACAGACATACAGACAGACGGACAGCGGAGTCTTAGTAATAGGGTCTCGTTTTTACCCTTTGGGTACGGAACCCTAAAAATAAGAATAACAAATGTTTAGATTTTTCGAAAATTAACTAAGTACATAGGTACATAGTAATGGGTGAAAGAGGGGTGATAAAGATTTTAGGGGAGGACATTACTGTTTGCTTCAATTTACGTCGGAATGTTATGAACAAACTAAAAGTGGGACAATTGAAACAGATTATGTAACAATTTTTGAAATGGCAAGGAAATTAATGAAAATCATTGTGCTTATTTTTCCAAAACTAACCACAAAAAGGGGATAGAGGGGGCGTTGAAGTTTGTGGAGTACCTACTCAATCCGCGCGAATGAAGTGCTAGTTTTAAATATTCGTAGCGTTGTTTACATTAGGTACAGTCAACATTTTATTTATATTTCCAGATGGATGCGTTCTCACCAATCACGTTGAATGGGGATAACTTGGGCCAAAGGCACCGTCACCTCAACTCCTTAGTACATGAGGCTAAAGAGACTGGAGCTTTATTACAGGAGGTCGAGGCCCTGCACGAAGAGTCTGCAGTCGACCGTCTCTTTAAAATAGACCTCGCCATAGAACTCAAAAATGTAGGTTATATTATCCGGAATTTGAAAGATGATGACATGTTATACGTGAGCAGAGCCCTGAAAGCAACATGGTTTATATACCACCGTGACATTATTAACCCTAAATATTTAGAAGATGTTCTCTTCCCGGAAATGATCTCGCCAGCGGTGACCAAAATGAAGCATTGGCTTTACATCAATCTACGAGACCCAGCAATGTGTCAGGAGTTCTATCAGCACTACAAAGAGAACACATTTGAGTTTGCGATAAAGTTTCTGAATCACTGCAGTCATGAGTTCATACTCGAAGAGGCTCCCAAGATACTGACTAAACTATCTCCTCATTTATTAAAATTACTGTGCGAAAAATGTCCTAAAGTTGCCAAAATATATTTTCACGCGTTAGAAACAGATGAAGATGTTAAAACTCGCTACCTTAAACATGAACAATCCTACTATAAAAGTGTGAAATGCGTACTGAAGCCAGATGCAGATGTTTTTCTAGACATTACAGAGAAGTATTTCAACATGAACAGCTTCAGCAGATTCAGTCCTTTGGCGACTGACTACATTCTACGCTTCCATAAAACTAGATTCACAAATAAGTTGGAGCTGTACGTTGCGTACTTCCTGCACATCCCGACTCTTGCTGCTCGGCTCAGTGTCGACGAGTGTCAGGAAGTGGTGGTGAAGCTAGCACGAGCGAGCTACTTGCGTTGGTTCCAGTACAAAGTGGTGGAGCCGCTGATAAAGCGTCTTAGACCTGATAAGAGAGCAACGTTCAAGAAGCTAGTGTTCGTTGAGAAGAATATCGGAGAGAGCTTGCTGGAATGGCCGTACCCGACTCCGCGTTCTCCTCCACCTTGCGACTCAGATCTGACTATTTTCGACGACGAGTATTGCGTACCAATTCCCAAGTCGAATTTCGACTTGAAAAAAGAAAAAGAAAGGAAAATGGAAGAGATAAATAGAAAAAGGTGTTTTTGTTCCTACACCAACTACATGTTGGAGTCATATGTGATGAAGACGGATTTTGATCGCTTGTTCGACGAGTTTCGTTTTATCGGATTCAGTCGAGCTCTGCATGATTTAGGCCTGCGGTTAGGAGCGGCGGGTTCTGCGGAACGGAGGCGCGATATCTTCCTTGTTCTGGTGAGCAAAAGCGGTGGGCGCAGTAAAGCGGTGGCGGCTCTGTTGCGTCTAGCAGCCCGCCACAGCAACGAGCCCCCGCACACTCGCGCCACCATACTGCGCAGTCTCGTCAAGCGCGCGAACGTCTGGCGCCTGCCACCTGATGTCTGGCAACATTTTCTGGATTTCGGGCACGGACTCGGGCTCGACGGTGCACCATCCGAAGCCGCGTGCCATGAGGGATTGCACTGCGTCGTGATTCGCCAGTTCTTAGCCGGCGAATACGAAGAAGTCGTTCGCGATGCTTTTTTAAAAAACTTTTCAACGCTGGCAGAGTATTCCCTTATGAGCGATGAGCGGATGTGCGTCGCTAACGGTCTTCAAAACATGTTGGCAGCGGCCGCTAAAGACGTAGAACCAGCAGTCGCCGCACAGCGGCTTAATCAACTGCTCGATGTCGTTAAAATATACAAGGTTCGCGTTGAGGCAGCATCTCCTGCGGTGGGAGCCGTGAAAATTTTAGCTTTGCGCGACGCAGATGTTGCCCGCTCCTTATTAAAACGGTTATATAACGCGAGAATCGGACGTCGTGAGTTATTTCGTGAAAATCTAAAGTTTCAGCGTGACGAGGGAGCGCTCATTAACGCGCTACGTCACGACCCGCCTGCTCTCGAACTAGATAAGGTTGCAGATATACTAGCTACTGAACAATCACAGTTCGACCGATTCATTTCGAAGCTGGTGATATACTTCAACCAGAAAGAAGATCTTACAATACAACTCAGGAGCGCCTTAAAGGAGAAGATCGTTCAACAGAATAAAAGTTGCAAGAATCTTAAACTGGCTCGACCGTTGGCAGTTCTCTTGTCCAACGATTTTGAGAAAGAATTGGGTGAGTTTGATGCTATGGGTACAGAGAATGTGAAAATTGCGGCAGCGCTGAGGGCCTGCGCACACCGCACCCGGCCTGTCTTCAACTTGGCGGAGTGGGGCTGGCGCAAGGCTGGTGTGAAAGCTGTCGCAACGCGAGCAATGCGCTGCCAGGAAACAGAAAGAGCTGCGTTAGCTCGTGCGTTAGCGGCCGAGCGACGCACGGTGAGAGTAGCTTTAGTTCTGAGTATGCGATCTGCGAGCGAGTTACTTTTGGACACCTTCGCATCGGCAGCGAAACTACGTCCCGTGGTAGCACTGCGTGCAGCGTTGCCGTACTTCCGTCGCCGCGGAGCTACTGCTGACCCTAAAGTATGGGATATCATTCAACCGTTGTTTTCCAGTGTTGACCTTTCACGCCGCGAAAGGCTTCGCAAGTTACTTCGAAAAACCGAATGGATTCCGTCTCACATCAAAGCTGATTACTGTGGAACGTTATACTTTGTTCTTGTCAAAATCTCAAAATCAGGTTCGGAATTCGTGCTTCGCGATTTGCGCATGCTTCTTCCTGAGGTAAAAGAAGACAAGATCGAAAACATTTTGTTAGGGATGCTCGAGAATACTAGTGAGGATGAACTGGCGATAGCGTATCCAGCAATATTTGTCAGATACTTGATGTTGTCTAGAAATGACGAGGATTTAGAGAAGAGATTCGTTAAAGTTGGTGAACGATTTTTCGAGCGATTAGAAAATGTACGCTGCGAAAAAGAATCAAATTTCCAAAATAGACTTGAGAAAATTATGGTGAGCCTAAAATATAATCCGGCGTTTCTAGACACTAAATACACGTCATGTTTGTCAGTAATGGAGAGGTTCTTAGCTTGGGCGCAAAACTTCATGCCGAAAGAAGAATATTTTAATAAGTACGTGCATATACATTTAACAATGTTGTATTTCAAAGCTGTTAGACAGAGTATGAAGCAGATGCCGGAAGTTTTCGCTGATCCGAAGAAGAGGAAGTCTGAAGGTGTGGAGGCTGTGGGCTTCGTCTTCGGCAGATATATAGTGAAGGAGGTAGCTGAATACGTGAGCACATACTTCGACTCCATAACAGAACTGTATACTGCTGCTTTGGTTGATTACTTAGGAGTAAACTTCCGGTACGGAGCTTCGAAGGCAACGTTTATCGAGTTCGTTCTCAAAGGTATATTGGCGGAAGCAGTTGGTGTTCAGCGCCGCATGGCGGTGTATGTGCTCAGAGATCTTCGGCACGACGTGAAAGATTGTAGTAGAAAAGAGATTGAGGAATTAATGCTACAGGATAAATGTATCGAGTTGTTTGTTCATACCTACTGAAATATTGAATTAATATTCTCTATGAAATGTACAGAGGTCGTACGTCTACGACCGATTTTTTATTGTAGTAGTAGTAGTAGTAGTAGAATTCATTATTTGTTTACCGTTCAGCGATTGTTTTATTTACCCTGCTTCTTCTTATCCATACTATTAACATCATAAATGTGAAAGGAACTCTGTCTGTTTTTTACTTCGTCAGGTTTCAACGGCTGATCGGATGTGGAGCTTAGCACACGCGTAAACCACGTCCTGGGATAAGATATAGGATACTTCTTATCCCGGGAGTATGTTCCCGTGGAATACTCCCGACTTTCACGCTGGCAGAAGCTAAGAAATATTCCTTATAATATGGTGTAGGCATCCAGTAAGAAAGGATTTTTGAAAATTCATCCCCTAAGGGGGTGAAATATGGGCTGGAAGTTTGTATGAAAAATCTTATTCCTTGAGCCAATTTTCTCGAAATTCGGTATGAATATTGGCCAAAGTCCAAAATCCGACCACTCCTCTAAGGATTTTAAAAGTTTTTGGAAGCATACTAACAGAATGAACGTTGGGCCTAGCTTCCCGATGAGTGTTGGTGGCTTTGCTGACCACAATGACATTGCCGAGGCTTTCAGAAAGCATTTTGCTGTGCGGTCGCCCTTGGGTCCCTCGTCTGGTGAGGTGAGCGGTGGTGAGCCCGTCGTGACGGGGCAGAATGTAAAGATACCTGCGAAGAGTGTGGCTAACATTATTAAAAAAATGCAGCGTGGAAAATCACCTGGTCACGATGGGCTCAGTATCGAGCATTATAAATTTGCGGGAGTTCATTTGCCACGAGTACTGTCGATGTTTTTCAGTCTGTGTATAGGTCACTCGTATTTGCCGGAGCCGCTAATACGGACCATAGTTGTTCCAATAGTTAAAAACAAGACGGGTGATGCGTCTGACATTGGTAACTACCGACCCATCTCACTCGCTACCACAGCAGCCAAGGTACTTGACAGTCTGCTGAATAGTCGCCTCACAGCACAGATTGAGTTGCACGACCAGTTCGGGTTCAAAACAGGAGTCTCAACAGAGAGCGCTATTTTGAGTCTGAAGCGAACTGTCATGTACTACACAGCGAGGAGGACCCCGGTACTTGCGTGTTTCCTCGACTTGTCAAAAGCATTTGATCTGGTCGTATATGACGTGCTGTGGGACAAGTTGGGGGACGCGGGTGTGCCGGCGGAGTACACCTCCCTTCTCAAATATTGGTACTCTAACTAAAAGAACCGGGTGAGGTGGGTGGGTACTCTATCGGACCAGTACAGGCTGGAATGCGGAGTCAGACAGGGGGGGTTAAGCTCGCCTCTGCTATTTAACCACTACATCAACCGGCTCATCGAGCGACTGAGCGATACACATGTCGGCTGCCACATTGATGGAACGAGCGTCAATAATATAAGCTATGCAGACGATATGGTGCTCCTCAGTCCCTCGCTGGGTGGGTTGAAGAGGTTGTTATCGACCTGCGAGGCTTATGCGAAGGAGCATGGCTTAATATACAACTCAAAGAAGAGTGAGATTCTTGTATTTAAAGCACCTAAGCAGCAACCACGCAGTGTTCCTTCCTTAAGTCTCATCGGCGTAACACTGAAAATTGTGGATAGTTTTAGGTACCTTGGCCACATTGTCACGAGCGACCTAAGAGTTGACATAGGTAGATATTTATTTATTATTAATTAATTTATTTACACATACAATTATTTTTACAGGCAGAACCCAATATAATAAAAGTAGTCATACAATGCGACATCCAGAGACGCCCCTCACAAACTGATCACCCACCCACTCGAGTCCATGATTGACCAGTCCTAAGTAACGGCTCCGCATGCCAACATAAGTTACATAGAGGACA
Organism: Melanchra persicariae; assembly: GCA_947386135.1. NCBI lineage: Eukaryota > Metazoa > Arthropoda > Insecta > Lepidoptera > Noctuidae > Melanchra > Melanchra persicariae. The sequence continues at coordinate 13,179,230 of OX376668.1, forward strand.
ACACACTAACTGTCACTCTCTGACAGACGTCAAAGTAACCCTTTTTAAGGCATTCTGTCAATCCTTTTACACGAGTGGCCTGTGGGTATCATACACGCGCCGAGCCTACAGCGTCCTGCGTGTTCAATTTAATAATGCTTTTAGGATGCTGTTGGGACTGCCATGGCGTTGTAGCGCTTCAGGAATGTTCGCGGAGGCTCGCACAGATGGTTTCTATGCCATCATGCGAAAGAAAGCGGCCTCCTTACTACAACGCTTGCATGGTAGTGACAACAGCATCCTGAAAATGATAGCTGCCAGACCAGACTGTCCCTTTCAGAGACACTGGGTGGGGACAGTCATAGGTCAACCTAAATAATAAGTAAAATTCAAACACCAACTAACAATAAACGGTTGCGCGTAGAACGAGACGATTGCCGGCTCGTTTTAAAGATTAGTCCACGCGCCAATATAACTTTTGTAACGTAATTAGACATAAAAACGACCATTGTTAATTTGTGTGTTTATAGGAAGAATAAATAATAAAGTAGACGTTCTGTACATAGATAGTTTTCTTAAAAAACCACAATACAGTAGGTACTTACTTACAAAATAACTTTTGGAAGTTGTTAAAAAAAAACGAAAGAAACCACACCAGAAAGACCGATTTCCAAAATTAAAGTTACTTTGTAGTGGTTTTTATTTGGAAGTCAGTTGCATTTTTTGTAATATAGTTTTTTCTTCATAAATAAAACGAATTTTCAGTTACAAAAACTTTATACGTCTGCAGTAATTAAAAATGACAAAATTAAAAAAAATTAACATCTAAAATACATACTCTCAAAAGCAAACCGCGACGCGATATAATGTTAACTATAATAACGTATTTTAATTTTTCGTTGGTCGGAAAAGTTTTACCTGAAGAATATATTATATAATTAGCGTTTGACATATTTTCTATGAATAAGCAGCCGAACCTTAATTTTTACTCCTTTGGTAAAAGTTAATTTGACGACTGAAATCAATTTCATTTTAACAGCATAAGCATCAAAGTTGATATTGTATTGCACAGCTTTTTAATTTCTTATATGAAAATGATTATAAAAAGGAACAACTGGAACAACTTGACGGATTGATTCAGCATGGGCGAAAAACTGTAGATCCCGATCCTTCATTATCAGTTCCTCTATTTCTTTCCTCACAGATTCCTCTATAACAATCTGATGATCTCTCAGGACATACACTGCCACCCGACGCTGGATTCCAACTGCTTCTGTCAAGATACCTTTCAGCACGAAACCAATAAAAATATTCCTCGAAGACCCATACATTAGGTTACAGCTCAAAAATTTAATTAGACCGTCGGAATACAGTTCTATTATGGAGTCGAAGTATGTGCTCACGAGTTCAGCTACCTCCTTCACTATATATCTGCCGAAGACGAAGCCCACAGCCTCCACACCCTTCGACTTTCTCCTCCTTGGATCACCAAAAACATCAGGCATCTGCTTCATACTCTGTCTAACAGCTTTGAAATACAACATTGTTAAATGTATTTGCACGTACTTCTCAAAATATTCTTCTTTCGGCATAAACTTCTGCATCCAAGCTAAGATCCTCTCTATTACTGACAAACACGACGTGTATTTAGTGTCCAGAAATGCCGCATTGTATTTTAAGCTCTCCAGGATTTGACTTAGTCTTCTCCGGAAATAGTAGTCATTTTCACTTCGCAGCGTATCTAAACGCGCTAAGAACCTGTTTCCGATCTTCATGAATCTCCTCTCAACATCTTCCTCATTTTTGGACAGCAGCAGGTACCTGACAAATATAGTAGGGTACTGTATCGCTATCATATTATCGTTATAAGTGTCGTCGTCGAGCATCTGAAGCAATATGATTTCAATGCACTCGTCGCATTCAGGAAGCAGTTTGGACAGGTCTCGAAGCACCATTTGGGCATTATGAAAAGAAATTTTGTAAAGAGCATGGCATAAGGTAACGCAATAGTCCGCTTTTATGGTAGATGGAATCCATTCGGTTTTACTGAGTAGATTACAGAGCCTATCATGCGATTCTAGTTTAACACTAGATATCAGGGGTTTAATAATATCCCACACTCTAAGGTCAGAACTAATACCATGACGACGGAAGTACGGCAAGGAGGTGCGCAATGCTACCACCGGTCGTAGCTTCGCTGTAGATGCGAAGATCTCCAGAAGTAACCCGCTCGCAGATCGCATACTCAGTGCTAAGGCTACTCTCACAGTGCGTCGCTCGGCCGCTAATGCACGTGTTAACGCAGCTCTTTCTATTTCCCGGCAGCGCATCGCTCGCACCGCGACAGCTTTCACGCCAGCCTTGTGCCAGCCCCACTCCGCCAAGTTGACGATAGGCCGGGCACGATGTGCGCAGGACCTCAGCGCTGCCGACGCAAATATCGCAGTTTCTTTACTTCCCGCGTCAAAGGCATGCAATTCTATCTCAAAATTATTACCAAACAGGCTTGCCAGCGGTCGAGCTAATTTAATATTCTGTTCTTGGACAAACTTCTTTTTCAAAGCGGTGCAGAGATCTGTTGTAAAATCTTGTTTTTGGTGAAAGTAAATCACTAGCTTCGAAATGAAGTTATCAAAGTTTGCTTGCTTAGTACCGAACATACGAAATCGCGTCGGATGATAAGGCTTTCTTCCGAAAACTATCATTTGAGGATTATTGGTTGAGGAGTTGAGGAGCGATGGTTGAGGAGTAGGGATACCATAGTGCATTGGTCGGGCAGTGGATCTACCGAAAAGCGTCGACGGATGTGAGAAACTACCGACCGCCGCTGAATGAGCAGTCGATGTGCCGAACACCATCGGTTGGACAGCGGAGTTACTTTCGACCGTAGGTTCCTCAGCGGAACTACCGAAACGGCTGCCTATCGGAAGAGTTGCAAAACTACCGACATCTGTCGGAGGCTCAGCAGTATAAATATTTCTCGGAGGAGTTGTGGAACTGACAAAGAAAAAGCCTTTCGATGGCACATTGGAACTACCATCATGTGCTGAAGGCACAGCAGAACTACTGACATCAGTCAGAGAAGTAGTGGAACTGCCGAAACGGAAACCGGGCAGAGAAGAATGCTTAAAACTGACATCTGTCGTGGGCACAGTAGAACTAACGACATCAGTCATGACAGTAGTGGAACTGCCGAAACGGAAGCCGGTTGGAGGAGTAGAAAAAGTACTGGCATCTCTCGGCTGAGTAGCGGCGCTGCCGAAGCTGAAGCCTGTCGGAGAAGAATGCGAAAAACCGACATCTGTCGTGGGCACAGTGGAACTACCGACATCAGTCAGGACAGTAGCGGAACTGCTGGCACGTAAGCCTATTGGAGGAGTGGAAGAACAACTGGCATCTGTTGGCTGAGTAGCGGAGCTGCCGAAGCTAAAGCCTGTCGGAAAAGCATGCGAAAAACCGACATCTCTCGTGGGCACAGTGAAACTATCAACATCTGTTAGGGCATTAACGGAACTGCCGAAACGGAAGCCTGTTGGAGGGGTAGCGGTACTACCGACATCTGTTAGAGGCGTAGCGGAACTGCCCATAATAAATGGTTGAGCAGAGGAACTGCCGAAAGGCACGCTGTTTGTTGGAACAGCGGAATTGTCGAAACGGAAGCCTGTTGGAGGAGCATCAGAACTACTAACATCTGTTGGAGGAGAAGTGGAACTGCCGAAACGAAAGCCAGGCGCAGAAGCAGCAGAACTGTCAAAACGGCAGCCTGTTGTTGTAACAGCTGAAGTACTAAAATTCTTCGGTGGAGCAGCAACACTTCCGAATACAATCGGACGAGGTTTTAAACTTTGTACGTTTCTCTGCCAACAGTTCCACCTAGGCATCGAAAACGCCACACACGTGGGATCAATGAGAGATGGATCATGCCGGAGTGCATTCAGGAACGCCGCTTCATCTCCTCGAAACTGCATGTTAAGTCGCAGCAGCTCGCGTCGAGCAATCTTTTCATCGTAAAGCCGCTCCAGCAAAGGACGCGCCAGGTCAACGTTTCGCAAAGCTAAGGCCATCACTGATTTGACTGCTGGTGACGTTGGCTCAATTCGAACGCGGTATACTTTTAGAACATCTAGTAACTGCCGAAGTCGATCCGCAGCTACTTCTGATGCGACGTCGGTGGCGGCCGCTGCCAACATGTTTTGGAGACCGTTAGCAACACGCGCTCGCTCATCCACTTTCAGCGAATACTCCACTAGCGTTGAAAAGTCATTCAAAAATGCGTCGCGGACGACTTGCTCGCATTCGCCAGCTAATAACTGGCGAATCACGACGGCGTGCAGTCCCTCACGACATGCAGCTTCGGCTCGTGTACCGTCTAGTCCAAGTCCATGGCCGTAATCCAGTAAATATTGCCAGATATCTTGAGGCAGGCGCCAGACTTTAGCGCGCTTGACGAGACTGCGTAGTATAGCGGCACGAGTGTGCGGGGGCTCATTAATGTGCCGCGCAGCGAGACGCAACAGGGCAGACACCGCGTCAGTGCGTCCACCAGTCTTACTCACCAAAACAATAAAGATATCACGCCGCCTTTCCGGGGAAGCTGTAGCAACCAATCGCTGACCTAACTCGTGCAGCGCGCACTCAAAACCAATAAAGCGGAATTCATCGAACAATCTGTCCAAATCTGTTTTCACTCGAAACATATTTAGGTTGGTGTTCAAGTGATTTAACGATTGAGGTTGCACAGCGCATAAGGACGCAGTTGCGCCAAACAACACACATCCACCTGGAGCTCGAGGTGGGTATATTGGTGAGATACCAGACATGAAATCCTGATCGTCGAAGATATGTGAACCTTTGTTAGAGGGTACCGGAGGGGCAGGTAACTCGTACGGCCATTTATCTACACAGTCACCGACGTCCTTATCTACAAACACGCGTTTCTTGAACGCCGCTCTTTTGTCGGGACTAAGTCTCTTTATCAGCGGCTCCATCACCTTGTACTCAAACCAATGCTTCAAGTAGCTTGCTCTTGCTAGCTTCACCACTACTTCCTGACACTCATCGACACTCAGCCGAGCAGCAAGAGTCGGGATGTGCAGGAAATACGCAACGTAAAGCTCCAACTTATTTGTGAATCTACTTTTTTGGAAGCGTAGGATGTAGTCAGTCGCCAAAGGACTAAATCTGCTGAAGCTGTTCCTATTAAAATACCTTTCCGTGATGTCAAAGAACACATCAGCATCTGACTTAAGCACACACTTCACACTGTTGTAGTAGGACGCATCTCGTTCAAGGTAGCGCGTTTTTAGATCTTCATCAGTCGCCAACGCGTCAAAATACATTTTGGCAACTTTAGGACATTTCTCACACAAAACTTTTAATGAATGTGTGGATAGTTTAGTCAATATCTTGGGAGACTCTTCCAGTATGAACTCATGACTGCAGTTACTCAGAAACTTTATCGCAAACTCAAATGTGTTATCTTTGTAGTGCTGATAGAACTCCTGACACATTGCTGGTTCTCGTAGATTGATGTAAAGCCAGTGCTTCATTTTGGTAACTGCTGGTGAGATCATTTGCGGGAAGAGAACATCTTCTAAATGTTTAGTGTTAATAATGTCATGATGATTTATAAGCCATGTTGCTTTCAGGGCTCTGCTCACGTTTAACATGTCATCGTCTTTTAAATTCCGTATTATGTAGTCTATATTCTTGATTTTTATGGCGAGGTCTATTTTAAAGAGTCGATCGATTGCAGACTCTTCGGGCAGGGCTTCGACCTCCTGGAATAAAGCTCCAGTCTCTTTAGCCTCATGTACTAAGGAGTTGAGGTGACGGTGTCTTTGGCCCAGGTTGTCTCCCACCAGTGTCATTGGTAGAAACGACGCCATCTGAAAAATGATAAACAAGAATGTCGATAAAAGCTCTTTTATTCGTAAATCTAAAACTATAAACCTAAAGTACACAAATAGTTGCTTCACTCAGGTTCTATTGTCTGTGCGTTTGCCCATGAACAACTTGGAACTTTTGGACTTTAGTCGTGCCATAATTTTTCACGCTTGTACCACCTTACTAATATTTTTTGGTGTAGGTAAATCGGATGTTGGAGAGGGACATAGGAAACTTTTAACATTCCTTTGGGATAATTAAACACTTTTCTCAAAAAATAAAAACTTTGTTATGAACAGCGAATGCGTCATGAAAACTTCGAGCAGTTTACTCAAGAATCCCGCGGCGATCCTGTGGCATGCCACGTCGATACGAAAGCAAGCACAATCTGGCGCGCGATTTGATTGCTCTGCGTTACATTGCAACAGCTACACTGCGATCGCCAACCCGTTTGCCAAGCGTGGCGATTATGGCAATCCCCCCCCCCCATCTAGGGGAGGCCCATGTCCAGCAGTAGACGTCTTTAGGCTAATATGATGAGCACTCACTTTCCTTAACATACAACAGCGGTGCGATTCTGCAAGCATCTCACCGTGTGTGCTTTGGTGAAGTGATAATAAAGTGAGCTGTCAATCCATCTAAACAAGATAAAATGACAGCTCACTTCAGGCTCACTCCACCTAAGTTTACATGGTGAGACGTTGACAGAACAGACCGGCAGTAACCTACGTCACGTGTTGCAGCGGCGTGCCGTGGCATCTTATGGAATGTCACGATGCGACGTGCCGTGTAATCCCGGGGACTGACGTGACGTTCCGCGGCATGCCACGGTAAGTCGCATCACCACGCGAGGCGTTTCGACATATTCATATTAATAAAAACGCCATGCCATGCCGTGCCGCCAGTGGGCCCTAATAAGCTCCAAAAAAATAAAACTTGACAGGCTAAAACTTATTATTATAATTTTCTGACTAAATAAGAGTGCATAATCTATTGTTAGATGGCAGCACTGGACAGTCCCCTCCAGCGCGACCACGCCTTTAAGGAAGAAGCCTGCGGACTCGTTCATTTTTGCCTGCGGGACTAGACCTATCAACATTGTTTCTCTACCCACATTGTGTCTTTCATTTCGTATTATTTTAAATTATCGTGTAATTTCTCATTGAAGTTATTTTTTTATGTTTTTAAAGTTTTATTTATAAGACTAGGTATTATAACATTATAACATAGCCAATAAATATCAGAGACATTCATAAAAATATTGTACACTCCAAGGGTTTGTTACAGGAATACAAAAATATAATTGTAAGAACTCTCTTTGAACCTGTGACAAACAATAAATTAAATAAAGTCAGCCCTTGGATCACAGGAAGTGTCAACTAGAAGCATGAGAGATATTAGGATTAGGTTATTAGTAACCTAATCCTAATATCTCTACTATCTGAGTAGGTACTTAGGTACCTACTCAGATAGTAAGTCCTACTATCTGAGTAGGTAGGTATAACAGACAGTCTTTCATCACAACCCCAGTGCGAGTAATCTGTGAGATTGGTAACTACGCAATCACAATTCCTACCTTCCAATACAGGGTCAATGTTAGTGTTCTTTTTTTCATTCTTAAAATAAAATTCTACTCAATGTTTATTCGGAAACAGCTGGCCGGTTGTCCTATTTGGTCTGTGCGGTTGTCTGTTAGAGGTAACACCTAGGTTAAGGTGTTACCTCTGACAGACAACCGGTAACAAACCGTTTGTTTAGTTACCTACCACTGACGTGTGGTTCACTGTACCTACCCAAACAAAAATAATTGTAAAACAATGTAGGTATGTTGTAATAACAAACCAACGACATAACTAAATAAACTAAGTATAGTCTAGTCTAAAAACATTATTAACCTACTACCTTTCTCCTAATTACCTTATCTTTTGAATTATCTGTTATTTTTATCGCTTCACGATATGAATTAAACTTTAGGTAGGTATTTACACGAATGACGAAATTACAAAAAAATAACAAGACAAAGAAAATGTTGGCCATATTTACCTTGATGTTTTGTTAGGCGATGATCTCAACAGGGAATAATAAGGTACTGAACTACTTATTTAGTTTACATAGAACACTTGGCTCGTTGCCAGCAAATTAAACAAAGCATTAAAAATAAATGTAGGTACTACACACCAAACAGGATTCACTCCAATAATCAACCCAAAGAGTATAGTAATAACATAGACCTATCCCAATGAGTAATATAGTGGGGAATCAAACATTTTATTATATTATTGATCATCTGTCTGACCACAGACAAACAAAACATTTGCCGGCCCGGCCCGATGACCTTGAGTTTTTCAGAGTTTTTGCGAATGAAGTCTGTTTGCGAAGAATGTTTGGGTGCGTTCATAGTGACAAAAAAAAACAAAACAAAACATTTTTCTTGTTGCACGTACATTACAAATATTGATAAATGTACCTACAGCAGACATAAAACTATAGTTCGAGTGCGTGTTTATCGTATTTTTTATACAAGTTTTTTTAAATAAAAAAGTTTGTATAAACATGCACCTACATTAATTAATTAATTATCACAAACTATGTAGAGGTGTGTCACTCGGAGCAACAAAAAGTTAACTGATATAGTATAATGTACTCTGTGGTTAACTGTTTGCAAATCTGTGGAACTCACATCACTATACTTTTTGAGTCATACTGGCATAAACACAAGTCTTTTGAGCGACCTTCTAATTGTCCATTTTGGCTGTTCGGGATGTTTTTGTAAGGCAACATCCCGGGCGTAGCTATAGCTTTCGCAAGGGGTCCGAATATGTACCTACACATGCTAGTTTTTGCCTGGGCTTAACGCAGAATTTTGAACTTCAATCTCATTCGACAATGCTAGCAATAATTTGGGCCCGGATTATACGAGCGATCCGTTCAACATTATAGTAATCTAACTCGTATGGTAATGGATGGGTCCGGAGTTCCGGACCCCCTAAACACCCACCTTATTTATGCCCATGGGCAGCATGCCTTTTTATTTTACTTAGATAGCGATTTGTAAATATCATCAAAATTTCAAATAAAGAAGGAATTTACCCTGTGATCCAAAGTTAGAGAGGATATTTTTTGCGCTTATTTTTAAAGTGCTTGGTATGTTTTCTGACTCTCGTAAACTGAAATGACGTAACAGCTGAAGCTGAAACTCTGTCTGTAATAATTACTAACAAGTAGGTATGTAGAGTCTGTAGGTATATAGTAGCCACTTGGCCTGCAGTTTTCTTGTGATTGAAGTATATACCTACTTACGCTATTTCTTGTTCAGGTTCTGTTCTCGGGTCACCTAAATGAGGCATATTTTTATAGTAAAGCATAAGGGACGAGAAAAATGTATTTGTGGTGTGTTATTTTAATTAAGTCATGTAAAATAGTGTAGTGTATCTCTGCCAATGTTAATAAAATTAAATATTGTTAGTCATGGCTCATTTTTTTAAATGGCACGACTTTTTACACAATTTACGTAATCCCTGCATTGTAAAGCTGTTCCAGTAAGGGGCGTGCGGAGTCAGCATCACGAAAAGCTACGGCGATAATTGCCTTCACAACTGGTGATGTTGGCTCAACACGAATCAGGTTTAATTTTAGAACATCCATTAACTGACCAAGGCGCTCCGCGGTGACTGCTGGTTCCACGTCTGTGGCGGCCGCTGCCAACATGTTTTGAAAACTGTTAGCGACGCGCATTCGCTCCTCTCCCCCGAGGGAATACTCTGTAAGCGTTGAAAATTGTTTTAAAAATGCATCGCGGAAGGTTTTTTTGCATTCGCCTGCCAACCACTGGAGTATCACAACACAGTGCAGTCCCTCACGACACGCGACTTCGGATGGTGCACCGTCGAGTCCGAGTCCGTGCTGTTCGCAGCGAGGTCCAACACAGCTGACACCGCGTCAGTGCGGCCACCCCTCTTGCTCATCAAAACAAGGAAGATGTCGCGCCGCCTGTCCGAAGACGCTGTAGCTCAACTCATGGAGCGTGCGATCAAAACCTACAAAACGAAACTCATTGAACAAAAGGTCTAGTTCCGACTTCAAAACACATCTCCTGCTTCTCATTCTGTTAGGGTCTTCGCAACATCGTCCCAGTTCACACAAAAACTCATCGATGGAGTAACCTCTGTCGAATGTCGAATAAAGTCTTTATCATCGAAGACATGTGAACCAGTGTCTGAGTTTGTCGGGGGAGCAGGTATGTCATACGGCCATTCATCCACACAGTCACCAACGTCCTTATCAACAAACACCCGTTTCTTGAACGCCGCTCTCTTGTCGGGCGGGACTGAGTTTCTTTATCAGCGGCTCCACCACTTTGTACTCGAAACAATGCTGCAAGTAGCTTGCTCGTGCTAGCTTTACCACTACTTCCTGACACTCGTCTACACTGAGCCGAGCAGCAAGATTGCAAGAAATACGCAACATACAGTTCTGACTTATAATGTCATGGTGGTGTATAAGCCATGTTGCCTTCTTCAGAGCTCTACTCACGTATAACATGTCGTCGTCTTTTAAATTCAGTATGATGTAGTCTAACTGTTTGAGTTCTATGGCTAGGTCTATTTTAAAGAGGCGATCGACTGCGGACTCTTCATTCAGGGCCTCGACGTCTTGGAACAAAGCGCCGCTCTCTTTAGCCTCATGTACTAAGGAGTTGAGGTAACGATGTTGTTGGCCCAGGTTGTCTCCCAACAACGTTACTGGTAGAAACGGTGCCATCTGTAATTTTTATCACAAACAAGTCAGGCAACAAAAACAAAAGTTCTTACATTTTAGTGGTTTTGATAAATTCAAGAGCATTGATTGCGTAATTTTTAGAGTCGATTTGTCCTTTTGAACGTCATCATTTACATTTAAAAAAATATCAAGTGACTTTACTGTCAGTTCGCAAGGGTAGATTCTTATGGAGAAGAACGTTTTTTGGTATTGGTAGTTATTTGAAATTTGTAGTTTCAAATAACTACCAATGAGAGCTTTCACTTTTGAACTCTAATTTTGGTGGTGTTTACCTAAAATGTCAGATGCCGATATCCCGGAACCAAAAGTACTGGGAATTCCCGGAAATTTTCGTCGTTTTAGGAACCGGAATTTTCAAAACAAAATCCCGGTTCTTTCGGTACTTTTGGGAAAAGATACTTCGCGTTTAGAATATTTATATTTTTACTGCCTAAAGCCCGACCGCTTAAGGTGAAAGCGCCAGGGTAGCCCGCGAATTTCAATTTTTCTCACGTTTTTTTTGAAATTTGCAGGTCAGTATCAGGTTGTATGTTGGTCAAAATATGAATCGCGGCCGTAGCAAGTACATATTTACAGAACTGTAATCATTAAAATCATCAGTACAACTCTCTTATTTAGAATTGATGCCAAATGTTACGATTTCATTGAAATACTGCATTTGGCATCAATTCTAACTAAGAGAGTTGTATCGATGATTTGAATGAGTGTCCGCAGCTTAGCAGTGCGTTCTCTCACAGCACGGTGCAAGTTGCGCATGTGAGCTTTGTTCGTGTCGCAGGTAAAGGCGCTGTTCGGACGTTTGGCTGCGTTCTTTTCGGTGATCAGATTACATCGTCCGGGAGTTTCCAGCTGTGGTCTTCCGCCACTAGAACTTCCCTTGAACGTTCAGGACGGATTGTACGGGATCCGTAAACGAGTCGTCGTCCGCCGTCGTGTCAGCGACTGAGACTATAATCGGGGTCGGATCGGGGATGGTGTCTAGGTAAGGCGAGGTGCTAGATTTCAGCCTTTTGCTTACTTTCCTCCAGTTTGTAATAACTTCAGACAGGGGAGGCTGGTTGGGATCGTGCTGATCTGAACGGGAGCCTAGATCAATGAGTGGCAGTCGGAATTGAGCTCGTACTTACTTATCTTTTCACAAAAATAGTAGGTATTGTTAATTTACTTGCAAAAGGATCTCAAATCTTGTAAAGGCTTACTTAAAGTATCGAAAGTACCGGGAATCCCGGTTTTTAGCCAGAAGGTCCCAAAAATCCCGGTTCCTTAAAACAGAACCGATTCTGCATTCCCTAGAATGGATGCGGATTGTTTGAAAGAGTTTCCGCGGCCATGGAGCGCAAAGGGTATTTGTAGGGAGACGGATGGGTTTTAGTCAGTAAGAGTCTGACACTCCCTTCCGCTGCACCCAGAGCGGAAGGAGCGGTTTTTTTCCCGTTAAAAATATATAGGTACCTACAGTTCTACAAACCACTGCTTTTAGAAAATTTTGTTTGACGGAAACTTATGACCTTTTTTTAATGGATGAGAACTCGTCAAATGACTCCTTCCGCTCTGGGTAGAGCGGGAGGGAGTGTCAGATTCTTACTGACTATGACCTATCCGTGCTCCTCCTAGTGCCCTTGGCGTTCCAGGGCCGCGGTGACTCTTTCGAACAAAATCCGCAACCCTGGCAAAACTTATGTCCTGCTTCTTCAACGAACTAGACAGGGGGGACTGCGTAACAATGCGGCATACTCGGCAAGCCTAACTAAGTATATCATTTATTTATGTAAGTGAACAACAAAAAGAATTTAATAAGTATTTAAAACGTGTAACTCTTATGGTTATGGGGCCTTTATTTTTATTAACAACTTTCATTATGAGAGTAACACTGAAATCGTGAAAAAAATCGACTGCCCCATACAATTAGGTGCGCTTAACTCGACAAAATGGCCGAAACTAAAAATCAGCTAGAAAAAAAATCAGATTTTTTTTCGCGAATTCGGGATATGTGCCATAGTAAAAGTCTCCTTCCAAATATTTCTGTCTTGTGCGACCACGATCACTGGACGAAAATAAAAACTTAGTTACACACTCGCTAAAGCAGATTATAATAAGCTGTTACGTTTATCGCCGTACCTATACAGGAACAGACATTCAAAAATTTTTTACGAAATCACAAAAATGTCAAAGATATTTTTACCAATATTTACCTGGAAAGGCTCGAAATGTTAGTAGGTAGATGTTGTGAAAACGCAAAAGTTAATTCAGTTCTCAACTGTTATCGTGTTTAGTTGAAGTGCCGATACATTGGCGGCAAAATAAAAACACATATCATTTATTCAACACCAAACAGGATTTACTACGCGCACACAGATAAGATAGGTATACAAAATTATGAATCAGCCTGAGAATTACAAAACAACAAAATGAGCGGCGGTATGACAAAGATGTCATAATAGGGTGCGTTCTTTTAGTGAATTTCAGCATTGTGCCTACAGTAAAAAAGCTAACCAAACGACAATATACATATTACAAAAACAATTCATTAATAACACATTAAAACCAACAAAACTACACTTCAAAATACATTTCATGGATACTACTATTTATTATGCAGAAAAACAAATGAACACGATAACAAACAATATTTTAGTTTCTTCAGCGCGGGAATTTGCGGGGCGGTGCCGGCCGTTTCGCTGCAAAATTAGGTATTTCAGCGTGAAAAAATAACTCAATATACTTATCCTGTACCATTAATTCTTCAACTTCTTTTCTAGTACAATCTTTCATGTCATAACGAAGATCTCTGAGGACGTAGACCGCCATGCGCCGCTGAGTACCGACAGCTTCTGCCATCATACCTTTGAGAAGAGACGCAACAAATTTGGCCTTCGAAACTCCGAACGAAAACTTTTTGCCCAAGTAATCAACCAAAGCAGCCGTATACAGGTCTGTTATGGAGTCAAAGTATGTGCTCACGAGTTCAGCTACTTCTTTCACTAGATATCTGCCGAAGACGAAGCCCACAGCCTCCACACCCTCCGACCTCCTCTTCTTCGGATCAGCGAAAACTTCTGGCATCTGTTTCATACTCTGTCTAACAGCTTTGAAATACAACATTGTTAAATGTATATGCACGTACTTATCAAAATATTGTTCTTTCGGCATGAACTTCTGCGTCCAAGCTAAGATCCTCTCGATCACTGACAAGCACGACGTGTATTTAGCGTCCAGAAACGCCCCATGGTACTTTAGACTGTTCAAAACCTGATCTAGTCGTTTAAGAATGTACGCGTCTTCTTCGCAACGCAGGGTTTCTAATCTCTCTAGAAAAGGATCACCAACTTTATCGAATCTTCTTTTTAAATCCTCGTGATTTCTAGACAACATCAAGTATCTGACAAAAATTGCAGGGTACGCTATCGCCGGTTCGTGCTCACTAGTATTCTTGAACATCCCAAGCAGAATATTTTCGATCATGTCTTCTCTTACCTCAGGAAGAAGCATGCACAAATCGCGAAGTACGAAGTTCGAACCTGATCTGGAAATTTTGTTAAGTACAAAGTACAACGTTCCGCAGTAGTCTGCTTTGATGTGAGACGGAATCCATTGGGTTTTGAGAAGTAACTGGCGAAGCCTTTCGCGAGACGAGAGGTCAACACTGGAAAACAACGGTTTTACGATATCCCATACTTGAGATTCAGCAGTAGCGCCGTGGCGACGGAAGTACGGCAAAGCTGCACGCAATGCTACCACGGGACGCAGTTTCGCCGCTGATGCGAATGTGTTTAGAAGTAACCCTCCCGCAGATCGCATACTCAGTGCTAAGGCTACTCTCACCGTGCGTCGCTCGGCCGCTAACGCACGAGTTAACGCGGCTCTTTCTATTTCCCGGCAGCGCATCGCTCGCGTCGCGACAGCTTTCACGCCAGCCTTGCGCCAGCCCCACTCCGCCAAGTTGACGACAGGCCGAGCGCGTTGTGCGGAGGCCCTCAGAGCTGCCGCAAACTTCACAGTTTCTTTGCCTTCTATATCTAACTGGTATAATTCTTCTTCGAAATCTTTATAAAACAGACTTGCCAACGGTCGCATCATTTGTACACTTTTGCAGCTTTCATTTTGTTGTAGAGCGATCTTCTCCTTTAACACGTTTCTAAGTTCTGTTGTAAGATCTTCCTTCAGGTTGAAGTATATCACCACCTTCGAAATGAATCGGTCGAACTTTGATCCTGCAGTAGCTATTATATCTACAATCTTATGGATTTCGAGAGCAGGCGGATCGTGACGTAGCGCGTTCGTGAGCGCTTCCTGATCGCAACAAATCTCTAAGTTTTCACGAAGTAGCTCACGACGTCCGATTCTCGCGTTATATAACCGTCCTAATAAGAAACGAGCAACAGCTGCGTTGCGCAAAGCTAAGCTCTTCACTGCTTCCACCGTTGGTGATGCTGCCTCAACGCGAATCTTGTATGTTTCAACGACGTCGAGCAGTTGATTAAGCCGCTCTGCGGCGACTGCTGGTTCTACGTCTTTAGCGGCCGCTGCCAACATGTTTTGAAGACCGTTAGCAACGCACACTCGCTCGTCAACCTTAAGGGCATACTCTGCCAGTGTTGAAAAGTCATTCAGAAACGCGTCACGAACGGCTTCATCGCATTCACCAGCTAATAACTGGCGAACCACGACGCAGTGCAGTCCCTCACGACACGCGGCTTCGGATGGTGTACCATCGAGTCCGAGTCCGTGCCCGAAATCCAGAAAATGTTGCCAGACATCTGCAGGCAGGCGCCAAACGTTCGCGCGCTTGACGAGGCTGCGCAGTATGGAGGCGCGAGTGTGCGGGGGCTCGTTTCTGTGGCGGGCTGCTAGACGCAACAGAGCCGCCACAGCGTCACTGCGTCCACCGCTCTTGCTCACCAGAACAAGGAAGATATCGCGCCTCCGGTCCGCAGAACCCGTCGCTCCTAACCTTTGCCCTAAGTCGTGCAGAGCTCGTTCGAACCCAATAAAACGAAACTCATCAAACAACCGATCCAAGTCCGATTTCATTAGCTCACATGACTCTATCATGCAATTGTCATAGCGCGATCCCTTCTTTTTTTTTATCAGGCGCTTGCACACTTTCGTCCTGCAGATCGGCCTGTACTCTTCGTCGTCGAATATATGCGGATCAGAACCATCGGAATGCGGAGGAGACTCCGGTGTTGGGTACGGCCAATCTGGCACGCTCTCTCCGATATTCTTCTCAACGAATACTAGCTTCTTGAACGCTGCTCTCTTATCTGGTCTAAGACGCTTTATCAGCGGCTCCACAACTTTGTACTGGAACCAATGGTGCAAGTAGCTTGCTCGTGCTAGCTTCACTACCACTTCCTGACACTCGTCGACACTGAGCCGAGCAGCAAGAGTCGGGATGTGCAGGAAGTACGCAACGTACAGCTCCAATTTATTTGTGAATCTAGTTTTATGGAAGCGTAGGATGTAGTCAGTCGCCAAAGGACTGAATCTGGTGAAGCTGTTCATACTGAAATACTTCTCCGTGATGTCAAGGAACATATCAGCGTCTAACTTCAGTACACATTTCACATTGTTGTAGTAGGCACATTCATGTTCAAGATAGCGATTTTTCACATCTTCATTTGTTTCTAACGTGTCAAAATAAATTTTGGCAACTTTAGGACATTTCTCGCACAGTACTTTTAATACATGAGGAGATAGTTTAGTCAATATCTTGGGAGCCTCTTCAAGTATGAACTCATGACTGCAGTGACTCAGAAACTTTATCGCAAACTCAAATGTGTTATCTTTGTAGTGCTGATAGAACTCCTGACACATTGCTGGGTCTCGTAGATTGATGTAAAGCCAGTGCTTCATTTTGGTCACCGCTGGCGAGATCATTTCCGGGAAGAGAACATTTTCTAAATATTTAGGGTTAATAATGTCACGGTGGTCTATAAGCCACATTGTTTTCAGGGCTCTGCTCACGTATAACATGTCGTCATCTTTTAGATTACGTATTATGTAGTCTACGTGTGTGAGTTCTCTAGCGAGGTCTATTTTAAAGAGGCGATCGACTGCAGACTCTTTGGGAAGGGTCTCGACATCCTGGACTCTAGTTCCGCTCTCTTTCGCCTCGCGCACTAAGGAGTTGAGGTACCGGTGTCGTTGGCCCAGGTTATCTCCTGACAACGTGATTGGCGTGAAAGACGCCATCTGAAAATATGAACGAAATCATTTAATTTTACGATAATGTTAAATGTAGGTACCTACATATACACACTATAATCACATCGGTTATCGATGTGATTATTGTGCTAAAACAGTTTTCAGAGTGTAAAATGTCATGCATTACTTCGAGACACCAAATTATCTAGACTTCTTGGTCAGTCTGGCTATTAAAAACACTGCGTAGGAGGCAGAAATGTATTTTTGATCTATACCGTTACAACATTGCAGTGTCAAAAGAACAATTTTAACGGGATATAGAGATGCAAATATGGGTTCATTAATGCTTCATTCTTTTTGTATGCCTACTACTGAATAAAACGTACCTTCCTTAGATAATAGGTACCATGCGTACAGTCAACAGCACTCCAGAGGACAGTGGGGATACTTGTTCTACGAAAATCGCTCTTAAAGCTACGGTTAAAAAACGCTGTCAGCGTCATATTTATTTATTTATTTATTTATTCATTTCATCAACAAATTTACATTTGTGTCGAAAGGTTGAAAATTTATTGTATATTATATACATATTATTGGTACTTTTCATGGGAAGTTTGTGGAACGTTTTGGAACCGAATGACCTAAGTACATTTATAGATTCATTAATCAATTTATTAAGTAATAATTAACGTAAAAGTCGTACTTACGGTTTGAGTTACTATCTGTGGCCGTGAACAGTCAAGTGGCTACATCAATTTCGAATAAATCTTTTGAGCTTTTTTATTAATTGCAACAAAAAAATAGAATGATTTGAGGAGCTTTGCCGGCTAAACTGAGCAAAAATAAAAACATGACATACGGTTTGACCTTGGTATACTTTGGAGATGCCCGTCCCCAACACACGGTTGAAACGAAACAAATAATTGTCCAGAATTATGGGCCTCAAAAAGAAGAAACATACGAAAACTGACTTTGTTAGTTTGTATACAATATTTTTCATGTACTTATTTTTTGCTTTCACTTCACACAGTTGAACTAAATAAAAATCGTAAACCATTCGTTTGATTTTTTCGCGTTGGTAACATTTTGTCATTTTCTTAATCTGAATTATGTTCTGAATGCTGGCTGAGCAAAGAGTACTATTTTGATGGTTGATGATGAGAATGCAGAATGTGCCACGTACATCATAACATACATCATACACGTTTATTATATTTTATTCTACGTTTTTATTTGCAATTTGCGACATACACATGACAGTAGATATCACATCTAAATATAGATTCCTACATACATGTACGAGTACCTACCTATAGTGCATTATGTCTTGCTTACATATGTCAGTCCTAAAATAAATGTAACCTAAACAAAATGCGTTGTCTTATTCATTCTAATATTGAGAATTCTGCTTTTTGAAAGAATAACTTGCCGGTCGATCAAAATAGGTACTGTAGCACCTTATGGCTCCGCCCACTTACCAATGTTAATAAATGAAACACAGTTTTAAGATTAAACGAATGGGTACCTACCTACTTATTTAGGCCATCTGGCTCAGTAGGTAGTTAATACAAATCACTCTCCTTTTATCAATCACATTATTTTTCATTCCTAATTTAAAATACTAAATAAATAAAAAATATTTTAGTTCCAATCTCGTTCTTCAAGTGGGGACCGGGGAACTGAAAGCGCCAGTGTAGCCCGCGAAATTCAAATTTTCTCGCGTTTTTTTGCAATTTGCAGGTCAGTATCAGGTTGTGTTGGTCAAAATATGATTCACGGCGTAGCAAGTAGGTACATATTTACAGAACTGTAATCATTAAAATCATCAATACAACTCTCTCAGTTAGAATTGATGTCAAATGTTATGATTTCATTGAAATACTACATTTGACATCAATTCTAACTGAACGAGTTGTATTGATGATTTTAATGATTATAATTTTATAAATACATACTTGCTACGGTCGCGACTCAAATTTTGACCAAGATACAGCCTGACACTGACCTGCAAATTGCAAAAAACGTAAGAAAATTTGAATTTCGTGGGCTACCCTGGCGCTTGGACCAAAATTAATACATCCTTACATCTGTCTTCAAAATTATCTTTGAGCTTCAGCAATTTAACAAAGTAGACTATATTAAATAAAAAAATGAGAAATACAGAGCCCGCTCCGTACCTATTTCTCATTTTTTAATTTGTGTTTTTTGTTATCTTTGCTCTCTTACATAGCCTTTAATTAGAGTAGGTAGTATTGGTAAGCGATGATGTAATTTAATGTTTGGTTCCATAATAACATCAAGGTCAAATACCGGTGGCTGAGTTTATTATTGTGATACATTGATGTGAATATATTCTATGAATTCGTTTCATAACGAAAAATTTCACGAAAGAATTTTGGTGTTTAACAATTAAATGAGTCACTTGTTATTTTGGTGCAGGCGACTATGCACTTAAAACCAAATCACTCAGCGACGGATTAGTGATTTTAATTATTTCATCTCGCTAGTGAACCTGTGGTCTTATCGTCTACTTAGCCGGAGTTTCCTGTAGCCATAATAAAAAGTCGTACAGTACCTAACTACCTAGGTAAGTGAATCTCATTTCAATATAGATATTTGAAACAAATTGTAAGTATTGATTGAGTATTGTTATTCGTTTTTATTGTTAAATCCTCAAAGGTAAGTAGATTTCTTTATCTTATATTAATTTCCTTTAGGTAGTTGCCTACATTTTTTTAGTAGGTTTGTACCTATACCCACACAATGAAATGATAAATATTTGTCTAAAATGATGTCATGCTATAAACTGCTTTTTAGTAGGTAAGTTCCAATTTATACTATAAGTGTTTTGAATTTTTTATAAATGCTTTTCTTTTTGTAATCAATGTGTACAATCCTGCAACTACAAACCCCCAAGACACCGTCAAAATCCTCATTGTGTGTGGTGCGTGTGTGATTTTTTAAAATGTGCGTAGATTGCCAAAACCGAAACTATCGAAAAACATTGAAAGCAGTCTCGAGCCCAGTTTTGATGAAAACTAAAACTGCATTATTGGATTTTTGAAAAATCGATATTTCTACACCCAGTATTATTCCACCATCCATGTGTCGCTAGTGTCGCTAGTGTCGCTACTATGTCATGGTCAAATTCTGAGAAGTATGTAGCCTTTTTTTTTTGGATGGGAAATCATCAAATGACCCCTCCCGCTCTGGGTTGAGCGGCAGGGAGTGTAAGACTTCTACTGACTAAAACCCACCCATGCTCCTCTTAGTGCCTTTTACGTTCCAGGGCCGCGGTAACTCTTTCGAACAAATCCGCAACCCTGGTAGGCACTGGCCCTAACGGGCCCCTACTCCTATGCTGACATCTCTTTGAGGCGCGCGTGGAACACAACGCGCCGTCGGCTTGGGTCTGGCTTTAATCGGACAGCGAGCCACCCAACGCTCGCCGTCCGCAGACCCGCACCTACGGTGGCCGGGAATCGCCCAGCGACTCCCGACGCCCGGTGCGTCTCCCTATGCCGCGGCGGCTGGGGCGAGAGGGTTGTCTCTCCCTCACGCGGCCCGCCTCCTCCTTCACTAGCATTACTGCTTCGCAGAAGGAGGTGACGGCTTCCCATGCCTCCTCGCTCCGGACCATGGATTGAACCAGGGCCGGACGCGAGAGGTCGCCGCCGCCGATCGCCTCGACGAGGACACGGCGCTTTTCCGCCCATGCGGGGCAGGCCTCCACCGTATGCTCCACCGTGTCCTCCGGGCGATCCTCGCAGTGAAAACACCCGGGCGTTTCCTCCCGCCGAATCCGAAACAGGTACCTACCGAAACAACCATGTCCGGTGAGTACCTGCGTCAGGCGGAAGGTGAGGACGCCGTGGCGCCTCTCCAGCCACTCCTCAAAGAGGGGCACTATCGCCACAATTGTGGCGTGCCCTGCACTGGGTTGCGACAGTCGCTGATTCCATACCGCCATGGTATCTTGCCGGAGCTCCGTCCGCCGCGCAGCAATATGCCGCGGCAGCAGAGTTTCGCCCCGGCGTTGCGCCTCCAAGCGCCACGTGTAAACGTGCGCGAGGTCTCTCGCCTCCAGATCCCATGGCGGCAATCCAGCAAGGAGGCTCGCCGCCTCGCGGGAGACCGTGCGGTATCCCCGGACAAGCCGGATGGCCATGACCCTTTGGGACGCGTTCAGCTTTTGGGCTGGACGCTTCCGCAGGTCCAGTGCCCACACTGGGGCCCCATAAAGGGCCATGGACCGCACGATCCCCGCATAGAGCCTCCGGCAGGAGGCGTTTGGACCCCCCAGATTGGGCAGAAGCCGCTTGAAGGCAGCCCCGGCCCGCTCCAGTCTGGGAGCCAAACGTCGGAAGTGCTCGACGAAGTTCCACCGGCTATCGAGAACGAGTCCCAGATACTTGATCGTCGACCCGACGCCGATGTGAACCCCTCCTACCGTGATTTGGGATCCCGGTGGTGGCCTGCTCCGAGGACCATGAAAGCACATGGCCTCGGACTTGTGCAAGGCCACCTCGAGACCCAATTGCCGGATCCTATCCACGACTATCGCAACCCCGCGTGTCATTAGCTCGGCCGCCGCCTGGTACGACCCCCCCTGAGCCAAGACGAGCGTGTCGTCAGCGTAGCATACTACGCTGACGCCGCTAGGGAGGCCGGCGCGCAGCACCCAGTCGTAGCCGATGTCCCACAGGTACGGCCCCACAACCGCTCCCTGTGGAACACCGCACGACATCTCTCGCCGAATCCACTCTCCCTCGTAACCGGGGTAGATGACGGCCCTATCCGTCAGATAGGCCTCGACCGCGCGACGGAGGTAGGTAGGCATCCGGTGATACCGGAGTGCCTCCCTAATGCAACTCCAGGGCATGGTGTTGAAGGCGTTGGCGATGTCAAGAGACACCGCCAAGACGACCTTGCCCCGGGATACCGTTTCCCCCGTCGTGCGAGCTCTCACGCGCATGATGGCATCCACCGTTGAGCGCCCCGTGCGGAAACCGAACTGGTTCTCCGCCAAATCCGGCCCCACCCTCACCAAGTGCGCGACGAGGCGGTTTGCAATGACTCTTTCGAAGAGCTTGCCCACCTCGTCGAGCAGCACGATGGGCCGGTATGCGGACGGAGAGTCCGCAGGGCGCTCCGGCTTCTTAATGAGGACCAGTTTCCCCGTCTTCCAACGAAGTGGAAACTGGCCCCTCTCCAAACATGCGCTGAAGAGCCCCCTAAGTCGAGGCCCGAGAGCCTCTAAGGCCAGGACCCAGGCTTTTCCAGGCAAGCCGTCGGGTCCTGGGGCGGTATTCTTGGACCTCAGCCGGTTAACCGCCACTCTCAGGTCTACCTCGGTCACTTCCGGAGCATCGTCGTCGTCGTCGCCGTCGTCGCTGTGGTCCGCAACAGGCACCGCAGGTGGCGGAGCCATGGGCGGGGGAGTGTGCTCGCCTCGCGAAGGGAACAGAGCGCTCACCACGTCCTCAACGAGCTGGGGCCGGAGACTCTGCGTCAACGGGGGTGCCCAGGTGCGGAGTTTATCCCGCACCATTTTGTAAGGGCGTCCCCATGGGTCCCCGTTCAGAGACTCCAGCATCTCCTTGCGAGCCAGATCTTTGGCCCGCAGGATCCCCGCTCGGAGGGCGGTCTTCGCCGCTCTGTACTCCTCGTATAGTTCCGCCTCCCTGGCCTGCGCATCCGGAGGGCGGATGCGAAGCCTGCGTTGCCTGGTGTACTGGCGCCGTGCAGCAACGCACGCCTCGCGTAGCGCTGCCAGCTCTCGCGACCACCAGTACACCTGGCGGCGGGCGCTTCCTGGCCGGACCCGGGGCATTGCCACGTCACATATCTCGGACATGGCCTCCCGGAACCACTCCGCCTCGTCGTTGATGTCGGCAGGCCTGTCTGGTGGTGACACCCAGGTCTGCACTATCGAGGCTTCCAGGAGAAGCTCCCGGTCCAGCTGCTTCAGCGCCCACCGCGGACCACTCGGGGCCTGTCGGACCGACGCGGTCGAGGTCTGGGCGGAGACGTCAAACCGGATATACCGGTGGTCGGAATGGGTCTCCACCTCCTCTAAGACGCGCCAGTCAACGACACGCTGTAACAGAGCAGGGCTGGCGAACGAGATGTCCACCACTGACTCGCCCTGCATCCGCACACACGTGGGGACAGTACCCCGGTTTAGGACGACCAGGCCTGTCTCCAGAGCCCAGTCCTCCACCATCCTGCCCCTCGTGTCCGTGTAACGGGAACCCCAAGCCAAATGTTTGGCGTTGAAGTCCCCGAGAACGAGCACGGGGAGGGAACGATACCCGGCGACGACGTCAACCAACTCCGTAAGGGAGATGTGGGATTCGGCGAGGGTTCGGCTCGGGGAGAAGTAGACACCCACCACGACAATCTCCCCGAACCGTGCTGCTACGCAACCCCGTCCTCTCTTGACACTCTCGAGGGACGGGGTGCCGGCGGCGGCCGACGAAATTAGGGTCACTGAGCCGTCCAGGTCCTCCACCCAGTTCTCCCTGGGCGGGACAAAATACGGCTCAGCGACGACGGCGATATTTATCGACCACTGCGCCATGCTCTGGAGCAACAGGTCCTGAGCAGCAGCGCAGTGGTTGATGTTCGCCTGGAGGAGGCGTAATAGAGCCGTTATTGACATTCCATTACTGCCTCCTCCCGAGCCCCCTGTGAAGACTCGGCTGCGGCCGTCGCGGCTGTCGTAGTGGCAGCGGCGACGGCGGCGGCACCGGCGGCGGTGGCGGCAGAAGTATGTAGCCTAGGTAGGTATTAACGTAAGGCAAACTAAAGGAAAGTGCAATTTTTAACAAAATACTTAGGTACATACCTACATACATAAAAAAAAACTGTTTTTTTTTGATGATGCAGTTTTAGAACCTACAACTGCTTCATGGGATTTTTGAAAAAATATCAGTTATAGATGGGTAGGGTTAATAATTAAAATTTAAAAAGTAATTTTCTCCTCAGCTTCCAGTCTAAGACGCAGTAGTTCACTAGGCGCAGGCGCTGTAAGGCGGTTATCACACTTATCACACTGCCACGCATCACACTGCATGCTGCGTGTCAACGGTCAACAACGAACGCGCGTGGTGGATGCATTTTCTGTGTGTTGGACTGTGCGTATTTTCTATACAAACGGAGATACTTACAAGCAACGCATTCACGCGCTTCGCTGCGTGGCGCGTGGCATTGTGTTAAGCACCTTAAGCCTTTGCGCGGTTAACCACGTGGTAGACGCGGTTCGGTATGGCGATGGCGGTAGAAATCTTAGTCAAATTCTCCCAATTTGGGGTCAAAAATCTACATATAGGTACCAAATTCTCTCTGGCCCAATATACCAAATGACAGAGTTGTGTGGAAAAGGGAGGAGTGGCCTTTGCCCAGCAGTGGGCCTAAATAGGCTAGATAGATAGAAATATTTCGAATCCATCGGTCGAGCGATATATTTAGAAAAAGGGTGTTATATAATTCGATATCCATGAGTAACCTTACCTACAAAAATGTTAAGATAAATATTTCGATTTCTGGAAAAAGTGTTCTGACTTGGCCCGGACTATCGATAATTATTCAAAATCAATCATGCCAATCCCCAATCAATTTGAGATTCCCCGCAGTATGGAGAATTCTTCACACGTTGGCAGCACCGCTGTACGAAAACTGTCAGTGTCGTTCATAAACAGCTTCACAATTTGACACTAGAGGCGCCAGCGGTACCTAGTTAGAAGAACCATTGCATTGCCAACCAATACTAACTACAAAAAAAAACCTTGTACCCAGGTACATTCAGTGAAGCGGGAAAGAGCTATGAATCGTCTAAACAAAATATAACTAAAGGGTATTTAGAATTAAAGTAAACATACCTTCATACTTTTTGTCTAGTCTAGAAGTATTAAATGGATTTCGTAAACTAAGAAATCACAAATGGTAATATTTATACGCTATATATATAAAATATAAATAATAAAATATATGTGTAAAACCAAAATGTAGACCACCAACCAAAGTTCCACCGTTATGAAATTTCCCGCCGAAAGTTTAGTCATGCGGTCATGCGTCATACGAAAGAGCTCAAAGAGCTGAGTTGCCATTGCTTGCTCGATTTTGTTTGTTTTCTTTTCTTGTGCCCGGTTTATACTTTCCGTTTTCAAACGTTACATTTTAGTTTTCATCTTTGCTTTTTGAAAATAGTATGTTTTTTTGGGATGATCCTTGCACAATGCAAATACAAGTAATATCGTTTTTTTGTGGTCTTCTGATTTCCTACAAGTAAAAACTGACAGTGACACTGTCAGATCCATGTCAGATCAATGCTGCATGCATGATCAATGCAGATCAATGAGATCAACAAATTTGAACAGATGAGTCATGCATGAAAATGGGTGTGTCAAGTGTCAAATTCACACATTTCACAGTCACAGTTCACAGTTCACACTTCACAGGAAATTATTAAACGAGGGAACATTTAGTACATATTTAATAATTTTATTCTAATTTTCTGTTTCACGATCATTTCTAAAATAATATTAACGTCAAATAGCCGGTGTTATTGATTAATAAGCTGCTATGCTCAATCTACTGACTACCAAGTAGTACAAGGAAACACGTACAAACGTTGTATGTATTATTTGTCACAGTCACTGGTTTTCCCGCAGTAAATACCTAAAGAACTGAGAGCAGTGCAGTGATTAATAAATATTTAAGCGAAGGATTAATTAATCTCATCTCAGCATTGTTGGATATTTGAAGGAACCTAAAGGTAGGATTCGGTATTATTTCGCATTTTTTATGCTTTAAATACGGTACCTATAAACTACTTAATTTTCATTGTATGTATCTTTATTATTTGCTAACCATTTCATTATGTCGTGTGATTATCAAAGATACTAGTTTAATGTAAGTAAATTGTAACCCATTGTTTTCACCCTCAAGCAAAAAACATGTCTGTGAATAAAATTTGTTGTTTTTATGCACCATTTTGTAAGTACCTACACAACCATTTGGACATTAGTTTTTCCAGTCATATCTTCACTAGGCATAATGTGAGGGGAGGAATATCCTACACTATCTTATGCTGTACATACTTAATGTAAGATGATGTCATGTTTTCTTCATCAAAATTTTGTGTAGGTAACGTAATATGATGTAAGTACTTAATAAAGTGTACCTACCTATTCTATTATACTATACCCAAAAATTCTATGAAAAAAGTGCCAATTATACACAACTACTTAAGGTCAGTGGGTTGTGTTAGGGGCGGAGTTCAACTTACACAACACTACCTACTTTGATAATGTTATGCCTCATAAAACAACATTATGTATACACAAAAAGTTTTCTGGAAATGGCTTCAAAAATTTATTATATGATAGCCATGGCTATCAGAGCTGAGAATGATGTTAACAAATTCGAAAAGAATGTTAACAGACTTCATGGTTAAAAAAGCGTGCTATTCCATTGGTGAATTTTTAACAGACAATTTAAATAAATAATAATTAGGTAGGTATGTCATTGTGCGAGTCAAATGTCCGATTTATTTAATCTGAGTATGGTATAATTAATAATAAATAATTTAATGTTAATGATAATTTTACAATTTAATGCATGAAAAATATATATTTGGAATTTACTTAGATTTATGTATCCAAAATTTGTATGCCTTAAACATAGCGATCCTGACATTGAAATTAGAATATATTATTGTACCTATGTTTTACTAATAAATGAATGAATTTTATTGTAACATCTTTTTACCACATTTTTAATAAAAAAAACTTACTTAATAAAACTGACTTAGACTGACGAATTTTAATATTAGTAGGTACCTACCTATTTATTTTAATGCTAATTTCTCAATTCAGAAACCAGCTCTTTGCCTTCTAAACTTAACAATAAAAAGTAAAGAATATGAAACCCAAGAAGTCTTAACAGGATAGTTCTTTAAAGACTTATTGTATTTAATTAGAATTGCATAAAACACTTGACAATAAAGTTATCAGGTATTTTATATTGGCATGTAATTAAATCGATATCTGTATTTTCCCTTTTTTAGAACAAAATATTTCAAAGTTAAATCAAAAATACTGACTTGCACACAAATTATGCACACTAAATAAATCATATTAGATATACTGTTTAATGGTATTTGCAGAACTGTTTTACTGAACGAATATTTGGCTAATGATATTTCTGGGTGGTTTAAAAAAAAATAACCACGAAGGGGATGGCGGGGTCTGTTCGCTCGCTTCGCTCGCTCACTTGACCCCGCCATCCCCTTCTAACCTAACCTGTCCGAGTCGGGGTGCCCAATGACCGGCTACTATTGTAACCATGATAACCACCTGCTATTTCAGGGAAGTGCAATTTAGAGTGCAAGTTAGTATTTTTGATAAACAATTCGTATTTTTGTTTTATAAATCATAAATCCGATATATGAACCACATTTTTGGTGTGAATTCGATAAAAAGGTCATCTCGTTTTGGATGATTTTTTTAGTTTTTTTTGTAAGACATGTTTTCTAATCAATTGGGATTTTTTGCACAGCATTATTTTTTTCTGGTATGCATTAAAATTATACAGATGTGCATTTAAAAATATCCCTTTTATATTTTCTGTTCATGGTGGCACTGTGCTTTCTGCTTATAACATTTTTTGGGTTAAAATATCGCTCATTTGCTGCAAGGTCGACATATCACAAAACTGATGAATTGTTAGATAATAATATAGTGTGTTGAAAAAATTGTGTTCTGTTACCTGAAAAAACGTCTTTTCTCGAATATTTGCTCTCTCTCTTACTATAGAGCTTATAGCTATTACATTTTATTTATCTATGTGTTCCTTTATTATGTTTTCGTATCAGTTACAGAAAAGATAGCTGAAGAAAACATTAATGGTGACATCAAGTGCCATGAAGGGAGACCTTATTGCTAAAAGCAATCTTTTAAAAACAGTACTGTAGGAAGTCTCATATTCACATTTTTGCTGTCCAACATTTAAATGGCCATTTTAGGCCCTTACCCAACAACTTCTGGCCAGGTTATTGTTTAACCAAAATTTTGTTCCTCTGTCCCAAAACAAACCATAAATGAATACACTGCATGCTAAACATTATTGAAAACATTATTTTAATACTATATTTCATTTTCAAGAATGAATTAATTTAGAAATAAGGTACATGGTTATATTTAACTAACTTAACTATTTATATCTACTAAGCCTAACTCTATACAAACTAGACTAAAAATTACCAAATTATGTACAAACGTGTATAAAAACAAAATAAATCATTGGGCATCAAAAAATTCATCCACATTGCTGTCAATGACAAAAGTGCCCAGAACACTGGCAGCATTGCCGCGTTGAATGGCAATGCTGATTCTTTGGCCAAAGAAAAGCCCAGCCCTCTGGTCACGTGTGCAGTCAACAAGTTGTTTGCTGATGTCCCGAAAGACTCGGTGAGCACTCAGACACCAAGAATTAATTTAAATATTTATGCATTTTAGACTATAGCCAATTATGTAACAACATCCATAAACTATTTATTTACAGTATGTTAATATTTTCCTGCAGATGGCGCTGTTTCCACCAGTATCGTTGGTGGGAAATCACCTGGGCCAACGGCACCAACACCTCAACTCCTTAGTGCGTCAGGCTAAAAAGCACGGTGTTTCGGTCCAGGAAGTGGAAGCCCTACCCGAAGTGTCGTCAGTCGATCGCCTCTTTAAAATAGACCTCGCCAGAGAACTCAAACATGTAGACTACATAATACGTAATTTAAAAGACGACGACATGTTATACGTGAGCAGAGCCCTGAAAGCAACATGGCTTATACAACACCGTGACATTATGAATCCTAAATATTTAGAAGATTTTCTCTTCCTGGAAATGATATCGCCAGCAGTTACCAAAATGAAGCACTGGCTTTACATCAATCTACGAGACCCAGCAATGTGTCAGGAATTCTATCAGCACTACAAAGATAACACATTTGAGTTTGCGATAAAGTTTCTGAGTAACTGCAGTCATGAGTTCATACTGGAAGAGTCTCCCAAGATATTGACTAAACTATCGCCTCATGTATTAAAAGTACTGTGCGAGAAATGTCCTAAAGTTGCCAAAATATATTTTGACGCGTTGGCGACTGATGAAGATCTGAAAACGCGCTACCTAGAACGAGGTGCGTCCTACTACAACAGTGTGAAGTGTGTACTTAAGCCAGATGCTGATGTGTTCCTTGACATCACGGAAAAGTATTTCAATAGAAACAGCTTCAGCAGATTCAGTCCTTTGGCGACTGACTACATCCTACGCTTCCAAAAAAGTAGATTCACAAATAAGTTGGAGCTGTACGTTGCGTACTTCCTGCACATCCCGACTCTTGCTGCTCGGCTGAGTGTCGACGAGTGTCAGGAAGTGGTGGTGAAGCTAGCACGAGCACGCTATTTGGAGAATTGGTTCGAGTACAAAGTGGTGGAGCCGCTGATAAAGAGACTCAGTCCTGACAAGAGAGCGGCGTTCAAGAAACGGGTGTTTGTCGATAAGGACGTCGGTGACCGTGTAGATGAATGGCCTTACGAGACACCCTCTCCCCCGACAGAATCTGACACCGGGCCACATGTCTTCGACGATCAGGATTTCATGCCTGTCTGCGGGACTGACAGGTATGAAATGTTTGGTTTTGCTCGATGTGCGATGAAATCTCGCGATGAGCTGTACTACTGTGAAGATGATGCAGACGTTTGCATGATTCGGATGAAAACAGATTTAGACAGATTGTTCGATGAGTTTCGTTTTATTGGTTTTGAGCGCGCTCTTCACGAGTTGAGTCAGCGATTGGGTGCTACAGGATCTGCGGATAGGCGGCGCGATATCTTCCTTGTTTTGGTGAGCAAGAGCGGTGGCCGCACTGACGCGGTGTCTGCTGTGTTGAACCTCGCTGCGAAGCATAGTAACGAGCCCGCGCACACTCGCGCCTCCATATTGCGCAGCCTCGTCAAGCGCGCTAACGTCTGGCGCCTGCCTGCAGATGACTGGAAAAATTTGCTGGATTTCGGGCACGGGCTCGGGCTCGACGGCGCAGCATCTGAAGCCGCTTGCCTTGAGGGACTGCACTGCGTCGTGATTCGTCAGTTATTGGCTGGCGAATGCGAACACGCCGTCCGCGACGCATTTTTAAAGGACTTTTCAACGCTGACTGAGTACTCCTTCAAAGTAGACGAGCGAATGCGCGTCGCTAACGGTCTTCAAAACATGTTGGCAGCAGCCGCCACAGACGTGGAACCAGCAGTCGTCGCAAAGCGCCTCGGTCAGTTACTAGATGTTCTTAAACTGTACCGTATTCGAGTCGAACCAACCTCACCAGCTGTGAAGGCAGTTGTGGAATTAGCATCACACAATGCTGACGTCGCACGCCCTGTACTGGAGCAGCTTTATGATGCAAGGATTGCACGCCGCGAGCTGTTGCGACTTAACATGGAATTCCGAAAAGATGAAGCGGCTCTAGTAAATGCACTGCGGCACGATCTGTCTGTCCTTGAAACCAAGCGAGTTGTCGATATATTGGCTGCTCGTGAGACGAGCTTCAATAGGTTTATGTCGAAGCTAGTTGTGTACTTCCAGGAAGAAGAATTACTGGTAGATCTAAGAAGGGCATTGAAAGAGAAGATAAGTCAGCAACAGAATGAAAAACCAAAGAACGTAAAGTTGGCACGACCTCTGGCAAGTTTCGTGTACCAAGACTATGAGAAAGAACTGCGTGAGTTTGACGCAGCAGGCAAAGAAAGCGCGAAGTTTGCGGCAGCGCTGAGGGCCTGCGCACACCGTGCCCGGCCTGTCGTCAACTTGGCGGAGTGGGGCTGGCGGAAGGCTGGCGTGAAAGCTGTCGCGGTGCGAGCGATGCGCTGCCGGGAAATAGAAAGAGCCGCGTTAACTCGTGCGTTAGCGGCCGAACGACGCACGGTGAGAGTAGCCTTAGCACTGAGTATGCGATCAAAGGCGTCCAGGGGGTTATTAATTGAAACCTTCGCATCAGCAGCGAAGCTGCGTCCCGTGGTAGCCTTACATACAGCGTTGCCGTACTTCCGTCGCCTTGGCGCTAAGGCTGACCTTGGAGTGTGGGATATCGCTAAGCCTTTGTTCTCCAGTGTCGACCTGGTACCCCGCGAGAGGCTCCGCCGACTCCTTGGAAACACCGATTGGATTCCATCCACCATCAAACCTGACTACTGCGCTACCTTGTACCTCGCTATCAACAAAATCGCCCGATCCAATGCAGACGATGCGCTTTGTGATCTGTCGCTACTTCTTCCCAAAACTGATGAGACTGTCGAAGACATACTACTTCAGATTCTTGACAATACTGATAAGGACTCTCCTGTGATACCGTACCCTTCTATTTTCATCAGGTACTTGCTACTGTCCAGAAATGAGGAGGATGCTGAAAGAAGATTCGCCAAAGTTGGGAATCTGTTTCTGGAACGTTTAGATAAGTTGCAATCTGAAAAAGAATCTTATTTCGGCCAAAGACTGGATCAAGTCTTAGAGAGCTTACTGTACAATTCTGCATTTTTTGATACGAAATACTCGTCGTGTTTGTTAGTGGTTGAGAGGATCATAAATTGGATGCAGAAGTTCATGCCAAAAGAAGAATACTTTAAAAAGTACGCGAAGGTACATTTAACAATGTTATATTTCAAAGCTGTTAGACAGAGTATGAAGCAGATGCCGGAAGTTTTCGCTGATCCGAAGAAGAAGAAGTCTGAAGGTGTGGAGGCTGTGGGCTTCGTCTTCGGCAGATATATAGTGAAGGAGGTAGCTGAACTCGTGAGCACATACTTCGACTCCATAATAGAACTGTATACTGGGGCTTTAGAGGATTACTTACGTGATAACTTCTCGTACGGCACATCGAAAGCGAAGTTGACTGGATCGGTTATCAAAGGCATCCTGGCAGAAGGAGTTGGCGTTCAGCGTCGTATGGCGGTGTCTGTACTGGCAGAGCGTCGTTACGAAGTTGACAAGGACACTTTAAAGGAAATTCAAGAGCAAATGGTTAAGGACAAAGCTATTGAGATCTTTGCGCATGCCGAAATCTTCATAGAGATATAATCTCTCTTCATTATTTTCTTTGTGCTTTTTTTTTTTGTAGGTTTTAATATCATTAACAATTTAGGCTCTAGACAGACGGACCGCATTTCAACTGCAATCCAACCGCAAATTGCAGTTCGGATGCAGTTTGAATGCAGTTGACACGACTGCAATAGAACTGCAAACCAAACGTGCAGTCCGATTGCAGTTCAATGGCAGTCGGCGTGCAATCGTGTGAACTGCACACCGACTGCAATCGGAACTCTAACCTTGTTTCTACTACTGATTCTATGCGCGGGGAGGCGGAGCGTTAAAGTAATGCGGGCGGGTGGGTATGGTGCAGTTCGGATGCAGTTGACACGACTGCAATAGAACTGCAAATCAACCGTTCGTGTCAACTGCATTCAAACTGCATCCGAACTGCAATTTGCGGTTGGATTGCAGTTGAAATGCGGTCCGTCTGTCTAGTGTGGCCCAATTTGTTGCGATTGTCTAAAGCAATTGCGGTTTGAAGGCCTGTCAAGTGAAATGTATTCACATACAACTACAGTACAATAGAAAGAAGAAATGAAGTAACTCCTAGAGATATAGTGCTGATCATGTTAATTTGAATCTCATGTTAGCTACTAAGTGCTACTGTAGAACAAATAGTATGCATGTACTTGTTACATGGTAGGTGCCAGATAAACTTGAAATAAAGTACATTGACCTTTCCCTTCGTAGATACCCGAAAAATAAATTATGAACGGGTTTTCATTACTAGAGAACGTAAAGGATTACGATAGAAGTATATATCAAGGACACCAAATGCATCTACCATACATCACATGCTTTAGCAGTCATACCAGTTACTTCAGAGTAGATTGTTTGGTTCTTCTCTAAACCCATGACATGTCTAAACACTATGCTAAAGGTACGCGACCGAAGTTCGGCATGATTACGCCTGCAATGCTATTTGAATCACTGACGACACATTATGCCGAAATTACGTTGCGTTATAGCGTACAGCCGAACTTCGGTCGGGGCGTAAGTTCAGCGGCAATTCGGTGGCAATGTATTCTGAGAGCACACATTATACACGACCGAAGTTCGGTTCGATTGCTGACCAAGATCCGGGGCAGGGAGCAGCGGGAGGCATGACCGCGCGCCTCGTGTCCGTCTGTCCGCCCGTTGTGTTTATTTCGCCTCTGTCTGCACACGACGCACGTGCTTTGTTGTGTCATTAAAACATAGGTACCTCTACACCATATGATTCAGAAAAATTACACAAAGTTGCGGAACTGAATTTCTGCCGCGTAAGTTCGGCACATAGGGGTATGTTATATCAGCCGAATACGTCGCCACGTACCTTCGGCATAGTGTGTTCGGACACTTACACTCATGAATTCATGATCCAGCATCACCATATTTTGTTGTTTTCATTAAAAGTCAAATTTTTCTATTGTTAACAATGATAAGATGATATTTTTTATTCACTGTTATAGCATAAGCATTATTTTTAGTATTATACATACTAACAACTTTGTATTGCTGTTGTTTAATAAATGTTTAACAAATAAAACTGGTATTATTTTCTTAACATTTTATTAAAAGACAACTTAGATCAAGCAGTTAAATTAATAACGAAATAATACAACGTAGCAGGACCATCGCCAATGCAGATATGCGCAAGAGTTACCATTTAAGAAAACATTCACTTCATTATATTGCCCTTTTGACTGACAAATTTTCCCTTTTCTGAGGTTTTTATCGGACGTTTATCTGTTCGTTAACGCTATTGCTTGGTTAGCGGTTAACGGATAGATAAACGACCGATAAAAACATCGGAAACCGGGCATTACAGAGAGTATTTTGGCGCTAAAATTACTTTGTTCGGGGGCGCTAATAAACTTTTTTGACACTGACATTGTCTATGGACAATCATAATGAAAATGGCGGGTCAGGTCCGATTTTGGCGCCAAAAGACAATTGTCATGTCAATGTAATATTTGCAACAGGTAGCCCATTTGAAAAGTAGTTTTCATTATAAAAAGTTTATTACAAGGATATTTTATAAGTACCTAGGTATGAATATATTAAACGCAAAATCATAATTACCATTTTTAATAGATACAAAACTTATATTACCGTTCATTTCATGAATTATCAATACACTAATTTGTGAAGTAAATCAAGTGAAATTAAAAGCGAAACAGTTCATGAAAGTATGGAGTAGGTACCTATATATCAAGAAATGGGAGTATAAAATAGTGATAAATGATAGAAAATCAGATAAATACCTACCTACATGATCAAAATATAGTATCAGTACAGTACGAGAGATTTGCTAACATTATAATCTTCATATAAACTTTAAAAACAGTTAAATAACAACATTACAACTATGAACTAGTAGTTTATAATGCATTAATTAAAAAGGCGTAACCTGGGCATCAAATATTAATATTTAACTGAGAAAAGTACAGTCTCATTGGAAAATGGTAACCAAGACTTGAAATAACACAGGTATAACTAGTAACTTTGTACAACGGCTTAAAGCGACGTTTTTTTATCAGAAGTTACCCATTTGTTAGCAATTATACAGGATTATTTGTAAAACACCAACAACCTTTCAGGGGGTGAAAGTACTCATAATTATAAACAACTTTTACTATGGGACCAACTCCGAAATATATAAAGTTAAATCAGCTGTTTCATACAAAATGCGATATTCACCCGATGAAAATGTATGAAATAGCAGATCTTTTTTTCGATTTTTCATGGTTGGTCTCATAGCAAAAGTTGTTCATAATGATAACTACTTTCACCGCCTGAAAGGTTGTTGGTGTTTTACAAATAACCCTGTATTATGCCCCTAAATTTCGTTAGTGTGCGTTTTTCAATCAATATCATTTTAGTTTGACCTTTGGTCAAATAAATAAATAACTAACTAATTAACAACAAAAAAATGGTCAAAAACGCATTGAAACGTGCCCAAAATGGACCAATAAACCAATGGATAACTACGGATAAAAAACTGCCCTTAGTGAACCAATTCCACATTTTCATCTGTTATCCAAATAACATACACAATAATAAATTAAACCAAACATACATCTGTTTTCGATTGACAAAGTTAGTAACTAAAACTGTGTCGATAAACAACTGCCGTAATAATATGGTTCAGTAGCCTTAGTGCGAGTTTTTTAATGTTCTCGATCGCGTTATCGTAAACGTCAATTTGTATTGAGACTGAATAAGCGCCGTCTGGTGACACTCACGGACAACCTGTTTTTTTCTATACAATTTGACATAAGCGAACGTTTACGTTAACGCGATCGAGTACGTTAAAAAACTCACAATAAGCCCTCTGTTCTCATTTACAAAAACGATCATAATATGTAGAAGCTATTTTTTTTATAAGCAATCTGATGCAGTTTCATCATATTGATGATTGAACTATAATAAATGTCACAAACTGAATCAGACTGCTTGAAGTTTTTAGTCATTAGATATTTTTACACTAGCCGTTCGTTTTAAAAACAATTTAAAAAAAATGCCGCATAGAGAAAAGCTCATTTATGACGATTATTTATCAATTAAATTAATATTAGAGCAGCTTGCCCAGAGAGCGTTAGGCAGAGGTGTTTCATTTACCAACATTTCGCATTTTTTTCGCGTTATTTTTAAGTATATAGGGGGCCAAACAGGCACAAATGCAGACACTGAGAAATGCCTATGGAAAAACGCAAAACAAAAATTACTACTAGGAAGAGCAGAGAAGTAGTGATAAATTTCACTCGGTTTCCCGCACTTTTGTATGTTTCGAAACAAATTTATCATTTTTGTACATGAACTTTTGTTCACTGTACAATTTATAAGTTGATATGGTGTACAACGAAGAATTGAGAAATCTTTTCGCTTGCTTTGCGAAACAGTAGCCTTAGTGCGAGTTTTTTAACGTTCTCGATCGCGTTAGCGTAAACGTCAATTTGTATAAACTGAATAAGCGCCGTCTGGTGACACTCACGGACAACCTGTTTTTTTTCTATACAATTTGACATAAGCGAACGTTTACGTTAACGCGATCGGGTACGTTAAAAAACTCACACTAAGCCTTCAGGTTCCGCCACGGACGCGGTGTTTCGTTTGGGAAGTAAGTGGGTAGCTAATATCGCGTACATTTTAATACGCCTTATAGGCGAGTATAGTATGTGAACATTATTTAACAAGTTACATCGACGGCGCACGAACCGCATTGGCGACGCGTACCCCTATGTATTCACGTACATACATATAACTACAATATACAACTAAAGACTATTTCTCCTTGTTAAGCGCCTCTATAAACTCTTCTAATTTCTCTTGGACTTGTCTTACTTTCTCTGTGGACAGAAAAAAGTGATATTAGTAGGTATATCACTTTAATTACAAGTAATTCAAATACTGCCCAGCCCTGTCTATAGTACAACCACATTTTGCAGTTATATTTAAATCCCACGTGATACAGTAAGCATATTAACATTATCAACTGAGCATAAGTCTATACTCAGGGCTCCTAGTTCCACAGAAATTCCTGATGGAAAAACCAGAAGTGTTTGCGATCTCTAAATCCACGAGGTGGGTTCATATCATACTGTTATTGTATAATATGCTCGCATCGCCAACCCGCCTGCCAAGCGTGGCGATTATGGCAAACCCCTCTTTTTGGGGGAGGCCTATATCCAGCAGTGGACGTCTTTCGGCTGATATGATGATGATGATGATCGCATGATTAGCCATTCCCCAACTACGAGTACCAGTAATTCACATGCAGCGATGTCAATCTGACCTCTACAACACAGTTACTGAGTAGGTAATACTCGGGTTGTGAATTTTGCGGGCTTCATTGGCTGGTTCTAAATTCTGGTACTAAATATACTAATATAATAAAGCTGAAGAGTCTGTTTGTTTAATCTCTGGAACTACCAGTCAAATGGTGGAAAATTCTATTTGTATATGACAGCCACATTCATGACAAAGGCTATCCCTACTAATATTACAACAGACGGAATTACTTTCGTATTTAACGGCTGAACGGATCGTCATGAAATTTGGCAGATGTATAGCCTGGGATATGGCGAAGGACATAGGCTTCTTACGCGATAACCGACATCCAAACCACACGGGCGGAGACGCGGGCAATAGCTAGTAGGCTATACGAGAACGGGAAAAAACGGGATAAGCGCGTACGAAGACGCGTGGAAAAGCTAGTAAATAATATGTTTGTGGTTTAACTCACTTAGTTCCTCAGCTAGTTCTACTCTTCTGCCGGATAGCAGTTTTTTCTTCAGTTCGGGGTCTGCTGCCATCTGTGAAATAACAAACAAAATATTTTAGACACAAATTTTTTTATTCAAATAAAAATTTTGTAACCTCAATATTACAAAATTTTTTAAATAACGTAATATATTTTTCAACACATTTGCTCAAAAAATGCATTTACGAAGTCTTGTACGAAAGTTAAAAATTACGTACCAAACAATGATGGAACGTGCGGTAAAATAGTTACTCTCACCTAAGTACATATTTTACCGCATACTCCGTTGTATAGCGCCGTGAGAATCCTTTACGGTTTTTTTTAATTTACATAAAAAATATTAAGGAATTCCACCAAGGAGTTTCACATTACGAGAATAAATAAGCTGAATGATCGGACCTCCTTGAAAGCGCTTTTGCACAATACGTTTGTGTGAGACAAACGTATTGTGCAAAAGCGCTGTGTGTTTGATACGAAAGATAAAATGAATGATTTACAAATGCGCGCCATTTTCATATTAGAAACGTCAAAGATTATTGTGACTTTCCGACTGTTAGCTAAAAAACAAAAAAGATTTTTTCATTATATATTTTAGATACTGTTTTCTCGCAAATGCGTAGAAAAACGTTGTATGACATACGTGCGGAAATTGGTATTTACAAAATCGTGACTATGGTAAGCACTAATATCATAAATAACTATTGTCCGCTCTCATAATAGGAGTTTATATTTAGTGTAAGGCCTTCAAAACCGAAGGCCTTCGAAACCGCATTTTATTAAAATATAGGTTTCTTGTTTGGGGATAAAGATTGCATCACGGTGTTTCATAAAAACTTTCAAGTCTTGTTCTTGAAAATTAATAAATCGATTTTAATGAAACTTGATATGCATACGCAAAACTACCTAGGTCTTAGAAGTTCCGGGGCCCTGGAGGCACCTGGAGGAACACGGATGGGTTTTAGTCAGTAAGAATCTGACACTCCCTTCCACTCCACCCAGAGCGGAAGAAGTCATTTGATGATTTCCCATCCATAAAAAAACCAGCATTCCTTCTAACGCCGCTGTAAGTGTCCCGTGTGCTGTACGTACCTCGTCACTCGCTAGAACATTACCACCTCGCAGCATTCCTTCTAACGCCGCTGTAAGTGTCCCGTGTGCTGTACGTACCTCGTCACTCGCTAGAACATTACCACCTCGCAGCATTCCTTCTAACGCCGCTGTAAGTGTCCCGTGTGCTGTACGTACCTCGTCACTCGCTAGAACATTACCACCTCGCAGCATTCCTTCTAACGCCGCTGTAAGTGTCCCGTGTGCTGTACGTACCTCGTCACTCGCTAGAACATTACCACCTCGCAGCATTCCTTCTAACGCCGCTGTAAGTGTCCCGTGTGCTGTACGTACCTCGTCACTCGCTAGAACATTACCACCTCGCAGCATTCCTTCTAACGCCGCTGTAAGTGTCCCGTGTGCTGTACGTACCTCGTCACTCGCTAGAACATTACCACCTCGCAGCATTCCTTCTAACGCCGCTGTAAGTGTCCCGTGTGCTGTACGTACCTCGTCACTCGCTAGAACATTACCACCTCGCAGCATTCCTTCTAACGCCGCTGTAAGTGTCCCGTGTGCTGTACGTACCTCGTCACTCGCTAGAACATTACCACCTCGCAGCATTCCTTCTAACGCCGCTGTAAGTGTCCCGTGTGCTGTACGTACCTCGTCACTCGCTAGAACATTACCACCTCGCAGCATTCCTTCTAACGCCGCTGTAAGTGTCCCGTGTGCTGTACGTACCTCGTCACTCGCTAGAACATTACCACCTCGCAGCATTCCTTCTAACGCCGCTGTAAGTTTCCCGTGTGCTGTACGTACCTCGTCACTCGCTAGAACATTACCACCTCGCAGCATTCCTTCTAACGCCGCTGTAAGTGTCCCGTGTGCTGTACGTACCTCGTCACTCGCTAGAACATTACCACCTCGCAGCATTCCTTCTAACGCCGCTGTAAGTGTCCCGTGTGCTGTACGTACCTCGTCGAGCACTTCCCGCAGCTCTCTGTCCAGCCGCGCGGCCTCGCGGTTGCCGATCTGTTGCCGCAGCGCGTTGGCGGTCGTGCGGAGAGTCTGCTGCACTCTCCAAAACATTACTACCTCGCAGCATTCCTTCTGCAAACACACATTTATTATGAAAATATATTGAAATGGTAAATAAGGTTGATATTAATAATTATGGCCCAATAACATTAATAAAACCTATTAGATCGAAAATTTTCAAAGAGTGTATGTATCAGAGATTAATGATTACTGTGATAAATTAAAAATTATTAAAAAGAGCAAGCAATTTGGCTTCCAAGAAATCAAAT
Organism: Melanchra persicariae; assembly: GCA_947386135.1. Classification (NCBI taxonomy): domain Eukaryota; kingdom Metazoa; phylum Arthropoda; class Insecta; order Lepidoptera; family Noctuidae; genus Melanchra; species Melanchra persicariae. The sequence goes on from OX376668.1 coordinate 13,218,761, forward strand.
CCACAACACTAGCTATCTTCAATCTTATAAAACCATATTGACTAATATTAACCGAAACCACCTTACTATAGCTAAAGCCTTTGACCTAGTATCTCACGACCTGTTGCTACAGAAATAGGAGGCAATTAGCATTGGAGGCATTGCGCTTCCATAGATATCGATATATCTAAGTAACAGACAACAGTGTGTTATAATTTATTACAAAAGTGAATCGATATAACGTCGTGACACCACACTCTTCTGAACTCAAATGCAACAAATACGGCGTCCCATAAGGAAGTGTGTTAGGCCTAATTTTATTTATACTGTATATTAATTCTATTACTTATCATAGATGCATATTACTTGCTGATGACATTTCCATTATTGTGACATATGATAAAAAGAATAATACAATCGACGATCATGAAACTGACATTAATAACACAATTGACATACTGATTGAATGGCTAAATAAAAATAATGTTTCATTAAATCTTGCAAAGTCTGTTTATACAACATTTAACAGAATAAACGCAATACCTCTTAGCTTCTATCATGGGACACACCGCGAAATCGCAAAAAAAACAGCGGTTCAGTACATTTTGTCGAGATAAGCGCCAGTCGATTTTTTTTTGGTGATTTCAGTTTTCGTCGAATAATGAATGACAACACGATTTGACAGTTGTTCTTAGTTCGGGTCCGGGACTAATCGTAAGTCCGTAGGTGACACGGAGTAGAAAACGCCCGACACTAAGGCCGAAACTGCGGACTTCGGGCTTAGAGAGTAGACGCCCAGGCGCGAACGTCACAGGCTCGTACTGGATGCCATGCAAGGCTACCTAAATATTATAAAAGCTGTTTGTGTGTGTAGAAATATTTAATCAGATACGGAGCGACATAAAAATACTAAATAGGTACCAGATTATTTAAAAGTAAATTGTATGATTGCCTGTCCACAAATATTTTCTATATTACACTACAAAAAATATATAATATGAGTTTTTGACAAAAAATTAAATGACTAAATGAACGAAAAATTTGCACACGCAAATTCGAAAATTCGTGCATACCATTTAGTCATTAAAAAATTAACTGATTTTTTTTTATTTTCTTAACATTTTATTTATGTCGTAAATTGATGGCGCTAGTGAGCAACGGACAGCGTCATCTAACAAATTGTTTCGAAACCTTATAATCACGTGATCGGAAACGCAAGCGCGCTCTACCGCTTGGACACGATCTCAGTAGAGGGGAGAGCGAGTACGAGCCCCCAGGGGTGGTCACTCTAGCGCTCGGCACTCTGGGCTGAACGCTCTAAACCAACGCACGTTCCTGTTTAAACTGTTAGTCTCAATAAAGTTATTTTAATTTAAATTATCTTTCGTTCGAGTACATGCGACAGTATCCACATCCAAAATTATATCGGATTGTGAAGAAGACCCCGTGCTTCGCGTCTCGGCCACCCATGACGCGATATGTATATAAAATCTTAAGGAAAAAACATTTATTTTCGTGATTTGGGGGTTCCATAATAAAAGTTGTTCATAATTTCGAGTACAATGACCCCTTAAGAGGTATTGCGTTTATTCTATTACGCTGTTACACATTGTATAAGTAATGGTGTACGCACCCCGTTCCCGTTCTGTTGACTGTACAAGTAGAAGCTCTTCCGACAGTCCCGCGCCCGAGTCTGTGCACGCTGTAGGAAGTTTCTGGAATTGAATTTGGAATGGTATTATTTGTTTACGAAAATATCTGGCCTGTATAGAAATGCCTGGAGAAAAATGTTTAAAAAATGTGTTTGCCGTCGAGAATTCGTTGATCCCCAAAAAGTCAGTGTCAAAAAACGAAGAAAGCAAACGATAAACACCGACTTCAAAAATTAAAGTTATTTTAATTTTTTTGTGGTATTTATTTGGAAGTCGGTTATATTTATTATGTTGTTAAAATGATCTCTTTGATTTGATATGTCACACAGATTTTTTTTTTTTTTTTAAAGAGGACTCGTGGCTAAATTATAACAGCCGCACGGACCAATCTTCAAGGTTAAGCAACGCTTGCCGAGGTTGGCCTGTGAAAGACGGATGGACCACCTCGTCTACGTCACTACTCACTTCAAATACACCGGCTTCCATGTCTCCCTAATATAATCGTTGTCGACCTCGATGCCCTTCCTCCGCAGGTTGTCCCTGACGGCGACCACCTCGTCGTAGGACAGCACGCTTGTGCTTGAGATAGATGATGGTCCAGACGTTGTGACATAAACTAGCTGGATATCACTACTCACTTCAAATACACCGGCTTCCATGTCTCCCTAATATAATCGTTGTCGACCTCGATGCCCTTCCTCCGCAGGTTGTCCCTGACGGCGACCACCTCGTCGTAGGACAGCACGCTTGTGCTTGAGATAGATGATGGTCCAGACGTTGTGACATAAACTAGCTGGATATCACTACTCACTTCAAATACACCGGCTTCCATGTCTCCCTAATATAATTGTTGTCGACCTCGATGCCCTTCCTCCGCAGGTTGTCCCTGACGGCGACCACCTCGTCGTAGGACAGCACGCTTGTGCTTGAGATAGATGATGGTCCAGACGTTGTGACATAAACTAGCTGGATATCACTACTCACTTCAAATACACCGGCTTCCATGTCTCCCTAATATAATCGTTGTCGACCTCGATGCCCTTCCTCCGCAGGTTGTCCCTGACGGCGACCACCTCGTCGTAGGACAGCACGGGCCGCGCCACGCCCAGCTTGTCCAGTTCAGAGCGAACCTCGCCGCGACGAGTCTGTTCTTCTGAGGTGGACTGCCAGTACAGCCAGCGTTCTTTTAGACCTGGACCTGGAAATATAAAATGGATATTGATATAGGAATGCATTTATCATGAAAATGGCTAACCAGTAATCTTAAAAATTGTTTCAAGTTCGACGTCGGCAGGGAAAAGGTCGTCCACCGAGGTGCTTGGGACCTAGAGAGTAGAGACCGACCGGCCTCGAGCCGGGTCCGGCTGCCGGCGCCGGCTGTGCAGCGCAAGAGATGGACGCAGGCCATGAATGAAAACGCCATGCGCGCATACTACGGGTTTACAGAGCGGGCAACTAACCTCACTGCATACAGTGGCAGGATGCTGTCTCTGTTTCAGGACCTGGAAACTACTGTGAACGTCTCGGCTCAACGACTGTCGGATCAGGTGCGGGTCAGCCAATGTTATCACAGATTAAACGACGCTGCACTTGATAAGCTGCGCTCAGAGGTTATGAAATGAGCAACCTTATCATCTCGAGCACGACACAGACAGCAATACAGGCGCCAGACCACACTGCGGCCCAATAACGTTAGTGATGAGGTAGATGAGAGGGTTATCACGATAAGTAGCCAGTGCAACGATATATCGAGAAGCGCACTAGAGGATGCGCTTCGCGAGTATAAATCAACTCCGATCAAACTTCGACCCAGACTACGACGATTACTGATACACACAAATAGGGCGCTAGTGTGTGCTTTGGACTCGCTGCATGGAAAGGCAGCTCACACGCGCTACTGGCATTTTTATTCCAGTCATCCTTAGCATCTGGGTCGCTACCAGTTTCTGGCATTACCCACCTGTTCCATAAGACAGGTAGTTCCGCGAAACCTAAGAATTATAGTCCGATTACTTGTTTGTCGACGGTCTATAAACTATATAATTTTGACCTCCCATTTTCTTCTTTTCCCATCACTTTCTCCAACTATTCTTGATAAGATCGACGGTTTACTTCGGACAGCTAATCTAGTGTTCTAGATGTCCAGGAAAATTTAGTTGCGCACAACAAGGGCCACCCTCTATCATCTACGCCACTGCTGTAACGTCACGTTTTCTTCGTAGTAGTAGAAGTCAGCAGGTTTTAATCTGAACTGAGGGTCACATCACATACCTGTTAGTTCTTTCAACTCCTGCTGTGTCATGTCAAGCCTCTGTTTGACCGCGGTGTCCATCAGGGAGACGGCGGCGTCCCAGTCTTGTCGCGAGGACACGCAGCGGTCTTGTAGCGCGTTCAGTTGTAACACGCGAAGGACCTGGAAATACTCTGAGAGTCAGCACTATTGAAGTGTAAATAAAAAACCGGCCAAGTGCGAGTCGGACTCGCGCACGGAGGGTTCCGTACCATTATCAATAAAAAACGGCAAAAAAAACACGTTTGTTGTATGGAAACTATTTAGACATGGATATCTAGCGTATGCATACCAAGTTTTATTGAAATCGGTTCATTTGTGGCGTCAATTCAACAGACCCACATTAATAACATAACTTTGTCCACAGTTACCCTGCTAGCCTACCTACTCCCTTTTCTTCAAGCTAGCGTGATGGCGCGCGCACATCAGTTTGCGCGAGCGCAGCCCGCCACGGAAACCGGTCGGCGTCCCTCACCCCTGACGCCGCGCACCGCGCCACCTCCGCAGCCCGCTCAACGGGCAGTCGGCGGCGACCGCCGAACAGTCAGCCAGAAGCCCTCAGCGCGAACTCACGTCGCTTTAGCTCGCTACCGCATAATTTCACTCGCGTATCATTTTAATCGTTTACCTAAACGCTATCTATTTCTGAACTGTATTCTTGCTCTGTGAACCCATTCATTTCCATTCTAAATTTCTTTCTTCACTCTTCGACTGTTAATCTTGCTGCAATATACTTTTACTAAATCTTCGTCGTGCTTATCATTTCTCGCGCCTCCTACACGCTTCCAAAAGTGGTGACCCCGATCGTTAAGGCTTGGCGTGAACACACCGAGACGCGACCGCGTGACGTCAGAGAAGGTTCCAGAACGTTCGCGAATTACACGTTGAGGTCGAGCAACATTTTTTCTGCAAATCATTGCAGAGATGGCGGACGAACAATTTAAGGAAGCGTTAGTTGCAGCGTTGGGATCAGCAGAGATCGCTAAGGTTAGAGTACGAGTTCCTCCTTTTTGGCCAGATAAACCCGCGGTATGGTTTGCACAAGTTGAAGCCCAATTTGCTTTGTCGAATATTACTTCCGATGCGACGAAATATTTTACTGTGGTTGGTAATCTAGAACCTTCCATCATGGCACAACTAGACGATATATTAGAAAATCCACCCGCTAGTAATAAATATGAGAAACTTAAAACCGAGCTAATTAAACGTTTGTCAGTGTCCCAGGAAAAGAAGGTGCGTCAACTACTTAATCATGAAGAGCTTGGGGACCGCAAGCCGTCTGCATTTCTACGCCACCTTCAGAGCCTGGCTGGCCGAGGTGTACCTGACGAATTCCTGCGCACCATCTGGACCAGCCGACTGCCAACCGGCCTGCAGGCGATTGTGGCGTCCCAGGCTGGCATGCCCCTGGATGCCGTAGCTGAGCTGGCGGACCGGGTATTTGAGATCGCACCGGTGAACCCGGTGGCCCAGGTCGCGGGTACTTCATCCACTGCAGGGAGCTTACTCGAGGTAATGCGTACTGAAATAGCCAGTCTCACGCGGAAACTAGATGAATTAACCACTACGGTGGATACGCAAGCTCGTACCAGCGGTAGGTCAAATAGGAGTCGTAACCGGCGTTTCTCCCGTTCGAGAAGCCGTTCAAGAGGCCGCCCATTCAAAATGGCGGACAACCGTCGTTTATGTTGGTACCATCATAAATTTGGAGACAAAGCACATCACTGCATGAAGCCATGTGATTATGTTTCGGAAAACGCCAAAGCCAGTCGCTAGTAACGGCGAGCGATTGTTGCAGTATTTCCAGCCGTTTATTCGTCATAGATCTACAATCAAGAAAACCATTTCTGGTCGATACGGGTTCCGATCTGTGCGTCTACCCTCGCAATTATTTAAATGAGAAACGGGTACGCGTTAATTACGACCTGAGCGCAGCTAATAATTCCGTTATATCCACGTACGGATATATTAATTTACAGCTGAATTTGGGCCTACGCAGGGAGTATAGCTGGAAATTTGTCGTCGCAGATGTGACCAAACCAATTATTGGGTATGATTTTCTTTCCCATTATAATCTATTAGTAGATTGCCGCAACAATAGGTTGATTGATGGATTAACTAACCTTTTTGTTAGCGGAGCTATTGCGAAGACGGAGATTCCCAGCGTCAAGGCTGTGACTGGTACTTCACGGTACCACGAGTTGCTGCGAGAATTTCCGGCCATCTCACGACCGTCAGGTGCACCAAGGGAGGTACGTCATTCTACCGTACATTTTATTAATACAACGCCCGGACCACCCGTTTTCTGCAGACCACGCCGTTTAGCACCAGATCGATTGAAGATAGCTAAGTCAGAGTTCCAAGCTATGGTTAAGGAGGGGACAGCTCGTTGCTCTAGCGGACCTTGGGCGTCTGCCCTACACCTGGTGCCCAAGCACGACGACACTTGGAGACCCTGCGGTGATTACCGTGCACTGAATGCTAGGACTGTGCCCGACAGGTACCCGGTACGTCACATTGAAGATTTCTCACAGCACCTACATGGAAGCACTATCTTCTCAGTCGTAGATTTAGTCAAAGCTTACCAACAGATTCCCGTTAATCCAGCGGATATTGAGAAGACAGCCATCACGACGCCGTTTGGGTTATTCGAATTCCCTTACATGTCATTTGGTTTGAGAAACGCTGCACAGACGTTTCAGCGTTTCATAGATGGATTGGTACGTGACTTTGATTTCTGCTTTCCTTATATTGATGACCTGCTAATTGCTTCTAGAAGTACCCAGGAGCATGAAGAACATCTACGTAAGCTGTTCGCACGCCTTGAAGAGTACGGAGTGGTCATCAACGTGGCTAAGTGCAACTTTGGACAGCCACAGGTTACCTTCCTTGGTTATTCTGTTTCGGCGGACAAGGTGAAGGTTATTCAAAACTACCCGCCGCCACAGACTATAAAATGCTTGCGAAGATTTTTAGGGATGCTGAATTTTTATAGGCGTTTCATAAGAAATGCTGCAGAGTTACAAGCCCCACTCAATGATTTATTGGCAGGCCCAGGTATGAAAGGATCGAAACCAGTAAAGTGGACTTCCCAGTTATTAGAAGTTTTTGAGCGTTGTAAGCATAGTCTTGCAGATGCAGCACTATTGGCTCACCCAGTTTCTGATGCGCAGCTGGCACTGGTAGTGGATGCATCCAATGTTTCCTTAGGGGCAGCATTACAGCAGAAGGTAGATAACATTTGGCAGCCCTTAGCTTTTTTCTCTAAGAAGATGAGCCCCACGCAGCAGAAATACAGCGCTTACGATCGCGAACTCCTCGCAATATATGAAGCCATCAAACATTTCAGACACATGGTGGAAGCACGACTATTCACTGTATACACCGATCATAAGCCGCTAATAAGTGCATTTAAAAAGAAAGACCAACAAGGTTCACCAAGACAGATTAATCAACTGTATTTTATTTCTCAGTTCACAACGGACATCCAGCACGTTTCTGGGCAGGACAACCAGGTGGCCGATGCATTGTCTCGGATTGAGGCAATTACTGCGCCCGTGGACTTCACAGAGCTAGCTATGGCGCAGCGTGATGATCCAGAGCTACAACAGCTACTGAGGGGTAACCATTCGTTGGCACTGGAAATAGCGCAAGTACCAAATACACAATTTAATTTATATTGTGATGTTTCTACTGCAAAACGCAGACCTTACGTTGCAGCTACCCACAGACGCCGTGTGTTCGAGTCAATACACGGCCTAAGCCACCCAGGGGCGAAGGCATCCATCAAAATGGTCAGTGAGCGTTTTGTTTGGCCATCCCTTAGGAAAGACATCCGCGCTTGGGTGAGAGAGTGCATTCCATGTCAAAAGTCTAAGGTGACAAGGCATACCACATCAGCTCTCGGTAAATTTAATGTACCAGATGTCCGTTTCGCAGAGATAAATTTGGACCTAATTGGACCACTACCGATATCTTCAAGTTATAAATACTGTCTCACTATTATTGACAGGTACACCAGATGGCCTGAGGTGATTCCACTTCCAGACATGACAGCAGAGACCGTGACGAAGGCATTTGCGTTGGAGTGGATTGCTCGGTATGGTTGCCCGAAGAAGGTAATAACGGACCAAGGTAGACAATTTCAATCACATATATTTCAAAACTTAGCAAAGACGTATGGAATCAAGTTGGCAAGGACAACAGCGTACCATCCAGCCTGCAACGGTATGGTTGAGCGCTTACATCGCACGCTCAAAGCAGCATTGATGACACACGGAACAAAGGATTGGGTTACTTCTCTTCCCATAGTACTTTTAGGACTACGGACAGCGTGCAAAGAGGATTTGCAATGTTCACCAGCAGAAATGGTGTATGGAGAACAGTTACGAGTCCCCGGTGAGTTTTTCACCACAACAAATGACAAGGTAGATTACCCAGATTTTGTCAGTATTTTACGACAAAGAATGTCCGACCTACGCCCTTGTCCAGCATCAGATCATTCACAGCATAAGGTATTTGAGCACAAGGATTTGCAAACCACAACGCATGTGTTCTTGCGCCAGGATCTGCTTCGTGGATCGCTAGAACCACCGTACAGTGGCCCTCATAAGGTCATATCAAGAGGGCCAAAGACATTCGACATAGTGCTCAACAACAAAACGGTCAAGGTGTCAATTGACAGATTAAAACCAGCATTTGTATGGCGTGATGACGTTGAGACGTATAGCCATGAAACACAAGATGCGCGACCAATGCGTACTACTCGTTCAGGACGTAAAGTAAAGATCCCTGAACGGTACAAATGAAGCGGCCCTTTTATTCGTAAGGGGGTCCTGTGGCGTCAATTCAACAGACCCACATTAATAACATCACTTTGTCCACAGTTACCCTGCTAGCCTACCTACTCCCTTTTCTTCAAGCTAGCGTGATGGCGCGCGCACATCAGTTTGCGCGAGCGCAGCCCGCCACGGAAACCGGTCGGCGTCCCTCACCCCTGACGCCGCGCACCGCGCCACCTCCGCAGCCCGCTCAACGGGCAGTCGGCGGCGACCGCCGAACAGTCAGCCAGAAGCCCTCAGCGCGAACCCACGTCGCTTTAGCTCGCTACCGCATAATTTCACTCGCGTATCATTTTAATCGTTTACCTAAACGCTATCTATTTCTGAACTGTATTCTTGCTCTGTGAACCCATTCATTTCCATTCTAAATTTCTTTCTTCACTCTTCGACTGTTAATCTTGCTGCAATATACTTTTACTAAATCTTCGTCGTGCTTATCATTTCTCGCGCCTCCTACACGCTTCCAAACATTCATTTCGAAAAATAAAGGAACTTGAAAGTTTATAAGAAATGTCGTACGTCATAAACGCTATCAAAACCTGTGGCCGTAGTGCATTGCCATTGAGGATGCCGTGTATATGGCGAAGCACTAGCCAATCAAATTTAATTGTGCCATCGACATCAAAAAGAAGAACTAATTCTAATCTTGGGTCAACAGGATGCTGCAAAATACTTTTTCAACACATCTGCTCAAAAGATGCATTTACAAAGCCTGTATGCATTGTTCGAAAGTTAAAAATTATGCACCACACAATGGAGCGTGCGGCAAAATAGGTACTCTCACCTAAGTACATATTTTACCGCAAACTCCGTTGTATAGTGCCGTGCGTATTCTTTACGGTTTTTTTTTAATTTCCATAAAAAATAATAAGAATTTCACCAAGAAGTTTCACATCACGAGAATAAATAAGCTGAATAATCGAACCTCCTTGGAAGCGCTTTTGCTGTATACGTTTGTCTCATTTTAATACTATGGAGAATATGAGAAAAGATAAATAAAAAAACTAAAATATGTGGTTCTAATTTTCACCACGCGCATGTGGCGCCCTTTGCAAATTCGCGCCATTTTCATATTAGAAACGTCAAAGATTGTTGCGACTTTCCGACTGATTTCTAAAGACAAAAAGTTTGTTTCATTACTTATTGTAATGTTTTCTCGCAAATGTGTCGAAAAACGTTGTATGACTAATCTCACGAACCACATTTGGTTTTCGCTGATTATTTAACTATTATGTCTTCTGTGCGGACAGTAAATCTGTTACTAGGTACCTATAAGAAATTGAATTTCTTAAGGGCTTAGTCTTCTAGTGCACAATATAAGAATCGCGTGCAGCGAGTCCACGCGCCGAGCGTCTGCACCCGGGCTCCCCGCAGTCCCCGCATTCATCCTACCTAGCGTAAAATTTAAAACAAAATTTGACACGGTCGGAAAGTTGCTCTACTAAGTATTATTCAATATTTATTTAAATTTTAATGGTACTTTGGGTCTGGATGTAGTGTTTTTGTGTGTTCCGTAGTATCGTAGTAGACATAAAAAATGATAGTGGGGCCAGCCAATGAGTGTTAAAAGAATACGCCATATTTTTGTGTAAAGTAAGTTTATTATAATTTTTTATGAAGTAGTTATCAGCTCCGATCACCGGACAGCAAATTTTAATTTGAAATTACATCGCAACAAAAAACAATCAAAAGTTCAGATAGATGTACACTAATTGCAAATAAAGAACAGTTTGACATAAATATTAAAAACACTTTCAGTTTATTAGACACAGATTCAGAGGACGTACATGTACAGTATAAAAACATAAAGGAAGCTATTAAAATCGCCAGTCAAAAAATTGTGTGCCTCAAGAAAAAGAAAACAAAACTTACTGACAGCACAACACGTCTTATAGAAGAGCGACAGAATGTAACGTACCAATCTGCTGGCTACCGCATTGACAAACAACCGATCCCTAAGATCAGCTATGCGTGGTATGGTAAATGGTGTTAAACAAGGAGATAGGGCAAAAATTCTTGGGATAAGTACCGAGTTGCATAAATCTCTATATTCCAACGACCAAACATCCCAAAAAACAACCGAAGTTTACTGATGTCCTGAGGAGGTCCCGGTAATATCTGGCTATGAAGTACACCGGGCTCTCAGAGGCATGAAGTACAATAAAAGTCCCGGCGAAGATGGTATTACAACCGAATCACTTCGAGCCGCGGAGCCTATCTTGTTGCCATACATAAGGAACTTATTTAATTCAATATTACAAAAAGGTGATTTTCCGAGTAGTTTCTGCCACTCAAATGTTATCATCCTTCATTAAAAGGTGATAAGACCGACATCGGCAATTACCGCTCCATCAGCCACATCTCACACCTTTACAAAATATTCATAAAAATTCTTGAAAATTGCATTTCTGGCCAATTCAATCAACATCAAACTCCCGAACAAGCCGGGTTCCGCCATGGCCTATCCACTACTGACCATTTACAGTCCCTTAATCAAGTTATAGAAAAACATTTAGAATTCAACTTACCTTTATACCTCGCATTTGTCGACTACTCTAAAGCATTTGTCAGTTTATCGCACAACGCCATATTTAAATCTCTTCAAAACCAAGATATCGAACCTACATAAATTAACCTACTACAAAAAATAGGTATACCAAAATAGCACAGCAGCCTTTAAAAATAAAAACCACAAGACCATCATTCACTATCCATAAAGGGGTTAAACAGGGCGACCCGCTTGCTCCAAAGCTCTTTACAGCCACGCTTGAAGAAGTCTTTAGAAAACTAAAAAGCAATTGGAGGGACAAGGGCATCGTCGTGGGCGATAGAAGATTAACTAATCACCGCTTCGCCGACGATATTGTTCTTTTCTCCTCCACGGCAGCCGAGTTAGGCCTAATGCTCGACCAACTGAGCAGTGCCAGCCTCGAGGTTGGACTCGCGATGAATATGACGAAGACCAAGGTAACATAGGAATTGGGGGTGCGGGTATTGAATATGTCCATGAGTTTATATACCTCGGCCAAATAGTCTCCTTCCAGGCAAGATACGATAAAGAAGTTGCTCGACGCACCGAGAACGCCTGGAAGAGCTATTGGTCGATGAAGCAAATACTGAAAGGAACTCTCCCTCTCTCACTAAAGAGAAAACTCATGGACATGTGCATTCTTCCTACCCTCACCTATGGAGCGCAGACATGGCCACTAACCAATCGTCAAAAGTCCGCACTCGGGGTCTGTCAGCGAGCAATGGAGCGCAGTATCCTTGGAGTTAAACTTTCTGATCGTATAAGGAACTCGATACTGCGTTCTAAAACTCAAAATGCCCATGTAGGTCACACGGCTGCCAAGCTAAAATGGAAGGCTGGTCACATCTGTCGCATGCCGGAGGGGCTATGGGCTAAAATAACCACACAATGGGTCCCAAACAGCAGCAAACGACAACGCGGCAGGCCCAGAATGAGATGGCGGGACGAGCTCGACCCTTTTCACAAGGATTGGCGATAAGTGGAAGGAGGGAAGGGAGGCCTTTGCCCTGCAGTGGGACAAAAAAATGGCTGAATAAATAAAAAGTTATTAAACACAAAATTGTTGTTTCTTATTTTTCAAATTATACGTAACTCTGTGCACCGATTACTCTTTTTCTTTGTTACTTTTTAGGGTTCCGTGCCCAAAGGGCAAATACGGTATCCGATTACTAAGACTTCGCTGTTTGTCCGTCTGTCTATCACCAGCCTGTATCTCAAGAACCGCGATAGCTAGACAGTTGAAATTTTCACAAATTATGTATTTCTGTTGCCGCTATAACAACAAAATACTAAAAACAAAATAAAATAAATATTTATTTTATTCCCATACAACAGACGTGATTTTTGTAGTTAATGGTACGGAACCCTTCGTGCGCGAGTCCGACTAGCACTTGGCCGGTTTTTTATTTTTGACTTTGTTTTGTTTAGATCTTCCTGTACGAGTCACAACAAATACTTTTTCTTTCTTTCTTTTCTTTCAGGAATTAATTATCCTGAACGACAGCGTCTGCGGTAGAAGACGTGGACGCGTTCTTATTTTTTTTTACTTTTTTCTCAATAGCTTGAATGATATATGGCGGGTCTTTTATTGGCATCGAGCGTTCAAGGCGGGAATCAATTAACTCAGGAAGCAGACAATGCAAATAAAATTTAGACAATGGGCCTACCATTTTTTCGTGCCAGAACGTAGGGTCTCTTTTTATATAATCGACTTTCATTGAGTACTCCTCTCCAGTCCATACGGCAAATAAGCACATATCCATCTCCGTAATGTTTAATTGGCCCTGAATTTGAAAATAATAATCGTGGTTTTTGTCAATCACAAACGTATTTTTCTTAGTGTTACATTTCCACAATTTTATTTTTTTTGCTTTTATAGCTTCTTCAGCTTGCATATTTTTTGCAGAAAATGGGCATTTTACTTCTACCAGTCCTGTTTTTCCATCTTTGTCTTTATAAATACCATCGGGACTTGCTCCTAAATATTGGAGTGTTTTATGAATATAAAGACCGCAGCGGGTAATTGTGACGTTTTCCTGCAGAGATAATTGGGTTAATGCTATTTGTTCATAATCTCTACCATATGTGATCGATGGGACATTTGACAACTTTTGTGGTTTCACAATAGCTTTCACTAAAGGAGCGCAGCTAACGTTTTCTTTACGTTTACATATTTTTCCAAACATAGACGCGGTTAATCTATTTTTTCTGTTTTCTAACCATTCTTGACTGGAACTTTGGTCTATCGTCTGTTTCTGTAGTTCGTCTCTTTGCTGGTCAGAAAGCTCCGTTTGTTTAAGAAATTCATTTTTTGTTATCTGAAAATCTTCATCGGTCATATCTGGTCTTTGAGCTTTCTGTCCATAATCTGGATCGTTCCTATTTCTACGGATTTTTTTTCTAAATAATCTTTTGTAAACTTTTCTTTTCGCTTTTTGTACCTCATATACATTTGTGTATTTGCCAGTAGGTTTACCAAATATGCATTTATGGATAGCGTTTATTGGTCGCTTGGTGTTAAAGGAAATAACTGAAGCGGAACACCTTTCCTGGTATGAATTCTTAAGTGTGTAATTAATTCTTTTCCCCCCCACATATTTGGCAATCACTGAATTGAATGTCTCAGCAGGATTGCTATCGACGTCAAAAATTAGACTTTTAGCGTTTGCAGCCAAAAACAAGACAATTTGACTCATTTTCCTCCACAAAACTGTGTTAGCTACATCAAGTGCCGTATTTCGGTCAGTTTTATCAGTTGCTGGGCATATAGCGTCATCGCAATCAGAGTGACTACCAAAAGAATGGTGTAATGCATTCAAAATATCTGTACGAAGTTTTACCATTTTTTGACTGTCAGAAATGTCTTCGTGTTTCCTCAACTTTATAGCCCGCACTGTGTATCTGCGTAACTTCATGATTTTGAAGTCAGTTAAAAGTTTCCTTAATTGAATAGGAATATGAGTATCTTTAGTAAGTGCTCTCAGTTTGTTACATAGATTTCTTAACAGATGGTTTCTGCACTCGATCTTCTGAACCTTGCAGTTTTTATATGGATTGCTTTCTAATATTTTTTTATGAGTACTTGAATCACCATCTGATATTAGTCTAGCATATATTAAACCATGAGATTCAAGAGAGTTACCAAATCCTTCAACAAGCGACGTTGACTCCATACTGGAAGAACTACCAGAATAGTTCTTGTAGCAAATATGATTTGCAGGTTTATTTTTTTTATTTTCAGCTTTTGCACATACTATGCAGTATTTATTTTTTACACCAAGATATAAAATTTTACCACTGTATGCACCGATTATTGCTGCTGCACCTGATGATGCTGAATAGTTATTACGGAAAGATCTTTTGGACCAACACCCGTCAGCTATTACATCAATCATTGGTGTACCATCACAATCGACACTGCCAATTTCTGTCGCATGTTCTGCCTCTTCGATGCCTGCCTTGGCCATTTCTTCTACTGCCGTCTTATGGAACCATTCGTAAACTTTTTTGCTTGTCTGAGCATATAAATTTTTTGACATGCCAGGTATATCAGCATTACCTGCCAATTCATTTAAATTTCCCAACCCACAGCCAATACTAATAATACCTGCAACTATACCGTGGTTCACATCACAAGTGTTAGACGGATCTTCAGTGCTTATGTCAAATTCGGAATTACAGAGTTCGCACTTGAAATGCAGTTTTGATATAAAACCTTTACGTCGTTCACCGATACATTTCAAATTTGTATACCTGCATCCAAAAGATTTTTCGTTATGATCAGCAATCTTCCCCAAAATTTCTAAAAAATTTTTGATCGATACGATTCTGCGCCCTTCTAGGCAAAACAGTTCCTCATCATTGGTCATTTCTGTTTCATTATCAATTTGCAGCTGTTGGTCGTCGCTAACAATTACAGGTTGTTGACGTTTCCTTCCGAAAATTCGGCGAAAAGGAAAAGCCTCCTCAAATGTTCGCTTCCGGTTCATTTTCTTATTTGAGTTTGTTACATTTTCAGTTCCGTCAATATTTTCAATCATCACTGGTACTCCAATAGTAGAAGAGGTAGGATTAATATTTAGCGCTTCTGACAGGTTGCTAACATCTGAAAATGGTTGACGAGAGCCAGCAGCAGACCTGTGAAAATAAATTAGTCATATTATTAATTAATTTTATTCCACGGTTAAAAGATATCCGACTTTGGTCAAATTAGCCGATTAGCCGATCCGATTTTGGTCGCTAGTAGTAGTGTGTATTTATTATTTATGTATGTACATAGACACTAAATACACCGACCAACCCACAAACACATCCATCCACACACTCATGCCCACACAAGCACTCACGCCCTCCCCAACCACACTCTTTTATACCTTCTGACAGCATGCATGAACATCATATTAATTAATTTTTGTTTTGTCATACTTATATATTGATACCCATCACTTCTGCGGACTTTCGCTATCTAATTTAATTCGACCCTGTATACAATATTATAACAATTTTATAAAAACAGTAAAGATTTGATGATTTGTTTGGGACCGCTGGTAGTATTGTTACTTGAAGTGTGAGTTGATAAAATCGTACACCCATCAAGTCTGTGGAGTCTCGCTAGCTAATTGAATTTGACCTTTTAGTTAGGCCCTAAACATGAATACTGTAAACAGTTCTACTTACCTTTGGATTCTATTTCTCTTCATCACTTCTACGTTTGAGCCCAATTTTTTTTTTTTCGTGCATGCATATTTTTTTTTACGTTTACGATCCATATTGAAATCAAATATTTACAATACTATTACTAAAACACAAATATTTACAACACCCGAAAAATTATATACAAAAAATAATAAAGTAGAGCAACTTTAGATACATAACAGTGCGTAACCAACGTTAGAGCAGGAGCAATGTTAGAGCGAGAGGGAACAATTAAAATTTGTCGTGGACCACACGTCCGAACGCTCCGCCCGTGCAGCGGCCACTAAGGAATTTCTCTCTCAATTCTTGTTTATGAACTCGTTTTTTGGAGGTCTTTTGAGATTATTATTATTGTTAGGGTAATGTGATTTAGGTGCTATTTTTTTTTAAGTATTTGCTTAATGAACTCTTGGCATTAAAATAATCAAATTATTACATACATACAATGCATAGTTATAATGAAACAAACCGTTTATTAAGAGATGAAAACAGAGAATTTTGATGAAAGTGTGACCTCTGAATTAAGAAAATGAAACATAACTAGAAAAAACTAATCAGCGCATTTTGAAGACGAGAATATTGAGCTAATTATGCGCTGAACAGATTTGTAAATTAATTCTTCATTGCCATAGACTGAGCGCCCAAACAGAACTCGAAATGATGTTGGGCGCGAGAGAGCTGTATTTAACACTTGATTTACCTAACATAATCCACCTAGAAGAACTTAAAAAAAATAACTACCTATTACTTATATTATGGTTATTTATGGGTAATAAAAATATTTCATGTTATTTCATTACTTTGTAAAGAAAAAGAATTTAAAGTTGCGCAAATTATTCGCCGCGAGTGAATTTTGCAAGACTGCAGCCTTAACTCATTATTGTAATTATGTCTGTTTGTTCTATGTAATGGTCATGAACAGTTCATGTGTTCCAACTGTAATGTCATAAATGACTCACATCCTGCGCGCGGTCCTCCCACTGATGCCTCCGCAGCGCCTCCTCCACAGCCTCCCTCTTGACAGGCTCGTACACGGGGTCGGAGTCCTGCGCCCTCGTCATGAGCTCGGTGAACTCCTCGCGTAGGGCTTCGCGTCCGGCGCGGATGGATGCGTTGGGCAGCTCGGCCTCCGCCCACTCGCGGAGTTTTATGTCCACGGATGTGTTGAATTTGTCTGACAAAGAGAATAGTTTAATTTTAGAAAAGTGTGAAATATATTCGTTGTCTGGGATTTTTATGCACTAGCTTCTGCCAGCGGCTTCGCCTGTGGGAACGTTGAAAATCATCCCAAGGGAACATACCCAAGGGATTAAAGTATCCTATGTCGTATTTGTAGGACATGGTCTAACGGTGTGTTAAGTTTCATCCAAGTCTGGTTACCAACTCCAACATACCAGAGAGAGAGAAAGATTAGGTAACGGTTACAATTTAAACTGAGAGCCAATTCTACTAATTTTAATGCAACGTTCACGTTCACATCTCAGTCGCAAACTGTCAAAAAAGCTTCAATTTCCACACACTTTTGACAGATTGCGACTGACATAATTGGCCCCCTGGTTATGCAAAATGAAAGTTGGCTATGACTTGATTAAACAATCTATTGCAAGAGTTACAACAGTTAACACTAAATTAATCGTTTAGTGGAATGTACATAGAAATAATGGAAATACAATTTATTCTTTATTAGGTTAACTACTCAATGTGTGTTTTAAGCACGTAGCCCTAAATCATGTTTTAAAATAATTGATGCTAGGTAAATACAATGCTCTATCAATGATTATGATACACATATTATGTGACAAAAATCTAAGAAAAATGATCACTAAAAATCTAGGAAACCTACAAAGAAAAAGGTAAAATCTCACTAGAGTCATAAAAGTATGGGTCGAGCCACACAGTAGTGGTACAAGGAGGCTGGACCGTCGCGTCTATAGCGTTGTTGATCTGTCGCGTGGCTGACTTGACCTGACGGGCCATTGGGAGCATTATATCTAGAACGATGGGATTACAAATAGAATAAAAAAGTTTTACAAGTCGGAATTTGAAGTAGGGTGTCAAATACATAAACACCTATTAGATAATATAATATATTATCTATTTGCTAGTATATTATACTAGCTAGTAGAAAATATGTATAAATGTACAAGCAGAGTAAAAAGGGGGGAGGGAAAGAACTCACAGGGCATCGAAAACTTCGGTGAATGGCAATGCTGATTCGTTGGCCAAAGAAAAGGCCAGCCCTCTGGTCACGTGAAGAGTCGACTAACTGCTTGCTGATTTCGCGAAAAACTCGATGAGCACTCGGACCCCATGGCCCTAGTGTTTCAACCTCAAACGGCTCAAATAGATAATTAGATAAGGTTGTTGTATTTGCGCCGTTTGAGAGGGGAGTAGGGTGTCTGAATGAATGAAATAATGGCGGCGGGCAGGTAGATGCTGCCGAACACCCTCTCGGCGGCTGCAGTCCACAGCGCCGCCTGCAGCCGCAGCTCCCAGGCGATGCTCTAGTAATGTGACTCACCGACATCCGCCTGTGCGTTGGCGGCGGCGGGCAGGTAGATGCTGCCGAACACCCTCTCGGCGGCTGCAGTCCACAGCGCCGCCTGCAGCCGCAGCTCCCAGGCGATGCTCTAGTAATGTGACTCACCGACATCCGCCTGTGCGTTGGCGGCGGCGGGCAGGTAGATGCTGCCGAACACCCTCTCGGCGGCTGCAGTCCACAGCGCCGCCTGCAGCCGCAGCTCCCAGGCGATGCTCTAGTAATGTGACTCACCGACATCCGCCTGTGCGTTGGCGGCGGCGGGCAGGTAGATGCTGCCGAACACCCTCTCGGCGGCTGCAGTCCACAGCGCCGCCTGCAGCCGCAGCTCCCAGGCGATGCTCTAGTAATGTGACTCACCGACATCCGCCTGTGCGTTGGCGGCGGCGGGCAGGTAGATGCTGCCGAACACCCTCTCGGCGGCTGCAGTCCACAGCGCCGCCTGCAGCCGCAGCTCCCAGGCGATGCTCTAGTAATGTGACTCACCGACATCCGCCTGTGCGTTGGCGGCGGCGGGCAGGTAGATGCTGCCGAACACCCTCTCGGCGGCTGCAGTCCACAGCGCCGCCTGCAGCCGCAGCTCCCAGGCGATGCTCTAGTAATGTGACTCACCGACATCCGCCTGTGCGTTGGCGGCGGCGGGCAGGTAGATGCTGCCGAACACCCTCTCGGCGGCTGCAGTCCACAGCGCCGCCTGCAGCCGCAGCTCCCAGGCGATGCTCTAGTAATGTGACTCACCGACATCCGCCTGTGCGTTGGCGGCGGCGGGCAGGTAGATGCTGCCGAACACCCTCTCGGCGGCTGCAGTCCACAGCGCCGCCTGCAGCCGCAGCTCCCAGGCGATGCTCTAGTAATGTGACTCACCGACATCCGCCTGTGCGTTGGCGGCGGCGGGCAGGTAGATGCTGCCGAACACCCTCTCGGCGGCTGCAGTCCACAGCGCCGCCTGCAGCCGCAGCTCCCAGGCGATGCTCTAGTAATGTGACTCACCGACATCCGCCTGTGCGTTGGCGGCGGCGGGCAGGTAGATGCTGCCGAACACCCTCTCGGCGGCTGCAGTCCACAGCGCCGCCTGCAGCCGCAGCTCCCAGGCGATGCTCTAGTAATGTGACTCACCGACATCCGCCTGTGCGTTGGCGGCGGCGGGCAGGTAGATGCTGCCGAACACCCTCTCGGCGGCTGCAGTCCACAGCGCCGCCTGCAGCCGCAGCTCCCAGGCGATGCTCTAGTAATGTGACTCACCGACATCCGCCTGTGCGTTGGCGGCGGCGGGCAGGTAGATGCTGCCGAACACCCTCTCGGCGGCTGCAGTCCACAGCGCCGCCTGCAGCCGCAGCTCCCAGGCGATGCTCTAGTAATGTGACTCACCGACATCCGCCTGTGCGTTGGCGGCGGCGGGCAGGTAGATGCTGCCGAACACCCTCTCGGCGGCTGCAGTCCACAGCGCCGCCTGCAGCCGCAGCTCCCAGGCGATGCTCTAGTAATGTGACTCACCGACATCCGCCTGTGCGTTGGCGGCGGCGGGCAGGTAGATGCTGCCGAACACCCTCTCGGCGGCTGCAGTCCACAGCGCCGCCTGCAGCCGCAGCTCCCAGGCGGCCGCCGCTACTGCCGACAGTTCGGCTGACTGGTCCAGCAGCTCGGCGCGGGCGCGCTCGAACAGCTCGTCGCGGTCTAGTTCGCGCTGTCTGGAATGAAGCAAAAATAATATATATTCACGAAAGTTACATTTTTGAGAGTGCAGTCTTCAATCGATACAACTAAAGACAAATTGTCTATTGCCACCTGATGGAAAGCGATGATGTGTTTGACGATGGAGCACGCTTGTCGAGAACAGACTTAACCAATCTCGACTTAAATGACCCCTAGGTTGTAGCTAACAGGGAACACAGACTGCGGCAAGGAATTCCGCAGCTTAGCCGAAAGCAAAATGAAAATATTAACTAAGTATGGGGTCCACCATTTTCCGTTGGCTCATCGTCGTACGTCTTGCAGACCGATGATCGAATGGGCGTTATAAACTCGACAGGCTGGCGACTCAGCGAATCAGCGTCAACGTTCAAGGCTTTGGAGCTTTGACCCTATGAGTTGTATGTCCAACAATGGAATATTTCACTACGCTATCTTACCTGGGGAAGGTGTTTTTCCACTCGGTCTCCAGGTTGAACCGCTTGGCCTTGAAGGCGTCGGCCTGCTGTTCCACGGAGGCGCGCACCATGCGCCAGAAGCACTCCGCCACCGCCAGGGACAGGTTGCGAGTCGTCACTTGTGAAGGGGTTACTAGCCCGTCTCTGTGGACAAAAAAACAGTAGGTATACACTTATAATTATACGTACTAGCAAACCATAGATGTGACCTTGAAACTCACGATGGGCATCCCCCTAATACAAAGCGATCTTGGCGCGAATACGCGAACGTCGCGTTAATTAGTTCGGCGGACCATAAGTCGTCTTCACGCCGATGTGCTTTAAGAGCGTGTACGCCGTATGTCATTTCATACAAACTTTCAAGTCCTTATTCTTCAAAATGAATGAACCGATTTTAACGAAACTTGGTATGCATACGCTAGATATCCAGGTCTAAAGAGTTATCTGAAAAAGAGTTCAGGGGAAGAATATAGTGATTTTTCACTTAAAACTTAAGTTCAATTTTTTATGTGATATCAAAAATAATGTTTGTTTAAAGGTTCATGAATTTTGTAGAAAACTTCTAGTTTAAGTATCGCCAAAAGCTTAAAAACGGAACCACTTACTTGAAAAGCTTGGAAGACCTAAAGAACCGTTCCTCGTACTCGCGTATGCTCTGAATGGAGTCGTCCTTGCGCGAGCGACCCGTCACCACGGCGTAGTAGCCCAGCGCCTTCATCGGGAACAGCTTGCCTTCGAGGATGCGACGGATCTGGCCGTAAAATATAGAAATAGTAAGAAAAAAATATTCTGCCGACCTCCACAACCCAGTAATAATTGTCTAGTAAGATACCCACTGGAGTAGATAATATCTCGAAAAGTTAATAGGGAATGTGCACAGTCTTCGCCGTGCACGTTTCCTGGTCATTTAGTACTGCAAATTTAAAACTTCCCTACTCACTCCCTTTAAGCGAACGTGCTGGGCACAGACTGTATGTAGGTACTGTTTCAAATACGAGACTTTTATCTTATAAGTACTCCACATTGACACTTGTAGTTCTTGCACGCTCCCTATACGCTGATTATGCTATGCTGTTATCCACTGTGTAAGTGTACTCACCCTGTTAGGGTTGGCGAGGTTCTCCTCGGCCAGGTCCACCTTGGTGAGCACGAAGATGGTGCGCTTCCCGGAGGGGTCGCACGAGGACACCAGGTCCGTCACGTTGCTGCGCTCCGTCTACTGAGTGTACTCACCCTGTTAGGGTTGGCGAGGTTCTCCTCGGCCAGGTCCACCTTGGTGAGCACGAAGATGGTGCGCTTCCCGGAGGGGTCGCACGAGGACACCAGGTCCGTCACGTTGCTGCGCTCCGTCTACTGAGTGTACTCACCCTGTTAGGGTTGGCGAGGTTCTCCTCGGCCAGGTCCACCTTGGTGAGCACGAAGATGGTGCGCTTCCCGGAGGGGTCGCACGAGGACACCAGGTCCGTCACGTTGCTGCGCTCCGTCTACTGAGTGTACTCACCCTGTTAGGGTTGGCGAGGTTCTCCTCGGCCAGGTCCACCTTGGTGAGCACGAAGATGGTGCGCTTCCCGGAGGGGTCGCACGAGGACACCAGGTCCGTCACGTTGCTGCGCTCCGTCTACTGAGTGTACTCACCCTGTTAGGGTTGGCGAGGTTCTCCTCGGCCAGGTCCACCTTGGTGAGCACGAAGATGGTGCGCTTCCCGGAGGGGTCGCACGAGGACACCAGGTCCGTCACGTTGCTGCGCTCCGTCTACTGAGTGTACTCACCCTGTTAGGGTTGGCGAGGTTCTCCTCGGCCAGGTCCACCTTGGTGAGCACGAAGATGGTGCGCTTCCCGGAGGGGTCGCACGAGGACACCAGGTCCGTCACGTTGCTGCGCTCCGCGTCTACTGAGCCGTCCTGGAAGATAATGATATAGTAAGTTAAAGTGACATCAGAAGCGCTAGACAAGATGACATTCAGACAGTGGCTGCGTGGCAAAGGCGATTGTCAAAACGTCAAAAATGTATAGGATTGAAAAACGCTGTCGAAATGTCACGTGATCAATCAATATACCTCTCTATATCAAACTCTTCCGTTACTGACTGACTGACTGATAGACAAGAGCTGGATGTGCTGGCGTCTGTACTTGACAATGCAAAGGCCTCATATTTACCTGGATGCATAAAATGATAGCGTTGGGGTTGTCCATGTACTGTTTGGTCATCTGTTTGATAGCGTCTCTTGTGTCTGATGCCATGTCCACCGTTTGAGTCTGTGAACAAAATATATTTATGTTTATAAAGTTTTCTCGACAATTCGATATAAATTCGTATATTTAAGGCACGTCCAAACTTCACCCCAAATAATCAAATTGATAATTATAGCTTATTTATCGATATTCGGAGGTTTTTATGATGTTATGACAGTACCTCCAGCATTTTTTTTTTTTTTTAAGAAAATGTAGTTACTGCTTGAATGTATCAAAAGTATGTGCTCAGAACGCATTAGAAATATCGCTGTGTTTATTGAGGAATAGGCTTGCTCTTGACCTCGATCACGTCTGATGGAAAGCGTTAGATGAGGTCTATGTTGAAGCATAAGCCCAGTTTCATTTTTCTATGGAAATAGCCCAGCAGTGGTCCTGTTCTTTACACTTATAGAGGTAGAGGAAGACCTAAGAAACGATGGATGCATTAGATATGTGAATGATGATATGGCTAGAAATAAGTTGCTACTGAGATGGCGGCAAATAGATGTATGGAAGTACATGAACTGCCTTATTCCAGGTCATTTGGGGTCGGCACATCATGCCTCCGCAGGATTATGATGGTGTAATCAATGCGTATGGCTGTTACCAGAACTGCGATGGAGAAGTTTAAGAAAGTGTGGAGGAATCGCAGCATTACCAAAGCCACTAAAGTCAGGCTCGTGTGAACACTTGCATTCCCCATTTTCTTTACGTGGCAGAGACGTGGACGGTACAAACGACAGAGCAGAAGAGTAAATGATGACTTACAGAAATAACTCCGGGCAAGTCGACCAGCACCATGCGCTGCAGCCCGGGGCCCTTCACAGACATAGAGATGACGTCTGTTGACACTGTGCGACCTCCGCGCACACTGTTCCGCATTCGGAGTTCTACTTCTCTGTGGAAAATTAAAATAGTAATGGTAAAAACGTGTTTTTGCAAGTGGTCATACAGCGAATATCTTCGTAGCCGCCATCTTGGATTTTGATTTCATTTTCGGTATCAGCGCTCACGAATGTTTCAAAAATTACCACAGCCATATCGATTTTCATTTTGTATCAAATGCAATGACAGAATCTATGTTTTACTAACTCATGTCTGCAACTTCACTCTGCTTACTTAATCCAAGGGAAACCGTGAATTTTCCAGGACAAAAATAAGTTTGTTCACTCAGCGATATTCAGCGATTGAATCGCTGAGTATCGCTGAGTGGACAAACTTATTCTGAATAAAAACAAAAACTTTTACTGAATGATTCAGTAAAAGTTTTTGTAAGAAAATCGGCCTACCAGAATATCTTCGATAAACTAAGTCATAATTGTATGGTACTCACTTCCTTAAATCCGCTAAATCAGATTCCTTGTTGAGATCGAATTCTCTAGATGAATCTCTGAACTGTGCGACATGGTAGGGACCTTCCGAGAGCGTCACTTTTACTGGAGCCCTGAAAATATAGAAAAACATTGTTATTTATATACGCTTTGGTGTACTCGTATCTTAAAAAAATAACAAATCTTTGTAAAAATATTTCGATTTCCATCAAATCGAAGTAGTTAAAGTGTCAAAGAAATACACTATTTTTGGATTTTATACAATTAGCATAGAAGTATTCATCGTTCGTGAAAAAAATACAGGGACACTGTCTGAATAACAAAATAAGACAGCACTAATAGAACAAAAGACTTTCCATATTTTATATAGCAAGAACTTAGGATGATGGCCAATTTATAGATGTTTATAAGTTGGTACCTACACAATCTAAACTGCTTAAATAAATACATTCGAGGATAAGTGACTATTCAAAATACGTTGAAATAAGGAATAGACATGAATAAAAAAAGGCTAAAACATTTTTGACAGCGGTATGGAAATGGTCTGGTTGGGAAATGAGCTACTGTGGTCTTTTCTACTCAGGAGCACACCTCAAGGTCAAACTTTCAAGACCTTGGAAATGAATAAACTTCAATAAACTCAAAACACATACGACACACAAACAACAACAAACTTAGTTTTACTGAGAACTTTTTCGATTAATTCGTAGGTATAGATGTTGAACAGCGTGGGAGCCAATATAGTGCCCTGAGGGAGACCGACTATTTGTCGGCGCCATCTACTCTTTTCTGATTGGAAGCACACCTGAAAGCGACGGTTGTGCAATCATTCGCTTAAGATGTTGACAAACTCCTAGTTGCTAGTTAGAAAACCGACTTTAGTGAGTAACTGTTTCATACGTATGGTGTCGTATGCCACTGACAGGTCTACAAACACAACACCTGTGACTTTTGAATTGTCAAGGTCGATCAGTCAAAAAGATGAAGCTCCAAAGCGTAGATCTCCATGACGAAGTAGGAAGTTTTAGTTTCCGGACTTAGTCCTTATGTAGAAGTATTCTGCGTGGGCAATGGCAGTCGTCATTTCTACCGGGACAGAAGCAGGTTAGGACTCCCAGCTTGTTCAGCATGTACGTAAGAGAAAGGATGTCTGTAAGAGAATTCGGTGATCCTATGGTTTGTTTCCTTATTTCGGCGACGCCTGTTCACTCAAGGAGCACGTGCGCAACTGTTTTCTCCGCCTCCATGCATGCTCTGCACACAGGGCTGTCTGTTATACCTATCGTGAGGAAGTGTTTGTTCAGTGAGTAGTGCTCAGTGATGAACCGCCCAACCGCCCGCGTCCCAGCCTGACAGTCCAGCATCACAACACCTACCTGGTGCACATCTCCCCGGCGCCCCTGGGGAAGATCCTGGCCTGCGCGATCATCTCGAGCACGGACGTCTTGCCGGCCGACTGGTCGCCCACCACCACGACGCGCGGCAGGCGGTCCGTCTCGCCCGCGTCCCAGCCTGACAGCTCGTCCAGTACCGCTGAGTACATGTCGATCAGAGAGCGCTGTGGATGAGATAAGAAAGATAAATACTGAGTCTTACGAGCGATGCCACACGGGCGTTGTCCGTCTGTGGCGTCGCCACAACTCTATGATTTCAACGGACAGGGTGCGACACGAATAAATGCGGTGACGCAACGCAGCGCATTGCGCTTCGATGATGCAGCATCGCTCTCCGACTTATTTTATTGGAGCCGGGCTCAGACCAACAAAAAAAGGTAGACAGCGCACCGCGAACATCAAAAGTGAAGCCACAAAACCGTGCTCCTTCAAGTAAATACACAAGCTCACCCACACACGTACACTAAAACCATGCTCATCGCTCTTAGTACTTCACGAGCCGTCGTCTAGAAAACATTCATAGAAAAATATAATTATGCCTTCCTGTGTAGTAAAAATTTGTAAAAACAATAGCAAATCACATAAAAAGTCTCACGGAATCACTTTTCACTTGTAAGTACTTGAAATAACATCGTTTTTATTATAAATTAACTATGAATTTTAGTTGTGAGGGTTGCCATAATGCGATTAAATATTTCCCCATTCGATTAAACAAATGTATATTATTTCATTCTTGGAGTTATATTCCTATTTTCTTTTTTTAATATATAAAATATTTTAGATTTGAAGTTTTTCAACACATTTGCGAGAAAACAGTACAATAGGTAATGAAAAAAACTTTTAGTTTTTAGATAGTCAGACAGTCGCAACAAACAATCTTTGACGTTTGTAGTATGAAAATAGCGTGAATTTGCAAATGGAACTACATCTTTCGTCTCATTTTCTCTTTAGTGTTAAATTGAGACAAACGTATTGTGCAAAAGCGCTTCCAAGTAGGTTCAATCATACAGCCTAATATTTTATTCTCGTACTTATTTATACTCCTATAAGAGAATTAAAAAAAAAAACTGTAAAGGATACGTACGGCGCTATTCAACGGAGTATGCGGTAAAATATGTACTTAGGTGAGAGTACCTATTTTACCGCACGTTCCATTGTGTGGTGCGTTATATTTAACTTTCGAATACCTAATATATACAGTCTTCGTAAATGCATTTTTTTGAGCAAATGTGTTGAAAAAGACTTTATTTGTTCATGATAAATAATATTTATTTTGTAAGCATGTTAAACATAACATTTACACGTTATTGTTTCGTTTGTTATGTTTTATCTTGATATTACCTACTTTTTCTTTAGTCAGTGATTTTGTTATGGTGGTCTTTTTTAATTTATTAAAGTTGATTAAAAATGTAATTACCTATTTTATTTTAAAACAATTTACATAATGACTTACGCTTGTTACGCTTCGACAACCTTTTAAAACTTAACTAGTTTACATAATTGAATGTAGGTATGTGTGATGTAAAAATTTGTTTTTTAGGTATAGATCTTTCTAAAAAACTAAGTTACAATACCATTCTCAACAATATCTTACTTGTGCTGACTTGCACAATATTAGCTTTCCCATAAAATATTATTTCCCAAGTTATAGGGGAAAAAAATAAAAAATGGCAACCCTTCGAGACACACATGGATAAAAAGATGGCTTCATCTTTGATATTCGCAGTGCACCGTCTACCTTTTTTTGTTGGTCTGAGGAGCCGGGAAATATTTTTACATGAGAGCTGTCATTGGCGTTTATGTTTTGATTTTGTGTTTATTATATTTTGATTCATGCACATTGCACTGCACCTGTGTCTCAGAAATATAACAGTGGAAATATTAGAAAGGCTATTGATTCATTTTTGCGGTTTTAGCTGAGAGTCATGGCTGCAGAGTTATTAAGTACATCATAACCTAAAAAGTTACGAAATACTTATGTGTAAAGTTCCATGATCCTCAGTCTCAAAAAAATATATTTTCAATTCAGGATTGATTATTTTGCCCGTTTTAATTCATACAGTTTTCATGTTCGCGATATTTATAGTCAGGTCACAGTATGTACGGGCCGCGGCCGACGTTCTTTCTTGCAGTTGATTTTTCAACGCCTTATATAATATTATCTTCAAATTAGCATGAAACAATGTTTCTTCTAAACCACGTAACAAGTTTTGATGCTTTGTTTTCACTAATAGAAAGAGCGATAAACGAGGAAGGTTTGTGTTTATAAATTTCACCCTTGCGAAGCCGGGGAAGATAGCTAATTAATTCTAAAATAGATATCATCTATTACATATAAGGGAAACTGACTACACTAAAACTGTCTCACTGTTCACTCACAACGTAATGTTCCAAATATGAGTTCAAAAACGAATGCATAAACACGTACTTTTTTTTCGTGGATAGGTAAAATTAAAAAAAAACCATTGCAGTTCAACATTTTCCTTCGATTTTTAAACAACTGCATCATAAAATAACTTTTTAATTTTTATAGCACACTTGTTCTTTTTATTTTTGGCGCGGGCTCATTGACTTAAGTCAATGAGCCAGCTTTTATCTTTGTCTATAGATGAGCGCGCTGCGCAGTCATTCGAATACGCAATGAGAATATCCGCCATATTGGAATAAACTATTTTTGCACTTATTTTATTCACTCGTGTTTTAATAACCCTTTTTATATAGTCGTTGCATAAACTACTATTACGTCCGTGACACCTCAGGTTCAGTTGAAAATCAGCGTCAGGCACCTTATGCGTTGCCTGGCATTTTATGCTGAACTGGACCTATTTGGCGCAGCCGTGAGGCGCACACTTATTGTTTTGACTTCTGTTCTCAAAGCCACTGTTTTATTTGTATTTGTTTTTTTTTCTATTTTGTTTATTTCGTTTTTTTTGTTGTGTGCCTCTTACTGTGGCCAATCAATGTATTTTCTTTATTTTCTTTCATTATCCAACGACACATATTTGTTAACATTTTTAGAAACAACTTTTACACTACATACCTTCATTTTCCTAGTAGAAGGCTGCCTTCCTTGCCGTAACAGCATGTTCTGTTGCCGTAACTCTCTGTTCTCCTGTTCAAGACGCTGTAACTCGCGCTGGTAGCGAGCTTGTAACGCCAGGACTTCTTCTTGTAACGCATGGACGCGTTTCTCTGTAGCAGAAGAATGGTAGTAGGAAGAGTCCGAAAGTCTAATGAATATACGACGTGTAACAGAATAAACGCAATACCTCTAAAGGGTCATTGTACTCATAATTATGAACAACTTTCATTATGGGACCAACACTGAAATTGCGAAATAAAATTCGACTGCCCCATACATTTCTGTGCGTACCTATATTGGCACCACAGTAAAAGCTGTTCATAATGATAAGTACAATAAATAACCCCAAAGAGGTATTCTATTTTCTAAGTACGGTTTTTGAAAAAGTGATAAACAAATTTAAGAGTAAGTACTTAGTATTTGTAATGTGGAGTAGTGGACACAACACAACATGGCTATTCATTTAAACCACTTTAACCACAATCTGGCTTTTAGAGACAGACCAAAGCTTCAGAGCTAGGTCCGGCTATAAAATTTGCCGTTCAAGGAGCAGTTAAGGGGGTGCTGATGCCGAAAATGCGGTCAAAATCAAAAGCCATTAAGGCGACACAGTTTTATTTTGGTTATACTCAGATAGTTTATAGCAACATATCTATCAGATTAAAATCTCTTCTTTTCTTTCATGATTAATTTGTCTTACCGTAAGTGGACGCATCCTCGTTGTTTCCTCGGCTGGGCGAGGGAGCCGGCCTGCTTTGTAGATTGTTCACGATCTTCTGTGGCTGATCTGAAGGATTACAACTTCTATTATACATGAGTATTATAGTAGAATAAAACATGATCAGAACGATTATAACAAGGAATAAGTAATTTTTTTTTTCTCGAATAGCAAATCAGCGAGCACAAAAATATTTTTAGCCGTTTTATTTGTAGAAGCTTTTTTTCTATTAAAAGTCAGACTCAAAAGTTTGTTAAAAAAAACTAAAAATATGTAGGTATCATAATTATAACTCTTTCTTTTTCTCTTCACTTAATAATGTGTTTCACTTGTAACACTCAAGTGTCTTATTGCAATATTTTTTTTTTTCAGTTATTAATATTTATTGTATAATTATTATAACTATTACTATATACACACTTAAATAAAAGACTTAACTAAAACTATAAATTAATTGATTTTGAATTTAAAAATAAATAAAAAACACTTAATTAGTTAGCCTATGAAAACCTTGATCATACTAGCTAGAACCTTGTCTTACTAAAATATGATGCAAATGGCGAGGTGAGCAATGTACAGACGTAAGCACATCAACTGAAAAATTTTCCAAATCAACCTTGAACCTATTGCTTTAGCGATAATGTTGAAAATATATTAAAGAAATTTGACAGATTGATGTGCTGACATCTGTACTCAAATGAAAGCTAATGTAATAAAGCCCAAAATGATCAACATTTTCACAAGTCTACCTACAGTCAGGGAAATTAATTGTTTGTCATCTTATTGAACGGCATTTCGACGTCATTAAACGACAGGCTCTAAAAAAAGTGACATTCTATCACTGACAACTGACATAAGCCCAAAAAAACTCGGGATGTTTACGTAACATTTTGGTGGCGCATGTCAATCCCATACAGTTCTCGTCAAACAACTTTGCCCCTCAGAAGTTAGCCATTTGCAAAGAACGCTTGGTGCAGTCACGTAGCCGGGAGCAAGCGGGACGCAAGCATGCATCGAACGTAAACGAGCGACTGAGACATAATCCCCGCCCCGATGTCTCTTGCGCATGCGCAGTTGCAGTTTGTTCGTAATTTAGACTACTACGCAGCCACTCGTAGCCAACTTCAGAGGGGCAAAGTTATTTGACGAGAACTGTATGTATATTCAAATTTTTGACAGTTATACAGTATTGCTGACGAAATGTCACTTAGTCTAGACTCTAACTGAGGTATCTTTGTCCATCGCTGGTTTCTAGAAAGAATTATCGACGCGTCACAAAAAAACTCAAGTCAAGTGATGCGATTGATTGTTAAAATTTTACCTAAAACCTAAAGTAACAGCAACTATTTTGACGAAACATCACATAACTTCTGCATTTACTTTCATACAGAAACTGGTTTTATGTGACTGTCAGATATTTGCAACCTTAGTGAAGTCAAACAACGAATTTCCCTGACTACACATAGAAAACTACATGACAAACATACCAAGGCTAGCAGCGTTACTTGCAGCAGCTGCAGCGACTGCGTCCTCGTACCGCTGCGCCAGCCACTCCCGCAGCTCGGCAGCGCGGGCCAGGCCGGCGTCGCGCAGCCTGGGATCTATGTGCACCGACAGCGTCAGTGGGACACCTAGCGATGTACGGTCCGCTCAGTTGGTACTGCTGCCGTTATGTGTAACATACGTACTCTCCGGGCAGGTTTTTGTAACCAGAGAATCAGATGGGTAACACAATAAGGTATTTGATTGCTATCATAAATCTACAAATGTATTTGAAAGATGTGTAGGGCATATATACCGCCAGATAAGAACTGCAAAAAGAATTCACGTCCCACAACTCCTTCATCGCGCTATGTAAGTTTTGCGCGCGATTTGAACATTTATACTACAGCCTGACAAACAAACATCGTGTCCACCAGACCCAACATCCGTCCGATAGGAGGATCCTCCGTATTCAATGATGGTTTTCGGGACTTTAAACAGGCCAGGAGGACTATATGGTACCCTTTGGTCTTGGTCAGACTCACCCCAAAATTCAATAAATAAATAAATAAAAAATCTACTCACGTAATCTGAGCAATTTTACGAACTCGAAATCAAGACTGGAATCAGAGTCTAGCACTAAAAACCCACTATTCCAAAACACAAGAACAATATGTAATCTACCACACACTAACAATGTGGTGAAGATTTAAATGAGTGAAAATGTCAAACTTTGCTTAATGGCCAACAAATACTTAAGACATGATTCAATACTTTACTTAGGCCCAGCGCCCACTGGCGACGCGGCCCGGCACGGGATTTTTGCAATACAGATGATTTCGAATCTTATTTAACACTGTTAACACTCACATTTCATTGATACGCCACAGCCTGCTTTGGCATGCTTCGGTACGTTCTGGCATACCGTCGCATCCCGAAATTTGAATGCTAAGCATGATAAAATGAGATCTCAAGTCATTTGCGCTTTCTGAAATCCCTAGCCGTTACGCGTGGCCAGTGGGCGCCGGGCCTTACTACTACTCTTAAACGAAATGGTACAAATCTCTTACAGGTTTTTATAGGCTTTTTCTTTATAAAGAAATACATAGTATGGGAAAACAGGGCCGTGCTGTGGGTCCGCCCATGGCTCAGCATTATGCTGAGTGGGAGCCTTGTTGGCACAGATACAATGTGCATCTGTCTAGTTCCTGTTCCTTCCTTTTGTTTACCAGTCAAATGCTTAATATTTGTCCTTACTAACATAATTTAAGTACTATTTTTATATATTTTTTTCTTTTCAAGTAGAGTCTAGTTTATGGGCGCTGTGGCTCTCATATGGCTCAGAATTTTGACATAAAAACTGATGGCGTTTTTGCGCGGATATGACGCATATTTCGTCTATATGAGCCAATTGGTATTGTATGGGTGAATAATTTTCTTTCTTTTATTATATTTACTGGCCAAAATGTGAAGCAGCATTGATCGGTTTCCAACGCTCGGTGGTGTCAACCCAGCAAAAATTGATGCAGTTTTTCTTTTTCAGTGCCAGTGGAAATTCAACCTCAATTTAAACAGCGCATAGTACAAAATTGTAACTGACCTATTTGGATGTTATCTCCTATCTTCTCCTTGGCATTGAGGAGTGTTGTGGTGAACTGATCCCATTGTTCGTTGTCTGGAAGGAGGTTGTTCAACCAGCCCATGTCGGGTAGACCGTCCTTCCATTCCGCATATTTCTGGAAAGAGGATATCATCATATCATTTTAAGATACTTTTTTATAAGCTTTCGTTTGACCATTATTTCTGTTTGCTGGTGGTGATATAATAAGAAAATAGTACACCTTGATGAAAGCGGACAAACTTTTTTTACTGAACTTCGGCTCTAGAACATAAATTTATAAAGAAACAATTAATAATACAATTTTATAAGCACAACATTTTGTAACTAATGTTTGTGAAATGGGTCCCGGATTTTTGTGGAGGCTGAAAATAGAAAAAAGGAGTGCGTTGCATGTGAAATACATTCTGTATTGCGAGCCTTAGAGCTGTGCGATAGGGGCCAGTTTTTGAGTGTCGAAAGAATATTTTAATTTTGATCCAATTGTTACTATAAATACTATAGTTAGGAACTTTGTAACAATAATAAACTTAGTTGAGTCTAAGCCATGCACAGAATCATAAATTACTTTTATTCCCTGGGCATTGATTTCTAAGAATGATTTTGTATTGATATGGATTTTTGCCAGTCTGATTAAGAAAGATATTTATACTCAGTATATAGCAGACCACCCCACCACCAGCAGACATTAAAATCTGACGCCAGTCTTGCCAAGAAGTACCGTGTTACCCAGTTAATGGGTTGTGGAGGCTTGGTAGGCAGTCTTTTCACATAAAATACTGGTATTCAGCTGA
The DNA here is from genome assembly GCA_947386135.1 of Melanchra persicariae. Classification (NCBI taxonomy): domain Eukaryota; kingdom Metazoa; phylum Arthropoda; class Insecta; order Lepidoptera; family Noctuidae; genus Melanchra; species Melanchra persicariae. The sequence continues at coordinate 13,252,085 of OX376668.1, forward strand.
ATCCGGTTTGACTGTGAGCTGACCCCAATATAGTTGGGAAAAAGCTAGGCAGATGATGATATAGCAGACATTATAGGCACCTTTTTATTCTGTTGTTAGAACTTTACTGCCAGATTTCCGGCAGTCAATCCTTGAGTATGTAAATAATTTAAAGTTATTTTTATTTTTCAGTCTTTAATATTATTATATAGTATAACAAACTCTGTCTGATTCTTTGCTTACTTGTTCTAAACTATGCAATAGATGTTGATACCATTTTCACTAATAGAACAAGCATTAAACAAAGAAGGTATAACTTTCAATCGGTCACAGCTGGGGCACATCACTAATAGAAACTAAATTGAATACTAAATATGTATTACCTACAAATTTCCACTCAGAAACGAAAATGCTGCCATTCACTCAATTATTGCACAGGCATCATGATTGCAGTAATATGATCTACAAATTGCTTTCACTATTTTGGCAGACTACGAAAGACAACAATGGTTATAATTATCTATATATATTATACACACACTTTGGTCTCAAATGATATTCAAATATATGAATCTTTTAAAGATTATATTCAATTAGATTGATTTTCTGGACCTGACATGAGAGATTCACTGTGTGAAAACAATCATTTTTGAATGCATTAACAGTTTTAAGTTTACATTTATATCTTTATAACGGATAGCAGAGCATAATAATGTATAAGCTCACAATCAGCATGATTTTTCATCATTCATCATCATCGTTTACAGAAAACTTTAATGAGTCATAAACCATTCTCACCTAAACCATTCTCATGTAGGTATCTATATTTGTTTGTGAAAACTATATGAAAATGCGTTTGCCTCCTTTTGAATTTATCACATACGTGTCGACAGACAGACTTGTTACTTACTTTATTCAAAGTCATGCCACCGCCAACGGCTCCACCAAGAACGAGATACCGTACTTTCAGCAGCCCCCTAACAGCTCGTGCCACCAGCATGCCATATTTCCTCCGCTGGACATGACTTGTGTCTATGGGCTTGTGGAGTAACACACTGCGACCAGTCCAGACAGAGAAAGCGACTGCTCGTTTGTCTACAATTGTCCATTGTGAGGATTTTCTGAAAGATGATCTGGAAAATGGAGTATATCGTAAGAATTAACAACAAACTTACATTTGAATTATTTAGTTTTCATGTAATATTATATACTTGGTGGAAATAGCCAATCCAAGCTGCAGAATTAGTAGGTAACATAAAATAACATTAAGACAATATTTTTGAATAAGAATCCAATATTTATTTCAGATTTGTTAAGAAATCCCTGTGTGCGCGCGCTTCTAATGCGTAAATCAATAAACAATCCAGTAGGTAGGTAGTATTTGGCAGGTAGGTTTTAGGTCAGCAGATTGTCAAGGTCGACTCTCATAGCATGTTACATTACTCAGTGCAGCGCTTATTATATACGATATTACGCCGAAAAAAGCATTATTATGAAAACCCTAGAGCTTACAGATGATTTCTTATGGAAAAGTACCAGGGCGAAATAAAGTAAAAGAATTCATAGGTCAGGAACGAAGGTACCACCACTTACCTCATACGATTATGCAGTATTCTCGACATATTTACGTAATATCTTCGGTTTGTTTAGTATTTCCTAACCTTTCAATAGGCTTTCGGGAAAAATAATAAATTAAAAAGATGTTCTCATTTCATAACCTCCACCGGTACAATGAAAAAATATACCTAGCTATCACGTAATAACAAAAGAGTTTTGTGGCTTTATATGTAGGGTTTTAAAGTATATATGAAACAATCAACTTGTAAATAGGTATAAATTACTTCATATTTTTGAATATTGACAAATTACATATTTCAAAGGACATTTTCGATTTCATTTTTGATCTACGTTTAGTTTGTGCGTTTAGAGAACTGAGAATGCAGCACTGTCATTTTAAGAAGTCTAAAGTAGAATTATTTTCATATTTAGTTGATTTTCATCCCAAGAAAGTGTGTCAAAATTACATTATTTGTTCAAATAATTTAATTAATGCTTTATCAAAAGATAAATACGCGTGGAAAACTCGTGATTTTTTAGAGCGTTTAGTTCGATTGACCAAAAAAAATTTGCAGAATGGGGAAGGACAAGAAACGTCAATTACGTCATTTTCATATGTCAGGATTGTCAAATGGCGACTTGTTTTGCCAACTGGACAAAATCCTGTCACTTGTAAAAATAATGCAATTTTCTTATTGTTTACATCCATTATTACCCATCATTTCAGTTTCAATACTTTAGTGTGATATGTGACGTTAGTTGTCCGCGTTAAAAATGTCGTGGCTAAACTTAAACCACAGTTTAAATAGCCTTAAAGGCCAGATTACTAATTTCGCATCTGAAGTGTTATCTGAGAGTCCTGCACAGGATGCTGCTAATGAAAGTTTACAAGGAGATTCTTCTGGGTCAGAACTAGAGGAGAAATGCCGAAACCAGGAGCTTGAGGTGAGTTTACGCAATTAAAAAGCCAGTGTTACGCTTGACAGCTGACTTTTAGGTTATGTTTTTATATTTTTTTTTATTGTTATGCAGAGACAAGTAACCATACGACCTGTAATCATCCTCTCTAATTCTTTCGAGGTTGCATCATTGTGCAAAAAGTAGTGCAGTTATCTCGTAATTCCTACTGGGCTTACGTAAACAAAGTCATTCTAATTGTTATTTTGAAATTGCTGTCTCTTTCTTGTTTAGTAAACATAGCATAGAATTGCTATTTGCTTTTCAGTTTATTGTTAATTTATATAAGCAAGTCATTACATTTATATCCTAAATGGAGCATTGTGTCACCACCTACATCTATTTTATCCTTTGAAATATAAAATGATAATGACCGTGTCCTAGAATAGTTGAGATCTGATATTTTTATAAGCATATTATGTGGATTAGTAAACCAAACAGTAGCTACATTAGAGGTATAATGTTTGTTCTTCAATTTAACCTGAATATTAAGTACATAAAATAATGTTCTTATTCAATATTCTAATTAGAAAAAGTATTAGATATTTGGAAATCACATCATTGTATAAGTATGCCTACTGATATTGTTATTGGTTGTTGTCATAGATTAAGATTAATTGGGTAAATCATTAGCATTAATACTTTTTTGACAAAATAGTACAAATTCATTCTGCTGAGCCATTTATTGCCATGGTATAGCTAGCTTTACATAGCAGTCAATGCATTTACCTAAGTATGACTAAGTAACTGCACATATCTGTAAATAGCGTAATTAAAATGGTCAAGTTTTACTTTATCCTACTGTTGCTAGTGATGATTCAAACTTTCAACGGTCTTCAGTCAATGTTTTTGTTTGTTGGGGTCACATTAAAATCAAATCTATATAAAAAACCAAATTACTTACAGCAATAATTTCATTATTAACAGTGCTTTGACACTGCAAAATTAAAAATATTGATTGTAGAAATAAATATTATAGATTGAAGGACGGTACATTGATTGGTCGCCACTTCAAGTCCATTCAAAATTGCTCACCATAATCAAATAATCACGGTCAGATTAAATCCATCTTCTGAATAAATCTATCTAATTTTGATGCTTAATTCACAATTTACTGAGAGTTTATAATCTCACGAGATATTTTATAAACCTGTGTGCAATATCCTGTAAGTACTATAACACCATCCGAAAGTATCGCTAATAAGGATCAAATTGTGGGAAGTAATAACACATGGCAGACTAAAGGAAAGCACAATTTTTTAACAAAATACTTCTTTAATTTTCATTTCAATAAACAAATTATCAACTTATAAATTTTCAAGTTTTAGTTTTCAGGCCCAATTACCTACAACTGCATCATTGAATAAAAAAAAAATATCAGTTATGGTTTAAGTAGGTGGGTTTACTCAGAAATTCATCGCGCAAATACGATTGTTGCGTTCATTTGTACGACAAACTGGATCGCTGGTACGCGCCGTCAAGACTGGAAGGCACGAACCAGTGATGGTGCCTTCTAATTTTGGCGAACACGCGTCGATCACGTTTTTGCCGTGATATTCGTTTTCTATTAGGACAACGCCTGTGGTGCAGGGTGTAAAGCTCCTCATCCTCTATGTGAAAGGGAGACTAGATGAGAGTTAAGCTGTTATTCGCGTGGATAATTCTACCTGAACGATGCGGGATTTGAGTGACGCCATTTCTGATTTGTAGTTCGAATGTGGATGTATAGATGGCGCCTCAAGTACCTACCGTATGTGATGGACATCGGCATTTTTTAGTCTGACTCTAAAGTTATGAACTGAGGATTCTATTGTGAGTTATGGCGATTTTCCCCCCGGTTCAGGACATTTACTTTTATTTTCTAATACAATGCGGCAGAACTAGGCGAAGATGGCGGGATGAGCTTGACGCTTACAGGCCGGTTTGGTGCACACTAGCGCAGAATATAGATGTTTGGAAGAAAGAATGGCAGGCCTTTTTCATGCAGTAGAACATCATCATCATCATCAGCCGAAAGACCGTCCGAGACGTCCACTGTTGGACATAGGCCTCCCCCAAAAAGGCCCCAAACCCGCCTGCCAACCGTGGCCATTATGGCAACCTGGGGAGGTTGCCATAATGGCCACGGTTGGCAGGCGGGTTGGCGATCGCAGTGTAGCTGTTGCAATGTACAGAGAATGCTGCTGCCCATTCTCTGATGAGTCCCTTAGTCGCCTCTTACGACATCTACGGGAAGTGATGGGATGGTGTTATTCTTTTACATCCGACACCATATACTCGTAGAACAGTGGAACAGAACTGGCTAAACATAACATGAATAAAATATAATACCTACAGCTGTCACAACTAAACGTATGAATTCACAATTTACCATAATCATTCGTAGTTAGTTTCAGCCCCGTTATACAAGTAGAGGTTAGGTACTAATTGGTTTATTTCTTTCGGTTGATTGCTTGGGCGACTGATAAGCGTCACGCTTGAGGTGATCCGTTGTGAAGACAAGTTTCAGTTGCCTGACTTATGCCCGGTTTCTGAGGTACTTTATCAGTAGTTTATCTGTATGTTAAACATTAACCAACCAATGGCGTTATGACAAGTAGCGTTAACGAACAGTTAGAGCGCGTTTAGCGAGCTAAAACTAGCCGTTACATCGAGCCAAATAATGCCCGGTTTCTGAGGTTTTTATTAGTCAAACGAGCCAAATAATGCCCGGTTTCTGAGGTTTTTATTAGTCGTTTGACTAATAAAAACCTCAGAAACCGGGCATTATTTGGCTCGATGTAACGGCTAGTTTTAGCTCGCTAAAATGTCTCAAAGCTAAAGTTTAAAAAACAATAGTAGTTTATGCAATGGTCATATAAAAGGGGTTATTAAAACACGAGGCGAAGCCGAGTTGATAGTATCACACGAGTGTTTTTTTTTAATTTCGCGGGCTACCCTGAAGTGAGCCCGCGCTAATAAATTAAAAAGTAAAAGTGTGCTATAAAAAGTTATTTTATGATGCAGTTCTTCATAAAAAAAAAAACGTTGCCCCTCACTAGGAATTTCTCCTGTATCGTGGGTGCGTTTAGAAACATACAAACTCACATACAGAAACAGCCAGAGCCGGAACAACTATCTGTAGGCCATACAAATATTTGTTCCGTGCGGGAATCGAACCCGCGCACGCATCGCAGCAGTCAACTGGTCAACCACTGCACCAACTTTGTCGTCAAAGTTGTTTGAAAACCGAAGGAAAATGTTGAACTTTAATGTTCTTTTTTTTAATTTTACGTACCCACCACGTTGTGAGTCCACCACACGTTGTGAGTGTAGATAAAAACTTTTTAACCATCCATAGAAAATTTTGAATAAAGAATCTGCTAAATGAGAATTTTAGCTAAGTAATGTTTAAGGCTACAAAGCACCTATGACGAAAACAGCTCTAAGAACGAAAGCGTTCAGTTGGAATATTAGGTCGCCCATTTTTTTGGAAAGTCTGATCCCACCAAAAACATTTCATGTAAAATGTTGCCACAACCACATTAGGTTTGCCCTGTGAAAAAGATAACAGATCTCATGTAGAGCCAAGCTTCTGAATCTCCACGGCCTAACTCTACCGACCCTAACTTCACAAATTCTACATATCAGTAAAAATGTATGGCTTCGCCGTTTCGCTTCCGTCGCGCGTCGTGGAGGTGATGCGAATATTTAGTTTCTGAAGTAAGTAACGAAACAGCCAAGCCACACATTTTTTTGTAGCACTTCAGGAAGTACCCTAACATTTTGAAGTCTCATATAAACTTCCACCCCCCCATTTTAGGGGATGGGGGGCGAAAGTTATAAGTTTATGATTTTTTTTGTTAGTTGTAAACTAAACTTAGATTACATACCAAATTTCAGCTTTCTAGCACTTCAGGAAGTAGCCAAACATTTTGATGATTTCTGATGAGTGTGTCAGTGACGAAATCGGTGTATTTTAGATATCAATAAAATCTAAAGTATTAGAGCTATTCAATTGAGACTTTGTATGTTTAATTAGTCTATTATTGACATCATATCCTGAGAATATGAACTATCTGGTACATCGAAACCAACTCAATGAGAGTTCAAAAAAACGACGATTCACTTCAAGAAAAGGTAGGTAGTGCCCTTGCGCTTCGCTTGGCTCGTCTTGGCAGGGGCACTACTGTGCCCCCAGATATTTAAAGAGATCTAGGTTTGCCTAGCCTTTTCCCAATTATGCTTTTTTATGGATGGGAAACCATCAAATGACTCCTTCCGCTCTGGGCGGAGCAGAAGGGAGTGTCAGACTCTTACTGACCCATCCGTGCCCCTCGTAGTGCCCTTTGCTTTCCAGGGCCGCGGTAACTCTTTCTTTCTTTTTTTACCCTGGATTCCCAATGATGCTGGGGTCGGCTTCCAATCTCACCGGATGCAGCTGAAAACCAGTATTTCATGTCACATGAAGCGACTGCCTATGTCTTCCGCGCAACGGAAGACGCATCGTTGGAAGGCCTCCCACATGGTGGACTGATGACCTGGTGAGGGTCGCTGGTAGAGGTATGGATGCGAGACGCAAGGGTCTGGTTTTTGTGGCGACACTTGGGGGAGCTCAATGTTCGGCAGTGGAAGTCTTTCGGCTGCTATGATGATGACTGCGTAATACGGTAGCCCTTCGCAAGATTGGAGTCAGAGTTTCTGGCTTTTTTTTTACTATCCGTAACGACTCAAAGATTTTCAAATGACAGCATAGACCAATAGCATATGCGCGTTCAAGAAATTTGATCAAACAGTCTGGTTCAAACTGTTTGATCAAATAGAAATATGAAATTTCATATTTCTTCAATCAGACAATGCCAATTTTATAAAACGTTTTGCACCAGCCTGTTTGATCAAATTACTTGAACGTATATGGCCCGCATTAACGTGCTTCAGAGGAATCTCTAAATGTTAAATGTTCACCCATCCACGAACTACTGACATGAAAGTTGCATAACCTTAAACCTGTGCGGCTGTTATTATTTACCCACAAAAAAACCTGTGATAAAGTGATGCTTAAAGCTTAAACAAAGTTAACAAAGATGGCTTGTTGAGATAAGGGAACGAAGATTCTGATCATCCTTCGAATCACCATCGGCAGATACCTCGATGTGAGTTTTTCAATTAGCCACGGGAGTGATGCTGCGAGGAAAAACTAGTCTAAACTACAAGACGTGTTGGGGGCTGAAAATACGAGAAATCTGGCGAGCTTTTTCGACATTGGCGACAACAAGTGACGAGGTTCGAGTTTGCTAAAAAATCCTCAAATACGTGATTCTGGAGTTCACGAGTAGTCCGATTACAGAACGAACTTGGCGGAATAGAAAACTTAAATCTAGGTACCAATGGTAAATTTTAATCTTTTAAAATGATCCAGGATCCAAAGCTTACCAATCAAACCATAGTCATTAGTGTCTTTTTTGTTTGAAGTCAATCCCGGGGACTTTTATTAATACCTACCACAGTATATTTGCCAACGCCTGTTAGGGGTAAATTCACATGGAAATTATTGGTACTCCACCGCTGTGTGTATTACTGTTATAAAAATAATATCGTACGTATGTACTTGACCTCTCTTTCTAGCTTATGTGATAGGATAGAGATAGAGTTTCTAGGTACTACTGGCCTATAAAGTAACCATGGTGTGGCCTCTAAAGCCGCGAGTTTGTAAAAAGTCTTTGCACCTGTACGAAAACATTATTATCCATATAGTTCTTAAAAATATTCATTCACAGTCATCACCCCAGAAAGAGTTACCGCGGCCCTGGAAAGCAAAGGGCATTAGGAGGAACACTGATGGGTTTTAGTCAGTAAGAATGGTAAGAGTCTGACACTCCCTTCCGCTCCGCTCAGAAAGGTGTCATTATTTTGATAATTTCACATCACATTTAATACGCAGAATGATAATAACTAATCCATGACCGACGTCTATGAAAAACATGACTGTCAAAAAACCCGATCGCTAAAAACGACTAGAAAAACTTCCAAACAAGTCGCTTTTCATGCAATCTGATGCAGTTCAATCACAGATATGAGGCCACAAACGGCATCATCATCGTTCGCAACAGTGTGTTTGGAACTTTAGGGGTGGCACGACGTAAATTGCTTCAAAGCCAGCGATTGGCTTTGATATTCCTATGAAAAGCGTATAGGACGGTTAGTACTGAAGCCTTACCGGTACTGGCAGGTGTATTCTCAGTCGATCTAGAGGTGCAACGACGTGCTGCAATGTACTACTACGCTCGAAAGATCACGGACCCAGAGTTCTCACCGCAACGCGACCGTGCTAAGATCTCTAGATTGCTTAAACTCCAGACTGACGTCTGGGAGGAATTTTTATCCGAATGGCAATGTAGGTGGGAAAATTCCCACTCAACTGAACCGAGCGCTCGGCGCATCCTGGACAGTCTCACGTAACACCTTATGAGACTAGCCAGTCCTTCGCTTGCGGTGGTAGCGCCTGGTTCGCAACCACCCTCCCACCGGAGTTCGGCGTCAATCAGCCTGCTGTGTTTCGTCGACGCGTGGGAGTACCAGTGCCTCAAGGCATCTTCTGAGCACGCTCGCTTTCATCATGGACCTCATCTATCGCTTTCTATCAGGCGTGATCGAGGTCAAGAGCTAGCCCATTCATAAATAAAAAAAAAAATAAAAATCGCTGTTTCTAAAGCCCGACCCGCCACACGCTCCACACGAGGCCCGTTGGCCGTTGGTAGGGTAGATATGGTATCGCTGTTTGCCCAGCGATAAGTCTCGATAAGGCACAGCTTTTGGCCGAACCTGTGCCGAGCCGAGCTTGGATTACCACGTTGGCTTTAACAAGTTATGTTAGTTTGATATTCAGTTGGGTTTTGGTTTATGGAGTATGTGTCGCAGCTAACTAGCTTAATCAGCCGCTTCATAAAACGCCTAGCCTTTAATTATCGACATAAGTGACATGTCATTTAACGATATTGAACAAAAGATGTCACTTAGGTCGCTGTAAAATCAGCGTAGTTAAATGAAAAGGCTAGGCCACCAATTAAACGGCTGATTGAGCTAGTTGGCTGCGACATTGAAGCGTCCATGAAATAAAAAAAAATTGAAATAGTCATTTCTATAGTCATTCCTGTATTTACAACACTAATGTATGTAACGTGGACTAACCTGTATTGCTCAATAAATGATTACTTACGAAAGTCACGGAGAGCAGCGTTTCTGGAGCAGAATCATGTAGCAAACTAGGAAATCACTGGGAATTCTCTTAAAGGAGCGTTTGTATTTGCATGGCAGTCACAAAATCATCTAATTTTCCTAAATTTTAACATTTTTTTTTTTGTTTTTTTTTAGGGTTCCGTTCCGAGACCCTATTACTAAGACTCCGCTATCCATCCGTCTGTCCGTCTGTCACACAGGCTCGTATCTCATGGACCGTGATAGTTAGATAGTTGAAATTTTCACAGATGATGTATGTATGTTGCTGCTATAACAACGAATATTAAAAAACAGAATAAAATAAATGTTTAGGGGGCCCCCATACAACAAACGTGATTTTTTTGCTCGTTTTTGCTTGATATTGATAACGGCAACAGGTAGACGCTTGAAATATTCACAGAATATTTAGTTATATATTCAATTTAAAAATAAATAATAGAATTAATATTTAAGGGAGGCGTCCCATACAACAAACGTGATTTTTTGCCGTTTTTTATAGATGGTAAAATTCCTCCAAAAAAGTTAAGCAACACATCTTGAAAGAAGAATTTCAAATTTGTCTTGTGCTAGTTTAAGTCAAATGTAGGCTAGCGGCTATGGCGGAACCTGCAACGATGTACAGAACAAAAAAAAATCATTTCGTATTCACAATTCCCATTCACTAAAATATAGAAATTCAACGTTATAAAAAAACCGTTACCATATTCAAGGTTTTTCACCAATTTTGAAGTCAAACTATGATGTCAAACAGTGTTTGAAGCTCGCGAATATGTCAGACACTATCATTCAATCTGAATCATTTGTAACAGTCTTGAGATCATTTGAATTTTCCCAATATTACGCAAGTTGGGGCTAAAGACCTCCTTGCAATGGATCGGGAGGAAATAATGGGAATATATTCAGTTACATCGGGATGGTTCCGTCTATTATTATAAACGAAGGCTGCAAGAAATAATACTACTATTTTTAGAAAGATGTCAAAAGATCAAGCACTTAACTTATGAATGAATGTCAGAATCGGCAGATGTCAGAGTTCTGTCAGTCGTCATAGTTCTTTAGTGATGATAGTACTTACGCTGGCTTCTAAGCGCTCCTGCACACGATGCCGCCACCGCGCCGTCGCCGCGCCGACGCCGCACAACTATACTGTACATACGAGTCGCGCGAAGACCGCCACCGCGCCGCCGCCGCGCCGCCACCGCGCGCGGTCCTCGTCTCGCCACCGCGCATCTATTTGATTCATACGCGGCCGGCAATGGAATGAATCAGGATAATGAAATAACTGGGAACGCGCGCGGTGGCGGCGCGGCGGCGGCATATATTATATCATAAACTGTAGGTATATGATAAATGCCAGACATATTACTGTGAACGTTAAATCTGTAGTGAGGCATACTGCGAGAGGCACTGATTCATTGGCGACCAGTGGTTCTCCTGCTGTTTCTTAGATCCACCTACTCAAACGGAATATTCTTAAGTTTTCAGAGCTATCTTTCTTCATATCCCGTTACTTATTTAGGGTACGCGTTTGCGTTCGTTTTGATCTTTTGCCCATTTACGTTGGTTGAGTTTTAAAGAAGCTAGGTGTGAACATTCGCCTCCGTATCAAAACGTCGTATTCTCAAAACGTCTTATTAGCAAATCGTCGTATTAGCAGAAAGTCCTATTCGCTAATCGTCCTATTAGCAGAACGTCCTATTGTCAAAGTACAGTTATGCTGAAAAATTACTATCGGTTTTTCATCATGGCGGCACATTAAACGGAGATATATTATTCTTTGTTCTTCTGTTTACTTGTTTTGTAGTTGTCAAAAGGTTTGGTTAGATTTTTCCAATTAAATGTAATATTTTTTCATCAATATTCCCACTAAATTCCTTTCATCTTAATTCACTTTAGTTTTATTTCATTCCCACCAAGCACTAAAACATACAGTCCACTGTTATCGTTTTCATCTTGGTCCTTACTTCTGGCGTGGACATAACCTGTGTCGATAGCCTTTTACAATCTCATGTTCCAAGTGCACTTACGGAGACTGGTAGAAGAAGCAGAAGTTCGGAGACGGGCTGAAATCAAGAGCGATAAAGACTCACAACTACCGGGAGACCAGGAATCATGAAGAAGTATTTCCGGAGCTGTAAACTTGAGCGTTTCAACTTCACAAATTACCGGGAGACGAGAATCATGTAAGTATTTCCGGGACTGAAATCATCGTCAGTGGTAAAGACTCAGAAAACACTACGAGATCAGAATCATGGAGAAGAATTTCCGGATGGAGCCAAGGGCAAGAAAATATAAATATTTTTAATTTCATTCTGAACCCAATTCTTAACAAATCTACGCAGACGAAGTTCGTGGGCAGAAGCTAGATTGACGTGCCTATTTTATAAATTGATCACCAAGAAAAACCTGTCGGTATTTACTTGTAAGTACAGTTTTAAAATCTCATATTTCTATGTGATTTATATTTAGTGTATTTGTTAATTTTAGTTATTAATTAAATGAATCGTGTAGTTGTCAAAAAATAATAGGCCCGTTTTGACAGCAGGATACAAGATTACTTTAGTAGTAAGTATGAAAGAGACATAAAATATTTTTGACAACTATAGTAAGAAAAAAAAAATAATTAAAAATTATAGGAAGCCGCTTTATGTGTGGTATGACTGTACTTTTCCCATTCTCTTTTTTTAGGACGCTCTGCTAATAAGTCGATTTGCGAATAGGACGATTTGCTAATAGGACGTTTTGAGAATAGGACATTTTGATACAGTGGCGAATATTCAACATGACATACAATGCTAGTAGCTCTAAAGAATATTCCTGTTCTACAAACAGTTGAAAGACTCGCCGTTCCTCTCTACCCACGGTACCCTAAAAAATGTCCAATTTGTCAATGACAGAATTTGCGATTATAATCTGCGTCCCAGTTTCTATGTTAATCTGCAGTTTACCATGCCATCACCATTGCTAAACACTGGTGAGGGTGACTCTTGTTTTTGTCGCACGCCTACCAACACTACCGGACGTTTTTTTTTCTGGAATTTTTCACACAAGTCAATGATCACAATCAAGATTAGTGTGAAAAAAATTGATTTCAAAAAAAGAATTGCAGGGGTGAGTCGTTAATTTATTCTTTTGTGTTCGTTTTTTGATGTTGTTAAATAAGTTGTCGATTTGTGTTTTTTTTTACTGTTTTTTTTTGTGCAGGGGTCTTCAGTTTTTGGGTAGTAAGTACTAAGCCAGACTTTTTCCGAAGTTGAAAAAATAACATTAAGTATTTGTACATTTTTGCACTCGCATAAAAGTTGATTTTAAAAATATTAGTCGCAACTACAAATCGTTGAATTTATAATTTAATTTATATAATAATCACAATGTGACCGAAGATACAGCTGTTTAAAAATAATTACCTACGATGCAAATGTTTCACATGTGTCCTGTCGTAATAGAAGATTCGATTACAATTGATTATAACTAGGAAGCGAATATGGGACAAGAAAACCATTTTGTAAATAAAATAGAAAGATACACGTGCACTAGAACTAACGGTTCTACATCTATTAATAAAACATTTACAGTTGACTGACCGATGACTGATTGACTGACAGGCAGTCAAAGCATGGATTTAACTTCTGAAGACCAGATTCTGAAAACTCTACATCAAAAGTCATTTATTCATATAATGTTGTGACTTGTGAGCCTGCACTTTCTGTACTTCAGTTTTACGTAAAGACAGTGTCCCAAAATCCCGCCCGTCACCACTTCCTAGTGTTTTGGCTGGGAAGAGGTGGAGTAACAAACTCCCCAGCGACACATCTGTCTGTTAAGTTGGAAGAACTGTGAAAGGACAGAGGTAGGACATTAAAACTGACGTAAGAATAACACACACAATAATATACTATTATAGTTATATCAACTTCATAAACTTATTAAATTCACTGACAGCTGAAGTTTTGGAAGCATTCTGAAAGATTTTTTAAGGAAGGGTTTTCAATCTCCAAAAGCGTTAAATAGGGGTTGATTTTTGGAAGTTTGTCAATTTTCCCGTGGGATGATGCTGTTTGCACCATGGGAAATCCCATGGACACGGCTTGTTACTTATACATTGCATTTCGCACAATATTACACAAATCAAGTATGAAAAAACCTTGTCATCGATGTTCGAAAAGAAAAAGACAAACGCACCAATGGCGCGGCTTCGTTTTGAAATTCAAATTTGGAAGCCATTTAAATGCGCGCCACCAATAGGTCAGAGTGGAATGTATTGGCATCGCAAGTGGGTGTTTACGTACTTCTGTCTTTATGTAAAACGATCGTATGTAACTGGCATTATGACGCTTTTCCTGTTGCGGACGCGGGAAAGTAACACGAAATAAGAGATATTATCGTTTTTAAAGGTTCCGTACCCAAAGTGTAAAACGGGACCCTATTACTCAGACTCCGCTGTCCGTCTGTCTGTGTCACCAGGCTGTATCTCATGAACCGTGATAGCTTCACTTCTTATTTCTGTTGCCGCTATAACAATAAATACTAAAAACAGAATAAAATAAATACTTAAGTGGGGCTCCCATAAAACAAATGTGATTTTTTTGCCGTTTTTTTTTTTTATGGATAATGGTACGGAACCCTTCGTGCGCGACTCCGACTCGCACTTGGCCGGTTTTTTTTCTTTGCCATGGAGGTTTTAATACCCAAATTGAAAGTTAAGAAAATAATATTGAACCAGAGCCGTATTCATAAAGTCACGTATTAAATACTTATTATTACTATTAATTGCCAAAATGCCCAAATGAACACATTTCCACGGAAAGTTTAGTAAAAGCAAAAAACTATAAAGGTAACTTAAAGTGGTCGAATTATCGCAGAATTGGCGCCCGCGCCGCGCCATTTTCTACCAAACGTATTCATAACTCTGTTCGGTTAAATTGTTTTTTAGCTATTTGAACTTCATTCATTATTGTTAAAAGTTCGAACCACCAATTTCTGTAAGCCCTTTTAATTGAGGTAGTACGTACTAAAGCATTTGAGGTAGTATAGGAGAAGTAAAAAAGTAGTTTAATTGTTATTTGTGCAAGTGTTGTATAATAAGGGGTATTAAAACACAAATGTGGGTTTATCACTTTCGGCTTCGCCACGTGTGATAATAGAATCACACGAGTGTTTTAATACCTAATGATGGATATGGAACCTCTATAAAAGGCTCTTTTCTAATTCATGAAATCTTGGTACTTAGGTATGCCTTTTCATATTGTTTTCTCGACTTTTCTGGTAATAATTGGTTAGAAATGTCCTTTGCTGCATTAGAAATATCTGGTGGTATGTTATTATCAAAACTTTTATCACTCATTTTGTAAACAACAACAGTAATACCTACATTTTTGCAATACTAATATCGAACAAAAATGGCGGGATACGACGTGAATTCGAATATAGGTTTTTTTTTAACTACGGCGCTGTCGTAGTGAAACGCGCGTGTATGACAATGTTCTCTTTTTGAAATGTACAAGATACCACGAATTGAGCAGTGAGAATGTGGCTGTTTGATGAGTAAGAAAGGGATAAAAAAAGCAAAGGAGTTGCATAATAAAATTTAATACAACATTATAACACTCGTTTGGATGATATTATGGTTACAATGGCACTGGTTGTTTTTAAGGGCCCTATTTTACTAGGACACCATGATGGCGGCCACCCGGTCGCGCCACCAACAAAATGTATAAAGGGTACCTCACCTGGTATATGTTGCCGGCAACCGAATCACCCACTGTTCAATTCAGTTAATAGGGACACCTTGCTGGCAGAAATTAAAAAAGAAGTACCACAAATTTTTAGTTTTCTTTGGCAATGTTACAGACATTCATCTAAATTACTATATCAGGACAACCTTTTGGAATCCGCTGTTGGCTGTCAACAAGGTGATCCCCTCGGGCCAGTGATCTTTAGCTTAGCCATTCACCCAATCATTCGACAGCTAAATTCCAAATTTAATATTTGGTATCTAGATGATGGAACCCTAGGAGGTGATGTTGACACAGTTTTAGATGATTTACAAGTTTTAAAAAGTCAACTCCATTCTATAGGACTAAATCTCAATCTTTCGAAGTGTGAATTATTCTTATCTGACAGTACCGACCGACAACTGACACTCCCAAAATTCAACGCTATAGCACCAGAAATCAAAGTTATTGAAAAAAGCTCTCTTCGCCTCCTTGGGTCTCCCATTTTTGAGCAATCCTTTCCCAATTTTGTTGAGGAGAAAATACAAAATTTTAATGACATTTCGGAAAGATTACTCAAAATTAACATGCATTCGGCTATCACCTTAATTCGTTACTGCTGTTTCGGACCTAAATTAACTTACTTTCTTCGTGCTTCCCATTTATGGAAGCACCCTCACCTTTTGGAAAAAATGGACCAAATCATCCGTCATACACTTACTTCACTTTTAAATGTGGCCATGGACGACCGAGCTTGGACACAAGCTACTCTTCCCATCCGTATGGGAGGCCTCGGCGTCCGCAAAATTACTAGTATCAGTTTACCGGCTTTCATATCTTCGGTTCATGGCACTGAGAAATTAGTCAGGAATATCCTAACTTCCTCACTGACTAGTTTTGATGTGCCTTGCTTCACTGAGGCTATGGATGCCTGGAGACTCGCTTGCCCGAATCTAAATCCACCCGACTACCCATCATCCCAGAGACGTTGGGACGAGCCACTCTGCAGAGGTTCAGAATAACATTTTGGCCACATCTGGTACTGCTGCTGAGCGTGCTCGTCTGTTGGCTGTGGGTCAATGGGAGTCGGGACTCTGGCTTCACGCACTACCGTCGTCGAACATAGGCACCTTGTTCGATGATACTACTTTCCGCCTCGCTGCTTCCCTGCGTCTTGGCGCTCCATGTTGTTCTCCTCATCGCTGCCACTGTGGCGAAGCTGTCAACAGTCTCGGACACCACGGCCTGTCATGCAGCCGTAGCGCTGGTCGCATAGCGCGGCATGCGAATATTAACGACATCATCCGACGAGCTCTTGTCACCGTTCGGCGTTCCGGCTGTATTAGAACCCAATGGCCTGGCACGCGACGATGGCAAGAGACCGGACGGCATGTCATTATTTCCATGGAAGATGGGTAGGCCATTAGTGTGGGACGCTACTTGTGTCGATACTCTTGCGCCATCCCATCTTCCTAGCTCTTCGTGCTGCGCTGGCGCTGCCGCTGCGGCTGCGGAGAACCTCAAGCGGCGGAAATATAATAACCTTGTAGGTAGTTATATTTTCGAGCCGTTTGGGGTTGAAACTCTCGGGTCGTGGGGTCCGAGTGCTCATTACTTGTTTAAAGATCTGTCAAGACGCTTAGTTGACACTTCGCGTGACCCTAGGGCTGGCTTTTACCTCGGACAAAGGATAAGCATTGCCATACAACGTGGCAATGCTGCCAGCCTTTTGGGTACATTACCAGTGGCCTGCGATGCGGAGGAATTTTTCGACGCCATGTTTTAGATTAGTTTTAGTTGAGTCTTTTTTTAAGTGTGTGTATATAATTATAGTTGCAAATAAATTTTTCCCACTGGTGGCAACATACTGCATACATTTTGTTGGTGGCGCGACCGGGTGGCGCCACCATGGTATCCTAGTGAGTAGGGCCCTTAATGTTTGCAATAAGCTAGCTGTTTCAGAAACTTTTATAGAGGATTCATAGCATGGTGCAGATAAAATTTATTAACAGTGTTTAATTTTCTTTACAGATTGCATCTCTGAAGAAGTTAGTCGATGATCTACAAGCTTCTTTGCAGTCTGAGGTAAGTTCTGTTATATTTATATAAGTACGAATTAAGGCTTTTGTTACCCGGTTTTTCTTTTACAAGTTGTTGTTTATAAACTCCCACAAAACTCCACTGAAAAGGGATCCTCCGACTAGACGGTTGTTGTGTCCGGTGGGCAACTGCCCGATAGTTGATATTCGGACTGTCGTATATGTTCAAATCGCAAGAAAAACTCTTATACCGCGATGCAGGATTTCGTTCAGTACTTCGCTGTTGATTGTATAGATGGCGCTGCGTTACTATTTCTTCCGGTACAGATTTCGTTACTTAGTTTTTTTGTGGCGGTGTTGACGCCGCTACATCAGTCCCCTGATGGAGTAGTCGTAGTCGTAGAAGTCCCCAGATTTTATTGTGATTCCAAGGTCTGCCCTTGGAATCACAATAAAATTCATTCGTGAAAATATAAGTTAATTATATTTTCACGAATGAATTGGTCTGACAAAGTTTCAGCGACTTCAGAGGGCCTAAATTAAATGAAATAGATCTCGCATGGCCTAGTCGGATTTGAAAAAATATTTTTGTAAATGATAGCCACATTCATGAGGAAGGCTATAGGCTATACGAGAACGGGAAATTCCTACAGGAACGGGTAAAACGGGATATGAGCGTACGAAGTCGCGGGGAAAAGCTAGTAGCTGCTTGCTTTCTGTCAGTGAAATAATTGTCTTAATTGGATCAGCACTTCCAGGTATTACTTTCTACAAACAATCTTGCTTTCTAGGGTTCCGTACCCAAAGGGTAAAACAGGACCCTATTACTAAGGCTCCGCTGTCCGTCCGTCTGTCACCAGGCTGTATCTCATGAACCGTAATAGCTAGATAGTTGAAATTTTCACAGATGATGTATTTCTGTTGCCGCTATGACAACAAATACTAAAAATAGAATAAAATAAATATTTAAGTATACAACAAACGTGATTTTTTTACCCGACTTTGCGATGCAAAGGAGAATAATGTGTTTATCAGCCTATCTGTGATTACTTTTTACAAACGTACCAACCAACAGTTTAGCTTCTTTAATATTAGTTTAAATTAAAACATTATAAATTATGTTACACACATGACTTACTTACGTCAGTCATCAATTAATTTTATTTTCCATTTAATTAAAGTCGCATAATTTCATCAACGGTACACTTGGTTTCAATGAAAGAAGCATTTCTTATCTTTACTCAAAATCGTTTATCCTGACTGAATATCAACGCACAGCCAAAACTAAGTCTAGAAAGCTAAAATTTGGAACAAGTACACCTACAGGTTTATTTTATAAAAAAAAAACCTTATAAAGGGTAAATTGGAGTGGAAACTTTGTGGTGAAAAGCATTTACTACTACTACTACTACTAGTCGGTATACATAATAGGTTTATAGCTTACCTTCGCAAAACCTTCAGCCCATTCGACCTCTGTGCTGCCACCGAAGTAAAGGCCAGATCCCGGAGACGTGGCGTAGTTTTGGACTAACATTTAATTTATCATCGTACCAACGAAGAAGTACAAGAAGCTCAGTAGGAACAAAACACATTCTTATTGAAATTGGTTATTAATTAAAGACTCATTGACTTACTCATCAACGTCCAACTCAAACACTTGTACCTAGAAAAAAATAAGTAGGTGGAGTCAAATTCAAATTTCAAATATCTTTATTTCCTTTTAAAATCAACAAAAATGCACTTACCCTAAGATACATTAAAACATGATTACAACTGACGACACTTTATGAGGCTAACACTTCGCCTTTCAAAGTTTGTAATAGATTACTTAGAGCTAGAACTTATTACAACATAAAATAACACTCAATCATAAGTAACAATGTAATGAACGCAATTTATTAAGCAGTTATAATATTGCTTTTTTCTTGTGGGTATGACAACAAGAAAAAAGTAGGTGGAGTGGTGATACATGACCACTACTATTTTTTTTTCTAGGTAAGGTAGGTTAAAAATCTTATTTAAATAGTCGTGCTTGTTATTTTAATAAAATTGCTGCCTAAAGCTTCGTTGATCCTGTCAGGGTTGCGGATTTTGTTCGAAAGAGTCACCGCGGCCTTGGAACGCAAAGGGCACTAGGTGGAGCACGGATGGGTTTTAGTCAGTAAGAGACTGACACTCCCTTCCGCTCCACCCAGAGCGTTAGGGTTAAAAAAAGCTTCGTTGACCAAATCATCCTTTATACAGGGTGTAAGTACCAGAAGTACGTGGTCATATCATATTTAAGGACTAGCACTTCGCCCGCGACTTCGTCCGCGCGGATTTAGTAGGTACTCCACAAACTTCAACGCCCCCTATACCCCCTCATAAAGGTTAGTTTTGGAAAATTAAGCACAACGATTTTCATTCATTTACATTTATTACTTAGCCATTTCTACTTATTCTATGGTCTCAGGTTCAGCGCAACTGTTCACCCCGTTCACCCCGTCAGGAGTTGATTATGCAAAAATTGTTAGGTACATCTGTTTCAATAATCCCATTTTTAGTTTGTTCATAGCATCCCGACGTAAATTAAAGCAAGCAATAATGTCCTCCCCTAAAAACTTAATCACCCCTGCTTCACCCCTTATTATGTAGGTATGTAGTTTATTTGCGAAAAATCCAAACATTTGTTATTCTTATTGTTTTATCGAAATCATTTTCAACTTCATCGGACCAAGCATATATGATTCTTCCCAGTTCACTCAAGCCGCGATATTTTTCTTACTCCGAGCATGTTTATTACCGTCGTAACTTTTGAACGAAAGGTCCGATTTGAATAATTTAAAGTGTAATTTACACGGAAATAATCAACCTTAATTATCAAACCATTTAAATGGATAAGGATTGATATCATGATACCAAAATCACCATTTTTTCAAATCACCAAGGATTTGCTTGAATAATTTGAACAAAACGCGGTCATGGTGACTTAACCATAATAGTTAGACATATGGTATCGCGGACTTTTTTGTAGACATTGATGACCTCTATAAAACTGTAGTACATCACTTTGCTCTATTATCAATAGATTCCGCAGCGTACGCGGTATAAGGATTTTTTCTCACACCTTGGGTTACATTATCGAAGTTTTCATACGGATCCCTAACTTTTTGAAAATATTCTATAGCCTATGTCCATCATCGATAATGTACAATTCTATTGGTGAAAGAATTTTTCAAATCGGTCCAGTAGTTTCGGAGCCTATTCATTTCAAACAAACAAACAAACAAACAAACAAACAAACAAACAAACAAACAAACAAATCTTTCCTCTTTATAATATTAGTGTAGATAGTGTAGATGATGTTGGGGAGCTGATATAGACTAAGGAAAAAATACCAAAACGAAAAAAAAACTTTCTTAGAGTTCCGAAAAAAATACTTTTTAAGCAGTTTGTAACAGTTGCATTTCAAAGTTGTAACTTTTTAGTAGGTAGTCGTTTTATGTGTGGTGGTTTTTTTTTTAAAAGCGTAATTTTTATTCCGAACGAAACAATTGTGATAAAAAAATTAACCGGCTTGAAACTTTGTAAATGTTAAAATACTTTGTAGAACAAAAAGAAACCGACTTCCAAAAAAACTACAAAGTCCAAAATAACTTTAATTTCGGAAGTCGGTGTTTTTGGTCTTCGTGATTTGACACCGACTTCCGAAATTAAAGTTATTTTGAACTTTGTAGTTTTTTTGGAAGTCGGTTTCTTTTTTTTGTGAAAAAGTTTTTTATTTTTCACTTTTTAGTGGTACCCCACACCTAACAACACCACTGGAAAGTCACAGGAAAACAAAAATACGCAATTTCGTATACATGGATGATTTTTCCACATATTTTTTCCAGATATTTGGAATTAAAAACCAAACTACGGAACCGATTTTGATAAAATTTCAATGGGACCATTTGGGAAGTATACCCTTTCCAACGAATAAAGACGAATGAACGATTTTTCAAATCGCTTGGCAAGCGACGGAGTTATGCTCGCACAAACATAAAAAAAAAAAAAAAACATTCGAATTGAGAACCTCCTCCTTTTTTAGAAGTCGGTTAAAAAGGCACAAATAGTCCAGGAGCCAGTATACAAAAAAAAACATTAATATCACATATAAATGGTCAGGAATCACAGCGGGTCACAGGAAACACTAAATATTTATGATTTCTAACGAATGTTAATTTTCTAACTTAGTCAAGTTGAAGGAAGCCGTTGTCGATATGTATCGGGTCAGAGGGTTGGCTACGGGAAATAATAAGTAGTCTTTAAATAGATAATTTATTATTAAGTGCTAGTCACCTATGTTTGTAAGCGATTAACGTTAGCTTTGTTGGACTGTCGCGACAACTAATTTAGCTATGACGCCATTGTTTAACTATTGTGTCTGATGCGTTGACAGTTGACAATATATTGGGTATAGTTTCCGCACTTAGTCCTGCTGTGGACCATGGTACGTGGAGGAAGAAGAATTGCCGCTCCTGTAATTTTTAAACCTGAAAGTTTTGTTTTTCTTAAAATTTGTCGGTTTTCTCTAAATTCCGGAAAAACATGAAAGATATGGTCTTGTCTAGTAATAGTCTTTGGTGTAAAGTAGAATAGATTTTAATTTATTGTACACCAAGAATTGTTGCACAACTCTTTTTAACCAACTTCAAAAAAAGGAGGAGGTTCTCAATTCGCTTGTTTTTTTATGCTTGTTACCTCATATCTTCGTCAATTGTGAACCGATTTGAAGAATTCTTGTCTCAGGTGAAAATATATACTTCTCGATCCCATTGAAATTTTATGAAAATCGGTTCAGCTTCGTAGTTTGTTTTTTAAATAGCTGGAAAAAATATGTAGAAAAATCATCCACGGTTACGAAATTGTGTATTTTGCTTTCTTGTGACTTATCAGTGGTGTTGTTAGGTGTGGGGTACCATTAAAAAGCGGAAAATAAAAAAAAAAATCACAAAAAAAACCGACTTCAAAAAAAAAAAACACTACAAAGTACAAAATAACTCTAATTTCGGAAAACAGTGTTAAATTACGAAGAAACAACCAAAAACACTGACTTCCGAAATTAGAGTTATTTTACACAAACTTCAATACTTACTCCATATATTAATTTATTGGCTCCACATGTGAACTTAGGTGGTAGGTTTTACAAAAAATATGATCATTGTGGACCCTGTCGGGCACAGCAAAAGTAGAAGAGAGGAAGAGGGCTTTCATTTCACTACTTAGTTGATTATAACTACCTATTTGTATTGTAATTATTTTATGAAAACACTAGCAGCACGCCACAGTTTCACCCGCGTAGTTCCCGTTCCCGTGGGAGTACGTGGATAAAATATAGCCTATGTTACTCCCTAATAATGTAGCTTTCCATTGGTGAAAGAATTTTTGAAATCGGCACAGTAGTTTTTGAGACAAACATACACACACACACAAAAATACAAATCTTTCGTCTTTATAATATATTAGTAACTAGCTGTGCCCGCGACGTCGTCCGCGTGGGCTTAGATCTATGCTAGCCTACTATTTTAGTTCTTGAAATTCGAAAGTTTGAATGGTTGGATGTTTGTTACTCAATCACGCTAGTACGGCTGAATGGATCGGTATGAAATTTCGCACAAAGATAGATTGTAGTCTGGGATAGCATAGCACACAGGCTGTTTCTTAATTCGGGAGTACCTTGGGAAAGATTCAAGATGAAAATCATTTTTTCCAAATAAACCGTTTACATACACTTTTGAATTGTTAAGGTCAGTTAGTCAAAAACATGAAGCTACGTTCCAAAGCGTAGATCTCTATGGAAAAGAACGTGCAAGAAACTCCACGGCCATTCTTTTAAATCATGAGCCTTGACATGTCATGTCAGCCAATTGCCGTCCACTGCTGCACGTAAGCCTCCCCCAAAGAGCGCCAACCATCCCGGTCCTGAGACGTCCGCATCCAACCGCTGCCAACCACCTTCTTCAAATCATCGATCCATCGTGCCGCAGGGCGTCCCACACTACGTTTGCCCATACGCGGTCTCCACTCCAGCACATGTCTGCTCCATCGACCGTCTGTCCGTCTACAGACATGGCCGGCCCACTTCCATTTCAGCATGCTGATCCTTCGCGCAATGTCGGTGACTTTAGTTCTCTGGCGAATGACTTCGTTGCGAATTCTATCCACCAGAGAAACCCCGAGCATTTCTCTCTCCATTGCACGCTCAGCAATCTTGAATTTGTGGACCAGACCTATGGTGAGTGTCCACGTTTCGGCTCCGTAAGTCATTACGGGTAGGACGCACTGGTTATAAACCCTGGTCTTAAGGGATTGTGGGAGCGACGATTCAAAGATATCACGTAGCTTCCCGAATGCCGCCCAGCCCAAACGAATTCTTCTGGTCGCTTCCTTCTCAAAGTTGTGCCGCCCCAGTTGAATAATTTGGCCTAGATATATGTATTCTTGCACAACCTCGAGGGTAGCGCCATTTACGATTACAGGTCTCGGGTTGACATGACCATTGTACATGACTTTGGTTTTGTCCAGATTCATCCCGACACCCACCCGCCTTGAAGAATCGCTCAGACCGTTTAGCATCACTTCCAGCTCTTGCAGAGATTCTGCCATGATGACAATGTCATCCGCAAACCGGAGGTGCGAGATGGACTGACCGTTGATATTTATGCCTTTCGAATTTGAATCTATCGCGCAGGCTTAGTAGTTGAGTCCCGTTAGCACTTTGGTACGGAACCCTACAGGCCTGGATTCGCCAGTCGAAGTCGAACCGTCCAGTTCAGCACTGTTACGACGCAAGAACCAGAATTGTTCATGACCTACCAAGTCCGACGTCCAAGGCGACAACAACAATCCGAACAAATCAGAGATTTCTTTTTCGATTTTGGACTCGAAACCCTATCAAAGACTTGAAAGACCTTTTATGCGACCGAATACCCTAGCGAACGACAATGCTGCTAAAAATCGTGTGAGAGTCATACTCTGATGGAATGACAGCTCTATTGTCGTTCGCTCCGCCTAGGTGAACACCGTGAGATGTCGGCGGAGTCGACCGGCTGTATATCACATACTAACTCATACCATTTTAGAACATCTACACACACACACACACACACCATCACACCACACGTACGACTTTCATGGAAGTAATCTTGTAAGTTTGAATTTTATTTAATTTCGTTATTTTTGCTTGTATGTTCTTATTTAAACCCAACTGTAAACTACTATGTGCACTTATTGTCATCAACCACGAGGCTACTAGATCCCACGACACAGGGTATCCTAGTGTGGGGTCTAGGGTTACTCAATTGCACACAAGTTCTTTTCTTTTCTTTTTTTTTTTCTCAATTAAATCTTGGAGCTTTTAGACTTATAATGTGCTCACTATGTCTATAAACTTGTTCGTAATAAATTCTTTATATCTTTATATATCTTTATATCTGACGGAAAATCTTAATGCCATCTATCGACCATTTGGTAAACTGACAAAATATTTGGCCGAATGAAGACGGTAAATAAGGAGCCCATATATATCAATAAGTAACGTTATGGTATTAAAATGTTCACTTTTATTTTACTACTTATTAAAAGTTTCACAAATAACTCAACAATTTGTTTTGATGTTATTTTCATGCTTACGTGCATTTTATCTTTCTAAATAGATGGCGCCTAATAGTTGGTCACCGCAACGCTTAGCGATGTATGAACTTCCTTACTAAAATTAAAAATTCAATATCTTTTGATTTTGTGGGTTGATTTTGATGAAATAAACGCTAAATGTTATTCGGGTTAGCACTTAATATTTTTAATAACTTAACTTTCGAATCCAATCAGTGGTTTTTGCGTGATGCTGGCACAAACAATTGGACAAACAGACAAAAATTTCAAAAATGGCATTTTTGCGTTTTTACCTTTTTCCTAACATTTCTCAGTTATTTTTATGCGAAAATATTCAATGTACAGACACGGCAAATCTACGATTTTATTATATGTATAGATAGATTAGTATTAGTATAGATGTAAGTAACATAACTATAATGTAACTTCTGGGGCCGGTCTTTAAGCTTTCGCAGTACTCTTTATTTGAAACTCAAATATTTTAGTTCAGCTAGGTGCCCGGTTCAAATGAGTGGTTTTCTATAAAGATAAACCGGCAAACGCCTCTACAGATTTGATTTAGTGTCATGCGACCCAAATTTTGCCCGTAAACTAAACTGATACCAAACACAATCACTTACCCTAGCCTAAAATCCCTGATAAATTTATAACCCGTCCCCAAAATCGGTTACTACCCCCGCCGATAACACATTCATTTTCGCTCATAATCCCCTCAGTACATAGAATACAGAACATACATAATAGGAATGTAAAACTAACACCTTCGAGCTTTGAGATAAAAGTATTGATCGCTGAACACAAAGGGTTGATAAGCGACTATATAAAAGCCGAGATAAGGTTGTCACACCTTTGTTTTGTCGTAATAACGGGTGCAGACGGGTGTCAGAGGTAAGTATGTCTTTTACTGTATTAATATTTTACAAGATTGTTCGTGTGAGGTTTTCAATTTTTAGCGATATAGGTACAAGGTTTATTTTGTATTGATTTTAATTTTGCCAGTTGGGTTTGTACGTCGTGTAACTTCATTATAGTAGGTACCTTATTTTTTTTTCTTTAGTATAGACTGCAAATGTTACATTATAGGCGTACCTAATAATATTTATTAAGTACCTAGTTTGGGTTATATTGTATTGGGTTCTCTATAAACGAAATTAGAGCGATATCTGATTTTATCTATATAGGTAATCTTTTTCATTGATTTTCCATCTAGCTTCGACAGCTAGAAAGTAAGTAGTTTTATATTTCTAGAATAGTTGGCAATACGTATTTACACAACCAATAGGCTATTCTACTGAAAAAAAAATCGTCTGTCATTTCCAAAAAAATATTTGACACGTATTTTTTTTTTCACGATTACGTCAATAAAAAACGAAGGCGATACAGTGCGCGGAAAACACTCGTGACGTCATTTCGCTGACAAAAATTATACTTGTACCATCATAGTGACGTCACTCGTATTTTCTAAGCACTGTATCCTCTTCATTTTTTGTTTTATGTAAAAAAAGAAAAAATACACTTGTCCAATACTTAAAAAGTATTTCCATTCTCGTCGTTTCGGTCTTCGTTTTGCCACACTCGACTCATCTACCTGCCCCCGAACACATTCGCAAGCTTCATAATGACTTATACAAAGGTGCAGGTCGTAATCGATAGTTGCCTATGCAAATGATTGCACAACGCCAGCGTCCTGCATTACGGCCTTTAATGTGTACGTGTGTGATTTTGTTTCATTCAAATGGCTGCCTAGTTAGGGAATAGGAAGTGACCTTTCGCCTTTTGGAAGTCCCAAATAGAAGGGATAATGTTTATTCATGTGGGTTAGTAAGTTAGTCCCAGAATTGAACGTCATGGACGCAAATAAGACACTAGAGAAATTGAGAAACTAGAATATTAAATCGGGACACACGAGTGTACTTTCTCAAACCAAGATAGTAATTTGGTATAAGTAAACTCATGCATGACTAGCTCACAAAATAGAACGCCATCATATGAAACTATCCTAACTTTAAATGCTAGCTTGCTAGTATTTTTTACTAGCCTAGAAATGCTAACTATGGTAGGCGCCAGATAAATGTGGAATAACGGTCATTACAGTTACAAAGGCCTTAGTCACTGTAACGATATTGGTTTAAAATAATGTGGCATCATGTAAACGGCACTAGCATGAAACTAGATAGCGGCCCTACCATGACGTGTTAAAGCGTGAGTCGTTCGAGCGAGAAGGAGAGATGGAGCTATATAGCTTGTATAGCTCCATCTCTCCTTCTCGCTCGAACGACTCACGCTTTAACACGTCATGGTAGGGCCGCAGGACAGAATAGTACAGTAGCTTGCTATACTGGCTTGAACAAATAGCATCGTATTTATTCATGTAGATTTTGATAGTTTTTAAATAGGTACCCTATAATGAGTTACTTTATGACTCAATGGATCATAAAACTATTTGCCTTGTTAAAGGTACAGTACAACATAATAAGGTTTTATTGTAAGCGTCATAGTCTGTGGGCCAATTCTATTAATTTTTAAACATCGCATCTCAATTGCAAACTGTCAAAAATGTATGAAAATTAAGGCTTTTTTGACAGTTGCTTGAATTGGCACTTAGATCGTTTTACATAATTAGATATAAAATGTAAAAATATTCAAATAGTTGTGTTACAATATACATGTTTGTCTGTTTGTCACGTTACACCTGCATAAATAGTCCAGACAATTATTTATAGTTCTACTTTGTAGCCGTCGCCTTGTTTAGTTAAAAACCGGCCAAGTGCGAGTCGGAATCGCGCACGAAGGGTTCCGTACCATTATCTGAAAAAAAAAACGGCAAAAATCCCGTTTGTTGTATGAGAGCCCCACTTAAATATTTATGTTATTCTGTTTTTAGTATTGGTTGTTATAGCGGCAACAGAAATACATCATTTGTGAAAATTTCATCTGTCTAGCTAACTCGGTTCATGAGATACAGCTTGGTGACAGACAGACGTAAACAGACAGACGGACGGACAGCGGAGTCTTAGTAATAAGGTCCCGTTTTTACCCTTGAGGTACGGAACACTAAAAACGGTAATTTCCTATTTAATTTTTTAACCGACTTCTAAAAAAGGAGGAGGTTCTCAATTCGGATGTTCGTATTTTTTTTTATGTTTGTTCGGGCATAACTCCGTCGCTTGCCAACCGATTTGAAAAATTCTTTTTTTTGTTGGAAAGGGTATACTTTTCGAATTTTATCAAAATCGGTTCAGTAGTAAGGTTATTAAATCCAAATAGCTGGAAAAAAATACGTGGAAAAATCACCCATGTAAACGAAATTGCGTATTTTTTCTTTCCTGTGACTTTCCAGTGGTGTTGTTAGGTGTGGGGTACCACTAAAAAGTGAAAACTAAAAACTTTTTCACAAAAAAAAGAAACAAACTTCCAAAAAACACTACAAAGTTCAAAATAACTTTAATTTCGGAAGTCGGTGTCAAATAACGAAGAAGCAACCAAAAACACCGACTTCCGAAATTAAAGTTATTTTGAACTTTGTAGTGTTTTTTGGAAGTCGGTTTTTGAGTTGTAGTTTGGAAACGGAAATATTTGTAAAAGGTAGCTGAGTTTTAGCTTGTATAAAGAGTTTTATGTCTGTAGCGGTGGAATGGAGGGTTGCTTAACTTTCGGTGGTCCGTGGATGGGTGACTATCTTAATGTGCCGATATGCTTCCGTAACTCAGAAAGCTGGTTGCGGTATTTGTTCGAAAGAGTCACCGCGGCTCAGAGGGTCTACTCTCTAAGTCCGCCGAAGTCCGTAGTTTCGGCCTTAGTGACGGGTATTTTCTACTCCGTATCACCTACAGACTACGATTAGTCCCGAACCCGAAATAGGAATATGACCAAATCGTGTTGTCATTCATTAGTTCGGGTTCGGGACTAATCGTAAGTCCGTAGGTGATACGGAGTAGAAAACGCCCGACACTAAGGCCGAAACTACGGACTTAGGGCTTAGATAGTAGACCCCCTGGAACGCAAACGGCATAAGGAGGAACACGGATGGGTTTTAGTCAGTAAGAGTCTGGCACACCCTCCCGCTCCAGCCAGAGCGGAAGAAGTCATTTGATTATTAATCTCATCCATATTTTTTTTACCCTCACTTCAACTATCATAGGTTACGAACTTACAACAGGACGTATTAGATTAAACTATTTATATGATAAGAAACCCGTTTATAGTGAGTAACTTGAACGTTTTCCTCTCAACGATACTAAATAATTATAAGTTCATGGACAATCTTCCGTTGCTAGGTTGCTTCCAGCAAACAAGTAAGAATCTAGTGCAATAGATACTTGTATTACGTTGGATTATAACGATTTAAAATATGTTACAAAATGTGTACAAGCGCCAAAGACGGCCCAGTAGCTATACAAACTAGGTAAATAAGCCAAGAAATTACTTCAGGCATTTCCTCAACCTATCTTCGTGTAGCCACTCATTACTTAATAATAAGATAGTTTTAGTATTTCCTTGACACACGGCTGGCTTCTTTGAACTATGAATATGTATAGCTATAGCGTCGTCTATAGCTGCCTCGACAATATTTACTGCACATTGTTTGTAATGAGCGTCCAGTGCATTGTCATGCATTCTTGAAACTGCGTCTAAAACTTCAGGTTTTAAGGAATTTAGGTTATCATCTCCTAGCTAGACCATAATATCTGTAATATGTACAAGTCACCTAAACTAATAACTAAATAATAACTAGACTCATAATCGCGAAATTATGTAAAAACGTGTATAAAAACAAAATAAGTAATTGGGCATTAAAAAATTCATCCACATCGCTGTCATTGACAAAAGTGCCCAGAACACTGGCATGGCAGCATTGCCGCGTTGAATGGCAATGCTGATTCTTTGGCCGAAGAAAAGCCCAGCCCTCTGGTCACGTGAACAGTTGACAAGTTGTTTGCTGCTGATGTCTCGAAAGACTTGGTGAGCACTCGGACCCCATGGGCCTAATGTTTCAACCCCAAACGGCTCCAATATGTAAGTCCTAATAAGGTTTTTATATTTGCGCCGTTTGAGATTTTCTGCACTTTTCATTTCCTGGCATACCTTTTTGTGCAATGTACTGATTGGTTTGCCTTTCTCATCACAGTGAACTTGTAGATCTATTCTATGGTGCGTTTCAGTACCTGCTTCTTGGTTGTCAATATGTCTGTTCTTATCTAAAGCTATGAAACAGAAGTGGAAGTGTGAGTTCTTTTGGTACCTGTAAAATCATATATCATCGTTTACTTGATATCGTGTATGTATCACTATTTACGCCTTCAGTAAGTTCGGGCATGAGTGTAACTGGTTCGTTCGATACAAGAAGGGCCCAGAATAAAATGATTTAATTAGTCTCTTATGTTTCTTTATCGAACACCATATCCGTTAGGGAATGTATAATTACTATTCCTCATTCAACGACTTGTCCGGTGTGAATTTCAAAAGAATTCTGAACAGTTCAAAGGTCTGATTCCATGCAATCCCGAATATAAAACATCCAAAAGAACCATTCATACATATATAAAAAATCATTCATTTGAATTGTCGCACCTTGTTTCGTAGAACATGCTGCATTTTCATGCAGGCTTCGATCCTTCGCGTGTGTGTGACCCTCCTAGTGTGAGTGAAGGCGTATCTCAAGCGTCGCAGGCGCCGCCTCGCCACTCAGTTACACTGTGAACGCCGTCGCGAGCGGACGTCCCGACCCGAAAACATTTTGAGAGCGCACGATCGAATTTTTCAAAATTCAAAAGTGACGGCGGAGTTCAAATAAGGTTATCGGTTTATGTTTGCGGGTAGGATATCCGCGCCTGCTCGAGGTAAGTTTTGTAATGTTTGCCTTTTTTGTCTATTGTTTATCCAGTTTTTTTGTTTGTCTTTGATTAGCGTTCTGTTGTACGGTTGCATGTATAGGTCACAAGAGTAATTTTTTTTAAATATGTTTTTTTCTGACTCATATTTGTACTAGTGACATCATTTTTGGCAATTACTTTGTAATGTGTCAAATGTACCTACAGCTCATTACCACAGTCAATGGATTAATTATCTCGAGCGATGGTTTATAATATGATAATGATTCATATTAATATTTACACATGGCGTGTGTAGACGGGTTAAAAGATATCTTATTGATAAGGTGATAAAGTTTTCATTATCAGAGGTGAGCTGGTGGTTTGAAGGCGAGACTTGTCACCACTTACGTATCAAACTTGTATCTTCATAGAATTGGGTACTTTTTCATGCGATATGACGTTTACTTCAGGACACACCTATAAACCTCGTTTGACTTCTCCTGATAAGCAAGGAATGTGAAATTCAAATACCAGGTCAAGACTTGCCTGATTTTCAGTGGACCTTTACTTTAACGTTTTGAGTTATAATTTAAACGGTTTCCACATCAGTCTACGAACTGTGAAAAATATTCCTCTGAAATGCTCCAAATTATTTGTAAATAGCTTCTTAGCTCTTAGACTTGTTCTTTTAAACCATCAAGGAATATTGAGATAGTAAAATAGATTTTGTATAAAACAAATTTTGTAAGTGGAGTTTACTTAATAAATGACAAATTGACAACTAGCCCACAACGCATACCAATTTAAATTAGAAAACCTTTAGAATATCGGCCAAACGTTTAAACATTTTTTTTCATAGGCTTTATTTGCAGCTTGAAAACGCACGTCATATAAACCATCCTTCTCGAATTTCTGAAATTCAAATCAAGAACATAGCCAACTTGACTAAAGTAAAAAAATAACAAATAATTTCCAATTCTAAAGCCATACAAATCTAACCAAAGTAATACTGTCAAACTCATTACGGCACAGATTATGATCGCGCTGTAATTAAATTGAAATACCAATAAATACACGAGTAGCTTTAAAATAACTAATTATGTTTAAGCCCAACCTTGGCACGGTTTGTGGGTATGCACCTCTTCGTGACTGCAAATACTAGGTTTTTTGTAATAATTCTTACCCCGATAGGTCTTGATGTATGGTCAAAATCTATGGGTTTATTGTCTTCGTGCACTTTTGTACCTAATTTTTGTGGCATTCCTTGAAGAACTTGGGCTAAAATTATAGTATTGATACCGCGAAATGAAGTTGCTGTAGTAAAGATTCTCAGTCGAACCTTGTAACGCTTTTGATTCCAGTTTTCCATACAAAGTCTTGAAAATTTTCAAAAGGAAGCTAAGGCTCATATTCCAAAACGTAAGCTCCAACTCAACTCGAACTCCAACATGAGCACGAAAATGTCAATGAAAGCTTGTCTAAATGACGTATTTGTACTCGAGAGATGTGCAAAAATACTGCAAAAACTTCAATTTATGACAAGCTCGATGTAGTTGGAGTTCGAGTTGAGTTGGAGTTTACGTTTTGGAATATGGGCCTATCCCTCGATTCAGAGAGTCCACCAAGGAGTGATACTCAGCCCAATTTTTCGATTTGTGGGCAACATCGTGGATAAATAAACCAAAATACTCTTTGGATAGTTGACTTTTCACACAGGGGTTCCCCAAGGAGCCGAGATTGGGCCGAGTATCACACTCGGCCCAATGCTTGGTTTGAGTTCAGCTTTCTGAAATATCGTAACTAATATTATAGATGCGAAAGGGAGGTTTTTTGTTACGCTGTAACGCCTGAATTGCCGAATCAATTTTGATGATTTTTTGTACAGAAATAGATGGAACCCTGGAGATGAACTTTAACGCGAGTGAAGCCTCTGGCAATTTCTTACTACTACTACTATTATATTTCTGTTTATTACTGAGAAGATTCATATAAAAACCTCAACTCAGTTTACTCCAGGACTCGCCATCAATGTTTCAGACAACTTATTTCCATCAAACACAATTAAAGATGTATATTTTTTTCATAGTCGTTCGACGAACAATGGTTCTCCTCGCGTGTCGATGCAGTGTGTAATTTTATTACAAGTACCCAACCAATGACAGATTACAATTGTATTACGTTGACGTTTACCTCATTCAATGTCATTTGGTACTCTCTGATGGCCTTTTATTGCTTAATTTCACAGTTTTCTTACGGTTCGAGTTTGTTACGGGTATTGACGGGGGCTTTAGGATTTGGTTCAGACTTTATATCTATAAGAAATGTATGTCCTTTAGTTATTATAGCTACTCGGATATAAGCGCTAACTTTGAATACTTAAGTAATTCCTGTAATAAATCTAACAATATACATAGTAGCACAAAAAGTCCTGTTTTCTACCGAAGTCTCATCGATTGCTCTATTAACTTCAAAATCGTGACTTCACACGCGATTCTTGCCCATAAAAATCATCGTTTTAAAACCTGCAACTTTACGCACTTTTTATCCTGCCATAAAGACTATCTGTAAAATGTTTCTCAACAAAAACGTGCCATCGTCTATTTGAAATTTATAAGTTATTTCTGCTGACCTGTCTCAAAGTCAATGTTCGTAAGCTAAAGACAAGCCTTTGTACAAAAATTACTTATCTCTATCACCTTCAAGAACATTTTCATTATGTAAAATAACGCTCGACGACAAATTGTACAGAATACAGCGCGAAGCATTTTGCCAACGTATATTACTCATACATTATTCAACACAACAATTAGCGATTCAAAATTACTTATTTATCACTAAAAGACATTAATTCGTGCTCGTCAGGTTTTATATCGCGCAATTTAAACCACTTTAGTACATCACGCGTCACGAATTTCGAAAAAGTAAATATAAAGGCTTTACACTACAGATAATGAAACTATGAACGTGACAGTTAAAATGGCGGGAAACGACTTTCGTCCGTTATTTGTTATCGGGCATGCAGTGTTATCTGTACAACATCGCCAAGGCGTTACTAGTTGTACGATAATTTTCTGATAATTTATTTTGCTTACACCCGTTCATAAAACGGTTCAATGATTATTTAGTTAGTGTAGTACAAATATAAAGCGAGAAATAATCAAATTAGAACTACTAACAGCACGGCGACTGTGTCGAAAGAATGTATATGCTAACCACACATACAGAAGTACAAATAAAACAATATAAACACTTGCAAAATTTGTCTCGCTATGTTACGTAGAAAATCACGAGAGAACTATTTATTTCCATGTAGGTATCGTTCTCACTGAAATATAATATCCAGACGTAGCTTTGTCATAAATGCGGTAGTTTGTTTAAATAATTGCTGGACATAAAAACAGAATGACTTTGGTTGAAAACTTAATAAATTGTGTATTGTTTATACGCTGTGAAGACAAGATACTTGACACTGTATAGAAGATTACCGTAGTCCAAGTATTTACAGTTTTAGAAACACAGGTTTTTTCGGTGAAAATATCTGGTCCTTTGGATCACATTTGGTCGCTGTTAATCAACCCTTTTCTTTGGCACAAGCCCGCCACACATTCCCAAACCACTGCAACTTCTGAAAGCTTGAATCAACAGTGGCGATCACCAGAAGAACGCCGAGTCAACTTCTCTAATCAACCCTTACAGCAAAGATGAGTACTTAAGTAATGAAAGCAAATATCGCCAACGTGCTGCTTAGTCTTTGCACAAATTATGATGTTCACTGGAGCCCCACCATCTGTTCAATAAACTTCAATACATTCGTTTATAACTATACAATTACCTGGTATATAAATATCCCAAAGCGCACTAACACCTACTGAATCATTTGCCACCTCAATATCACTGAATACTGTCAACGAAACTCTATTCTAAGTCATTTTAATTACTTTCCTATTGTTATCTTTTCTTTTGTTTTCCATTACCATATGTCAGCTACGTATCTGCCGTCACGATTCACTTGAGAGACTGATAATACCGGATGTGGTACATGTACTCGAGTAGTGTTGAAGCATTATGTTTTAAATATATTGGTGCTTGTAGTTTATGAAAAACTGGTGGAAAATGCTTCGGTAAGGTGCTGGTGGAAAAGTGCATTATTTGTAGCTAAAGGTCCTTGTTGTTGTTTGGTGTATTGTCAAACTCAATTATTTCTAAACTATAACTACCACTAGGCACCATAAATTATAAGAAGCCTTATAAAGCATATTCTATCCAATTACCATTTGTATCTACATTCTTCTTGATTTTAATGGCGTCTCTTCCATCGACTATCACTTTGCCAGTCTGATTTTGTTCTAATTTTGACCATATACAATGCTACAATTCGACATTCTTAACTCCCAATTTTGGCATACAGTCGTTTACACTTATACAAATATGCACGCAAATATAATTTACTGCTTCCAAAGAAGACACACTTAATTTCCAAGCGGGTACCACAAGACGCTGACAGATGCGATCTTTACTCATTTCTGCCACCATTGTAATGGTTCCTTTTGTATATACCGGTTCTAAGACGTCGAATAACCAGTTTTAGTCAAAATTTTGGAAAATAATAATGTAGTTCACTTATGACGTGTACAATTTTATTGTTTCCATGTTCGTGTGGGAAAGATGTGCACGAACAGCTTTGGTTGGAATTTAGTGTTATTGTGGTCGGCACATGGTCTTTAGATCTTAGTGTTACTTAACCCCGAAAGATGCATTTGAATGTTTGTTACTACTGCTTGAGTGCTTCTTGTTTATGTTTGTACATGACAATATCTCTTTGCCTTTTTCTTTTGAAACACCAAAAAGTTTGCGTGTGATTTCATCACCATCATTTCAGTTCGGAATCAACCTCTGCTGGGTATAGGCCTCCCCTTTCTGCTACCCGTACCCTCATCCAGGTGTTTTCCGCGACTAGTCCCGATGACGTCAATCCAACTCTTTGATATTCGAAAATATTCATGTGTCCCAAATTCTGGTCCTTAGTCTCTAAGCTACAAGGACCACGATAAAATATTTTTAATGTCTTTAGGATGCAAGTTATTACGTTAGAAAAATCACCCATTTACACGAAGCTATAAAGTTTAATGATAAAGAAGATAGCTGTTTTATCTTTGTTTAAAACATTACTAAGTGCGTTTTCCTCGGTACAAATCTGGGTCATGTTATCTGATAACTTTAAGAGCTGGCTATAGAAAGATACTGGTACTACTCGAAAATTCAATTATAGATACCGTGATATGACTGATTTCTGAGTAATCGATCTAATCTATTGTTTATCTTTAAACGTGTTTCGTAGAAATTTTACGGGTGAAATATTTTGGTCCTTCATCGTATCCAAAGCCTTGAGTTTTGCAACTTTTTTCCGTTTTCTACTTCCGTAGATAACGCTAAGTAATGTTATTAATTGATTAATTCTATTGCATATACCTTAACATTTATGTATTGTACATTCATACAAAATTACACCTTTTTCCTATGGGGTCGGCAAAAATTAGAGACGTACGTATTGTTACTTGCTCTTTTTATTTCATTCATATATCATCGTAAACACAACGTCAACCTCTATTTCAACTTTAATCTAGAATACTGGCTAACATTTAATCTATGGAAATGGAAATGATGCACAAAATAAGTATTTTATTCGCCCATTAACCGGACTTCACGATCAATCGTAACATCCATTCACACAAACAAACAAGCAAGGTAAAGGGCCACAAATGTGTGACACAGCAAAAGCTGTGAGAACCGACTGCGATATGTTACACCCTGTAGTCAGCAGTATGCACAAAAGTCACCGCTTTGTTCCCAGAATCACGTTTATTGCAACTTGTACTTATTTATTTTCTATCAATCTGGGAAGGACCAGAATAGCTTTTCAGTGATCGCTCGTTTGTAGTGAAGAGACTTTCCGTATGAAAAGTTCTTCATGTTCATCGTCTTTAACTCAATCAAATTGCTCAGCCTAATTCCAATCGTGTTTCAGACAAGATACAGCTGAAGTATAAAGTAATTGTTTTATTGATTATCTTAGGACTAGATTTCATTGCAAGCCACCAGAATTTAGTTTTGCTCGCAGAACAGATGGTCGATGGGGCCGAAAAGTTCTGGAGTGGCGACCGCGTACCGGAAGACGCAGCATTGGAAGGCCTCCCACAAGATGGACCGATGTCCTGGTGAGGGTCGCTGGTAGCCGATAGATGCGAGATGCACGCAGTTGTTTTGGCGACACTTGGGAGAGGCCTATGTCCAGCAGTGGACGTCTTTCGGCTGATATGATGACGATAATGATGATGAGAATTTAGTAGTATACGAGTATTTTACTTTGAGCGACTGCCAATCTAATCTCCACAACCCAGCTACTGGGTTACATGATAACCCTTGGAGCAAAATATTTCGTTGATGTTAGCAGTTAAAGAGCTAACTGAAGCTTCATGTGTGGTAATAAAATATTGGGTCATCCCTGGTATTGCCGTTCTGAAATCGCAAATCCATAGCGCAGACGTAAGTAATCTATTGGGACCCTAGGAAAATAGACCAAACGGTTTTTAAACCCCCTCGTGTTCACCACACCTTCAACTGATATTGTGGTCCCTAATTAACCAACTTTAAATAAACCTGATTAAACCAGGGCCAAAGACCAGTGTCCGTCCGACCCGTATTATATGCAAATCAACATTTATATACCTTTCGGTTGAAAAATATCGATTACACTCACAAAGAGGTGTCACTACGAATTTCAAATCGATATTAAAAACGATTTTTTGTATTCGTTGACCAAGATATTTTTTCCTTGGATGTTGTAAGACTCTTTTGGTATTGTAATATTTGTTTCTTCAATGACTTTCTGACATGTATTTTGGTTTGTAAAAACGGATTTTGTGAATGGTGCGGTTACGAAACTTATGGCGTATTATTTACGCATATTTCAACACACATCACAACGAATGCGATTGTCAGATCAGTCAATCAGGAAAAAGGCTAAAGTGATCGCCTTGGTCAACAGCTGGTCGATTCTGTCGACATCACACGGTGTTCACCTAGGCGGAGTGAACGACAAGAGCGCTGTCATTCCATCTTATTTGTATGGTTTGACAACTCACCCGTCGTGCGCCCCGCCCAAGTGTTCACTTCGACATGCTTACATAATCGCACTGCTGTTCTATTTAATTTTTGCTTTATGTTGATCGAAGAAGGTTTGAACGTCAGAATTTTCTTGATCAATTCAAATGTCCACGTTTATAATAATAATAATAATAATTAGCAGTAATGGACTTGAAAATTGTTGGGTTTGGAGGTATATGTGGAACGGAGAGTAACCCGCGCCCCGCATCCCTCCTGGGAGGATCCTCCAACCGGACGGTTGTTGTGTCCGGTGGGCAATTGCCCGATAGTTGATATTCAGACTGTTGTATGTGTTCAAATAGCACGGAAAACTTTGATACCGCGATGCAGGACTTCGTTCAGTTAGTTCGCAGCTGGCAGGATAGATGGCGTTGTGGTTCTTTTTGTTGCGATGTAGTTTGCGCAGGACCGGTCTCTGCGGTGGTCGTTGGGAAAACTTTATAGCGGTGGACATTTTTAGACGGAGATGGTGTTAGATAGAACTGGCTTGCTTAAATTTATTGACAAGCTTAGCTTCAGAAAAGAAGTTTCTGTTTATTGGCGTCCATACTGTATCCCCGAAATAATCTATTATAACTCTCTTCAAACTGTAGTCTATACGGCCAGATATGCGTCCTATATAGTGTCATAGTACATCTGTTTGTAACAATTGAGCGGGACTGCATTCTGCATGTGTTGACACAGTTGTGTTGACTCGCTGCCATGCGTCTGCGCATGTAGGTACTAGGTAGGTATTATGTCGCTTTACAGGGACAACGTTTTGGGGAATTATCGTTATCTGAACTAATATGAGAGATAAAATTGTTTGTTTATAGGAAGTAATCTCTTGAAGTATTTTTACCACACGCACTAAACTTAGAGTTTCCACTCCACATTTATAATGCGCACAGTAAAGTGTGGATCTGACTCCAGTCTTGCCAAGTAGTATCGTGTTACCCCGTTATTTATTTATTTAAACTCTATGTACAATAGTGGTACATGGGCGGACTTAATACAACAAGGCATTCTCTACCATTTGTAATATAATTTTATTTCGGAAATAATAAAGAAATAATATATATAATACTAATAAAATACATATATATGCTAAAATAATAAACTAATAAATATTATGTAATATAATAATCTTTCTGATTAAGAGAACTCATAATAATTATAACGAAGACCAAACTAAGAATGACAGGCCCTTAAGTAGTGTTTTCGGATTTTACGCTTAAAGGAAAACTTGGACTCAGCCTTCCGTTACTGGGAGTCTACTCTCTAAGCTCGAAGTCCGTAGTTTCGGCCTTAGTGTCAGGCATTTTCTACACCGTATCACCTACGGACTTACGATTAGTCCCGAAACCGAACTAAGAATGAATGACAACACGATTTGACAGTTGTTCTTAGTTCGGGTTCGTGACTAATCGTAAGTCCGTAGGTTGCAGGGTTGCGGAGGTCATATAGGCAGTCGCTCCATGTAAATACTGGTTCAGACCTTCAGGTTAGAATGGATGCTGACCCCAATTTAGTTGAGAAAAGTCTAAGCAGATTGACAGGTAAAGTGTGGACCTATCTGCCAGCATGTGTGAACCCTACCACCGTCAGCCTTCAAAGCTAGAATTGGTCAGGCATCTTTTGCGCTCGCTCGTTCCATAGTAGACTTCATTCATCGCTTACCATCAGGCGAGATAGTGGTCAAGAGCAGACCCAAAAGATATAGAAAAGTACAGATCTGATAAGTAAACTAGATCTGATAACGACAATTCTCGTATAGAAAGGTAAACCATCGCTAAGTGTAAGCTAAGTTCATCCCGGAAAAATGCAGGATGCTTTGGAGATTGGCCACGGGAGAGAACTTGAACAAAAAAGCTTGTACTAGAATATAACTTAGCCTTCAGAGATAGATGAAGTTTTGACAAGTTCCAATTGACTTCTTTAATGTTCTGATAACTTTGAGCGCCACCGGCATTGTGAAGAATAATATAGTCAGATAACCAAGTGTCATAATCTGACTGAAATTATAATATCGTGAGAAATCTTAGAATAATAAATCGTCTGTAATCAACGAAAGGCAGTAAGCAATTCGTGTTTATCAATGCTCCAATCTTTTGACATTTACGGGCAACTGGTGTCGAATTATTATTATAGGTATAATTTACAATGTTAGCCTCATTGATCCAATGTTGGGTTCGATTTACAGGTCTGTCATATTGATGAGTCATAATGCTCTTGCCCGTATTCCATCAGCGACCTGCCTCAGTCCATATATCCATAAATAAAGGGTGAAGTTGAGTAGCTAATATACATTAAAGAAAAAAATATCAAAACAGAAAAAATGTGACTAATTAAAAAAAATGCCATAATAAGCGACTAAAAAGTTCCGAAGAATTGACTTTTCAAGCAGTCTGATGCAGTAGATGTTATCAAATCTGTGATTGAACTAAAGTAAATACCGCCTGTATAGTGCGTTTCACCGTATATTACCTATGGCGTTATGTTGGCAGCAATGTTTTACAGTGTTTCCACATTACCTATAATAACCTACCTCAAAGTAAGGGTGATTTGTATGTATTTTAGATTCTCACATATTTACTATTTTTTTATTGTTATCATATTAAAAATCAGCACAGTAATAAAATGCATAATTTAATTATTTTTATTATAATAATGCTCAGACAAAATAATTGTGTTTGGAGTAGTTATGCTCATCCAACGGACTTATACCCGATAGGTCGTCGTCATCTTCATCTTCCATATCATCCTCGTCATCAGAAGTGTCACTATCGTCTCCCACTTCAATGATAAACCTGTCCATCTCGCTATCAATAACTGGACCATCTGCGTAATATTTTTCTTCCACTTTTTCCACGTGCTCACATTCTTCAGTTCATTCTTCATCAAGTTCGATTCTTTTAGGCCGGGGACCGCTTTTGCGAGGTGTTGAAACCTTAGTCGACGTGCTGGCTGCGACTTCACCTTCTTTGGTGATTTTAAACACGGTTTTTTCGGATACACCTAAAACATATATTTCGGTTTATTGTCACAATCATACATAAACCAATAAATTTAATAGAAAATTGCATTTTAAGTTATAAATTTATTATCTGCTACTGGTAACCCTATTGTGACTTACCTGTAAGGGCGGCAACACGAGCCTCAACACATCTTAAAGGAATTAATGAGGCATCATTACGTTTTTCACGTTCACAAAAGTTCTTCACCTTTAATACCATCATTCTTTCACCACTTTCCAAAGTTTTGGGCATGATTTCAGTCGGAAATCAAATGAAAATAAACAAAATCTGCGGGAGCGTCTTCTCGTGCCAATGACTTTGACAGACAGGGTGTGCCATCATAACGCCATAGGTACTATTTGTTGAAACGCACTATAACAAACTGATTAAAAAGTAATTTCATCGGAACTTTTTAGTCGTTTTTTCAGATGGAATTTTTTGAAAAAAAGGTTTTTCTAAACTCACAGCACACAAGTCACATAATCATTAACCACCTATATCCAGCTGTATCCAGCCTATATCCTTCTTCTTTGATGATTAACTTTATAGATATTAGTTAGGGCCATTCTGTCATTTTTATTACTTTCAACAAAGCTAAATTAAAGAATTCATGATATAATTGCGATTACCAATATCTTAACTCCAAGTCTGATTATGTCACAAATATTATTGTATACACTAGAGAGTTGCGTATATTCAAAGCATATATTTTCGAAGGTTAGCGTGTGAGTTTATGTCGGAAACGTGCCTGTTGTCAGTCATAGATCGTGTCTGCATATAATTGTTAGCATATTAGGTTTATTTTGTAGCCTGTGGCCGACTTTTACTCTTGGACTTGTGGTGTTTTGCTGGCTGGACACGAATCGTTGGGCTGTTTGATTTTATGTTTCAACTGGGCTTGTTGATTGTGAGAGTTGGTTTTTAGGGTTCCGTACCCAAAGAGTAAAAACGGGACCCT
The DNA here is from genome assembly GCA_947386135.1 of Melanchra persicariae. Taxonomy (NCBI): domain Eukaryota; kingdom Metazoa; phylum Arthropoda; class Insecta; order Lepidoptera; family Noctuidae; genus Melanchra; species Melanchra persicariae. The sequence goes on from OX376668.1 coordinate 13,294,109, forward strand.
ATTACTAAGACTCCGCTATCCGTCTGCCTGTCTGTCTGACTGTCACCAGGCTGTATCTCATGAACCGTGTTAGTTAGACAGTTTAACCGCTCAGGCCCAACATGTGAAAATTCCCTAATATAAAGTAAATCTTTAATAGGTAAATAAACATTAAATTCGCGATTAATTCGCGACACACCGGTGTGTCGCCGGGGCCGGACAGGTTAAATTTTCACAGATGATGTATTTCTGTTGCCGCTATAACAACAAATACTAAAAACAATAAAATATATATTTAAGTGGGGCTCCCATAAAACAAACGTGATTTTTTTGCCTTTTTTTTATAGATAATGGTACGGAACCCTTCGTGCATGTGTGTGCGTAAAATTCTACTGCTGAGGATTATTATTTATTTAAAATATAGTCCTTTTTTCCAATGCGTATTTTGGTCTTAAAGGGTCAAGCCGAGAAATGAGAAATGCTGTTTTGGTCCCTTTCATCGCAATTTTGTAGGGTTCCGTAGTCAAAAAGGAACCCTTATAGTTTCGCCATGTCTGTCCGTCCGCGGTTTAGCTCGGAGAAGCTTAGCACTAGAAAGTTGGAATTTTGTATACGGCTACATATTAATCACGCCGACAAAGTGGTAAATTAGAATCTTAAAAAAAGTTATTATAGGGCAGGTTAATTTACTCGTAAAGTGGCGATGTCTTTTTTTATTGTCTATCCCATGGCGTGGGGTGTCGCTGGATATGTCGTAAAAATATTGAGAGTGCAAAAACCATTTTTTGAAAAAATGGTGATAATTATCTGTGATGATACTGATGATTCTTTTATTTTCTTTTTACCCGACTACGTCAGAAGGAGGGTAATGTTTTTCAAGCGTATGTGTGTTTGTATGTATGTCCATTTTTTTGGCACGCCCTACAGCCCAAACGGTCGTTGAATTCGTCAGAATTGTGTTAGTGACATATAGGCTATATAAATTTTCAAAATGGCGCAGTGGCAATTGGAATTTCAATCACATATCTGAGGCCACAAACTGCATCAGACTGCTTGAAAAGCGACTTGTTTCGAACTTTTTAGTCGTTTTTAGCGGTCGAGTTTTTAGACAAAATATTTTTTTTATTCTCTTCGATTTTCAAGAATATTTTTGCCCCAATGACCTTAAAAGTAGTCCTAACTTATACGCTACAGTTCCAAAAAGTCCAGTTCAAACAAAACCAGAAGCTTTAAACAGTATATTTTCCACGTACACTATGTGCAATTTAAATCTTATCTAAGATCTTAATGATACCCGTGGTACGGTACGCCATCTGCATATGTGCCCGCATCTCCTAACTATGGGGGCTACCAGTTATTTGGATGTTGGGTAATACGTACGCAATAAGCTCTAGGGAGATAGAGAGGGCAAGCTTGTGGCTTCTTCTTTTCGAATCGATGATTAACTCTTTGCAGCGTCATCGGTGGCATTAATTAAATCCCTTTAACTAAAGAAATGGGTAACTTTTGGCTCGAGAAATTGCCCTTGGTAGGCACATTTGTTTACGGCGCGCTGCCATGTGTTCCACGCAAGCCTCAAAGAGATGTCAGCAAAGTAAACTCAGCGCGTTAGGGCCAGAGCCTGCCAGGATTGCGGAATTTGTTCGAAGGAGTCACCGCGACCCTGGTCAGTGTCCTGTCAGAGTCAGTATGAGTCTGACACTCCCTTCCGCTCCGCCCAGAGCTGAAGGAGTCATTTGATGATTTACCAAATAAGTAAATATTAAAATGGATCGTCCGCTAGCTTTAGAAAGTTCTAAGTATCTGTAACAAAAGTCACATGCCTGCCTACTACATTCGTGTGGGTTTTAAACACAGGCTTTAAAACGAAACGTAACTAACGTAACTTTTAAGTTTAACAATCACAGTAGCGCTGTCCAAAGGCTTAACGCCACTTTACAAATTAGTTTCTCGATGTGACGTTACCGTACAGAGGTTTTTCTTATTTAAATATTATTATACGTATTATTTTAATATTTGTTTGGCTTTTAGGCCTTACTCGCTAAGAAGTTCTTTTTCGGTCAAAGTGCGTCTGAAAGCAAAAACCTTATAGAGTCTTATATGATGTCAGGGTCTTATATGTGATTAGGTAATTTTTGAGATTTATAACTTTATGTACCTAAGATGATAAGAAATTCCTAGTATGAAGCAACGACTATTTTTCTCTTTCTTTTTCTGTCCTTTCCCAATGTTAAGTCAATAAGCCAGTATGGACTATATCATGTGCCTAATCGTCGTCTATTTAAACCGTATGCCTTCATTCCGACCGCGTCCATGTAATTTAAACTCGTGCTACGTCCACCATTTTATCTTAATCCCTTATCCTACTTCAGTGGCATGCGTTTTGAAAGCTCTACGGCTCCAGTTGTATTGGTCATGTGTTGCTAGCTGAACGTGACAAGAATGAAGAGCTCGCGATACATTTTAAAAAAAGAATGCGGGTTTCGCGCCCAAACACCTGTCAAGTGTTCCAAGCGTTTTTGTTTTAATTGCCGAGCGGCCAGTATTTGCACAGTAACCAAAAGGAGGTTTTATTGTAACAGTCTTGGTTGAATTTTTAAGTGTCATTGTATTGAAATATGTGGTTTATGTTTTGGTTTAGAGTTCCAAGCTTTTTAGAGTTCATAGTTGCCTCCCAAGGCTCTAGCCAAAGTGATAATAGCTACAGTGATTGTTATCATCTGCCTAACCTTTGCCCAACTACATTGGGGTCGGCTCCCAGTTAAACCGGATTCAGCTGAGTGCCAGTATTTTATGTGGAGCGGCTGCCTACCAGACCTCCACAACCAATTAACTGGGTAACACGGTACTTCTTGGCAAGAAAATCTGACACCAGGTCAGATTTTCTGGCTTCTGACAATCCGTAACGACTGCCAAAGATCTACAAATGACAGCCGGGACCAACGGCTTAACGTGCTTTCCGAGGCACGGAGGAGTCTCGGTATGTTAATAAAGTCACCCATCCACAGACTAACCTCGTCAAGCGTTGCTTAACCTTGAAGATTGGTCCGTGCGGCTGATATAGTGATTGTCGAAAATTAAAAAATGTATGCGATCGAGTTTGCGTTTTTTTTCGTCTATCAAATTCCAGATAGTGTCAAAAAATTTATCAGATCATTGTGTCTAGTTTTAGATCACTGATTCTTTCCAAGTCCCAAGTTCCCAGTCACGAATCGGTACGTGTATAACCGCCCTAAGTCCCACAGAAGCGGCACAGAACACATATTTCACATTTTCAACTCAGGGTTGTCAAAGGCATTCTTCAAAGACAATTCCGTCGCATAACTCTTTTCGGTCATTCAAAGAGGCGCTCGTTCATATTTGTCTCTGTCTGACCCTATTGTGTTAACGCGTAAAAACAGTTAACTTTGTCGACCTCTACAACCGTCCGTTTAAAATTCTACATATACGTATGTATTGTGAAGATACGGTTAAGCCTATATTGTTTTACATTTTGTCTTTTTTAGGGTTCCGTACCCAAAGGGTAAAAACGGGACCCTCTTACTAAGACTCTGCTGTCCGCCTGTCTGTCACCAGGCTGTATCTCATGAACCGTGATAGCTAGACAGTTGAAATTTTCACTGATGATGTATTTCTATTGTCGCTATAGCAACAAATACTAAAAACAGAATAAATAAATATTGGGGCTCTCATACAACAAACGTGAAATTTTGCCGTTTTTTTATAGAAAATGGTACGGAACCCTTCGTGCGCGAGTCGGACTCGCACTTGGCCGGTTTTTTGATGAATGACTTTCTAAATCAGATGTTGGATCGGATGTCCCTAGTTTAACGGGTAAAGAACTTGGCCGTTCGTATCGCTTTTAGATTTTATGACAAAAGTACAACCACACTAGGTTGGAGAGGCGTAGGCGATGAAATAATATTTATTATTATTTATTTATTTATGAATGGGCTAGCTCTTGACCTCGATCACACCTGATGGAAAGCGATAGATGAGGTCCATGATGAAGCGAGCATGCCCAGAAGATGCCTTGAGGCACTGGTACTCCCACGCGTCGACGAAACACAGCAGGCTGCTTGACGCCAAACTCCGGTGGGAGGGTGGTCGCGAACCAGGCGGGCGTATATTAGCACTAACAAGTTTTAATGACATGTTCGTGTTGCAACACTTATTGATAATAGTGAAGCTACAATAATCAATACCTATGAAACATAACGGCTATATATACCTATGTCACCGGAAAATTGCAAACGCCGTAAGATTGTAAAAGATCGCGTGAAATTGTAAACTATTTTTTTCTAAATAAGATACTTACGGATATATTGGAAATTATTTAATTTAGCTGGGATTTTTGTTTACAAAACGATTTCTTCTCAATATATCGATACCAGAAATATCAATTAACGTAAGCGACATTTTAGAAGGTTTGATAAATGATAGGTACTTGAAGTAAACGCTGTAAGGTGCATTTTGGCATTTTGGGTAAATGTCCCTTACGTTAACTGATACTTCAGGTATATCGAGAAATTATAATCAAATAAGGGGGGGGGGGGGCGTTCAAGTATTATGCGATAGTAAGCAAAGCTTCTACCCCTCCTATGCTAACGTAGCATTTCAGCCTTTGGAAGAGTCAAGTATGACCTGCCTTTTTTTTTTTTTTTTTTTTTTAGGGGGGAAATCCTCATGGATGTCCTCCGCCCTGGGGCGGGCGGAGGGGTCTGTCAGACTCTTACTGACTAAAACCACCCCGGTGTTCCATCTTCCACCTACGCCGGGGATCGCGGGAACGTATGCGACTTCCGCAATCCCCGGCTGGTGCCGGCCCGCCTCTGCGGGCCACATCTCGTAAGCGGGGGGAGTGAGGTGTTTAACTCCCCCCGCGACGTCAGAGGGGCGCACGGGAACACCACGCGCCGCCACCTCGGGTCCGGATGAATGGGGGGCAACGGACATCCCCAAGTCCGCCGCCCCTGGACCCAGTTAGGGGGGCAGAAGGAGGGCAGCGTATGCCCTCCTCCGACGCCCGGTGCGCCTGCTGCGGGCCGGGTGAGCACTCGACATCTCCCTCTCCCTTTCCGCAGCCTCCTTCTGCAAGATGACAGTTTCGCAGAAGGAGACCACCGCGTCCCAGGACTCCTCACCGCCGACCATAGAACGGACTACAGCCGGCAGCGAGAGGTCACTGCCTACCACAGAGACGAGGGCACGGCGCGGCTCCTCCCAGGCGGCACACTCTGCCAGCGTATGCCGCGCCGTGTCCTCCCGACAGTCGACGCAGTGGTGACACCGAGCGTCCGGCTCTCTGCCTATGCGACACAGGAACCTCCCGAAGCAACCATGCCCCGTGAGGACCTGTGTCACACGAAACGACAGGGAGCCGTGCCTTCTCCCGAGCCACATGTCGAGCACTGGCCGGATGGCCTCGATAGTGACGAGGCCGGCGGTAGGGCGTGAAAGCCTGTTCCGCCATTCCGCCACCAGGACCTCGCGCAGCTGCGACCGACGCAGCTCAAAATGTCGCTGCGTCAGTCGCTCCCCGCGCGCCCGCGCGTCCTCGCGCCACCGATGCATTGACGCGAGGACTTTTGCCTCCAGGTCCCAGGGCGGAGATCCGGCCAGTGCGCAAGCCGCCTCGTAGGAGATCGTGCAATAACCCCTGATGACTCTGACGGCCATCACCCTCTGCGGCTTCCGCAGAACAGAGATGGTGCCGGCCGTCAGGTCAGCCGCCCAGATCGGGGCCCCATACAGGGCCATCGATCGCACGATCCCCACGTACAACCGCCTGCAGACGGTGCTCGGGTCCCCCAGATTGGGAAGCAGCGTTGACAGCGCCCCAGCCGCGCCCAACAACTTGGGCGCCAGCCGTCGGAAGTGGGGTCCGAAATCCCACCGGCTGTCGAGCACCAATCCCAGGTATTTCATGGTGGACTCGACAGCGATACGGGCCCCAAGTATGACCTGCCTAACCTAACACAATTAGGTAGGGAAATTGTGTTAGGTTAGGCAGCTCATACTTGACTCTTCCAAAGGCTGAATAGATGATAACGAGAGATGGTCTACGTTTCCTCTATTCGAAGGGGCGTAGCTAATGTAAGAGCCTCTTTGCGCAGCATCTGGCTGTTCGTATCTCCTTTGGAAGTGGCTGGTAAGAATTAGAATATTTGAATTCGGTAGAACGGTTTTTGTTTAAGTAGACAGATGTTATTCGACTCACCGAGCCATGGTGCTCCAATATACTGATAAATAGATAATTCGTGTTTTATTTATAATATTTGCTAAGTAGACCTCAGGCCATAGCCCTGTGGTCTACAGTACTTCCTACAGGTAATTTCTTACCCTACTTAGATTTTTGAACTTAACTATGGACTACCGCATGAGAGCCAGTAAGCAACAATAAACTATTTAAGCAAATATTTTTAAGGAAAAAGGAAGGGAAGGAGGGAAACGTGGTAATGAGGGAAATAAATGCTGCCAGGTACCAGCTAGATGCCCTTGAGTCAATTGAGAAACGAGCCAAGAGGATCATTGGCAATGATAGGCTCGTCGAGTCGAAGCTCCAAAGTCTTGAGCATCGACGCCGAGTTGCTAGCCTGTCGGTTTTCTATCGGCTGCATTTTGGGGAGCGTGCGTCGGAATTGCATAGTTACATTCCGCCAAGCCCATTCCATCATCGGACCACAAGACGTACGGCGATACGCCACCGGTACAAGGTGGGCACACACTAAACGTTTTGGGAACACATTCATTGTGCGTACAGCTAAGGAGTGGAATTCCCTGCCAGAGTTTGTGTTTCCTGATAGCTACAACCTGGAAGTCTTTAAGTCAAAAGTGAATAGGTTATTTCTAGGCAAGCGTCCTCCATCTTCGGCCACATCATCGCTTACCATCAGGTGAGATTGTGGTCAAGCGCGTGCCTATCAATAAAAAAAAAATGTTGCTGACGTAATCACCATTCAGACTCCTCTGTCCCCCATGTCATCAAAAGTACGCAAAGCAAAGACCCCCCTCCCCCCTTTGGTGCTTAAGTAATACTTCTTACGGGATCTGCAATGTTCCGGGGACATGTACATAATATCAGCAAACTACCATTCATCATAATAATACATAATTCAAAATCAAATCCTTTACAAATTCAAAACCCACAATTCTAAAGCAACGTTCTTCTGTGACCGAAAAAAGAACGTCTCCGCTTTCACTGCCACAGATAATAAATCTACAAAGTCAACCTTACCATAGCTACCGGCGACATTTCGTAACCTAACCCCTGTTAACCTCAGCTAACAATAAAGAAACATTACCAAGTAAATACATACTGTAGTCATTGTAATTTAAATAAATTCAAATTACCTATACCCTCGTCGTCGGGTGTCGCAAGTGGACCTAATATTGTAAAGCTGAATGACGTAATCTTTGATCTTTTGTCTTTGCTATCTTCTCTCTAATCTGTGGTTCGCTTTGTTTCTGAATTGCGGTAGGTCGTCGAGACGTAAAGAACCGGTAAGCATGGCAAAAGAAATGGAAGGTCCAAACCATGCAGTGACTCAGTGGATATCTCCAAGCTGAAATGATGATTAATAAAGTGACCATTAATTAACACCCGGATCGAGCATCAAATTAGTGATTTTACTATGGTTCTAATTCGAGGGGCAGCATGGAATTTCAACCAAACTTGCATCCTCCTTCATCATTAATTGTATAAATAGATACATGTGTAGGCAGGTCCGTTACTTATCGTCTTTTACTTTCCGCAATTAGCAAAACACATTAGTCACCCTATCACAAACGAATATCTTGATAAAGTATTTTAGCGATTCGGAACTCTACCTAATCAGTAATCATTTAAGGAGTAACAAAATTCATAAGCCTTTTTGAGTCATACCTTGGAACTGATCAAAGGGCACCTAATTCCGGATAAGGCTTTGTCCTACGACGTCACAATTTATAATCAGTATAAAGCTTCTTAGTTTACCGTCACTGCTAGATTGAAAATTTTTGGTCCAATTATACTTCCTTGCGGTACTCCTGTGGGATCCATATTATACAGAGGTTTCTGGCTACTTTTCTCATAGTTTTAAAATATCAAAGTCAAAGTCAAAACGATTATTTCAATTAGGCCATTAAACGGCACTTTTGAACGTCATCATTTACTTAAAATAATAAAAATTGACTCTACTGTCCATTCGCTAAGGTAGATTCTTATAGAGAAGAACGGACAAGAAACTCCATAGTTACTCTTTTATCATTGGCAAGGTCCAATTTATTTCCAAAACCGAAAGACCTTCAAAATCTGCTCGAGTTGCACAGTTCAATCTATTACGTAGTAGACTTTCAGGCTCAAATGGAAACTACCATTGTATTTCTAAGTTAAAATTCTAAAGTGAGTACTGCCGCTTTCAGTCCTGCCCTCGTTTCAAAAATCGACACCTGCTACAAAAAAGGTTGTAGCAGGTTCTACAAAAAAGATTGTAGCAGGTTCCTGAGTTTCGCAAAGGCCCTATTTGCACAGGACAAATCTCGAAATCTCTCAAAAGTGAGAATGAGCGGCTGCGGGTGGCCCAATATTTGTACCTTTAAATTTTTACCCTTTTTTGTGAATGTTTGTCTTATTGCATTGCGTCGGTCGATGACTTTGGTTGTGAATTTGTGTATAAAAAGTATTTGGGGTAACATTATTTTAAAACTTCGACCAGAAAACTTCAGGTCTGTGATACTCGCAGCATGAAGTGAAATAGTTGTTAAAACAGTTACTCCTAAGACGTTCGAATTTAGGTATTTACCTTGAGCAGCTCCAGTGCATGCTGAAGAAAACAAATAAATAATACATGCTAGGCTAAAAAAATATAATGAATGTTAAAGTATGAAAACCTGAAGTAGAGGACAACTTTAAGTAAAATGGTAACGTTTATTATATTTTTACGACTACAACCCAGGAAGCAAAGCGAGCGAGTTCATATAGCAATTCCATATAACAGGGAAGTAATAATTTCCCTAATAAAACTACTCGTCAAATCTACCGTGAACTATGTGTTTGCAGGCTTTATCGTTCAACAAACCCTTTGTGTTTCCATCTCGTTCTATACTTGTGGACGTCTAATATCTCTGTTTCATTCGCTCTTGGGTCTCTAGTATGGCGGCAGCGGTTGCTAGGCAACGCTTATTGTTTACACATGGCGCGAGCGCTGGTTGAATGATCGAATCTGTATGAGGCCTGAATCGGTTTAATGCGCAAATCATATCGATGTTATTTGATTATTTTTGTTTGTATTGCTATCAAAGCGACCACGTTGAATTTTCGGACTAAATTTACTGGAGAATATCGAGCCACATTTTAGCCGAACGAACAGCTCACATGTTTGTTAGAGAACATCGAGAAATATCACATCTTTTATAGTGAGGTCTCCAACAGGGTTCTGTTCTCAGTCCCCGTGTTCTATACATTATTTACATTTTTGATTAAGACTCGTCCATTTATTTAAGTATAAGATTTTGTCTGAAGACTTCCTGAAATTCCCTTAATCCAAAAAGCTGACGACCCCAATGTGTGACGTTGGTCAACGATACATCGGCAAAAAATTTATCCAGCGATATAGGAATCCGAAATCGTTACTATAAATCACAAGATATATAATCTTAATACCTTTTATAGTAAAGCTATCAGATCACATACACGTGACACACATTTATCGACACCAGAACTATCAATTAACGTAAATACCCTGCACACTGCCGAAATGTTCCATAAGACTGTGAACATAAGGGACATTTATCCAAAATGCCGATGTCTCTTATATTATTTTATATTTCTGGCATATGTTGAGATTCATTGAGAATGGATCGCGTCGTGGAGTCGATAATAGCATGGTCAAATAACACCTTGCAATGACCTTGGGTGACGTTCTCATCGAGCTGTCTATACCATACCATACATATGAAATCTAGCTGTGTTTATATATAATAGGCAATTGTCAACTGGCGAGTGCATCTTGGAATTGAAATAACAGGAAGCTGAGTTTGTGCGGAACTAAGGACCATTCGGAAAGGCTTTGGCCCTTTTCGGAAAAAAACGTTTGGCTCTCAAGTACCTAAACTACAAACAACGGCCACGTTCCAATCCCAAATTAAAATTTTCCAGGCTGTAGATCCCCAAGTCCTAAGTTGGGTATTCCAGTTGTCCAAAACTGCTCTGCTCACATCTTTCAAAAAACTTGTACAGTTCGCTGTTCCTTAATATTAAGTTCGACAGTACCTCTTTAAATACAAAGTAAACATGCGGTTTCTTCACAGTCAGGTCAGTGGCATTCAGTAACCCAAGATGTTGAGGTCGGGACTGTCACATCGATTGAGTTGACAAACTTCTGGCACAGGGAACCTGCTCAAACACACTTAGATTTCAGAAAGCGGTGATCCGTATGGAGAATTGAGAAAGTGATCTAAACTTACAACTAGATTTAAAGGTAATGTTCTATGGATTATTTTACAAAATTGTGTGTTCCTTAGTATAGCTAAGTAATCGTTACCTCGTGAGGTATCTACAGCTACAAGTACATAATTATCATTAGAAAAGGCAAGCGTGATAGCTATTGCATCAGAAGAGGCCATCAAAAACTTCGTTGCTTTTCGTTTTGAGTTGTCATATCGACTTCAAGGGTTTCAGTTTAAAATCCCATCTGCCTTTTTAGCTTATTCCTTTCGTCTATTTTGTCTTAGCCTTTATGCCCACAATTATGATTACACCATGCTTTCTTTCCCAACTTTGACTAAACAGAATTCAACCAGCGTATGACAGTCAGCCATTTTGCCGTGTCAATGCGGCAATAATGGGTCAAGAATGGGCAGTAACAGCCTTACGTTTGTCGTCGAACAATCGGTCGCAGTTGCTTCAACGTCCCTTCGTTGTGCAATAACGCTAAACTTCGCGAACGTGACTTTTTCTGTGTCAAAGCCTTCGCGTCTTCGGGTTTGTTCGGCTTTTTTTAAAGCTAACGGTGGCATCTGTTGGTTTTGTTTTGTCATGTGTACTGAGTTACGTGGTTATCTAATTGGTTCTCTTGTCATGTCTACCTCAACTTACTCAAATTTCATTTATCTATCTCTCATGCTTACTACTTTGAAACGTATAATTTCATTAACGTATAATCAATAGCGACTCGCCCCAGCCTTGCCAGCTGTATAAACTACTACATTTTCGCTCCATGAGTTCCATCTATCTCTGTGACAAAATTTATCAAAATCGGTTCTGCGATTAAGGTGAGAAAGCGTAAGAAACATACTCACTTTTGCATTTACAATATTATAGCTAAGGGCTCCCGCACACGGGCCACCGGCCACAACCACAAAACGCCGCCACTGGCATATTTCCTGTATTTTTCATATATTTTATATGGACTCGCCGCACACGGTTGGCGCCGGTGGCGGCCACACGCTTCAAATCGTCGCAGCTTGCATCTTGTGGCTCGCACCGGCCACTAAACGCCGACACAAAAAGCCGCCACACGCCACTCGCGCGATTCCCCACCCTAAACCTTCGTCGTCAGAGTCCATTATGATACTGCGCGCATGGGTTAAAAAGTAGCAGCCACCGACCGCAAGTGGCTGTCGCGCGCTTCAGCTCCCTTTGTGGCCGCTTGTAGCTTCTCGTGGCGGCGTTTGTGGCTGTGGCGAGTGGCTCGTGTGCGGCGACACTAAGATAATATGTACCATACTTATATACACGTCACGTCGCGGTCGTGCACTTCTAATACATATATCCGTAACTGCCCCGTTGGTCTCGTGGTCCAAAGCGCAACTGCCGAGCGTAGGGTCCTTGGTTCGATTTCCAGGTCGGGCAAAAAGTGTAGGTAATTGGGTTTTTCCATTACATACTGGAATTTCTCAGTAACAGCCCGAAGTTTGGATGTTGGTGCTGTGACATCCCCGTGCCTCGGAAAGTATGTAAACCGTTGGGCTTGCACCTGATCTCTCTCCGGTCGTGTTGGGTTGCCGTTCCATCGAACTATGAGAGTGATGAGAGTGCACCTGTGTTTGCGCACACACTAGTGCACTATAATATCTCCTGCGTACATGGCTGATCTCCGTTGAGATCGGCCACCGTGATCGAAATTCGGTCGGGGGAGTATTATACAGGGTTATTTGTAAAACATCAACAACCTTTCAGGGGGTGAAAGTACTCATCATTGTAAACTACTTTTGCCTGTGAGACCAACCCTGAAAAATCTAAAAAAATATCTACTGTTTCATACACTTTCATCGGGTGACTTGCATTTTGTATGAAACAGCTGATTTAATTTTTGATATTTCAGAGTTGGTCCCATAATAAAAGTTGTTTATAATGATGAGTACTTTCACCCCCTGAAAGGTTTTTGGTGTTTTACAAATAACCCTGTATATACCGTACTTCAAATCTTTCACAGTAATTTTAATATTGTTAGATATCACTTTGAAACCGTTTATATACCTACTATCTAAATCAGTAGCCATTATAACATTCCTAAAACATTTCCTTAAACCTTAATCTCATCATCCTTTATTTCTTTTCTTTGTCTTCAAACCATTCCTTCGGTTCTTCGGTACATAACCTTCCACAATGCAAGTCATATGTCCCACGACGTGTATAAACACTAAACAGAGCTACGACTCAGCAGATGTGTCGTGTAGCATAGTACCAGCGAGGCCTTGTGCCCGATGCTGGCGACTGCTATTTGCTAAACCTATGTGTGTAGTGATGGATTTCTTGACAAAATTGTGTTCGGTTAATTTGACGGCGTGTACTTTTGACCATTTTGGAGAACATTTTTAGAAGAGTAAACTGTTGCAACTTGTAATAATTGGAAAGTTAAAATAATAATCATTACCTGCTATAAAATGTTGGGCTGTGAAAAAGATAGATGAAAAAAATAGATTGCATGTAGCGGAGATGAGAATGTTGAGATGGATGTGTGGAGTAACGAGAATGGGTAAAGTGAAAATTAGTACATTAGAGGTAGTTTAAAAGTGGCGCCAGTGACGGAAAAGTTGCAAGGGAACCGCTTGTCTTGGTATGGTCATGTGAAGAGGAGGGATGAAACGCATGTTACTTACTAAATGCTTATGAGTTTATAAGTATAAATGTGGATGGATGGAGAGGGAGTGGGAGGCCAAAGAAAAGATGGATGGATTGTGTGAGGAGCGATATGAAAGGAAAGTGATAATGTGACGGGTGATAGGACAGAGTGGAAGAAGAAAATGTTAAAAGTTAACAGGAAGATGGTGACCTACTATAAATGCGAAAGTGAGTTAATTTTAGTACAGAGTAGAGATATGAGCGCCGCGCGCCGCCGCCGCCGTGGCGTTATTTCACGGCGGCGCAGGCGGCGGCGCGGAGTTTAATTTCCCGCGGCAGCGGCGGCGCGACGAATATGAAATTGTAAACTTTCGGAAAAGGTTAATGTTCACATTCGTTTAAAACTCTTGCATGTGCATGTTTGCAAACATTCGCTATTACGTATCTAAAACTTAACATAATTTATCAAAAAAATGCTTCGCGGCGGCGCGCCATGTCATTCCAGCGGCTGAGGCGCGCCGTTAAAAATCCATTTAGAAAAATTGCTCTTTCAGGGGGTCTACTCTCTAAGCCAGAAGTCCATAGTTTCGGCCTTAGTGTCGGAGTTTTTCTACTCCATATCACCTACGGACTTACGAATAGTCCCGAACCCGAACTAAGAACAACTGTCAAATCGTGTTGTCATTCATTAGTTCGGGTTCGGGACTAATCGTAAGTACGTAGGTGATACGGAGTAGAAAACGTCCGACACTAAGGCCGAAACTACGGACTTCGGGATTACAGAGTAGGACCCCCTGGTCAGAAACTAAAAAGTTATCTACATACATGTACCTGCAAAGCCTAAATTGTTGCATGTTGCGCTCTAAGTTCTTACGATACATAAGAAGGCTACAGAGGGCAGTTGCGATTAAGCAAGTTAAAAATTATGATTGTTTAACTAAGTTTGAGCTACACGATAACTGAATCTGAATCTGAATCTGACAAATGCTTGCACTGTCTGGACAGGTCCACTCAAATCTGTGTGGTACTTTCCTTAAAAGACCACCTCAGACATCAACCTACATGGCTCTCATAATGATTTGTCCAGTACAATAATTGTATGGACTTCAAAAGAGACTTTGACCTCTGAGTTTATATCGGTGTTTCTTCTCAGGGTAGTCAGCTAGGAAACACCGGCCTCATCTAGTTTAAAACGACCAAAAAGATTGACGTGTAAAAGTGTTATTTACAACTTATTTACAGAATAAATATCATTTATCATTACTTTAAAAGTTGAGATCAAAAACCATCAGTGTGTTATCAAATAAAATTAGGAACACCTCAAAAGGGCTATAGAAGAATAGACGGACATTATTAACATTAACACAGATTAAATAGCATTAAGATGAAACCACAAACAAATCAACTCATATACCACACCATGCCACTGTAATCGTGTTAATATTTAGTTTTAGTATCGATTGAAGCGATGCGTATGATGAGGTTAGGCGCAGGCGCAGGGAAACCTGTCGACATTGCGGTTAAGTCGTTACAGTCTTACTTTGTCACTGTTTAAGTTTGTTTTTGTCTAGTTAACTAAATTGTTGAAGGTCTAAATTGTCGAATTTAGGCCAATATTCCGATTCTTACATGAATCGAGTTCTGAATATTAAATGGACGAGAGGCCTATGCTCAGTGGTGGGTGAAGTCGGCATGTGGATGATGTTGATGATGACTGATTAATAAAATAAACAGCATCAGTCCTTAAAACATATTTCACTGTAACTTCCAACTGAGTTTCATGCATGGGTTCTCGTTTGAATTTAGCATCTAGGGATAAATTTTCGAATTCTTTTGTAGCTTCTAAATAACAAACCTGCTCGGCTTGGTAGCTTCTTCAGCTTCAACTTTCTTCAATAAAAGTAATTCTGTCTTTCTGTTTGTTTGTCTGTTACCTCTTCACGTCTTAACTGTTGAACGAATTTTGATGAAGCTTTTAATTCCAAGAGCATGTTCCCTTGGGATAGTTTTCGACTTTCACGCGGGCATAGCCGCGGGCAGAATTTAGTTTATTTGTTCCATGTAAATGTAGCTTACTAGTGTTGGTTTTCGGGCTGAACCTCTTTCACTTATCAAGACTTCAGTCAGAAGACATACTTACTTACCAAACCACGTTTCTTTCTTTTCTTTTATTTCCAGTCTTTCTACAATATAAACTTTTCAGTCAACTGTCAAGGTCCTCTAGCCCGCATGTCATTCGAACGCGCCATGACACAGTTCCGGACGATTTCCCGCCAACTGTTCTAGCGCACTTTATGCTCTGACACTGGTCCATCGTTTATGTTGATTGCATGATCTATCAATGATGGCTGAATTTTTTTTGTCATAGAAAATTGTGACATGAGGTTGAATATAAAGGGCATTGTTTTCGTTGAACACATGCCCTGTATATTCAATGTTCGAATGAAAGGTTTATCATGATTTTTGTGTGTGGAAATTAAAATGGTGTCGTTCTCTTGTTTTGTTTCATCATGATCATCATCCTCCTGCTTATCCTAAATTATTTGAGGTCAGTGTAGCAAGTCTTCTACTCTGTTGCCATAATCTCAATAGATGACTAAATCTCCTTTCTAGCCATTAACATTTTTCACACAATCCTCTATATTAGTTTGTTGATTAATGAAAACGATCTTGACAAATAGAAGTGAAGTGTCAAATCGCAGTGCTCCTGTGCAAACTATGTCGCATCTTATGAGTGAGCCCAAGTCATTTCAGTATCAGTGTCACTGGACATCGGTCTAAAATATGTCTTTTCAACTAACTTTATCTTCATTCGATGCATTAGTATTTACATCTATTTAGACAGGTTTGCTGACCATCTTACCGTGACGCGTACGACTTCCGGCCTTTGCCTTTTTCGTACCTTGAGATTTTACTCACGCAACAACTTATAGTAATTTCAATTCGATTTCCGCTCTCTTGCGAAAATCATTTGACATCTAACCTAACCTTTGTTACTGGCTATAATAGCCCATATTTCATTTTTGTCTCTGATATGAGGCTTAACACTTGGGCTACCAAGGTCAGTCGGCTCACAAGACCCTCGTTTTGAATGGTTGCTCATAAGAATTCTCACAACCTTCGTTGGTAGTCAATCATGCGCTGACATTGGCCTGCTACAGCGAAGAACAAACAGACATAAATTAAAATTATCGCATAGAATTTGCTGCTTTATTGTTTTAGTTGCAAAGTTAGAATTGCGGTGTGGGTCAAATGGGTTCTCTATTAAAGATGATTTGTGGTCGGTATGGATGCAGCAGGATTTAATTCTTAGTATAAAATCTCGGCGGTTTCTGTAAGTATCAATAGCAAGGTAGAAGAGCGAGCGAACGTGAACTTAGGATGACTTAGAAAAGACGGGTTCATGAATAAAGCGATGGGAGGATCGTGTGCAAGATGATTGGGCTAGAATGGAGTTGGAAACTGCGGACATGATGCCAGATACAGATTAATAGAAGAAGACATTCTGCACCGACCAAATAGTGGAATAAGATCAGAAAAACCGCACGAAAGGTTCCGTACCATTATCTTTAAAAAACGTCAAAAAAATCACGTTTGTTGTATCACTTAAATATTTATTTTATTCTATTTTTAGTATTTGTTGTTAAAGCGGCAACAGAAATACATCATCTGTGAAAATTTCAACTGTGTAGCTATCACGGTTCATGAGATACAGCCTGGTGACAGACAGGCGGACAGCGGAGTCTTAGTAATAGGGTCCCGTTTTTACCCTTTGGGTACGGAACCCTAAAAACAATGATGATTAATCGCAAAAATTTGCATTTCATTATTTTTTATTATAATATTGCCATTGCCAAAGGATCATTTTAAGCAAAAGGAGCTACCCTGATATTATAAAAGATGTAATAGGTCCATTACGCTTTTGGGTCGATTTCTCTTCTACAGCTACATGACTACAGTATCAGAAGTTGGTAAATATAGTTTTTCCCTTCATAATTATTACGTGACCTCATTTTGGCTTATTAAATGGCTTCTGCCACTCATTAGGGCTACTTTCTAATCTCTTTGTATTTTTTTTTTCATGAATCATAATATGTAACTAACCATCTTCAATGGAGCCAGCTTCCGTCATCTCCGACATGCGTGTCCGACCGATAATGACCTCTATTTCAAACGGTTTTAAGTAAAAAATCTGTTACATGCACACAATTCGTTACATAACATTCTAACTTGTCCAGTTCATTTGAATTTCAACTTTATTTTAGCGTCATAAATTCAAAAATCCTTTTGCTGTTCATTAATCTCCGTTGTCAAACAAAATTGGACTTTATATCTCCATTGACAAAGTTGTTTATCCTGTGCATGATGTGTTAACAGTTACAGGGTTTTGTGTAAAGTAAATTTAACTTAATGACGTTGAAAATAAGGTTGTATGTCATAGTAGTGTAGTGGGGAGGTCGTCTGCGCACGCGACTCGTTCCGGCTGTGATTGCGCTCATGAAGGACGCTCAGTCATGTGAAATTGATTCCACTCGATTATAGTGATGTTTGAAGATATTGTTGTTGAGTTATCTTTTCGCTAGGACCATCAAAATTGACAATATTAGCGCTCTCCATCTTCGCCCATATCATTGCTTACCATCAGGTGAAATAGTGGTGAAACGCTCTTAAAAAAATCGATTTATTCGCAGTGTAACCAGATTAAAATCAGCCTGAATGATAGGATACCTTACATTATGAGGAGCACGAGGAGTTCGTGGCTAATAATAACAGCTGCACGGGTCGATCTTCAAGGTTAAGCAACGCGTCTGTGGATGGGTGACCATCTTAACATACCGAGATTCTTCTGTGCCTCGGACAGCACGTTAAGCCGTTGGTGCCGGCTTTCATTTCGAGATCTTTGGCAGTCGTTACGGATTGTCAGAAGCCAGAAAATGTGACTCCAGTCTTGTTAGTTGTTACCCAGTTAATGAGTTGTGGTAGGTAGCCGCTCCACGGAAAATACTGGTATTCAGCTGAATCCGGTTTGACTGGAAGCCGACCCCAATCAAGTTGGGAAAAGGCTAGGCAGATGATGATGATCCCATGCATAAAATTACGCTTTTTTTTCTATGGGTAAATGGAAGCTACAGACAACCACATGTTTCGATCCCAACACTCCGTTTACTTCATTTACTTTCCTTCCCTTTGTATAAGATCATATCTGCAATTCTGCAGTGTAAACTTAATACAATTTTTTTTGAAAATTCTTGCTGTTGTTGAATACCAATCACTTCCAGTGAAGGAAAATCGTTAGGGAATCATTTGGACATGTAACAACCTTATAGCTGCGTCAGCGAATTTTTTTTTGTGGATGGGAAATCATCAAATGACCCCTTCCGCTCTAAGTGAAGCGGGCCAGTGTCAGACTCTTATTGACTAAAACCCATCCATGCTCCTCCTACTGCCCTTTGCGTTCCAGGGCCGCGATGAATCTTTCGAACAAAATCCGCAACAGCGAATTGGAAGTGGTTGCTGAGTACTGAGCCAAACATAAAATTTAATTACGCTATTTGCCATTGACACTGCTGCCTGCCCCATCGAGGAAAATAGGCGTGATGTTATGTTGATTTTGAAAAGTACCTCGAAGCAACATTGCAGTGATCCGTTTATCATCATAGCAGCCTAGAATGATCCACTGCTGGGTCTTTCGTTTATGCCATGCTTCCTGGTTCTTAGCTCAACCAGCTGGGACGCACAAAACCGTCGTCTGAAGGGTTCTGCTCGCATGGTCACCTGAGACTGGTCTATTTCTTTCTATAGGTTGAAAACCGTCGTCTGAAGGGTTCTGCTCGCATGGTCACCTGAGACTGGTCTATTTCTTTCTATAGGTTGAATGTCTTTATTTAGGCTATTATAAGTATTGATTTGAATTATATAAGGATGTTGTGGCGACACTTGGTCTATGTCCAGCAGTGGACGTCTTTCGGCTGATATGATGATGATGATGATGAAGCGTGATCAAAACTATTATCTAATTACAAAACTAGCGTACCTCAATAAATCTTTTGACTTCAGACGTTATAAACGCATTACAAACGTCCCATGTACTGGGAAATATTATGACAATACATTATCAGCTAACCACTACCGCTTGTACACTATGTAGTCACTAGTCAGTTGTCTAGTAACTACAATAGTCATGCAAGTATTAGCCACCGCCCAGTCATAAATAAGTCACTGGTTACTGAACAATGACTTGACGTTGGAGAGAGTGAGAAGCGCGAAAGAAATAGTGTTGGGCCTGAATTTGTAGGAGCTACAAAAATACGTATATTGTAGTATAAAGGACAAGAAATCCAGCGAGATCAAAGTAGAAGATATGGTTGACCGACTATACAATCAGATTTAACTCTCTCTTCGGATTTCAATCAAAAATAATTAAGGACTCATCTTGAATATTCGGGTAGAGCAAAGTCCAGCAATACCTTTACAACTTAGGTACTAATGCGTGATAGAAAAGAACTGCTCGCGAATTGCCAAGCAATCACAAAAAGACAGGTACATATTTTAGGCAGAACATCTTGTATTAGTTCGGTTGTGATTGTTTAACTTGCGAAGTGATGCTTCTAATTTGAAGTATACAGCAACTAACAATGACAAGGCAACTTAAAATGTTCACAGGAAAAGTTTACAAAGTATCAAATTGAACCTCTATTGTATCTATCTAATAGTTTTAATTGCAGGTATGTTAGTCTAGCCACAACACTTACAGGTGAGCATGTTTTCAAAACAGCCCGTACTGAGCTGCGCCAGTCGTTGCATACAGCCAGCCATTGTTCCTCGTCGAACGTATTTGAAAAATAACGATGTTCTATTTTGTATTTCGAATTTTAGTAACGGTCGCGTTCGATTTATGAAGTTATTGTTTTATTTTCGCATTGGATTTCGGCGGGTGATGATGTGTGTTTAGTGCAGTGTCGGAAAACTTTTTTTTTTTCGTTTCGGAAATCAATGTTTTACATAATGGTTCACCAATTAATACTTCCTACTATCTCTAACTGTATCTTTAGTGAATTTCTGACTTCATTCTGTAGTAATTAAACTGAAACCAGTGCTAAAGCCAAGTTTTTGTACTCCGTAATCGAAACCAAAATGAAACATTTGTTCGCAAGTGTAAACTGTATCGAACTTAATACCGAACCGTTTAAAACGTCATTGGTGATCAAAAAGCGTACTACCGTGTTGCAATAAAAGTAAATAATTACGAACTATGCAGAGCGGAAAATAACCAAATATTGAACGTGGCTAACAGTTGTATTAATATTGTGGTTATTTCATTGTGGTCCTCTGTCCGCTTGGATACCTTTGCCATGGTACATTTTTCATCACCATCTCTAACTCTTATTCCAATTTATTTTAGTTAACGCTACGTTTACGTATCTTCTTCTATTCCTCTCTATCTGCCTTCATCTCAGCATTCACACCTTTTCAATCTTCTAAGTCCTTCTTCTTAATTTTGTATTTCTCAAAGTCAGTTCTGCCAGGTGAACCATGACTAAAACAATAATTTGATTAGTTAAACGAGACTATGGTAAAAATGGTGGTAAAATGAGAAGACACATACTGTTGGTCGTCTTGCAGCTAGTATTTAGAGCTCATTCTGCCTACATAGCCTATGTGGGCATTGATGATATTCATGTAAGTATATTTACAGGTACCTTAAAAGAATTCAAACTAGATATATCGGTTTTTGTAGGTTGTGGAGATCGAATAAGCATTCGCTCCATTTTAAATTTATATTCATCATCATCATATCAGCCGAAAGACGTCCACTGCTGGACATAGGCCTCCCCCAAGTGTCGCCACAACAACCGGTCCTGTGCATCTCACATCCATCGGCTACCAGCGACCCTCACCAGGTCATCGGTCCATCTTGTGGGTGACCTTCCAACGCTGCGTCTTCCGGTACGCGGTCGCCACTCCAGAATTTTTCGGCACCATCGACCATCTGTTCTGCGAGCAATTTGTATGTGTGTGTGTCTGTGTGTGTGATCAATAGATATATTTTTTTCAGCGGCGTCTTATTAGAATGCAACCCGACCTCAAAATACATAGTTAAAACTAAAAAAACAGATGATGATATAATTTTGTCAGTTTTGGAAACGTCCGAAACGAAAATCGTTTGTCAAATCTGGATGTGTAAAGATGTACCGAATGAGTTGGTGCCTGGCAACATTTAGCAGCCTGCATCTACTGCTACTATTTGTGGTCGCTTTAATTCAATATACATATTTAAAGAATCATTGGATTGACCTGTAACATTCCCAATATGCTTTCAGGATTTTTGACAAGAGTTTCAGGTCACCTAAAAGTCTGCAAAAGCAGTCTTATTAAACATAACGTCCATTTAAAAAGCAAATTGGATGTCAAAACAACCGTAATAGTTTACAATCAAGATCAATTTATCGCACTTGAATTGATATTGGATTATAATCCGAGTAGTTACCTTAGATGTTATTATAACATTCGGTATAGTATGATGCAATGAATCACGGAGTAATATGAGACTGAAACGGCTGTTGTAGCTTACTGGGATATAGGATGGCTAAGGTTCGGGTTATAGGAAAAAAATTGAATGAGTTCATCTTGTTTGCACCGTCTGGTCAGGTCCACTCAAATCTGCATGGTCCTTTCGTCAAAAGAGTACCTCAGACAGTAGCCTGCATGGTTCTCATATTAAAAGACCATTACATGCTTACCATTGTATGGACTTCAAAAGAGATTTAGACCTCTTGAGTTTGTTTCGTTGTTAGAGTAGGCAGATTGGAAAAATTAAAATTAAATATACTTAATTCATCAAAAGCCATTTATTATTTTAGGCAGGTTGTACAAAGGAATCACAAGAGTTACGAAATAGTTTTTATTTTCAAGATTACCTATAGACATCAATATAATAGATTTCACGTTACGTTTCTAGCTACCTGCACTCCAGATTTCAGTAGGTTCGTTATAAAACATTATTTGTTGCTATCTCCTGATCATCGTAATCAAAAAACTGCGTTTTCATTAAATTATTTTCTTTTACAAGACTGTTCTTAGGCCCGAATTCCAAAACTCGCACGTAAATACCAACTTTTTTTTTAATTTTTTTTTTATTTATGAATGAGCTAGCTCTTGACCTCGATCACGCCTGATGGAAAGCGATAGATGAGGTCCATGATGAAGCGAGCGTGCCCAGAAGATGCCTTGAGGCACTGGTACTCCCACGCGTCGACGAAACACAGCAGGCTGCTTGACGCCGAACTCCGGTGGGAAGGTGGTCGCGAACCAGGCGGGCGTTAGCCCTACCACCGCAAGGGAAGGATTGGCCAGTCTTATAAGGTGTTAGGTGAGACTGTCCAGGATTCGCCGAGCGCTCGGTTCAGTTGAGTGTCAGATGGAACAAATTGCGCTACACTCCAACTCCAACATGAGCACAAAAATGTCAATGAAAGCTTGTCTAGTTGACGTTATCGTACCCGGGAGATGAGCAAACAAATGAAAAAACTTCAATTTGTAACAAGCTCCGATAGAGGTGGAGTTCGAGTTGAGTTGGAGTGTACGTTTTGGAATATAGGCCCTAAACGTGCTGAGCTTTTGAATCTACCGTCATGTTATTCAAAACTCTAACTAAATGACTCCTAGTAAAAGTATTTTCCGCAATTGGAGCAATTACTTTAAACTGTGTTATCTTCCCAGCCATACGAATGTTTTCTCCCTTGTTCACGCGTCCCTTCATATTTTCCTCTGACTAACCAGTCTTATCTTTTGAAAATATATTTCTCAAAAGTCTTCACTTGCTTAGCAGTTTAGCACCGAGGCAAATCGTCGTACAGTTGACAATACGCCTTACGTAAGTCAAGTCCGACAATTATGGAAGTTTGACAAGCGGCGGGAACGCGGTCAAGGCGCTGCCAGTGATGCGCAATCTTCATTATTGTAGGAATTATTTACCATTTTTACTTGTTCTAGGTGCCTTGGGTTCGTTGAAGTTATCTGGGAGTCAAATTATGTTGTTTTATAAAAGTTGATAGTTCGTTTAAAATTCCAGTCTTAAGAGTCCAATAAAATAATTTTCAGATGCAATTTTTGTTTCTTACCTAAGGACCAACATTTGCTGCACTATTTCTGACTCCCTTTTCTTCAATATCATTCCTCACACAATCCAATACATATTTTCTTTTGTATCTCTCTCCCTCACAGACGTTGCCTCAATCTTACTTCTTCACATTACACGAACAACATTATTAATATTATTATTGACAGGCTCATGTTTGGCCACAATCTCACCAGAAAGAAAGGGATGATGTGACTTGACATAAAGACCCCCAGGTTGTATGTAACATTGCCTGACTAAAGACGAAAGCCTTATACAAACACCATTGCAATATTTCCCGATACGTTAGCGGCCCTAGGTTCAGTGTCCGGCTGGTACAATGGCACATAAATCCTTTATAACCGTAGTAAAACCGAGTGATATCGCTATACGCGGAAGTATTAACAAAAGGGCTAAAGCACTAAACTTTAAAACTATTGAGAAATGGCTTTTTTTAAATCGACGGTTTTCTTAAAGGGCTGTTGACCCTTCAAGAAAACCGATCCAAGTAGTCAGAGATCAACCACCACACCACACCACCTCAGTGTTGTCTTTTTAACCCAAAGGTTGACTGGTAGATAATGCCTTGTTGCATTAAGTCCGCCCATGTACCACTATTGTACATAGAGTTTAAATAAATAATAAATATGTGATGGTGATTAAGACTCAGACAGTCAGCTTGGCAGAAATGGGGGCGGAGTACTATACCTGGGAGGCAAACAAGCCTGCAATAATAATAATGATTATGGCAGTGTGTGACTCCACTTATTTTTCTATCTTTCAGAGAGACAGTCGACTTGCGGGAGTAGATTTTGTTTTTCAAGTCCCAAGACAGTTGGCTAGCTCGCTGGAGTTTCTACATAGAAGCCACGAATTTGAGAAGTTGCCTAAGAATGCGTTAGTCGTCTCAATGATAACAAATCCGATTGCTTAATAAGAGATCCTAGATTAAGCTTATACGATTCCAGAGGCCTATGACAAAATGATATCTCACACTCAGGATTTCCTGTTGTTGAACATGGCAGTCGTGGCATACATACCTATTGCTAATGGAAATATTTGCCATGATAAGGTACAGGAAATGAACGTTATAATTTTCTTTAAAAAAGAATAGAAAGTGTAAAAGATGAAAGAGTATTTCAATACGTCAACCTTTTTCAATAAAGTAGAGAGGATTATTTTATGATTAAGAGTCTTAAAATGTTGCCTTTGATAAAGTAAATGCTAAAAATAACAGGTATTTAAATCGTTCCGCACCAGATGTTTCATAATGGCAGGAAATTGCAGTAATATGTATAACAGGGTGTAACAGATCAAACGCAAACAACAGCTAATTGCCATTTAGCCTCGCACCCTCAAAAACATCTTTGTGTGGCGAAAGGTCGAGTTCTATTCCCGTTTTGGTCGCAAAGTACTTACAATAGTTTTCAAACGCTAGCCGGCATAGTCCATGGATTAAGATAAAGTTATTATCAGTGCCTTTTCAAGCCAGTCCATAGCGAGAGCATTATAAAGATGTTGGAGTGTAGCAATCGTTTGTAAGTTTAGAAGCTGCTTTGGTTTTCGGCTTGTTAGAAAAGGGTCATGTTATTCTTCGACTTCAATTTGAATCAGCTGAGGAGTGGAAATCCCTGCCGGAGTCTGGTTTTCGCGATATCTACAACCTGGGGTCTTTAGTGGCTTCGGTGGGATTCCCCATCGTCAAAACTGGCGAACTTCTTTACCAATATTCGTCCTCTATGCAACCCCTTTTGGGGATGAATGATCAAATCCTTTCATAGTGCTTCCTTTGTATAGGGAACTGTGGTGAAAAATTTCTTGTCTAGACCCAGCGATTTAGGATGCGCGTGTTATGTTGTCAGTAAATGTAAATTTGTACCTTAATGATGCTAAGCTTCTTTTTTAACCGAATTAATTTTATAAAAGAGTCAAATTTGCTCTTCAGCTGCAATCTGTAATTTGACAAAGACAGTGTTGAATTTAATCATAATCTGGATGGACCTACAAACAGTTGTTTCTTCGCATGCTCATTATATACCTCTTTAACGTCAACAAAGCGTAAAACGGTTACTATCGTAGTTCTGTCACCAAAAGTGTTGTGTTATCTAGTTTTACGCACCACTTAGCAAATGGGGGCTTCCTGCGATACAGGTGGAACAGTAAGCAATACTTCCATGAGAACATAGGGGAGCGCCTTTCATGTCGTAGCAGTAAAAGCTGTTTTCGTAGTTCAACGTGCGGTTGACTGTACGAGTATGTGTGTGAGTTTGTCTGTTGCCAGTACTGTTAGGTGCATCGATGGGTTTAAACATAAGATAGATAAATTGGTGAAAAAGCATTGTCGTCATGTCCTTTAAAATAGGTGAATCTTCAAGTTTGTCTGCAGTTAGAGGACCTTACAAATTATCGTAAGGGCCAGATAAACTTGCAATAAAGTACATTGACCTTTAGCTAATAACCCTTCGAAAAAGGTTCATGGGTTAGATACCCGAACAATAAATTATGAACCTTTTTCATTACTACAGAGCGTAAAGGATCACGATAGAATAGAAGTCGATTCAGGACAGCTTTATGTCTTTATTGTATCGGTTTTTGAAATTAAGAAAGTCATTAAATGTATGTGGATCAATGGCCGTTATTGCATATTTATCAGGCGCATACCATAGTAGTGCATCTTTTAGATGTAGCTAAATTAGGTATGTGTCTATTTGTGTACATTGTACCGTCGTGATATTCGTTATAAAATCTGAGTTCTGACCCTTATTGTAAGGCCGCGTTTTACCTGCATGCAATTTTAATTACATTGCGGGACACAAGCAATTGTTCACATTATACCTTTGTAGCTCACAATTTAATGCAACTTGCATACGAGCTGCTTGCAGATGAAAACGTAGCCTAAAGTCTTATTTGAATAACTAAGACTAAGCCAAAACGAAAGTTCCAATGTCATTCACAGATATGGCACCCGTCAATAATTTCGGAAAATGCGAGTCCAGTCTTATAAATAAAGTATGATTACCTACAGTTCAATGACGTGGTCATTGCAACACACAGACATTAAAAACTCCACTTCATTTGAATCACTTAAAACAACGTTGTACAAAAGGACTAACTTCAACGATTACCACATCCATGCCGTGTTACTAATACCTCAGCACCGACTAAGCCAACACACGATGACTTACATCCTCAACACACCGACATATCCACATATCCAACATAACCTAACCTAGCATTCTGTATAAACTTCGGTGAATTGAAAGGTTGGGTTACACTGGACTGTTTAGCTACATATAATTATGTCCTCAACTGTAGTGTCTGAGTCAGACCAACCATAAAACGGGCAGATAACGATATCGTGTGTTTAAACAGACGTACCCACATACTCGTGTGTGTACAATTGGTCTCGGGGCGATACAGTCAATGTAGCTGTGAATTTCTGTTGAAAAACTTTGAAAATAAAATGAGAATTTGTTGGGGTTACAGTGAACATACTGGCAGTAATTCAGCTCTAGAGAATCTTACAGCCGTAGGAGCATAGAGAGAAGTGACCGTGTGTGTTTTTCTACCAAACGTTTGAAATTCAGTATTATCTTTAGTATGAATATAATACTTTCTCTGGCGTTGTTTCAATTCTACCACATCAAAGATTTTCGTCGAAATCCGGTCCAGGTCGTTAACCTATTCGAAAAAAGCAAACACGAAACTCTTATCAGTAACTGTGTTCCGAGAATAATTTGTGAATATTTTCCGTATTGAACTAACTTTACGTTTCTTTCTTTCCAGAAGCTCAGCAAGAAGAATGGCATCAAAGAAGAGGAGTCCAGTTGGTACTGGGACCCGCCGCCCCAGACTTCGAAACTATCGGATGATGAGGCCGAGAACCAATACAGAATACAAATACGAGATCTACAGAATGAAGTTACCACCTTGAAGGAGAGAAGCACCACTGACATGAGACCTGATGAAGAACTGGTCAGACTAAGAGAAGAAAACAAACATCTCTCCTCAAACTTAGAAGATCTAGACAGCCAACATCAACAGGCTATGGAAAGAATTCTCGCACTAAAGAAAGAGCTACAGTCCAACTTTGAAGTCTTAAAACAAGAGCACGAAGATCTCAAATCTACAAATGAAGAATATGAAAACCAAATCAAGAATTTGCTAGCTAAAATTGGAGAAAGGGATAAAGAATTAGAAGATGTTAAAGGAGCTAAGGCTGATTACGATACTCTGTATCATAAATATCAAAATCTAGAGAGGATACACAGTCTGTTAAGAGAGAACGCTGAAAAATTCCAAGAAGAAAATCAAGATTTACACGAAGAAGTATTCAAGTTAACAGAAAAGGTGACTAAGTTAGAACATGAACTGGAGGTAGCACACAAACATGCAGAGCTATCCGATATGGTTCCCAGAGATACTTATGAAGAGCTTGTGAAGGAAGTCAATGAACTTAAAGATAGAAGAAATTCAAGTCAAATCCATTTAGATGAAATCAATATAGATGATAATGCTAAAGGTGTGATTGAAACCCTTAAACGTGATATTAGCGAGCTTAAGCATAAACTAGCTCAAAAAGAGAGTAACTGCCAAGAAACTCTAGATAATAAAATAATAAAACCAGAAAAGGTAATGCAATTGTACAACAAGTATGTCAACTTTGAACTGCCCATTGATTACGTTGGAGAAATACCGTCAGCTGGAGATAACATTATTCTTTTTAAATTAGAGAGTGTTTTCAAAACAGTGTACTCATTCAAAAAAGAAATAGATACGCTGGACCATAAATTATCGGAGAAAAACCTCAACGCCAATCACTTGCAGACACAAATAGATGATTTGACCACTGAGAATGATTTCTTAACTACTGATATTCAACATCTGGAGAGAGATTTGAGTGAAATGAAGAAGAATAACGATTTCCTCATATCTGAAATAGCAACTTTGAAAAATACGTCTAAGTTAGAGCCCATTATAGAAACGCATGAAGATAACTTAGCCAAGTTAGAGACAGAACTAGCCGACTCTAACAAAATGAACAAACTCTTTGAATCGGAAATCAAAAGGATTCTCAAAGAACTAGATGAAGTCAGGACTGAAAAGATTTCCCTTCGCAACAGTTTGAATGATATAAAACAAAAATACTCAACGATGTTGGACGAATTCGAAATGTTAAGAAATCAAAGCAGTGCAGTTGCAGAACTAGAACATAACGTCAACAGCCAAGATCAGGAAAAACTTAAAAAGACAGCCGATGAAATAGATGACCTAAAGAAGCGTTTGAACGCTGCCAACTCTAAAAACGAGCAGCTTTCTATAGATATACACATATTAGAAAATGATAAAGTTTTACTCACTAAAAAAGTGGATGATCTTAAAGTAACATTAGATGAGAAGTGTTATGCGCATAAAGAATTGGAAACCCTAAAATCTGCCTTAGATCATAAGCTGCAGGACTTTGAAACTAAACTGGATGACGTCATAAAACACAAGCATGACATAGAGAACGACAAGCTCAGTTTACAAGAAAAAGTTGCAATCCTCGAAGAACAATTAACAACTGTTAGTACAGCAAGTACGAATTTAGAAAATGCAACCACTGAAAATGGTTTAATTGCTGAGAAAATGCATGAGATGTCTGTAGCTAACGAGACTCTTTCAGAAACCATCAATATACTGAAAACGGCGATAGCCGAGCTACAACGCAAAGAACAAGAGCTTTTAACTGAAAATAATAATCTTAAAAATGATATGAAGACAGAAAAAGAAATAAAAGCTCTTGAAGATACCATTGAAGAGTTAAAGTCAAAAGTTATTCGTCAAGAAATACTCAGCAATGAGCAAGTCACAAATCTAAAAGCTGAAATTGAAAAGCTGACCGAAAAGAAAACACAAGTGGAAACTGAATTATCTTCCACTGATAGCAAAATCTTGCACCTAGAACAAGAATTTGACAAGTTGGTATCAGATCTTAATGAGAAAGATACCCTGATTGATGGTCTTAACAACACAGTACAACATAATAATATTACAATACAAAAACTAAACGAAAACGTTGCCGATTTAGAAAAAACTGTTACCATCAAAAATGATGAAATCAATGTTCTGAGAGACATAAGTTCAAAGAAAAATCTGAGTGAGGAAGAACTAAATAGGTTGCATAGTGAAAAAGAAGACCTAAGTAAACAGATATACTCATTTAACGATGAAATTAGTTTAAAGAATAATGAGATATCGACACTTTCAGCGCGTTTAGAAGAATTAGAGAAATCTCGAGATGAATTTAAAACAACAATAAGTGACAAAGAGAAAGAAATAAAAGAACTAAATCAATCAATAGTTGAATTAACCGATAAGTTAAAGACTACAGAGAACATAACACATCAAAACGATGATTATGCGAAATTGGCGCAAGAAAAAGAAGCCATACAAGCTGAGATAGAAGAATTAAAATATTATGTGGCGTCAAAAGAAAACTATATCGAGGAACTGAAAGAATCACACGCAAGCGTTGAGAAAATGGCAACAGAGTACAAATCTATCATAGATGCAGCAATGAGTGAAAAGACAGAACTGATTAATTTAATAAACTTGAAACACAATGAAAGCATACAGTATCATAATGAAATACAGAGGCTAAACCATGTCATCTTAGAACATACTAACGAATATAAAAAGGTTATTGAAGAAAAGGATAATTTGATACACAGTACTGCAATCAACTGTTCAAATTGTGAAAATCTAAGGATTACTCTCAAAGAAAAAGATGGTATTATAGTAGCTTTGAATCAGAATATATCAGAATTTGAAAGGGCGAAGTCTGAACTGGTGACAGTTACGGAAACTGTGAAAAATTTGACTACGAGGTGTGAAAATTTGGAGAAGAATTTGGCGGTTCAGATGGAAACGGTTAAGAAATTGACAGCAGAAAACTTACAGGTAATCAACTGAACTACAATTGTTTACCTTTCGTTTTATGTATTAATCCTTAAATTAAAACGAATAATTTTTTGTAATACCAAACTTGGGGAACATAGATGTGATTTTAAACATGAAACTGCAATTTATGTCATTGTTACAAAGTTTAAATTGGAATGATTAACGATCGTGTTATGCAGTTTAAGTATAAACAAGAAAATTCAACATCCATCTTTCAGTTGTCGGATCAAGAACAGAACTCTACGAAAGAGTTGGAGCGTCTGCGGCGCCACCTGGTGGAGACTGAAGAGAACTACACTCAAGAGTTGATGGCATCCGAACAGAAGCTAACGGAGTGCCAGACCAGGCTGCACCAAGTGGAGGAGAGGGCCAAGCAGACGAGCACTGTTTATACTAGTAATAGGTAAGGAGGGATCTGGTGTTGCTTGATTTGGTTTTGCAGGTGTAGTTCGTACCAGACCGCACCAGCGGTTGAAGACCATGATTTTGGGCTACAGGCAGAGGTCAGCTATTAGTGCCGCTGATTTTTTTAGGATGCTACTTGTATGACCGTTGTCTTTTGGTGAAACATTTTCTTAGCGAAAACAGGAAGTTATCTATACTAACACCATTAACAAAACTTTTGGTATCAATGTGGATAACATTAAAACGATAACTTTATCAGTACTTGTACTTTAACAGTACCTGCCATACAAAGCCATTTCCTTTAAAAGTTACGGAAGGAAAAGGTTTATTTTTAGTTGGTCTATTTGTGAGAAAAAAAAAACTTCCAATCGCATCTTGCGGTAGTTGTCATTTGGGTGAAATGTTACGTCACGTAAGATTTCTGCATTATACCCTCTCCATTCGCCTTTCTCTTTCTATTGTGTGAGTGTGTGTGAAAAATGCGTGAGAAACTGTATTCCTGACGTGGGTCCCCCTGACCTCACACTTTTTTTTTTATCACAATAGACAACTGACATGAATTTCTTTGAATCATTCCTTCAAGTAGGTTTACCTTGTCTTGAATGCAGTTAACTTTTGAAAACATTTTTTACTGAAAAAGAAAAAAACAATAAAATTACAGATCGCTTTGCTAAAAAGACTCTTATTTGCATTACCAAAAGACACCATCATTCCAATTTCCAGCATCAGAGCGAACCAAGAAGTAGAAACGTATCGCAACCAGATCAAACTGCTGGAGAAGCAGCGTGACGACGTTCAGGCGCGGCTGGGGGAGGCGGAGGATGCACGGGAGAGGAGCGAGGCGGCGCTCACCAACCTGCAGGTCGTGTTGGAGCAGTTCCAATTAGGTGAGTGTAGTGTATTGACACGCAACTAGATCAAACTGCTGGAGAAGCAGCGCGACGACGTGCAGGCGCGGCTGGGGGAGGCGGAGGATGCGCGGGAGAGGAGTGAGGCGGCGCTCACCAACCTGCAGGTCGTGTTGGAGCAGTTCCAATTAGGTGAGTGTAGTGTGTTGACACGCAACCAGATCAAACTGCTGGAGAAGCAGCGCGACGACGTGCAGGCGCGGCTGGGGGAGGCGGAGGATGCGCGGGAGAGGAGCGAGGCGGCGCTCACCAACCTGCAGGTCGTGTTGGAGCAGTTCCAATTAGGTGAGTGTAGTGTATTGACACGCAACTAGATCAAACTGTTGGAGAAGCAGCGCGACGACGTGCAGGCGCGGCTGGGGGAGGCGGAGGATGCGCGGGAGAGGAGCGAGACGGCGCTCACCAACGTGCAGGTCGTGTTGGAGCAGTTCCAATTAGGTGAGTGTAGTGTGTTGACACGCAACCAGATCAAACTGCTGGAGAAGCAGCGCGACGACGTGCAGGCGCGGCTGGGGGAGGCGGAGGATGCGCGGGAGAGGAGCGAGACGGCGCTCACCAACGTGCAGGTCGTGTTGGAGCAGTTCCAATTAAGTGAGTGTTGACACGCAACTAGATCAAACTGCTGGAGAACAGCCTTGCCTTTTCCCAACTATATTAGGGTCGGCTTCCAGTCAAACCGGATTCAGCTGAATACCAGTATTTTACGTGGAGTGATTGCCAACCAGACCTTCACAACCCAGTAACTGGGGTAAAACGGTACTTCTTCGCAAGACTGGTGTTAGATTTTCTGGCTTCTGACTATCTGTTCCGACAAAGATTTACAAATGACAGGTCACCCATCCACGGCAAGCTTTGCTTAACCTTAAAAGGTCGAGCCGTGGGGCTGATACCATTATTTCAGTAATTCTAAAGGATGTGTACACAAAACCTGAAAAGTGGTCAACCCTTTTTAGGTTTTGTGTTCATTATGCTACACGTTGTATAATTAAATAAAAATATTCTAACGACTTATTGACTTCACCATTTGTACACTTAAAACAGCAACAAATTCTACTTCAGACAAAGAACGTGACACATACGCCGCGACGGAAAAAATCAGAAACAAGATGGAGGAACTAAAACGCGAGAACCAAGGTCTACAAACTGAGATCTCCCGACTCAACGCCAAACTCGAAGAGTCTCTGGCTGGTCTGCAAGCTGCCTCCAGGCTTGGTGACCAGGTGGAAACTAAGAGAGCTGAGATCAATGACTTGAAGGAACAAGGTATGTCGGGTAAAAATAGAACATAAAATGGGGTGTCGTTTTAGGATTGTGAAAGGGCACTTGGATGACCAAATTTGTTTTATTTACTGGCTTTTGACTGCGGCTCCGCCTGCGTGGATGTAGGTTATCGCGTAAAAAAGTAGCCTATGACCTTCTCCATACCCCAGGCGATATATCTGCCAGATTTCATGACGATTCGTTCAGCCATTTTTAGCGTGAAAGCGTAACAGACAAACAGAGTTACTATCGCGAGTAGGGATTATTGATTCACTCGCGTGTTTGATCACAATATCACCCGGTGAAAAGCGATGACGTGGTCGACGATGTAGCTCGTTTGCTTAGAAGCAACCTGTTCACTCATAACTTAAAGACCCCCAAGTTGTAGCTATCAGGAAACACGCCGGCAGGGAATTCCACTTCATAGATGTAATCGCAGTGAAAGTGTAGGCTTATGACGTCCAATTTAAGGTTGTCATGTTATGATGTGCCCTGGCACAAAATAATATTTGGTTGTTATTTTGTTTAACCAATTCAATTGAGATTTGAAGGCAGGGTTACCTATGGGGCCGTTTAGCGAAGAGTCATCATTGTCCCAGTGAGTCAAGCTTCAAAACAAGAGTGAACATCTTGTAGGCTCGCTGGCTCTTTTGAAACCCCATTCATCGCTTAGCATCGATATCGAGGTTAGAATTGGGTTCATCAATAATAAAAAATGCGAGAACGAGATGACGAATAACGCCATCTCTTTTACGCAACGGAACAATGTTTGCTATCCGTCTATTCACTTCCCTCTACGTCGATATTTCGCATTGTCAGTTTGATTTGTGTCCTTGTAGATAATAATATAATTAAAATGAAAATCCAAATGCATTTCCACAATCCGATATACTACGAATATAAACCTTAGAAAGCTTCCATAGATTAGATTTGAATGCTATAATTAGTTTGAATTTTGTGATTAAAATATTGTGTTTATGTGTCGATCTTTTAGTGATTATGAATGATTGTGTTAATTATTTTATCTTTCAATGTCAGTGCAACTCTAATAAATAGTGTAGTATCGATTTGTAATAAAAATAGATTAGATCTGACTGATTTCGTTGTAATATAAAAACGGGTACTGATTTGTGAGATTTGCAAGCATTTTGCAACCTTGAATTTGAAATCATTTTTGTGCGAAAAGCAACACATTTTTTGTTCTTAAATATTGTTCTAAGTCCTTAGTAGTTGTAAGCGCGATTGTCAAGTTTAAGTGATCGATTTTCAGGTCAGGCAGGTCAGAAAAAGTGGTATTGGGTTTTCTCTCGCCTTCTATTTTATGGCACTCAAACATAATTGATGAAATCAGGGGTATATACTTCTGGTAAACCCTTCGAAGAGTATTCAGGCTTAAAGTTATGTTATGCGTCAAATTCACAATAGCAGCCCGGACTACTTATTTGCTCCCCGTAGGTAGCAAATGGATCAGATCCTATTTTGTGGGACTTAAACCTAACCGGCGTATAAGACACCTTAGCTAAACACAGGCCTGTTGATTTAATTTTAAATTTAAAATTACACAATTGTAAAGTAGCGGACTTAAATTCAATGACACGTTTTAGTGGTTGCAAATTTTTATTTTTATTGTCTTTTTTCTATACTATCACAAATCGGTACCCATCCGAACTCATAGCCATAAAGCCGTTATAAAGACCAGCCTAACACCGTGACCCGGCCAAATATCAGCTGGTAATTCTGGGGTGATATCGCCCAGACTGCCAGTTGATATGCGGCGGGGTACGGCTCACACGTAGCACCAGACACATGTAAGTCAGTCAGTAACTTTGTTTCTATGTGTCGGCTTTGACGTGTGTCTTCAGTGTCTGTTTTTTGGCCAGTTTTTTTGTTTGTTGTTTTTTGAAGCTGTGTTTTTGGTAAGCAACATTTGAGGCTCACCCACGAAACTGCCCAATTGGGCAGGTTTCCTGACTGATTAATTTCGTTGCAACATCCAAGACAATTGGATCGTGTCTCTGGCACTCATCAACGCCACTGATAACGCTGACTTTCATAAGTTGCACGGGTTAGGAGTAGTGTGGTGGGCCAGTCCCAAAAAGAAAAGTTGGTTACTGAAATGACTTGAATGTTGCCTACTGAATACACGGCTTCAATGCTATTTTTTGCGCATAAGCGCCTCGTTCATTATACAGTTATTTAGGACTCCCGATATAATTTATATATGTATATATTTTATATACTGTAGTTATGCATAAAGCTAGAGCGATAAGTTAATTGACAGGAAAGCCGCTCTAAACAAAAAAGGTTCAAAGATGGCCGAGGCGTTTAAAAAGTAAACAAGGCAATTTTTAAAACAATTTAACCGTTTAAAACTGTCAGAAAGTAAAAATTAAAAATAGAAAGTAAATCTAGACCAAACAAAAGTTAAATAGCCAGTACGATATAATAGGGTAGATGACTAAAAAAATCTAATGAGACCGTCAGATAGATTTCCAAAAAATATTAGACACGTATTTTTTCTGTTTTCACGTAAACAAAAAATGAAAAAGATACAGTACGTTGAAAACGTTTGTGATGTCACTAGTATGTACACTTTTTACGTACACGTGACCTCACCAGCCCCCACTCCTGATCATTTTTGCGTTTTCTCTTCGTATTTTTTTATGGATTTGATAAAGCAAACAATACGTGTAATCTAGCTGACGGACTAAATAGAACCATATATTTTTTAACCAGGAATCATCCCTATTGTATTTGATTCCAATCTAAACCTTAATAATTATAATTGTGTACCATCGTTGTATGCTAAAAATAAATGCAGCTTACCAACAACCAAGAACCAGCGCTTCCGCCAACTTCGGTTTAATCTCATTTGGTAACTGTGAGGTTTTTGAACGCAGCGGCCGCCGTCACCTGTCACCGTGACAGACGTCACTTTGACACCTGTCACTTTAACAGATGGTAATGGCGGGCTCGCGATACTCAGATTACCATATGGGGTTTGACTGAGGGTATCGGCTTCACGTCGTGTCGTCTATGTGTTTTCACCATTTTATTTTGCGCTTTGTTTATGAGATTTTTTGTGAATGTTTTTTTTTTGGGATTGAGACTCTCAGTGTTGCCATATATAAGTAATCTGCTGAAACAAATTTTTCCTTATTATTTAAAATTGTGATCTGCATTGAGAATTTGGAGTTAGAACGTGTTAAACCCAACTTTAAAGTTAAAGTTTGACAGGTTTTCAAACGAAAGTAGAGTTCGATTTTAATTCAGAAATCGCTGTTGAAACTATACTTGAACATAGTCTGGGAGTCTCAAATCCAACTGCATTATATTTTCATGAAGCACATGCAAGTTAACGTTTTGCAGCACCTTGTCGTATGAGTGTTATGTGACTGTTGTTTTGTTTTTGTTTCAACTTGTTTTGGATACAGATTTAAAATAAGGTCTTTTTTTTAATAGCATGAATGTATTTGAAACATCATTCTCATTCAACTTCAAATAATTGATCAAGATGAAATGATTTTGAATATGTTTAACTCTAACAGCTCTATTCATATCTTTTTAATGATCAATGATTAGCAGATTTTGAACCTAATTTTCTATAAGTAGAAATAATTTAAATGTTGAATCTGTTTATTAGTATTACAACTAAGCAATTATGGTCAAAATATTTTTATGAATAAGCCTGTAATCTACTACATTAAGTGTTTTTGGTACAACCAAGCATGTTAATTTCTTCAGTTCTATATTATTACCTAAAACTGTCCAAAGCAAGTTTCATTTTTCTTTTATTTTGAATGCTCCGAGTTAAGTAGAACGTAGAAGATCACCGTTATCGCCACATTGCCTTTGAGTATTACTTCAGGTACTGGTGAAATCAATAAAAGAGAAACGGTAATCGCTCATCACTTTAGTTTTCAACAAATCTCCCAGCTTGAAATTCACTAAAATATCGGTCCAAAGAAAAAAATCGAAAAGACATGCCTAAAGGGTATTACCAGATCCCGGCGTTCATCAACGTTTCAGTCCGTCAACAGCCTGAATGGCTAAAACAAGCTATGTTATTGCAATTGTTGATACTGAATGTTTATTCGCATATTTTCTATTCACAACACAGAGAATTGGAAGTATACATCATCATCATCACATCATCATATCAGCCGAAAGACGTCCACTGCTGGACATAGGCCTCCCCGCGCGTGTCGCCACAACAACCGGTCCTGTGCGTCTCGCATCCATCGGTTACCCGCGACCCTCACCAGGTCATCGGTCCACCTTGTGGAAGTATACGGCACTTGTAAACAAATTACCGTTTATATTGACGATATGCTGATGCATACTGGACAACAGTGATTCTCATGATTTAGGACTAATAAAGAGGCTAGTTATGTATGTGTGTGTTGCTAGTCTTTATCAATAATTTTGTCCAACAGTGGACTAAAATAACCCCAACATCACTGATGACCGATATTTTAGTGTTAATTTGCTTCCATAAAACTTGTAAAGAGATCTTAAAAAGGTGTCTGAGCGGTTTCCGGGACCCTACCCAGTGGCTGAATAATACTTTGAGGTCGTGTGCGCATACGCAACGAAGCGCCGAACGAAGATGTGCTAGATGCATGGTAAGATTAGAATAGTTTCTTTCTTGATGATTTTTATATTGTATGTAACTGAAATCTTTATAATTTACATGCGTGTTTTTTTACTTTAGTCTCTGTTTGGACTAATCATAATTCTCATGACAAATACTCATAATTATAATGTCCCGATTACGTAGCAATATGGACAAACTGGAATTGTTATCGATGTTTGTATGCATGTGCATCATTCCTTGACTGTATTTTCCCCTTTATTTCGTGGCCATATTAGAAGTAAAAGACTCCGGAACCATAAAATAACATTTATCCACGGATCTATCGCGAAACAAATATATTTTTCGTCACGACATAATTTTCTTTTGAATAACATGTATAGTCAACTACTACATGTAATCCTTCACTGCTCACTCAGTTCGGACTCTGCAAACATCTGTGGCGGCGGCTGAAGAGCGGTACTACAACGCGATATCCAACCAGCAAGATAAGGTTGATAAGAACCTGGTGAAGAACCTCGTCATCAACTATGTGATGACGGCGGGCGGGAATAGTACTAACAAGTAAGGAATTATTTTGTACTAGCTTCTACCAGCGGCTTCGCCCGCGTGAAAATCGGAAATAGGGAGGTTTCTTGATTTGTATTGTAACTACACCTACTCTACACCTACCTACACCTACTCTACACCTACCCTACACCTACCCTACACCTACCCTACACCTACCCTACACCTACCCTACACCTACCCTACACCTACGCTACACCTACACTACACCTACGCTACACCTACACTACACCTACCCTACACCTACCCTGCACCTACCCTACACCTACCCTACACCTATCCTAACCAGCCCAAAAAATACTATGACATGTTTCTTGTTTCCTGGTACTTGATGTTTTTGGTCTCCTGGTACTTGTAAATCTGTAGTACTAAGGCAGCAGCGGCTCTGAATTTCCACTTCCTCCTCAGTCTTCATTGATCCATGCCACTTACCGGGATAAAAAGTAGCATATGTCTCATTCCAGGATATGAACTACATGTGTGCCAAATTTCATCCAAATCCCTTCAGCCGTTTTTGCCTGATTGAAACACAAACATACAAACATACAAACATTCACATTTATAATATTAGTAGGATTTGTAATATTTCAAATGTATTTTAGCTTATAGTCGCCGAGGTACATTTAATTTTGGCACCTTTTTGTGGTTATTTGTTACTCAGGTTGGATTATACGTATGCCTTTGTCCAGCGTCTCTCCATAATGTTCTGCTCTTTCAATCCAAGGCATATACAATAGATAATCGTCTAATGGGGGCCCCTGCGAGATGGCTTCGTCTTGAACATTTCTTGGGGTCCTGGTGGTACCACCAGGACCACAAATGTTTTATATAGCGTTTTTCACCATCTTATACGTGCCTGCAGTGACGCCTTCTAGCCGTGTCTACAGTTGCTTGCACTTAAATAAACAATCAAAGATTAGCAGAATCAGTATCAGTTTTCGTATTTCTTGTGTTAGGTATCTGCCTCAACAAGAAAACTAACAAAAAGCCCACTCTCCCCAGAACACAGGTCCTCCGCGTCCTGTCCACAGTCCTGGACTTCAACCAGCAAGAGTGCGAGCGGCTCGGCCTGGCCCGCTCCAGCACCGCGCCCGACAGCCTGGCGGCGGAGTTCGTGAGGTTCCTGCAGAACGAGTCGCGGCCCAGGGCGCCGCTGCCCAACATGATGACCCTGGCGCAGGGGAACGGGAGCAGGAGCGCTACGCCTACTTCCAGGAAGAATTCTAGTATAGGTAAGGGCTGATGTGACTGTAAAAATATCTAAGTAAAATCACTGGAAGAATCTGGTTCTGCTTTGCAAAGTTGCCGATAGTATAGTTATCATCGCGACTCTTTTTCGATACTTCTCAAAGTGATTTTTTTTTTATTATTATTGATAGGCACGCGCTTGACCATGATGTGTTGTATAATGCTGATTCTTCAAAAATGCTCACTGTCTCCGATCTAACTCTTTATATGTTCATATAATCGCTAGTTGTTGTGGTCCCCATGACCCCATGACAAATAACCCGTGATATGAGAAGTCAACCAAGTTAAATACAAAATAAATTGACCGATATATTCCATCTCTTGCAGGTCCACCACCAAACCTTTCAAAAACAGGTCACAGTCGCACTGCATCAAACAGTTCGAACAACCTTCTGTTCCAAAAC
This sequence comes from Melanchra persicariae, assembly GCA_947386135.1. Taxonomy (NCBI): domain Eukaryota; kingdom Metazoa; phylum Arthropoda; class Insecta; order Lepidoptera; family Noctuidae; genus Melanchra; species Melanchra persicariae. Next base: position 13,333,578 of record OX376668.1, read on the forward strand.
ATAGACGCCATAGAAACCTCCTCCCAACTGTCGACAGAGTCCGGCAGAGAGCCCAGAGTGGTCTCTGCCAGTCTAGACACCGGTGTCAACCAGACCAGGAACACGGAGGGCGCCATTTTGAAGTCTGTTTTAAAAGACATGTGATTTTTACTACAAGTTTTTAAGGATAACCCGAACGAGTTTTGTTATGGTTAGAAACTTTGATGAGTCCAAAAAGGAATGACGGCGCTATGTAATCACTATGTAACAGAGAGAGATAGATATAATCATGTAAAATATATCTTAAAATTAAATACCTATATTAAGTGTTCAAGATAGATAGAGAGACAAACTCTATGCTTTCTACACGTTGAAAAGAGACAAACATAACTTGACAGCTAGCAGATACTTTAAAGGTGAACGCACATTTATCCGGGCCGAAAGTATCGACCGCGCCAAGTAATCGTTTCTATTTCCTTTACGCACTGTTATTACATGTAAATTGTGAGGTTCTTGACGAGGTTTTTCTGTCAGTGCTTTGTTAATGGAAGATAGAGAAAGAGAAATACGTCAAAGGGAAAAATTAAATTAGAATCACTCATTTTTTAAAACAACTCGCACGTTACTCTGTCGTACGCAATACGCAACTGATAATGCGAACGCATCGGTCGAGTCGACCGCATAAGTCGCTCCGAAGCCGATGACGTCATCCGAATTCGTCCAGGATTTCTGGGGTTCTTCCAGATTCGTACGTGGCAAGTGTGCGAGGTTTCATAATATACAGAATTCTAAAATTCGTCGTTCCATGCATTCGATGCGTTCGGCTCTGTGTGCGTTCAGCTTTAAGTGTCGATGGAAAATGGCAGCTTGACAGCTACCAGTCATATTTTACTGTCAGAGAAATAGTCGCTTGACAGTTTCTATAGACAATTTTAACTGTCAAAGAAAAGTAGACAGCTACCACTGACAATTAACTAAAAGTATCAAAAACATTTCCTGTCATATTTTGGACTCTTATTAAAGTTTCTACTTCCGTATGTATTAAATAAATAAATAAATAATTGGCTCCATACTGTTGAGCGAAGAGTTATGAATGCTATGATACTGAATTCCGTATAATATACTCATTCATTTATTTATTATTATTCTTATTCCGTCTAAATTAATGAATTGATAGCATTTTTTTATTCAATTTATATGTATTATTGTTTAGTTAAATATGTAATAGTCTCGGATTTTAGCACCGTTCACATCCGTTGAACATTTAAAGATTGTTAGCCGATGAAATGATCTGAGAATTCCGTAAATCCGTTAAAATTAACCCCTAGAACGGATATCTAAAATAAATTGGCGAAAGATTTATTTATATACTTGCTTAAACTATATTCAGGTAATAAGAAAACTGCCAAAATTATTTAATCCAAAGTTACGACGGGTATGAAATATTTTATTTTATATCGTATTGACATATTATGTATGTTTCCATTACTGCAGATACCTGAGCTAAACACTAGATAATGATTCAGGCAGTCAGAAAAAGTAGGTTCTAGCTGATAAAGGGTTCTACCAAATAAGCAATATTGCTTAACTTTAAGGTCCAGATGAAGAGCTAATAAAAAAATGGTAATAATAATTATTATGTGTAGGTCGGAATTGCCACTTTCTGAAATATCCAGTAATTACGGATTGTCCAATTTTAATTTACCTATTCCTCGAAAACCCAATTCCCTATTCTCTGGAATCCTAATTCCCTGTTCTCTGGAATCCCAATTCCCTGTTCTCTGGAATCCTAATTTGCTAACTGCCTAATCCCAATACTAACCAATTTTTAGAGTCCAACTCCCATAACACTCAAAATGTTAGGATCCCAATTTCCATACTAACCAATTCCGTGTCCAATTCTAATTCCCTTAATGTCTCGAACTAATTCCTGTAGTGTCCAATCTAGTTCCATTAAATGTCTAGTGCCCAGACTAACCAATCCCTGTAGAGTCCAATTCCTGACTTTCACGTCAAACTAGATCATTTCTGGTGTTAGCTCAATTTTGTACCTTAACAAATAATAATTAAAGATCAACCTTGATGGAACCCAAATAATTAATTAAAAATCCTTATTTTGACTGCCTTTCTACATTATCGTATAAAACACAAACGCATTAAAAATAAGCATTTATGTGTGCATAAAATGTTCAAAAGTCATTATTATGTTGTTTTCATTAAATTTCAGTAGCTTTAGTGACTCTATAGTTATTTTGGTGCCTTACTGTCGTTTAGCTGGCGACCTGGGATATAAAAACATAATGATATTGAATACTAGACTTTATAATCAGCAACATAAAGTGAAAAAGAGCTCGAAAATCTTTTTGATCCGTCAGTGTTAATACGACTTTGTACACTATGCGTCTAAAGATAAAGTGTATTATTCCATGTCAACAGATAATCATTTGTTGTGCGCCAAGCCTATACAATCGATCAATAGATTCAGTCACTCGATTGTGTCGTACGATTTTGATTCCACTGTCGTTTACAATAAGATCTATAATGCGAAGCCCCGAAGTTACTGAATTTATCGTACGATGTCGTTGATTGATGTAATAGCTTAACTGTTACCGGAAAATGGCAAAAACCGTAAGATTGTAAAAAAGTCGCTTAAAATTGTAAAAAAACGCGTAAAATTGTAAAAAAAAATCTAAATAAGACTTAATGGAAACTATTGAATGTGGATGGGATTTTTTTTTACGAAACGATTTTTTCATAATTTATCGAGAAATTATGATCTTATCAAGATTTATTACAATTTTATGCAATTTTCCGGTGACATATCTACCGGCATTATTATGCAAGAAGTGTACGGGAGATGAAGTGCAGCGATCCAAAAAAAATAAGGGGCTATCGCGTTTGTATTTACTTTTAGAGGTACTAGTGTACAGTGAGGTCTTCAAAGTCACTGTGTGTACTTTTACTGCGAGTATGTAAAAAAAATCCAAAACCAATAATTATGAGAGAATAAAATGCGGTTCTACCAGTCATTACTTAGAGTACCTAGAGATACTTTTCTTATTTTCGTCCAGAGCAAAGTGGGACTGCGCAACAATTCGTCATATTGAAGTAGGTACACTTATGAAATTACAAATATAATTTTATTTCATAACTTTACCATCTCGCCCGTAATAACAACTTAAGGTGGAAGCGCCAGGGTAGCCCGCGAAATTCAAATTTTCTTACGTTTTTTGCAATTTACAGGTCAGTGTCAGGTTGTATCTTGGTCAAAATTTGATTCGCGGCCGTAGCAAGTATGTATTTATATAATTATAATTATTAAAATTATCAATTCTAACTGAGAGAGTGGTACTGATGATTTTAATAATTACAGTTCTGTAAATACGTACTTGCTACGGCCGCGAATCATGTTTGGACCAACATACAAACTGATACTGACCTGCAAATTGCAAAAACGTGAGAAAATTTGAATTTCGCGGGCTACCCTGGCGCTTTCACCTTAAGGACTAAAGGACCTTACAACAGTAGCTCCATCTGGTGAGCACAAAAACAGTAGCCTTCTTTGGGAAAAGAGCAAGAGGATGATAATATAGTGAAATGTAAAAAATACATAAGTCGCATAATTATACAGAACCTCCTCCTTTTTTAAAGCAGGTTAATTTTCGATATCCTACGGTCGAGCCAGCTATAAGCTTAATAATTAAGTTGTATAGAATTGTACATTGTGTAATTATGAAAATTATAATACTTTTCCTATTCAGTTCAATTTTAATTGTGATCTAATGATTGATTTATATAAAATTATTGTATTTGTATTAGTATTCTATAGATTTTTTCACTTTGGTACAAATATATTGGTGTTGAATTCGATATATTGAAATTAATTTGATTAAATTGACGAACTTCTTATTGATTTACAATACACAATCAAATTATTGGCCAATAATTCTTGACATGTTTATTTTTATGATAAAATGCATGCAAATTTCATTTTTTATTAACGCAATAAAACAAAGCAATAATAAATACACCGATATTTTTGTACTTAACTAAGTATTTAGCGTTACAAAAATTTTGTAAATTTTAATTTGTGAATAAATACATAAACTATTAACTAATATACTTAACAATGTACAGTCACAAACATAAATACCTGACACTTACATAAAATTAGTAAGCAATTATCTCTTTAAAAGATTTCTAGGTAGTTAAGTTTTATCGTAACACCAATCTACTAACACTAGGAGATAATCGCTTTTGTATTTTGCACAATTGTCACATATTTATGCTTGTAACTGTACTACAGTACCCAGCCGTTAATATGGCACTTATTCGAGGATCGGGTCACTGGGAGAACTTTCATCATGCGTTTCTGTGTTTCCTTTTAGCAACAACCTCTATTTCCCTCTCCCTCTCTTTAAGTCAAGAGTGAATAGGTAACTTCTAGGAAAGTGTGCTCCATCGTAACCACATCTTTGCTTACCATCAGGTGACATAGTGGTCAAAAGCGAGCCTATCAATTAATATTAAAATCGGCTGTGTAGTCGTCTCTTTCACTCATACCGGTGTGTCCCTTTCTAACACCTGATGTGTCATATCAACGGCCGCGGACTGTTGCATCGTCCTGCGCAGTGGGTAGCTGCCACCATTGTATTCCTTACATAACGAGGTATTAAATGAATGATTGAAATAAATTGCATACGTTTTATTTAAACACATATCCCTGAACAAAAACTGTCCAAATCCTAGTCGGACTCGTTCACGTAGAGCTTCGACTACCGAGAATTGTGTTCCCCCATACAAGACCCATACAAGAAACACAAAATTGGGTGAAAATCCTTTATGGATGTCCTCCGCCCGGTGGTGAACGGAGGGGTCTGTCAGACTCCTACTGACTAAAACCACCTCGTGTTTTCTTCCACACTTGTACCGGGCTACGGGAGCACTTGGGGATCTTCAACGCAGCTCCCGACTGGCCCACTTGTCAAGCTGGGCTCGGCGGCTAAGAGTGGCGCGCGTGGAAAAATCGCGTCACCATGGCACGGCAGGTTGCGCTACGGCATCCCTCGGCATTCCGCGACGTCGCGCGGCATTTCGCGGCATGCCGTGGCATCCCGCGGCATTCCATCTACGCGCTCCGACCGGACCACATTAACCGAAATGACCGCTGCGCAAGTTTCAACCATATTTCAACTGACTTAGCAATCATAATTCAAGGTGACCCATTACATCTCGCGGGATGCAATGGCGCGCCGCGGCATCCCGTGGAATGGGGTTGTTCCCGTTCATCCACACCCCGTCGTCCGCACTGTGGACGACTGGGAAAGGTGCGTTCTGTTCGTTCACAGTGTAGACGAACAGAACGCAACATTCCCAGTCGTCCGCACCTCGTTTCATGTCTAGTTTAAGAGTCAGTGTAAAGAAATGTTAAATTAAATAAATGATTTAACGGTTTAATTAATTTAAAAACAACATAACTAATAAGTTTTTTTATTTAAAATCATCAAATGTTAAAATAATTAACAACAATTCTAGTTTTTATCACAGATCAACATAATTTACAATAATTAAAAGGCAATATTTTAACTAATATTTTTTTGGTATTATATAAACATTTTAAAGTATATAATAACAACATAATATGTACTAAGTAGTGTTTAAATTCAACAGTATTTTTTATCACAGATCATCTTATTTTACAATAATTAAGGGCAACAACAGAGTAATTTGTATCACAGATCAACTTAATTTTGCAATATTTTTTTCTTTATTAACTTTTAGACTAGACGTGAGATGACGGGGTGTGGACGACTGGGAATAATGCGTTCTGTTTGTCCACAGTGTAGACGAACAGAACGCAACATTCCCAGTCGTCCGCAGTGTGGACGAGCGGGAATGACTCCAAAGCGACATGCCGCGGCGCGTCGCGGCATCGTGGTAGGTATCGAAATAAAGTATCATGAATTCTAAACTCATTGACATAAGATTCAAAATAACTTGATTAGTAATAAAATCCTTTGGCATGACACGCCGTGCCGTGCAGTGAGCGCCGGCCCTAACTAACCTTACCCAACCTCCTAATCTCAGGAGGCAAAAATAATCAAAACAAAACACTCTGTAAAGATGACAATTGTCTAGGTCCACCTAGTACGGACTGACCTGAACTGATGGACGGAGGCTTAGTTCGGGTACGGAACCCTAAAAAGATAACGCTCGTGCTTTGCTCGGGGTGAGGGGCGCAACAGAAGCGCTGATCCTGTGGCATCAGCAGCGAAAATGGCTGGGTTATTTATAACGTATGTTCGTGCGGAGTACATACTAAATCTTTGCGGGCGAAATGCTAGTGATATATAAGAATATGTAGTTTAGTTAGGTACTTCTTCTTCTTTTTCTTTTCGTGTCGATTGACTCATATCAAATTTTGTCTGAGCAGTATTGAGCAACTTGTACAGCTCTATCATTGGCCTCGTTCAAATCTTGGATGGTGCAGGTGGTTGTGCACGAGGGGCAATTAAGAAGGTGATGCATGTCCTGTGATGGTGCTCCGCACTGGCACTGCGTTTAGGATGGGTGAAGAATGCTCCATTTGGCCAGATTATTTTTACAGCGGCCAATCTGGGTCCGCAGTCGGTACTTATATATGCATACCTAATGCTTAAAATTAAAATATGAGTGACTAGACTTTCATTATTAATAACATAACGAATTCCTGTTTGCGAATCGCTTTGATAAGGTCAAAACATAGTGGGCAGCAGTTGATAAAAAATAAATAAGAAGTTTTGATAATACCTACGTACCTACTCTACGTTTTTTTTTATTTCACTAGCTTTTGCTTGCGCCCACGCAAGTATTAGTAAAATTATTTGCAAAAAAGGCTATTCTTAACCGTCTCCATTCCCAACTATATCAGTACCAAAATTCGTCTGTCTGTCTGTCTGTTTTTTAATTGCTTTTTTATCATGGCTTAACTGCGTCCGTGGGTGGTGGAGTGGTTTAGGCCTTTGCCCTGTGACCCGGTGGTCGTGGGTTAGATTCCCACGGGAAGCATACTTTGTAAAGTTGTTTCCAATTTGGCTAGGACATTGCAGGCTTGAGTCACCTGATTGTCTGAGAAAAAGAATATGATTCCGTGCTTCGGAAGGCACGTATAAGCCGGTGGTCCCGGCTGCCAAATGGCGGTCGTCAAACCATGTCAGAGGCCTTTGAGGCGGTTTAGAAACTCTGACACTAGGGTGTGTGGGGTCGTTAGACCTTACTGCCCACAAGACAAAGAAGAAGAAGAAGATACTGTGCGTGACCCGACACGCACTTGGCTGGTTTTCAGGAGTTGCAGTGGGATTAAAATTACTCTCTGTGAAGTCGGTCGCCCATGTCTGAAGATCGTGGTCAGCATCAGGGTTTCATCTGGAGCGGATGACCTGCGTTCACCGGTTTTTGTCCAGCGCGTCTCTTACGACTGTGTGGAATTTGGAGGACAACGAGTCATTCAATGAATCGGTCCATCTTGTTGGTGAATGCGCGTTCTTTGTCATAACCGTTCTCAAACCACAACAAGTTTTTGCGAATTCTCGTCGCCTCTGCGCGCCGAAATATGAATGAATGCGTTGTTGGCATATCGTCGTTTTTCTTCGGAGCTGTTTCAGGTCAGGATTGACGCATTGATGCGTTTTGCAGTCCAAGGAATTCATAGCATTCGTATCCAGCACGACATCTCGATACATCAATACTTTGTCTTTCACGGACCAGGATTGTCCCCGTTTCTACTCCATAAAGGATGATAGGGAATTCCAGGCTTTGTATCAATTCGATCTCGGTTTCCTCTTTTCTTTTAGATGAGTTTTACTAGGCTACAGAATAGGGGCTATTATCATTTGTCAAAATAATTGAATAATAATGAATCATTTCCATGATGTCAAAGATGGCCGCGACAACGATGTCGCTTCGATAAACGTGATGTGATTTAAAGTATTTAAGAGCGGTTACACACTGCATCGATCTGAATCCGTGAACATACGTATGTAAAAAACTCGGATAAAATACGTATCTAGTCTTAAAAACTCGGACCAAATTCGAATATTGCTTACGCACTAATCTGTGGCCTTAGTGCGAGTTTTTTAACGTTCTCGATCGCGTTAGCGTATACGTCAAGTTGTAAAATAAATACAGCGCCTTCTGATGACACTGACGGACAACCTGTTTTTTTCTATACAATTTGACATACGCGAACGTTTACGTTAACGCGATCGAGTACGTTAAAAAACTCACACTACGCCCTCCAATCACTGATCCAAATCCAAGCTATTCAGGGCCATCTTTGAATATGTCCGATTTGAATCCGAGGTTATGCGAAAGCGTTCATACAAACAGTACTACGGGTACTGCTGTCCGCCAATATTTCTTCCGAATTGTGGTGACTCGCATCCATCGGTTACCCGCGACCCTCACCAGGTCATCGGTTCACCTCCGCTTCCCACAAGGTGGACCGATTCCAACGCTGCGTCTTCCGGTACGCGGTCGCCACTCCAAAACTTTTCGGCCACATCGACCATCTGTTCTGCGAGCAATGTGCCCTGCCCACTGCCACTTCAATTTGTTGTGGCGACACTTGGGGGAGGCCTATGTCCAGCAGTGGACGTCTTCGGCTGATATGATGATGATGATGATGATGATGTGGTGACTCAGGTGACGGAGAGAAATCGGATGGCAGAAGTCGGATCTAGTGCGTAAACTATCGTACAAATAGTTATATTAAATAGGTATTGAACCTTATGCCCGCCCCCAATGATAATTGTAATACACTGGTGGACAAAAAAATTTGGCCACCGCAATTTTTGTGATTGATTTTTAAATTACGTTCGGTCTAAAATTCGTTTTAAATTATACGTTCTTGAACCTTGATTTGCAATATTAGTAGAGGGGATATTAATAAAATTATCAGCCGTAATTGTGTCAAATGTTACATTATCAATTTTTGTTAGGTTAGCACCACTTTTTTATTCATTTGTGTTTAATGTTCTATCGCTAGGCCGCTGGAACTAAAACTGTCGTTAAATTTGGATAGTAAATTATCTACAGCTATATTCAACATGTGAACCCACATATTGGCCCAGCAGAAACTTCTAAAATACCGGATCTGCTTGATTTCTTCGTAATGAAAGGTATTTTTTCTAGACACTATAACTAAATGTAAGTTCTGTTACAACAATTCGTCGGACCACACGCCAATACTGCTGACCCTCTGCACAAAAATTATAGAACACGAAATTTCAGACAGACTGTATAACACACACACAGACACACATTCACAGAATACATTGACGAGAAAAAAAAATGCTCTCAAGACGCCTCATGAAATTTAACCGCTCCAGCCCTGACATGTGAAAATTCCCAAATAAAAAATAAATCTTGTGTAATTGGTAAATAAATATTAAATACGCGATTAATTCGGCGCACACCGGTGTGTTGCCGGTGCTTGAGCGGTATACATTACAAACCTCATACAGAAGGCCTACTGGAAGAGTACCTACACCCTTACTAGACCCTAAAAAGCGGTTACTTATCCGCTTTTTAGGGTCTAGTTAGGGTGTACTCTTCCAGCAGGCCTTCTGTATCCTCTTAAAATAAAAAATAAAACAGTCTTAGAAAGGCAGAGGCTGCTCCGTGTCTGGCAACTGAGCAGACCTACTTTCATCAATAAAACGAAGTTTACAAGCAAGCGACACGTCTTAGAAAAATGCTAAAGCTTTAGCAAAATAAGATTCTTGAGGGTCAACTGGAATCGCTCACACCTACTGCAGCCACTGATTACTTACTCATTGTGGAAATTTACAAAGTCGTATGACAGACCACAGATAGCAAAACCCCCATTGAGATACAACAATGGCTGGGCCTGTACCTATGTACATCACAAGAAAAGGCAAACTTTTTCGCAGAACATTTATCGAATGTGTTCAGCCCATATCACATCAGTGACACAGATTCCGAGATAGAAGTTGAATCTTTTCTAATCCAGCCTTTTGTATAATATTGTATATTGTTGTTATTGTTGTTGTGTATTGTTGTATTGTTGCCCTGTGCGATAAGACCGCCCATTGTACACTTGTTTTTATAAACTTTTTACCTGTGATTGATGTGAGGTGTACAATAAAGTATATGACGGCGCGCAGCTAAATTAAAAGTAAATCCAAGATTTAAGATGAGATACTGATTGTGTTATTTGGTTGAATAGTAATTATTGTTAAAATTAAAATGGTGATTTATTTCAATTGGTCGAATATAAATGGCGATTTATAAAATATGAGCGGGTAACCCCGAATAGGGTAGCAAGTTTGCGTCTACGCCGTGACAGCTGGCATTCTTTTGACAGACAGCGTACGAAGTGCACGCGTGCTAACCTATTGGCTCGTAATCTAGTTTCATCTTGTGTTTTACCGTTTATTTTGTTTACAAATATAATCTTCCACACTTGTACCGGGCTACGGGAGCACTTAGGGATCTTCAACGCAGCTCCCGACTGGCCCACTTGTCAAGCTGGGCTCGGCGGCTAAGAGTGGCGCGCGTGGAAAAATCGCGTCACCATGGCACGGCAGGTTGCGCTACGGCATCCCTCGGCATTCCGCGACGTCGCGCGGCATTTCGCGGCATGCCGTGGCATCCCGCGGCATTCCATCTACGCGCTCCGACCGGTCCACATTAACCGAAATGACCGCTGCGCAAGTTTCAACCATATTTCAACTGACTTAGCAATCATAATTCAAGGTGACCCATTACATCTCGCAGGATGCAATGGCGCACCGCGGCATCCTGTGGAATGGGGTTGTTCCCGTTCGTCCACACCCCGTCGTCCGCACTGTGGACGACTGGGAAAGGTGCGTTCTGTTCGTTCACAGTGTAGACGAACAGAACGCAACATTCCCAGTCGTCCGCACCTCGTTTCATGTCTAGTTTAAGAGTCAGTGTAAAGAAATGTTAAATTAAATAAATGATTTAACGGTTTAATTACTGGCCTGTTGGTCTAGTGGTTAGTGACCCTGACTGCAAAGCCGGAGGTCGTGGGTTCGATTCCCACCCAGGACAAACTTTGTGTGATGAGCATTATTGTTTGTTCTGTGTCTGGGTGTAATTTATCTATAATTATGTATGTATTTATAAATTATATAAGTATGTATATCAGTTGTCTGGTTACCATAACACAAGCTCTGCTTAGCTTGGGATCAGATGGCCGTGTGTGAGTTGTCCCAAGATATTATTATTTATTATTAATTAATTTAAAAACAACATAACTAATAAGTTTTTTTATTTAAAATCATCAAATGTTAATTAACAACAATTCTAGTTTTTATCACAGATCAACATAATTTACAATAATTAAAAGGCAATAATTTAACTAATATTTTTTTGGTATTATGTAAACATTTTAAAGTATATAATAACAACATAATATGTACTAAGTAGTGTTTAAATTCAACAGTATTTTTTATCACAGATCATCTTATTTTACAATAATTAAGGGCAACAACAGAGTAATTTGTATCACAGATCAACTTAATTTACAATAATTTTTTCTTTATTAACTCTTAGACTAGACGTGAGATGACGGGGTGTGGACGACTGAGAATAATGCGTTCTGTTCGTCCACAGTGTAGACGAACAGAACGCAACATTCCCAGCCGTCCGCAGTGTGGACGAGCGGGAATGACTCCAAAGCGACATGCCGCGGCGCGTCGCGGCATCGTGGTAGGTATCGAAATAAAGTATCATGAATTCTAAACTCATTGACATAAGATTCAAAATAACTTGATTAGTAATAAAATCCTTTGGCATGACACGCCGTGCCGTGCAGTGAGCGCCGGCCCTAACTAACCTTACCCAACCTCCTAATCTCAGGAGGCAAAAATAATCAAAACAAAACACTCTGTAAAAATGACAATTGTCTAGGTCCACCTAGTACGGACTGACCTGAACTGATGGACGGAGGCTTAGTTCGGGTACGGAACCCTAAAAGGATAACGCTCGTGCTTTGCTCGGGGTGAGGGGCGCAACAGAAGCGCTGATCCTGTGGTATCAGCAGCGAAAATGGCTGGGTTATTTATAACTACGTTCGTGGAGTACATACCAAATCTTCGCGGGCGAAGTGCTAGTGATATATAAGAATATGTAGTTTAGTTAGGTACTTCTTCTTCTTTTTCTTTTCGTGTCGATTGACTCATATCAAATTTTGTCTGAGCAGTATTGAGCAACTTGTACAGCTCTATCATTGGCCTCGTTCAAATCTTGGATGGTGCAGGTGGTTGTGCACGAGGGGCAATTAAGAAGGTGATGCATGTCCTGTGATGGTGCTCCGCACTGGCACTGCGTTTAGGATGGGTGAAGAATGCTCCATTTGGCCAGATTATTTTTACAGCGGCCAATCTGGGTCCGCAGTCGGTACTTATATATGCATACCTAATGCTTAAAATTAAAATATGAGTGACTAGACTTTCATTATTAATAACATAACGAATTCCTGTTTGCGAATCGCTTTGATAAGGTCAAAACATAGTGGGCAGCAGTTGATAAAAAATAAATAAGAAGTTTTGATAATACCTACGTACCTACTCTACGTTTTTTTTATTTCACTAGCTTTTGCTTGCGCCCACGCAAGTATTAGTAAAATTATTTGCAAAAAAGGCTATTCTTAACCGTCTCCATTCCCAACTATATCAGTACCAAAATTCGTCTGTCTGTCTGTCTGTTTTTTAATTGCTTTTTTATCATGGCTTAACTGCGTCCGTGGGTGGTGGAGTGGTTTAGGCCTTTGCCCTGTGACCCGGTGGTCGTGGGTTAGATTCCCACGGGAAGCATACTTTGTAAAGTTGTTTCCAATTTGGCTAGGACATTGCAGGCTTGAGTCACCTGATTGTCTGAGAAAAAGAATATGATTCCGTGCTTCGGAAGGCACGTATAAGCCGGTGGTCCCGGCTGCCAAATGGCGGTCGTCAAACCATGTCAGAGGCCTTTGAGGCGGTTTAGAAACTCTGACACTAGGGTGTGTGGGGTCGTTAGACCTTACTGCCCACAAGACAAAGAAGAAGAAGAAGATACTGTGCGTGACCCGACACGCACTTGGCTGGTTTTCAGGAGTTGCAGTGGGATTAAAATTACTCTCTGTGAAGTCGGTCGCCCATGTCTGAAGATCGTGGTCAGCATCAGGGTTTCATCTGGAGCGGATGACCTGCGTTCACCGGTTTTTGTCCAGCGCGTCTCTTACGACTGTGTGGAATTTGGAGGACAACGAGTCATTCAATGAATCGGTCCATCTTGTTGGTGAATGCGCGTTCTTTGTCATAACCGTTCTCAAACCACAACAAGTTTTTGCGAATTCTCGTCGCCTCTGCGCGCCGAAATATGAATGAATGCGTTGTTGGCATATCGTCGTTTTTCTTCGGAGCTGTTTCAGGTCAGGATTGACGCATTGATGCGTTTTGCAGTCCAAGGAATTCATAGCATTCGTATCCAGCACGACATCTCGATACATCAATACTTTGTCTTTCACGGACCAGGATTGTCCCCGTTTCTACTCCATAAAGGATGATAGGGAATTCCAGGCTTTGTATCAATTCGATCTCGGTTTCCTCTTTTCTTTTAGATGAGTTTTACTAGGCTACAGAATAGGGGCTATTATCATTTGTCAAAATAATTGAATAATAATGAATCATTTCCATGATGTCAAAGATGGCCGCGACAACGATGTCGCTTCGATAAACGTGATGTGATTTAAAGTATTTAAGAGCGGTTACACACTGCATCGATCTGAATCCGTGAACATACGTATGTAAAAAACTCGGATAAAATACGTATCTAGTCTTAAAAACTCGGACCAAATTCGAATATTGCTTACGCACTAATCTGTGGCCTTAGTGCGAGTTTTTTAACGTTCTCGATCGCGTTAGCGTATACGTCAAGTTGTAAAATAAATACAGCGCCTTCTGATGACACTGACGGACAACCTGTTTTTTTCTATACAATTTGACATACGCGAACGTTTACGTTAACGCGATCGAGTACGTTAAAAAACTCACACTACGCCCTCCAATCACTGATCCAAATCCAAGCTATTCAGGGCCATCTTTGAATATGTCCGATTTGAATCCGAGGTTATGCGAAAGCGTTCATACAAACAGTACTACGGGTACTGCTGTCCGCCAATATTTCTTCCGAATTGTGGTGACTCGCATCCATCGGTTACCCGCGACCCTCACCAGGTCATCGGTTCACCTCCGCTTCCCACAAGGTGGACCGATTCCAACGCTGCGTCTTCCGGTACGCGGTCGCCACTCCAAAACTTTTCGGCCACATCGACCATCTGTTCTGCGAGCAATGTGCCCTGCCCACTGCCACTTCAATTTGTTGTGGCGACACTTGGGGGAGGCCTATGTCCAGCAGTGGACGTCTTCGGCTGATATGATGATGATGATGATGATGATGTGGTGACTCAGGTGACGGAGAGAAATCGGATGGCAGAAGTCGGATCTAGTGCGTAAACTATCGTACAAATAGTTATATTAAATAGGTATTGAACCTTATGCCCGCCCCCAATGATAATTGTAATACACTGGTGGACAAAAAAATTTGGCCACCGCAATTTTTGTGATTGATTTTTAAATTACGTTCGGTCTAAAATTCGTTTTAAATTATACGTTCTTGAACCTTGATTTGCAATATTAGTAGAGGGGATATTAATAAAATTATCAGCCGTAATTGTGTCAAATGTTACATTATCAATTTTTGTTAGGTTAGCACCACTTTTTTATTCATTTGTGTTTAATGTTCTATCGCTAGGCCGCTGGAACTAAAACTGTCGTTAAATTTGGATAGTAAATTATCTACAGCTATATTCAACATGTGAACCCACATATTGGCCCAGCAGAAACTTCTAAAATACCGGATCTGCTTGATTTCTTCGTAATGAAAGGTATTTTTTCTAGACACTATAACTAAATGTAAGTTCTGTTACAACAATTCGTCGGACCACACGCCAATACTGCTGACCCTCTGCACAAAAATTATAGAACACGAAATTTCAGACAGACTGTATAACACACACACAGACACACATTCACAGAATACATTGACGAGAAAAAAAAATGCTCTCAAGACGCCTCATGAAATTTAACCGCTCCAGCCCTGACATGTGAAAATTCCCAAATAAAAAATAAATCTTGTGTAATTGGTAAATAAATATTAAATACGCGATTAATTCGGCGCACACCGGTGTGTTGCCGGTGCTTGAGCGGTATACATTACAAACCTCATACAGAAGGCCTACTGGAAGAGTACCTACACCCTTACTAGACCCTAAAAAGCGGTTACTTATCCGCTTTTTAGGGTCTAGTTAGGGTGTACTCTTCCAGCAGGCCTTCTGTATCCTCTTAAAATAAAAAATAAAACAGTCTTAGAAAGGCAGAGGCTGCTCCGTGTCTGGCAACTGAGCAGACCTACTTTCATCAATAAAACGAAGTTTACAAGCAAGCGACACGTCTTAGAAAAATGCTAAAGCTTTAGCAAAATAAGATTCTTGAGGGTCAACTGGAATCGCTCACACCTACTGCAGCCACTGATTACTTACTCATTGTGGAAATTTACAGTCGTATGACAGACCACAGATAGCAAAACCCCCATTGAGATACAACAATGGCTGGGCCTGTACCTATGTACATCACAAGAAAAGGCAAACTTTTTCGCAGAACATTTATCGAATGTGTTCAGCCCATATCACATCAGTGACACAGATTCCGAGATAGAAGTTGAATCTTTTCTAATCCAGCCTTTTGTATAATATTGTATATTGTTGTTATTGTTGTTGTGTATTGTTGCCCTGTGCGATAAGACCGCCCATTGTACACTTGTTTTTATAAACTTTTTACCTGTGATTGATGTGAGGTGTACAATAAAGTATATGACGGCGCGCAGCTAAATTAAAAGTAAATCCAAGATTTAAGATGAGATACTGATTGTGTTATTTGGTTGAATAGTAATTATTGTTAAAATTAAAATGGTGATTTATTTCAATTGGTCGAATATAAATGGCGATTTATAAAATATGAGCGGGTAACCCCGAATAGGGTAGCAAGTTTGCGTCTACGCCGTGACAGCTGGCATTCTTTTGACAGACAGCGTACGAAGTGCACGCGTGCTAACCTATTGGCTCGTAATCTAGTTTCATCTTGTGTTTTACCGTATATTTTGTTTACAAATATAATCGAATGAAACGAGGGACTGTTATGAATCACAAACGTGCTATTATTTCAACGTTTCTTCTACAACACGCCCATGATGGATGACTATCACAAAGACCGCTCCGCTGCCCATTCTGATATTCCGTCATCAGGCGTGGGATGTAACTCACATGGCCCACAAGGAAATTCGTGACAATACTAGTGAAATACGAGGCGTTACGTTTTGAAATGCAAAACACATAGTGACAGTGATAGTGAAAATTGCGGTTCTTTTTGAAACGCGTACGCTAATCCAGACGTTGAAAACTCAATGTGTGCCGTGAAGTGCCCTGAAATTTGATCCGTTAAACCCAAGTTTGACGCCCGATCATAGTGCGGTATCACGGTGGTATGTTGCGTCGATGATGCAGTATTGTGCAGTGCAGCTTATTTTTGACCATTAGTAAGGCGCTGAAAAGCTTCGTGCCTTCATGCCTGTCGTAGATAACGTATCTGGGTTCAACGTAGGAAAAATTCAAGGAAAATTACGAGGTCAAGATTTCTTTTTGTCGAGTTTTATGCGACTACCCTCATCAACCTGAACAATGGAAAACCAGTCTAAAACGGAGACAAGCAACTTCACAGCAACTGGCCAGGTCAAGGAGAAGTGTGTGGGGATATTCACGACAATCTGGTGAGCTATTTTCGTTTAGTTATTGCTGTGGAGGTGAGGTGCTAGTTAGTTAACATTTTTGTTTGTTTACGGGTGAACATTTTTATGCTGTGGAGACTGACTCACAGAGGGTTACGGTCTCATGATTGACGACTATCGATATTTGACAGTTGACTTGTCGTTTTATTGCTCTACGCTAAAGTGAGGTTGTTATAGTCGTGTTGGCTATCGCTTTAGTGCAGTAGTAGTTTAAGCGCTATAGCTTTGACGTTGACTGGTTAAGCGATGCTTTATATAATGCTCATGAAGCGATATTATTTTGCTATCGCTATTTGAGTAATAGACTTGATTGTTTAGTGTTATTTTTGTTGGGACTATAGTGGCGTAAATACCTCCATGGGACAATAAAGCGCTATAGTCTCAATACCGTACCCACCTAACGCTTTTTCTGAAAACTGTGGTATTCGCAAAAGCCATGTTTTGATTTATCATTACCTTCCATTGCCCGGGCTTTGCCCACTGCTGGGCGTGGGCCTCTTTTCTTGTGCCAATGTTTTGTTTAGTTTTCGATTTATTGACTTTATTTATTGACTTCTACTACTACCTGAAAGCTCTATTTTCAGCCACAGCTTTGATAGAACTTGTACTCTCGTAGTGTTTCTCAGTTTTCAGATATCGTATTACGGTGGATGGAGGCTAGCGGTTCGCATGCTGCTATAACTGCTGAGCAGCTGCAACTTCTGAGCAGTTCTGAGCGTGACAAACCAAAGGTCAGCAACCAGTTTTCAGACTGCAGTAGCCGAGCATCTTGTCAACATCTGTGGGGTGTAAAAACGTTCAAAGCTGTCTGGAACTGGGTGAGTCGCTCCCATTTTATTTGTATTGTGAGTTTAAAAGCTTCCAAATTCTTCATATGTATTCAGTGGTTGGATTGATAGTGCAAGGTTATTTTGACATACTTAATACAAAGCGAGTACTTAGTTTTCCCATTGGCGGTAATAGTTTCAACATTTTGTTCAGTGCAAACTTTAGAATGAGATAGTGCATGGCAAGGTTGCCACAAGGTCATGTTCTGACTTAGACGTTTTTGGTGAAAAATTGGACCCAGGCTTATGTACTAACGTGTCGGCGACAGTTTTCCTTACATACGTTTACATTTACGTACGTTTTCCAACAGTTAGATATTTCGATAGTAAATAAACCATCATGAACAAGTTTGATTTTAATGACAATGATTAAAGGTTTACAGGCATAGAGAAATCATACTATTAAAATTTCTAAATAGATTTTTCCATTCTCACTACTGGTTTGCCTACCCGGTATGTGAGTTAATACGGGTGAGATTAAAATAAGATTTATTAATTCAAATTGAACAGTGCAGTTATGACCGTGATGTTCGTAGATTAACGTAGAGTAATTCGTGAACGTAGCTCCTGCACATGAACGTTTGACGCAAACATTGTATCTTTTTGGAAGCTCCAATGTGCATAGCTTATCGGTCGGCATGTTTTAAAATCTCTTTATGGAGAAGAAGACACCCGAGGCAAAGTACCAATAGACGTTGTGAAGTAGATGATGAGTTAGTGGCAATTTAGTTTATGTGAACAGGTTCTGAGTTCTGTGTGTCAGTGACTGTACTAGAGTATCGTAGCAGTATCCCAGAGTGATACAGACGAAGGAGTCTGTAACAGGGTTGCGGTAGCTCTTTGTCGTACAAAATAAAACTTACTTGATATTATTCCCATGGGGAAGAGCGAGTGTAGTAATTGTGTTGTGTTGGGCTATGATATGATAGCTGTTGACTGTGATGAGATACCTGGTCTTTGATTTTCTTTATTCAAATTATTGTGAGTTTGGTGACTTTTACCGATTTTTGGACTTGGTAATCACGAATCTTGAATCAAGCCGCATTTGTTTCAATTAGGTCATATACAGCCGCTCTTGAACTCTCAAACGGCTAACTGACTGACCAACACTAGTTTGTAGACAATTGCCGTAGAATTCAACGACAGCAAATAATGCGTCAAAAATGTTGATGTTAGGCTTCATCTGTAGAGCGTTTGATTTAAGAAACTGCGAGACCAATAATTGATGTTTAGTTATGTAGGTACTAGAGTCGATTAGATGAGGTCCGTGAGATTTCATTACAGGGTTTAAAACGATGCGTGGTATAAGGTAAAGCTCAATTTGATTGTACAGAAGCAGCTGAAGATTAAGTTTTCCGTTAACGATTTCGTGTTATTAGAAGATTGAGTGAAACCAGATTAGGTACGTAAAATCTTGATAAACGGTCCATTTAAGGATCATCGAAAGATCATCGAAGGGTTATTTACCTAGATAGATACCAACTAAAGGCGCTTAACTCTTCATGATTGTGCAAGATTGAGGAAGATTCCCGATCACCAAGCGTGTATTAGATGTCTTAGTCGAAGACAATGATAATGAAACGAAATCTTGTTAAGAATAGCTTGTCTACTCATACTCGAAGCTCTTGAACGCACCTCAGGTGGTGCCAATGGGTCTGACCGCACCCCATGAGTAACAAACACGTGGCGATAGGCATTTACATTATTTACATTATTACATTTACGTGCATAAGTATGCACATGATCGAATACGACCTATGTCAGATTGTGTGTGGCACAAGCCTGTGTGGCACAAGCCTGTGTGGTACTAGCCTGTGTGGTACTAGCCTGTGTGGCACCAACCTGTGTGGTACCAGCCTGTGTGGCAATAGCCTTTGTGACATTAGCCTGTGTGGCACCAGTCTGTGTGGCACCAGCCTGTGTGGCAATAGCCTATGTGGCAATAGCCTATGTGGCACCAGCCAGTGTGCCGTTGACTGGCCTGTGTGGCGTTGACTGGCCTGTGTGGCGTTGACTGGCCTGTGTGGCGTTGACTAGCCTGTGTGGCATTGACTAGTCTGAGTAGCATTGACTGACCTGTGTGGCATTGACTAGTCTGAGTAGCATTGACTGACCTGTGTGGCATTGACTAGACTGTGTGGCATTGATTCGCTTGTGTGGCATTGACTAGCCTGTTTGGCATTGACTGACCTGTGTGGCATTGACTAGTCTGAGTAGCATTGACTGACCTGTGTGGCATTGACTAGCCTGTGTGGCATTGACTAGCCTGTGTTGCACTGACTAGCCTGTGTGGTATTGACGAGCCTGTGTGGCGCCAACCAAACTGTATGACATCGAGCAGCTTGGTTGGCACTAACTTGCTGTGGTGGCACTGAGTACTATGTAAGATTCGATGTGTTATCTGAGATATTTGGTTATCACTTGTATTGAAAATGATTAATAATCAGATTTAGGTGCCTTATAAGTATTGCTTTAAATATGGGTCAGGCTGACCGAGTGGAGAATAATGTTAATCATTGTGTCTTTCTGTTTGACCGTCGATAGTGAAGATGAGAGCAATACACACGAGGACGTGTGAAGATGCAGGACGGCCGTGACGGCGCGCAGCTAAATTAAAAGTAAATCCAAGATTTAAGATGAGAGACTGATTGTGTTATTTGGTTGAATAGTAATTATTGTTAAAATTAAAATGGTGATTTATTTCAATTGGTCGAATATAAATGGCGATTTATAAAATATGAGCGGGTAACCCCGAATAGGGTAGCAAGTTTGCGTCTACGCCGTGACAGCTGGCATTCTTTTGACAGACAGCGTACGAAGTGCACGCGTGCTAACCTATTGGCTCGTAATCTAGTTTCATCTTGTGTTTCACCGTATATTTTGTTTACAAATGTAATCGAATGAAACGAGGGACTGTTATGAATCACAAACGTGCTATTATTTCAACGTTTCTTCTACAACACGCCCATGATGGATGACTATCACAAAGACCGCTCCGCTGCCCATTCTGATATTCCGTCATATATAATAAATAAATAAGCATCCAGCCTATACATATAAATGTTGCTCCCACCTACACGGGTCACAAGTTCAAGTAGTCTGGAGGACTATTAACCTCAAAGACAAAAAGGCACCACCTCAAAGGAAATTTTGAGAGAACTCCCAAGAACGGCGGTAGTTTTCCTCACCATGCTGTGTAATGTAATACTATGGGTGCAACACTTTCTAGATCTTTAGAAGGTGTCACAAATCCTAATGATACACAAGGCGGGGAAACCAGCAAACCAAACCACCTCTTATAAGCACATCACACGCCTCTTACCAAAAGTGTCAAAAGTCTGTGAAAAATTGACCCTTCACCGAATTATGCCTCTATTAGAAAACAATAATTCCATCTCAAATCACCAATTTGGATTTAAGCAGCATCATTCTACTATCGAACAAGTCCATAGAGTAGTCGAGAAAATAAGAAAATCTCTAGAGCAGGCATTTACTAGGGTTTGGCACTTGAAAATTCTACATTACCACACAAAGGTATCTGGGCATACACCCGGATCGCGGCTTGACGTGGAACCAGTGTATAGCTATCAAATGCAAGACAGAAGAACTCAATTTACGGCACAGAAACCTCTATTGGATGCTGGGTCGAAATAGCAAGTTATCGCTAGATAAAAAGCAAAATATTATTAAAAAAATCTTTCAGCCACGACAAGGTAGGTGGGCTAATTTTTTCGTTCTCCAGTTTAGTGTTATTAATATGATAAACATATTCTTACACAATGTTTTTATTAAAATAAGCTTATCGGGAATGTACCCAAACAATATCTTTTGTACCTATTCAGAGTATTTAAGCAGGTCTCGATCCTACTTTTTCATATTCCTTGCTTGACTTCGGCTACAGCGATACTAACTCGAGCTACAAAAGTGAGTGGATTGGTATTTCATTTTGTAGTTAATGTGTCTTTGAGAAGCTCGTGACTATATCAGCTGCACAAGGCTGCGCTGACGTGCCATTGCACAATGCTATTATGATTGCGTTGTGAAAAAGAGATAGTGTTAAGCGTCTTGTACGGCTCCGTCTCTCCCTGATGATGGTTTTAAGACGTAAGGAGTTTAAAAAAAATCTGTTGTAATTTCAACCCTGACTGACGAACAAATGACTCAATTACTTAGTTGTTTTTTTTTCAGAAAACAATAGATGACTAAACAAATCGAATTAGTGCGTCAGATGGATTTGCAAGAAATATTAGACACGTATTTTTTCTTTTTTCACGTAAACAAAAAATGAAAACGATACAGTACGTCGAAAACTCGTGTGACGTCACTATTTGATAAAGCAAAAAATACGTGTCCAATATTTTTCGATAATCTAACTGACGGACTAAATAGAATCATAGGTATATTTTTTAACCAAGAATCATCCCTATTCTAGATATGTTCCGGTTCGCGACTCCAGTAGCTACGCTGTTGTTTGCAGTGTTATTGGTCTTCGCTGGCCCCGCCTCGCGCACCTGCACTGAAAGGACTAACTCCGTAAGTAAAACCACTTTTTCATCATCCTTCTACCATGATTCAATTTTGTCTGGGGAATTTGTGTCCGCTTCTTCAAACATCTTTAGTCGTCATAGCCTTTTTTAGGGTTCCGTAGGCAACAAGGAACACTTATAGTTTTGCTATGTCCGTCTGTCCGTCTGCGGTTTAGCTCAGAGACGCGACGCCGACCAAGTAGTAAAATAAAATCTGGAAAAAAAAAATTTTTTTTTGGGTACTTAGTTGTTTCTTTTATCGTTAACCCCATATTGTGGATGGATTAAATATTGAGGATGTGCGAAAATCATTTTACAATCTAAGGATCCGTTTGCGAAATATTAAGCTTTAAAGTGCTTATTTTTATTAGAGTCAAGTGTGCCTTTTGCCAGCTAAACGATTGTTTTTGGAAACGTGAAAAAATTCATGGTAGCAGCAAACATAACGATTTTAAAAGGAAAACTATTGCAGCTAAGGCTTTACAAGTGAACGAGTAAGTAATAATCGACCAACCTATAAAATGTACTTGGAGAAGGAAAATTTCGTACAAATTCCTTTTAAAATTAAATGATAACGTTGTTTACAGCCGTCTTTAGACGTTTTGACGATACTAGGAAGTTAGACAAAGTCTAAACTTCTTCTTCTGAAGTCAGAGAACTGCTTAAAAGTGATTTGTAGAACTTACGGTGGGATTTCTTTTGTAGGAGTATTTTATTATTTGTTTGTTATTGTTCCTTTACTGTAGTGATATTATAAGTAAAAAGGTGTAGATAGGTTACTTAAACAACATTCGTTCTATAAGAATGGCACAATGTTGTGACATTGACATGTTTGATGACACGTAGAAGTAGGACGATAAGTCGTAATTATCTGGAGCGGAAAAGAGACAAGCCGAGGAAAATGTGGCCACATTTTGACGTGTCACTTGCTGAGCGCTTATAACCTATCTAGGTACACTTTTTTACTCACATCATTGCTTTACTGTAGATAAATCAGTTCCAAAACGACACCCTTCAATCTTGCCACGCGCTTCTGAAACATCTTGAATAATTTCACGTTCTGCCATAGCGTCAGCCGGTTGATTCTGCAGTGCGATTCTGTAAACATGTCGAAGTGAACACCCGGGCGGGGCGCACGACGGGTGAGTTGTCAAACCATACAAATAAGATGGAATGACAGCTCTATTGTCGTTCACTCCGCCTAGGTGAACACCGTGAGATGTCGACAGAATCGACCGGCTGTAAACATGTCGAAATGAAAGCTTTGGTGAAGTGATTACGAAGTGCGCTGTCATTACATCTTGTTTGTATGATTTGATAGTTCGCTTGTCGTTCACTTCGCTTAAGTTTTCACTTCGACATCTTTACATATCAGCAAGAGAACCAAGGTTACCGACATAGCCCGAAGGATCGCCAAATTGAAGTGGCAGTGGGCACATTGTTCGCAGAACAGATGGTCGATGGGGCCGAAAAGTTTTGGAGTGTCGACCGCGTAACGGAAGAGGCAGCGTTGGAAGGCCTCCCACAAGGTGGGCCGATGACCTGGTGAGGGTCGCGGGTAGCCGATGGTTAGGGGAGGCCTATGTCCAGCAGTGGACGTCTTTCGGCTGATATGATGATGATGTTTACTTACTGACATACTGTTATATCAATTTACAGAATAATGTAACCACACAGATATGCTATGTGGTCGAAATTGTTGATGGGAAGCTCACCAACAGAACTGAATACACCGTCTTTGCTGCGGGTACCATTAACTGGAATGATCCTAAGTACGACGAAAAATATGGGGATAAATCTGCCTTTCTGTTGCCTTGATTCTTCTTGAAGACATTGACTAAAAGTATTTTAACATTATCGTTTGTAGAGTTAATCTCATAAAGGCATGTAGACTAAAATAAAATAATGTTATGTCATGACGCAGTTTGTTTTATTCAATGAAGTTGCATCACATTTTGGTACGAAAATGCGAGCTAAGCTAAGAGAGCTAAGAGGTCTATAGCGGTATTAGCGTCAATTTTCTGCCCAACTGTCTCACTTTTAAGATTTGCAGATGACTTTGTGGTTTTCACCGAGAACTTCGATGACCCCCAGAAAATGCTACAAAATCTTTAAGATGCTTCTTTTAAGTTGGGTCTTGGGATGAATATGACCAAGACGAAGGTTATGGCAGACACGTTCAGCGATTCAAATCTGGAAATGAATTGTTGGAGATGATTAACCGATATGTGTATCTTGGCCATATCCTTTCAATTGGCAAAGAAAATCAACAAACGGAGGTATCGAGAGGAACACACCTTGGATGGGCCGCTTTTATCAAAATGGACGACATTCTGAAGCCTGCCAAAATTCCGCAATGTCTGAATTCCCGCCTTTATAACCAGTGTGCTTTTCCCACCATGACTTACTTACTTACATGGACGCTCACGCAGGAGGCTGTTTACAGACTGATAGTAGCACAGAGAGCCATGGAGCGTCCCATGCTTGGTAGAGGTACGTCGTCGGGATTCGAAGACGTACGAAGGTTTTCAACATCGGAAAAGGAATTGTAGAACTAAGGTGGAGCTAGGCAGGAAACTTGGCAAGGCGCGGTGATGATAGGTGAGTATTGGTCGACCGGCGGCGAGATGGGCGGACGATATTGTTGCCACCGTGGGTAGAACCTGGATGAGGCTGGCACAGGAACGTGGGGATTGGCACACGAAAAGAGAGGCCTATGCTCAGCAGTGAGCGAAGTTGGACTGTGGATAATGATGATGATACACGATGTTGATGAAACTTGCTAAGTTTGTTAACACGCGATAGAGCTACATAAACTTGTCTATAGGAAAACCAACCAGAAGAGAAGTCAACCCCGCAGAGGGCATGGCGGATCATACGGTGAAGGTCTGCCCTGCTTGGGCGGAGCACCGCCGTGTCCTCGTCGAGGCGATCAGCGACGGCGACCTCTCGCTACCGGCTCTGGTTCACTCCATGGTCCAGAGCGCGGAGGCGTGGGAAGCCGTCACCTCCTTTTGCGAAACAGTAATGCTAGTAAAGGAAGGGGCGGGCCGCGTGAAGGAGAGGCAAACGT
Source organism: Melanchra persicariae (assembly GCA_947386135.1). NCBI lineage: Eukaryota > Metazoa > Arthropoda > Insecta > Lepidoptera > Noctuidae > Melanchra > Melanchra persicariae. Next base: position 13,358,891 of record OX376668.1, read on the forward strand.
CACGCCTTTGCCGCCAAAACAGAAGAAGACGCCCCGGGCGTTAGGAGTTGCAGGGCGATTCTCGGCCACCGTAGGCACGGGCCTGCGGACGGCGAGCGTTGGGTGGCTCGCGGCCCGATAACAACCATGACGTGTTAAAGAAGCGTGAGTCGTTCGAGCGAGAAGGAGAGATGGAGCTATACACCCTATATAGCGCCACTGGTCCGGGTCGACGAAGCGTTGTGTTCCATGCGCGCATCCAAGAGATGTCTGCCAAGTAGACGGGGCCCGTTAGGGCCAGAGCCTGCTAGGGTTGCGGAATTTGTTCGAAAGAGTCACCGTGACCCTGGAACGCAAAGATCATAAGGAGAAACACAGATTGGTTTTAGTCAGTAAGAGTCTGACACTCCCTTCCAGTCTACCCAGAGCGGAAGAAGTCATTTTGATGATTCCATCCATAAAAAAACCCCGCAACGGACGTTTTAAAAGTACCATTAGTAACAAAAAAATATATTTTGGTGTATTTCTCATGCTTTTGATAGTTAGTACTTTTTTCGGTCAACAGATGGCATTACGGGTATCTGAATTATGTAGATAATAAGTTGATTTCTTCTAGATTGCTACAATTCCTATCAGGTTTATGTGTAAAAATTATCTAAGTGGTTTTGTAACTAATTAACATGCCATTTTGTGCATACAATTATTTTGTGCATTCAATTACGAACTTTTTGTTCGTAATTGAATGCACAAAATAATTTTAAAATCAATATTGCTTACCTCCCATAACATACGGCGTGATAATATGTAGCCTAAAGTCTTCCTTGGTTTACAAAGAACATTTTTGCTGAATTTCAATTCAATCTATCCAGTAGTTTTGGCGTGAAGCCGTATCATACACACATACAAACAGACAAACAGACAAAAATCAGTAACGTTTTTCTAACAAAAGCCACTTATTTTTTCTCGAAAATTCTCAATGTACAGTTTTTCTTTCGTTACTGTTTTATTATATAATGTATAGATGTATAGATATAGATATATGTTACGGCTAAAGGTGGGTGTGAACATAAACCTAAGTTTAGCCGGTCATTTACCCCGACTCGGACAGGTTAGGTTAGAAGGGGATGGAGGGGTCTAGTGAGCGAACGAAGCGAGCGAACACAGACCCCGCCATCCTCTTCGTGTTTTTTTTATTTAAACCACACAGAAATAGGAACTTTAAAGTGTTTTGAGGTTAGGTTAGAACTAGTTGTAGCCGGCTAAAACCAGGTGTAGCCGCACTTCGGCTATTAGCCGTAACATATACATATAATAAATCTGTAACTGATCGCTGTCTGTATGGACATGGAAGAAATTTGAGAAAAACAATTAAGTATTGGAGTCTTTAGTAACGCAAAAGAAACCAAACCAATGATTTTTAAGATGGCTGCCAGGCACAAATGGGACTAGGCGGGTCACGTTAGAGGCATGCACTGTGATCGTTGGGTAAAAGTCTCCATACAATGGGTACTCGAAGATGGACGGTGCCGCCATGCCAGCATAGTTTAAATGAATTTTTCAACGATAAAATATAAAGAATCATATGTAGGTAATTAATCCATACTGAAAATGACAGTAGTGGATCTAGTTCAGATATAAATTTGGCTGATTAAAGCTTCCTCTCTCCTACTATATTTTTAATTATTTTGCTGTGCCCGACAGGGTCCATAATGATCACATTTTTTTTTTAACTTACCACCTAAGTACACATTGTGGAATGCAAATAAAGTATTGAGTATTGAAAGAGCTGGATGGCGGTACGACCTGGACGCGTACTATGAGAGCTGGTTCGAGGTGGTGCAGGAAAATAATTCTTGGAAGGACGTGTCCAGCAGTAGGTAGGATAGTACAACCTTAAAAAAATGTAGATAATATTTGTTTACATAAAGATTACAGGAAAACCTATGAAAAGTCTATAATAAAATAAAAAGTAGTAGAAATTAAATTCGTTTGGAAACCATTTGCGCGCGAGTAGGACTCGAACTTGACCAGTTTATTATGAATGTGACTACATTACCTACGTACGACTCCTCCACTGATTAATTTATCAGTAGAAGAGTCGTTGACAGTAAAAATATGGTACCTATTTCCAATAAAAATAACCAGTGTGTGATAATTAACGGAACCCATTACCAGTATCTCTGTTTTTTTTCTGTTTGTTTATATTCTGTTAACTTGTTTAGTTGTAAGTATATCATATAAAAAGTAGGTACAAAACCAATGTAGATAACTTTTACACATAAATATGCACACGCAATAGGTTCACTCACTCTATCAAAAGATATTTAAGTAGGTACCTATGAATTTATTTATTTAAACAGTTATAAAGAAACCAAATCATAAAGTAATGTATATGTCGCAGCCAACTAGCTGAATACGCCGTTTCATTAAAAGTCTAGCCTTTTCATTGAAATGTGCCTTTTAATCAGCGACATAAGTGACACGGTCAAGTCATCAAAAGATATTGAACAAAAGGTGTCACTTAGGTCGCTGAAAAATCGGCACATTTAAATGAAAAGGCTAGGCAACCAATGAAATGGCTGATTAAGCTAATTGGCTGCGACATATACACGCATCGCCATCTATTTGCCGAAACAGTCATCATGCGTTGATTAACTGTTTCGGCAAATAGATGGCGTTACGTGGCGTGGCGGAAACCACACCATCATAATACACTCTTTTGCAAAAAAAACGGGCACCTAAGGAAATTTACGTTCTAAGGTCGATTTTAGTTAATTAAATGAAATTTGTTTCTTTGACGTAGTCTGTATACTTATAATCGTGTAAATTAATGCGCGTGAAGTGAATTCGAGCAATTATAAGAAAAAAAAACGATGGATTCTTTAAAATCGATGTACACGCCCAAACAATAAGAAGTGGTCGGCAATAAAGACAATTTTTTTTAACTTTTTTTAATTAAATAAAGTTACAAATGTAAAAACCTAATAACGTGTGTGACCTCCTCTTGCCAAAATCACAGCTTGAATCCTTCTGGGCATGCTTTCCACGATGTTTTTAATAACGTTTTGAGGAATACGTTCCCACTCTTCTGCAATGACTCTTTTTAGCTCCCTGATGTTTTGTAGAGCAGGTTGCACTGATCTTACCCGTCTCTTTAGAACATCCCACACATGCTCAATTGGATTGAGGTCAGGACTTCGAGCTGGCCAATCTAAACGACGGATCCCAACTTCTTGCATGTACGCTTCCACGTCGCCAGAACGGTGCGGGCGAGCATTATCGTCCATAAAAATGGAATCTTCCCCAAGTGCAGTCAATGTGGGTTGTGCATATGGAATTAGGACTTCCATTATGTACCGGTGTGCATTTAATGTTCCATTTTCTATGAAAACTAACTCCGTACGCTCCGTCGAATTAATTGCTGCCCAAAACATAACGGAGCCTCCGCCATAAGGAGTGATTTCTTCGAAACACACTTCCGCATAGCGTTCCCGTGGTCTTCGCAGCACTCGCCGGCGTCGGTCCTCTCCACACAAAGAGATTCTAGCTTCATCAGAAAACAATACTTTATTCCAGTCCTCCAGAGTCCATGAAGCACAGTTCCGAGCAAACTGAAGTCGAGCAACACGGTGCTCACGGAGTAATTTAGGGCCCCGAGCTGGGCGGTAACTCTTGATATTGGCAGCCAAAAGCCTCCTCCTGACCGTCCACAAGCTAACTTCTACTCCTCTTACTCCTTCAAGGCTCTTCTTCAGGTCCACACTTGACGCCTTACGATTACGCAACGCCTGACTCACCAAAAAGCGGTCATGTCTTGGTTCTGTGCATCGTTTTCTTCCCGAACCGGGTCTTCTTTTGACCGAACCAGTCTCTGGATACCGTTGCCAAGTCCTTTGGACAGTTGAACGACTCACATTTAGCCGCTGAGACACGTAAGTTTGCGAACAACCTTCTTCAAGTAGGGCTATAATTTTACCGGTCCTTATCGCTTTATCACTCATATCAAAAAGTGGTATTTAATGTAAAAAGAAAGATTAAATTGTTTAATTTGCAGTAAATATCCAAAAAGTTTTAAAATATCGTAATCAGTTAAAAATCGTTTCAGCAATTCGCGCCATTAGTAAAGCAATTTTAGAATAATCCACAATAATCATTATTTTTCTTTTCAAATTTTAAATTTGGAACGTAAAGAATCATGCCAGGATGCTTCAAAAACATGCCAATACATCGTCAAATTAACAAAACCTATTTCTTGTTCTTCTTCATTGAAGTAGAGAAAAAAATCTAAAGTGCCCGTTTTTTTTGCAAAAGAGTTTATATTGTTCTAAATTAATATAATATTAATTCTATATTAATGTTCGATAGTGCCTTGTGCATTTCATCAGATCAGTCAGAAGATATATTATTGGCTACGCTTAATAAGCTTAACTCAAAGAGGGCTTGTTTTAGGGGCCTGAGGCCAGGGGTCACGGCATAATGCCGACGAAGCCAAATAGGAAAAAGCGTCGCGACTTCAAAAACAAGAAGAGTAGAGTTTAGCTCGAGTGATCGGGTGTCTATCTAATGTTATAATCTTCTGTGTCGAAAAAGTTCATTTTAATAATTTTTCGTTTGCAGTGAGCTTACAGTACGTCATGACCAGTTCAGGGCCAGTCATTGCCCGTTGCGGGGGTAGACCCCAGTTCTGTTTGGCTTCATTTTTTTTTTTAAACCTTGCCCCTCACTAGGAATTTCTCCTGTATCGTGGGTGCGTTTACAAACATTATAAACTCACATACGCAAACAGTCAGCCCCGGATTCTACGAGTATCTGTAGGCCATACAAATATTTGTTCCGTGCGGGAATCGAACCCTCGACACGCAGCGCAGCAGTCGATCGCTCAACCACTGCGCCAACCGTGCCGCCAAACGTTGCGTGTTAGCAGCAATCTTTTTGTGCTCGCTCCAGGTGATTCCCCGGCTTACATCGTTTTTAGAGAAGTGTTATCAATAGCTATTAAGCACTACAAATAAATAAAATTGAAGAGTGTGATTCTTATAGCAAACACCTTTTTACTAAATGCATTGACATTTATACAAAAAAAAAACAAATTATTATCTGTCTGTCTGGCTGTTTGTTCTAGCAAATAACAAATAGCTAATGTTATAAAAAGTTACTTGGGAGCCTTTGTCCCACGCAAAAAAATAAAACACATGAAATTGTGATCAAACGCGGACGATGTCTCGGGCAACAGCTAGTTTTTAGTATTTGTTGAAAATTTTAACTGCCTACGTAATACATTTCCTGAGATACCACCTGCTGACAGAATAATTAGATATGAATAATTTCAACAAGAAAAATGTAACCACAACTTTGTAACACTTTATTGAATTGATTTAAAGGTCTGCCCCAAGATGGACCGATGACTTGGTGAGGGTCGCTGGTAGCCGATGGATGCGAGACGCACAGGACCGGTTGTTGTGGCGACACGTGGGGGAGGCCTATGTCCAGTAATGGACGTCTTTCGGCTGAGATGATGATGATGATGATGGTCACAATGAGCCTCAGAATATTTGTATGGACATTCTAATCGACTAACTTAGACTGCTGAAACCGGTAATTTGCCAAACTGAGACCAACACTGCAAGACGTGGTGTCAGTGTTGTGCCAGCAACACAGGAACCCGCGAAGCACTGATAGTAGTAAAGAAATATGTCTAGTCTTTTTCCCATAACCATAAACCGCCTGCATATCTGACCTCCACAACCCAGGAACATGATACCCTTGGCAAGACTGGTGCCGGATTTTTCTGGCTGTCGTATTTTCCAAGGCTTTTTAGATTTTTACGCAGGTGAAGCCGCTGGCAGAAGCTGGTTACTAATATCATCATCTGCCTAGCCAACTATATTGGGGTCGGCTCCCAGTCGAACCGGATTCAGCTTAATACCAGTATTTTGCGTGGAGCAGCTGCCTACCAGACCTCCACAACCAATTAAATAGGTAACACGGTACTGCTTGGCAAGACTGGTGTCAGATTTTCGGGCTCCTGACAATCTGTAAGGACTGCCAAAGAGCTACAAATGACACTTTTTTTTCCACAGAATAACCTCGGCAGGCGATGCTTAACCTTGAAGTTCGAGCCGTGCAGCTGTTATTAATTAGTCACAAGCTCCTCTAGCTAGCTTCAAGCTAGTTACTAATAAACCTACAAAATAATTAAATATGAAATGCTCTAGAGACGTTAATTACTCAGACTGCCGAGGCTTGCATTAGCTGTAGACTGCATCGTGGGTGCGGTTGGGCCGACGGCGGGGTCCGCACGTAGCTACTAGGTACACCCAAACACTGCAGCTTTGCGGTTTTGTACTACGACTCGATGGCGATACGACTGCGTTATTTGTAAGTGTAAGAATACAACGTGTAACAGAATAAACGCAATATCTCTATAAGGGGTCATTAAGTACCTACTCGTCAATATGAAATTTAAAAATTCATAATTCAAATATTTTTATTAATATTTGTATGGTGTACATAATAAATAGTATTCTATTCTGTTCTTCTCGGTCATCCATCACGCAATAATTTCCTCCCTTCTCTTTGTCATTCTTCACACAATTCACCTTTTCCTTTGGCCTCCCTTTTTGTATTAATCACTCTAGGTCCAAAACTCCTGGGAACCCTGACATCGTCCACTCCTTTCCGCTCCACCCAGAGCGGAAGGAGTCATTTGATGAAATGATTTCTCATCCATAAAAAAACCCTAACATCGTATCGCAACGTATAAAAATCTGTGGTAAAGCTGAAATATTAAAGTAATTGGCTATTGTCCATTACTTTGAGAGGCACTCCCAGCGGAGGAATCAATAATAGTCTGCTTATCCAGACAGCTACCTATGTAATACTAAAATATTGTAGGTAGTGCTTAGCTAAATAATACTAATTAATATCGGCAATAATTAATCTTAATCACTTATCACATTATAACTGCACCGTTGGCCTCGTGGTCGCAAGCGGGACTGTTGAGCGTGGGGTGCTGGATTTGATTACCAAGTGGGGCATTAAGTGTTAAAGAGTTTTTTTCCGAAATAAATATTTTCCCGGGATATTGAAAGTTGGTGGAGTGACAAACCCGTGCTTCGAGAAGCATGTATAATTTCCCGCACAAAAGGCTTGCCTCCGTTGAGACTAGCCGCCATGACAGATATCAGTCAGAAGGACTATTATATTATTATATCCGCTAACTTAGCAAACCCGCATTTGCCCACCTTGTGGATGTGGACTGATTCACTCACAGAGATTTCCCAGCAGTATGCGCAGGCCAAACGCCCAATGCCGGAGGATTTACGCGGGGGTTGTGAGGTCCATGGACCTTTATGGGGCCCCTGTGTGGGTGCTTACTTTGAGGAGGCACCTGAACGCGTCCTAGGGAGCCAACCGGCTGGCCCAGGGATACCGCACGATCTCCGGCAAGGCGGCGGGCCTCCTTGACAGATTGCCGCCATGATCTGGAGGCGAAAGCCCTATCGCGCACGTAGGCGCTGCGCCGGGGCGAAAGTCCGCTGCCGCTGCGAATCGCAGCACGGTGGACGGAGCTCCGGCAGGATAGCATGGCGGTATGCAGATAGCCAGACAGCGGTATGATATTCCATCCATAAAAAAGCAGTATGAGCAAATCATGCTTAGCAATTGTTACTAATAAGCGCGTTGACCCTGGCCTTTTATCATGAGATTGGTTCAGTTTGTAGGGCGACCATGTAGCCTATTTTTCAGGATGGCCTCATGAAGGTCGCGGGAAGCACAGATAGGTTAGTATGGTAATGATTGGAGTGCGTAGTCATATTTAGGGATGATGTTGGGTAGCTGATATAAATTTAGGAAAAAAATAGCAAAACAAAAAACGACGGCGCGATTGACTGCTGCGCTGAGTGTGGAGTGGAGGGTTCGATTTCCTCACGAAACAAATATTTGTATGGCCTACAGATATTTTTTCCGGGTCTGGCCGTTTGTGTATGTGAGTTTATATGTTTGTTACAGTACGATACAGGATAAATTCCCAGAGCGGGGCATCGTTAAAAAATAAAGTGGAACATTTCCGAAAAAAGACTTTTCGAGCAGATAGTTACAGTTGTTGGCGTTTACTTTAGTTCAATCACAGGTGTCACCAACTGCATCAGACTGCTTGAAAAGTGGTTTGCTTGGAACTTTTTGAAAAATGACACTTTTTTTTTCTACTTTCCTTAATATCGACTACCCGACATCACCCTGAAACACACTGTATAAGTCCAGCTGGACGAGTTTCGGATAACAAAATCATTTTCCAAGCTTTTTTCCAAGTATATATTTTTGTCAGATTCCAACGACAAAATCATCTTGTAAATGAAACTGAAACCTTACCTCCTTTAGCAAGATCTAACGTACTTACCTATAGTGAGTTAATGTTAGTGAATTTTGAATATAAAAAAAACTACAACCCCATAGTATTTTGGTTTATTTTTATGTGACACACAGTTTGTATCATACAAAAATATGAATATAGTATCTACTTAAATAAAAAAACGAGTATTACAGTTAAGTAAAGTAAATTTTTACGTTTTTTTTACGTTACTATGCCTACCTACATCAAAAACATTCGTGCTGTAGTAGGCGCCAGATAAATGTGCAATAACGTTCATAGACCCACATACATTTATTAACAAAAACAGAAATAAAGGCATAAAGCGTCCTGGATCGACTTATATCGTGATCGTTTACGTTCTCTAGTAATGAAAAACAGTTCATAATTTATTGTTTAGGTATCTACGAAGGTATATTAGAGAAAAATCAATGTACTTTATTGCAAGTTTATCTGGTGCCTACAATATGCCTTCAGAATCGAATCTTGTATCTCAAGTTAAGCTGTAGCTTACACTTCTGCCTAGCCCAGTAGTAGCGAGACTGCAAGTTAATTTCTAACAATAAAACCATTCGTTCATCATTTACAACTCGACCAAAATGGTCACAATAACAGAAAACATTCTCTAAAGCTGTTACAAGTCGCCATAACATAAGTTACATCCTTCAGTACAAGGTTTCATTTTATTCGCGACCCTGAGCAGCGGTATCAAAAAATCAAGCCAGTTTCATATGGTATAACACAAGTAATGTATTCTGTACATTACTTGTGTTATACCATGTAAAACTGGCTTGATTTCGACTTTTTTTCTAACGAATATAAATTATGATTATGTAGAAGGTAGTTAGCTACATTGTTGCGAATTGCTACTATAGTAGGCGCCAGATAAATGAAGAATAACGGTTATTGACCTTCCTTAATATCTCTTCGTAGGTACCCCCGGACAGATAATTATGAATTGTTTTTGATTACTAGAACAGTAAGGATAGATGTCGATTCAGGACAGCTTTATGTCAATATTTCTGTTTTTTAAATTAAGTGTGTCAATAAATGTGGGAGGGTCAGTGATCGTAATTCTTTGTTTATCTGGCGCATACTATAACAAGGAAAATGATTAAAACGCTCTTTCTCCCTCCTAATTATTTAAAAACTAGGTTCAGCCAAGGCTTCGCCCTCGTGAAGGTCGTAAATGATCGTAGGGGACATACTCCTGGGATAAGAAGTATCCTAGGTCTTTTCCGGTGGTCTGCCATTTTCCAAATCTGTTCAGCCATTTTGCCTGTAAGTCCTAATAAATGATCGCAGACAGTTGTTCAGGCTTACGCGTAGTTTTTAAACAAAGGTAGGAGTGTACCTTTGTTAAATAAATCACCTGTTATGAGTGGAAGGTGTTTCTTAAAACAATTCTGCATCGTTTAAATTAGCTAGTCATTTTTTTTTACCTATATGTCACTATGTGGACAGCTCTGTCATTTTAAACCTAAAGGCTAGTTAAACTCCTGCCAGGGTTGCGAAATTTGTTCGAAAGAGTCACCGCGGCCCTGGAACGCAAGGGGCACTACGAGGAACACGGATGGCTTTTAGTCAGTAAGAGTCTGACACTCCCTTACGGAAGGTACACCTAGAGTGGAAGAAGTCTTTTGAAGATTTCCCATCCATAAAAAAAAGTTAAACTGGTTGTTGCTTCATAAGTTAACTCAAAAAACTTTCAAACAGAACCTAGAACTCTGCTGACCCGCTAACAAATACCTAGCGTGAAAATACATCAGAGATTTGCAAATTAGCCACAAGTACGACGCGACAGCCACGCACAACGGTCTTACATCGCTCAGCATTATGTTATGAATTCTAAAGACGCGAAACTCTTAATTAACGAAATTATTAGAAAACCTGCTTGTACTACTACAAGGTTTCTCGCTGAATTGAAATTAATATTAGTTAGAGGTTATAAGTGGTTTTGTATAACGATAAAATGCAGATGTTTTTAGCCTATATTAATACCGAAAATATTGTAGCGTCATAAGTTTAATTTCGATAAAGAATAGGAACGAAAATCCCGTGCCCCCATTTCACTAGGCGACGCGGTCGGATAAAGTCATCACATACCAAACTATTTTCCGAACATGACATCGTAACCTCAAATAGCGCCAATAACAGTAAAATCCGCTGCCGAACGCACCTTGCCGTAATTAAAAAACAAAATTATTCCACCCCATGTGATTAACAGCACACCCCATCGGCCACCCACTCTCCCCCATTTCTTCGTACAATGGTCAGTTGTAACACAACTGCCTTGTAAGACATAGCGTAGCCTTAGAAACTGGAAACAAAACAATAATAAACAATACTTTTTTAACAAAAACATACTAAAAATAATGCCAAGAACAAAATCAGTGTGTGTAAAGTTATAAAATGTGTTATTTTTATGTTAAAAGTGTATTAAATGCAAAAAAAATCGCATCATGGCGGAGAAATTGAAGTCTAACCTTCATTCGTACTTTTTTCACAAGGAAACATTGTTTAATCTGTTATACTAAAACAGCGTGAGTGTGTGTGTGGAATTAAAATTCAAAAATGACAGCTTCGATTTATTTTCGCGCCAGAATTAAAAATGGTGGCAATTTACGTTTTGTATTACGTGTTCAAAATAAAATTGAAATGATGACGTTTTTAAATTAGTGTGTTTGTAAAATATTAGCAAAAATGTGAACTTTAGTGACTGATAATTGTTTTGTAATTGAGAAATACTGTTACAATGTGTGTTGTGTGGTCGTGAATTGGATTTTTAATACCATAATATTAAGTAAGTATTATTTGGCATCAGCATTATATTATTTCAACAACTGCAAAATATGTCGTGTTTTCAAGTTAAATAGCCCAAAGCTTTTCATGTATTAAAAACCTAGTTACAGAGGTGAAAATATAATATAATACGCCACACTAAACTTAGCAGTTCCGTGCTCCACTTTTTCAAGGGTCATATTTTATCATAAGAATCTAAAAACATATTTTAGTACGGAAACCTACGCGTATTATGGAACATGAATTATGTACATTAATTAACTAATATCTTTTTGCAATCTTTCATCAACGTTAGTGATTGATTAAGAAGTTTGAAGTTGGAGGCAATAAATTCACTTTTTTTTTAGTTGTGAAAAAATAAGTAAAGATAAATTTTATTAACCCTAAAATGACTGATCCGAGAGCGGTGAAATTTTTTTTTTTTATTTTTTTTTTTTATTTCTTTTGACATCGATCACGCCTGAGGCTCCAATTTAAGTCAATATCACCCATTCGAGGTGGTTCTTAAATAATAATCCTTCAGCTACCTTCTTCTGACTGAAACAGATTAGACTTCATGACATAGAAAATCCTCTTGTGGGATCTACGGTATATTTTTTATTTAATTATGTCTAAAGTACATTAATAAAAGAACATCCAGAGCTTACTAAAAATTAAACACGACGTTTAATCGACCTTGCACGATTCAAAGCGGCTAACTAGTCTAGACTTGCTGAAGCTCAAGGCGTTATGAAGAGCTCTTTATTAAGTATTCTATGGAGTTCCTTGAAGTAAATTGAAATGGCCATGCTTGACCGTTCTTCCGGCACACTCTGGATGATCAGCTCCGCTAGCAATATTAATCTGCCAAGCCTTTACCCAAGTATATTGAGATCGGCTTCCAGTCTAACCGGAACCCAGTGACTGGGTAACAAGATACCCCTGGGCAGGACTGGTGTCAGATTTATTGTCTTCTGAGGGCCTAGCACGAATCTATATACTGGGTAATTTTTTTTCCAGTGCGCAAACTTTAAGAACCACTTCTGCCCATGTAAATGAACAACTTTCCCCAAGAAAGCCATAGTCAATCCCTAAAAAAAAAATTGAGTCTCCCATACAAATTGTGGTCAGTTGATGACAATTTTTTATGGGAAGTTCAAATTTTTTTTTGCGCACTGGAAAGAAAGTTATTCAATACAGTAACGTAACGTGAAATCTTTATCATCATATCAGCCGATAGACACGTCATAGTCCACGGTTGGACATAGGCCTCCCTCAAATGGGGGGGAGTTTGCCATAATCGCCACGCTTGGCAGGCGGTTTGGCGATCGCAGTGTAGCTGTAGCAATGTACTTACAGGGAATGCTGCTGCCCCTTCTTGACACTTCAAAGAAAAATAAAAATAAGTCAAATGGTGTAAAATTCTATTACTCTCTCAAAAATAGTACTCACTTTCCATAGTTATGTGATAAACGAAACAAAAGTGAATAGTTGCAGTAAAAAAACATAAGTATGTATATGTATGTACGTATGACTTTCAAAAATATTAACATAATATATTACTAATAATGTTGTTTGTAAAAACACACACGTGTGCAATAAATAGTACGTCAGACACATTTACAAAAAATATTGGACACGTATTTTTTCTTTTTTAACCGACTTCAAAAAAAAGAGGAGGCATTCAATTCAGTTCTTTTTTTTTACGTAAACAAATAATGAAGACGATACAGTGCGTTGAAAACACGTGTGACGTCACGTTGCTGGTAAAAATTATATCAACATAGTGACGTCTGGAGTGTTTTAAATTATATCAACATAGTGACGTCTGGAGTGTTTTAAATTATATCAACATAGTGACGTCTGGAGTGTTTTAAATTATATCAACATAGTGACGTCTGGAGTGTTTTAAATTACATCAACATAGTGACGTCTGGAGTGTTTTAAATTATATCAACATAGTGACGTCTGGAGTGTTTTAAATTACATCAACATAGTGACGTCTGGAGTGTTTTAAATTACATCAACATAGTGACGTCTGGAGTGTTTTAAATTACATCAACATAGTGACGTCTGGAGTGTTTTAAATTATATCAACATAGTGACGTCTGTAGTGTCTTAAATTATATCAACATAGTGACGTCTGGAGTGTTTTAAATTACATCAACATAGTGACGTCTGGAGTGTTTTAAATTATATCAACATAGTGACGTCTGGAGTGTTTTAAATTATATCAACATAGTGACGTCTGTAGTGTTTTAAATTATATCAACATAGTGACGTCTGGAGTGTTTTAAATTATATCAACATAGTGACGTCTGGAGTGTTTTAAATTATATATTACATAGTGACGTCTGGAGTGTTTTAAAAGCACAGTCTCGTCTTCGATTTTTTTTACATAAAAAAAAAATAAACGATTCCAATATTTTTTGGAAATCTATCTGGCGGTCTAATTAGATTTTCCCATTGAAATACTCTATTATAGACAAACCTTCCTCGGGTATCGCTCTTTTTATTGTAAAAATCGTATGAAAATCCGTTGCGTGGTTTAGAAAAGTAGTATCCCACCCTTCACGCACGAAACGTTTTGGGAACACATTCATTGTGCGTAGGTACAGCTAAGGAGTGGAATTCCCTGCCAGAGTCTGTGTTTCCCGATAGCTACAACCTAGGAGTCTTTAAGTCAAGAGTGAATAGGTTACTTCTAGGCAAGCGTGCTCCATCTTCGACCACATCATCGCTTACCATCAGTGAGTGGCCAAACACGTGCATAACAATACTAGAAAAAAAGTAAAGATGACCATGTGAATTAATGTTTAAAGTTACCAAGTACAAGGTGAAAAACACTTCAAGGTCTTGCTTGTAATACAAGTCATTACTAAACACATAAATAATCGATTTTTGCCAACAGTAAATTATAATTTAGCATGCTAGATCGACTTAGATAGTAATACAAGAAATATTTTGTTGTAGCTAGCACAAATTTAAGAAAGAAAGAAATACGTTTATTCCGCCACAAAAGACGCACAAAAATAACAAAATTAAAAAAGAAAGTTTTCTAAAAATACAACCCGTTTCATTGCCAAGCTATGTCGGGACCGGACATTAACTACCACGAGTCTCTGGTTATGCCATAGACAAAACCGAACATAGTTCTAGAGTTGTCCATGGCATAACGTCCGGCACCATTGACTACTACGCTTAGGAACGTGCAAACAGCTTCATGTTATGGAGAAGACGATCGATCGATTGGTGTAGTTTACCTAACCTTTTTTTTTTAAGTACCTATGGGAAATTATCAAATGACTCTGTCCGCTCTGGGCGGAGCGGAAGGGAGTGTCAGACTCTTCTAGTGCTCTTTGCGTTCCAAAGCCGTGACTCTTTCGAACAAAATCCGCAACCCTGGCAGGCTTTGGCCCTACTACCGTACCCCGTCTACTATGCTGACATCTCTTTGAGGCGCGCGTGGAACACAACGAGCCGTCGACCCGGGACTGGCTTTGATCGGAAGGCAAGCCACCCAACGCTCGCTGTCCGCAGGCCCGCGCAAGAGAAAGCCCCGTACAAAGTAAAAAAAAAAAATCTATTAGATTCATTTAAAAACTTGGACTAGTGATCTTTTCTTACTGTGGTCACAAAATACCACCGTAAGAATTTAATTTATGAGAAACAATAGTATACGCTACTTTGTAAATAAATCTCAATTTAAAAAAAATACTATTCCATAAACAGGACAAATCCAAAAAAACATTAGCTGCACCGCGTAGCAGTGCGTAGCCGTTCGTAGCCGATATGCTACGAACGTCTACGAAATCCTTTAAGTTTTTTAAGGCTACGAAAAATATATGTAGGATCAATATTTAAGCATTCAAGATTAAAAGCATTATTTCAAATGAACCATTAACAGGTACTTTTCAATTGTAAGGTCAGTCAGTCAAAAACATGAAGCTGTTTGCACGTTCCAAAGCGTAGATCTATATGGAGAAGAACGGGCATGAACTCCACGGGCACTTTTTGAATGAGATCTATTTGAATGAGAATGGTTTCTACTTAAAACTAAAGCGGTGTTGGTGGTGTGCACCTTTGATTAGACAGTATTTCTTTTTTTTTATTGAGGAATGCTTGGCTTGGAATGCCAGGCTTGCTCTTGACCTCGATCCCGCCTGATGGAAAGCGATAGATGAGGTCTATGATGGGGCGAGCGTGCCCAGAAGATGCCTGTTCACTCTTGCTTTGAAGGCGGGTTATACGTGGAAGTGAACACAGGAGTTCTACACTTTGGCTGTGCGACTAATAAATATGGAGAAGAACGACTAGTGGGGATATGGACCAAGTGCGGATGGTACCCAGCAGTACGTCTAGTATTCCGCTGGTAAAAGGGCGATGGTGGGATCAGGTCGTGGAGTTCCTGCGCACACTCTCCGAAGTACAATCTGTAGAAGACCGACAGGCAAACAACACTACGCCGATGAGCCAGGCTGTGAAGCTTAACCACCAGCGACTCATCGCCTATAAGCCTTTTTGCTCTGCTTTCCACCAAGTCCAATGCAGCAACCTGTATTTCTTCAGTAAAGTGTTATTAGTAACTGAAGGTGTTGTGTTAGTAATTAGGCGTGGTACTGCGGCACTGCAGTTTGTCAATGTTGGTGACCTTGTGACCTTGACGGGTTGAGTTAGCCTGCAAGGGGTGCCTAGAAAGTACATGTTATTAGTATTTTATACCCTAAGTTAAGATTATGAGCAAATTGTTACATCATGTTAGCTAAAGCTACATTAGCTAAATAATATTTAATGGTCTCCATAATCGCCCGTTTCTGTTAAAACTATAGTTTGTTTCCTAAAAAATGCTTAGTCTCAATATAATATTTCTACAAGTCCATACATAATCAAATTTGAATCTGGAAAAGTTTTAAGCGCCACTAGGAATGATTCCTGGTCAAAAAATCAGTTCTACTTATTTAGTCCGTCAGCTAGATTATCGAAAAATATTGGACACTTTTTTTTTGCTTTATCAAATCAATAAAACATTACGAAGATAAAACGCAACAAAGATCAGGAGTGGGGGCTCGTGTATGTAAAAAGTGTACTTACAAGTGACGTTACACGAGTTTTCATTGCACTGTGGCGTTTTCATTTTTTGTTTACATGAAAAAAGAATAAAATACGTGTCGAATATTTTTTGGAAATCTATCTGTCGAACTAATTAGTTTTTTTAGTCATCTACCCTATTTGAACCATTATCACAGGAGTAGGCACCGGGGCCATGCCAGGGCCTAAGCACGAATGTTTTTACGTATAGTAACGTTGCAGTACCGTTAATGTAAGTAAATTTTGAATATAAAAAAAAACTAAGCCCATAGTATTATGGTTTTATTTTATGCGACATACACACAACAAAACAATACACAGGACGGACATACATACAGAAATATGAGTATCCAATTTAAATAAAAATGATGTGCGAAACAAGTATTACAGATATAAAAAGTTAAGAATTTTCCAAATCCGATTGGTAGTTCCAGTTATTTGCGCGTTCAAACAAACTCTACAGCTTTATAATATTATAGTACTATATAAGGTGCTATAAAATTATCTGCCAACCTCTTGAGGGATCATTGTACTCATAATTATGAACAACTTTTACTACGGGACCCAACCTGTATTCGCGAAAAAAAAATCAGCTGGTCCCTACAGTTTGACGAGTTAGACGAAAATAAATGTAGGGACCAGCTGATTTTTTTTTCGCTATTTCAGGTTTGATCCTATAGTAAAAGTTGTTCATAATAATGGGTACAATGACGCCTCAAGAGGTTGGCAGATATTTTTATAGCACCTTATATTATATAAAATTAATTAATTCTTCAGGATTAGTAGTATTACTAATCCTGAAGAGTTGATTTGTTTGTTTGATCGCGCTAATATCTGGAACTACCAGTCGGGTTTGAAAAATTCTTTAATGTTATGTTATGAACTGGTGTAAACAAAAAACAGAAATGCGATTTTAGCAAACCTGGGAGATTTGCTATAATTTATTGAAGAGTTTCGTTACCTAACTCCGAAGTTCTTCATCAGATCTTCACCAAATTGAAATGGGAATAGTCCGAGAAAATACTCTTCCAACCAAACAAAAAAAGAATCATCGAAAATATCGCTGAACAAACAATTGAGAACCTCCTCTTTTTTTTGAAGTCGGTTAAATACAAGACCACAGAAGAGGCAGCTTTTCTTAAGAGCCTAACTGGAGAAATCTAAACACACAGTTAGTCCCCACATTGAGTCACATTACAAACCATTTTACATGTAAAAGTATTACAGAGAATTATTGCAGACGGTGTTGTACGGAATGTGTAGAGGTCAGTTGATCCGGTGCGTTTGTTAACACGTGTAAGTGCACGCATGCGCACTGCAGCCGCAGCTCACTGACACTGGTGTTTGATGCACCGGGCTCTGTAAGCTAATGACCCAGTACAACACATATAACATTACATCATGGTGGTTTTAATCAGATGAGTTCATGAGTTAGGTTATATGTAATTGTGAAGTAAGCACAATATTTTTAGGGTTCCGTAGTCAACAAGGAACCCTTATAGTTTCGCCACGTCTAGTCTGTCTGTCTGTCGGCGGTTTAGCTCAGAGACGCTGAGCACCAGAAAGTTGGATGGGTATGTATATTAATCACGCAGACAATGTGGTTTAATAAAATCTTGAAAAATATTTTTTTGGGTATTCCTACCTAACTAAAGTGAGACGATGATTTTTTTTGGCGTCTATCTCATGGTCTGGTTGGATAGCTCGTTTAAAATATTGAAGGAGTGCGAAAACTGTTTTTCCATCCAAGGATCCGTTTGCGAAATATTAAGCTTTAAAGTGCTAATTTTTGTTAGAGTCAAGTGTCCCCCCTCTGCCAGCTAAACAGTTGCTTTTGGAGACGTGAGAAAATGTATGGTAGTAGCAAGAGTAGCATATATAACAGGGGCGTAGCTACCGCCGTATCTGCCAAATCACTTATACGGGGCCCCTGGGCCACGGGGCCCCCGACGTGCGTAAGCAAAACTAAAGTCACATCATCAGCTATAAATGATTTAATAAATCAGTTTGTCGAAAAAAAGGCAAGGAGAGTGTATATTTAATTTGAATTGTTTGTAAACATTTTGGAAAAAGTGCCAGATAGATAATTATGAATAAATATTTCTTTTAATTTTACGCAAACATTTTTTTTTCTTTTCTGAGAAATCTTTACCCTTCATAAGGGCCCCCAAACAAATTTTTATACGGGGCCCCGCCAAGGCACGTTACGCCACTGATATGTAACGAGTTTTTAAGGAAAACTTAACGAGTAATAGGTTGTAGACCAACATATAAAATGTAACTGATTAGGTAAAAATATTTTATCTACACTCACAACTTAATGTTCCAAATATGAGTTCAAAAACGAATGCATAAACACATACTTTTTTTTCGTGGATAGGTAAAATTAAAAAAAAAACCCATTACAGTTCAACATTTTCCTTCGATTTTTAAACAACTGCATCATAAAATAACTTTTTAATTTTTATAGCACACTTTTTCTTTTTAATTTTTGGCGCGGGCTCATTGAGTTAAGTCAATGAGCCAGCTTTTATCTTTGTCTATGTTTGAGCGCGCTGCGCAGTCATTCGAATACGCCATATATGAGAATATCCGCCATATTGGAATAAAGTATTTTTCCACTTATTTTATTTCAACTGTATGAGTGAAGATAAAATAGTGTATGCAACGGCATATAATTAGGTATTAAAACACTCGTGTGATGCTATTATCACACTCGGCTACGCCTCGTGTGATAAACCCACACTCGTGTTTTAATAACCCTTTTTATATGGTCGTTGCATAAACTACTATTTAGTAACCCCATAGAAACTGCTACTACCGCGCTGGAGATAAGGTCGGTGAGCGTGTTTTGCTGCAGAACAACTTGCTGCTCCTGTCGCTAGCGCCGCAGAACTAGCTTTATCTATTTCACTAACATACCTTGACAATTCAGAAGTGCTTGTAACTGCTGTTTATTTTATGTTATAGTGTACATTTGAGTAGGCTTTTATATTTCAAATATTTTGTTTTTGTATGCATAATGAACCAAGGGTAGAAGTAATGATTAGATTGATTTAAGTTTTTATTTTATTTTATTAAATTGGAATGTATTTAAAAGTTAATTTTAAGACCGCGCTATCGCATTAGGTATACACCTGTAATGATAGTTGTAAGGGAGATTTTAATAAATAAATAAAAATAAATAAATAAAAAGTCTATTTGAAATAAACGATTTTGTATTTGTAGTCGAAAATGATTTAAAACTAAGTGTATTTCTAACTTTGTAATGTCATAGTAAAATTTGCTATTTTTGTTACCGACTATGCTTACTGCTGTTTTTTAGAGCTATTATTTTGGTGCAGGACGCGTCTGCAAATAATACGTCATTGTGCATAGTAAAGAGATTTTTATTCTAATTTATGCTTTGTTGGGAGGCAGTTAAAATATTAGTTCTAAAATGTGAAGCACTCCCAAAATTCAGACTACCCATCGTCTATCGTACAAACGACAAGTCATTGTTCCCCCTCGTATCGATAGGCTATCACTATCATGTTGAAAGGCTCGTCCTACATGCAGACAGCCCCTATCTTTGGCACTATTAATCATTGACGCCTATAGAACGGAATTTAATTATAATAACACAGGGAAGTTGGTATAGAAGACCTTTTTAGCGCAGGAGTAATTAGAACAAGCAATAAGACTAGTGAACCATTTAGAACGAAGGCCAATATTAACGTTCAAAATTTCGGATACGGATTGTCAGAAGCCAGAAAATCTGACACCAGTCTTGCAAAGAAGTACCGTGTTACCCAGTTAATGGGGGGTTGTTTAGGTCTGGTAGGCAGCCGCTCCACGTAAAATACTGATATTCAGCTGAATCCGCTTTAACTGGGAGCCGACTCCAATATAGTTGGAAAAGGCTAGGCAGATGATGATTAAAGTAAACCATGCGAGAATGGCCTCACTCAATGTAGAAAAGTAGATATGTTGCTTGCAGTTCTTCCAGGTTAGTTCACTTTATAATAATACTAGCAACTCCCCCGACTTCTCACGAGTAGTACTCACATCTATAGCCTTAGATGAGGGCGCTATTGTGACGAAATTGTTGCAAATATCCTATAGATAGACGGCAAAGTTGAAAGGTAGCCGCTTGTCCTGGTATGGTCATGTGAAGAGGAGGGATGAAACGCATGTAACTTTTAGTTACATGCGTTTCATCCCTCCTCTTCGGGTTATGAATATAAATGTGGATGGATGGAGAGGGAGAGGGAGGCCAAAGAAAAGATGGATGGATTGTGTGAGGAGCGATATGAAAGAAAAGGGAGTTAGTGATAGTGTGACGGCTGATAGGACAGAATGGAAGAAAAAAACGTGTTGCGCCGACTCCAAGTAACATGCGATAAGGGCAGGAAGATGATGATCCTATAGATAGTATTTGAATTTTAGAACCTTGGTTCTATTTAGTCACAGAAGTTCAGCTATAAATCAAATTTCAACTTTAGGTCTTGTATCTACAAGATCTAAAGTTGAAATTGGCTCTGGCATTGGATCAGACAGACCGACGTTCATACGGACAAACAAATAATTATTTTACCAATTTTTACACTATTTAGGATCTTAACAGGCTGCATGTGTGTTTATGACCCAACGTTTTTGGTGTACTACTTGTATAAAAATAATTAGGTAATATTTTAAAAGTTAATTTATGCAGTCGTATTGCATACAACCGTCGCGGCTTTATGAAATATTTTGCCATAATTATTGCAAATTATATGCTAGTTATAAATTCCGAGGCAAAAAATTATATTTCATTTTTAACCAAGACCTGACGATCAACCGAAGCATTTTTAATTACCTTTTGCACTGGTTTTTGGCGTTAAAAGAATTTTTCGAGAGGATGTAATTAAGCTGTCTGTCTGTTTGTTCATCATATCAGCCGGAAGACGTGCTGGACATAGGCCTCCCCCCAAGTGTTGCCGAAACAACCGGTCCTGTGCGTCTCGCATCCATCGGCTACCCGTAATCCTCACCAGGTCATCGATCCACCTTGTGGGAGGCCATCTAACGCTAGGTCTTCCGGTACGCGGTCGCCACTCCAGAACTTTTCGGCCCCATCGACCATCTGTTCTGCGAGCAATATGTTCTGCCCACTGCCACTTTAGTTTGACGATCCTTCGGGCTATGTCGGTAACCTTCGGTTCCTAGTTAAATCACGCAAGGAAACTCGAGCGTTGCCCTCTTCATTGCCCTTTGGGTGACTTTAAGCCTTCTGATAAGGCCCATTGTGAGCGACCATGTTTCAATTCCATAAGTCATCACTGGCAACACGCACTGGTCATAGACTTTCGTCTTGAGACACTGTCACTGTGACAAGAAGATATCACGCAACTTCCTGAACCCCGCCCAGCCGAGTAGGATTCGATGGTTGACTTCTTCTGTCTCCTCTTCGTCTGTTTGTTACCTCACGGATACCTCAGGTCCTGCAATAGGATATCGGGTACTTTTTAATGGATGATTTCATGCGGGCAAAGCCGCTGGCAGATGCTAGGCCTAAAATAAAACACAAAACCGACGCAACCATTTATAAATACTACAATACACAATTTGAAGCACCTTTTCAACCCCTAATAGTTTGAAGTACCAACACAAGTAGCGAGTCGTCATTATACCTGAGTCAGCTCCTAGTCTTGACTCACTGAGTCACTGAACTTGATAGTGGCGCGTCATTGTAGCGTTGGCAAAACAGGGTGGAATCAGGGGTGGTTTCATGTTGTCTGTTTTTTAAAGATAATTAAACTATTATTATGTTATGTAGATTTTAGTTAGTAATTACTTTTATGGATCTTTCCTACTATTAAATAATTGAAACCGGATTTATTCTTTTTAATTTTCAAGGTTAATTATGATGATATTTTATATACCTATACGTTATGTGAATATTATACCCTTTTTTATAGAATATAAGATTTGGTACATTTAAAATTTACCTATGTAGAGCTGTGCAGAGAGCATTTTTCAATTTATGTATTTTCTATTGTTTACGACTGGGCGACAGTTAAAAATTGAAAAAAAACTTTTAAATACATGAGAATCAAATCAATATCACAATAAAACATGTGCTACCACCCCAAAAATTCTTCAAGTCTTTTTAGCATTCCCTGAACTTGTTATTGAAACGTCATTGATAACGTCAGCAAATTAGTTACTTACGTGTTTGTATGATTCATACTTTACAGGTTTTGCTAATTTTGTGATCGAGGAGACATGCAATAGTTTAATTTGATGCATGTGGCTTTTAAAAATGATAGATATCTATAAAGTCATATAAAAGTTAAACTTTAATACATACCAACATTACCATAATGCCTACGTCATAAAACACAAACACAACACACAATGTAGCGTAAAACTACAAGTTTTTCAAATACTGAGCTTTCGACTTCTTTTTCATAGTGTCTATGAGCATTTTATGATAACAATGAGTTTGATTTTGTGCAAAACAACTGTATTTTCGAATGCCTTTTCTCCGTTTAATTAATGAACACAAACGTCTTAGCCTGTGTTTTTGTTTAATCGTTTAGTATCAGGAAACTATTAAAACAATTTAAAATCAAGAATTTATTTCTACCAATAATATAATTGAAAAAAATGGCCCTATTTATTTTATTTATTTATATACAACGAGTAACAGAATGAACGCAATACCTCTTAAGAGGTCATTATACTCAACACTATGAACAACTTTCACTATGGGACCAACACTGAACTCGCGAAAAATAAATCGACTGCCCCATACATTTGTAAGGGGACAACTCGACAAAATGTACTGAACAGCAGATTTCTTTTTCGCGATTTCGGGTTTTGTCCCATAGTAAAAATTGTTCGTAGTAATGAGTACGAGGTATGCGTTTATTCTATTACACGAAACTTAATTTAGGCTATAGTTTTTCTTCGGCCATAGAGTCAGCATTTTCATTAAACGTGACAATAGTGCTACTAGTGTCCTGGCAGTTTTCCCATTGACTACGTTGTGGATGCTTTTTTGACCAACCCAATGAGTTCTACACGTTTGTATACACTTTTTTAACTTTTTCTTTTTAGTCTAGTTCTTAACAGTATCTACATCCTATAGTTACATCCCGTTGTAAATAAATACAAACTCTGCGGATGGCGAGCGTTGGGTGGCTCGCCGTCCGATCAAAGCCAGGCCCAAGCCGACGGCGCGTTGTGTTCCACGCGCGCCTCAAGATGTCAGCATAGGAGTAGGGGCCCGTTAGGGCCAGAGCCTGCCAGGGCTGCGGATTTTGTTCGAAAGAGGTACCGCGGCCCCGGAACGCAAAAGGCACTAGGAGGAGTATGGATGGGTTTTAGTCAGTAAGAGTCTGACACTCCCTCCCGCTCCACCCAGAGCGGTAGGAGTCATTTGATGATTTCCCATCTTTAAAAAAAAAATAATGATATAAGAACTATCATCTGCCTAGCCTTTTCCCAACTATATTGAGGTCGGCTTCCAGTCAAACCGGATGCAGCTGAATACCAGTATTTTACGTGGAGTGGCTGCCTACCAGACCTCCACAACCCATTAACTGGGTAAACATGATATAAGAACCATTCCACGTTAAATGTAGCTTTCCTTGCTATCCGTACCGCATCCACTACCTTGTAGGATCGATAGCACGTGCACCGCTACACAAAATCCACCTACCTATGTGCATTTGTATATGTAGGTACACCATCAGCATTCGTTTCCCACTACTGACCAATAACCAATCAAATGCATGTACTTTACTAAGAAACGAATATGATTTCCTAACGGAAAACTTGACGTAGCATTTGATTACCCTCCCCGTCTTTTGCCTAAAGAGCCAACCCGCGTCGCTGAGCCGCCATTAGTCTTACACTTGAGCTATTTTACAAAACAATAAAATTGTCAACTAAAACACTGGATCTTTCGATATAAGTACAACGAATAGCATTCCATTCAAGTAAAATAGAAAATTCAGGCACTTATCTTGCATTAAAGAAGTGATTGTTCTTTTAAGCTAGACGAACTCTGGCACTCTGCCAAAAAAATTTAGAAAATGTACCTAAAAGGCTGACTGTATTTTATAATTTTACGTGTTCTAACATAACAACATTTGTAAGGCATCTATTTAAGGTTGATTTTTCATACATCGATTCTAACTGGGTAAGTACTGACCAGTGTTAGCCGTTAGCCGCAATGTAACATTCGCAGCGATGTACGATACGCAGTGTCCTAAAATCCGAGTAACATGCGCGTGTTCGTGCTCATTTCCATGTACAGATTGCACGAACGCTCGCTTTGTAACATGTTACATTACACCTCGTAACACCGGTCTGTATCCAGCTTTAGACTTCTGAGTTGAGCAACACGACAACTGACAAATGCTTGCACTTTCTGGAAAGACAAGACTGGGAGGAGTGAACACAAGTAATAATATTTTTGGTAACTCCTTTTTATAAAAAATGAGAAATCTATTTACGAGTCCGTCCGGCCTATCAATCCTACCGGCTTGCATATATGTTTTTTTTTTTTTAATGAATGTTTTAATGCACTCTCAAATCTTTGTCATCGAGTATTGGAAATCACCCAACTTTCGCTCTTCTGAAGGTATACTTAAACGATTTCCTTCTGTACATTTCTGATGTTTTCATAGTTTTCTTTCTCTTTTTCGCATGCCCAATTAAGTTGGTTTAATTCGACGGAAGCTAGGTGCGAACATTCAACTTGACTTATAATGCTGCGCCTGCGGAGCATGACGAGTCTTCGAGTAGGTACCCTCCACGAGGGATTCCAAATTGCACCTAGCGTCGTATTCACTGCTTCGCCTGCTCCAAATTCGCAAAATATCCCTGCCGTGACAAAACCTGAAAGAAATGCAAATGGTGTATCACAAAGTTTACAAGGACACTTGATTGATTAACGACAGTAATTAAAAAACTCCCTACTGCTATTAATTAACTTCATACGACTAGCGGCGACATCTGGTGTTAAGGATTAAAAATGACTTGGCTATGTTCACGCCGCTCTTTGAGGAGTGGACAGAAATTACCAGGACAGTGTTAAATTTTTTCCTCTTTGTATTGCCACGAATTTGTTGATTGTGTGTCAGCTTAGATTGTTACACAATGGATCACGGGATAGATTCCCTTACTTAACGAATATTTGAACATTTGTTTGTTTGCAACGCTATCACGCTAAAACGACTGACCGACTGACCGACTGACCGACGACGGATCATCGTGCAATTTGGCATAATCATACAACGTGTAACAGAATAAACGCAAGTTTCCACTTACACATATAAACTTAGGTAGGTATAAAATCGATAAAACGTTAAAACAGCATTAGAGTTAAACGTTGAAACGTAGAAACAACTGAAGAGAACAAACAAAGATAAATACATCATGCAACAATGTTACTCTTCAAAGAAACAGTTACTTAACATTTTTTTAATTTCTGGACACTATTCATAAATAAATCAAGCTCAACATCCCGGCACACTCGCACACATATGTCGCAGCCAACTAGCTTAATCAGCCGTTTCATTAAAAGCCTAGTCTTTTCTTCAAACTGCGCCGTTTGATCAGCGATATAAGTGACATGGGCAAGTCATTTAACGATATTGAACCAAAGATGCCACTTAGGTCACTGAATAATCGGCACAGTCAAATGAAAAGGCTAGGCCACCAATTGAACGGCTGATTGAGATAGTTGGCTGCGACATATACAAACTAATTTAAACTATCTTCACCACGTGTTTCTGTGGCATAGACAAGATTCTGCCACCAATGAAATCCTCGCAAGACAACAGAATAGAGAAAATAGTCTCAACCACAGATATAGATAGACTAGATAACGCAAGAGCAACTACTTCGCGTGCCTGTTTCGGAGCCCAGCTTACGTACAAAAATCGTAAGCCGCCACTTTCGCGCTCAGTCTGCATCGGTGTACGCTTGTCGGACGTCAGTTAGGTGTTAGGTCAGTTAGGTGCCACACGCAGCGGCGTCTTTGAATCGATTTGATTTTCCCATCACCTAATAGTGCTTGTGTTGACGTCATAGTAGGTATAGTATGCGCCAAATAAATGAAGAATAACGGTCATTGACCCACCTACATTTATTGACACACTTAATTTCAAAAACAGAAATAATGACATAAAGCTGTCTTGAATCGACATCTATTGTGATCCTTACTGTTCTAGTAATGAAAAACGATTCATAATTTACTGTCCGGGGGTACCTACGAAAAGATATTAAGGAAAGGTCAAGGACCGTTATTCTTCATTTATCTGGCGCCTACTATAGTCAAAAATATGGCACGCTTGGTTTTCATACAGATCGTGATACTTGCGTTATCTATGTATATCTGTGGTCTCAACTGACGCCTAATTTCAGAAATCAAATGCGTATTCCCCCATAACTTGCCGCTGAAGCCTGCCCTATTTGATTGGGAGCCGTGTACCGAATGTTAATAACACCGTACGTACAGTCCTACACCATGGCGCCATATCTTTATGGGGACTTAGCATGAAACGTTATTATAATGTCACCTTCGACTAATGTCTATAATTATTATTGTGTTTTGCAAAACGGATTTTTGAGGTAGGTGGGGTTAGTGAACTTGGTGTGTTCAGAATTATCTTTCAAGTCAAAGTTAGTTGCTACCACGAGGTTAAATAACCAATATTTCATACATAAGCGGTCCTGGCGGTCCTGGCGGCCCTGGAAAGCAAAATACACTTGGAGGAGCATGGGTTTAAGTCAGTAAGAGTCTGACACTCTCGCTCCTGCATCCAGAGCGGAAGGAGTCATTTGATGGTTTACCATTCATAAAAAAGGAGTCATAAGTCATAATTACAAGTTTATTTCGTAAGATGTTGTGGCGAAAGTTGTGGTAAGTATAACCACTGAAACATTACAACAGATAAAAAAAAAAACAATAACTTTCAATATCAATAATTAGTAATAATTTATGAATAATTTAATTGTAAAAATAGAATGTCAACGATAGAAAATCAGTAATAAAATTATATAAAAAAAAAAACAAAAATGTCACAAACACAAAAAAAAGTGTCTGTTGCGCCACTTCTTCTTCCCAGCTAAACACTAGGAAGTGGTGACGGGTGGGCGTTTTAGGGGACTATCTCTAAGTAGAACTTTGACGTTTAAAAAGTGCTGGCACTCAGCCTTATTTGAATAAATGACTTTTGATTTGATTTGATGGAGTGCACTTGCCTAGATTTATCCTATTCACTCTTGCCAGACCGCTAGGTTGAAGCTATCAGACAACACAGACTCCGACAGAGAATTCTAGGTATGCACAGCAAAATTAATCTCAAAACGTTTTGTGTGTATGGGTGAGATGTCCACCATATACGAGTACCGGTGGTTGATGGCCGTAATTTAAATATTAAAGAGCTCCGATTTGCTACACGTATGTTTGTTTGTTCTCTTTTGTGTGTGAGTTAGACTGGTTTAGTAGGTACTAGGTCATTTTTTATGAGTCTGCACATACCACTCTGGGCGAAGACCTCCTCGCTACTACCTAGATTAGGTTCTATAATGGAGTTATGAGTTAACAAACATAAAAAAACAACCAAATTGAGAACCTCCTTCTTTTTTGAAGTCGGTTAAAAATATTTTAGGGATATTTTCAAACACTACACATTTTTCATTTCATAACCCACAGCTCCTCTCCGGTGTAAATAAAAGCAGTTTTCTAGGACGATATTATGTCGCAGCCGATAGTATTAGCTTAATCAGCCGTTTAATTGGTTGCCTAGCCTTTTCATTTAAATGTGCCGATTTTTTAGCGACCTAGGTGACATCTTTTGTTCAATATCGTTTAATGACTTGTCCATGTCACTTATATCGCTAATTTAACGGCGCAGTTCCATACAAAGGCAAGGCTTTTAATGAAACGGCTGATTAAGCTAGTTGGCCGCTGTGCCATACAACGTGTAACAGAATAAACACAATACCTCTTAAGGGGTCATTGCAATCATCATTATGAACAACTTTCACTAACAAAAAAATTGACTGCTCCATACATTTTTATCTAACTCGACAAAGTGTACTGAAGAGCTTGGCCCCATAGTAAAATGTATTGCGTTTATTCTGTTACACGTTTTATAGACAGGTACTACATCCCCACAAGTACTACAAAAATCCCACACCACATCACCCAACTTTAACTATACAATATATAATAGCCGGCCGCGAATTCGTGCGGTGTTACCAAGTACCAAGGACGCGTCGAGTCCTTGGGTCAGTTTCCTTAAATACCGGACCACGGCTATCGCCCCATCGCACGGGTCGTGTCATGGACGCTTGTGTTACGCACAATACTACACGGCTACCCGGCTGGGGTGGTTGGGCCATTTTTTTTGGTATTAATATGTGGAACACTACTTTTGGTGGGGTGGAAATTTTTTGGCATGTATTGAGAGTTCTGCATGAGCTTAGTACCTATCTATAACCTTCATATTTTGATTTGTGTGTTGAAGAATAAATGTAGTGGAAATTTACTCTTTTCTTTTATTGATAGGCACGCGCTTGACCTCTATCTCACCTGATGGTAAGCGATGATGTGGCCGAAGATGGAGCACGCTTGCCTAGAAGTAACCTATTCACTTTTGACTTAAAGACTTCCGGGTTGTAGCTATCAGGAAACACAGACTCTGGCAGGGAATTCCACTCCATAGCTGTACGCATAATGAACATTCATTGTGCGTACAGCTAAGGAGTGGAGTCAGTCAGAAAACTTGTACATTCTAAAGCGAAGATCTTTATGGAGAAGAACGTGCAAGAATCTCCATTTTTCAACCGACTTCAAAAAAAAGGATGAGGTTCTCAACTCAGTTGTATATTTATAACGTTTTGGGAACACATGTTCCCAAAACGTTTAGTGCTTGTGGGTGGGATGTCCATCATGTACCGGTGGTGTATCGCCGTACGTCTTGCGGACCGATGACGGAATGGAGTTCTGCATGAGCTTAGTACCTATCTATAACCTTCATATTTTGATTTGTTTGCTGAATATTAAATGTAATGGGAATTTACTCGTATGTAATAACATGATTTATTATAACGGAGTTATGAGGTAACAAACATAAAAAATATTCAACCGAATTGAGAAACTCATCCTTTTTTTGAGTCGGTTAAAAAAGTGTCCACTTTTCATAGAGTTTCTTGCACGTTCTTCTCCATAAAGATCTTCGCTTTAGAATGTACAAGTTTTCTGACTGACTCCTTGATTCAATAGTGCTTTTAAATGGTTGAATTTAAATAAATGCTTTGAATTTGAGTGAGCAGTGGCGTTTAAACAAAACGTTATTAAATACGATATTGTCCTGGCACCCCAAAAGTAGGAAACACCACATAAAAAAGTGGAAAATAGCAAGAAAGAAGAAAAAAGATACGGCATCTAATAATACCTCTTTCGTCACCAACTAACTGTTGGTCACAAATGCAAATGCTGGAACTAGAAGACAATGTTTTTAGTGTGAAAGAAAATTCAGTAAAACATTAAATACACATGCTGCTAATTCCAACTCCAATGACCTTGGTGTGGTCTTCACTTACCTTGGCTTGCTGCCAAACCTCACTTGGAGGAGCTGGTCGTGAACCCATTAGCTGGCTTCCGGTTCCTTCATATGTAGCTGTTACCTACATGGCAGCGATTAAAAGATAACTTACTTATGTCAAGTGTCTTTCAGACCTCAACAATTTTGCAAACATAGGTAGCCCGCTTAGCTAAGCTTAAGTACTTAATCAAAATCAAAAGTAAATTTTCTGAAAGCCAGCACTTTTTGAACGTCAGTTTTGAAAAGGATATCCCAAAAATAACGCAACATTTGATTAACACATGACTAGAAAACGCAGTTTTTCTTTTTACCCGACTACGGCGAAGCAAAAAGGAGGGTTATGAATTTGACCGGTATGTATGTAGGTATGTATGTTCATCTGTTCTCTCATAACTTCTAAACCATTTATCATAATTTGAAAAAAAATTAGGTGTCATTGGAAGCGTCTAAATTGTCCGCTGGGCCTATTCTGGTAAAACAGTAGAGGTATGTTTATAGCAAAGAAACATCAAACTTTAGCACTAAAGTTTAGGGCAAAGTGGCATACGACCACGGCCGTTTTCTTGTTTCATACTTTTTAGAACATGATTATTCTGTAGTTGGGTTTTAGTTTTTGAACTTCTTTTTGAAAATAGGTAGACATTTTTTTACTAAATCATAAAGTACACAGGATAGGGTTTTGTAAGGAGTAGGTAGCACAAAAAGTAGATAGGCTCCAAGGCTTTGCGTACATACCTAATCATTATTTTATCGAAATTCATTGCCATTTTGCATAAGTGTGGCTGAACCGTTGATTCAGCG
This sequence comes from Melanchra persicariae, assembly GCA_947386135.1. Taxonomy (NCBI): domain Eukaryota; kingdom Metazoa; phylum Arthropoda; class Insecta; order Lepidoptera; family Noctuidae; genus Melanchra; species Melanchra persicariae. Next base: position 13,389,503 of record OX376668.1, read on the forward strand.
TTGAATCTCCTTCTTCAATGCACGAATGGTTGTGGGCTTGTTTGCATAGACCTTTGATTTCATAAAACTCCAATTAAAAGAAATCCAGTAGTGTTAAATCACATGATCTAAACTGACAGATTTTCTGAACTTTGACCACCAAACATAATGTTAAAATTGTTCAAGAAAACCGCTGCTCTCTCGAGTGGGACTCCGTATTTAATAACCATAAACTATCAGCTGTTCTTTTTTGAGGGCTATTTTATTTACTAACCATAAACTATCAGCTGTTCTATTTTTGGGGCTGCCAGTAATTTACTGTAAAAATGGCGGCAAATTCAAATCTTGCCTTAATTTTGTTGTTGTTGTAAGGAAATTGCAATGACCGTTATTGCAAATTTATCTGGAGTCGAACATAGTTTAATCACAGATGTGTTGCGACCAACTGTATCTACGGCTTGAAAAGTGATTTGTTTGGAACATTTTAGTCGGTTTTTGTGGCCCGCCTTTTTATAAAAGTTTTTTTTTATTTTGCTATTGTTTCTTTTATCACCCTTATATATTATTATTGCTTTATTTTAGGCATCTGTGGCCTATAGTATGGTATACAATATATAAATATTAAAATTAAACTAATACATAAAAACCGGCCAAGTGCGAGTCGGACTCGCGCACGAAGGGTTCCGTAACATTATCTATAAAAAAGCGGCAGATAAATCAAGTTTGTTGTATGGCCCACTTAAATATTTATTTTATTCTGTTTGTAGTACCTATTTGTTATTATAGCGGCAACAGAAATACATCATCTGTGAAAATTTCAACTGTCTGGCTATCACGGTTCATGAGATACAGCCTGGTGACAGACAGACCGACGGGCAGTGGAGTCTTAGTAATAGGGTCCCGTTTTTACCCTATGGATACGGAACCCTAAAAAAATTACTTATAAACTAAGACACACGAAGTGACGGCGTCCAGTTACTTTGTTAGTGTTAGTTAGAAAACATCGGTAAAATATACCCATCGGCCAAAACTCTTTCTTTAGGACAGTGTCGAGATTTTGTGTCGGAACCAGCAGTGCGATTCTTCAAACATGTCGAAGTGAACACTTCGTCGGGGTTCACGACGGGTGAGATGTCAAACCATACAAATAAGATGGAATGACAGCTCTATTGTCGTTCACTCCGCCTAGATGCACACCGTGAGATGTCGACAGAATCGACCGGCTGCACCACAAAAGACTTGAAGGTGGTGTTGTGACGCTTTTTTTTTATCGGGGTGGAAATCCTCATGGATGTCCTCCGTCCCGGGGCGGACGAAGGGGTCTGTCAGACTCCTACTGACTAAAACCACCCCGTGTTCCCTCGCACACTTGCACCGGGGGCTACAGGAGCACTTAAGCAATCTTCAACGCAGCCCCCGACTGGTGCCTACCTCTGCAGGCTCCGTCTCGTTAATTAGGGGGAGTGAGGTGTTTAACTCCCCCTAAGACATCTAAGAGGGGCGCGCGTGGAACATAACACGCTATTACCTCGGGTCCGAATTGATGGGGGGCGGCGGACGTCCCCGAGTTCAACTTCACACACACGATCATTCACTTCTGAAACGCCCATTCAAGTTTTAAATAGCCCAGAAAAGAATCAGGACGAAAACAAAAGGAATGCGTTTTAATAAACCTATTCCTAACAATTACTTCCTTGACCTTCAAACAGCGAAAACTTTTAGAACTATTTTTGATTAAAGATCCTATCAACGAGACGATATTAATAAGTTTGACTTTGACACTAAATCTAACCCCCAAAAGGAAACTTGCTTATTATGTAGCTAACTTAATAATATAACTTTGAAAGTCTTCGAAGTCGAAGTCGCCATTGACCCTATTTCTTTACGTGCTTCTATTGAGTTACTTGGGGCTCTTTTGGAATAGTTTCTGCTCATTTACATACAAATGTTATTATAATAGTTTGCCTTCCGCCATTAGTTAAATAGAATAGGCTTTTGTAAAATTAAACTTGCATACTTTCTTGAAAATTACACGATGTTTCAATTTTGTCTTTTATATTCTGTTGCTAATGCAGAATAGGGAAAAAAAAATAAAAGGGTATATTTAGTCCATCAGATTACCAAAAAAATTGACACGTATTTTTAAGACAAAAATATAAATAAAAACGCAAAAATTTCTTTATGGTTTGGTAAACTTTTTACCTAGACGTGATGTCAAAATGTTCCGTATGGTGTCGGACGTAAAAGAATAGCACCATCCCATCACTTCCTGTGGGTGTCGTAAGAGGCGACTAAGGGACTCACCAGAGAATGGGCAGCAGCATTCTCTGTAGGTACATTGCTACTGCTACACTGCGATCGCCAACCCGCCTGCCAAGCGTGGCGATTATGGCAACCCCATTAGGAGGAGGTCTATGTCCAACAGTGGACGTCTATCAGCTGGTATGATGGTTTGTGATGTCACAATCACAAATTCCCACTCCTGAACTTTGTTGAGTTTTATTTACATCAGAATCGATTTAAAACTGATAAAATATGTACCTAAATGTCCAATATATTCTGATACCTAATCTATCACACGGACTAAATATATAATCATATTTTTTTACCCAGAAATCATAGATATTAATGATCGTATGGCATCACCTATTTCGCCACCCTTAGGCTGTGTTTCCACCAGAGATGTGCGAGGATGCGAAGCGAGGGATATGTTTGTTATGAACCAATAGCATCGCTTTATTTACCTAGCCTCGCTCAGCGCAAGCGATTCTATTGGTGCATAAAAACATATCCCTCGCAACGCATCATCGCACATCTCTGGTGGAAACGCAGCCTTACAGTATAATTATAAGAATGCTCAATACCTAGTTTGGCGAAAACCATAACAAAAGCGCGCCATTCGTCTTGCACAAAAGTATAAGCAAATTGACAGACTCACACAATTTGCTAATCTAGTTGATAAGGCACACCTATTCAACATACATCTACTGAAATCAATATTTGCTTAGTGCATTCCTTATAAATACAAAATATTTGAGAACCTCAAAATATGTGTACTGTTGGCTGTGCGACATAATTTTCAAATGAAAAGGTCATTTGATATTATAACCTATATATACTAATATTATAAAGAGGTAAAGTTTGTGAGTTTGTGAGGTTGTAAGGGGTTATCTCTGGGTCTTCTGAACCGATTTTGAAAATTATTTTTGTATATGATACTCACATTTATGAGAAAGGCTATAGGCTATACGGGAAATTCCAAGGGGAACGGGAAACAACGGGATATACGCGTACGAAGTCGCGGGTAAAAGGTACATAGATGGTGCGGTATAATTATGTCGCACAGCACAGTAGGTACAAGCATTTTTAGAAAATATCATATTATTTCTGTGACTTCATACCTTTTTAATTTTATTAATTTACATTCCGCAAGCGTCTTTTGGTCACAGATGTTATATTTTACCCTTAAAAACCTGAAACTGTTGCTCTAAATCTTTACTTTTCTTAAAAAGAAAACATTTTGCACCCTATAATCAATATAGGATCTATGCCAATTCGTATCATCATCTGCCTAGCCTTTTCCCAACTATATTGGGGTCGGCTCCCAGTCAAAACGGATTCAGCTGAATACCAGTTTTTAACGTGGAGCGGCTGCCTACCAGACCTCCACAACCCATTAACTGGGTAACACGGTACTTCTTGGCGAGACTGGTGTCATATTTTCTGGCTTCTGACAATCCGTAACGACTGCCAAAGATCTCCAAATGACAGCCGGGACCAACGACTTAACGTGCTTTCTGAGGCACGGGGGAGTCTCGGTATGTTATGATGGTCACCCATCCACCGACCAACCTCGGCAAGCGTTGCTTAACCTTGAAGATCGACCCATGTGGCTGTTATAATTTAGCCACGAGTTCCTCTACGCCAATTCGTATAGTACCTTATTAAAAATCGCCTATAAACATTTTAATAAGTAGGAAGCAACGACCCCAACAAATAGGTCGGACATTTAATCCCGGCTGCATATATTATAAGAAGTCCATTAACAGTAAAGTGTAGTAAAAAACAACGCGTGACCAGTAACTGGTTGAAATAACACCACTGAGTTATGTCATAATAGTTAGGTGAGTGGTGTAAGGGAAGCGATGCTAAGCCATGCTAAGTCATGCTATGTCCAACACCAAGAAAAGTACTTGAGACTATGTTTAACTCGAAAAATAAATTGTATTTCATTAATAATACCAATCAAGTAAAATAAAATACTTAGGCGAAATACTGCTCCACAGACCACAATACGGAAACGTGCCCAAAGACTGGCAAAATTGCCACGTTGATTGGCAATGCCAATTCTCTGGCCTGAAAAAGAGCCAGACCTTATCGGTAAGATATTTTCTTGAAGCTTGAGAAAAAAAAAGAAGGAAGGAATAAAGAAGATACATATCAACTTCCGTGTTATGAAACTAACTCCGCTGTCTGAATCAAGAATTTTGTAAGTTATGCATATGTCGCAGCCAACCGTTTCATTAAAGCCTAGCCTTTTCATTTAACTGCGCCGATTTTTCAGCAACCCAACTGACATATTTGTTCCAATATCGTTAAATGACTTGCCCATGTAACTTATGTTGCTGATTAAACGGCGCAGTTAAATGAAAAGGCTAGGCTTTTAATGAAACGGCTGCTTAAGCTTGTTGGCTGCAACATATACATAATGAAATACAAACTCAGAATGCAATAAACAGCATTTAATAAACGCAATACCTGAAAAGGGATCATTGTACTCATCATTATGAACTACTCGTACTTTTACCGTGGATTGGTTAATAACAAGCTTTTTCTAACAAAAACAAATTAATTAAAAAAATACAATTGCGAGATGGATGTAACATTTGTGAATGTAAGAAAAGAAAAATAAAGAAATAAATGATGTTTATTGTGTGTTCTAAGTTGAAAACAAAAACAGAGAAACGGATAAGATGAGTTAGTTATAGAGGAAGACAGTTAAAAAGGTGGGGTGGATCAATGTTACAACTTCCAAATATAGCATAGCTTTTAGTATACCCGACGTTAATCACAAAACTATGCAAACTATTATGTGTAGAGTGTTCACGTATATGTATAATAACTGGCGAGACCAGTAAACTGAATATCAGCGTAATTGGATCGGGCGGGTCATCGTGTAGCATTGCAGGTTCATGACTGGAAACTATTTCACGTTAACAGGGAAATGCAATGAGGTTTGAGGGTTTTTAAACTTTTTTTAAACATATTTTTTTCTATTCCACTTCTGTTATTTTCTGATTAATTTCGTTGCGGGATCCAAGACAGTTGAATCGTTTCTCCGGGACTCGGCGAGCTTCATTGACTCGGCGTTTTCTGATGGTTGCCACTTTTGATTCTGGTTCTAAGGAGTTCTGTGGTTAGGAATAGTATGGCGGGCTTGTGCCAAAATAAACTGTTTTGCTGATTACATCCCGCATGGACCCATAAGTTTTTTTCTTTTGAAAGGAAACTACCAACATACTCATACTTAAGTCATTAAAAAACGTGATTTAGTTAAAGAAAATAAGTGCAGTTTTTAAACGCAAATGAATTTAAAAGCTGTTGAAGTTTTTCAAGCCGTGATTTGCATGCAACGCAATAAAAATAACTTATTTTTGTACAAGTCATGCTTAGCGTTTGTAACTGACATAGTTGTTTGCGACCTGTGGCATATTATTAAGCTATTTAAGTTTATAATATTTTTGCGATATTAAAAGCCTATTGTTGGAGAAGTACCTTGGGTTGAGACTAGACTGCCATCTAAATTGGAAGGTTCAAATCGACTACATCAGATCCAAAATGATATCTTTATTGGGCTCACTACGTAACATCGTACACTGTCTGCCATATAGTGTACGCCAGACAATATACAACCCTCTAGTAAAGCCACACATACTGTACCTACTCGAAATCTGGGGCAATGCACCTAAAACAAACCTAAAAGACCTACAAATTGCACAAAACAAAATAATTAAAATGCTTTTTCACTACGACTACCTAACACCTACAATTAAAGTATACAAAGACACGAAACTCATGAACATTAAACAGCTTCACGTATACTGTACCTGCATACTTATTCAAAAAATACTTAATAAAACTATACATACACAAATTTCACCAAAATACATCAATTACATAACCGTAGCAGTCGTAGAAAAGATCACATCGTACTTCCTCGAGTGCGAACCACTCAAGGTAAAAGATCACTTGTTTATGAGGGAGTGCAACTTTTCAATAAATTACCAATCGAGATAAAGAGTGCGAATTCGATCAATATTTTCAAGACCAAACTAAAAAAATATGTTCTTGAAAATATATCAATATAAATTAACCATATAAGATTATTGCTAGTAACGTTAAACCAAGGTACGAAAAAAAAAGAAAATAAGTAAAAAAAAATATCTTAAAAACAGCAGCTGTAAACAACAGTTCTACTACTGTCTAATTTATCTGCACTGTGACAATGGGATCGCACTCTTAATCGTCAAGCAGGGTATTTTCACAACTTAGTTTTTGGGAGTACCCACAAACCTTATTCATTGTCTCCAAACAACGTAAGTTAATAATATTTGGTTGTGGGTACACTCATGAATTTTAAAATATTTGTGAGAATTATTGTAAGTCCGAGTGTCGAAGGACAATGATTACTTTTCATTAGATATCTATTTGTTCTCATGTAAGTGAAATGTTATTTCTTTATGAGAATTAAATGTCTTTAACCAGAATAACAATAATTATTCAAAGTACCTTTAAAGTCCAGGTTTAGGTATATTAAATCAAGTTGGACTGCAGGGGATGAAAAATATACCAATGAGTAAGGAAATATCCTCTGAATATCATATCAAAATTTTTAAGCTGCACTTGGATATACAAAATGTAATTAATTAAAAACTAATGTGAAAAATTAAAAATCCACTTTAATTATTAATTTCCGCAATTCTTGGGAAAAACAAAAATATCAGCTTGTAGATTTCATAATTCCGTTTGATACGGAGTTAGGAAGGCAAGCAAAATAATGCACCGTTTATTTACAATTAATTTTTAAGTTTTATTCATTCATTTTACGTCAAACGATCAGCTGATCGTCTAATGGCGCCGGGCCCCAGTCACGTGATGGACCCCATGCGCAAACATTTCAAATCACCGCAACAAAACAACTCAGCGGAAAAATTATATTTTTAAAATAAATTAGTGGAGTTGTCGAAGTCGACATCCCAGTATTATAAATAGGTAGGTATTACTAATCTGATAGCTGTTTTATTTTATCAAAAAAACGATTGTAATAAAAGATCACGCGTGTTCTCAATTACACAAATATCGAGCCATCTAATTGGATAATAGTTTGAATGCAACAATATGGCTACAAGGACACTCAGTACAACACAATGTTTCGTAACACAATGTAATTGATTGATTTACCAATAAAATAATTTAGATAAACTGGCAAGTGAAGTAAAGGGAAAAAATACTTTCATTTCGGTGTCATTGAAATGTGATGGTAACAAAATATATAGCTTTTTGACCGCAGTGCAGGAACGCATCGGCGTACCCCCAGGTCAAGCCACGAATTCACCGTATTTTTGTTTTGATGTCTACTTAGTAACGTTAACGTTCGCGTTAGTGAATTTTAGATATAAAAAAACTGCAACCACATAGTATTTCCGACGGCGCGTTGTGTGCCACGCGCTACTCAAAGAGATGTCAGCAAAGCAGACGGGGCCCGTTAGGGCCAGAGCCTGCCAGGGTTGCGGATTTTGTTCGAAAGAGTCACCGCGGCCCTGGAAAGCAAAGGGCACTACCAGGAGCACGGATGGGTTTTAGTCAGTAAGAGTCTGACACTCCCTCCCGCTCCAGAGCGGCAGGAGTCATTTGATGATTTCCTATCCATAAAAAAAAACACAGTATTTTGGTTAAATTTTATGCGACATACACAATTTGTATCATACAATAATAAGAACATATCCAATTCAAATAAATATTATGTGCAAAACGAGTATTATTGTTATATTAAAATTGTACGTTACAATACTATACATCAAAAACATTCGTGCTTCGCTCTCAGGGTAAGTTTTCGTTCGTGATAGTGACATTAAAAAAGTTAAAACGCTTGAGGCCATAAAAAGGATAGGCAGAGGTTTTCCAAATAAAAGTAATTTTGCTAGTAACTTATGTAAAAGTAAAGGCGTCATTTATCACTGAACAGTTGTAAACCTAGACTGTTGCTAAGGATTTTCTTAAAGGCGCGGTCTTTTTTTTTATGGATGGGAAATCATCAAATGACTCCTGCTGCTCTGGGTGGAGCGGAAGGGAGTGTCAGACTCTTACTGACTAAAACCCATCCGTGCTCCTCGCAGTGCCTTTTGCTTTCCAGGGCCGCGGTAACTCTTTCGAACAAAATCCGCAACTCTGGCAAGATAGGCGCGGGCTTGGGTTCCTACTGTCAACCACGTTCCACGGATCAGATCATTGATTTTGAGTTGTGGATCGCGATTAAATTATACATATACACCATGTTTTGATTGGATCAGGGGGAAAGATAGTGATTTTTCTCTAAGCCTAATCTCTAAGCCCGAAGTCCGTTGTTTCGGACTTAGTGTCGAACGTTTTCTGCTCTGTATCACCTACGGACTTACGATTAGCCCCGAACCTGAACTAAGAATGAATGACAACACGATTTGACAGCTGTTCTTAGTTCGGCTTCAGGACTAATTGTAAGTAGTAAACGCCCACACAAAGGCCGAAACTACGGATTTCGGGCTTAGAAAGTATACCCCCTGATTTCTCCCCGGTCGTGTCGCATTGCAGCCCAATCAGAACATGAGAGTAAGAGGAACAGATACTGCACCTGTGTTTGCGCACACACTTGACTATTATGATATTGTCTCTGTCTGGCTTAACGCTGAAATGGACCTTTTTAGTGCAGCCGTGAGATACGCACTTAGTTTTTGGCATCCCTACCATTTTTGTTATTTCTATGTGCGTGTTTATGTGTGCATGCTAAATAATCTTTATTCCTTCTTTCTTTCTACATCTCCTGGTACGTGACAATCCCGGTTGAGTCACCGGAATTCAGTCAGGGGGTCGATTCTGCTATTGCAATCGTGTCTCAATGACCGGTCAATGATCGATTTTTGACGTATAACGTCAAACTTATGACACATTTCCCATACAAAAACTGTCAAAGTTGTCAAATATTCGATCACTGACCGGTCATTGAGACACGATTGCAATAGCAGAATCGAGCCCCTGGTCTTTTGCGCACAGCTTCATCATCTGCCTAGCCTTTTCCCAACTATATTGTCAGCTCCCAGTCAAACTGAATCCAGCTGAATACAAGTATTTTCGTGAAGCGGCTGCCTACCAGACCTCCACAACCCATTAACTGGGTAACACGGTACTTCTTAGCAAGATGAGTCAGATTTTCTGGCTTCTGACAATCCGTAACGCCTGCCAAATATCTAAAAATGACAGCCGGGACCAACAGCTTAATGTGCTTTCCGCAGTACAGAGGAATCATGATATATGTTAATATGGTCACCCATCCACAGACCAACCTCGGCAAGCGTTGCTTAACCTTGAAGATCAATCCGTGCTTTTGCGCACACCTTCTCTCTCGTTAATACAGATTTTTGGAAAAAGTTGCCTATAAGCGTCTTCAGGGTCCCATCTAGTCGCGGATTTTGTTCGAAAGAGTTACCGCGGCCCTGGAAAGCAGAAGGCACTACGAGGAGCACGGATGGGTTTTAGTCAGTAAGAGTCTGACACTCCCTGCCGATCCACCCAGAGCGGAAGGGGTCGTTTGATGATTTCCCATCATGAAAAAGGGTCCCATCTATCTCTTCATTAAAATCGTTTCAGCAATTTAGGCGTAAAAGCGTTAAAAACAGACGAACAAACTTTCTCAATCATAAGTTTAAATATAAATAACCTTCTGACCTCTGCAACTCTTCACAATTAACCACCGTATTATGAAAGCTAACCTATTATCACTCATAAAAGTCTTACAATCCCTTCGTAACCTTGACACCCACGAGAGCAGATGCATTATCTGTTATTAGAATGTTTTATACTGTAGGCCTATTAATATTGACTACGTGGGCTTGGAGTTGCATCAGAACTATGAACTCATGACTCATCTTCTTAGGGCCAATTTTACCAATGAAACTGATCGCGATCAGCGAATAAACCACGTTTATGGGCTGTCAGTGTCACTATTTTTCTATGGAATATTGACGCTGACAGCTCTTGAACGCAGTTTAGATGTACTGATCGCGTTCAGTTTCATTGGTGAAATCCGCTCTTAATTACATAATATCACACCAGATCCCGTGGAGGGTTTAGGCAATACATCTTCCTATCATCGATTATGGTGACGTGTACTACTATGACCTGAATGCAGATCTCCTCTACAAACTTTAGTCTTCTGAATTACCTACTGCATTCGATTTGTTTTCAATGTACGCAAATATGATCATGTCTCTGCGCATCGTTCGCTTTTAAAGTGGTTGCCCATACGCGAGCGCATAGAGCTAAAGGAACTATAGTAGGCGCCACATAAATGAAGAATAACGTTCATTGACCCTTCCTTAATATCTCTTCGTAGGTACCCCCGGAAAGTAAATTATGAATCGTTTTTCATTACTAGAACAGTAAGGATCACGATATAATTATGTCGATTCAGGACAGCTTTGTCATTATTTCTGTTTTTGAAATTATGTGTGTCAATAAATGTAGGTGGGTCAATGACCGTTATTCTTCATTTATCTGGCGCATAATATACCTTGTTTTCATCTCTTGATTCTCCCTACTCCCCCAGTTATCTAGCCCCACACTTTCAACATATGTGCGCCATTCAGAATCGAAATCTACGCTCATCATACAACCGCCTCCTTCAATGTCCCACTCACCGTACGGACTTTATTTACTCTTCTTTCTTCGTTCAGTCTATTTCTCTATGGAACGCGCTCCCCTAGGAAATTAAGATGGCCACCAACCGATTAGGCTTTAGAGTTAAAGATCGTGAACACATTCGTAAGAAGTTGGCCGCAGTATCATCATAGCGCTAATGTTTTTTAATTAACTATTTAAAATAATCTTAAAATAATGACAGTTTTATTATCTGATATTGTTTTAATATTCACGCAAGCTAAGCTACAGTTTGTAGCTAGTTTATAAATAGTCTTAAGTACCTATTTATAAACTGAGTTACTGAAAATAACCTTGATAATTACGTAGAGCATAAAACTATTAACTATTTTTAGTTTCCACTACCTGAGGTTACTGATTAGAAAAACGACCTTTTACTGTTTTAAATTCAATGTTTAATTTTCACGAAAATGTCATAAGTTGTTAAAATCATTACCTCCATACTACGGAAAGCTGACAGTAAAGCCAACATGAAAAAAAAAACTGTACTATAGTAAAAAACATTGTCCTCTTAATGGTGCAGGCTCTCAAAGACACCGCATACCTAAAAAATAGGTTTTAATCATTACAAGCATAGGCTAGCAGCTTTTTTGCGGAATTTATTCGAAAGTATCACCGCGACCCTGGAACGCAAAGGGCATTAGGAAGAACACGGATAGGGTTTAGTCAGTAAGAGTCTGACATTCCCTCCCGCTCCGCCCAGAGCGGCAGGAGTCATTTGATGATATCCCTTCCATAAAAAAAAATGCTAGCAGCTTTGCCTGCTTGAAATCCAAAATATAAAATTTATAAGGAAGGTCTTTTAAACTCATTATTTTTTTAAAGTTGCCCCAATCCAGGTCATGGTCTACCAATGTGCTCAGTTTCATCCAAATCCTTCCAGACGCTGCAGTTGTTGCAGTTGAGGTGTGTTTTCTAAACAAACAAATTTTCACACTAAAAATATTAATTTGATTGATTTTGAAATACCTAATAGCTTTCGACCTGTCAAATAATAATTACCAGCCCGTACTGTCCCATGTATATTTTTAAAAATTAACCATCAGGCCAGGCGTTTCCCAACTACATCGGGATCGGTTATAGTCAAACCAGATTCAGCTGAATACCAGTATTAAAATATATTGACACACTTAAAACTACTATTTCTCTTTCCAGGCAAAAATGTCGTCGTAAACAATGGCGCTGAAACTAAAGTACAAAGACGAACACGGCATCGTTCATATCAACATGAGTCCGTCATCCAGCCCGAAAGAACCCGACAAGGATCTCACAGACCCGAAGTTCGACACGATCAACCACCGCTTCGCACAATACGATCTCTTCGGAGGCAAGTACGATGTAGACTCGGGTGGGGAGACACCTCGGTCACTGTTTCGAAGCCGCTACAACAGTATCGAGGAGGAACTTGCAAACACTCCGTACGCCTTCACTACCGAGCGCTCTCTCAGACTAAACAGCGCAAACAAACTCGACATAACCATTCAATCGCGAGACGAAACATCCCCATCAAAAGACATTCAAGACGATAGATTTTTTAAAAGAAAACTAAGCTTGGAATATGATGAATCACTGTTCGGGCCGCAGATAGATGTAAAAGTCAGTGAGTGTGGGACTCCCGCGTTTACTGTAACACAGTTGATCCACGCTCAGGATCGATACTTCGATCTCTCGGGGCGGCAGTCGGTCAGCTCTTGTGGTAAAGTGTGTGGTGATCATTGTACTGAAGTGGGGGTGCCGAGTCCTGATGATGAGGCCTTCAGGGTGCTTTCTGCGGAGGTGAAGAAGGAACCTGTGGTTGCGGCTAAACCGTAAGTAGATTTTTGAATGTTTAACTGGTTTTAATGGTTGTAGATTATTTGGGGGTCAATGTTTTTTTATTTTTGTTTAAAATAAGGTGCAAGCAATTGTATATGAGACCGGGTTTTAGATAACATCGTATTGAAATATACCTGTATTAGATTATAAACTCTTGATATATTTGAAGATCTTTTTAAATACAATTTATTACATCCAAATTCAATAGCGTACAGTATATCCGTGTCCTACTGAGAAGCATGAGTTTTCACGTGATTTAATATAATATAATAATCGGGTAAAATATATAATTTGTTAATCAAGTAACGCAGTTTACCAGATTATTTTTATAGTGGGATCGTGTTTTTATCGTAGTCCAACAGACCCCAAACTTAGTTATGTTTCCTGCCTTTCGTATTAATTAATCATATTGGTTACATTTATATCCAACTTTGTAATACAGGAACATTTTTTTTAAATTAGGAACTTGCGTCTTATGAATGACCATCCAATAGAAACGTGTAACAGACTATTAAAACTAGTAAGATAATTGCTGAAACAAAAAAAAATGTTGTAAATTACGAAGTAGGCTCCATAATTAGTTTTTTGCTCGAAACAACAATGATACTGTAGGTATTTCTTTACTTATCTCAACGACCGTGATAAATCGACGTATTATTTTGGTAACATGGGTTGACAGAATATCTAAAACCAAAAACATACTGTGTCTAACCTTTTAACTGTTAAGCACAGAAGACAAATAGTTTAACAGTCATTTTCTAACTCCTCCGCTGTTATTTTCTGATATATTTCGTTGCGGGATCATAAACAGTTGAGTCGTTTCTCCAGGACACGTCGAGCTTCATTGACTCGTCGTTTTTCTGGTGCTCGCCACTGTTGATTCTGGCTTTCAGGAGTTACAGTGGTTTGGGAACGTGTGGGGGGCTTGTCCCTACAAAAAAAATACATTTTCCTTAAAACTTGCCATCTTGGTTCAAAATAAATGAAGAAATTACTACAGATCAAAATTAAAACTCATCTAATCAAATTAGGCTGAGACCCAGCATTTTCTGAACGTCAGTTTAACATAAAGACAGTTCCCCAAAAAACGCGCCCGTCACCACTTCCTAGTGTTTTGGCTGGGAAGAAGTGGCGCAACAAACACCCCAGCGACAGATCTGTCTGTTAAGTGGGAAGAACTTGAATGATCTTTTACAGCTAATAGATCGAAAGTAAATATAGGTGTAAGATTATTACTAACACAATACCCAAAGAATATACCTTCACAAATAAAACATTGGACTTACACCTTGCACATGACTTAAAACTCGAGTTTTAACAGACTTAAAAAAAAGCAGGTTCTCAATTCGGTTGTATATTTTATGTTTGTTACCTCATATCTCTGTCATTTATGAACCGATTTGAAAATTTCTTGTTTTATGTGAAAGGATACACTTCTCGATTGGTCCTATTGAAATTTTTTTTTTTAAAATCGGTTCCGTGGTTTGGTTTTAAAATCCAAATAGCTGAAAAAAAAATGAGGAAAAATCGTCCATGTATACGAAATTGCGTATTTTTGCTTTCCTGTGACTTTCAAGTGGTGTTGTTAGGTGTGGAGTACCACTTAAAAGTGAAAAATAAAAAAAAATCACAGCCGACTTCCAAATAAACACTACAAAGTAAAAAATTACTTTAATTTCGGAAGTCGGTGTCAAATAACTGAGAAGCAACCAAAAACACCGACTTCCGAAATTAAAGTTATTTTATAGATAAGTACCTACTTTGTAGTGTTTTTTTTTGGAAGTCGGTTTTTTCCAATGCGTTCTTGTATAATCAAACGAATCTTATAAACAAAACTTGCTGTACACAAATCTTTAGCCATCTATCCCACTTAATTACATCCATAAATAAACGTTCATAGGAGATCACGACGGACGGACGCCGGACGATCAGACGTTCCCGAGAATAGACCAAACAAACGAACAGACAACGCGACTAAACTTATTGTGTATCACCCAAAATAGTCTTCAATACACGACAACTATATTTATACTTATACACGACACTTATTTTGCTTTATTTTTATTTACTGATGCCCGGTTTCAGTCGTATCTTGGGAGAAAATCAAATGTTTGTGTTTTGTTTTAGCCCAGAACACGGTCTATCTGTGTAACTTTGGTCTAAGTCGTTTCAGCCTTATTCGTGATCGTGTGGGCAGTAAGGTCTAACGACCCCACACACCCTAATGTCAGAGTCTCTAAACCGCCTCAAGGGCCTCTGACATGGTTTTATTTGACGACTGCCATTTGACGGCCGGGACCACCGGCTTATACGTGCCTTCCGAAGCACGGAATCATCTTTTTATCAGACAATCAGGTGACACACCTTATTAAGAAACGAAAATCTGTACAACCTTTTAAATTAAATTAGAATAGCCATCAATGGAATTGGCTCTATTTCACCACACCAACGCTTGTTTAAAAGACTATTTTCGGAATTAAAAAATAACCCAAGATTTTGATTAAATAGGTAATTAATTTGGTGGCCTGTTGGTCTAGTGGTTAGTGACCCTGACTGCTAGGACGGAGTTCGTGGGTTCGATTCCCACACAGGACAAATCTTTGTGCGATGAGTACGATTATTTGTTCTGTATCTGGGTGTGTAATTTATCTATATATGTATGTATTTAGAAATATATAAGTATATTTATCAGTTGTCTGGTTGCCATAGTGTACTATGGCAACCAGACAACTGATAAATATACTTACGGCGGAGCCTGTAGGCTCCGCCTAGTTTGGGATCAGATGGCGGTGTGTTCGTTGTCCCAAGATATTATTATATTATTATTATTATAATTATGATTTTCGCACAAAAGATAGATAGACATTTAGCCACGTGAGTGAATGAATCATTGTCACATTTTACTAATATGTTTAAGATTTCGTGATTAGCATTAGCAGGCATGGCAAACTGTAGGCGTAAGTGTCAATGGCAAAGTCCAAATAAATGTCCAAAGTCAACGATAATTTTTTTTTTTTTTTGACGACACGGTTGGCGCAGTGGTTGAGCGGTCGACTGCTGCGCTGCGTGTCACGGGTTCGATTCCCGCACGGAATAAATAATTGTATGGCCTACAGATAGTTGTTCCGGGTCTGGCTGTTTGTGTATGTGAGTTTATATGTTTGTGAACGCACCCACGATACAGGAGAAATTCCTAGAGTGGGGCAACGTTTTTTAAAAAAAGAAAAAAGAAAAAAGAAAGAATTTATTCAAATTAGGTTGAGTGCCAGCACTTTTTGAACGTCAAATTTCTACAAAAGACAGTCCCCAAAAACGCCCGCCCGTCACCACTTCCTAGTGTTTTAGCTGGGAAGAAGAAGTGGCGCAACAAACTCCCCAGAAACACATCTGTCTGTTAAGTTTTAAAAATTTCAAATTATACAGTAGTACCTATGCAAAGCAGTTTACAATAATGACACAGAAAAATAATATATCCAATGTGTAAAATATGGCTATAAATATTATCAAACATAATCATTATTATCATAAAGGTACATCGATGATTATTTAACTCCTAAATATAGACATCACACACTAAACAGTCATTTAAGAAAACACTGTCGATATCACCATGATTCACTTATGTCTGTTTCTTAATTACTGCTAATCACACCTACTGAAATTTAAAAAAAACAGGATGTAGTGTGGGTCTGAAATAGGTATAACACACAGCCTTGACGTGAAATTGAATGAACCTCCTCTGTTTAAAACCTGTTTTGCGTAAAGATTTTCGTACAAGAATAAAATTCGTCTGTTACAAATTCACATAACACCAATCTTGGGCTCTAGACAAGTGACATTCTGTCAACGGTAGCGTGGCGCAGGCAATTGTCAATACATCAAAAATGTATGGGATTGACAGATGCTATCGAAATGTCACGTGATCAAATTACTACATTTTGGCATTTCGACAGTCGCATTCGCTAATTGAATGGCACGTTGTCTAGGGCCTCTTGTCACAAATCTTTTTAACAATAAACCTATTTTCTGCTAAATATTCATGTGTACAAGACCACGTGATGTTACTGCATTACATTGGAACACGCGTGTGAAAGCAACAGATTGTATCTCTTGATATAAAGATCTATATGACTTAGTTTATACAGAGAAAACGGTGGAGGCAGTATTGTTCACATTTATTATGCGCACAGGCAAAGTGTGGAACTCTCTACCAGCGTCTGTGTTCCCTTCCACATATAACCCGTCTGCCTTCAAAGCAAGAGTGAACAGGCATCTTCTGGGAACGCTCGCTCCATGATAGACCTCATTTATCGCTTTCCATCAGGCGGGATCGAGGTCAAGAGCAAGCCCATTCCTCAATAAAAAAAAAAATGTGGGTTTGTGTGTGAGGGTTCAAATTAAGCTGTCGTCATTATTTTAGTCAATAATCATCCACTGCTGGACATTTCCCTGTACCAAGTATCACTTCTTTGGTCCTTTACTCTTCGCATCTACTGTCATCGGTCCACTTTGGAGGCCTGCGGCCCTACCATGACGTGTTAAAGCGTGAGTAGTTCGAGCGAGAAGGAGGGATGGAGCTATATAGGCCGCTGTTAACATTCCGTCACCGGTCACCATTCCAAAACCTTGCGGCTCCATCAGCCATCCGGTCACCATGGTCAAATTGTACCTACTAGAATTAATTCGAATACTTAAAAAAACCGGCCAAGTACGAGTTGGACTCTCACACGAAGGGTTCCGTGCAATAAACCGAAAACAAAGTTTCTTGTACGGTTCCCTTTCATTTTTATTATTTTCTGTTATAGCAGCAATACTCTCTACGGTTTTCGAGATACAGCCCGCTAACAGACATACGGACAGCGGAAGCTTAGTAATAGGGTTCCGTTGGTTATTCTTCGGGTACGAAACCCTAAAAACTAAAGAAGAAAGCCAGTAAACCCTTTGGTCTCAACTGTCAGTTGTAGATCATTAGTAGCGTTAAGGATAGTCAGAAGCTCAGACTGACAACCTGTCGTACCACATAAGGTTATCGGGGTAGCCAATTACGTATTGTTCTGTTCAGATATAATATATCATCACTCTATGTAAAATACTGGGATAGATATAGCTGAAGTGGCAGTGGGCAGGGCAGATTGCTCGCAGAACAGATGGTCGATGGGGCCGATAAGTTCTGGAGTGGCGACCGCGTACCAGAAGACGCAGCGTTTGAAAGCCTCCCACAAGGTGGACCGATAACCTGGTGAGCGTCGCGGGTAGCCGATGGATGCGAGACGCACAGGACCGGTTGTTGTGGCGACACTTGGGGGAGGCCTATGTCCAGAAGGTCACCATTTTGGGCTTATGATGATGATGATGAATAGCTGCATCTGGTTATACTGGAAGCTGATACCAACACTTGGGAATATTGGCTTCGCAGCTGGTGAATGTTACATAGTTTGTATGAGTCTTTTTATTTGTGTTTGTAACTAAACGTCACGTGCGACTATTGTCACCAGTAATACTGCATCAGTCATAATATTGAATCGTTTACTAATACATCTGATGTAACTCTTGGACACATAGGTGCTGTGCATGTGCGGTGGACTTTGCTCCTTCGTTCTTTGTATGATAAGAAAGAAAATCATATTATTTTAGCGCGAGGAGGTCCATGCGTCCATGCATTATATATGTTGCAGTCAAAACTCTTAACCAGTCAAAAGTACTTTTGACTGGTTAAGAGTTTTGACTGCAACATATACACAGAAAGTCATAATTCCCTCTAAATATCTATATATCTATCGAATATCTATCGTTTGTAGATCTTTGACAGTCATTACGGGCAGCTAGAAACCACGAAATCTGACAACAGTCTTGCTAAGGGGCATTGCATATTGGGTTGTGGAGGTCAGAGAAGCCGTCACTCCATGTATCTGCAGATTGAAAGCAACACAACTCATTGTAAATACACTGTTATGAAAAGATTTTTAACGGACTTCAAAATGGAGGAGGTTATCAATTCGGATGTTTATGTACGTTCTGGCATAACTCCGTCATATTTAAGCTCTTAACGGATATGCAAAATTATTACTACTTTTATTCGAAAGATATTTGTTCCGAAATGATCCCATTTAAATTTCGTAAAGATCTGATGCAGAACTTCGGAGATAGATAGCTAAATAGATATAGACTGGTTAGAATTTTTGGGGGGTAGCACTAATAAGTTAAAAACAAACTTTTTACAAAAAAATACAACCGACTTCCTAATAAAACCACTACAAAGTAGTCAGTGTTTCTCGTGTGGTTTCTTCGTTTTTTGACACCGACTTCCAAAATTAAAGTTACTTTGTACTTTGTAGTGGTTTTTATTAGAAAGTCGGTTGTATTTTTTTTAGTCCGGTTAAGCAGTTGATATCCCAAGTGTGTTAACTTGCTAGTGCTCATACCAAAAAAAAAAGGTTGTATTTTTTTTTTTGTAAAATACTTTTTTGTGAAATAATAAAAAGTAGTTAGTAATTCATATAAGAGCGTTTACGCGGTACGGTTTTGCATACAAACTTTCAAATTCTTATTTTTAAATTATTGAACCGATTTTAATAAAACTTGTTATGCATACGCTAGATATCTAGGTCTAAATAGTTATCAGAGAAATTTTTCAGGGGAAAAAGAGTTCAGGGGGAAGGATATGATGATTTTTCACTTTCCATAGAAAACTCAAAATCGCTCTCTCTCTCTCCCTCTAAAATCTTTTTCAAAAATGTTCTGTGATAACTATTTAGATCTGGATATTTAGCGTAGATATGCGTACCAAGTTTCATTAAAATCAGTTCATTCGTTTCGAAAAATAAGGATTTGAAAGTTTGTATGAAAAGCAAAAAAGCGCGTAAAAGCTCTTAAACTAAAAACAAATTGACCAATATAGTCAGAGATATAGTTTGGGCCCAGTAGGCTACGTTAATTACAGCATCGTACCCACATGAGCAGAGAGGTGTACCTACATGAGCACTCCAACGTATGACTCATGTCCTGACCACAGCACTCACGCAAGTTGTGTTTGCAGCGGTCTCAACAAGATGTTTTTTTTTATGGATGGGAAATCAAATGTCTTCCACTCTGGGTGGAGCGGAAGGGAGTGTCAGACTCTTACTGACTAAAACCCATCCGTGTTCCTCTTTATGCCCTTGCGTTATAGGGCCGCGGTGACTTTTTCGAACAAATTCCGCAATCAACAAGATGATAGCAGTAAAGGACAAAATCCTAATTAATGTTGATATGTAACGAAAGATTTTAAAGCAGATAGTCCACTTTAGAATGCGTAAAGAATGCTCGATGATGTTCAGTGAGCGGAAAGTTAGTGTAATATCTTTATAAACATCATGTAACTTGTTGTTAGCGCGAAGAAATGGTTTGATTTAGGTAAGTTACATGTTGCTATACACTCTCTTGTGTTATCTACATAGTGTGCCTATATCGTAGTAAATATTTGCAGTAATAACATTATAACAGCAGCAGAAGCAGCAGTTTATAGCATAATGGGCCCAATCCCAATTGCAAGGCTCTGAAGTCTGGCATCTGAAGTTTTCTCCGAATTGTGATGGGTTCGGTCTCCAGTACCGGATGTCTGCGGGTATGCGCGCACTACGAAAATAAATCGTTGCGACTTTTAAAGTGCGAAATAAAATTGCAAACGACAATAATTCCTACGCGCACTTCGATTTATTATCGCCTGCGAAATAGCAGAGCCAAAAGCAGGGCCAGTCACTGTGCCTAACACAGATAACTAAACGTTACTGGTTCCATCCTTTGACAGAAGTAAGACATTCTAAAGGATATTTTTTACGTACCTACGGTATAACGATCTTCGTGAATATGATAAAAAAATTACCGCTGCGCTTGCGATTTTTTCCGCAATGTGCAAAGCTAGTACCGCTTCTTAGGGTACAAAATATACGTATGATTTCGCATCTGCGAAAATAAATCGCAAATGATTTATTTTCGCATTGCGTGGATTGTAGTACATTTCTGTTGTTCACAGATTGACGAATTTTCTTCGCAACGATTTATTTTCGTAGTGCGCGCTTACCCTTGGCTACTTTCGGTTTAATCCAGATTTCCTCAAAGATGTAGAATAAGTAAACGTTTTAGCTTTGGTTTTATTCTTCTTCTTTTAAAAAAAGCGTTAACCCTAGAAATTTCTCCTGTATCGTGGATGCGTTTACAAACATATAAACTCACATACACAAACAGCCAGACCCGGAACAACTATCTGTAGGCCATACAAATATTTGTTCCGTGCGGGAAGCGAACCCGCAACATGCAGCGTAGGAGTTAATCGCTCAACCACTGTACCAACCGCATTATTGTACCTATTCAATTTTTTATATTATGTACAGGCGTACCTTACGAATACAATCAATGGCAAATGGCAATGCTTCTCACTGTGACTTCTCAACAATATTCATAGCGTCCTCACGCTAACAAGCCGACGAATTTTTCCAACATGAAGCAATAATGAATCTGCTCCGTTCTGCTCCGACTTTCGGTACCTCGGGTCGCTTGTCCAGGAGTAAGTCGATATAGATTGACGTAACGCACCGGATCAACTCAAGATGGAGGGAATGGCGATAGGTTACTGGAAGAAGTTAAAGGGGAAAATCTATAAATCCGTGATAAGATCTGTCGTACTGTAGGATCAGAGATCAGAGATCTGTATGGATGAAAAAAGATTGCATGTAGCGGAGATGAGAATGTTAAGATGGATGTGTGGAGTAACGAGAATGGATAAAGTGAGAAATTAGTACATTAGAGGCAGAAGAAGAGGTTGCAAAGGAATCACTTGTCTTGTTAAGGTCATGTAAAAGGAGGGATGACACGAATGTTACTAAAAGAGTTATGAATATAAATGTTGGAATGGATGGATGGAGAGGGAGAGGGAGGCCAAAGAAAAAAACCATTTGCATCAACCCCAAGTACATATTTCCTTCACAATACTTATGATACACGATTTTATGAAAAGTATAACGTAATATTATTGGGTGCTGAATCCCATAAGAAAAAGTAACGCTCCGTGGAAAGACCAAAAACCGGCAAAGTCACTTTCTTACCAGGAAACTTAACCTAGAAAATCACTCGAAACTTAGTATATTACATAACATTGTATAATCAGCAGTACAAGAGTAACTGACCGTCGGAAATGACCAAACAAAGCGTTCGTTACAAAAACGAATCGTAATTGTTCAGCGACAACTACGGATAACCATTCATTTATTCGTAATGGTACTAATTAGGGAAAACCACTTCCCTTTGTTTTAGCTAAGTCTTCGATTTCCTTGAGATTGAAATAGATTAACTTGGGGAGGCCTATGCTCAGCTGCGGATGGCAAATACTGCCAAATGTCATTTATTTATTTATTGATTAGGATCGTCAACACTGCATACACTCCTAAATCAACTTGGCATTCCTAATAAATTATTCTCGTGCTGCAACACTTACAGAAAATCACAACATTAGTTTAGAACATTGAAAAAGAAAAGGTGTAAACAAAATATAATTTAAATATGGATTAACAATATTATGTGTTAAATTACAATGTAAAATATGATTTAAAATCAATTAATTGTAAACAATGTCAGTTAAAAAAATAAAATAAAAATGTCAAATATGTAAAACACAACAAAAAGTAAATAAACAAACACAGTCCAAAAACAAAATAAATAATTAGAATTTAGAATTAGATCATAATGATGATGAAGGGAGTCTGAAGAATGATAACGCAAACAAGTTCTAAAAACACAGCTTATATTACACAAAATATAACAGTCACAATATTAATCGCTCTTATATTATTATCAAGACTTGTCTTGCCATATGAAGATAATGTCAGTGTCGTTGACCATATAGTGTTAGTATTAACATCGAAAGCAGTATAAATGTCTGTATGTCTCTCTGTATAAGTGTATACAGCTTAACCAAGTGACTGTCTGATGTCATCGTGAATTTGAGCGCAAAAACTTGGGAATTGCATCAAAATTTTAAGCGCTAGTGAAATTTTTTGTGCTGCTACCGTTGCACAAGCTAAGTTGATATACCTAATAGTTTTGATCTTGCCTAAAACAGACTTGACTATGATCTAGTTTATATTAGAAATAGAAATCGTGTAAAAAATCCTTCATCGTTTACTTAGTTATGATCTGATTAATCAAGTTTTTAATTTACCTACTTCTTATCCAATACATATTATTTTAAGTTTGTATTCTTTTTTTGCATTTTTGCACCGCTCGTCTTGGTATGGTCATGTGAAGAGGAGGGATGAAACGCATGTAACTAAAAGGGTTATGAATATTAATATAGTATGGAGAGGGACAGGGAAGCCAAAGAAAAGATGGATGTATTGTGTGAGGAGCGATATGAAAGATAACGGAGATAGTGATAGCGTGACCGCTGATAGGACAGAATGGAAGAAAAAAACCTGTTTCGCAGACCCAAAGTGACATGGGATAAGGGGATGAAGATGACGTATTCCCTATTTCCTGCCGAAATCTGTGTTTCTTGGTAGGTACAACCTGGGCGGGAAGTCTCAAATAGTTAACGATCACATAACAACCGAATGTAATCGTTAAGTCAGCTGAGGCCGCGCGTACACAGTCAATTTTGAACGCGATCCACAGATCAGCGGCCCTACCATGCCGTGTTAAAGCGTGAGTCGTTCGAGCGAGAAGGAGGGATGGGGCTATACACCCTATATAGCTCCATCTCTCCTTCTCGCTCGAACGACTCACGATTTAACACGTCATGGTAGGGCCGCTGATATTGATTTTGATCCTGGATTGCGTTCAAGACTGACTGTGTACGGGCGGCCTCAGGACTTAACGATTAAATTCGGTCGTTATGTGATCGTTAACTATTTGAGACTTTCCGCCCTGAGAGTCTTTCAGGATGAAAAATGGATGGGTTTGTCAGGTTACTTCTACCTCATCAACTCCTAGCATCAGATGAGATAGTGGTCAAATAAAATTACGCAATTTCGTAAACATGGATATTTTTCCAGCAATTTTGACGAAATTTCAATGTGACCAGTCGGAACGTATATTCTTTCACATAAAAGATTTTTTTTTCATACGTTCATAAATGACGGAGATATGAGGTAACAAACCTAAAGAACGTCCTTTTTTGAAGACTGTTAAAAGTGCGAATGAAGAAACCATGTTGTGTCTACCATAAATCAATCTGCCTAACTATGTTGGGGTCGGCTTCCAGTCTAACTGAATGCAGCTGAGTACCATGATTTCTTTGCTTCTGACTACCAGTACCTACTGACTGATAAAAAACTAAAAATTACAGCCGGGTCTAACAGGTAATTTCGGTAATTTCGTAAGATGGTCACCCATCGACGGACCAACCTCGGCAAGAGTTGCTTAACCTTGAAGATCAATCGGTGCGGCTGTTGTTATTTAGTCACGACTACCACCAGAAATAAATTGAAAAAGTGCCCTTTTCCATAGAGAATGATGATGATTCTAGAGTTTCGAGAACTATATTTCGTTCACAGTCATCAATTGTAATCTGATTCCATAAATAGAATTGTTTGATCTATTTATTCTAATTTTAAGTTAGCTACCTTCCGGTTTCACAAAAACTACTAAATGACATTAGTGGTTTTCAATATTAAAACAAGTAAAAACATTGCATTATTAGAAACAAATGGAGCGCAAAACGATTAGTTGACCTTTTCTATTGTTTATTTATTTCCTGAAAAATTTTACACACAAAACGGTTTTCTTCATTGATATTTTTTAATCTGACATAAGTAGGTATTATGTCATTGTTTCCTTTTTGTGTAAATAGTTTTTCCTGTTGCAACATCGGATCTTGAGATTCTATTTCTTAAGAACTTTTATTTTATGTTTTGCATTGTGTCTCTACCATTTAGTTAATCATTGTGTTTTGGTATGGTAACATTAAATTTTATTTGGTTAAAGTTAAGCCGAATATCTTTATGTCTAGACTATCATCGGACCACAAGACGTACGGCGATGCGCCACCGGTACATGGTGGACATCCCGCCCACACGCACAAAACGTTTTGGGAACACATTCATTGTGCGTACAGCTAAGGAGTGGAATTCCCTGCCAGAGTCTGTGTTTCCTGATAGCTACAACCTGGGAGTCTTTAAGTCAAGAGTGAATAGGTAACTTCTAGGCAAGCGTGCTCTATCTTCGACCAAATCATTGCTTACCATCAGGTGATATAGTGGTCAAGCGCGTGCCTATCAATAATAATAAAAAATGCATCTCCCGTCTCTTCCCGTTTCTGTAGGAATTTCGGGAAATCCTCTCCTCCTTTTCACTCCCCAGAGAACCTTCATGCCAAATTTCAGCTTCCTACGACCACTAGTTTCGGCTGTGCGTTGTCTGCCAGCCACTCAGTAACGGAAACACTTTATATTTTGTATGTTGAAAATTGCAGACTCTGTAAGATTGAAATAAATCGTTATTAGATTATAATGTCGCGATATATTATGAAAAAACGTTTTGTATTCAATAAATCCTATCCAAATTTAATAGTTTCCAATATATCCGTGTCTTATTAAGAAAAACTAGTTTAGAATTTCACGCGATATTTTACAATCTTACTGCGTTTGCAATTTTTCTGAATTTTTTGGTGACATATTTTTCACTATCTATAGAGTTATAGATGTTGGGGAAAAAACAGCTAGGCTAAAATGGGAGAGGGCTGGCCATGTCGCACGAATGCACCCGGAGAGGTGGGCGAGGATCGTCACTCACTGGACGCCTGAGGAAGGCCGTCGTCGTCGAGGTCGACCGCGGCGAAGGTGGTGTGACGATCTCATCATGTTTGCGGGGAAAGCTTGGCCAGAGATCGCCCAAGACAGAGGGGTTTAGAAGGAGAAGGGGGAGGCTTTGCCCAGCAGTGGGACACAAAAGCAGGCCAGGAAAAAAAAAATAGAAAACATAATATTGCTTTCACTGTCTCTCTGAACTCTAAAAAGTTAATAACTAACTTTTTAGACCTAAGTGTAGTATGTCTGCAAAGTTTAATTAAAATATCGTTTCATGAATTAGGTCTTAAGATTTTGTATGAAATACCGTAAAGTGTTTACTCAGAACCTACTCCTCTATTACTGTCGTAGTTGATACTGCAACTGTTTTCCTATATTTTCACTTCAACTCAGTCCAAACGATTTCCCAAGGAAATAAGCTAAAAAATGCAATAAAAATTCTTGACGTAACGTTCCTCACCTATTATTTCAGACGTAATGAATTACCATGTCATATAATTTAGTAATTAATTTCATTCACACACTGTTTTAACAGAATTGGGTTAAATATTTCTATGTAAGTAAGTGTGCCGTGTGCTAGCAAATACCGCTGTAATTAAAGAAGTGTTTGTTTTGTCCAAATTAATTAAACGTTTTCTAGGGTTCCGAATGTCAATATTTAAAAACGGAACACTTATAGGATCACTCGTGTGTCTGTCTGTATGTCACAGCGAATCTACGGGACCGATTAAGTTGAAATTTAATGGGTATGTCGCAGCCAATTAGCTTAATCAGCCGTTGAATTGGTTGCCTAGCCTTTTCATTTAAATATGCCGATTTTTCAGCGACCTAAGTGACATCTTTGTTTAAATATCGTTTAATGACTTGCCCATGTCACTTATGCCGCTAATTAAACGGCACAGTTCAAAGAAAAGGCTAGGCTTTTAATGAAACGGCTGATTAAACTAGTTGGCTGCGACACATATACAACGTGTAACAGAATAAATGAAATACCTACCGCTTAAGGGGTCATTGTACTCATAAGGGGTTTTGGCCCATCTGTACTCGTGCATCCTGTAAATGTGGCCCACCCAATTACACTTTAGCCTCGTCGTTATGCCTGTCTTGAAGTAAAATATATGAGTCGTCAGAACCCTTTGCGCACGAGTCCGACTCGCACCTGGCCGATTTTTTTGTTTTGTAGTTTATCAAGCTGTTTATTTAAAGCAATAAATTGTTTTGTAATCAATTCAAATTGTTTTGAGAATGATATCGTTTTCGTCTACAGGTTCGAAGTCACCTGCGCTTGTTGTTCTTTATATCATTTTGGGAATCATAGTATGAATTTGAGTTGATTTGGACGCGTACCATTTTTTTTTGTATGGGAAATCATCAAATGCCTCCTTCCGCTCTGGGTGGAATGACTGTCAGACTCTTACTGACTAAAACCCATCCGTGTTCCTCTTAGAGCCTTAAGTATGTGTTCCAGGGACAAATTCGGCAACTCTGGTTGGACGCGTACCAGGAGGGATGGTTCGAGGCGGCACGGAATAAGAATGTCTGGAAGGTCTTGGGGCTGTCCCAACAGTGGGATACCTAATTAGTCTTGTTAATAATAAATACCAATAGGTAGGCCACGTAATGTGCGTTTACTAAACTTTAAAAACAGTAGGTAGGTATGCAAAACATCTAACTTAGGGCTGATTTTTCAAAAGACAGATAAGTTTTATCTGAGTTATTAAAACGGAGCATTTTTACGTTTACGCGGTACGGCTTTTCAAGCACTTTCAAATCCTTATTCTTCAAAATATATGAACCGATTTTAACGAAACTTGGTATGCATACGCTAGATATCCAGGTCTAAATAGTTATCAGAAATCATTTTTGAAAAAGATTTTAGAGGGAGAGAGAGAGCGATTTTAAGTTTTCTATAGAAAGTGAAAAATCACTATATTCTTCCCCCTGAACTCTTTTTCAAAAATATTTTCTGATAACTATTTAGACCTGGATATCTAGCGTATGCATACCAAGTTTCGTTAAAATCGGTTCATTCATTTTGAAGAATAAGAACTTGAAAGTTTGTATGAAATGACATACGGCATACACGCTCTTAAACGTGCTCTGACTTTTGAAAAATCGGCCTGAAATCAGAAGTCACATATCTAGGCTAGGAACACCCCTACCAATCTTCCATTATTAAAACTACCAATTCAAAACCCACCAATACAATAAACTTATAATAACTTGAAATAACACAAGCACCAACAACAATAAAATTGTTATCTAAATGAGTTTTAATAACCTCAATCATATGATGGCGTAAAAACCAAGGCTTTTGGCACAAAAACCATTGACATAACACCACTGGCTTGTGACATAACCAAGGTTGCAGTGTAAGAACATTAACTTGTTTGTTTTATGGGTTTGCTTGGTGTTTTCCACCGATCTGACTGAGTTTGAAGTTAATTTTTTCCGAGAAAGAAATGATAAATATTTTGCAAATTGAAATTTATTTATATAGGTACAATTTAAAATTCACAACTAACTATTACCATATCTTAAATATAAATAAAAAACATCCTCCGGCGACACACCGGTGTGTCGCGAATTAATCGCGAATTTAATGTTTATTTACCTATTACATAAGATTTACTTTATATTAGGGAATTTTCACATGTTGGGCCTGAGCGGTTAACCAAAAAAAACTAAAAATTTATAAATAATCTAAAGTTTTGCATCGAAAAATTGATTGATTTTCATAACTAATTTCAAAAATTAGTTATGAAAATCAATCAATTTTTTAAATTTAAGTGTAAAATAAAAATAAAAATTAAAATAAAAATTTTACACTTAAATTTAAACTACAGTTTCCTAGCTGACTAAGATGAAATACCGAAACAAACTCAAAGGACAATTAAATATACAGGCAACCTACAAGTGTTCTTTTGAAAATGTATTTCGCCAAACTTTATCAAAACCATACTTTAATTTAGTCCTTAAAGTAAATACGTAGAGACATATAAGCTTAAATTAGAAAATATGACCAATAAAATATTATATTCCCCCTGACCCAATTTTGTTTATTGATTTTGGGTTTTTTTTATATTATGCACATGTGTGCGCGCTAACACAGTGGTGCCCTCTGTGTTCCGTTACTCTCATTGACCATGGCATGGCTATCCGACACGACCGGAGAGAGATCAGGCTCAGGAACAACGGATTTACGTGCTTTCCGAGGCACCGGGGTGTTTCCAGACACCACCAACTTCCAACCCGCTGTCTGCCTTTTGGACCGTCCGTGGGAATCGAACCCAGGAGCCCATGTTCAGCATCACTATTCGGCAACAGTTGCGACTATGAGCCCAGATAGAAAGAATTATTCAAAAAACATCAAAGATTGTTGATAAATAAATCACTTGAGAAAAGATAATTATTGTCCACAATGTGCGCTGAAAATAAAAACAATTAGGTACCCACTTATCGCCCATAAAACTGCGCTGTAAATTGTAGTGAGACACTTTCAAATTCATTCTTGGTGATTTGTGTAGTGACACATTGAAAACGTTTTAGGTAGAAGTGATAGAAATTGTACGAGTAGTGGTTACGAGTGGTGATACACTCTGAAATTACTATTTTTATTATTCACGTTTGACCACCATCTCACCTGATGGAAAGCGATGATGGGGTCGACGATGGAACACGCTTGAAGTAATCTTTTCACTCTTAACTTAAGGGTGCGCTAGTCGAACGGCTGAACTCGTTGACGGGTTAAATGCTATCACATCCAACATAATTTTAGGAAGGAAAAACGCTGTAATTAGCTTTACGAAGCTAGTGCGCATACAAATTTACCGTTCCATATAATTTAAGATGATTTTTATATAACGAAAATGAGCTCGTAAAATTTATTGAAAGACATTTAGTAGAAGGACATTATGAAAAAAGTGCTGTATGTATCTGTTTAATACTTTTTTTAAGAAATAATCTATCCCTGTATGGTCAATATTTTGCTATTTTCGTACTGCATATAAGTTATTTATTTACGCCCAAAGTTGTGTTAAAATTTGGAAGTTTCCAATCAAATAACTGGCACATCAATAATTATTTGTTTTTTTTTTCTTTTTTTTCCAAACAGGGGAACACGAACGTCAATCAGTAGAGTAATCTGTACTACGTTTGTATAAAACAATGACTGACTAGGGCACCCTTAAAGACTCCAGTTGGTAGCTATATCAGAAAACACAGACTCCGGCATGGAATTCCACACCTTACCTGTACGCACAATGAAATAATTCCCAAAACATTTTGTGCTTATGGGTGGAATGTCCACCATGTACCTACCGTTGCCGGATTGCCGTATGACATGTATTACTGTTGAAAAATAATATCATATCTACACACTGGTGGTCTCGAGGGTTAACCCACTAGTCTACAATATGTAATTAGGTCCCCAGAACATCAAATATAATTTATTTTCACTTTTAATTATTTTTCGACAACTTGAGCTTGGTCTGATCTAACTAGTCCACCGAATTTGCGACAAACTCAAGGCTAGGTCACAGTTAATTATTTTCTTTGTTTCACAGAACATGTGGCTATCCCATAGTGCGGTGTATTTAAATATAAGATAGCCTTGGAGATAGGACTGAATAGGTGTTGTGTAAATGTGACTGAATTGGAGAAAGAAATGGGGAAAACATTACTTAACATGTAAATGGTTATATAATTGTAGAGACATGCTGTGAAAGCTATACTTAGTGTATTGAAATGGCAAGTTGACAACTATAAAGTCTCCTTACAGTCTAACAGTATGCAGTGGAATGTAGTCAAAGATAGATACAAAAAGAAATGCTTATGAACAAATGCTACGCAGACCTCAAATAAAATTAAGTCAAAAGCCTCAATGTTTGTCTTTCAATAAACACTCCTTTGAAGGACCAAAATTAGTCCTTCGAGTCGGATCTTTGGATAAAAAAAACGGATTCGCAGCCCCAATCTCCACAACTCAACCTACAAAAAAATATTATTTATTAGTTCTGTGCATTCTTTTTCCGTTCTTGAGGTGTACGAGAATATAGCTCATACTAAAAATATTCTCCAGTCAGCAAGGAAGTAACAGTATTGACTGTCCAGTGTCCAGAGGCCCTAGACAATGTGCCATTAAATAAGCGAATGTGACTGACGAAATGCCAAAATGTAGGAATTTGATCACGTGACATTTCAATAGCATCTGTCAATCCCATACATTTTTGACGTATTGACAATCGCCTTCGCCACGCTACCGTTGACAGAATCTTACTTGTCTCGAGCCCCAGAATGCTACCGGCACTTATACGTACATATTTCTCGTAGAGGCAATTTTACTGTTTACCTACAAGTTTAACTAACACATAATAATTATCCATGTCTCAACGAGTCCCGTGTATTGTCAGTGCTTACATTAAGAGGTTACTCAAACGCTGGTAGACCACGGTCTAGTGGGCGCACTTTTTACAATCACCTTGAGACGCCTTGCTTTAAATGTTCACAACAAAATACTCTGTTGTACGACTTATTTTGTTGCGGTGACTTCAATTTGACGGTGTTATGATAGCCTGTATTATTATATCGTTTAGTTAAAGTAGTCCAGTATATTGGTAGCATATTTGTAGGTTATTTAATTTTGTCCATCTCTTATGCCCGGTTCCTATATTCTAGAAACGATTCGTTTTGCTTACGGATGGTAGAATTGTCTACGAGGCGTAACCCAAAAGTGTTCCTATAAAAAACATTTCGTTGGCAGACTTACCGTAAACGGGTGGTAGATGTTATACAATGACGATCCGTTGAATATAGGAACCGGGCATTAGTGACTCACCAGAGAAACGCACCAACATACCAGCGATAAATTTCGTTTAGTTTTGCTGATAGAGCGAATTGGTTGCGTAGGTCGAAACAGACCTTTATAAAAAAGCTGATTTGTAATTAGAAATGCAATTTTAGAGATTTCAGGGAACCTAAATGCTAGTTAGACTGCAAAGTAAAAAGAGCGTAAACAAACAAGTACGGTGATATAATTATAAATTGTAGTTAACGACTCATATATTACTGACGACGGTTTTAACATCTAATTGCTAGTAATTACTTACCAATTAGCAGTTATTATTTCGTGTAACTTACTAGACTACCGTAAAATATTCTTGTGCAACCCGCAGATACTTTTGCATATTCTGTTATCACTGAAAACGCTAAGAACACTTGAATACCAATAATTTTCAGCTTCTGACTAACCATTAAAACAAAAAAAATTGTGTCGGTGTCCCCACCACACAAGGACGATTTGACAAATTTACATAGGATCGGCTTGACAACTGAATCGGGGAAGACTTCCCAAATGAATGTGATTGGGGTTGGTTTCCACCCTAATTAGGATAAACTGCCTTCCAAACCAGTTTGCGATCAACCTCTCAAGATTGGGATCGCTTTCCCTACTTGATATTTTTTCTCAAGTGTAAATATTTAAGATATGGTTTGGACAAAATCCAAACTATTAACTATTATAAATCAAAAGTAAATCTGTGTGTATTGTCTGTTTACCATCTTAACGGCCGAATGAATTTGGATAAAAATTGGCACACGGGTGGGTATACTTTGTCCTGGATTAGCACATAGGATTTTATATCCCGAGCAGAGGCGGATTATCCTTAAGGCAAACTAGGCACGTGCCTAGGGGCTAAAGATTACAAAGGAAGCTTAAAACGAAAAAAAAAGTACCTACTTACATAAATTAAAAAATCATACTTTGTGTAGAGCTCCGAAGTACGCTCCTATAATTACTTGATTACTCCTGGCTACATGGCCTGGTCCCAAAAACCAATAATCTGCCATTTCTGCTGTTTACGGCATTCACAATAGCTCTCTCTTGCTTATGACGGCCTCGTTGGTCTTGTGGTCGCAAACCACGGCTGCTGAGCGTGGGGCCCTGGATTCGATTCCTGAGTTGAGCAAAGTGTCATTCTGATTTTCTATTAGTAATTTTTCAGTCTCAGCCCGGAGTTTGGAAGTTGGTGATCTGGCTGCCACACTCTAACTTGTCCAAAACTCGGGTATGATAGATTTTTAAGGCTGGGTGTTATTTTCTAGCTCGGTTCACTTGCTTTTTCATCATTATTACTCAGGTTTCTGGAAATTTCTAAGTTTTTGTAGTTCTTTCCGGATAAGTCGATAACAAAACTCAATCCTGCTTCTATGCGATGTTCAAAATCTCGACGAGATCCTAAAAATTTCCAGCAGCTTCGCTTTCTTACGTATGACTTGTCAAGCCGCATTTTTTTTAATGACTCCCTCCTCTTTACAAATATTTGTTGGTATTTTATTTTGTTTTCTATTTTCCCCCCACTGAGCAAAATTCCCCTACCTAAGGCTTCTGCCTCGTATCTTGCGGGCAGCGGGGCGGTAAGATCTAATAGGCCTCTGGCTGCGCCTACGAAGTAGTCGCCTAGGGCGCTGGAAACATTTAATCCGCCACTCATCCCGAGAGGATGTTCCCATAAGATGACTTTGATGCGGGTGAAGCCGCTTGGCAGAAGCTAACTTCAATAAAGTTATCAAATCGTAAGAGGCATTTCACACAAACAACAAAACGGTAATCTCCTTTTATATTCACGCCTCCGCCGCGCGTTCGTTGGCAGATTACATCACCTGATGCCTATCTCAAGTTTCCGTAGTCTTTGCGAAACTTGTGCATCGGTACTGTGGTCTAAAAGTAATGTATGTAGATTATTGTTGATACAATGGTATTGTAATAATATTGCGTAGGTATATTTGTTTTGATTGTCTTGTGAAAGATTTTGACGGAAGTGTTATCGTATGCTTGGTGTTCGAGATTATTGCGGAATGCAGAGTAGGTAGGTACCTATTGTTTCAGGGTACCGGTGAATTTGTTTCTAATGCCCTGAAACGCAAAGGGCACTAGGAGGAGCAGGGATGGATTTTTGTCAGTAAGAGTCTGACACTCCCTCCCATTGCACCCAGAGCGGAAGGAGTCATTTTTAGGGTTCCGTACCCAAAGGGTAAAACGGGACCCTATTACTAAGACTCCGCTGTCCGTCCGTCCATCCATCCCTCTGTCTGTCTGTCACCAGTGTGCATCTCATGAACCTTGATAGCTAGACACTTGAAATTTTCACAGATGATGTATTTCTGTTGCCGATAAAACAAAAAATACTAAAAACAGAATAAAATAAATATTTACGTGGGGCTCTCTTATAACAAACGTGGCTTTTTTGCCGTTTTTTATAGACAATGGTACGGAACCCTTCGTGCGCGAGTCCGACTAGCACTTGGCCGGTTTTTTATTATTATTTTGATATTGTTTCTGTACTCTACAGCAGCTCCAGAACATCACCCTTAAAAATGAACACGAATTTCGGGAACCCCCTGTATTGTT
Source organism: Melanchra persicariae (assembly GCA_947386135.1). Taxonomy (NCBI): domain Eukaryota; kingdom Metazoa; phylum Arthropoda; class Insecta; order Lepidoptera; family Noctuidae; genus Melanchra; species Melanchra persicariae. Next base: position 13,423,448 of record OX376668.1, read on the forward strand.
AATGATAGATTAAGGAAACTCCCAATACTAATTTTCATGATAGTCGACAGCAAAATCCTTGGCGTTCAATTTAATTACTGATCCAGTAATTTCTTTTACAGTTAACTTGTGAGTAATTGATCCAATAACATTGACTTTGACACGAATACCGGCTTGTATACAATTGTAGAGCGTTCACGTAATTCAGAAGTCGTTTCTGTAATTGATCAGGAAGTCGATTCAATTAAATATCTACATTAGAGTTTCTATGTATACAATACAGTGTTATTGGGCGGTACGGTTGGCGCAGTGGTTGAGCGATTGACTGCTGCGCTGCGTGTCGCGGGTTCGATTCCCGCACGGAACAAATATTTGTATGGCCTACAGATATTTGTTCCTGGTCTGGCTGTTTGTGTATGTGAGGTTGTTTGTTTGCACGCGCCCAGAAATTTCTAGTGTTTAAATTTTTTTTTTAAACTTTTCCCGTTTAAAAAAAAATAATTTTAAATATGTTATACTGGCTTTTGCCGACTACTTTTCCCGTGTGAAAGACGCAAGTTGAACGGGAAAATACTAGTAGAGGGATGTCTCATGTTCTCAATAATTGAGCCATGGGCCATGGGCTATTTTGATAGGTACCAACGAGTTTTTTTTTTTCGTAATTCATATGACGTAATTTTAAACTTATCACCTTCTAATTTATTAACATCAATTAAATATTTATTACTATAAAAAATATTATTTTCATATTAAATATACTAATTGCACATCAAATTAACCAGAGCGTACATGAACTTAGGACACGGATTTAAACCATTTTTTAACATGGATGGGAAATCATTAAATGGTCTCCGCTCTGGGCAGAGCGAAAGAGAGTGTCAGACTCTTACTGACTAAAACCCATCCGTGTTCCTCCAAATGCCCTTTGCGTTCCAAGGCCGCGGTGACTCTTTCGAACAAATTCCGCAACCCTAGCAGTTCCGCAACCCTGGCAGTCCTTTAAACCCTGCAGACAGAAATTCAGTTCAAAAACAGATTTCTTGATTGACACTAGCCAATATTTTATATTAGTATTTTCCTCTGCCAAACCTGTCAGGTGACAAAGGCCTGAAGTTATGTTAGGTAATACTTTTACTTAAATATTAACTCTTACATAATATTGTAGTTACAAACAACTTAACGCAAGCGCAACATATATCGAAACCGTTTAACTTTTTATAAAACCATTGCAGTGTAAACAATTTATCGATTGATTAAAAAAAAACAAAACTACTCTGTATCGATTTACGTCAAGCTTTTGTCATATTTTCGTCAGTAACTGTCAAGAATTTAAAAAGTTATCTAGGTATTTATGTCATTTCAAATTATTATTTCAAATGATTATGTAATGTGGTCATAGGTTCAAGTATTTAATAATGTCTCACAATATAGGTATATTATAAGGTAAATAATTAATCATTTGTAGTTTTATAACCTCCTTTTTTTAGGTCGATTGCAAATAAAATGTTGCTACATGTGTACATTTTCTGTTTATCAATAAAGTACCTATACAATAACTTGGGATAAGTAAAAATGTAGGTAAGGAGAAAAACATGGAAAAGTAAAAAGAAACGTTATAAAAAAATGGCAGCAAATTCATTTGAATCTACTGTCAAAATGATTTGCACCCGTGTCAAGTCACTAATAACAGACAGTTTTCTTATCACTTTGTTATTCAAACATAATCTGTAATTATAATTTAAGATATTGGTATTTTAATCTATTTAAAAAAATGTTTATTAACAGCAAGAAAGACACGGGAAAGCACTTTTCTAGTATTACATCTTGCGTAGAATTCCTCAGTCGGTAGGTTACAGGTTGTCAACCTACCAGTACAATACTCCATGTTAGGCCAATGCCTCGATTACTAATAACCAGTTAAAATCTCGCAGATTAATTATTAAAACCTCATTATGCTTACCGTCTGCCATTACGGTCCAACAACTGTCAATTTGCGTGGGAAACCAACTGTCACAGGCTGTCATTATTGTCTATGATTAAAGTATTATGAATGCGATTGTATCTTGTGAGTTGTGTTGTGCGTGATGGAAAAGAAAATCATCGTGGCTTCCAGAATAATGATAGAACAACTGACTTGTGTCTTGTAAGCATATGAATACCTATAACCTGACTAATATCATAAATACGAATGTGAGTTTATTGGTTTTTTAGTACCTCTTCACGTCTTGGATTTGAATTAAACTTGGTACGCAGGTAGACCAAGACCATGTCCTGGAATAGGATTTTTTATCCCGGGAGAATGTTCCCTTAGGATTATTTGCGACTTTCATGCTGGCGGAGCCGCGGGCGGCAGCTAGTTTCGTATTATTGTCTACTACCCGTATGTCCCGTACGTGTTAACTTGGCACCTGGCTCGATACACTTCGAATGACGTTTCGACGTTTGAATTTAAATTGATCAATTCGATTTCGATGAAAACTTGTATAAACACGTTAGCATCACTGTTACCGTTGCGTTTAAATTATTTTCATCGAAATTCAATTGTTCATTTTAAATTAAAAAGTCTCTCTACTTGTCCATTGGTTATTATCGGGATGTTGTACCTTTATGCTAGTCACGCGGATATTATATATATCACAAGCTGAATCCGCCGATTCATTAAAAATCTAGCCTTTTCATTGAATTGTGCGTGTTAATCAGCGCCATAAGTGACATGGGCAAGTCATCAAACGATATTAAACAAGATGTTACTTATAGGTCGCTGAAAAATCGACACATTTAAATGAAATGGCTAGGCAACCAATTAAACGGCTGGTTAAGCTAATTGGCTGCGACATATGATACCTGATGAGTCCGGTCATATAGAGCAATTTCTAAAAATTATCGTAGTCGCATTATCACGTCACACTTGTCTGCGGGAGCCTTAAAGGGATCTCCTTGGCGGAATAGAAGAAAATAAAGAAAGAAAAAGTATTTAATTGCCACAAAACGACAAACATACATAGGAACATTTACACTTAAAACCTAAACGATAGTGTTAGTAGTTCTTGAATTATGTTATTACTCACATGTGTTATATTCTTATTTAATTTTTAACTTCTCTTTATTAATTAATAAAGAGAAGTTAAAAATTAAATAAGAATATAACACATGTGAGTAAGTACAAATAAAGCAGATGCATATCGTGGTTGTGCCAAAAAAGCTTCCACTCAGCATAATCCTGTGCCATGGGGGACCCTCAGCATGGCGCTGATTTTCAGTGGTCGCCTAGCTTAGGACATGAATACAAGTTATCTACGTAGTTTATACATATTTACCTATTACGAAATCATGAAATAAAAACCTCACGTTTCTGTTGTGTAAGGGATCTGTTCTCGATAATTACCGGTATAATTATTTCCCATGGTTTTGATAAACCACCGCCAACCCGAGTGGTTGTAAACGAGCAATCAGCTGGCCATAAAACCAGACACTAATATAATCTTACGAAATCACATTTTTTTTGTAAATAAACAACGAGCAGTTAGTCGTATTCGAATAGCACCAGTTAACCGGGTTTTAGGGATCCGTTTAAAATTATAAAACGATTTGATAACAGTCTCTGTAAAAATTCCGGTAACATTTTCAAAAAAGGGCCCAATTTGCACAAGCTTACAGATTTTTTTAGAATTGAAACAAAATCTGTATAAAGTTATCAGCCGAATAAATTATCTGGAAGGTTTCAGTTCAGCACTGCATCAGGGGGTCTACTCTCTAAGCACGAAGTCCGTAGTTTCGGCCTTAGTGTCGGGCGTTTTCTACTCCGAATCACTTACGGACTTACGATTAGTCCCGAACCCGAACTAAGAATGAATGACAATGTACACGATTTGACAGTTGACCGAAAACGCCCGACGCTAAGGCCGAAACTACGGACTTCGGGCTTAGAGAGTAGACCCCCAGATCCGAAACCACCGAAGCACTATTAGTAACATAGACTGAGATCCCAGAGTCCCCTGACCTTTCTTATTTTCTCACGAACAAAATATCTGAGATGGAGTAGTGTTAGTAAGTATATACTTTTAAAATACGTATTTCTGCTAACTTGGGCCGACGACGGCCAATTTTTTTATTTATAGGCCAATTTAACGACTGTGAAATGAATTTCACAGTCGTTAAAATATAATTTAATTACTAATTATTTAACAGTATTCTGTAAAACATAAATTAAAATCAGCATACTTAAAAGTAATTTAACGGCTTTAGTACCTGATACCTGGAAATCGGCCTTCGGTCCAAGCTAGCAGGTATGGTATACTATACTCCATTTGGTTAGGTAAAGGTAAACAAAAAACCACGTGACAGGGTTACCCGGCTAAACGTAATACCAGTCACTTCAGTTGCCATGCTACGTCATAGTTGTACTCTTCAATTTAGCAACGTTATTAACGAATAATAACGTTGCTAAATTGAAGAGTACAACTGTAACGTATCATGACAACTGAATAGACTGGTATTACGTTTAGTCGGTTAACTAAGTCACGTGGTTTTTTTTGTTTACCTTTAGTTAACTACCTACTCGGATGGAGTATAACACTACTGAATCCCACACATTTTGTTATGAGAAAATAAGTAAGGTCTGGCAACTCTGGGATCTTAGTCCAATAGGGGTTGCGCTCTGAATCCGAATTCCGTCCATCTGAATTTAAATATATTTCCTTTCCGAATTCGGATGGGATGCAGTGCGTAGCCGTTCTTATTTTGTTTTTCTGTGTATGGCAATAGGCCGTAGGCTTACCCACAAGATCCATCCTAGGTTACGTTCTGGGACGGGATAGAAAAAAAAAAATTTTTTTCGAGAGGCAATTATTATTAATCATAGTATGTCGAGCTCTGGAGCCCTAACCACCCGGTAGCTTGATCCCCGCTCCCGACACCGACTGACAACTATTTTTTTTATATTTTTAAATGTTTTTTTATTGCTCTTTTATTTACATATTTAAAAATTTAAATAATATGTAAAAAAATTGAAAAAGATAATAATAAATTGTTTATTCATCACATCAGCATTGTATGTAGTACACGGAAATTTACAGGTTTGACAATTAAGTGTATTAAAACTACAACTGAAATGGTGGTGAGGTGCTGCATTCCCAGCTAGGTTATAAAATACCTGTATATCCCTTATACCGGTATTTTATAACCTAGCTGGGAATGCAGCACAGTACAGGTACAGTGCCAGTCCCCATACGGTATTATAATTAAGCAACGCTTACCGAGGTTGGTCTGTGGATGGGTGACCATCTTAACATACCGAGATTCCTCCGTGGCTCGGAAAGCCGTTGGTCTCGGCTGTCATTTGTAGATCATTGTCAGTCGTTACGGATTGTCAGAAGCCAAAAAATCTGACACCAGTCTTTCCAATGTACCGTGTTACCCAGTAAATGGGTTGTGGAGGTCTGGTAGGCAGCCGCTCTACGGGAGCCGGCCCCAATATAGTTGGGAAAAGGTTAAGCAGATGATGACATAGTGTTTAACTAAAGGTAATGAATAGAAAGAAAGAAAAATATTTAAAAAACACAAAAAAAAACATTTGAAAAAGATAGGTGATTTTGTAACTGATTTCTAACGTTCCCCACATCCAAAGCCCGTCTCCCGCTTGACCGTTTCCAACATTTAGTTAATTAAGTAAATTACGCGTTGGTTAGAAAGCGGAATGTGAACACAATTCTGGTGGTACGTAACACGGTCAGAATGTGCTCAAATATGTTAGTATCACGCCGGCAATCTTGAGGGGTGTACAGAGGTGTGGTTGGAATATACAAGTTGGCCATTCTACTTTTCGATGCTATAAAAACGTCTCTTGTACATTTTAACGCATAATTACTCGTTATAATAATTTTCGAAAAACCTATTATTTTTTAATGCAGAATTGCACACTCTCACTCGAATTAGGTATAACTTTTATCGAAATATGTGGTATTAAAAAAACTATTTTTTTGTTACGCAGTGGACATTTAATGTGACGAAATTTACGAAATTGCGTATTTTTGCTTTCCTGTGACTTTTCTGTCAAATAACGAAGAAGCAACCAAAAATACCGACTACCGAAATTAAAGTTATTTTGTACTTCGTAGTGTTTATTTTTTGGAAGTCGGTTTTTTTTTCTGATTAACAAAATGTGTAGATATAGAGGGCCTCCTGCCAGGGTTGCGGAATTTGCGGAAGAGTTACCCTGGCCCTGCAAAGCAAAGGGCACTAAGAGGAGCACGGATGGGTTTTAAGTCAGTAAGACTGACACTCCCTTCCGCTCTACCCAGAGCGGAAGGAGTCATTTGATGATGTCCCATCCATAATAAAAGGTACTGTCTATGGCCGACTGTCAGCTAATTAATCAAGGGATTCAAAAATTGATTTTTAAGTAAGTCGATGAAACCAATTAAAGTTTATCTATACAGCCTACTAAAATTCAACAAAAAAACAAACAAATTAGTAGAACGTCTGTTAATTGGATGATTGGCACAATTTGTGTCCGATCAACTGTAACATCCTGATAGCTTGGGCTCTATGCTAAATGAATGACTTGTACAGGTTTTGGTTACGTGTTTGAGGAAGTTGACTATTTAATTATCAAGCCTTTTTAGGGTTCCGTACCAAAATGGTAAAAAGGAACCCTTATGGTGTAAAGTCTATCTGTCCGTCTGTCACAACTGAATATCTCAAGAACTACTAATGCTATCAACTTGATATTTGGAATAGTTTTAGATGACGTTTGCCCAACTATTTTTAAAATAAGAAAAAAGCAAGCAACAGGGACTGAATGGGGGTCTTAAAAATTCGAAGTGGGGCTACTAGGGTATGTGGGGTTATATGCAAGAGCGAGTATCTATGAGAGTGGAGAGAGCGGTTCTATTTGCACATTTTCAAACGTTTTTTGTGGTTTTTTTAGGTCGCATAGTTTTCGAGTTTTGACAAAAAATTAAAAAAAATCCGGTCCTCCCCCCGCGATCCTCTCTTATCTCCGAGGTTTGCATAGAAAAAAATCTGAAATTATTGTATGTGATACATGTTTATGTAAAGATTACATCATCATGATGGTACGGAACCCTCGGTGCGCGAGTCCGACTCGCTCTTGACCGTTTCTTTACTAAGCATACTTCCCAGTTTGATGGTTACAATCGCTCGTGTACCAGACTCAATAAAATAACCTGCCTCACGATTTAAGTTTGTCTTTCCTAACAGCATGATTTTTGCCCTTTGGGGAAACCGTTTTGGGAATATTTTCATTGTGCATACAACAGAGGAGATAGCTACAGGGCTTTAAGTCAAGAGTTAATAGGTTTCTTCTAGGGAACATTATCATTATCTTTCCATCAGGTGAGTATGTGTTCAAACATCGTCGAATTTTCGGTTAAGGCGCATATACGCAGGTTTCCTCACGGTGTTTTCCTCCAGCATTTTGAGAGCAGTGGTGATGAAAAGACGTCCACTGCTAGACATAGGCCTCCCACCAAGAGTCACCACGTCGACCGATTGACCTATTGATTAAGAAATAATTAAGACAATCATCTGCCATCACTAAGAAGAGCTACGGAACAGATTGACAGGTGCTACCTACACTGTAATCTAACAACACAACAATATGCGCCTCATAAAGACAGTGTGACCTTCACGGAGACTCATCTCATCAATAAAGAACTCCTACATGAAATTTAATCAAAAGTGAGTGTTTGACTGTTTGCAATGCTAATGAACGACCATGTGCTGAATTTAATGAATTTTAATACGGCTGTGAATATATATTCACACTTCACACTTAAATGTTTAGGGTACAAACACTTGTGTTATTTTGACAATTAAAAATTATTGTTTGTTTTTTTTTTACAGTTTTGATTGCTTTCCTTCGTGTCTCTGTCGCAGCCAACCAGCTTAATGAGCCGTTTCATTAAAAGCCTAGCCTTTTCATTGAACTGTTCTGTTTAATTAGAATAGTTTAGTGACATGGGCAAGTCATTTAACGAAATCGCCGCAGTTAAATCCTAGGCTTTAATGAAACGGCTGATTAAGCTAGTTGGCTGCGACATCTAAAAGACTACGTAAATTAAGCTGTTGAGAGTCCACATAGTTGGGAGGATTTCTTATTTTTATAGGATAACTATTCGATGGGAACATTTTATTTATAATTGTCGAACTAAAACTAAAAATATGGCGTCGAAAAATTCCTCATCGCATCGCTGGCCACTGGTAATGTGCCCAAAAGGCTGACAGCATTGCCACGTTGTTTGGCAATGCTTAACCTTTGTCCAAGGTAAAAGCCACTCCTTGGGTCACGCGAAGTGTCAACTAAGCGTCTTGACAGATCTTTAAACAAGTTATGAGCAGTCGGACCCCACGACCCGTGAGTTTCAACCCCAAATGGTTCGAAAATATATCTAATTTCCGCCGCTCGAGGTTCTCCTCAGCCGCACCAGTGATGGGATTGCTTTAATCCTTTTACGTATAGAAAGCTACACGCATTATAAATCCCGGGAAAATGCTCAGCTCCTGTGAAAAATGCCACGAGAACGCAGGTGCAAGAAAGGCTAGTATAAAATAATAGCCAAAATCTGAAGCAATTGTTCTCGCATACAAAAAATTGCCAACCACAATAACTCAATTACAAAATATCTAATCAAAACGCAATATTTCCCACAACAAATACGGTCAAAACCAATCAACAACGTTGAAGATCATAGACAAAATAAAAAAGTACTTACTTCTATTCTTGTTTCCACCCACACAAAACGCCTTTACAATGTCATCTACCTCTGTGACTCACGTGTTGCGAAACTGCGGAACCTCGTTGCATCCTACTATTCGCCTACGGAACTCTGATTCCATTGTTCTGTTGGAGTAAATTGCATGTCGTAAGCTTGCCAGTAATTAGTATGGGATGTCCCAACGTGGGCTTAGTGATTATCTTTTAGTCGGCCATCGACGGATTTTAGTCTTATTGCACTTGTTAGTGAGCTTTGTGAGGTTAAGCGGCGTTTGATGAGTTCTGTTTGTGGATGGGTGACTTTTCTTTTTACATAGAGACTATGTGGAGGCACGTTTGTGTATTGCCATTTCATTGACACCCATGACGAAAAAACTGGCCAAGGGCGAGTCGGACTCGCGCACGAAAGGTTCCGTACCATTATCTATCTATAAAAACGGCATAAAAATCATGTTTGTTGAATGGGAGCCCACTTAAATATTTATTTTATTCTGTTTTTAGTATTTGTTGTTATAGCGGCAAAAGGAATACATCATCTGTGAAAATTTCAACTGTCTAGCTATCACGGTTGATAAGATACAGCCTGGTGACAGACAGACGGACACCGGGGTCTTACTAATAGGGTCCCGTTTTTACCCTTTGGGGTAACGGAACCCTAAAAATTGGAAATTTAACGTTATTACCAACTACTATATGTTTTAGTTAAACTGGTAAGAAAAATGACTAACTACCACCTACACATCTGACCGTAGTCCACAGCTCCATATGGTGCTCTCCAAATATGGCGTATTATGATGCTCATGGCTCGGTTACTGACCGGAATAATCGTAAAAAATAACCATAGAGTCTTTATCGGCGTTTTACATAAGAAAATTATGAATCATCATAATAATAATATGATATTTAAAAAAGTGTCCGTGGAGCTTCTTTCACGTTCTTCTCCATAAAGATCTACGCTTTAGAACGTGCAAATAGCTTCATCTTTTTGATCAACCGACCTTGACAATTCAAAAGTGCCTGTAAATGGTCTAATTGAAATAAATGCTTTGACTTGACTTGACTAAAATTTTAGTTTTGGCCATTTTCCAGCTTACATACAACAAAATATGTAAGTAGGTATAGTAGTTTTATCTCACGAGTGCGGGCGAGCTTGTGTCAGTCGCTCTCAAGGTTACGCACACTAAGACAATGTGCACGTACATTTACCTACACAACTATGGCTCGCCCGCACTCGTGAGATAAAACAACTATACTGAACATTGACTTCTAAATGAACGATACGATGAATAGGGTATTAATTTTACTGAAAAAAAACTAATTAGTCCGTCAGATAGATTACCATCTAATGAATCCTAGTTAGGACGCAACGCTGATTTGCCCATGCCAAACGAGCAGGCGTTGGCTCGAACACAGTGCGTTGACGTAACGTCACTATGATACAATTTAGAAATTTCTACAAGCAACGTGACGTAACGCGTGTTTTTAACGCACTGTAAGTCATCTGCCTAGCCTTTTCCCAACCAAATTGGGGTCGGCTCCCAGTCAAACCGGATTCAGCTGAAAATCAGTATTTTACGTGGAGCGGCTGCCTACCAGACCTACACAACCCATTAACTGGGTAACACGGTACTTCTTGGCAAGACTGGTGTCAGATTTTCTGGCTTCTGACAATCCTTAACGACTGTCAAAGATCTACAAATGACAGCCGGGACCAACGGCTTAACGTGCTTTCCGAGGCACGGAGGAGTCTCGGTATGTTAGTATGGTGACCCATCCACAGACCAACCTCGGCAAGCGTTGCTTAACCTTGAAGATTGGTCCGTGCGGCAAGTAAGTAAGTACTGTAAGTATCATCTTCAGTTTTTGTTTACTTAAAAAAAGAAAGATAACTTGTTTACTATTTTTTGGAAATCTATCTGAAGAATTAATTAGATTTTGTCAGTTAATTACCCTATTGTCAAAGGGTAAATTACCTTTGAAATAAGCAAATAAGCTCTTTACATTTTCAAATTGTTTTCTTACATGCTTCTGACAACTGCTTCACCCGAGTGAATGTCGGAATTTAACCCAAGGGTACATACTTCTGCCACTGCTCGGGAGGGGGCCGAAATGGAGTGCCAGTAATGGCCCCATTTCGCCTCCTCCAGACGAACGTTAGTCGCTGCGCCTCTCAGGAACTGACGCTCCTGAGCAAGGCGCAGTGACTGACGCCTGCGGACAGCGAGCAATGGGTAGCTCGCTGTCCGATCAGGTCAGGCCAGAGTCGACGGCGCGTTTTACTCCGAACGCGCCGGAAAGAGCAGTCAGCAACGGAGACGGGGCCCGCCAGGGCCAGAGCCTGCCAGGATTGCGGAATATGTTCGAAAGAGTTACCGCGGCCCTGGGAAGAAAGGCACTAGGAGGACTAAGGGTGGGTTTTAGTCAGTAAAAGTCTGACACTCCCTGCCGCTCCACCCAGAGCGGGAGGGGTCATTTGATGATTTCCCATCCTATAAAAAAAAAAAAAAAAAAAAAAAAAAAAAAAAAAAAAAAAAAAAAAAAAAAAAGGGTACATACTTCCACAAAAAGCCTTTGTGCTACTCCAAACCTATCTCTTTGCCAAATTTCATCCAGATCCGTTCAGCCGTTCTAGGGTGATTTAACAACAAACATACATCCATCGAAACGTTGGTACAACATTGCAACTTTAAGTTTTTCATCAAGTTGTTTCGATTTACACCAACTATGTTACACCGTGTAAAAAACGTTCGAAAAGCGTTGTTTTCCCGTAAGTACATTAAGTTTCACTATCAATTGTATAGCCGTACCGTGGTTTACCATCACGCCAGCGCACTTTGTGGTCGGCTGACAATTTGCGGTGGACGAAAGTTAAGTCGAAGATGATGTATGGCTCTGGAATATACAGAAAGTTAATTGTGTAATGTTTACATTTACAGTTTTATTGGTGAAATCCGCTCTAAGAGATCTGAGAGATCTCTTAGAGCGGATTTCACCAATGAAACTGAACGCGACAGTACATCTAAACTGCGTTCAAGAGCTGTCAGCGTCAATATTCCATAAATAAATAAACGTGGTTTATACGCTAATCGCGATCAGTTTGGCTTGGTGAAAATGGCCCTTAGAGATGAAAAGAATCTTTGTATAACTTTCTTTGTAAGTTCATCATTATTTATTTATGTACACACAATAACCTAAAAAAATCATTATTAAAATCATTTCCCAGAGCCCGACTTCGGCGGACTCCCAAAGATTTCGAACCAAATTATTGTTTATTGACGAAACACCTCTATGAATACAAAAAATAAAAAATATTGTTTGTACAAAGTCTTTTTTAGGATTCCGTACACAAAGGGTAAAAACCTATTGCTAAGACTCCGCTATCCGTCCGTCTGTCCGTCTTTCACCAGGCTGTATCTCATGAACTGTGAGAATGATGTATTTCTGTTGCCGCTCTAACAACAAGTATTAAAAGCACAGAATAAAACAAATATTTAAGGGGGCTTCCATACAACAAACGTGATTTTTTTTGCTTGTTTTTGCTCGATATTGATAACGGCAATAGGTAGACACTTGAAATATTCACAGAATATTTAATAGGTAATATATTCACTAAAATAAATAGTGAAATTATAATAAAACAAATATTAAAGGGGTCTCCCATATAACAAACGTGAATTTTTTTGCCGTTTTTTTATAGATTATACGTACGTTTTATAGATATATAAGTACGGAACCCTTCGTGCGCGAGTCAGACTCGCACTTGGCCGGTTTTTTTTAGTAACCGCACTTTCTAGCCAACATAAACACCTATATTATTTGCATTTTCCAACCGGCAAAGTCAGCTGATATTTGTCAAGCCTGCAGGTACCTATATTTTTACTGTCACTCAATACGGACCGTAGCGAGTGCTAGTCAAGGGAGCACAGTGCGTGAAACACATCGGCGCATACGCACCGTGTAATTACCTAGTGTACCACTGTGTTTACACATTGTGCGTAGCGGGGGACGAGGGATGGGCGCACAGCCATTTATCATGTGGTTTCCTGCTTCAAAGAAAAGAATTCTCAATCGGCGACAATGATTGTCGAAATACGAAATATTTGGCTTTGATAGCGGAATTCAATCCCAAATATCTTGACTTTTCGACGATCGTTCTAACTGATAGAACGAATGAACGACACTTTGCAATTTTTTTTCTGCCTAGGCTAGGCAGCCTAATCAAGTAGGATGCCTTTTTTTATAGATGGGAAAACATCAAATGACTCCTTCCCTTCTGGGTGGAGCGGAAGGGCGTCAGACTCTTACTGACTAAAACCTCCTTCTCCCTTTGCGTTCCAGGGCAGCGGTGACTCTTTCAAATAAATTCCGCAACCCAGGATGCCTTCAAACATAAAAATTGTTTAGAGTTCTTAAGAAAAACAAGGAACTAGCAAGGAACTCATACATATTATACACGTATGTCTATTTTTGGTTTTCATTCTGCTAAGAGTCAGAAAAACCCGCTCCCTCAATCTCTCATATCTTGACCCGTTCCTAATAAGCGGTGCGTATCCGGGGAAAGTATAGTTGCGTACTAGAACAATATGCGCGTGTCACACCACTTTGTAGCGCTGTGAGACCGTGACTAGGATAACCTGACTAATGGTTATGGCATCGATGAGGAGATGGCTCTCTCTGATTGCAGCCCGAGCCTTAAGAGGGCTTGAAAAGCTCCTTGTTTCGAAGAAAAAAACTGGACAAGTGCGAGTCAGACTCGCGCACCGAGGATTCCGATCGAGTCTTGATTTTTTTCAAAGTTTACGAAAAAGCGTAAAATACTAGTATTCAGCTGAATCCGGTTTGACTGGGAGCAGACCCCAATATAGTTGGGAAAAGGCTAGGCAGATGATGATGATGACGAAGCTACGGAAGTTTATAAACTATGAAAGCAAAATATAGCAGGTTTAAGATTGAAGGACAAAATTAACTTTGCTGTTGAAAAAATGTTCTCTCATACATCAATGTACGTCGCGGTCAATTCTTCAACCGAAAATGTAAGTTTGATATTAATTTCTGCTTGATTCCTCCACGCTTTCCTGAGAAAAAGGGTCTTGACAGACGTACCGACAGACAGACAGGCAACAAAGTGATCCTATAAGGGATCCTATAAGAATGAATGACAACACGATTTGACTGTTGTTCTTAGTTCGGGTTTGGGACTAATCGTAAGTCCGTAGGTGATACGGAGTAGAAAACGCCCGACACTCAGGCCGAAACTACGGACTTTGGGCTTAGAGAGTAGACCCCGAGATACGGAACCCTACAAATACAATAAATATTTTTCTTTTCCGAAATAAGACTTAGATTAATTGTTACTGTGTACTTGGTTAATCTCGGTCGGGACTGGCTCTTTTTAACCGACTTCTAAAAAAGGAGGAGGTTCTCATTTTTTTTTTTTTTGATGTTTGTTCGGGCATAACTCCGTCGCTTGCCAACCGATTTGAAAAATTCTTTTTTGTTTGGAAAAGGTATACTTCCCAAATGGTCCCATTGAAATTTAATCAAAACCGGTTCAGTAGTTTGGTAATTAAATCCAAATAGCTGGAAAAAATATGTGGAAAAATCATCCATGTATACGAAATTGCGTATTTTTGCTTTCCTGTGACTTTTCAGTGGTGTTGTTAGGTCTAAAAAGTTAAAAATAAAAAACTTTTTCACAAAAAAAGAAACCGACTTCCAAAAAACACTACAGAGTTGAAAATAACTTTAATTTCGGAAGTCGGTGTCAAATAACAAAGAAGCAACCAAAAACACCGACTTCCGAAATTAAAGTTATTTTGAACTTTGTAGTGTTTTTTGGAAGTCGATTTCTTTTTTTATGTTTGGGTCGGCTCCCAACCTTACCGGTGGCAGCCTGCTCAACACCAGTGCTTTATTTACAAGAAGTGACAGCAAATCTGACAGCCACAACCTTCGATCAGGAATAAACTAGATGTCCGATTAGCACTTTAAAAACGGCCAGAGGCCATTATTTCAAATTAGGAACGTCCAACCGTAAGTACCGTAACCAAGAAGAAATACAAATATATTGTAATCGAAATTAAACTTAATGTTCGAGCATAAGGTTTATAATAAAAGGTAGTTGATGTTTTTTATCCTGTTTTGTATACTTATTTTATAGTGTCAAGTATAGATGTACAATATGCGTGCAAACGTGGACACTTTCCCGACGATGTAATTTTGTTTCTGATGATCCTTAGGCCCATACTCCAAAACTTAAACTCCAATTCAACTCGAACTCCAACATGAGCACGAAAAATTGAAAATGTCAATCGTCTAGTCGAAGCTTGTCTTATTGACGTTTTCGTACTCGAGAGATGAGCAAACAAATGCAAAAACTTCAATTTATGACAAGCTCCGATGGAGTTGTAGTTCGAGTTGAGTTGGAGTTTACGTTTTGGAATATGGGCCTTCACCACTTACACGATACCCATTGTAAAACAGTATAATATTGGAAGTAAAGTAGGTATATCCTGTCATCATCTTCTTCCTGCCTTTAGGCCCGGTTTCCACCAAAGAAGAGAGGAGAGGAAATGTGTTGAATAAACCAATCCGATAAGCTAAGCGGAGAAAAGATGTGGAAATAACGAAATCGGATTGGTTTATAATTCAACACATCTCCTCTTCTCTCTGCTTTGGTGGAAACCGGGCCTTATCCATGTTACTTGGAGTGTTAGGTGGCATGTTAGGTTTTTTTCTTCCATTCACTCGCTATCAGCGTTGGAAGGCCTTCCACAAGGTGGACCGATGACCTGGTGAGGGTCGCGGGTAGCCGATGGATGCGAGACGCACAGGACCGGTCGTTGTGGTGACACTTGGGAGAGGCCTATGTCCGGCAGTGGACGTCTTTCGGCTGATGATGATGATGATGACACGCTATCACTGACTCCTGTGAGCGATTTTCTCATAATTTACATTCAAAGTTTCAAACACTGAAACCAAATTTACGTCTGAAAAAACCTAAATTCCTTTCAACACACTTCCACACCTCTTCAGCCACTAATATATTCAAAAATTACAATTTTGTAACACCTAGCGATCGAGTGAGCAAACCATATAATCACGTAATTAACCCGACACATTAAATGGTTCAGTTCGTTAATAACCAAACGATGCTCGTTTCGATTCGATCGACGCACGGTTAAATCATCGAAAATGATGCAGCAAAAAAATGGGAAGGTGAAGTATGATTGGCTCGTGAAGGGGTTCCGTAGTTGAATTTTCCGAATTTCTTCGCTGAGTACAATGACAAAGAGGGATCTTTTACTCATTTACTATATTCTATCTACATTGTTTAAGAAATCGTTTGAGTATTTTTTCTTCAGTCAACGTTCTACTAAAGAATTTATTTATTTATTTAATTACAACGGTTAAAACCAATTACAGTACTTAACTACAAAAACATTATTAATAAAAAAAGACAAATACTAAGAAAAACACAAGCACATTTTGTATTATGTATACATATAGAACCGGCGACGCGGTAGGCCCAAGAGGAGATGGCGTGATGAATTAGACTCCTACCGAAAGGATTGGCCAGATGTGGCAAAAGACAGAGAACAGTGGAAGCAAGGAAGGGAGGCCTTTGCCCTGCAGTGGGACAGTACAGGCTCATAATAATAATAATAATAATACATATACAAACAAATACAGATAAAATCGAAACAGAATAGAATAAAAAGGATAACAACTCTTTCATGCATCCCTCTCACAGTACTTCTGGCATGCCAATAAAATCTTAGTCCATTCATCCGCAAATAGATCGCTTGTTGAATACCATAGAACCCAAGAGATCATTAAGTGCGGCTGCATTTAATGATCTCTTGGGGAGAAGAATGAAAATCAGAACTTTTTGAACGTCAAAATTTACACCAAAACGTTACTTACATAACGTTACTTAAACAAAAATAAATTATTTTATGTTTGGTTAAATGCTGGTAAAAGGTAGAAAATTTCCGGAAATATTGATCCTATTGCAAAAATATCTATTTAAAATCAGGAGTGTAATATCCTAGTTCCATTGGGACAGGCCAAGGGGGAGAAGTCACAGTAAAACATCAGTGAACCATTACCTCTACGTGATTGAAAAAAAAATACATTATTTATGAATGGAAAACGCAGTTTCCAACGTTTCAATACCGCTCAATTTTGTACGGAACCCTAAATAAGTAAAATTGCAAAAACCTCATTATTGTCGGTTCAGTTGTGTTGACGTAAGCGCAAGGTCGACGTTACACAAATGTAGCTGTTTTCTGGATTTTCATCGAGTTTTATATCTTATGTTTGTTACGTCATTATTGTTTATTGTTAGAATGAGCCGCGCCCCCTCTTTCTCTGGGAGTTGGCGGTTAGATGAAGATTTTATTGCAACAATTATATTAATTATTAGTAACTAACGTACTACATTACCGTAGGTTATATACCGATGGTGCAATACTGAAATTATTATAATCAAATAATGTGCATTGCAATAATCATTATGCATTTTTATTGAAGCTTTGCTATTCCCAATCTCAATTTATTATTGCTCTATAGAGCCATAACCTACGATAATGCATTTTATTCCCCCGAAACTTATTCCTGGATGAACTGTAGGAATTTATACCAAATGAAATAAGGCTAATCTATAATATAATTTAGTTAAGCTGTAGAGTTTGTTTGTTTGAACGCGCTTATCTCTGGGACTGCCAGTTGGATATGAAAAATTCTTTTTGTATATGATGGCCACATTCACGGGGAAGGTGGGATATACGGGAACGGGAAAAAAAAGTGAAATGGCTTGTGCCACAGAAGATCACATGCAGGCTAGCGCGAAGAGCTGTAGATCGTAATAGTAGTACTATTTTTATTAAACTAGCCATTACTGTTCCTCAGTTGGGCTAAACCTATAAGGAACGTGCACGGTGCAGTGTGCCATCTAGAGTTGTAAATTCGAAACATTTACCTTCCTCACTAATGAAACTCCTATCTTCCACAGCGCGGTCTCCACATCGAAGAGAAAGAAGGAGTCGTCGTTCGCGATCCTCGCGGAGGCGCCCGTGTCGCGCCCGTCCAGCCCCCGGTCTCTGCCCGTGGACATCAGGTCTCGCAGGGTCTCGCCTTTTAGAGGTATAGCAGTAATACCTAAGAATTTCTACTTAACCCTTCGAAATATTGAACAAGTTCAGTCAAACAAGCGACTGTATCTAAATTCGGTAACGTAAGAAACAGAAGAGTCAATAACATAGTGAGCTATTCAGATTAGCACTGCAGACAATGAGGAAAGTCATAATGATAAACAATAATTCATGACTTCCGTAAACAATTCAATACGGGTCTATGAGTATCTCAAGAAATCTACTATACTAGTCAGTCCTCTAGTAAGACGAGAATTTAATGTTTAAGAATTGTACAGTATCAATATGGAAAGTAATTCATGTTTACACTCTTCTCCAGGTCGTGGTTTCCGCGAAGAGACTTCACGCCACAACACTCCAAAGACTTCAGCAGCCAACTCCAGATCAAACTCTCCTCCTAGAAGAAGAACCAACTCCTTGTCCAGGATAGACAACATGGCTTCAACAGCCACATTACCTCTACCCATACACAACTTACCTAGACCACACTCTCCTAGAAACTTCCTTAAAGAAAATATAGAAGAAATAAGAGAAATCAGTGAGTTGAATAGAGAAAAACATGAGGCAGAAGCTGAGAGGAAAAGAATAGAAGAAGAAGAAGCTATTCTCAAAGAAATGGGAGTTTTAGATAAGTCCAAATCTGGATCTAAAAGCCTTGTTGGATCGAGGACCAACTCAAGAAGCAACTCTCCCAGTAAAATCAATTTAAGATCGAGAGATAATTCTCCTTCTGCGATTATACATTATGAAAATATTCCTGCAAGCAGCAAGGAATTTGTTAATCCTGATGATGGTATAAGAAAGCCTGTGACACATAGATCACGCCTTAGATCTGTCTCAAAATCCCAACCTCAATCCAACAATGGATCGCCAAAACATTCGAAGATTCCTAAAAGACAAAGCTCTGTTTCTCCAACTAGAACTATTACTAGCACAATACGAGAACCTTCTATGTCAAGAAGACCCTTTGGGAACAACTTGAACAAAAATCAAAGGTTTATATCCAGCAGTACAAGCAGCATTCATGAGACCATCAGAATTGGGAGTCAGGTTCATGATAAGAGAGCAAGCAAAAGTACTCAACATTTAGACATATCGCCAGCACATATTAAAGGGAAACCTCCAATCTCTCCCGGAAGAGGAGGACCACCCCCTTCAAACAAGACTATCAATGCTAAAAGACTATCTCCTATTGTTGGCACTCCAAACAAAAGCCCCATAGATGACTTGAAACCAAGTTCAGCCAGAACGAGTTTAAAACCTTCACCAATGCCAAGAAAAACAGTTAAAACTGCAGGAAACACCCCTGCTACATCTAGATTGAATTCTAGACAGTCTAGCAGGACTGTTAGCAGAGACCCCAGCCCCGATAAAAGAAAAACCAAACCAGTTACAAAACCTATGACAAACGGAACTACAAAACCGGTAAGCAGAGCAGCAAGTACTAGAACTACACAGAAACCCTCAGTGACCAGTAAACCAGACCCCAAAAAGCCAGTGAGTCGTACGAACAGTATGAAAAGCCTAGTAAGGACACCCAGTACGAAGAATTTAGTAGAAAAACCTCCTCTGAAGAAAAATAACAGCAGGAAAGACATGAACGAGAAAGCACAATCTACAAGTAAAATAAACGAAGTTGGTGCCAAGAAAGACTCAGTAAAAGATCCTAAGAAAACTCCTAAAGGAAAAGATGAAGAAAAAAATAAAGTTAAAAGCACGAGGAGCACAGATTCGATGACTGATTCAGAGAATGTAATGAAACAAGACAATCAGACACAATACGATAAAATTACGAACGAAAAAGGCGAACTCGTTATAATGACGAAGAAAAATATTATTTCGATGACCACCGCTGCGATAACTTCTCAACCGTTGGAACTTGTATCAACAGTAACTAACCAACTACCAGCTGCTTTTGAAAAAGCCAGAGAAAAGGGAATTTTTGAAAGATTAAGCTCAAAAGAATCCCTAGTAGGTAAAGAAGATACAGAAAAACCTGAAAAATCTGCCAATCATGAAAAAGAACCAACTCAGCCAAAACCACACAAACGCACAGAACATAAAGAGGTTGTAGAAGAAAAAGAAAAAGTTGAAGATAGAAAACCTCCGCCGAGGCAAAACAAAAATAATCATGAAATGAAGCCGTTATTCACAGACGATCAAATGAAACTCAGACTTCTACAGCCTCCATACAACAATCCTCAAGTAGAACGAGCAAAACAGAAAATAGAAGCCATTTTGAAAGAGCCTGAAGTTTCTACAGAAAACATTCTAACTGCCTCAGCAAAATCTAGAGAACTCAAAAATACAATTAAAGAAGCAGCTGATAAAGCGAAAACTGAAGCAAAAGAAGCAAAAGACGCGGCAGCGAACAAACTAACAGACATAAAAGACCAAGTCGTCAAACAAAACGAGAAAATGACCGAAGAAATACGTTCCGAAGTTACTAAAATTGTCGACAGCATCATAACTCCAGTCGAACAGCCAAAAGATATCACGGAGAAGAAAGATAAACTCAAAGAAGTTCCAAAAAAGATAGAAGAAGTGAAAAAAGATATACTAGAACCTATAGTGACAGTTGTTAATGAGAAAAAGAAAAATGGTGGAACGAGTATCGCTGAGAAAGTGAATGAAACTCTAGTGAAAGGTGAGGGTGATGTGGAAGTGCAAAGTTCTAATGTGTCCACTCCTGGTGTTGATAGGATAACAGTGCATAAAAAGACAGCAGATGGCAACGGGTCTGATCGATCTGTTAAAAGTAATGGCGGGTGAGTATTTTCTTATATTTGTCTGTATAACATTTGTGTTTTAAATACGTAAGGGATAGTCTTCCAGTCTTATCCAAGAATATATGACCAGTATTATGCGTGGCAAAAATTGTGAGTGGGTAACATTTCACCGATCTTCTTTTCAAGTAGATGGTGACCAGTTTGTGCACAGTAGGTGGCCACGTCTAATGGCATCAGTGACATCATTACATCCTCTAAGTTGCCGGTGTAAGAACATTTGAGGCACTCCAACAATTGGGTCATGTTTTGGACACGGCTAAAATTATTGGTTTAGTGACGAAGTTCTAGGCATTCTGTACAGATTAAAAAAACATTTCCGAGATGTTGGTAGAGTGCAATGCTACCAAACGGAGGGAACATTAAAGGAATCTTAGTCGCTTCCTCTTGGTCTGCCTACTATAAAGCGTTCATCGCCCTTATACGCGATCGACCCATTTGCTAGGCAAAACCAGAAGGGACGATCTGTCGGCAGGACACAGACAGTTTCTGAATTTGGATGAGAGAAAGAGCAATACAATGCTTATTAAGCATTTACTAATTACTGTTTACTCACACGGAAAGAAATGAAAGGTACGTAATCCCTCTGAGATTGCCAACAATGTGCTTTCACTACAATCCCTAATGATCGATACGCGTAAAACCCCTGTGTATTAGACTATGCATATCAATCAACTTATTTTCATTTACGCTAGCGGATATTACGCGCAGAAGACAATGTTTTCACACTGTTGGCTGGACATCCGTTAGTGAAAGTTTCTTCGGTCGATGAGCTGTTATGTCGCATCCTCTTGGGTCCAAAATAAAGAATTGTGCGTCCTTTTAGCACAGGTTATTGATAGTTCCTTACTTTACTTCATCAGCATCAATCACAGAATCTTTCTTGACTATACCTACTAACTGTTTTAGTTTCGGCTGTTCCAAAGCAGATAAATTGTTTGCGAACCAGCCGGTCGATTCTGTAAACATGTCGAAGTGAAAGACTCGGGCGTAGTGATCACGAAGTCAGCTGTCAATGATGCTAGGGATGGACGAAACGTTACATTTCCAATCATATCGACATCGTCAAACGAGTTTTTTCAATAATAAAATTTTACAAATTTTACATAATTTTAAATTTCATATTGGTACAAAAGTGGTATTTATGAGTCAAAACATCAATGCATAAGATCGTTTACTCCTCAAAGTTTTTTATACTAGCTAAGTCCTTATATTGGGTAATCAATGAACCCAATGAACCCAAACTTGGTACGCCTACACAAAGCAAACTGCGCGTGCGAAAAGTGGAAATTAGCGAAGTGTTCACTCCACCGTATTCAGCGGACTATAAGGCAAGGCGAAGTGACCGCTCCCTTCGACCGCGTTTTTTTTTTAATCTTTGATTCTTCCATAAACATTCAGAGAGTATTTTAAATTCAAATCTTTTAGATATTTTTTGATGTAAATCAGATTTTTTTTTAAAATATTCTTTAGGCGTTTTGGTAGGTACCTACTTTTTTTCATAAGTAGGCAATCAATTATTTGAGGGGTAAGTAATAATTAGAGATCTCACTTTCAAGAAAAGCCTGATTACAATAAAAAAAAACGACTGGCTGGAGTAGTGTGGACCATGTGAGACCATTGTCGACCATGAAAACGGGTGAACACTGACAGTAAATACCTACTCTTTGACGGTAATTACCTAAAGTTTGACAGTTTTGGTCACCTCACCTTCACGCGTTATTAATGTGTTACCAGATTAATAAAAAAGTCTGATTTCAATAAAAAAAACGGCTACTGTTCAAAGCTTTATGTATTAATAAAACAAATCCGGACGCCTAATGAAACCCTGTTATGTCGGAATAAAAATTCTAATTCTGTCTTGAAACGCGTGGCTAGCTTCCGAAGTGTGAGCCATTGTGACCATTGTCAACCATGAAAACGGGTGAACACTGACAGTATACCTACCTACTTTTTACAGTGTTGATCACCTAATCTAACCTTCGCGCCTCGCATCGAGTACATAAACTATCAAAACATACGGCGGGAGAGGGAAAAAATAATAAAATTTACAATTCGTATGACCACCGAGCGAGCAGCGATGCTCGAAGACCCAATAATTAAGACTCAAATGTGGCAAGTGGTGTTAATGATGACGAAGCTTTTGTTGCTTCTGCTGCCAAAATGGCAAGAGTAGAATCAAAACCGAATCAACCCGATCCATGATGAACCGAGCACAACCTTCCAGATTTTACCACCAACACAAAATGTGCATTTCAATCTGGTTGACAAAAATAGCAGTCACGATGGAGAGGACACCTTTAATGACAGCACCGATAGTAACCTCATGCTATGGAAATCCCTCATTATTGAATTTTGTGGTGGAGAAATAACATTGTCAAGTTCAGTGCCAAGTGAACTATTGTTTAGTGCAGCTGGCTTAATTTCTTAACCCCTAAGAAATTGTTTGAAAGGAGACAAAGCCACAAAACTATTGTTTGTGAAACATAATTAATTTGCCTATCCTTAGTTTTGATTAGGTACCTACTAGCAGGTAATGTTTGTATTTTTAAGAAAGTGTACCTATTGAAATAAATATTTACGACTTTCTATTACTTCAATCAATCATGAGTTATTATTTTTCCACTTCCACGAACACCTCTGCCTAATTGGAACAATGTAATTTTGGACTCTTACTGAACCCAGCTAAATCTCAAGCACTCATTGTTGGTGGCAGATACATGCTCAGCCTATTGGATCACCAGTCTCTGCCGCCTGTAGTGTATGACTCAGTGCTCATTTTATACTCCAAAAGCGCTAAAGTTGGTAAGAGGATATTCTACTCTTTCCAGTCTCATAAACGTCTCCAAAAATTCTTACCATTTCACACTAAGGTCAGTCTTGCTCAATCTCTTCTTCTACCACTTATAGACTATGCCGATATCTATTTTCTAGATGCTTCTGAGGTACCTACTCCTAAACAAACTCGAGCACTGACACTTCTCTTCTCCTTCGTACTCTGCATCACACTTCCTGTCGCTGTGGTGGCTCCTTCTCTGTTACTGCAGTGCATCTCTGGAACTTGCTCCCACACTCCCTATGCAACAGCCCTTCTCTTGATGTCATCAAGAGAAAAGTTAAAGAGCATTTCCTTTTGATTTTGACATAATACTCTTATATATTATTATGTACCTATGTGTATTTATTTACAGTTATGTATGTAAGTACTTATATTTATTTATTATAAAATTATAATGTGCACTGGATCCTACCCTCTATTGTGATCTTTCTCTATCACTCAGTTTGCTGGGAGAAAATTCAACTTAGAGTTAAGCTGTGTACGTTACCCCAACAAGAAAGTGTCTCCTAGAGTTATATGAGTAGAACGTATTATTGGTGCCTTATCTGTTGTAAATGTGCCCCCATATAAAAAATGTGTGCCCCCTGTCGTTTTGGAAAAAAACGGAAAAAACGATTCTTGCTGGGGTAACGTTTTTCTAGCAGGAAAATTCTAAACGAATGATCGGAGAGAGAAAAATTGTGCATAGCCAGAGAGCTTATATGTGTGCCAAAATGTGCCCCCAAAAATAAAATCTGTGCCCCTTCAGGTTTTCGAGATATTGCATTTCCTGCTGGAGTAACGTTTTGATGAATCGTATATCTCTAAAACCATTGCATGTGCCCCTGTAGAATAAACATACACGAGTAGCTCTTAATGTGTGCCCCTTTGTGCCCCAATTAGATTTAAGAAAATATTTATAGTTTTCAAGTTATCGCGGTTTTATGAAAACCCGAAAAAACATCGCAGCGGCTAAATGAGACAAGGCATTACTTCGCTGAAAACTGTATTCGGTTCTTCTTGACGCTAATAATAACCATACAAAGTTTCAAAACTGTTCATGCATGCGTTTTTGAATAATCATGCTAAAAGTAAAAACGATGGTGTCATAACTTTGACGGCAAAATACAAGGAACTGGCACAATCCCAGATGTGTAGGTGTAAACCAAAATCTTGTGCCTTTAGTCAAAAATATATGGTGAAAATATTGAGCTTCAAATGTTACGCATTAAGTAAATATAAACAAAAAACCAAAATATGTAAACAACGGCTGGTTATCCGACCAAATCTGAATGACTACTAAAAAGCGACGGATTCATACATATCGATGACCTTCTATACTTTACTCACTAACCGGTTCACACGTGTTGTGCCTGAGTACACTGAAGTAGAAAAGTAATATCTAATAAAATAAAGTTGTTATTGGATTATATTTTAATAGCTGTTTCTATGACCTTACACATGATTAAGTACATTTATAAGAGCCATTTTCAAATAAAATGTACATGTGACTAACATGCTCAAAATCGTGACCAAACTGTTTTGTGACATACCTGTATTTTTATACTAATGTAAGTCACATTTATTGTAAAGCAGAGTTTACATGTAACTATGTCCTACTGCTCAAATTGAGCAGGGTCCGGCAGGGAGCTAAAATGCAGGTTTAATGATCAAATTCAGCATTTATTCGAAACCTCCAAATTACTATTTTAAAAAATTACACTAAAACTCTTTTATATCTATTTTCCGTAAATGTCAGATTTATTTATTAGTGAAACGTTTTGTATGGAGATAACACCGGACGCCGCCGGCATATAATTTGTTAAAATTTTCAGCCGCAGTGTAAACATGTTTTAACTTTACACGTAGATGTGAGTTACGTCATATGAGTGACGAAATGTGACTCATATGTGTAGCATTTTCGTGAGAAACAACCTCAATTAGCCACAATATCAGAATAACTTGTAATATATAGATAAAGACGATACATACATGAATTGTATTAATAGGCTAATTCTATGAAAATAATACTCGCTTCTTTATTTGGAAATGCACTGTTATTCACACGTATTTTTTTTGTACAAATTGCAGCGACGTTTCGTGACAACAAATAAACTGACACTAAATATGTTCGTACTAAATAAAGGCGTAGGAAAAAAGAAAAAACAGAAAAACTCATTCCTACATCTTTATGAACTTAGAGCATTGTATTGATGATATTGATGATTATAATTTTGTATCTACATAATGTCTTACAGCCGCGAATAATATTTTAATCAACATACAACCAAGCACTGGCCTGCAAATTGCAAAAAAACTTAGGAAAATTCGAATTTCGCAGGCTGGTTGGAGCATTTACCTTAATAGAAGATTCCCTTTTTTCGTCTCCCCACACCGCGGTGTTAGTGTGACAGAGACAGTTACGTGTAACGTCGCTCTATTATGAATAATGGGTACAAAGTGTTTATTGACTAGGAAGTGCGTTTGGATTATTACTTGGTATTGGTTAACAGTTGCAGTTATGTTATGACGCCAATGACACTGTTACGTTGAGTCACGCAGTTGCACTGATACTGTTTGTTTACTTTTTTTTAAGTTGGTTGAAAGTGGCGTATAAGCATTTTATAACAATTATGTGGTTGTAGGGGTGGTGAATTTTATGGCACGATCTGCGGTGGTAAGTATTTAATGGCATTGTTTTGACTTATTTAAAAATACTTGTACCTTATCAAGCACTTGGATTTTTTTTTCATTACTTTACCTATTTATTTATTTTTTAACTAATATGTTCTAAATCATGTTTGTTTTGTTTTCATCTGAAAGGATATACATACTTTCCGATTGGTCCAATATAAATTTCGTCAAAAGCGATTCAGTAATTTGTTTACTTTTTTTGTATAATACGTATTTACTTCTCTTCTTGTGCTCGGTTGATGACATATAATCCCTTAATAACTTCTAGTTACTATGTAAAAAAATAATTCATGACAAGAATTCATGTCTCCAAAACTAAGACTCGACCACAATCCGTCAACACTCAACATGTCACAGTCACAGGGCTGTATCTTTTTAGCCGAAATAACTAAATAATTGATTTGATTTTTACAGAATGTTCTATGGCAGCCATAACAACACATATAGTCACAAGGTGCATTTAATATATTTTTTAATTAGCCCTCAAAACTTTTGAACGCGACTGTACGGACAACAGCTTTGGTATAATACGTCCAATAAAGAAGGTCATCGATATGTATGAATCCGTCGCTTTTTAGTAGTCATTCAGATTTGGTCGGATAACCAGCCGTTGTTTAAATATTTTGGTTTTTTGTTTATATTTACTTAATGCTTAACATTTGAAGCTCAATATTTTCACCATATATTTTTGACTAAAGGCACAAGATTTTGGTTTACACCTACACATCTGGGATTGTGCCAGTTCCTTGTATTTTGCCGTCAAAGTTATGACACCATCGTTTTTACTTTTAGCATGATTATTCAAAAACGCATGCATGAACAGTTTTGAAACTTTGTATGGTTATTATTAGCGTCAAGAAGAACCGAATACAGTTTTCAGCGAAGTTATGCCTTGTCTCATTTAGGCGCTGCGATGTTTTTTCGGGTTTTCATAAAACCGCGATAACTTGAAAACTATAAATATTTTCTTAAATCTAATTGGGGCACAAAGGGGCACACATTAAGAGCTACTCGTGTATGTTTATTCTACAGGGGCACATGCAATGGTTTTAGAGATATACGATTCATCAAAACGTTACTCCAGCAGGAAATGCAATATCTCGAAAACCTGAAGGGGCACAGATTTTATTTTTAGGGGCACATTTTGGCACACATATAAGCTCTCTGGCTATGCACAATTTTTCTCTCTCCGATCATTCGTTTAGAATTTTCCTGCTAGAAAAACGTTACCCCAGCAAGAATCGTTTTTTCCGTTTTTTTCCAAAACGACAGGGGGCACGCATTTTTTATGTAGGGGCACATTTACAACAGATAAGGCACCAATAATACGTTCTACTCATATAACTCTAGGAGACACTTTCTTGTTGGGGTAACGTACACAGTTAAGCTCACCTTTGTACAGCTGTTATGGTGTACGATAAAGAATTAAAAACTAATCTTGTGGTTCAAAATACCACTGAAATTGCCACCATTTGAGAAGAAGAATAAATGATAATATATGGCTCACTGACTTGTATCTTTTCTATTCTAGCAACTTGCTTTTCTATACTAATCAAGTATTATTAATAATAATTATAAATTGTGCTATGCATTGATGCTTACTTCTGCATAGCTACATAAAATTAAAACCATGTTACCAACAAATTAAGGTGCAGCATCATCAACTTTATTCAGATCTAAGCAATATTTCCTATCTTTTGTACTTGGAGAGGATATAAATAAATCAATGTCAGGCAAAATTACAATTTTACTCATTTTTATCCACATCAAAAAATACTAATACATCTTTTGCACTGAGCCAGTGGCAGGCAGAAGCCTGCGGAGTTCCCATATTCTGGATCTTCTGCTGAGGTGCTAATGGCAAAGTTAGAAAACTTGTCTGGATGGAAGCTGGCCGGCTGCCTATAGCTGAAAACAATGGGTAAACATAATTCATCATTATGCTAACTATTTTATACATTATTTCCCATGTTATGCTGATTGGTAATTCTATTTTTCAATAAAACATTCATCTATGTTTTAATTTATACAGCACATCAGTTGCATATTGTGAGCGTCTGAAACAATTCCATCCATCACATGGAACAATGTTACTCCTAGCTATTTTTAGAATAATCAGAGTTACAACTCTTAGTGCCCCCATCAATCACTAATATAGAACGGTGCCCCATTCATGGCTTTCGTGGTCTACATTGTTATAATGTGTAAGTATTCCTATTTAATTTCGTAGTAAAGCAATACCTACTCAATTCATTGCGGTATACCCTTTGATTTGTGATCAAATCAAGATCAATCAATCAATTATAAAATTAAGATAACGTTTCAGCTTAGTAGGTAAACAATATATTATCACATCTTGGTAGGTCGGCCGTACTGTCGGCCCGACTCGGTTTAAACACATTTACGATCATCACATATTTAATAATTATCACTACGTAGGTACCTATAAAATTCGAAACTCGGAGAACTTCAAAACTTTCTTTTGTTTGGTTAAAAATAGGTAGGTAAGCATTCATTACCCATACCGACGCGACGTTTGAAAATTTTTCGAACTTCATTGGCGAGTGGCGACATTGCTTTTTTTGAGATTTTGCTGTGTTGGCTACTGAGGCTTTTAAGCCAATCATATTTTTTGTTCAATTCTATTGAATTCGGGTCTTCGGTTATAGAATACAATGAAATAATTACTTAACGGCTAAAGATTTATCTATGGAGGTATTTTTATATCACAGCATTATATAAAATATAATGTGGTTTAAATACTAACTAACATGGCAAACCGATTTGGTTCTCTATTGTGTTCCTTTTCTTTTTTATCCGTAAGTGCCATATTTTTTTTTGTCATCATTTGTCCAAATGATAACTTGCCCGAACAATGTCACTGATATAGATATAGTCTGTCTATATAGATTTTTATTTCAATCGGTTGCAGAGATAGGTACCTAAAGAAAACTTCTTATAAAAACATAGCTCTTCCTTGGCAGTCTGGTAAAAAGTGATTATTATGAAGGCGATTAATGTTTTTGACACAATTTTTTTGAATTCTTTATCCCAAAAAACACATAGGTATCAACACTACTACTAACATTAATATAAGAATAAAGTTTTGTTCAAATTCAAACATTGTTCGCCGGAATAACCTGTCACGAACAGCGTACCCTTAGCCGCCTAAAATTTGAAGCACACGCTCCTCGGTGTTAGTAAGTTATCTTACTTCCTCGAACCCCCACCCGTCGCCTAGTTGCGGCGCGCTCAGCAGCTTTTTTTTATGTTAGATTTTCGGTCCGTCCAATACTAGATAAGAAAGAAGGATTAGTCTGTTTAGTAGGTAAGCCGATGGCCTTTGTCGCTAAAAAAAATCTAAACAAATTCCAAGAGTAAAAATACTTAGGTAGCCTACCTACCTAAGTATTTTTACTCTTGGAATTTGTTTAGATTTTTTTTACCTTCATCTACTTCTTTTTAGTCTTGGTAGCCCCGCCTAAAGCGTTAATTTTCGATGTTACTTCCTCCCAGAACCTTTGGGTTTTGAGGCGAGCATTTGCGGTGTTACTATGCCCCCTGGCCATCTCCGGATGGAGTTCCATCATTTGAACCAGGGCAACAAACTGCGCCTCATTTGCAGCACAAGAGCGAAATGGGCTAGAAATATATCCTTAAATTAGGTCAAATCATCAAAAATTACCTGTAAGATTTCGTTTTTCAATATTCTCAAATACTTTATAAGAACCTATTATTTAAAAATCTGTCCGTAGTGCATACTTACGTCATTCTTATCGAATTGGTAATAAAAAATAAAAGAACACGTATCGTAGGAAACAGCGCGGCGTTTTGAATTATTTATCAAAAGGGCGCGAAATCGCATGTCTACACCAAGTCTATTGTACCACTCTACCGCATTTTTGTTTTCAATATGTGTACTAGTCTTTAAAGATTAATTTTTCGGGCTTCCGGAATCTATGGCCACGGTAGATTCAATTATTGCAATAATAGTTTTTTGGTTATATGTGTTAAATACATTCACAAAAATAATAATTAACACTTGTTAAAAAAAACGAACGTTTATTATTTGTCTTTGAAGTGAAATATGAAGTGCCCATCACTTATCCCAATAAAAAAAGAATAACAATGTCGGCAATGCTAAATAAAATAAAGTTTTGAAGTCCGGGTTTAGAATGTTGCAATTACTAAATGTGTAATGATAATAAATGTAGTTACAAGCTTTCATTCTATCTATATTTCTAAGGTGTTATAAAATGAACTGCAAGAATTTTGTGTACTTGCTCGGTATTATCGAAACATTCTGTCCATCATCCATTGACGTATCCTAAAAAAATATGATTGGCTTAAAAGCCTCAGTAGCCAACACAGCAAAATCTCAAAAAAAGCAATGTCGCCACTCGCCAATGAAGTTCGAAAAATTTTCAAACGTCGCGTCGGTATGGGTAATGAATGCTTACCTACCTATTTTTAACCAAACAAAAGAAAGTTTTGAAGTTCTCCGAGTTTCGAATTTTATAGGTACCTACGTAGTGATAATTATTAAATATGTGATGATCGTAAATGTGTTTAAACCGAGTCGGGCCGACAGTACGGCCGACCTACCAAGATGTGATAATATATTGTTTACCTACTAAGCTGAAACGTTATCTTAATTTTATAATTGATTGATTGATCTTGATTTGATCACAAATCAAAGGGTATACCGCAATGAATTGAGTAGGTATTGCTTTACTACGAAATTAAATAGGAATACTTACACATTATAACAATGTAGACCACGAAAGCCATGAATGGGGCACCGTTCTATATTAGTGATTGATGGGGGCACTAAGAGTTGTAACTCTGATTATTCTAAAAATAGCTAGGAGTAACATTGTTCCATGTGATGGATGGAATTGTTTCAGACGCTCACAATATGCAACTGATGTGCTGTATAAATTAAAACATAGATGAATGTTTTATTGAAAAATAGAATTACCAATCAGCATAACATGGGAAATAATGTATAAAATAGTTAGCATAATGATGAATTATGTTTACCCATTGTTTTCAGCTATAGGCAGCCGGCCAGCTTCCATCCAGACAAGTTTTCTAACTTTGCCATTAGCACCTCAGCAGAAGATCCAGAATATGGGAACTCCGCAGGCTTCTGCCTGCCACTGGCTCAGTGCAAAAGATGTATTAGTATTTTTTGATGTGGATAAAAATGAGTAAAATTGTAATTTTGCCTGACATTGATTTATTTATATCCTCTCCAAGTACAAAAGATAGGAAATATTGCTTAGATCTGAATAAAGTTGATGATGCTGCACCTTAATTTGTTGGTAACATGGTTTTAATTTTATGTAGCTATGCAGAAGTAAGCATCAATGCATAGCACAATTTATAATTATTATTAATAATACTTGATTAGTATAGAAAAGCAAGTTGCTAGAATAGAAAAGATACAAGTCAGTGAGCCATATATTATCATTTATTCTTCTTCTCAAATGGTGGCAATTTCAGTGGTATTTTGAACCACAAGATTAGTTTTTAATTCTTTATCGTACACCATAACAGCTGTACAAAGGTGAGCTTAACTCTAAGTTGAATTTTCTCCCAGCAAACTGAGTGATAGAGAAAGATCACAATAGAGGGTAGGATCCAGTGCACATTATAATTTTATAATAAATAAATATAAGTACTTACATACATAACTGTAAATAAATACACATAGGTACATAATAATATATAAGAGTATTATGTCAAAATCAAAAGGAAATGCTCTTTAACTTTTCTCTTGATGACATCAAGAGAAGGGCTGTTGCATAGGGAGTGTGGGAGCAAGTTCCAGAGATGCACTGCAGTAACAGAGAAGGAGCCACCACAGCGACAGGAAGTGTGATGCAGAGTACGAAGGAGAAGAGAAGTGTCAGTGCTCGAGTTTGTTTAGGAGTAGGTACCTCAGAAGCATCTAGAAAATAGATATCGGCATAGTCTATAAGTGGTAGAAGAAGAGATTGAGCAAGACTGACCTTAGTGTGAAATGGTAAGAATTTTTGGAGACGTTTATGAGACTGGAAAGAGTAGAATATCCTCTTACCAACTTTAGCGCTTTTGGAGTATAAAATGAGCACTGAGTCATACACTACAGGCGGCAGAGACTGGTGATCCAATAGGCTGAGCATGTATCTGCCACCAACAATGAGTGCTTGAGATTTAGCTGGGTTCAGTAAGAGTCCAAAATTACATTGTTCCAATTAGGCAGAGGTGTTCGTGGAAGTGGAAAAATAATAACTCATGATTGATTGAAGTAATAGAAAGTCGTAAATATTTATTTCAATAGGTACACTTTCTTAAAAATACAAACATTACCTGCTAGTAGGTACCTAATCAAAACTAAGGATAGGCAAATTAATTATGTTTCACAAACAATAGTTTTGTGGCTTTGTCTCCTTTCAAACAATTTCTTAGGGGTTAAGAAATTAAGCCAGCTGCACTAAACAATAGTTCACTTGGCACTGAACTTGACAATGTTATTTCTCCACCACAAAATTCAATAATGAGGGATTTCCATAGCATGAGGTTACTATCGGTGCTGTCATTAAAGGTGTCCTCTCCATCGTGACTGCTATTTTTGTCAACCAGATTGAAATGCACATTTTGTGTTGGTGGTAAAATCTGGAAGGTTGTGCTCGGTTCATCATGGATCGGGTTGATTCGGTTTTGATTCTACTCTTGCCATTTTGGCAGCAGAAGCAACAAAAGCTTCGTCATCATTAACACCACTTGCCACATTTGAGTCTTAATTATTGGGTCTTCGAGCATCGCTGCTCGCTCGGTGGTCATACGATCGTCAAAAAGTAGGTAGTTATACTGTCAGTGTTCACCCATTTTCATGGTCGACAATGGTCACAATGGCTCACACTTCGGAAGCTAGCCACGCGTTTCAAGACAGAATTAGAATATTTATTCCGACATAACAGGGTTTCATTAGGCGTCCGGATTTGTTTTATTAATAAATAAAGCTTTGAACAGTAGCCGTTTTTTTTATTGAAATCAGGCTTAAATAATTGATTGCCTACTTATAAAAAGATGGTACAAAAACGCCTAAAGAATACCATTTAAAAAAAATCTAATTTGCTTACATCCCAAAAAATATTTTAGATATTTTTAAGTTTTGAATATAAAATATTCTCTGAATGTTTATGGAAGAATCAAAGATTAAAAAAAAAACGCGGTCGAAGGGAACATTCACTTCCCCTTGCCTTATAGTCACCGGAATAGGGTGAAGGGAACACTTCGTTGTCTGGCACTTAAAATTCTCACGCACGCGCATCAACGGGTGAAACGTTCACCCGGTCGAAGGGAACATTCACTTCCCCTTGCCTTATAGTCACCGGAATAGGGTGAAGGGAACACTTCGTTGTCTGGCACTTAAAATTCTCACGCACGCGCGTCAACGGGTGAACGTTACCTCCACCTCTTCTTAGAGTCCGCTGAATACGGTGGAGTGACCACTTCGCTAGTTTGAATTTCCACTTTTCGCATGCGCGGTGTGCTTTGTGAATGGGTTCATTGATTGATTTGTCCCAACAGAAAAATGTGATAAGGTGAGGATGAATACTCTTTGTAGGTAAATTTATTGTTGGCAACAGTTAAATTAGTAACTCATGTACTCAGGTTGGAATTGTTCTTTTTGTCGTTCCTACTTAGTAATATTTAGGTAGAAATTTGGATAATCAGTCTTTTAGGTAGGTATTTATAAATATTTGGCTTTAGCAATAAAATTCAGTAAACTCGATTTATCGACAGGATTCTCTAATAGATTTGTCCATCACTAGCGTTATTGACAGCTTACGTCAGTCCAAGCTCACTGCACCTTTTGTTTGTCGAAGTGTTCACTACGACATGTTTACAGAATCGCACTGCTGAACCGCTATGCGCCGCGAACAGTTTTTAGGGTTCCGTACGACCGAATGAAAAACGGAACCCGTATGTATAGGATCCCTTGTATATCTGACTCTGTCCGTCACAACCAACACTGCTCCGAATCTACTGAACCGGTTCAGTTGGCATTTGGTAGATACACGTAAATTCTCGTCGTTCTGTGCCTCAAACACGGATGCTTAACGTAAATACGGGGTTTTTTAGGGTTCCGTACCCAAAGGGTAAAAACGTGACCCATATTACTAGGACGCCGCTGTCCGTCTGTCTATCTGTCACCAGGCTGTATCTCATGAACCGTGATAGATAGACAGTTGAAATTTTCACAGATGTATTTCTGTTGCCGCTATAACAAAAAATACTAAAAACAGAATAAAATAAATATTTAACTGGGGCTCCCATACAACAATTTTGTTGCCGTTTTTATAGATGATGGTACGGAACCCTTCGTGCGCGCGTCCGACTCGCTCTTGGCCGGTTTTTACTTACATATTTATTCAAAGATAACAAAAAAAACCTTTACCCTTAGGGTACGGAACCCCAAAAACCAATCCCACTGTTTCTCACCAAAACTCGCGAAACCTCCGGTATCATATTGTTCCTGAAAGCGCATCAACAATTTTACAAATTATTCTAACCCTTTGAACGCGTCCCCTTCAAACTATCATTCATACAAAAGTCACTCATGTCTACACTAGCCCAGCAGCGGTCTCTGTTACCCCCAGTGGTCAGCATGCGGTAACGAGGGGATATCGACCGCGTGGCGTGACCGCCGCCTGATTAGCATACGTAGGTAGGGCTGCAGCGGATAGACAAATGTATTGCTTGCACTTACTTTTATTTACTTTAGCCAGATAAGTTTTTTGGGGCTGTGACAGAAATAATTGGGTCGAGTTGGTGCTTGATTTATGTTTAACTAGGTTTTTCCCGCGGATCCGCCCGCGTGCATTTCGGTTATCGTGTAAAAAAAGCGTAACAGACAGACAGAGTTACTTTTGCATTTATATAAGTAGGAAGTAGGGATATTAGTGGGGATTATGGTCATTATTTTAGCTTACAGGAATGGATAAAAATGACAATTTCGTTAATATAGAGTTTATTTTTTTACTTTTAATTAAGTACCTATTGACCTTCGTTACTAAACAAGACAGAAAATATTAAATTTTGCAAACTGCTGTGCCCTCACAGGCTTCATGTCAGGTGCTGTACCCTAACACCATCTTACCACACGAGTGCAATAAAGATTTTGAGTTTGTATTTGATGTTTTATACAAAGAGCTCATTAGAGTTGAGCTATTCGGTAACTGATAAATGTTTGCACTGTCTGGACAGGTCCACTCAACTCTACTCTATGTTGTGTACAGGGGGCCTACCACAACCTCTTAAAACAATATTATTTTAATATTACTTTGTAATTTCTGTTGTTGCATTTTCAACTCTCGGCGCTGATCCGAGCGTTGAAAATCCAACAGAGCGGAACGCAAAGTAATATTAAAGTAATATTGTTTTAAGAGGTTGTGGTAGGCCCCCAGTTGTATTTTCTCTATAAGACCACTTCACGAGAGACACTGACCACTGAGTTTGTTTCGTTGTGTCTAGTTTAAACTGACCAAAAAAATTCAAGTGTAATATTGTTATTATTGACCTAATTGAATTAGAACGGGGAACTTTAACGTTACAACCAACCTTGGGGCGAATCAAATATTACGGTTGTCTATCTCAGTGTAGGAAGTTAGTAATACTAACAAGTCGGGTTTATAGACTGTACTTGTAGCGGTATCAAAGCCATGACAAGAAAAACTAACGAATCGAAATTTGTAGTGGAATAAAAAGAAAGGCAGCGCCATCTATCCCGCCAGCGGCGAACTACTGTACGAAATCCTTCATCGCTGTACATACCAGAGTTTTCCGTGCGATTTGAACATACAACGTGAAACAGAGTAAACGCAACTCCTCTTCTGGGTTAATTATTGTACTCATCATTATGAACAACTTTTACTATGGGACCAGTTGTTAAGTACTTACATTTTGTCGAGTTATCCGCACATAAATGTATGGGGCAGTCGATTGTTTTTTTTACCTGAAATTAATGGCAGTTTGATAGCTTTGTGTAGGAAATGTGTGAAACAGCCTTTAATCAGAATGAGGGCTAGCACCAACAGCATATTGAAAACCCTAGCCGAAAAACACGATGCACCAATACTTAGATACTCTGTCCGGTTGCTCGTGCTGCAGTAACCTGTTAATATTCATCTGTAAAAAATATCTGACGATTTAAAAATACCCTTATGTAACATAAATCATGTTTAATTCTCTTCTTATAAGCACTTATCTATCTATGTATCTCTGTCGCATTTTGACCTAAATCCACCCGACCACTTTCGACCAGCTCAACAACCAAGTTTGCCTCGATTATCGGGAATTACTTTAACCTAAGTATGTATATTAACTTAATTTCCGTTGCGTAAAATTCCACCGTATTAAATTTTGGCAGCCCTATTGATGTTGGTGACGCGGCACAAAAATGTGGGTGTATCATAACTTGAATTACGTCTGTCATTCCAGAATTAAAATCGATCTAAGGATGTTAATCAGAGCAATTTTAGGGTTCCATACCTGAATAGGATTGAAATTGAACCATTATAGGATGACGTAGTTGTCCGTCTGTCTGCCTGTATGAGGTGGGTCTACTTTAAATAGTTCCTTTCTTTGCATCCCGCGAAAACCCAATACAGTGGAATGGAGTGTAGGTAGGCTATTACGAACCCTGAAAAAAAACACACAGATTTCATAAGGGGTCTTACTGCATTCCATTTCAATAAATTATTATTTCCAAGTGGTTATTCTCCTCTGATAATAAATTCTCAAGGGGGTCGTCCATTCACGTGAGGCTCAAAAGGGGGTAGGGGGTTCTGAAAAAAAGTGAGATATCACGTGTATTTATTTTTTCGTTGAACGCGTGATTTCTGATTTAGTACTTAATTCTCCACAAATCTAAATAAAGTTTCAAGATAGAATTATCTTCAAAATTTTACCTTTTGTACCAAAAAAAAACACTTGATTTTCGATAACGTCGAGGGGCTTATTCTTAAACCTCACCACATATCACCAGGGGGGAGGGGTTAAAAAGTTGTTAAAGCCAAAAGGTTCAATAATATTTGCAGACGTTTTTAAAGAGATCTAATTCACTTACATGAATACACTTCTTCTGAGTCTTTCTCTAATTCAAAAAAGCTTCAACATTTCAATATTCTTTGTGTTAACGCCTTATTTACAATCCCTTTTTCCAATTTCAATACATACAAAAATTCAGAATCACTTGTTCCACATTTCTTGTACCGAGTCACACAACTTACAACGTTACAACCCTAAACCAAGGCATTGTTTTGATAATAAACTCAAGCTTTTCACATTGTACGCTATACAATGCTTCTTTTGTTCATTAATAACATTACCCCTTTCTTTGAAAACTCGTCAATGAAGTCAAAACTTTCATTAAATCTTTTGAAAATGAAATGAATTATTAATTTATTGCCAGATTAACATCCAAGTAGACATGTTTTGTGAAATAGCTTTATTCTCTTGAATTATTATTATTGCAATATTGGATAACGGTGTGGCGTTGCTTCTGTTTAAAAAAACCGGCCAAGTGCGAGTCGGACTCGCGCACGAAAGGTTACGTACCATTATCTAAAAAACGGCAAAAAAATCACGTTTTTTGTATGGGAGCCGCACTTAAATATTTACTTTATTCTGTTTTTAGTAATTTGTTGTTATATTACGGTTGCCGTAATATGAAATACATCATCTGTGAAAATTTCAACTGTCTAGCTATCACGGTTCATGAGATACAGCCTGGTGACAGATAGACAGATAGACAGACAGATGGACAGCGGAGTCTTAGTAATAGTGTCCCATTTTCACCCTTTGGGTACGGAACCCTAAAAAGGAAGGTTCCTTAAGTTGTTTGTTATTGACTGCGTGTATAAAATGCCGCAAGGCGTAACCGTTCATGGCTGGAAAATAATATAATTGTAAAATAAGTAGGTAAGGAAGACATTCTTTACTCTATAATAACAATGTTACACCTAGCCATACTTAATGTTACTATTTCCTACAACTTAGACTATATCTGCTACATATATCGTTGGGTACCTATGCTCAACACAAAACATTTTATAACATGCTATAGTTTTTGCAAAAGGTAATCTGGCCTGGTGGTCTGGCTGTTTGTGTATGTGAGTTTATAATGTTTGTCAACGCACCCACGATACAGGAGAAATTCTAGTGTGGGGCAACGTTTTTAAAAAAAGAAAGAAGAAGAAGAACAGTGTTTCCCCCATCTTCTTCTTCTTCGTGTGGGCAGTAAGGTCTAACGACCCCACACACCCTAGTGTCAGAGTTTCTAAACCGCCTCAAGGGCCTCTGACATGGTTTGACGACCGCCATCTGGCGGCCGGAACCACCGGCTTATACGTGCCTTCCGAAACACGGAATCATCTTTTTATCAGACAATCAGGTAATTCAAGCCTGCAATGTCCTAGCCAAACTGGTAACAACGGGTTCCCCCATGCTTTTAGTCCACAAGATTTACCTAAAATTTCAACCTTTCCACCTTGAAAATGTCTTTGATGCAAACGTAGATGATCAATGTCTTATACAACGTGTAACAGAATAAACGCAATACCTTTTAAAGGGTCATTTTACTCATCATTATGAACAATTTTTACTATGGGACCAACACTGAAATCGATAAAAATTGGTCCCATAGATAGTGATGGTGAATTCAATGAAAGTATACGATATCGTAAGTAGGTACTGTGATTTACCCACGATCGCCACACGAGATAATTTACAATACTTAACACAACAAAATTGAAGTTATGGGAAAAATCTCCCTTTTGTTGCACCTACTTACGTGTGTATTATTGTCCATTGAACTCTTGTGTATTGTGTTTAGGTGTTATCAGTGTTATTTATTACATGTAATTACTTCAAGTAATGATGCTATGTTATCCTTGCTTTGGTTATATTACGAATCAAACTGAATCGCGGCTGTGAAGTGCGCTACTCACTGCGCAGCATAAGTGCTGGGCATGCAATATTCGAATTTTTGCATGCATTTCGAATAGTGTTTAAAATATAGGTTTTCGATTATTTTTTCAAATATTTTTGTTTGCGACCGTAGAAACTGGTTTTGCCATTACGTATTCCGAGTCACCATTAATTTTGAATCTATCTGCGCCTGCTATGGTTCAAGCGAAGATTTCTCTATTTTCGACTCGATTCTAGATCAAAGCTTGTCCCACCATCTACTCTGGGGTCTGCAGCGATATCGTTGGACATTTTTAGGAGCGTAACTACCTACAAGGTTTCATCAATTAGATATTTAGAACAAGTCAAGTTAGATACCTAGGCATCACAATAGACAACCTGATGTCCTGGAAGGTGCAGATTGAGGGTGTGTCTGGCAGAGTCAGGAAACTGATAGCTATCTTCAAAAATCTACGACATAGTGCTGATACAGATACTCTGCGGATGGTTTACTTCTCACTCTGCCAGTCGTTACTTTCTTTTGGTATCACAGTGTGGGGTGGTGCTCCAAAATCGTACATGATTCAGCTTGAAAGAGCGCAGCGAGCTGTTCTGAAGGTCATGACTTTTAAGCACTTCCGGTATAGCACCTTACAATTATATAAAGACTGCAATGTTATGTCCGTCAGGCAGCTCTTTGTGCTCGGCACTGTCTTGAGGAGACATGGCTCACTGGATTTTGGTGCGGGTCATCTGGCTGCCAGAAGATCAAAATATGTCTGTCCTGCAGTACGCTGTAGAACCAAACTAGCTGAGAGACACTTCCGAGTATTGGGCTGTCGAATTTATAATGCAGTGAATAAACAATGCAATATATGCACAACCAATAAATTCGAATGTAAAAAGAGAGTGAGTCAATGGCTCACAACTCTTACTTATCAGGAGATTGAGAACCTGTTGGGAAAGCTTTTTTGACATTTCAGATTTTTCGATTACACAAACACACATTACACACACTATACACACAACACATACACATCCATACACCCGCTTTCACAGCAAAGAGAGGCTACACATTTTCTTTGTCTTTTTTATTTTTCACTTTATTTTGTTTTTACACATAATTGTTAATGATCCGTGGTATCGCCAAACTTGTTTGCATTTGTAAGTTGATGTAATAAATAGAGTGTGCCCTGGCATCCATAACACAAGTTTAATCTTAGCTTGGGTGCCAGAGGTCGATAACCTGTGTTACATGCAATTTTTAATAATATTTTTCCTCGTGTTTCTCAAATTCTTGTAAATTGTAAATGTGGAAATAAAGTTATTATTATTATATTATTATTATTATTTAAAAGTTAGGTAGGTAAGTACTTACATAGATGTCTTCGCACAAGAATCGAACCTAGGCCTATGCTTTTAACCATTTTGTCTATCTGCGTCACTTTCACGTAAATAAACAGTTTTTCTTTCTTTCTTTCTTCTTTCTTTCTTTCTTCTTTCTTTCTAACCCTAGACAAACGAGGCAATTCGTTAATCGCTTTTCTTTGTTTCTTTCGGGTTTTGAATATGGAAATTGGAAATTCTAAGACCACCGCTTCAGTTTCACTGACCGCTTGTGTGTCGTCACTTCTTGACTACTCGTGACGAAGAAAACTCTGAGTCATGGTATTAATAATACCTAGGTACCTGGCTGTAGACTGCTAACGATGACTGGTCGAAGCTTCATCGGTGGTAGTGAGGTGGCTAGACAGGTGCGGTCACTTACCAAGAAGTTAAAAATAAATGATTCGAAAAAGCCTCGATTTTTGTGGGTAAGGGTGTTATCACACCAATCTATCGTCGATCAATGCCATCGATCGACGGTAGAATGGGTTAGTCGACGACGATCGATAGTACCAATCGATCAACGTCGAACGATGGTATCAGTCGACGGTCATCCGTCGATCAGCCAAAAGCTACACACCAATCGATCAACGTCGATCGATGGCATCAGTCGACGGTCATCCGTCGATCAGCCAAAGCTACACACCAATCGATCAACGTCGATCGATGGCATCAGTCGACGGTCATCCGTCGATCAGCCAAAGCTACACACCAATCGATCAACGTCGATCGATGGCATCAGTCGACGGTCATCCGTCGATCAGCCAAAGCTACACACCAATCGATCAACGTCGATCGATGGCATCAGTCGACGGTCATCCGTCGATCAGCCAAAGCTACACACCAATCGATCAACGTCGATCGATGGCATCAGTCGACGGTCATCCGTCGATCAGCCAAAGCTACACACCAATCGATCAACGTCGATCGATGGCATCAGTTGACGGTCATCCGTCGATCAGCCAAAGCTACACACCAATCGATCAACGTCGATCGATGGCATCAGTCGACGGTCATCCGTCGATCAGCCAAAGCTACACACCAATCGATGAACGTCGATCGATTGGTGTAGCGACACCCTAAGAGTGAAACTTCAATGGCAGATTATTTCCTGTTTATTAACCCAAAGCTGCTTTTGTTCTTCTATCTGAGTGGAGTTTTCTGAGTTGCAAAAATGATGATAATGTCGGATCTAGAAATAAAGCAGAAGTAGTCAACTTACACTGACTGATTTTCGCCTCTTCTTTAAATTCTTCATTTAACCAGTCTGTAACAGACGTGCTCAAGGCAGGTTGAAGATATACCAACTCTGAAATTATATCAACTCGTGCTCGTGCTCGTGGCTAAATTATAACAGCCGCACGAGCGATCTTCGAGGTTAAGCAACGCTTGCAGATTGGTCTGTGGATGGGTGACCATTTTAACATACCGAGACTCCTCCGTACCTCGGAAAGCACGTTAAGCCGTTGGTGGCAGTCGTTACGGATTGTCAGAAGCCAGAAAATCTGACAACAGTCTTTCCAAGAAGCCGTGTTACCCATTTAATGAGTTGTGGAGGTCTGGTAGGCAGCCACTCCACGTAAAATACTGTTCAGCTGAATCGGGTTTGACTGTAGCCGACCCCAATACAGTTGGGAAAAGGCTAGTGAGATGATGATGTTGTAACCCTGCTTTTTTAACAATGCTTCACCGGCATGAAATTCGGATATTATCCCAAGGAAACAAATTCCCGTGATAAAACGTATCAGATCCTAGGTCCTTTCCAGGACTTGGTCCGCATTATAAGCCGCCCCTTTTCACTCTTAAAGAGTTAAATTTATGAAAGTGTCAAAAATGGTGTTTTATTTATTACTAACATCAAAGAGCATTTAGATCAAGTTTGAAGTAAATCTGACGACAAATAAAAATGTTGGCAATTCCATCTTCTTTTCAAGAAGAAAGGCCTTTTCCAATTGCAATTTAATTTTCTACCGATAAACGGCTCAGCCCTATTTTAATGTATTCTACAACGAACTGCCTACCTAAGCTTCTATCTAGCCGCAGCCTTCTAAGGGTCAACGACTTACAACATAAGTGCATAATACTTAAAGAATCATAAAAAGAAATTGAGCCATACTTTCTCCAGTATAAAATAACTCGTAAAATTGTAAGTAAATTAGAGATACAGATCTCTTTTCTATTTGAAAAGTGTTTGATGGCCGCCATTTTGGATTTGGCATGCAATTTTTAATGCAGTGATTCGGACTATAGTTTGTATTATCGTCTTTTTGCACAGTTTGAAGAAGGGGATTCAGTCTGTTTTAAATGTTTTTTGAGTTTTAAGCGAGGCAAAAGTGCATAAGAAGAAAGAAAAGTGTTGCTTTGTGTTTAAAATTCTTTTTTTAAATCGTTCAAAATTGCTCTGTGATAGAGAAGTTGGTTTTATAGGAAACTTTAGTAAGTAGTGTTCAGAATTTTTGAGCTATGCTGACTCGTTAGTGTTTTAAAAAGAATATCTTTCGAATACTGAATTTTAAAACGACAACTTTTTTCCACTGCTATGTTTATTCTCGTCTACCAAATTGCAAGCTTTATTATTTTTACTTAGAGTTAAAAAAAAACAATTATCGATTCAATAAAACTTCTAACTTAGAACGCAAATAAAAACTTTGAACTACAGAACCAGTACGTTTGTACAAAGGTCCATTTTCCAACATTCTTTCTGTCCAAGGCTCATTACGTCTATACACGCTATAGCCAACACGTAATTCTTGGCATTCGATACTAAAGCAGCCCTTAAGAAGTGGTTCACGCTCCTAGTACGCCCTCGAGCGTTGCCCGCCTCACCCGCCCGCCAAAAAACAACAAATGGCGCGAAAATTATCATAAACAATGTAAAGAAGAGGCAGTAAATCTTGTTGCCTTTGCCTCAAAACAATAACAGTGTCTGTGTTCCGTTTTGGCGCGTAATTTTGAATTACGAATGACGTGTGGCGTCTTTGGTTCGAAAAAAAAGTAACAGTGCTTCCATGGAATGGGAATTAGTCGATTATGATTAAGTTTTTGTTTTTTTCTGTATATGTGGTAGTGTTTTGATCTGGTTTTAATAATGATACATAACAGGACCGTGTATATTTTGCCAAATGAACTACTACCGAAGCGGTATAGTGATGAAAATAGGTAAATATATTATAATGATGTTATGCGATGGACATTTACTTAATGGCAATTTTTAAAATTTCATCGACTCATTTTTAATTTTTCCAAATAAGAAGTTATATATGTGTTCGTTTCATAAACTGACTGATCTAAAAATATTTTCATAGATATATTCATTAATGAGCTTCATTTAATATTCCGTGAATCACAAGTTAACACAATTCCATTACCTGGGTATACATACTAGAGCAATGTGTCAAGTTGGCACATGGCCGTATTTACCCGTCATTGGCCGCCGGAAATAGGTACATGAAACAAGGCCTCAACTTCCGGTGGACAAAACCGTAATAATAGTGTTGTAAAAATTATAATTTCTATCTGGTGGGGACAGGAAGGGTTATTTTGATGAATGTTCCCTTTTATTTCATCCGCAAAAACAACTTATTTTTCTTTCTCCAAATAATTTAATCTTCACTGATAAAATCGTTTGTCTTGACTGATTTCAACGCACAAGCGACTTAGTAGATAGTTAATATTTGGAATTCAGGTTTATTTTGTAACGTAAGCATCCTCTAAGAAAGGATTTTTGGAAATTTCAACTTCAGCGGGGGGATCTTTGTATCGTGACAATAATAACTCAGCTACGCGGACAAAGCCGAGGGCATCCGCTAGTAATAAATGAGGAAAACAACTGTCGCTTTTGCTTAGTTTAATTTAATTAATTCTAATTCGACTAACATGTTATTTTCCTAAATTCTAGACTTATACCTCTTATACCAGGCCTTCCGATGCTGCAAAGGTAAAAAGCACCAGAAAAACAGATCAGCAATAAGTGCATGGTTTGCAAGGAGACTGAAAATTAAACCACTGTCTAGCACTGTGTTCGCTTTGTTTGATAAAGCGTCAAGTTTGTGACCAATAGCCACTGTAGCCATGGTTAAGTGGCTAAGTCAATGCACTGGCAACTAACCCCCGGTTTCAGGAAAGAAATTATCGAAGCGACACAAACTAAACGCAAGTCAACTGATGCGATTGGCTGTTGAAAATTCATTCGACGAATCACAGCATCTGATGCGTGTTTGACA
Source organism: Melanchra persicariae (assembly GCA_947386135.1). NCBI lineage: Eukaryota > Metazoa > Arthropoda > Insecta > Lepidoptera > Noctuidae > Melanchra > Melanchra persicariae. The sequence goes on from OX376668.1 coordinate 13,468,189, forward strand.
GTTTCAGAAGATTAATTTGAGCGATTATTTTCTTTCCAGAAACTGGGCCTTATCACCAAAGTCGTACGTGGACAAATTTGGTCAGACTTTGGAGTGAATAAAAAATTTAAACCGAAAAATATAATAACCCTTAGGGCGAAAAGAAATATGGCCTTAACCTAATCTATATGCACATTTAGCCTGTGTTCTTTAAACGAGAAAGAACCCCATAGCGAACTGCAAACGTAGATGTAAAATTAAAATTAGTTGTTTCATTTTTAACTAGTTTCAGGAAAGGAAATAGGAACCACAACTTTATCAACACAAACTAATTTATCTTTTCAAGGAACTATCTAATGTCAAGGTCGGTCTCAGAACTAGACAGAAAACTACGACAAAGTATTTTATAAGCATGTACTGCATTTGCATTGCTAAACGAAAATAAGTTAAAAGCAATGAAAACTACGAGTGAATTGAATAAGTTTCAGACTCATTTAGGCATAGTGGCATGTTTTCAACACAAAAGCCAATAAAAGAATTGACTTGGTAAGACTGGAAGACGACTCCTAAGTTCTCAAAATAAATGTTGGGATAGTTTATTTATTTATTTATTTATTAAAAAAAAACATTTGTAGACTTAACAGGTCAGCCCAAGACGTCTACAAACTAGTTATCTATATACTAAATATACCTACGCGTGCCTAAAGTTAAAATTTTTTGTTAGTTAAGTGATAACTATTTATTATTGCTGTTGGATACTGTAATTACCTACTAACTTTTATTGAGTTTGGATTAGTTTTAATCTTAATTTATTTTAATCTTAATCTTAACCTTAATCGTAGTCTTAACCTTAATCGTAATCTTAACTCCATTTGTTCCGGTCTCAGAAAATAACGGCGAAATAAGGACAGTTATTGTATATCATGGTTACAATTTTTTATTATGTTTTATTATTGTTTTTAGATTTAAGTACATTTCAATGCAAATGGTTAATACCTATATAACGAAGTTTATTATAATTATTTTTACATCGAAATAACAAAGGGGCGATGACCGTTACTTGTCCAACCCTAAAACAAATGGAGTAATTACATTGTTATTATGACTTACGTACTTGTAGAACAGTGTGAGAGGTAGATATTAGCCGCAGATATTATTTTATTTCGATAGTTATCAATATAACAATACAAAAGTAATTAAAAGAAAATCTAACCAACGATCTTCAATTCGCAGGTTCCCACAAAGTACAAGCACAACCCCTAAGCCTCCAGCGAGGACCAAGAAAGAACCGAAAGAGACCCCTCCACCCGAAACGCCAAGAGAAACCTCGGAACCAACAGAATCTACAGAGGATAAGGCGAAAGAACCAAACTTCTGCCAAAGGCTTATGAAGAAATGCACGTCAAAATGCTGTACTTGCTGCACCAAAGGAGAGGATTCAGAGGAAGATGGAGAGAAACATAAAGAGAAATTGAAAAGGGAAGACGAGACAAAGGAAGGAAAGAAAGGAATGATGAGCAAACTGAATTGTTGTAAAAAGAAGGTTGATGAAGAAAAGGCTGAACAAGAGGTTAGGGACATGGAAAGGGCTGCTGGCAAAGTGAGTAAATTGGTGTTAATATTTTTGAGATTTGTGATTCTGATTGATACATATCTATCTCCTCGTGAGCACTGGTACGTTATACTTTTAAAATAGCTATAGTAGAAACGGCCTTTACGTTACAGGAATGAACTTTTCCTTGAGCTGCCAATCTGATTCTGGCCTTTCCCAAGTTCAAAACTATGACAACTTAAACGATGAAATTATTTTCAGTAGTTTTAGCTACGTGTCCGTTTTTTAATTATTTTAACCTCTATCGTCCTACCGGATCCAATTGACAAGTTTCTGTCTGCGGCTTCACCTGCGTCTGAATTGGAAATAATCCCAAGGGAACGTACTTCCGGGATGAAAAGTACATTTTCATCTAATCCTGGTCATGTTCTTTCTGTGTGTCAAGTGTGTCATCCAAATTTTTTAGATAAAAATCACTCAACTTCCAGACTTTCAAATTTAAATGTGTTTTTATTCCCAGGCCTCAATAGAATACGAAAACGAAACGAAACCCAAGCGTAGTCTACGCGACGTCTTCTGCGGCTGTTGCGGGCGACGGCGACGCGTTGCGGACACCGGCTTGATGCCGCGCAACGTTGCAGAGTCCATGTCTCCTGCGCCGGAGGAGGAGACGGGATGCTGCGGGCGGAAGAAGAGGCAGATTGAGAGGAGGGACAGCATATTGAGTGATAGACCTCCTACTAGGTGAGCTTCTACAATTTTTCTGGGCCAGAGCCTGCCAGGTTCGCGGATTTTGTTCGAAAGAGTTACCGCGGCCCTGGAACGTAAAAGGTACTTAGAGGAGCATGGATGGGTTTCAGTCAGTAAAAGTCTGACACTCCCTGCCGCTCCACCCAGAGCGGAAGGGGGCATTTGAAGATTTCCCATATTTAATACAAAAGTACCGCATTTTAACAACATCATGATAGTCAATCATATCCTTCGTCGTCATCGATTTATTGCCATCGTAATTCCGTTGCTAAAATGGGCTGGCGCTTTCATTCATGTCTAGTTATGACTCTGTCTCACACTGGGATCATGATAACATTATAGATGATAATATTATAGCTGTATTTTGACGTTATAACGTCCAAATACAGCACCATTTTCCTATATTGAATTTGAGATACTAAAACAAATGCCAGTTGTTATAGCAGTAGTAAGAAGGTAGGTATACTTTCGTCATTCGTGTTTATAACAGTGAGGTCATTATGTCGTTCTAACGACAGAAACTTTACAAAGGTAACTTTAACTACACAACTTAATTTAATTGTTTTTTTTCATGGCTTCAGAAGTGATGTCGCATTCAGTTTTAGCATTGCGGTTTGCGCGACACTAGACGCCAAATTGAAAAGCCATGATCTCCCACTATCTATTTTGCGACGCAAACCACGCCGAGTGTGACGCTAACCATTGTACAAATGACGTTAGTGAAGATATGGCAGGCCACACTTTTTCTGACGCCATAAATTGACCAGAATTTTGCCTGTCTATACCAAAGCGAATTCGCCACGCGGTTAGCAATCTTCGGAAGCGGTGTTGAGCGTGATATCTATGTATAATGCCCTTAGCATCTGCAGCAACATCATGTAACAAGTTGTATTGTAACAGTTGCTGCAACAACCGCCTGTGCACATGGTTGCGCGGCATGTGTCGGCGAAGCTCCGAGCAGTCTTCCAGCAGACGGACGAGCATGTTTTCTAAGAATAAGAGCATGTCACCTACTCTGCCACCTGAGGTAAGTTTTACATAATCCATATTCTACCTGGCCCCAACTATGCAGGGGCTCGGTTTTCAGGCTACCCGGATACAGATTGAGTGCCACTATTTTATATGGACATTCTCTCTAACCTCCACAACCCAGGAACTGGGTAACACGATATACCTTGGCTAGATTGGTGTCAGATTTGTAGGACTATCCGTAACAATTGGCAAGGATCTTCAAGAAGAAATAGACTCTTCTTACTTCTACTTCACTATCCCAAGACAGGATTTAACAAGAAGAGGGAACTTATCTATTGTAGCACCACAGGGCTACGACGTGTGTGCTACTTATAAACTAATGAAATAAAACTCGATTTGAAGTTAATTAGAATAATATTAGGACAATCCGGCCCAACTGATGGATACTACATCAGTCAATATCAAACAAACACTGTCATTCTTATAAACTAATTTAAAATATAATTTATTTTTCTAATGAACGCTACCTTGGCTGCCAGAGGTTGCAGCCAAGGAGGTAACAATATATAACAAAATGGATCTTAGTATCATAGCTCATCCCTATAGCAGTTCTGTTTTTCGAAAAGGCTTCATCTAGAGTTGCAGGACTACCAAGCAAGGTTAGTTTAACATGTTCATATACTTTTTATACACGCGCATTTTATCCCACCCCTGCTTATTGTTTTTCAGTCTGGAATTTTCAAGAAAAACAGGTCACTTTGTTACGTCATCTTACCCCAAAGTCTAAAAGTTCAAAGTCCTTTGTAATCCATACAAATGACCCAAAACTAAGCCTTTCTGTGCCCCACACGCAGACCCAACAAGTCGCCGAAACATATTTTACTCTGCCCGCTGTAATCGTGTAGTCGCCAGGTCACGCAACGACCACGCGTGTCTCGAGAAATATGACTCAAGGTCTGCACCTGGTCACTTATTAAAACTCGTTTGTTCCTAAAAATTGTAGGTGTTTCAAGGAAATCATAAAGTAATTTGAATGCGAAAGGATGTCGTATGATGTTTCGTATGTAAATTTTGATTACCATCAGCCAAATAAAAAAAAACATGCGTGAAATTATAATTTCACAATAAATTTTGCTCAACTTGACAGTATTAAACTATTAAAACTGTATGTAAACTTAAATTTTTCATCTAAAATACATAAACAAAATTCCGATATATTTTGCGTCATTGCTTTCTACAGTATATTTGACGATAGCTATTTATTTAAGTTATTAAACCATTACAGAAGCTTTAACCTACATGCTTGTGCTTGCGCAAAAATCCATCAAATTACATTAGACAAGAATAATACATTATAGTAATAGCAAAGATGAAGGTCCCGTCGTGGGCGCCAACAATGTCTTAGTGGCGCCCAACACGGTAACACAGTAGTTCATAACTTAAAACTCTATTATTAATCAAGTCACTTAATGTCCCTCGTTAATAATAATAAAAAGCATATATTTATTGCGTGCTAAACAGTACAACAATATGTTAAAAAATATATATTTAATTTCCTCGCGTGTAGACTTTTCTTAGCAATGATTCTAATCTATTCGCTATATATAATTAAAAGTAAGTTAGTAAGTAGATGCTATTTATATGAAATGGGTTAGTGTAAACAAGGTCGGTTGTCTAACAATAGGGACGAATAATCGATGGCAATATTAAATGTATGATTAGCGTATTTTAATGGCAGTGTCTATTCGGCTGTTAACTGAAACGCAATCGTATTACGTGTTACGGAATTGGTTGTTTTTGAGTTAAAGCCAAAAAAATATATAATTTTATAAAGATTCGGGACCTACATATTACTAAGCTGTTTTAAACAACCATAACAGAAAAAAAATAAACGAGTTTCCATCTAATCCATAATTTTCCTGTGACAATGAGTGCTAAAAACCAAATCATCAATGTATAATTTCAAAACCCGCTACGTAACCACCGTAAACGCAAGAATAAGCAGCTTAAGACAAATGCAGAATCTTTACCTAACTCCGCGCCTTCAGAACTACTTGTACAGTCTACCACGAGAGATTTATTCGAAGAATCCCAACTACCCTCTAATGACAATGGCTACTGGAAATAAGCTGGCTGTAACTCCGGTACCATCGCCCCGTCCTTCAATTCAAGTGTCTCCTAGAGCAACACCTAATCCGTCACCAAGGCCTTCAAGAAAAGCCTCTAAAATCATGATAACCAAGGATTTTATGAAGAAGGATGTGGATATCGAGGAAGACACTGAGGTATTTAACCTATGACCGACGTCTATGTTTGCGGTTGAACACGTTTCCCATTGACAGTAATGCCGATGAATTTTTGACGCCCTATGAACACTTGCTCCCTTATTATATTATTTGCTTATAATTATTATATTTCTTAGTTTTGAATTGTATTTTTCGATTCGATTCGATTCTAATGTGGGTGTGTGTGTGTGGGATATTTAAGTTAAAATTGTGAGAAATTATCTCATCCGAAACTAAAGGGCTTGAACTCAGTACTGCTAGTTCCTGTAATAACATACTTAACTATAAGTCTCTCTATTTCTTCGTAGGTATTCTCTTGTAAGTAGTTCACAGTAGTTTCTTACCTAACGTGAAACTACTTGCATGAAATATACCTACATAACTAATACTTTTATTGTAAGGGTATTTATAACAGATGAGTAACAAACATTTCAACAGTGGCATTGAAACACTTCGGTCAGTGAGCTACGTCGCCGTAGCGTCGTCATGTTTCATGTCAGCGCCATGACGAGTCTGTTAACACACGCTCTAGATCTAACTCGTGAAAGCTGGCGAGGTCGCTACACGACATTTTAACAATTAACGACTATATTATTATTTTAAATGTTGGAATATATTCTTCAACTGTCCAGTCTAGCCTTTGCCGAAATATTTGAAGGTTAACTTCTAATTTCGTTGCTATATGAAGGTTTTGTCGCATGATCTCTGCAACCTACACTGTAGTGTATTCTGAATATTTCAGATGTCTGATATTTTGAATTTGAAGTATCTTTTTCAAACCATTACAGGAACTTTTGAATTGACTAGGAGTCGGTCAGTCAGAAACATAAGGCTAGACTTCCTAAGCGTAGATCTCTATCTACACGGACAACAGAGTATTTGTTACATATAATAGGTAACTACATCATTCGTCAACGATTGACGATTTTAATTATAACTGTATAGCAACCCTCAAACCGTGCCGGCCAATCAGAGCCTCTCGCGGTCGTTTGCCGCCGCGATACATAGAGTGAGACAACAATTTTGGTCTCACTCTCGCACGGCCGTTACTGAACCGCGGCGTGGCGCGACAATCCGCGACACACACGCTTACCGCGCAGACCTGTGCGCCAGTCGTCGCGCCGTCGCCACGTGCCCGTGTCTTAGATAAATAATAATCGTGCTATTGTTACCGAACATCAATATTTTTAGGGTTCTGAAACCCCCTGTGATTTACCTATTAAACTTTACCGTATACAAACTGTGGTTTCCCTGAGACCCCCTCTCTCATATGTGGCGCCCAACGTGGGGCCCGAACCCACGACCCTGAGATTAAGAGTCTCATGCTCTACCGACTGAGTGCCAGTCCAGGAGCGGGGACGTTCTCCGGGACTGGAGGGGGAGTGTATAGCAACCCTCAAACCGTGCCGGCCAATCAGAGCCTCTCGCGGTCGTTTGCCGCCGCGATACATAGAGTGAGACAACAATTTTGGTCTCACTCTCGCACGGCCGTTACTGAACCGCGGCGTGGCGCGACAATCCGCGACACACACGCTTACCGCGCAGACCTGTGCGCCAGTCGTCGCGCCGTCGCCACGTGCCCGTGTCTTAGATAAATAATAATCGTGCTATTGTTACCGAACATCAATATTTTTAGGGTTCTGAAACCCCCTGTGATTTACCTATTAAACTTTACCGAATACAAACTGTGGTTTCCCTGAGACCCCCTCTCTCATAACTGCCAATAATATTTTATTATTTTATTAATTGGCATATTACATATTGTGCCTTAGGAAATTTGGATACAGCGTTTCTCAAAACGGAAACTAGAACTTACGCATCGAAAAGCTATATTAATAGTTTCCTGTTATTAATAGTCATGTTATATATTAACAGGACACCCGTAAGAAACTGGACACATCGCTGGTCGAGCATACGAGTGTGATGCGTGGAGCTATACCTGTGCTGCCCATAGTGCTCGCGTACTTCTGTCTGCTATGCAACATTTGTGTGCCCGGACTTGGTGAGTTTAAGTTAAATAAAATCTTGCTTGTACGCTCAATAATTTAACAATAAAAAAACGTCTGTATGTCGGGTACAGACGTGGAAGGTAAGGTTTAGGCATGTGTAATATACTTCTTACTTGTTGTCAACACGTACAATAGGTAATACTTAGTGAAAAGAAGAAAGAAAAAAAGAAAGAAAAATCGTTTATTCACGTGAAAGACGTAGCCTCCTGGTAGGTCCACCGTCAAATTTGAGCAAAGATATTCTACAGTCTACTACATGCTTTGTTACAGTTTACTGTTTGGATTATAGCAATTAAGTATCTTTTTTTTTTCAAGTCAAATGCACTACTAATAATTAAATTTTATAATTCTCGTTTTATTAATGTAATTTTTTTTAGCGATATTTGTATATCTTAAGACAAAACATAGCTTCCTTTTTTATATGTATGACCTATTTTATACCTATGTTTCACAAGTAAATTATTATTGATTATTGTTATTGATTACTGACTATTTTTTGATAGAAAAACTTTTTATGCAGTGGTACAGTGTGTGCTGATATAATGTACAAAGAGAACAATAGTTTAATGTGGTGAAAAAAGCACGTTTTTTATTTGAAAAAGCACATCATCACATTATTTACGAAGTTCGCTCAATTTGTACTAAGACTATGTCTAATATTGTGACTATTGTATTTGCAGGTACTATTTTGAGCGGCCTGTTCTGCCTATGCTTTGGCATTCCCAGATTTGGGGTCCACGACGGAGCTAAACATAGAATAGGTAAGTTCAAAATTAGCGTTTATCTTAAGAAAAAAAATGATAGACTCGTCGTCTTTTTCTTCTCGAGTCGACGACTGCTTTTCTTTCAAACAGTGTAACATAATATTTAGGGCTGAGGCAGCAATTTTGATAATTGACGTCTTTCAATTTGGAGATTACCAACTTTGTCTAAATCGACAATTTGGTGTTAATCGACAATGATGATGATGATGATGATACTGATGATGTTTTAAATGCCTTTCCATCGGACTATGAGAGTGAGAAAGAAAAGTCACCATCATGTGGCCACCAAAACTGAAATTTGCCAAAAGGAATATTGTTATTTCTAATTTTTAATGTGTTCTAATTGTTTATTGCAGGATCTTTCGTGATAAACCTGCTGGTGGGTGCGGGACAGTTGTTCACGGTGCTGTTCTGCCTGGTCGGCTGGGGCTGGTCCATCTGGTGGGGCGTCATCATGGTCAAGACTTCGCGTAAGTGTCTCTATCTCTTGGGCCAGCTTGCGATACTTTTCGTATTTTAAAGTTTTTAATCGGAGTTGATTGCGTTAACATAAGTTAACGTTAGCGTTTGGAAAAATAACACTAAAAATAAACCTTTATTACTAAATAAATTACAAAGTTTTTACATTGGCCCCAAACTAGGCAAGTCTGTATCTTTGCTATGTACCAATTTAGATAGTTTGCCGTTCAAAATGTATTCCATAAACATATAAATTAATTGTGACCAGAAGGCGCTTTTTCTGTTTCCTCACAAATTGATGTTTGAGTACGTTTGTAAACTCGTACTAAGGCCACAGGTGCCGTTATGAATTTATGAAATATGAATACCACCATGAATCTAGTGCGGAATAGGGATGGTGCTATCTGCCATGTAAAGTACTATATCATTTTCAAAATGGAATTGTGATTGCATATGTATTATAATGGCACGGGTTACTTTGGGGGTTTGTGGCCAACATGGGGTTAAATGAACGTTATGTATTGACAACAATACTCAATTTTAAAAATATTATATAATAGCTCCAACCATTTTCTAACTCTTAGAAGACACAAATATGTTGTCGCCCAGCATGGTAATTACCTATGGGCGCCCAGAAGGGACCAAGTGATAAAAAAAACTTCTCTGTCACACTTTCTGGTTTCCGACGGTGCCTAACAAGTGAAAAAGTGAGAAACTTTAAGTTAAGGTACTTACTGAGTTTTAAGAGAATTAAGAATACGAATAAACTGTTGCCGTTATGTCACTTTGTTTCAAATTGGCGCCCAAATGGGACAAGCTTTTTTTATTACAAAATATAACAAAATTAGGCCTGGAAGGTTTTTCCTTCGACGGCGAGCATTGGGTGGCTCGTCGTCCGATAAGAATCAAGCCCGGGCGGACGACGCGTTGTGTTCCACGCGCGCCACACAGATGTCAGCGTAGTAGTAGGGGCCCGTTAGGGGCAGAGCCTGCCAGGGTACAGGCATTTGTTCGAATGAGTCACTGCGGCCCTGGAACGCAAAGGGCATTTGGAGGAACAAGGATGGGTTATAATTGAAAAAAAAGTAATTGGGCTTGGTTGAGTTTTTAATTTATAACATTTAAATTTCAGGTAAATACCGCAAGCTAAAAAAAGAAGCGGCCTTGGCAGAAGCGGAGGCAGCGCCCCCTGTGACCACCAACAACCACACTCGCGCGTAACATATCTACCTGAACTTGTTTCTAGTTTACTGTTACTCGTCGAGCATTCTGTCTATAACGGTTGGTTTTATCGCCATTGCAAGTTGGTAATGAGGCAAATCAAATATTTAAGTTAACATAATAATGAGTGTGACTGAAAGAAGTTCCTCGGATCTCAGAAAGTGGTCGTTCAGACCTTTAGAGATTGTTGTATTGAATGTTACGGTTCCGTCTAAGATGTTTGTGATGTAGGTACAGCAATTGAGATAAAACCAATCTTTATTTGAGTTCTGACTTTTTACAGTTTATTCTGTAAATAACGAAATCACAACTATATAATTGTAAAAAGGACACAACAGATTTAAAATTGAAATCTTTATATCTATTTATGCATTAAGAGTGTCAGTACTGCCAACACGACGCAACAAACTTTCATTCTAAAAATTGTAAATAAAATAGGGTAGTCGATACGTAATTTCGAAAATATGAATAGAAATTTTCTTCAAAATTTGAAATACGTAGTTTAAATGCGAAATACGTTCTAAAATGTTATGTAAAATATATTTAAAAAGCGAAAGAAAATATGTATGTACTCGTATCTATACATTTTTAAAATTGTCTGCTGGTCAGAATTTTAACCGTTATAACTTAACGGTTTTCGCCGAACAAACTCGACTTCCATTCAACATTTTCCGACCGCACGGTCATTTTTAACTTTTACTCATAGATTTAACGTTAATGTATATGATTATGGGCCCCAAGTGCTTCTATAAATACCTAGTATTATTAATATTATACACTTAAATTGAGCGACATGATATAGAGAAAAAATACTGATTAATTTATTGTTCTTCCAAAGATTGTATGGTCAATTCAAACTATCCTAGATTTCCAGCTTATTAAGTTCCATTTTAGACATAAATTCGTACCTACTTAGTAAATAGTATCTCAATGTAACTACCTGTTAAAAAAATTACTAACTATTTTTGAATAGTGGGAGACCATTCCAACCAAAAAGATTACTTTGACTAGGCTGGTATAACAAAAGTCCATCTATATTATAACAGTGACTTGTGAAACGTTGTTTCTGACTACCTTCATTTTCTCTATATGATGTCGTTTTATATAAAGTTTAAGATCTAAGAAACTTTTGTATATGACCAAACTGATATTTCTAACGTAGCGATCACAATTAACGATTTTTTAGCAAAGTAACCGCTATTATCGCGATGAAGAGTAGTTTTTTAACAATTTTCCAAATAATGCTATTTAACTGTCATGTTATTTTCGTGTTACCTACTATAAATAATTCTGAATTGTGTGCGAATGAGAACACGGTAGACTGGAAATGATAGAGAAACGGCGTCAAAATTTTAAATCGCAACCCGACTTTTTGAATTGAAAATGGCGGTGTCATGATCTTACGACGTGAGATTGTAAAATATCCCGTGAAAGTGTAAACAATTTTTTCTTACTAAGACACGAATATATTGAAAACTATTGAATTGAAATGGGATTTATTGTACCCATACAAAACGAGTTTTTCATAATATATCGAGAAATTATAATCTAATATAGATTTATTACAATCTTACGGAGTCTGCAATTTTCTATCTATCACACGCACGTTGGCACGTTTGATGTCAGGTATCTTTTGTTAAATAAGTAATACCTCGAATTCAGAATGAAACACAGCTTGATCTTGAACTCCTATTTCTTCTTGAAGCTCATAATCTCCAAAGGCCAGTAAATACCAGTTCTCTATCGCCTCCAGTTTAAATTTTCAAAGTACCCGCAAAAGACATGTAATTTAATTTGACTTTCAATTGTATAATTAATCGGCCTGGCCATTAGTGTTGTGATTTTCGGTAAAAGCAATTATAAAGTTTGATTTTGTTTGTCTGCATTGTAGAAACAACGGATTTTTCATCCTTTGTGTCAATTGACTACTGAGATGACGACTTAAAGAGAAGTACAGGAACGTGCAGAAAGTATAGGTGGCAGCACAGAAGTGTCATTGTCAAGTCTGTTTTATAAATTTAAAAGTTTCAATTTCGCAACGCTAGATGGCACAGTCTACTTCGTACAGGGAGCCTACCACAACCTCTTAAAACAATATTACTTTAATATTACTTTGCGTTCCGCTCTGTTGGATTTTCAACGCTCGGATCAGCGCCGAGAGTTGAAAATGCAACAACAGAAATTACAAATTAATATTAAAATAATATTGTTTTAAGAGGTTGTGGTAGGCCTCCTGGTTCCCCTAAACGGAGAGTGCAGGAAATATAGATGGCAGCACAAAAGTGGCAATGTCAAGTATTTTTAAACACGAAAGTTTCGAATATGCAACATTAGATGGCATAGTCAACGCTCTGCACGTTCCCTATGGAAGAATACATGTTGCCTGTTGGCCCTACTCAAATAAATCAGGCAAAAAGTATAATGATGAAAACGATGTTCTAAGGGCATTACCTAAGATTAACTTCACTCTTAAGGACAATTTCACCAATGAAACCACGCGATCAGCAAATAATCCTGGTTTAGGTATGAGCTGTCACTGTCATTATTTTTCTATGGAATATTGACACTGACAGCTCTTGAACGCAGTTTAGATGTACTGTCGCGTTCAGTTTCATTGGTGCAACTAAGTATTTCAGACGTAGTCAAATCCTAATTTCCATTGTTTCTACAATGGATACAATCTGAAAGAATAAATAAAATTATATTGTTGCAAAGTTAAGAAACCGAAGTGATTATTATTATAATGTACCTACGTAAGTAAGATATATTTATGGAGACGTTCTTCCAGTACAATTTATTTGTTATTAACAAATTATTAATTGTTATTAGTTGAGTATACAATGTTTATTAATTATAGTTGCTTGTACAACGAATAATCAATAAAGGCGATTTTAATTTCAATGATGAATTTGTTTTCCGATCGCTTTGAATTGTTTTTTAGGTAATTAATAGGTATAGCATAAAACTCCCACAGATACACACATAGCTGCAGTTTGACAATGCCACAACGATGCAACAACCCTTTTATAGAAAGTGTCATCAGCCTTTATATCGTAGAAGTAATGGTGTAGTGCAAGTGGTACCATAAGTGTGGGATCAACTGTGCCTATTTCACCCCTAAACTACAGCTAAGGCAAACTCTTGATCTTTTCGAAAGTGTGCCTGTAGGTTACTCAAGCTTTACACTCGAGTCTCAAAGTTAAAAGGTACCTGCATTATGTTCTTTGGGCGTCAGTAGGCCAATTCTCGTACTAAATTCAAGTCGCAATATCAATGTCAAAAAATTGTCAAAATTTAGGGAATTTCGAAGTGTTTTTGATAGTTAGCGACGTGTCCGCGATACTGGCATGGCCGACCTGGGGAGAATCTCACAACTTGGTCACATTTAAATAATCCACAAATGTGGTCTACCTGGGGAGATTCTCCCCAGGTCGGTAGGAGAAACGCTTATAACTTTTGAACCTGTGACCGACTAATTCTGATATTTAGCGACTGATTCCACTAATAAGCGACTAAATTTGGGAGAAAACATAATCGCTAGATGCCCTAGCTTTTCAGATTCAAATTGGGCCAAGCAGGGGAGACTCTCTCCAGATCGGCCACCTATAAACCCTTATAACTTTTGAACCAGTGAACGACTAATTCTGATATTTGGCGACTAATTTCAACGAATTATCGACAATTTTTTTGTGTTTTCAAAATTACGAGAATTGCTCTCTGAAAGGAAAATGTGTACTGCTTGTTCGGGCGTCTTCAACCACCTTCTGCTGACGTCGGGTAGCGGCGCGGCAGGAGGCGGCGAGAGACGCGTGCGCGCGCCACAGAGTAGATTCTGTCAACGATAGCGTGGCGAAGGCGATTGTCAATACGTCAAAACTATATGGGATTGACAGATGCTATCGAAATGTCACGTGATCCCTACATTTTAGCATTTCGGCAGTCGCAATCGCTAATTGAAACACACACAACACATTGTCACATTGTTTGTTGTTTTGTTGTGACATTGTCTAGTGCCTCTGGGGTCCCGTCACTTCGCTACCGAACGACGGCACGCGCGCGCTTTTCATACACTCACCAACCTCGAAATTATTGAACCTATTTGGATTATATTTACAGTCCATTGCTTTTTAGTTTAGTCCTTAGTTAGGTCCCCCTAACATAATTGTATTTTCTCTGGTTAGGTTTTGACGAGTGTGTTAGTGTGATGTATAGTCACAGCTCTGTAAATAAAACACGATTCATTTTACAATATCACTTTATTTTATTACGGTCCATATTTATAAGAGTAGCGTCAGAATACAGACAATTATGGCGTGGCTTACACATACTTGCAGACTACCGTGTCTTAGCTACATTAAGTCGATAGCATGGAACACACACATTTGATACTATACATCTTAGTATTTATTTTTTATTTGGTTTGAAAATCACGTAATTTTTGAAGTATCAGTCGTTTGAACCCCAGTTTCAGTGGATTCAATAGAAATTATAACATCAAATTCATAGCAATTATTCCAATAATACTGATTCAATTAGCCATCGAAATGATTTTCGAAAATGTGGCATTTAGAACGAATACCATGATTCTGCAACTTGCAAACAGTTTCGAAAATATCCGTGAAAACAAATATCTCCTAGGTATATTCTTTTTAAATTATATTTTTTTTTAAATCTCGCGTTTGACCACTATCTTACCTGATGGTAAGCGATGATGTGGTGACAATGGAGCACGCTTGCCTAAAAGTAACTTATTCACTCTTGACTGAAAGACACCCAGGTTGTACCTCCTACTCGTACCAAATTGAAGACATGAATGATTCATTAGCCAGTAATAACACTATGCGACACAAAATACTGAAAAAATCTAACTAGTCCGGCAGATAGATTTCCAAAAAATATTGGACCCGTATTTTTCTCGACGAAGAGACGGTGGGTTGTAAACTCGCGTGACGCCACTATGATAGTACATTTTTTACTAGCGACGTAACGTCACCAGCCCCCTCTCTTGAACTTTGATGCGCTTTATTTTTATCCTTTTTTAGCGATTTGAAATGGCAAAAAACACGAGACCTATATTTTTTGAAAATTAAACAGACAGACGGAGAAAAAATGTAATTCTATTTAGAATTATATTTTTCTACCTTGTAGAATACCCTATCGAAGAAAAGCTGAGCGTTGAAAATCCATCAGGGTTCTTTTATTTAGTTGAGGCTAAGTGTTAGTGTTTTGCAGGAGGCCTGTGTCCAACAGTGGACGTCTTTCGGCTGACATGAAGTGTTAGTGAAAAATATGAAGTTCAAAGTCTCGACAAATAAATTCATAACAAGCTGATTGAAACCATGACCATGCAATTCGTAAACAATTGCTTAATAAATATGGTAGAACTTTGTAAATAATGTATCAAATGTGTGTAATCCGCGCATAGTACTATAGAAACACACAAATTATCTACCACGGTATGAAGTTACGTTGATTTTGCCATCGTGAAGGGACTGGATTTATGTGTTGGAAAAATATGTTGCTGAAAATTAAAATTCAGTCGTGGCCTACCTGGACATGCCAATACGTACAAATAAATGTTTTTTGCTACAAGCATCATATAGGTACATATACCTACTTTCGCATTTAGTGCAAACAGACACGTTAATTAAATTTTATTGATTTTTTTAGAAGATGTTAAAGTATGTTACACGGGTAGAAATTGACTTGGATTAGGATTTTTTTCTTTCTTCTTGGAATATTTCGAAGCCAGGCAGGAACTAGTTCAGACAGCAAAAAAACTACTTTACGATTTACATGTCTTAATTAGGTCATCATCAAGATGACAAACGCTGTTCATTTTAGGATGATTACATTTTAAACAAAAAAAGGACACAGACAGAGATGCCTAAAATATTTAATTTACCATAGCTCCATACTAAATACTGATATTTTATCACATATCGAGAAATCGACAGTCCATTCTAACTTAAGAATCGTCTGATCAGAACGAAACTCATACCGTGAGCAGCTGAGCTTTTGTTTACATCAGTCGGATCAATATGGTATTTGACTTCTATGAAAAATATATATGAATGAATACTTATTTGATGTTATTAAAATAGTAAGATTTGTAAAAAAAATGGTGTACATATGTATAAACAGGGAAGTTACACGCTTTTGAAATTATTATTTTATTAGGATAGATCCTTGTCACGCTACATGCAAAGTTTTGAGCGTTGATGGTGTAAATTTTAATGGCGATGCTTGTGATGCCCGGAGCGCGGAGTATATGAAGTCCCTTACGCACAAATCCAGTCCCCGCACTAAAGGTGGCATCACACTAAAGATCCTGAATTTACACAAATTTTAATTTCTACGCAGTAAAGTGTCCATACATAAGATTACCTCAAAGCCTTAGTTCGCGAATATCGTATAACTTACGTTTAAGAGTCGCTGTTGCACGTTCTAAAGTTCTATACGGCGGTAGGTATGGGGCTATGTAGCAAAATCTACAAGGCAATAAAAAAAGAACCGCGACGCCATCTATCCCGCCAGCTGCGAACTAACTGAACGAAATCCTGCATCGCGGTGTCAGAGATATCCGTGCGATTTGAACTTAAACAACAGACCGAATATCAACTGTCGGGCAGTTGCCCACCGGACACAACAACCGTCTGGTCGGAGGATCCTCCCGTTTCAATGGAGGTTTGCGGGACTTTATTAAACAGTTAAAAAGTCTGAGAAGTAGCCGTTAGGTGTGAATCTGTATTATTAAGTTTTGAAATGCTTTGGAACACGGTACGTGTTTGACTAGTATAAAAATGTACATTAATTAATACTTGTTTAAAAGATATTACCAAACATTAAATTGGTAGAAGAATGGAGAAGTTACACGCTTTCGAAGTTACTCTTCTATCCTTGTCACGCAATACGTCGTTTGTATTGGATGGCGCAAAATCAACAAGGCGTTACTTGCGCGTGACGTCAGATGCATATAGTGCTGTCTCTCTTTACCTTCAAGTTCACCACTTTTGTATTTGAAACATTATTTTAATTAGTCCAGCAAAAATACCCTATTTAGACATTACCATATTTTTCAGCAATCGTAGGTTTGAAAATGAACATTAATTATCAAAATTCAGTCAGTGTTGGTTATTTGGCTTTACAGCAACTTTAAGATTAGTATTGATAATGAAGCGAACTTAATTAATAGTCCCCTTGCTAGCTTTGTAAACATCGTTTAGGTCTCAGATAAATTGACTATTTCTTTGAGATCAATTAAACAAAACTAGAAGCGAAACCACGGATAATTTAAAAAAAAATTCGTTGAAAAATGATTTATAAATATTATTGTTAACTCTCTACTTCCGTCATCACCGAATAGAACTTTAGAACATCCAACGAGAAATATTTACATTATTTTATTTAATAATAAGACAAACTTACGTCGTTTAGTAAAAATTGCACAAATTGTGAAGACTGATCACGTGGTTCAATTTAGCACCGGCCGATCAGGCGCGACACAAACGTGCGACGAGTCGCAAGTCCGACAAAGAGTTAGGAAAACATCTGGTTTGATTTGAAAACCGGCCTATCATAAATAAAGGCTGGGAACCGATGACTAATAATGTAAAATTCGAACTTGCGACTAGTCGCAGGGTTTAGTCGTAGCCTTGTAAACATTTTTGGAGTCACTTCCCAATTTAAAAAAATGCTGAAAAAACAATCAAGGCAAGACTTTATTGGAGTGTACAAATAAATATCTTTTAAACTAAAAAAATCGCTATTATATTTACATTAAATTAATTAAAAATTGATCGCTTCAAAAAAATGTCTACTTAAAAAAATATAAAATAAACTTTTAACCATAGAATTACAGAAGTCTATTGACTATGGCAAATTGTACTTAAATATCACCATTCTATCTAAAAAAAGGGGGGTAGTTAGGTATTAAAAAAATATTCTTTGGTAAACCTATACCAAAATAAAATTAAGTCATAATGTTAATGCTATTCTAAGGTTTGGTTCTGAACGTGCGTTACATCGTAAGCCTCGAACACAAGCTGCGATTTTTTGTCGTAACGATTTTAGTGGACTATACATTCAGATTTCCAGAGGGCCTAATACGAATGTTTTTGACGTATAGTAACGTTACGTAAAATTTTACTATAACTTTAATACTCGTTTTACACATAATATTAATTTGAATTAGATACTATCTTCATATTTTTGTATGATATAAATTGTGTATGTCGCATGAAATTAAACCTAAACACTATGGGGTTGTAGTTTTTTATATTCAAAATTCACTCACGACGTTACTATACGTCAAATTCGTGCTAGTACAGGTATCCCAGTATTTGAAAGTAAATATAAACAGATAGCAGTTCTTCAAAAAATCGCGTTACGACACGAGTGATCGCAGCATATGTTAATCCGATATCTTTCTTAGTTCAGAACCAAAAAAACTATACAGTGAGAAATGCTAAAATACTCGTAGATATAAAAAATATATAGGAAACAATATTTTGAGTATTATCCGTGGCGCGACTGAGGCCAAAACATATCCTTAGACTCTTGACAAAGTGAAATCCCACCAGCGATTGTGACTGTCGAAAACTCAAAAGCCATTTATTTAAAAAAAAATACTTTTTTTATAACTAAATTCAGCAACCTTATGGCTAGGAGAATAAAGGCCACAATGATGCAAAAGACGTAAACTACTGAATGTTTACATTTTTGACAACCGCTCTGACAAAATATCACCTTGTCTAAATCTCTTTTTAAGTTACGAGCGCATTGTCGTCTGCGATTAATAGCAGTAACACTAACATTCCAAACTTCAAATAACCAAACACAACGTGACATTCAAACAACCTTGTTTATTTCTATCAAAATCTTACACAAACTTACCGTAATACCTTTCAGTGCCGTTCCAAAAACCAAAATAGTTATTGCGATTAATCGCAGAGACAAATCGCAAGTCTGCGCGCAACATATCCGACTCATCAAATTTAACTAAAATTATTATGCCAATTAGCCTTTTCAGAAATACAGGGTTTTTGGTAATTCAACGCGTTCCTTCACATGGGATGTTCTAGAGCTAATTTCAATTTGTAACGATTTTGACCCCGCTAACTTAGGGACCAAATTTATTTCGAGTAATGAAGCCAATTTGGCGTAAACTCAACCGGGGTCAAAATCGTTGCATATATGCTCTAGAACATCACATTTGAAGGAACGCATTCAATTACCAATCGCCCTGTTTAAAAAATTACATTATTATTTAATTGGAAATTTAAATTTTTTTTTCATCATTCACAAAGTTTTCTTTTTGAGTCTCTGTTACCTTCTAGTTGAATGTCAAAACAATATAAATAAAACTATACTTTACCCAAAGTTTCATCGTCAGGACACGAACGTACATGAGGCGATAAAGTCGCATGTAGATTTAAAAATTAAACTTTTACAATTAATAAATAAATAAGGTTAAACGGTCTTTGTTTTATACTAGTGGACTGTGTTTTGATATATTTTTAGATACAATAATTATGTTCAATTTAATCTATTTTCAGCGTTCATTGGTTATAGTTACCACTATCAACCAGTCATGATCTAATTTACCAAATTGTTTATGTTCGAACTATCGAGGAAGTCTTTTGTCCAGCAATGTGACAATTTGGGTTGAATAAACAAATAACTAAGTGAAATCTTCAGTCTTACACTTGTGTGTTCCAACAACTCGAAATAAATAATCAATAATACTGGCCAACAATAAAATAAAAAAAAATGGCGCCCAAAAACAAGACCTGTCAAAATGACTAACGTCATTGTCAACTGAAATACAAAACGTCAGTCCACTGGTATAAAATCATTGAATTAGTTAGTAATAGTGTACACCCGGTGCACGTATACGGCGTGTTCACTGTAGGATACAGTTGTTCTTTCTCTGGATCTCCACTTGCGATAGGTTTCTTTCTATTTCGTCGTCGTCTGCTATCCTGTTGGACAACAATTTTTTTTTTTTATGATTCTTTTGAATTTTTCGTTTTGACTATGGATATGCTCATTAGTATCGATATTGAAATGCTATTCGTTCTGGCCGGATATCGATCTACTGTTAGGTATTTATCATCTTATTGTGTAACGCGATTCCTTTCAATTTCTTTGCGTACGGATTAGATTAATGTGTCAAACAAACTGTGAATAAAATAGGCGGAGGAATTGCATTGCGTTTGATGAAACACGTGGCACAGTAAAATTAGGCAGCTGGACGTATACAGTCAGATAAACTTTAGTTTACTGGATAAGTATCAGTATAAGGCCGCGTGTCCACGGCAAGAAATTTGTCGTGTCGGCTACAGACAAGATGAAACTATTCATGTACATGAGAAGAATTTTGTCGGGTCTGTGCACGAAAGAATGTCGTGTCTGTTGCAGACAAGAAAAAATCTAGTTGTACACGGTACGAATTGTTTCGTTTAGTCATGGTTGAGACATTGTAGGGTGTACATCGTGTCGTGTAATTGTGGAAAATCATGTTGACTACCAAGAAAAAAAAATGACGATTGCCTATTAGGTACTTACATGTATAGAAAATTTAGAAAGAAAACTAACTTCAAGAGAAAATACTGGGTGCATCCTATGTTAAGTCAAACACATGAGTTGGCTAACTTCTACTTTGAACTGCGACAGTATGAGGAAAAGTTCGTCCTTTATTTTCGTATGAAAATCACTTCGTTTGGTGAATTACTGGCTGCTATAGAAAATCCTCTATTAAAGGGTGGATCCTCTATTAAAGTTATAAGTGAATCAAGCAATTTATAAAATCGTAAACAAAGTGTCGTAAACAACACAGGTCCACACGCTCAAACGTTCTCATGTGCAGCGCCCCCTACCGACCGCGTCGTGTCGGACGCAAACAATATGTTTGTCTTGTGCAGCGCCGACTCAGTGTACACTAGTCGTGTGTAGAAACGACACGAATTCTTGCATAAACCCGATGATTTTTCTTGCCGTGGACACGCGGCCTTAGGTCTAACAATCTCGTTAAAATGTAGGTAGGTTAAGATCTATATAAATAAAAATGAATCGCCGAAATGTATGTACGCGCATAACTTCGTGAGGACTGATCCAAACGGGATAATTATTTTTTATTGTTTTCGTAATTATTGTCAAGGCTAGGTTTGTATGAAAGAATTTAGAAAAAATAAATACATCCGGGCGGAGCCGGGGCGAGCAACTAGCTGTGAATAAATATAAGACTTACGCTCTTTCCTGCTCATCCATTTCTTGTACTAGTCTGTCTCTTTCGTTGACGGCTGATAACAGTTCCTGCAAAAACGAATATCATTATTAATTTATAATTCCAAAATGAAAGAAAATGGAGTTAGTGATAGTATGAAGGTTGACCGTACAGAGTGGAGGAAAAAAACGAGTTGCGCCGACCCCAAGTAAAATGGGATAAGGGCAGGAAGATGATGACTACGCTTAAAACTCCAATATTTTATAGAAGATGGAAGAAAATACGTTAATTAGCACAAAGGCTCACAATGTTACATTGTTTTTTCAAAAAACCTGCATTACAATACATGTTCTGCGATCCACGACTTTGACGTCAATTGCGAAGAATAATTTGAGTACTCTTTTTAATAAAACTGGTAACATAGCTTATACAACGTCCTCCTATCCATCCTAAAAGATATTTTAACAACCCATTTTTATGTACCTACATTCTAAGCAAATAAATATATTCTATTCTATTAAAAACTAAAACTAAAAAAAAAAAGTGTTACAGAATAAACACAATACCTCTTAAGGGGTCATTGTACTCATCATTATGAACAACTTTTGCTATGGGACCAACACAGAAACCTACCTAAATATTTATTTTATTCTGTTTTTGTTTGTTGTTATAGCGGCAAAGAATTACATCATCTGTGAAAATTTGAACTGTCTAGCTATCACGGTTCATGAGATACAGCCTGGTGACAGACGGACGGACAGCAGAGTCTTAGTAATAGGGCCCCGTTTTTACCCTTTGGGTACAGAACCACGCACCTGTAACAGCAGCCTCTCCCTGCGCTTCTGCCCGGGAGTCTTGCGCCACTCGTCCACCCCGAGTACGGGTACGGAACACTAAAAGCGCACCTGTAACAGCAGCCTCTCCCTGCGCTTCTGCCCGGGAGTCTTGCGCCACTCGTCCACCCCGAGTACGGGTACGGAACACTAAAAGCGCACCTGTAACAGCAGCCTCTCCCTGCGCTTCTGCCCGGGAGTCTTGCGCCACTCGTCCACCCCGAGTACGGGTACGGAACACTAAAAGCGCACCTGTAACAGCAGCCTCTCCCTGCGCTTCTGCCCGGGAGTCTTGCGCCACTCGTCCACCCCGAGTACGGGTACGGAACACTAAAAGCGCACCTGTAACAGCAGCCTCTCCCTGCGCTTCTGCCCGGGAGTCTTGCGCCACTCGTCCACCCCGAGTACGGGTACGGAACACTAAAAGCGCACCTGTAACAGCAGCCTCTCCCTGCGCTTCTGCCCGGGAGTCTTGCGCCACTCGTCCACCCCGAGTACGGGTACGGAACACTAAAAGCGCACCTGTAACAGCAGCCTCTCCCTGCGCTTCTGCCCGGGAGTCTTGCGCCACTCGTCCACCCCGAGTACGGGTACGGAACACTAAAAGCGCACCTGTAACAGCAGCCTCTCCCTGCGCTTCTGCCCGGGAGTCTTGCGCCACTCGTCCACCCCGAGTACGGGTACGGAACACTAAAAGCGCACCTGTAACAGCAGCCTCTCCCTGCGCTTCTGCCCGGGAGTCTTGCGCCACTCGTCCACCCCGAGCGACAGCCGCAGCTCGCGCGCGAGCAGCTCGCAGCGACGACTTAGATCCTCTTCTTGTTCTCTGGTACAAGATAACAATTTCAATATATTAGAACATGTTATTAGATGAAAATATGTTAGAGATCTACCTTGTTGTTAATGGTGACGGTCGCATATAAACATCTGCTATACCAAAGGCTCCACAAATGTGTTGCCATCCCAACTACAAAGTTGTAATCGTTTCATTATATTAAGCTATTGGGAATTGGCAAAAAGAGGCACATAACCGGGAACGGTGGAAAGAATGGAGGGAGGCCTATGTCCAGCAGTGGGACAGTTCGGGCTGGATATAATAATATGATATGCTTTATAGCGGCACAGTAATTTCGCAAACAGCAACGCTGCTTCGCGGTAGGAAGAGCCCAAACTCATATTGATAAATTATATTTATTTTGTAATTGGGTTAAACATAACACTTTCACAAGTCAATGTTTTTTTGTCATTTTAAGCTAGATGAGGCCGGTATTAGTTTTATTATAACGAATAACACCATGGACCAGTATAATGTTCTCGAATTAAAACATTATTTAAAAAAAAACTTTCTCTCAATAACAGACAATATAAAATTCATCTCGGTTTCATTACTTTGTGCTCCTGTAGTGGTAGTTTGAAACGCAATATCATTCTTTACATTTTCAATCTTATTTTACATTTCTCTTAAAATATCTTACTGTGCTCTCATTTAAGTCTATTTAAAGTAAAAAATAAAACGTTCTGATTTGAAAACATACACCTGACATAGAAGCCTCATCCTGAAAATGCCAGCTCTCTTTTTACAAGATCTCATTGTCCCAGTGTGTGTGGTCTTCCTCGTTTACGCTTGTCAAATGGCTACAGTAACTTATTCACGTTTAAATAAACAAAGACATACGGCGATGCGCCACCGGTACCTTCTTTGTGAGTACAGCTAAGAAGTGGAATTCTCTACCAGTCTATGTTTTCGGATAGCTACGAATATAACCTGGGGGTCTGTGAGTCAAAAGTGAATAGGTTCCTTTAAGGCAAGCGTGCTCCATCGTCGACCACATCATTGCTTACCATCGGGTGAGATTGTGGTCAATCGCGACCCTATCAATCTATACTAATATTATAAAGAGGAAAGATTTGTATGTGTGTATGTTTGTAATGAATAAACTCAAAAACAACTGAGCCGATTTCAAATATTCTTTCACCAATAGAAAATTACATTATTAGGGAGTAACATAGGCTATATTTTATCCAAGTATTCCCACGGGAACGGTAACTACGCCGGTGAAACTGCGGCGTGCTGCTAGTAATCTACATATGTATAAAAAACAAAGTCGGGTTTCGGTAGTCGAACACTTATAACTCGAGAACGGCTGGACCGATTTTCATGGTTGTATTTGTCTCCGTCCCGAATAGCAGAGTTACTATTAAAAACATTGGAAAATTGACGAAAAAACAAATTAAAGAAAAAACGTTTTCCCATACAAAATGTTCACGGGTTTCGTAGGGTAGGTAAGGCAGCCAGATGACGGGAACGAAGCCGCGGGGGACAGCTAGAAAAAAAATAAAAAAACAAAAGTTGTAAGTATACTCACAGAATATTCAACTGCATCTGTCTTCTGAGGAGTGCATTCTTCTTATTCACCAAGTTGAACCACTGTGACATCAGTCTGTCTTCCTCCTGTAAATAAATAGTATATCAATCAACCCAAAGTATTATTAATTTTTTTTTTTAACAGACTTTTTAAAAGAGGAGGTTATCAATTCGGATGTTTAAAATACAACGTGTAACAGAATAAACGCAATACCTCTTAAGGGGTCATCATTATGAACAACTTTCACTATGGGACCATCACTGAAATCGTGAAAAAAAATTGACTTCCCCATACATTTTTGTGCGCGCAACTCGACAAAATGTACTGAACAGCTGATTTTTTTTGCGATTTCGGGTTTGGTCCCATAGTAAAAGTTGTTCATAATGATGTACAATGACCCCTTGAGACGTATTGCGTTTATTCTGTTACACGTTGTATACATTTTTTATGTGTGTTCGGACATAACTCAGTCATACATAGACGGATTTGCATTTTTTTTTTTTATTTGAAAGAGGTTTATTCCGAAATGGTTACATTTAAATTTCGTCAAGATCTGATGAAGAACTTGGGAGATGTACAACAACACAACTAAATACATGAGGACTGGTTGGAATTTTGGGGGGGTCACTAAAAGTAAATAGTAGCTAAAAAGTGAAAAAATTATAAAAACTTTTTTACAAAAAAAAAATACAACCGGTTGCCAAATAAAAACCACTACAAAATAACTTTAATTTCGGAATTCGGTGCCAAAAGACGAACAAACCACATGAGAAACACCGACTTCCAAAACTCATGTTATTACTTTGCAGTGGTTTTTAATTGGAAACCGGTTTTTTTTTTGTAAAATTTTACTAAATATTTTATTATTATTATTTTTTTCAAATAATAATGGAGAGGAAGAGGAAGGCCAAAGAAAAGATGGCGAATCAGTGATAGCGTGACGGATGACAGGACAGACAACGTGTTGCGTGGACCCCAAATAACATGGGATAAGGGCAGGAAGATGATGATGAGATGTTCAGAAACTATATTCGTGACATTAGAAGTCGTATTTGATAGCAGGAATAGCAGGATACAACATTGCTTACTATTAAGAAAGAAAGAGACATGAAATAAATCTCTTTCGCACTTAGTGATAAAGCGATCTTCTATCCCTCTCTACTCAGCTGTCAAATTCGACTTAGATTGTCACGAATATAGAAATAAATTTTCTACTTCTAATTTGATGAAAATACAATGAATTTAAAATTACCAATACAGGAAATTAGTTATTTAGGAATTTGGACCTTATCAATACTCTGCAATAAATGATAATGATACTTTAACCGCTCCAGCACCGATATGTGAAAATTCCAAATTTTATAATAAATCTTGCGTAATTTTTATTTTTTTATTTTATTTTATTTAATTGGGACAACAAACAGCTACAATATTAAATCTAGCACAAAAAATATCAGGTATTAGGTATTAATAAAGATAAAAATCGGGAAAATCAGCCGACACCGTGTGCCGGCAGTGCTCGAGCGGTAGGGCATGATCTATGCAACAAAATATGTAAATGGTAGAAAAGGAATAGGTTACCGGGTCGATTGGAACTTGGATGCATGTTAGGACAAGCCTCTTCCACTTCTTCTGCAAAATGGGGATAGAAGACTGTTTAATCTAACTTAAGAGCCAACGAAATGATTGAACAGATTTTAATGAATCTTGGTATGCATACCAACACACAACACAATTTTTATTTTATTTTATTTATTACCAGCTATTACCCGAGACTTCGTACGCGTATATCCCGTTGTTTTCCGTCTCCGTATAGCCTATAACCTTCCTCATGAATGTGGCTATCATATACAAAAAGAATTTTGTCGGTCTCATCAATCGATTCAGTAGATCCAGAGATACCCCCTACAACCTCACAAACTCACAAACTTTACCTCTTATCTCCTATAATAATGTATAGATTTTAAACGCTAGATATTCAGGTCTAAATAGTTAGTAGAGAACATTTTCAAAAAAGAGTTTAGAGGGAGACAGAGAGTGATTTTAAGTTTTCTATTGACAGTGAAAAATCACTATCTTTTGGGATGCATGAAGGAGCCTCCTCGTGTAGCGCGCAATTTGTTCCATCAGACACTCAACTGAACCTCTCGCTCGGCGCATCCTGGACAGTCTCACCTAACACCTTATAAGACTGGCCAATCCTTCCCTTGCGGTGGTAGGGCGTACACCCGCCTGGTTCGCGACAACCCTCCCACCGGAGTTCGGCGTCAAGCAGCCTGCTGTGTTTCGTCGACGCGTGGGAGTACCGGTGCCTCAAGGCATCTTCTGGGCACGCTCGCTTTCATCATGGACCTCATCTATCGCTTTCCATCAGGCGTGATCGAGGTCAAGAGCTAGCCCATTCATAAATAAAAAAAAATAAAAAAAAAATCTTTCCCCCTGAACTCTTTTTCTAAAATGTTCTCTACTAACAATTTAGACCTAGATATCTAGCGTATGCATACCAAGTTTCATTAAAATCGGTTAATTCATTTCGAAATACAAGGACTTGAAAGTTTGTATGAAATGCCGTACGGCGTACTCTTAATTAAAAAAAAATCAAAGCGATCGTTCGTCTCGGTTAAAAACTATGATATTTAATCAACGCAACCCTTCGTGACAGTTTCAAAATTTTGCAACTGTACTTTAACTTCAGTAAGGTTTTGACACAAAAACTTTAAGTTGTATTTTATTAAAATAAAATTTTAACTGTTTGATGTCTGTACATATAACTGATATTTAAGAAAACAAACCCAACACAATTATTTTAATAATTTTGTATGTTTGTGCGTGCATCAAGCAGAAACTACTACAGGAGATCGGATGTGGTTTTAACAGTTATTGACAAATAAAAGGTTTTAAATATACATGTTGGTATGATTAGTCCACTATACACCTATCCGCAATTGCAAAGTCGAGATCCTAACACATGCTAAGGTCATGAAACTCAAATGGAGTGAGGCAGTGCCTAAGTGACGTCCTAGGACTGGTAGAAGGAATGCTGGTCATCCGGCAGCGGGGTAGGCAGACGACATCATTGCAACCGCGGGTAGAACCAGGACAAGCGTGGACATCCCACCCACACGCACAAACCGCTTTGGGTCTACTGTTACGGTTGTGCGTACAGCTTAGGAGTGGAATTCCCTGCCGGAGTCTATGTTTCCTGATAGCGACAACCTGGGGACCTTTAAGTCAAGAGTGCAAAGGTTTACTTCTCGGAGAACGTGTTCCATCGACCACATCATCGCTCAATAACAGGAAAAGAGAGGAATATGGCCAGCAGTGGGCAACGTAGGGCTGTGCAGATGATCCTGAATGCCACATACCTCGGTGTTATCAGCGCACTCCATGACTCGCCGCAGCTGCTTCTCGAGCGCGGCGGCTCGTTCGTCGATGGCGCACTGTTCCTTCTCCAACGCTTCTAGCTCGCTTTGAATGTACGAGCCAGTTTCTCTGCCCTGAAAGATGTTTAGGAAACCCAGATATTAAAAACTAGTTTCTGCCAGCAGCTTCGCCTACGTTAAAGTCGGAACCCAGCCCAAGGGAACACTGGCGATGCAAAGATTCTAACCAGCGCCTCTAGTGTCAAATTGTGAAGCTGTCTAAGAACGACACTTTGACAGTTTTCGTACAGCGTTGCCAAGGTGTGGGGAATTCCCAATACTGTGAGGAATCTCAAATTGATTGGGGATTGGCACTATGCGGGGAAAATGATTTTCGATAGTCCCGGGCCAAGTCAGATCACTTTTCCAAGAAATCTTAACATTTTTGCTAGGTTACTCATGGATATCGAATGACTCCCTTTTTCTATTTTGTCCCAATGCTGGGCCTCAGGCCTCTATCTCCCGTTTCCACACAACTCGTGTCATTTGCTGTGTCGGGCCAGAGGGGATATTCTGGGGAATCTTTAGATTTTTGTCCCCACATCGGGGAATTTGATAAATTGCTGTTGGCAACGCTGCAAGTGTCGTTCTTAGGCAACTTCTAAATTTCACCGCTAGGGGCGCGCGCTTAATCTTTACAAAGCCTGTACGCCTCCCGGGATAAAACATATTTTATTCCAAATACTAGAACATCATCCACCCGCACGCTAAGTTTTATACAAATCAGTGAATTAATCCTGTAACTGTCGCACAACTTTCCAACTTCAACTTCTACAAGACTGAAAATTTGTAACCAAAACCAATTATTGTAGTAATACATTTTAAAATTAAACAAAAGTTGGACCCTACCTCAAAAGGAATTTCTCCTGTATCGTGTGTGCATTTACATACATATAAACTAACATACACAAAAAACCAGACCCGGAACCAATATCTGGGCCATACAAATATTTGTTCCGTGTGGGAATCGAACCCGCGACACGCAGTGCGCGCGCATCAGTCAATCGCTCGTTCTTTTGAATTAGAAGTTATTCTTGTTGTTGTTATACTGTGTTTTTATTTGTTATACGCACCTCTTCGGGCACATTGTCGTTATCAGGCGACAGCTTATCAACAAGTGCTGAGAACGAGTGCAGCGGAGACCGTCGTTCAAGGCTCAGGGATAGAGATTTGACGGATTTTGTGTCCTCGCTGTGGCGGTCTTCTGTCAACAGAAAATAATTATTATTGCAAAAATACAATTAATTTAAACTACTTACAAATGTAACATCCTGCCCCTGTCTGTCCCAGAGGCATATGCCAAGGTCCTATGTCCCAGTTAGAATTTACAGACTTTCAGAAGAAAATCGAATTGTAATACTGAATAGACTCAATCTGGGAATCAAACCCTTGCAAGTACGATAGTCAGTTCAATAGGGAAAATGCAAATACAAAATTGATTCCAATTTTGTGATTAAATTGTATAAAAGAGCGGGTCACTGCAACGTTTTTATTTTAGTTATAATTGATTACGATATTTTTTTTTTAATTAAATCAAGATGAAAATATTGCATCCCTATTAGGTGTGGTGTCAGGGGGCATTAGGTTTATCTCTGATGGAAACCAGAGATATGTGAGGTAGTAGGCGGTACGCAACGGAAAATTATCACGCCTTTTCCTAGCCTGGCTTAGCGCAGTTCTAGTGGACATATAGCGGCATCAATGCCGCCTCAAAAAACCAACGTAGCAAGTCTACAGCACAACGAAAAGAACCGCGACGCCATCTATCCCGCCAGCTGCGAACTAACTGAACCAAAATCCTGCATCGCTGTATCAGAGTTTTCCGTGCGATTTGAACATATACAACAGACCGAATATCAACTATCGGGCAGTTGCCCACCGGACACAACAACCGTCTGGTCGGAGGATCCTCCCTTTTCAATGGAGGTTTGCGGGACTTTACACTCTGTACTGCATACCTTTATAGACAAATCACATAAACGTCAGATCGCTAATTGAACTTACTTACTGTGGACCTTTTTTACTTATTTTCTGAGCGGTTTTTAAATCTTTCGCACAAGTTATTCTTTAGTCGTTCGGTCTGATTGTTGGGCAAATGCCTTATTTTTCAACCTATGCAATTCATGAGTTCCTCTAAAAAACACCATCTTTCAGGTAAAAATAAGGGTCTAATCACTTACCAGATCTATCAGGACTAACAGAACTCTTCCTGGAACCAGGACTTGAAGGCAGGGAATCCGTCCTACCCAGCAACGCGTCCAGTTGCTCTACGCCACCGGCTGTAAGGTAAATATAATGTGTCAAATACAATGTGCGACCCAACAAAAGTGGTAACACTTGTAAGTACAAAAATCACCCTTACTCCTACGACAGAAAGGTGATGTAAAAGCACACGTCTTCGTGCACACTTTTACGCGTTTAACTTTGCATGGGAAACTCTTGATTTTTGACATCGAATAATTAGTAGTTTGTTTTTTCAACGCTAGATATCCAACGAATAATTTGGAGAGCCTTTTTATACAAGAACTGTAAGATATCAATTTTCGCTCATGTTCTTGTAACAGAATAAACGCAATAATACCTCTTAAGGGCTCATTGTACTCATCATAATCGACTGCCCATACATTTTTTTTAAAGGTTGCCCTACACTAGGAATTTCTCCTGTATCGTGGGTGCGTTTACAAACATATAAATTCACGTACACAAACAGCCAGACCAGGAACAACTATCTGTAGGCCATACAAATGTTTGTTCCGTGCGGGAATCGAACCCGCGATACGCAGCGCAGCATTCAATCGCTCAACCACTGCGCCAACCGTGTCGTCAATCGTTATGTGCGCATTATTCGACAAAATATACTGATCAGCTGATTTTTCTGGTTTTATTCTGTAACACGTTGTATATCCTGTCAATGTTACAAATTAACTGACCTGCAACAATCTCGTCCATGACTGACTGCTTGCTGATGATCTCGACGGTGCCACCGCGAGAGTTGCGCGAAGGTGATAGCGGTGATGTCGGACTGAGGACAAATGTAACGTTATGGGTCAGCTATGCGATACAGACTTCCATACAGGCTTCTATAAACTTATTTAGAACTAGCTTTTGCCCGCGACTTCGCACGCGCATATCCCGGTTCTTCCAGTTTAGTCTACAGCCTTCCTCATGAATGTGGCGGCTATCATATACAAAAATAATTTTAATAATCGGTTCAGTAGATCCAGAGTTTACCCCCTAAAACCTCACAATTTCACAAACTTTACCTCTTTATTATACTAGTATAGATACACGGAACAGAAAAAAAAGTTTTTTCTGTTCCGTGTATAGATATAGTATGGATTTTGTCTGTACAAAAAACCAATGCAGACAAATGACGGTGTGATAGATTTTTTTTATTCAGAGTTCAAAATCTGTGGAGACAAGTCTGTTTCGTATGGACCCACTATTACGAAAAATATATTTAAGACAATCAAGTGATTTATCCTCGTTTCTGATTCATCAATTTGTTTACAAATATCGTGTCAGCCTATGTGACTGCTTACATGATACCTAATTATAGATTTTGAAGCAGATTACTCCTTCACGGCAAAACATAGCGCCCTTCTTGTAACCTAAGACCTTTATGTAAATACCTATGATTCACAAATAAATATTCTGATTCTGATTCTTCAAAATAAGGCTACTATTCTTCTCTTGCTTCTGGATTTAAGTATTTTCAGTATTCAAAAGGATTGGCTACTCTCCCTTTATATTCATGATGGAAAGGAGATTAAATAAAAATAAATATTTTTTGAATAGGCTCCTATTTTTGGATAGGCTTCTATTTTTGGATAGGCTTCTATTTTTGAATAGGCTACTATTTTTGAAAAGGCTGCTATTTTAGATTAGGCTGCTATTTTTGAATAGGCTGCTATTTTGAATAGGTTGCTATTTTTGAATAGGCTGCTATTTTGAATAGGCTGCTATTTTTAATAGGCTGCTATTTTTGAATAGGCTGCTATTTTTTAATATCTGCTATTTTTGAAAAGGCTTCTATTTTAGATTAGGCTGCTATTTTTGAATAGGCTGCTATTTTGAATAGGCTGCTATTTTTAATAGGCTGCTATTTTGAATAGGCTGCTATTTTTTAACATCTGCTATTTTTGAAAAGGCTTCTATTTTTAAATAGGCTGCTATTTTTGAATATCTGCTATTTTTTAATAGGCTGCTGTTTTTAATAGGCTGCTATTTTTAATAGGCTGCTATTTTTGAATAGGCTGCTATTTTTTAATATCTGCTATTTTTGAAAAGGCTTCTATTTTAGATTAGGCTGCTATTTTTGAATAGGCTGCTATTTTGAATAGGCTGCTATTTTTAATAGGCTGCTATTTTGAATAGGCTGCTATTTTTAATATCTGCTATTTTTGAATAGGCTGCTATTTTTAATAGGCTGCTATTTTTGAATAGGCTGCTATTTTTGAATAAGCTGCTATTTTTGAAAAGGCTTCTATTTTTAAATAGGCTGCTATTTTTGAATATCTGCTATTTTTGAATAGGCTGCTATTTTTGAATAGGCTGCTATTTTTGAATAGGCTGCTATTTTCGAATATCTGCTATTTTTGAATAGGCTGCTATTTTTGAATAGGCTTCTATTTTTAAATAGGCAGCTATTATTGGCATCTTCTGGGCACGCTCGCTTCATCATAGACCTCATCTATCGCTTTCCATCAGGCGTGATCGAGGTCAAGGGCTAAATTTCATAAATAAAAAAAAGGCTGCTATTTTTGAATAAGCTGCTATTTTTGAATAGGCTGCTATTCTAGGCTCAACCGTAAAAAATCGGATTCATCATAATTAAGATTTGTAATCTGGACACCTCAAACAAACGTATACAAATTAATTGCTAGTTAACTTACCTAACGATCCCGGCTCTCGCATCAGCAATAAGCTTTCTTGCTCTCTCCCGCAGCATCGCCTGTCTTTCTTCCTCTGTCATCGGCTAGAAAGAACACCGTAATAGTATCGTTAGTTGCTTTCTTAATAAAAGGGAACACATAAAGGCTTTGACATCGAGTGCTTGCGCCAACAATGTGCAATACAATATTTATTTTCTCTTCGTAGCTTTTTAATAGTCTTCTATCTACTCGTCTCTAAGCGCTCTTCTTGAGAACTTTTTAGTTATTTCGTTGATATTTTCTCTGACAACTATTATCTGCCTATCATTTTCCCAAAAATAGTGGGGTTGGCCTAAAGTCGGATCAGATTCAGCTTCTTCTTTCTTATCGTGTGGGCAGTAAGGTCTAACGACCCCACACACCCTAGTGTCACGAGTTCCTAAACCGCCTCAAAGGCCTCCGACATGGTTTGACGAACATTCAGCTGAATGCCAGCCTTTTACGTGGATCGACTGCCTTGACCTCCACAACAGTATGAGTAACACGGTACTTCTTAACAAGACTGGTATCAGATTTTTTGGCTTCCGTAACAACAACAATTAATTGTATTTATTTTGGTACGTTCTTTGTAATACTGGACGCAGCTAGCGCAGTAAATATTTCCGATCAATAAGTATTTTAGTTGATTTTTGACCAATCGGACTAGATTTTACAGGCTATTCTGGTTTGCCAATAAGTTATATTCATCAGAAGCTAACAACTTTATTTTTTTAATATTGAATCTAATTATTGTTACACGCTGACACATTAGTCCTAAAATCTTGAATAAGTCCACTTTTTTTGTGTATTTGGAAGCGGGACACGCCTGACACTAAGGAGGAAAGACTTCGGGCTTAGAGAGTAGACCCCCTGGTTGGATTACAGCAGTCAAGTCTTCATACTCAATAAACTACAGAAGGTCTACTCTATTCTACTCAATATTCAGTCAGTCTATTCAGTGAACATCTCAACGTGTAAAGTAAGTAAGTTTTTATTTGCAAAAAATGTGGTAAAAATATGTCACATAAGTTTTGGTGCATGCATACTATGATAGCAAGCAAATATAACATCACTAAACAAAGTTCGTAATGTACGATGTTTACACAGTTACACACCATCAATTATGAAAAAAAAACTCATTAATAATTGAATAAAAAAACATCACCATGTAACATTAAATAGGTAGGTATGTACGAAGTAAAATTTGAAAAGGATTGAGCGTGAAGTAAACTGTCATTTCATCTCGTTTGTATGAAATGACAGCTTACTCCACCTTAGCTTACACGTTTAGAGGTTTACAGAATTGCAGGGAACAATGAGACATGAGAAAGGCTTCAGCAAAACTGAACAAACCATACCTTATTACTCACATCTCCATTCCTCTGTCCGTTCTCTTTCTCTTCCCTCTCCTTCTCACTCTGGCGCAGTTTCCTGTCCTTTTCCCTCGCCTCGCGTTTCGTAGCTTCAAGCAGCTGTCTGGCTCTCTCTTTCAACTCGTCATGGCGTGATAACAATTGCTGGCCAATGGGAATCGAGCGCGATGACGCGATGCCGTGATGCACCAATCAGCGAAGCGGGTTATATGCGTCGTCCAGAAGCGTCAAACACAGGCAGGTTGAAAGCGGTGTCGATGGGCAATGGAAAGAAATGATGGAGATTTTTTTATTGGACGGTCGGCAAAATAAATTTAGAAATGTTTAGATTTATTATTCTTTTGATAAACATGAGATTTCGTAGGAATTAATGATGTATTTCTTACTACAACAATTCATATTTATGAAAAGAAATATACGGTATGCTCGGTAGATTTTCATTTGCGTTGCTGACCGTACCATGTTACACGATAATGGCAGTAATGACTTAACTGACAGATAATAAACAGCATTTTTCTATGATTTTTTTTTCTTTTTATCTGCAGTGGACACACTCAATGTTGGACAAGCACAAACAGAAAAAAATACATTTTCCCAAGGCAAAAACATGTAAAATTATAATGATATATGTATAGTAATTCATTACTGACCGTACCGAATGAATTGTCATTTTTATTAACAACAAGAAACACATTGTGCTATGTATTTTTTTTAAGATTAACTGCAAATCTTTAAACCGTGGTCTCTAGAAAAAAAACAACGACCCGTCACAAAGTCAAATGATGCAATTGGCTGTCAAAAACTCATTCAACCAATCACAACTAGATAACGCGCGTTTTTAACAATTTCTCGCAAACATTTTGTAATAATTTTCGTTCGAGAAACTGGGCCTAAATACCTATTTGTAGTGATTTTTTAAAATGTATGATTTCGCTACTGAGCTTTAGTAGTATGACAAAAAAAAAACACTATTATGTATCTAACATTAATTGTACTCATCTAATTATTGGCAATGCAAAGATTACGCGCGCGCCTCTAGCGGCGAAATTTAGAAGTTGCCTAAAAACGACACTTGCAGTGCTGCCAACACCAATTTATTACATTCCCCGAGAATCTAAAACAACTTCCCTAACTTGAGATCCCCTGCAGTTTGTTTGGGGAATTCCCCAAACGTTGGCAACGCTGTGCGAAAACTGTCAAAGTGTCGTTCTTAGACAGCTTCACAATTTTACACCAGAGCGGCGCTAGTTAGAATCTTTCATCGCCAATAGTTTCTATGTTTTCAATTACGACTCGTACAACTATATTATAATGATAATTTTATTTATAAGTTAGTATCACACGTAATGTATGAATTGATACAGTCTCTTTGTATCATTTGAAAGTATTTTGTGAATGACACAATTATCGGATCCAGTCAGAAGGGCAAGGTTGTAGCCAAGGTTTTATTAAAGCTCGTGTAATATTGCCTCTATATTACGCAAAATATCTCTACAAAAGTTTATTTATAAAGGTTTACGACAACAGCTAATCTGCAAAACTTATATCTCTCTATTTGAAATTCCTTACCTCTGGACTGTCGTGACACCTAATTTAGCTATGACGCCATTGTTTTATTATTGTGTCTGATGCGTTGACAGTTGACAATTTATGTGCCCTTTTTAATATTGATTTCCATGTTTGTACGGGTTTTGACCAAATTAAGTCATGGAAAACTAAACTATTTAATAACACAAAATTTCACAGTGTTCATGGTTACAAACACAACCACGAAATC
This sequence comes from Melanchra persicariae, assembly GCA_947386135.1. Taxonomy (NCBI): domain Eukaryota; kingdom Metazoa; phylum Arthropoda; class Insecta; order Lepidoptera; family Noctuidae; genus Melanchra; species Melanchra persicariae. Next base: position 13,504,091 of record OX376668.1, read on the forward strand.
GCGAGATGTCGAGTTATGCGCACATAAATTTATAGGGCAGTCGTTCTTTTTTTTGCGTTTTCGAGGTTGGTCCCATAGTAAAAGTTGTTCATAATGATGAGTACAATGACCCCTTAAGAGGTATTGCGTTCATTCTGTTACACGTTGTATTTAAGCAATTGTTTTTAGAAAAAAAAACTTGAGAGGTGTCAAGGGACACCCGGATGGAACGAAGATTTATACACTACACATTCTTATTAACAAAAAGCAACTCGTCTAAAAGTTTCAGTAGCAGTCACTGAAGTGCACCTCAGGTCAAGAGGCAAGATTCATTAGGATTAAAATTCACTATCGGCGACCTCGAAAACCATTAAAATGACATCCATGACGAAGTCAAAGAAAGTTATCAAAACTCGTGGGCGCCATCTTGGATTTCGATTTTGACCCGGTAATCGTTATTAGCGACCCCGAAAACCATGAAAATGACACCCATGATGAAAAGTTGTCAAATCTCATAGGCGCCATCTTGGATTTCGATTTTGACCCCGTAATCGTTATTAGCGACCCTGAAAACTATGAAAATGACACCCATGATGAAAAGTTGTCAAATCTCATGGGCGCCATTTTGGATTTCGATTTTGACCCGGTAATCGTTATTAGCGACCCCGAAAACCATGAAAATGACACCCATGATGAAAAGTTGTCAAATCTCGTGGGCGCCATCTTGGATTTCGATTTTGACCCCGTAATCGTTATTGGCGACCCCGAAAACCACTAAAATGACACCCATGATGAAAAGTTGGCAAATCTCGTCTACGCCATCTTGGATTTCGATTTTGACCCCGTAATCGTTATTGGCGACCCCGAAAACCATGAAAATGACACCCATGATGAAAAGTTGTCAAATCTCATAGGCGCCATCTTGGATTTCGATTTTGACCCCGTAATCGTTATTAGAGACCCCGAAAACCACGAAAATGACACCCATGATGAAAAGTTGTGAAAACTCGTGGGCGCCATCTTGGATTTCGATTTTGACCCGGTAATCGTTATTAACGACCCTGAAAACCATGAAAATGACACCCATGATAAAAAGTTGTCAAATCTCATGGGCGCCATTTTGGATTTCGATTTTGACCCGGTAATCGTTATTAGCGACCCCGAAAACCATGAAAAAATATTTATTTTATTATTAACAAATATCTTGCTTTCTATAAGAGAGAGAGGGACAGACAGAGAAACATGCGACGCCGCACTATGGGACCAAACCGTATTTTCCATCTCGAAAATGGTTTTGGCGAAAGTCGTATATTCATAGATTTTTTTAGGGTTTAATACTCTTAAAGGATGGAACTTACGAATAAATCTCAAAAAAAAAAAAAAACTTAGTTTTACGTTTATAAACTGAACCTCAAACATTGGGTATAAATATTTTCGTGCCAATTAAATTAGCGTTAAGGAAGTTCAACACAAAATTATTCGGAAGTTTTCCAAGGAAGTATGTTAGTGTTATACATCATAAGAAAGCTTAGAATGTACACTTTCCAACCACGTTCGGTTTTTGTACAAAAATATTTTCGTTTTATTTTATTTTATTTTTTTTAGTGAAGTAAATAAAATTTCGTTTTTGTTTATTTCAATTGGAGTTTTCATTGTTGCCGAAAGCTGCCGGTGTCAAGTTAATCACTCTAGTAGATACCTTACCTATTCAGTAATATGAGGATTGAATAAAAACTTGCGCGTTTTTTGCGCAAGGGTGATTTAGAAGCAATAATGTCAATCAGGGGAAAATAAAAAAATCTCCGAAAATTACGTTCTTCTTTTTTATTATGAAATATTATATTTAATTGTTATATTTTGATGCTCCCAGACAAATGAATGATCTTTTAAAAGTTACAACGAGAGTTGAGAATGAAAATGCGTTTAAATACGGATTGTCGACACTACACGCATGGATAAGATTTATTTTTAGGTTTTGAGAAATGGTCTGCAACAACTCCAGAAAACAAGTAACTTAAAGAAGATAAGAAAAAATATGTCCAAAAACGTTTCCGAGAAGTGCTTGGTTTGCACATTGATAAACCACGTCAAGGTTCCGGTAACAGCAATGACGGAAATACGGCAAGGAGATTTTTCCAAAATTACCAATGTTCTGCAGAGATAACCGGAATTGATGAAGAATTGATTAAGAGATTATATGTAATTCTTCAAACTATGTCATCGGGATACCCTATAAACGCAGAAAAATTCGGCCAGTATACATTGATTACCGCGCAATTATATGTAAGCAAATATAACTGGTACTACATGCCATCTTCGGTCCATAAAGTACTTATACATGGTGCTAAATAATAGAGCATTATGCAGTTTTGCGTATAGGACAATTATCCGAAGATGCCCAGGAAGCCCGAAATAAAGAAATATAGGTTACATCACGCTAGGAAGTGTTCCAGATCAGCAACAAACGAAGACGTTCTGCATATTTTATTATATACATCTGATCCTTATATATCTAGCTTGAATAAACCAAGTTTTCTAATATCCAAAGAATTGTTTGACGAAGTTAAAGAATTGTTAGAAATAAAAGGTGATGAATAGTATAAGCGCTAAAATTTTTAATTTTTTTATCATGTAATGTTTGTTTAATAATAATAATTAAGTTTTAAACTTATTTTAAGCAAAAGTGTAACTTTTACTGCTATTTTAATGTTACTGTATAATTTTTTGCATGAAATTTCGTATAACTGTAACTTTGTAATTTTTTTACTAAAAATATATAACTTTTATAATGTTGATGTTTAATTTCTTTTATTGCCTAGATATTCAGAAATACGCAAAAAAAAATTCAAGGAGAAAAATCACAAAACAACAGAGTTATCGATTTTTGAGATGGAAAACACCGATTGGTCCCATAGTGCGCCGCACAGCTTACAATAGCTTACTATAGCAAAAAGTGTCGTGACAACTTTTCGTAAGAATTTTTTCCGTCTAGCCCCCTTTCACAACGCGCGATAAGGAACTTCGTTCCAAAAATATTAATTTGAGTCTGGAATTTGTTTCTTTTTTCTGCCAAAATTCTGTGTTTGAAAAAATGAAAAAAGTGTTTGTAACCATGAACACTGTGAAATTTTGTGTTATTAAATATTTTAGTTTTCCATGACTTAATTTGGTCAAAACCCGTACAAACAAGGAAATAAATATTAAAAAGGGCACATAAATTGTCAACTGTCAACGCATCAGACAATAATAAAACAATGGCGTCATAGCTAAATTATATTTTAATCAAAAATTGCCATTCCAACTGAGGTTATCTATCATAGTTCAAAGTGGCTCGGAAAAAAAACCTGCAATTTGACAGGTAAGTACGTAAAACTTTTTTAATTTCATTTGACGTCTACGTTCTGCAAAAGTTTTGAAGGCATTTTTGTATTTGATTACTTCCTATTTTTCAATACCCTTGGCTACAACCTCACTCAAACACTAAAGTCAGCACACTAGGCACTAGGCACTAGACACTACACACAAGCCACTGCACAAGGAGCCAGAGCTTCACTTACCGGCGTAGGCTTGGGCAGCTCCGGAGTGAGCGGCTTGGCAGCCCACGCGGGCGCGCGGGGGTCGGCCTGGGGGACTGGCTGGGGGGTGGGCTCCTGGTGAGGTGAGGCTTGTGGTTTGGCTGTAAGTCATTTAAAAAAATGATGATATTTGGGTGCAGCGCAGACGACACTCTTTTTGTGCGATCGAGTCTGTGGCGCACAAAATGTCTACATGGCATGCTAAAAGTCCGTCGCGAATTATACGCAGACTCAATGACACGACGCATATCTTCGATCATTCTGTCGGCAGAACTGTTGGGACGTAGACGCTATGGAAATGCAGAGATTGCGATGTATTATTTTAAACTTGAAGTACAGAAAAAGGAGAAGAAATAGAGAATTTTGGGTACATCCTATACTTTCGGAGAGATTACTGGCCTTAGAAGTATCATAAATAGCTGGTCTGTTTTGTATTTCTTGTACTAACATCGATACATCGATCTCTAGCGCCATGGTATTATACTGCCGTCATAAGAAAAAAAGAACGTATCTACACAAAATGATGTAACCTTTCCGACATTAATAAAAATAACTTAAGGTCGGAAATCGATTAATTCATTTTGTGTCGATACGGCCTTTTTTCTTATGACAAGGGTATACCACGTACGTTACGTGCCCCACTAACGAGTGCAGATTGCATTTTGTTCTCGCACTTGTTGTGCGGCGCGGCGCGGTCTGACAGGACGACACAGATTGTTCGTGCGCCGGACTTTTAGCGCGTCGTATGCGTTACTGCATATAATTGCTTAGGTTATATTTTCACAGACTAAAAAGTTTTTCACGGATAGTATGTCATCTATGCTGCACCTTAGTTATACCTAAGGCTAAATTATTTTTAAGTTTAAAAAAATAAAATTTCTCAAAAAACTTGTTTTTTTCGGTATACGTTGTTTTGATGATACTGAGCATGTACACGAAATTCTTGCAGTTGATTTTTTAACACCTTATATACTCGTAAATATTTGAGTAGCCTAACTAACTCACCGATATCATTATTTTGGTTGTTCTGCACGGGTGGCGCCGGCGGTTCTTGCTGCTCCTCTTCCTCGTCAGAGCCGAAGGGATCCGTCAGCTCTTTGCGAGTCATCAGCTTCTCTGGCCGCGCTGGCGGCGGCTGGAAACCAAGATATCATGATTTTAACTAACGATACGTGAAAGAAAAGGAAATGGTATATCGACCAGAACTATCAATTAACGTAAGGGATCCCATATAACCATTTTTGGTCGCAGATTTGTAAAAGATGTAACAAGTCGCATCAGTTTCGTAACTGATACGACATATTGGGACTGTGTGGGAGTGCACTTTTAATTGTCGTAACCGTTTAGTAACAAAGTGACAGAAAGTAGTTTTAGTAACTTTGTGTTGTAGCTGTGTCGACTTGTTACAGACAAATTTGTGTACACACGTTTTACACACTTTGCGCATTGTATGTAACTAGTGTACAATATTGGTAACAATGTGTACTAACTGAGTGGTAACATGTGTAGTACCGTTACGTCAATGTTCCGGAACACTTATAACACTAACTTGGATAAATGGAAATCACTAGATCCAGTCATTCTCAAACTATTGTCTTATGTTAACTGCCGGTTTACCGTTTAATTAAAATAAAAAATGAGTAAACTACCCAAAATATCACGTAGATTTCGATGGACTTAAACATTTATTTATTATTTAACATTTATTATTTATTCCTGTATTGACAACGTTAGGGGTAATAATAAAATGAAAACATAAGAAGAAACGATTTTTATTTCGAAATCACAAAATCATCACTGACACTTAACGCACTATAACTTTACTAGCATTAGCTAGCTACTTGCCACTAATAATCTACAGATCATTTTAAAGACCTGCATCAATCTAAAAAAGCTACTTAATAATAAGTCTACCTAATCAGTTTAATATACATTTATATAAAGTGGTATCAAAAATAGTATACTGAGTAAACCTAAATAGAGCAATAATAACAACAAAATTTTATAATTTTATATCCTGTTCACTGTCGTCTCCATCATCTATCAATCATAAAGATAATTTGTCAGCATATTCGTATAGTTAATCACTGTTTGTACTTTTGCAGCACAGTAGGTACATTAAGTAAGTTATCAGAACTGATATTCATAATTTTGGTTTCATCTTTTAGATCCAAAATCTTGTTTTTTATTTTCACGTCAGAGAGTACCACTATTTTCGATGATTTGTCGGAATATTTTTTTGTGTCTGGCGTATTGTCGTCTGTAAAAGAATAAAGTTAAAGAATATTAATTTCGTTTGAATAAAGAATTTAACTGTCTTCTCTACAAAGTTAGCAAAGCATTGGCTCTCCATACCATACTTTCGTCAAAATCTGACTTGAGTGTTTGTGTCTCTGTTGTGTGCGTGTGCACGTGTGTTACATTACATAATGAGCGTATAGGGGAGTGTGCTGTGTGTTTATGTGTAAAAGCAATTAAAACAAATTATATAAGTACCGATGTCATTTTCTTTTTCATCTAACTGATCCTCTGTTTCAGATTCATATTTTCTTGTCTCATCTTAATCTCATCTCGTCTTAAGAGCTCCAAGTCGCTGTTTTTTTTTGTACGCGGCCAATAAAGGACATTGTCTTTCACCCACGTACTTGGTACAAGGGATATTAATTGAGAAGAGCCTTCTTTAGTTAAAACAATGCAATATGGCATTTTATCTGGCAAACTAAAGTTTGGGAAACTGTGGACAAAAAATCAAAGAGAGACCATTTTAAAAGTTCAGTTACTTTGTGACGACTTTACGTAACATGTCCACACATTATCGTAACTTTGTAACTTGTTGTGACGAGAATATTTTTCACTTAACAAAAAACATTTTTTCATAATTTATCGATAATACGGTTTATTACTGCTAAAATAGTTTATTATTAAATATTCAACTTTATTATTGCATTCAAATAGAAGCTTTTGAGAATAGAAAATAAAAATATCATTAAAATTAAAACAATGTGTATTTTCGTCGGAATGGTTAAATTATGATAATAATGTGGCGCGTTGATAAATTTCAACCTTTCCTACGAAATTACACGATGAATTTAATTTCCCATTAGGATTTGAGTACATATTGAAAACCATAATAATCAATAAAAAAAAACTCTTTGTTTACTTACCTAGGTGATAAAATGGTTGTTTCTTATTTTTTAATAATTCACGTCACTTCATAAGTCAATGTCAACGAATGAGCTGTTATGAGCGATTGAATGAATGATTTGTGGGAACTCTGGTTAAAATATGGTAACAGTGTTACGACACAGCGACGTAAATTAGAAACCGAATGTTACTGTGTCGACTCTTCCCCATTTTTAGTTGCAGCGACTACTCTAACACGGAACGGCGACGAGATTATGTGTCGAGAATAAATCAGTGTACACACTAGGTGTGGAAACCGTTACGTCATGTTCCCAAAAATGGTTATATGGGATATTTACTGCATTATTGGTTAATGCTACATATGTTAATAGCTGTAAGGTATATTTTTGCATTTTGGGTAAATGTTCCTTACGAGAAATGATACTTCAGGTATTGATATTTGAGAAGACAGGTGTCGGATACAAGCCTGTGCAGTAACTTATTAAACATTTGTCATCCTGAACCAAGTAGAGAAACAGTTCACTACAGTAATATTTTAAGAGTAATTTAAATAAGTATTCTATGCGTAAGTTCGTCGTTCAGTAAATACTGAAAATTTACCGGCCGGCTTTTTTGTTTTTTGTAAAACATAACAATATAATGGTTTAAAAGAGTGTCCGTTGAGTTTCTTGCATGTTCTTTTCCATAGAGATCTACGCTAAGGAACGTGCAAATAGCTTCATGTTTTTGACTGATTGATTTTGAGAATTCAAAAGTTCTTTTATTTTGCCATCCATGCATACTTTACAAATTCACCCTGTATAAACAGGCTATTATGGTTACCTCATTAACCTTGAGCGGGTCAGCGAACCACTTGGCGGTGGGCTTGTGGCCCAGCTCCTTGGCCGGCGACAGCATCTTGCCCGACACTATACACAGGCTAGTATGGTAACATTACCTCATTAACCTTGAGCGGGTCAGCGAACCACTTGGCGGTGGGCTTGTGGCCCAGCTCCTTGGCCGGCGACAGCATCTTGCCCGACACTATACACAGGCTAGTATGGTAACATTACCTCATTAACCTTGAGCGGGTCAGCGAACCACTTGGCGGTGGGCTTGTGGCCCAGCTCCTTGGCCGGCGACAGCATCTTGCCCGACACTATACACAGGCTAGTATGGTAACATTACCTCATTAACCTTGAGCGGGTCAGCGAACCACTTGGCGGTGGGCTTGTGGCCCAGCTCCTTGGCCGGCGACAGCATCTTGCCCGACACTATACACAGGCTAGTATGGTAACATTACCTCATTAACCTTGAGCGGGTCAGCGAACCACTTGGCGGTGGGCTTGTGGCCCAGCTCCTTGGCCGGCGACAGCATCTTGCCCGACACTATACACAGGCTAGTATGGTAACATTACCTCATTAACCTTGAGCGGGTCAGCGAACCACTTGGCGGTGGGCTTGTGGCCCAGCTCCTTGGCCGGCGACAGCATCTTGCCCGACACTATACACAGGCTAGTATGGTAACATTACCTCATTAACCTTGAGCGGGTCAGCGAACCACTTGGCGGTGGGCTTGTGGCCCAGCTCCTTGGCCGGCGACAGCATCTTGCCCAGGATGCTCTTGGACTGCTGCAGGAACATGTCGCGCACGTCCTTCACTCCCGTGGGAGACTGTGGCTTGTCGGGTGTCTGACGGTCTGCTGAGTGGCGCGACTCTTGGGACTCTTGGGAGCTGGGAACAAAGATGGAGATGGTTATATTATGTTGTACTAGCTGTCGCCTGCGGCTCCACCGGCGTGAATTCCGAATATTATCCCGGGATAAAAAGTATCCTTTGTGTTATTCCACACTATAATTTACCTCTGCGGCTTTCATCAAGATCCCTTTAGCCGTTCTGACGTAATTGAGTTACAAACATCCATCCTTTCATTTTTCCCTCCAAACATCCAAACTTTAGCATTTATAATATAAGTATTAGTATAGTACAGATTTAACCTTCTTATACCCGCTCATTGGTCTGTGGGACCGACAAAACACTCTTTCGTGATTTGCGGCCCACTAGGTACGAGGATAGTGGACTCACCCGGGTCTCGGCCTGTCGTTCATGTTCCGCGAGCGCCGCATGCTGATCTCCCTGCTGAACAGTCCGTGTGGTGGCGGCCCACTAGGTACGAGGATAGTGGACTCACCCGGGTCTCGGCCTGTCGTTCATGTTCCGCGAGCGCCGCATGCTGATCTCCCTGCTGAACAGTCCGTGTGGTGGCGGCCCACTAGGTACGAGGATAGTGGACTCACCCGGGTCTCGGCCTGTCGTTCATGTTCCGCGAGCGCCGCATGCTGATCTCCCTGCTGAACAGTCCGTGTGGTGGCGGCCCACTAGGTACGAGGATAGTGGACTCACCCGGGTCTCGGCCTGTCGTTCATGTTCCGCGAGCGCCGCATGCTGATCTCCCTGCTGAACAGTCCGTGTGGTGGCGGCCCACTAGGTACGAGGATAGTGGACTCACCCGGGTCTCGGCCTGTCGTTCATGTTCCGCGAGCGCCGCATGCTGATCTCCCTGCTGAACAGTCCGTGTGGTGGCGGCCCACTAGGTACGAGGATAGTGGACTCACCCGGGTCTCGGCCTGTCGTTCATGTTCCGCGAGCGCCGCATGCTGATCTCCCTGCTGAACAGTCCGTGTGGTGGCGGCCCACTAGGTACGAGGATAGTGGACTCACCCGGGTCTCGGCCTGTCGTTCATGTTCCGCGAGCGCCGCATGCTGATCTCCCTGCTGAACAGTCCGTGTGGTGGCGGCCCACTAGGTACGAGGATAGTGGACTCACCCGGGTCTCGGCCTGTCGTTCATGTTCCGCGAGCGCCGCATGCTGATCTCCCTGCTGAACAGTCCGTGTGGTGGCGGCCCACTAGGTACGAGGATAGTGGACTCACCCGGGTCTCGGCCTGTCGTTCATGTTCCGCGAGCGCCGCATGCTGATCTCCCTGCTGAACAGTCCGTGTGGTGGCGGCCCACTAGGTACGAGGATAGTGGACTCACCCGGGTCTCGGCCTGTCGTTCATGTTCCGCGAGCGCCGCATGCTGATCTCCCTGCTGAACAGTCCGTGTGGTGGCGGCCCACTAGGTACGAGGATAGTGGACTCACCCGGGTCTCGGCCTGTCGTTCATGTTCCGCGAGCGCCGCATGCTGATCTCCCTGCTGAACAGTCCGTGTGGTGGCGGCCCACTAGGTACGAGGATAGTGGACTCACCCGGGTCTCGGCCTGTCGTTCATGTTCCGCGAGCGCCGCATGCTGATCTCCCTGCTGAACAGTCCGTGTGGTGGCGGCCCACTAGGTACGAGGATAGTGGACTCACCCGGGTCTCGGCCTGTCGTTCATGTTCCGCGAGCGCCGCATGCTGATCTCCCTGCTGAACAGTCCGTGTGGTGGCGGCCCACTAGGTACGAGGATAGTGGACTCACCCGGGTCTCGGCCTGTCGTTCATGTTCCGCGAGCGCCGCATGCTGATCTCCCTGCTGAACAGTCCGTGTGGTGGCGGCCCACTAGGTACGAGGATAGTGGACTCACCCGGGTCTCGGCCTGTCGTTCATGTTCCGCGAGCGCCGCATGCTGATCTCCCTGCTGAACAGTCCGTGTGGTGGCGGCCCACTAGGTACGAGGATAGTGGACTCACCCGGGTCTCGGCCTGTCGTTCATGTTCCGCGAGCGCCGCATGCTGATCTCCCTGCTGAACAGTCCGTGTGGTGGCGGCCCACTAGGTACGAGGATAGTGGACTCACCCGGGTCTCGGCCTGTCGTTCATGTTCCGCGAGCGCCGCATGCTGATCTCCCTGCTGAACAGTCCGTGTGGTGGCGGCCCACTAGGTACGAGGATAGTGGACTCACCCGGGTCTCGGCCTGTCGTTCATGTTCCGCGAGCGCCGCATGCTGATCTCCCTGCTGAACAGCTCCGGGGGGATGGAACCGTCCGTGTCATGACGTCCAACTAGGTAAGAGGACTCTGTCTCGTCATTACCTGGAAATTACAAAAAAAAATACGTCTGTAGGTACGTCAAAAACCTTCATTACCAGACATCATTGAACATCTCGCATTGACAGCGATATATTAATATGTTCAACGAATTCTTTTCCTTTCCCCTTTTTACGCGTTTCTGCACATCGTTGGCATTTGATCGATCAAAAAAATTATCGAACGTTGTTTTCTATTCGAATCTAATCATTCTATTACGGATATAGAAGAATAGTTGAGTGACTATAGTGACTTACCTAATTGTTCTACTTGTAATTCGTTGCCAGTGAAATGTGCCCTCAGTTGGAACAGATATGTCATTATCTGAAATAGAAAAATATAATTTTACATTCATAAAACGGAACAAAGGCAGGTTGGCGATGATGGAACACGTCTTTTGAACCATTATTTCAAGTGTTGATGTTTATTCTGAATGGCAGTTAAAATTCTTCTCATTCTTCACAATGTTTTTTTTATAATCCATAGCAAGCCTTTTACTATTTACTACTATTTGTAGATCTTTGGCAGTCGTTACCGATTGTCAGAAGCTAGAAAATCTGACTCGTCTTGCCAAGAAGTATCTTGTGACCCAGTTATTGGGTTGTCGAGGTCTGGGAGGCAGCCACTCCACGTAAAATATTGGTGTCAGCTGAATCCGGTTTGACTGGAAGCTGACCCCAATTACGTTGGGAAAAGGCTAGGCAGATGATGATGAGGCTTGCCTTTTACTGCTATTTCATCAGATGGTAAGGGCCTCAAGATCAAGATCAAGGCCTAATGATGGCATGACAAAGCATAGCGTGGTAAAGAATTATTTCGTGGACAAAAGATTTTCGACCTTATTTTACGACTCATCGGTAAGTATTGGTTGGTATTTACCGCTAGTCTGTCGGGTATCTGCCGCGAGCACACGTCGGCCGCAGTGAGCACTTGTGAGATGCCCAGCTTGGAGCTAGCTTCTAGTGCCACGCGGAGATTGTTCTCTGCCTCGTCGGTAAGTATTGGTTGGTATTTACCGCTAGTCTGTCGGGTATCTGCCGCGAGCACACGTCGGCCGCAGTGAGCACTTGTGAGATGCCCAGCTTGGAGCTAGCTTCTAGTGCCACGCGGAGATTGTTCTCTGCCTCGTCGGTAAGTATTGGTTGGTATTTACCGCTAGTCTGTCGGGTATCTGCCGCGAGCACACGTCGGCCGCAGTGAGCACTTGTGAGATGCCCAGCTTGGAGCTAGCTTCTAGTGCCACGCGGAGATTGTTCTCTGCCTCGTCGGTAAGTATTGGTTGGTATTTACCGCTAGTCTGTCGGGTATCTGCCGCGAGCACACGTCGGCCGCAGTGAGCACTTGTGAGATGCCCAGCTTGGAGCTAGCTTCTAGTGCCACGCGGAGATTGTTCTCTGCCTCGTCGGTAAGTATTGGTTGGTATTTACCGCTAGTCTGTCGGGTATCTGCCGCGAGCACACGTCGGCCGCAGTGAGCACTTGTGAGATGCCCAGCTTGGAGCTAGCTTCTAGTGCCACGCGGAGATTCTTCTCCGCCTCGTCGGGCTGCAGGCCTGAGAAATCTCTGGAAGGATACAATTACTACATAATTGTAACTTTCAAACATTTCATACAAAATACCCTATATAAAACTTCGTCTGAAAAAAGGCCTTAGGCGGCCGTCTTGCCGCTTTTTTCGTACCTACTCTTCGAGATTGCAGAGCTGCGATCGCCAAAAAAAATTTGGATCGACTTTTGTTGGGATAGATTTGACTTTAAATTATTAATGATACTAATGTTATGTACCAGTAAGAGGAATTAGTCTAGTTTTTACTAAAATAGTTTGATTATAGACTTTACAATATATTTTTAGTATTATCATCATAAATATAATATAACTATTAAAAAAATAGTCAGAATGTTTGATTCAAATTTAAAAATACTATATTATTTTAAAGCTTCAAAGTTGAAAATTAGAAAGAGAAGTCCGATACGAACTCTGACGTCAAAGTTCATGACGCCTAAACAGCTGACATAGAAAATTAGATAGAGAAGTCCGATACGAACTCTGACATCAAAGTTCATGACGCCTAAACAGCTGACATAGAAAATTAGATAGAGAAGTCCGATACGAACTCTGACGTCAAAGTTCATGACGCCTAAACAGCTGACATAGAAAATTAGATAGAGAAGTCCGATACGAACTCTGACGTCAAAGTTCATGACGCCTAAACAGCTGACATAGAAAATTAGATAGAGAAGTCCGATACGAACTCTGACGTCAAAGTTCATGACGCCTAAACAGCTGACATAGAAAATTAGATAGAGAAGTCCGATACGAACTCTGACGTCAAAGTTCATGACGCCTAAACAGCTGACATAGAAAATTAGATAGAGAAGTCCGATACAAACTCTGACGTCAAAGTTCATGACGCCTAAACAGCTGACATAGAAAATTAGATAGAGAAGTCCGATACGAACTCTGACGTCAAAGTTCATGACGCCTAAACAGCTGACATAGAAAATTAGATAGAGAATTCCGATACGAACTCTGACGTCAAAGTTCATGACGCCTAAACAGCTGACATAGAAAATGAGAAAGAGAAGTCCGATACGAACTCTGACGTCAAAGTTCATGACGCCTAAACAGCTGACATAGAAAATTAGATAGAGAAGTCCGATACGAACTCTGACGTCAAAGTTCATGACGCCTAAACAGCTGACATAGAAAATTAGATAGAGAAGTCCGATACGAACTCTGACGTCAAAGTTCATGACGCCTAAACAGCTGACATAGAAAACGGCGTTTTCGCGAGAGGGACAGATATATTTGTTTAAAATAGTTATATCTCATTGGTTTCTCGATCGATTTTGATTCTACTTTCACTGTTAGTATTATATTTTTGTATATTTTGGATAGACTGTGTAGATGATAAATATTTTTTCATATATTTTCATGTTTGCGTTGAGAAAATTCTAGGTTGTTATTTGCAATTTAAACTTCTTCGCGAGCGACTTATGGAAGCGTATTTTGTAAATAATAGAAAGTAAATAAGTATCGTTGCGACAAGTACCAACAAGATAGGCCATTACAACTTTTGAAGAATCTCGAAGAATATGGTTCGTTTAAAAAGTAGATAGTGCGTCAGCCTCGAGTACTGGACGTAAACATGGAGATTTCTATTTGTCTTTACAATAAAGTTAATTTTGTATTGCACAAGTGACGTGAATATTGTGGAGTGTCAGCTCTACACGTTGCATAGCGACGGTTAGCGTGCGTCATCACCAGTGATCGGATAATCGGGCGCTTATATACCTAAACTTCTTCCCGTGAAAGAATAATATGGACATGACTTTCTGAATAAATAAGTAATCCCGGGTTCCCGGTATTGAACAATTTTGTAAAAGCAACTATAATAAACTTAAAGAAATTATAGCAGTGGTTATTTTGATTTAGTATCTTTATTTTATTTAAAACAAATGGAATATCGGCAAAAAATCGGCTTTTTTAATTTTAATAATTTTAATAAGAGTACACAACGAGTTCTATGTTTTGTATGCGAGCATTTTTCAATCTCAGGAATTTCGAAAGATTCCGGGATCCGGGATTCTGAAAAGCATGTCCTTATTATTCTTTCGTGTGAATAAAAGCGAAGTTTAGGTATATTAGCGGCCGATTACCCGATCACTGGTCATAACAATAGTACCAACAGTCCGGTGGGCACTGTTTCGGTCGAGGAGTCTCTTCAAGTTGAGGTGTTCGAACCGCAGTAGTGAGTACTCACATGAGGTCGGGCCGGAAGCGGTGTATGATGGCGCAGAAGGCGAGGCCGGAGCGGAAGCTCGTCGTGAGGTTGGTGACGCGGCACGACTTGTACTCGCGCGTCACGCCCTGGCACCACTCCAGCAGGTCTTGTACCTGCCACACTCACATACGTCACGCCACGGTTTATTTCCTGTTCCAGGACATAGTATAAAGAACGTGCACGATGTCGACTATGTCATCTAGCGTTGCATTTTCTAAACTTATAAGTAAACTATACTTGACAATGACACTTCTCAAATAGTTCCTGCACGTTCCCTATACTCGTGTGCCTACTTTTATCTTAATCTATTCAGCCGTTGTTAGGTAACAAACAAACAGACAGACAAACTTTACACTTATGACAGAGTTACTTTCGCCACGGCAAAGGCGACATATTAAGGCCCTGTGATCAGCAAAAACTCGGTCACTCTCGGAATGTATAGAAAACAAAGAGAAGCGCGACGTGTGTCGTCGCGCTTGCCATTTACTGCCAAATATGAAGCATTTTATCGATTTTCTCAAAACTAAATTGAGCTATTAAAAATCTAAAACAACAATGTTTTGCATTAAGATTCGATTCATTATTTGGTATAAATTTTACCGGCTTAAGTAGGCTAGTAATACAGGATTTTTTTTCTAAGGTCAAAGTTAGAGATAACTTTGACGATCATTTCTATCGATGATTTTATTTTTAAACATGTTTCGGAAACAACGGTGTTCTTTGAAATATAGTTAAAATTAACATATATTTTTTCTGCAGCTTGAAACTAAACAGATTTGGCTAAAATTACGTTAGCAAACCAGCAATTTTTCAACTTTTGCTGATCACAGCGCCTTAAATGCTATTAATGACATCTCAGACAAATTCGGAACAGCGGCGCGTGCAGCGGAGCGTTCCGGCGTGTATTACAACAAAATACGAGTTGTACACGCTCGGTAATACGACGAACACTGATTCCGCCGCTTAAGGACGCGTTTACAG
Source organism: Melanchra persicariae (assembly GCA_947386135.1). Classification (NCBI taxonomy): domain Eukaryota; kingdom Metazoa; phylum Arthropoda; class Insecta; order Lepidoptera; family Noctuidae; genus Melanchra; species Melanchra persicariae. Next base: position 13,519,545 of record OX376668.1, read on the forward strand.
ATGGGTAGTCAAATCATTACTTTTTTACACAAAAGTATGTTTATTAAATAAAATGCTTTGCATTCTTAAAATGTTTTTCCCATTATAAATGAACTGAAGTAAAAAAAATCACTTCGGTACATTTATTGAGAAACTGTACCTATCTAAAATTATATTTATAGTTCACAATCGTACCATGCACATCTATCAACAATTCATGGGAAAAACATTTTAAGAATGCAAAGCATTTTATTTAATAAACATACTTTTGTGTAAAAAAGTAAAGATTTGACTACCCATCTGTAAACGCGTCCTTAACTACATGCTAAAAACGGAGCTACGAAGCCACCAAGAGAGAAGTCCCTGCGTCCAGTAGAGGAGCGCGCACGCTCACAACACCGGGCCGCCGCACGCGCCGCCGTTCACAACGAGCGGCCTCAGGGCCCTTTTCCTGTCATGCGTATTTTCGCCCGCGCGCGGATCTGGTCCGCATGCTGGTGATGGCACGTTCCTGGCCATACGCAGGACAAAGATTCCGTTACCCGCTGCAGTGTCGTGCGTGTCACCAGTGACTAAACTTGTGCGTACTATGACTATGCGTGCGACCCGCGTCACAATAAAAACAACACTGAAGACAGGAGAACGCCGCCCGCATCCGGTTACACGCACGCGGTCGGCAATCTGCGTTTCGCGCGCGTTCTGCCCGCATAGTAGGAAAAACATGTATCAAATTATAGGATGCGGGCAGCCCGCACGCGGACCATTTCCGCGCGCGGGTGAAAATACGCATGACAGAAAAAGGACCCTCAGTCAGGTTGCCAAGTCTTAACCACTATGTAGAGGTTCGCTTCCAGACTAACCAAATACAGCTAGCTTTATATCTGACCTAGAAAACCCAATAACTGGGTAACACAATACCATTTGCCGCTTGCTTAAATAATAACTCACCGGAGTCTTATCCTTATCAAACTTGCCGGGGAACAGTTTCTCCATGTCAGCGGCGGTGGGCGTCTTGTCACTGTCTTCATCCTTTTCGTTCTCATTGCGGTCCAAGTTGATGTTGTTCAGGTTGGTCTTCAGCTCCAATGGCTGTAAACGTTACGTTATTTCACGGTTATATTCCTCAAAGGGTTATGCAGAGGTGTGCAAAGCAAACTAGCTTGCTTGCAGACAAAGGTAATATAGTATGGGGAATTAAAACATTTGTATACGACATTAAAGCACGCAACATTACTTGTTTAAAATAGTTTTGATTGACCTTTTCCATTGAAAAAAATCCTTGGCAATTTTATGTGCAATAAAATTTGAACTTTTATCTCGTCTGACATTGAGTCTCTAATCCCAAAACATGATAATAACATCTAAACTCAAAAATATTTTTTACTCACCTTCAAATTCCTCATAGCCACCATCTTAGGTTTCAAAACGACCCCTTTCAGCTCCCCTTTACTCTCAACCCCAACATTATTCTGTTTCGGAGTAGAAAAAAACTTGGGCTCCGGCTTCATGGCCATCTTCGTCAAGTTGCTCAACATTTCCGGCCGAGACTTGTTCGTGGGCTCGAAGATATCATTGTCGTTGTGCGGGTCGGTCGGTACAGGGGTGGTGGGCTCCGGGGGCGAGGGGGAGCGCGCGGGCGAGGGGGGGGAGGGGGGGGAGAGCGGCGCGGTGGGGGTGCGCGAGTTGTCGAAGTTCAAGCTCTGGACGCTGTTGGGGGTGGCTGCGATGTCGCTGTTCGTGAGGCTTTGAGTCATCTCTTCCATTTGTTGGCGGAGGTCTAGCATCTGGAGAATGGAAGTTAATTTAGTAGTTTGTTATTGTTCCACTATCAAATATGGTTTGGTCAGGTTATAAAGAGTATCACCAGTGATCTCGATTGTCGTTTAAACACTCCATTATGTCCCCTGTTTTCACTTACACTAGGTAACATCTAAATTAATGCAGTTAAGAGCGTGTACGCCGTATGTCATTTCATACAAACTTTCAAGTCCTTATTCTACAACCGATTTTAACAAAACTTGGTATGCATACGCTAGATATGCAGGTCTAAATAATTATCAGAAAACATTTTTGAAAAAGATTTCAGAAGGAGAGAGAGAGCGATTTTAAGTTTGCTATAGAAAGTGAAAAATCACTATATCCTTCCCCCTGAACTCTTTTTCGATTTTTTTTCTGATAACTATTTAGACCCAGATATCTAGCGTACGCATACCAAGTTTTATTAAAATCGGCTCATTAATTTCGAAAAATAAGGATTTGAAAGTTTGTATGAAAAGCCGTACCGCGTAAACGCTCTTAAGCACTGTTAAGTTTTCAACGCCCGTTTTAGCGCCGGTAGTAAAACAATTAACAGTACAATTTTATTCTGGCCACCCAAGTCCTGATGATGGACCATTGTACGTGACCCCGAAGAAGTGGGGTATATTTACCTGTCTAGTAGAATTATCAGACAACGTATAGTCATCCTCGTCCAAGTCTTCTAGCACGGCGATGTCTGAGTTGTTGTTCACCGACAGCAGAGACGCTAGCGACTGCATGTCGTCGTCACTGGAATATTACAAATGAAAATTAAATTATTGTTCAGAATAGGGTGTTCTAATAAGTAGAAATATAATTCTACTAGCACTTCGCCCGCGACTTCGTCCGCGTGGATTTAGTAGGTACTCCACAAACTTCAACGCCCTCTGTACCCCCTTATAAAGGCTAGCTTTGGAAACGTGACGCTTTCGATAGCATCTGTCAATCCTATACAATATGGTGTTTCAACTTCATCGGACCAAGCATTGATACGATTCTCCCCTGTTCGCTCAAGCCGCGACATTTTTCTTACTCCGAGCATGTTTATTACCGTCGTAACTTTTGAACGAAAGGTCGGATTTGAATAATTTAAAGTGTAATTTACACGGACATAATCAACCTTAATTATCAAACCATTTAAATGGATAAGGATTAATATCATGATACTAAAATCACCATTTTTTATTTCACCATAGGATTTGCTTGAATAATTTAAACAAAAAGCGGTCATGGTGACTTATCCATAATAGTTAGACATATGGTTTCGCGGACTTTTTTGTAGATATTAATGACATCTACAAAACTGTAGTACATCACTTTGCTCTATTGTCAATAGTAGATTCCGCAGCGTACGCGATATAAGGATTTCTTCTCACACCTGGGGTTACATTATCGAAATTTTCATACGGATCCCTAACTTTTTGAAAATATTCTATAGCCTATGTCCATTATCGAAAATGTAGGATTCTAATGGTGAAACAATTTTTCAAATCGGTCCAGTAGTTTCGGAGCCTATTCATTTCAAACAAACAAACAAACAAACAAACAAACAAATCTTTCCTCTTTATAATATTAGTGTAGACTAGTGTAGATTTAGTCCGTCAGTTAGATTATCAAAAATATTGGACACGGATTTTTTGCAATTTCAAATCGCTAAAAAATGATAAAGATCAAAAAAAGAAAATGCATCAAAGTTCAAGCTTCGCTAGTAAAAATTGTACTATCGTAGTGACGTCACGCGAGTTTTCAACACACTTTATCTTCGTAATTTTTTTGTTTACGTGAAAAAAGAAAAAATACGTATTCAATATTTTTTTAGAAATCTATCTGACGGACTAATTAGATTTTTTCAGTACAATACCCTACTTAGAGCGGATTTCACCAATGAAACTGAACGCGATCAGTACATCTAAACTGCGTTCAAGAGCTGTCAGTGTCAATATTCCATAGAAAAATAGTGACACTGACAGCTCATAAACGTGGTTTATACGATGATCGCGTAGTTTGGCTTGGTGAAAATGGCCCTTAGGATCAATCAAACGAGCTCAGCATAATGATGAGTGCAATGACCCCTTAAGTATTGCGTTTATTCTGTTCGTAGAAGTCATGATTGTCTGTAAGTTTGAGATACCTAACTACTTTCTTACTGACAAATGCTTGCTTTTTTTTGTGAATGTTTGAGGTGGGCTATTGAGGAAAGCCTCAATAGCCCACCTCAAACACTAAACTGCATGGTTCTCATATGATTTGACCAGTACGGATATGGACGTTAAAAGAGACTTTGACCTCTGAGTATATTTCGGTGTCTCTACTCAGAGTAGTCAGCTCGGAAACACTGACCTCATCTAGTTTTAACTAACGAAAAAAATATACCTATGTGTCAAAGTGTTATTTTAATTTATTCACAAAATATAATTATGGTTAATGAGTTCGACCCCAAGACCAACCAGTTTTAATTAGCAGTCGATACCATTGGACTTCCACTCCACTAATTGAATTACTCATCAAACAATGATATTTTGGAGGTAGCGGTACAGAGAGTAAACTCCCGCATACTTCCGTTGAAAAGGGAGGATCCTCCGACCGGACGGTTGTTGTGTCCGGTGAGCGACTGCCCGACAGTGGATATTCGGGCTGTTGTACATGTTCTAATCGCACGGTAAACTCTGATAATACGATTTAGGATTTTGTCCAGTTAGTTCGCAGCTGTCGACATAGATGGCGTTGCGAGTCTCATTTGTTGTGATGTTGATTCTACTGCGCTGATTTTTTGTGGCAGCATCAATGCCGCTACAATAACTTACGTGGCCTGTCCCTCTCTCAGCAGCACAGTATGAAGAGTCAGTTGTATGGAGGCAGCAAGTATCTTCTGGGTGACAGGATCCAGGGTGAGCACCAAGCTGCGTTGTGAGGGCTCCAGGCTGGCGTACTTGCGCATGTTGATGGAGCACACTGCTAGGCGGCGACGCTTGCCGGTTACTGAAACCTGGAAGACAAGATTGTGAGAGTTATGTTAAGTTATTTTTGAGATAGGAATGCAATTTAAAATTTTCATATTAAGGTTACACTCTTCGATATTTTGTCCATACAAATTTCGGGGGGGGGTATTACTCCACTGCTTGGCATTATACATTCAAAGTTAAGCATGATATCGTTTTATCTCACTATTAATTTTGTCTGTACGGAAACAGAATAGTGAAATGAAAAGCCCTTAAAAAGTTATAAGCCAACAAAGATTCGTTTTTTTTTGCCAATTTTAACGCAACTTTGGGTTTAAATAAGTAATAAAAGAAGTGTAAAATCGCAAAAACAAAGTCGGCACCGACAAACCTCAATTGTAGAAGAGTTCAATAAACTTTACTTGTAATGGATTTATGCAGTGGTTTTTTCATAAAACTCAACCTTCCAATATACTTTTCGTGCATTGTCTAACGTTGTTTTCGTTCGGAACGGTGTTTTGAGCGTGGAAACTAGACATTGTGCGTTTAGACTAGCATCTAAATGCTCATCACTGATACTGTCTTTGTCGGGCACGATGCCTGGTGAGACAGCGTGCTTTGTGGCCACGCTTACCAGCGAGTTCGAGCCCGCGACTAGTTCAACCTTAATAGTCTATGTCGCTTAAACAACGTGTCCCTTTTGATATCCTACAACTTTAAGGTTACATTCTATGAATAGAAATGTATACAGGTTAAATTTATTAAATGTGGATGGCCAAATCCGAAAATATGCGGAACAGCGATGCTGGCGATTTTGACGAAAACTACATCATTGATTTTTTTTCTAAACAGGAATCTAACCCGTTGATTTCGTTAAAAATAAACACACTGTTTTATTTATTACACTATCCTAAAATGTCGCTTGATACAATTCTGGGAAGTGATTCTCACATCCTCGAGCACGAAGGTCCAGTCCTTATCTTCCAGCTCGTTGGTGCGCGAGTCCTTGAACAGCGTCACGGCCACCGTGCGGTTCTCGGGCACCGTGTAGATTACTGACCCTCTGCAAACAATTCATTAATCATTTTTATAACAACATTTTTTGTTTTAAATACTTATCTAACTATACTTACAGTTCTTGTCAAATAACTTTGCCCCTCTGAAGTTGTGTCGAGTGGTTGCGTAGTAGTCAAAATTACGAACACACTGCAACTGTGCATGCGCAAGAGACATGGGGGCGTGGCGCGATTTTATGTCTCAGTCTTACGTTTACGTTCGATGCATGCTTGCGTCCCGCTTGCTCCCGTGTACGTGACTGAACCTGCGCGATCTTTGCAAATGGCTAACTCCAGAGGGGCAAAGTTATTTGACTAGAACTGTATACCTATTATTATTTGCACTTAAAATATAAATTCCTAAACTAATTATTCTGAATCAAATATGGTAATCATTTTAGTATTTTCTATTATTTAATTGCTTGTTGGTCCAAATAACAAAAAAAAACTATCTTGATTCTTCATTGAACAGAACCCAGTTTCAGACGCGGTCAGTCGTTTTGTTGAACGATGCAAATCCAACAGAGCATTATTATTATGGCAACAATTTAAATGTTAGTGAAAACAGAATATGGATTGCTTATGACTTACTTGAGCGGGTCTTTCAACGAGGGCTCCCATTCCAGCGGGTCTGTGATCACTCTCCGCGACCGTCTGGTCCACACCACACTTAATTTATTGGGTTTCCTGAAAGCAAACACCAAATATACTGGTTAATTGACTGTCCAGTTTATGCAACTTTCGAATAAGTACTAATTCCACGCCTTTTGCGAGCCCTTGGGTTCACACAAATTTCAGGAAACCTGTAGGGAAACACTGTTGTTCCGTATGGTGTCGGACGTAAAAGAATAGCACCATCCCATCACTTCCCGTGGTGGGTGTCGTAAGAGGCGACTAAGGGACTCATCAGAGAATACTCTACAGCTACACTGCGATCGCCAACCCGACTGCGAAGCGTGGCGGTTATGGCACTGTTGGACATAGGCCTCCCCCAAATGCCCCCCATTTGGGGGAGGCCTATGTCCAACAGTGGACGTCTTTCGGCCGATATGATGATGATGATGATGTAGGGAAACCTCTTAGATAAAACAAAAACAGACCGCGTTCCGTTTTCCAGCCTCGTCGACGAGGCTCATCGCGACGCCCTCGTCAAACTCCTCCCTGACTTTTGCCTAACGAGCCAGCCCGCGTCGCTGAGCCATTAGTTTTAAATCCCCTAATTAATAATAATATGACCCAGCCTGGTCCTTGCTGCCCCCCGAAATGACGCCGCTAAGCCGAGGTCCGTACCCCACAGGGGGTGCCCTTAGCGAGTGGTCATTAGAATTTATAAGCTTTTAGCCCTGGCTGCGGGGCTTAAATTCATTTGAGGTTAAGCAGTTGATAGCCCTAGCGTGCTAGATCTGCGAGAGGCCACGTCAAAAAACAAAGCGCCCTTGAGCTCGCGAAAGGGCTATACAGCAGTTAAAAATTCAATAAAGATTCAGTATAAGTGGTGAGGATTGATACGACAGAGTTATTAAAGGCTTGTTGACCCCAGTGGAGAGGCCTAGACGTTCGACAACTCAGTTTATAATCAAACTCGACCAAGTTCGACATCTATACTTGACATAATAAAGATACCTACATAACCAGCAAGAGTTTAAAATAAACATGGCACGAGTAATGAAATACATTGGAGAAGTTTTCATGACAATAAAGAACAAAACTCTCCCGTGACCAACAAAAGAACACCCACAAACAGACAATCGAACGACTCCTCTTATACCTTTTGCTGTAATAATAAAAATAAAATAAAATAAAAATTTATTAATTAAATATATTTTTATTTTATTTTATTTTATTTATACATACAAGAAATAAAAGGGAATCGTTTGTCCTGGCAAGTTCATGTGATGATGATGAGGAGGGATGAAAGATATACGACTTAAAACGTACAAGAAATGAAAGGGGATCGTTTGTCCTGGCAAGTTGATGTGATGAGTAGGGACGAAAGATATTTGACTTAAAGCGTGATCGCGCGCGCGTGAGTGAACAGCTCCTTCTGGGTAAGCTCGCTCCATCGTAGACTTTGTCTCTGTCATATCTGACATTGACTAGAGTCAAGAGCAAACCCATCACTAATAAAAAAAAAAAAAAAAAAAAGTGATGATGAATAAAAATGTTGATGGAAAGTAAAAGAGAGGAAGGCAGAAGAAGAGGATTGTGTGAGAGATCATGTGAAAGAAAGGGGAGAGAATATTAGCATGCCTGTTGGCAGGAGTTAATGGAAGAAGAAAACATTTCGTCCCGACCTCAAGTGACATGGGTCAAGGGCAGGAAGAAGTTGCTGGTAAGTGGAGAGAATGCTGACCGAATCATTGATTCATGAAGCTATACATTTACCATTTGGGCGATGTCTCCAGGTCCACACGATGGTACGAGGCGGTGTACTGGAACTTGGCTGCGCGCTTGTTGACGCGCTGCAGACGTTTCCACACCGACGCCATTTTAACACCTGGAACAACCAACCGGCATTATATGAAAGAAATTGACAAACCTCTATGATGATGTGACATCGTTTCACGACAGGTTTGCTAAGACTGAAAGGATGTCGATGAATTCACAAGCGTATAACAGTTTTCAATAATGTATCTTGTCTAGCCAGTAAGATCTTACGCATCAGAAAACCATTTAGTGTTGTCAGTGTATTCAGTAGCGGTGATCAACTTCTGTCAAGTGACCGGCGTTCTGTTTGCCAACCTATCGTTCGGGTTGTCTTTAGCCCATGGCCCACTGCTGGGCCTTTAGGCATCCCTAAGTTATTTCAGGCTCCTCCTGTGTCAGTTCGAACCAGTCATAAAGATGAGTAATATCCTATAGCTTTTAATTTCCATGGAAATTTTCTAAAAAAAAGCTGCCTGAACAAGAATCATCCGATATAAACCAGGCAGTAACAAAAATAACAAACTTACGGTAGTGATCGCAGAGTCGGGGGCGTCTACTATCTGCGCTCGCGCATTATCGCGGGCCGCTCCTGCGGAAGCAAACATTGATATTAAGCGAATTTACGGACATTTTGATGGGTCGTGTTTTTTTGTGGGCGTCTGGGTCTGTTGTAAATAGTCTGGAAGGGTATGCGGCACTCCTAGTAAGAAGCCATGATTGTCAATATTTAAATTATAAATTCTCTGTGAAGCTCTGGCCACGCTGTGCCAAACGCGTATCACGTTGACTTGAGTATTTGCGCCAGTTTGAACACCTCAATATATGGGCCGAAAAGTTCTGGAGTGGCGACCGCGTACCGGAAGAAGCAGCGTCCCACAAGGTGGACCGATGACCTGGTGAGGGTAATGGGCAGCAGATGCATGCGAGACGAGACGCACAGGACCCGTTGTTGTGGCGACACTAGGGGCCTATGCCCAGCAATGGACGTTTTACGGATGATATGATGATATAAATAAAAATACACTATGACACATTAGGTTGCTTCAGTTTGGCCAGAGCAGAAGAACAGTTGCTTAATACAGATCTTCTGGGTGCGCTCGATTTGTTTTTATTTCTGTAGGTATAGGGTTTTATATGTCGCTTTCAATCAAGCGAGAGAGTACTCGTAAAACGTACTTGTGTTGGTCCCATAGTAAGTTTTTGTGAGTTTTGCGTTTATTCTGTTACACGTTGTTATAATTATAGCTTGACGTTTTTGGATGAGCGATGGAAGATAAACAGAGACTTCTTTACTTCTTCGTTCTTTCGTAACGACACGATCTATAAATTAAAATCCTGTCAGCGGTGAAGTGCTAGCTAAAACCTAAGTTGGCAAGGAGATTGTGAATTCCTTCAAATTAAAAAAAAAAGAAAACACGTTTATTTTGCCACATATCGACGCACAAAAAAACACAAAATGAAAAGACCTGCTGCACTGTCCTGCGATGTCAGGACCGGACATAACTACGAGTCTCTGGTCACACCAGAGACAAAACAGAACACAGCAATAGTTACTGTTTACGGGACAATCAGCCAAACTGAAGCCACTCCGGAAGCTAACACTGATTAGCTACTGTTTATATTAGTAGTTATTCGAGTTTATCTAATCTGTTCTGTCTGGTTGGGTGCAGGGGAACCCAGTGGCCCCGAACTCATATCAGCAAAGTTGTTTATTCATCTAACTAAGTAAAAAAATATTAAAATCTTTGTTAGTTGGTTTGTACGAGATATCTCTGGAAGTCCTAATCTTAACTGATATCTTTATCCCGAAAAAAATGCACGGTACACACAGTTTTTTTTTTTATAATCTTAGGCCTGAATTTTACAGAAAAGGCGTGGTGAAGACGCAGCGAAGACGCGGCGCAGGCGAGGCGTAATGCACGATGCCGCTTCAAAAAGTTTAAATACAAAATGTGGGCAGGCGACACGTCGTGAATAAGGCTGCGGTTCCACTGAGGCGGAGCGGATTCACCAATCACATTGGTGAATCGGATTGGTGAATCGCGGCACAGCTCTCCTCGCTCTGCTCCGCTTCAGTGGAACCGCAGCTTATACGTATTTTACCCGCTTTTACCCGTGACTTCGTACGCGTATATCCCGTTGTTTCCCGTTCCTCATGAATGTGGCTATCATATACAAAAATAATTTTCAAAATTGGTTCAGTAGATCCAGAGATTACCCCCTACAAGCTCACAAACTTTACCTCTTTATAATATTAAGTATACTACATAATATTATTATATAGGTGCTGTATAGACTAGCTGACCCGCGCCACTTCGTCTGCGTCACATTTTTCATTAATGCTTCGCTACTATTGTTCGAAGCGTGATTTTATTTAGCCTAAAGCCATCCACGATGAATAGGCTGTGTTTCCAAAGGCTTACAGCCCTAATCTCTTCAAAGTTAGAGTGAACAGGCTCCTTCTGGGTAAGCTCGCTCCATCGTAGACTTTATCTCTGTCATATCTGACATTGACTAGAGTCAGGCCTCCGTCACTCCATGTACTTGCGCGCTATAAGTGCCTACCGCCCAGCCGAGCGGTCTCGGTCCGCCGGCGGATCAAATTCAGTGCGGTTTTCGCAAGCGAAGCGCGCGCACGCCGTTCAATTTTAATAGTGCTGTTCGTTCGTACGCGTATTATGATGCCGTGTGGTGCCTTATGTGCTGTAGATGGGTGTAAATCAAGCATACATACATACCTACAAACCATACAAGTCAAACTTCTCAGTTTGGCCTGTATGTCTGATCACCTCCTTTTTTTTAAGTTGGTTAAATATTTTATAAATGATAAAATTTTTAACTGCCACATAAAAGTCAGAACATATTCACAGTTCTCAATAACATAGATAAAAAGTTATGTTAATTTAATTTTATCGAAGAGGCAGCCCTGCGATTACTGTGGAATCGCGCGGTGCGAAGCAATCACTGCTGTACGCTTGAGCCTTTAGGCGCATTTTAGCATACAGTGGTTGTTGACGCGAGGGAGTAGGCAATTATCGTAATAGGTATTGGAAATTTTCTACTGAGTGAAGTATCTGTTACGTAGTAACTATTCAGTAATCTGTGCTAGAGTCAAGAGCAAACCCATAACTATTAAAAAAAAAACAAAAGGCTATCCAACACTACGAGAATGTTTCAATTCGAACCAGCAGTTCCTGAGATTAACGTGTTCAACCAAACAAAAAAACTCTTCAGCGTTATAATATTAGTTTAGATATTCTATACCTGCTAATAACTTTGTCTGTCTGTCTGTCTGTTTGTTTGTTACCTATTCACGTTTTAACGTCTGAACGAATTTGGATGAAACTTGGTTTACGGTTAGATTTGTCTTAGAATAGGACATAGGATACGTTTTATTCAGAGAGTATGTTCTCTTGGGATAATTATTGACTTTCGCGTGGGCGAAGCTGATGGTGGGTAGTTAGAGTTTCTAATTTGTAATAGATTCGGCGAATCGTTGGCTTACTAAGTACAATCTCGCCTTGAAATTAGCTACAATGTCTAGGTGTTAGAAGTTTGTTTATTTGTACAGCCTAAACCGAATATGTTTAGACTGGGCTGAATTGGGCTAGAAATATTCGGCCTTCAGGCACAGATTAATTCAGGGTGTAGGCACGGTTGCGGAATTTGTTCGAAAGAGTCACCGCGGCCCTGGAACGAAAAGGGCATTTGGAAGAACACGGATGGGTTTTAGTCAATAAGAATCTGACACTCCCTTCCGCTCCACCCAGAGCGGCAGAATTAATTTGAACTGCCACTCGTCCTTTGAAAGGTTCATTTGAAAACCAGCGTCAGACAACATCAGTCGGTCTGACATATCGCTGAAATGGACCTTTTTAGTGCAGCCGTGAGACACACACTAGTTTTTGTAATACTATTTTTTATTTTATTCTGTGTAGCTACCATACGTGTTTATTTATTTAACAGTTCTTGTACTTACACACATTTAACAAAAAGAGACAGAAAATAGGCACAAAAGTGATGCTTATTTCAAAAGAAATCTACCGTCAAGAAGTACCGTGTTAATGGGTTGTGGAGGTCTGGTAGGCAGCCGCTCCACGTAAAATACTGGTATTCAGCTGAATCCCGGTTTGACTGGGAGCCGACCCCAATTTAGTTGGGAAAAGGCTAGGCAGAGATCATGTTTTAAAGCAATTTAAATAGGTATTGAAGCAGATGGCGTTATGTAATCTCTGAGAGCTAGAAAACGGCGTGAGTATGTGTATGATGTTTAAAATCAACAAAAGATGATTTAAACATAAGTATTTTAAAAATAGGTGCATAGGCATAATCTTGAAGATGTAATGTTGTACTCAATCAGTTTCCGTTTCTCGGTTAAAAGATCTTTAAACGTTAAGTACAGGCTAAGTATAGCCTTTAATTATATACGATGCAGTAACAGATGGCTCCGAGAATAAATCAGTTCGATAGGCAGCTGTTATAGCTGCATGCGGGCAACAAGCTTTATTTTTTTTAGGGTTCTTTACCCAAAGGGTAAAAACGGGACCCTGTTACTATGACTCCGCTGACCGTCTGTCTATCTGTCATCAGGCTGTATCTCATGAACCGTGATAGTAAGACAGTTAAAATTTTCACAGATGAGGGGCTACCCATATAACGTGATCTTTTTGCCATTTTTTCTAGATTTCGCACTTGGCCGGTTGTCATTCATTCTTAGTTCGGGTTCGGGACTAATCGCAAGTCTGTGAAAAAGACGGATTAAAAAAAGATTTCATGTAGCGGAGATGAGAATGTTTAGTCAGATGGATATGTGGTGAAACGAGAATAGATAAAGTGAGAAATGAGTACATAAGAGGTAGTTTAACAGTGGCGCCAGTGACGGAAAAGTTGAAAGGAAACCGCTTGTCTTGGTCATGTGAAGAGGAGGGATGAAACGCATGTAACTAAAAGATAAATGTAGATGGAGGCCAAAGAAAAGATGGATGGATTGCGTGAGGAGCGATATGACATAAAAAGGGAGTTAGTGATAGCGTGACGGCTGACAGGTCAGAATGGAAGAAAAAAAAGTGTTGCGCCGATCCCGAGAAACATGGAATAAGGGCAGGAAGATGATGATGAATTATGCAGGATGCCTGTACACTACGCCGCGATAAAAATACTAGCGTTGGGAATAGCCGAGTATTCGTAAAGCTGAAATTACAGATGGCTATGTCACAGTCAATTAGCTTAATCAGCCGTTTATATATAATTCAGGATTGAGCTTAGTAGGTAGTTCATTTTATCACAGCTTCATTAAAACTATAAATAGCGATCGGAAACCGCAACACAAGGTTTCTGTAAGGACAAACATAATTTGTCCTTTTGTCTGTAAAGTTCAAGTTATCATGTATCAATTTTAAGTCATTATTTTTCCGAAATACGTATGATCTTTAACACCTATAAAGCTGAAGAGTTTGTTTGTTTGGTTGAACACACTAATCTCAGAAACTGCTGTTTCGAATTTAAAAAATATGTTAGTGTTGGATAGCCCAGTTATCGAGGAAGGCTATATAACATCACGATCAAACCAATAGGAGCAGAGCATTAAAAAAAATTTAAACTCCACCACCGCAGCTTCGGCTTCGCCGGCCAGCCTCAGCTGCAGCGGCGGGCGTTAAACCACCTGCTCCTCAGTTCGCGGCCCGCTTTGCTCCTCCGCGCCTACGCGGGCTTAAATTACACTTTAGGGGTAGGGCAGACAAGACAACGTGGAGTCGGTTTTGCAGCGATTCGTTTCTGTCACTAACTTTTGTAACACACTACATATTGACTTTTTAAGACAATATTTTCATTTTAATTTAAGGTTCTATTTTATAAATGCGTAAATTTTATGGTATCAATATGTACCTATTTTAAACGATAGACCGAATGATTTTCGATTTAATAAAACGTTATATCCAATAAAGTTATACGCAATAAGTTTTAGAGTAAATAAATGTTATTAAAGAAATTATATCAACAGTTGGTAAATTCATGTGAACGTTATTGAAATGAAAATATACCAAATAACTTTATAAATGATGTGACGCACCCCATTCCTAAACCACTGCAACTCCTGAAAGCCAGAATCAACAGTGGCGACCACCAGAAAAACGCCGAGTCAATGAAGCTCGACGAGTCCCGGAGAAACGATTCAACTGTCTTGCATTTTTTTTCCTACTCCTCCGCTGTTATTTTCTGATTAATTTCGTTGGCGCCAGTCTTGTCAAGGGGTACCGTATTACTCAGTGGTTTGTGGAGGTTAGATAGCATTCACTGAATATAAAATACAAGCCGACTGCCGACCCCAACATCGTAGTTGGGGAAAGGCTAAGCAAACTGATCACGGAACACAACCAAACGCTCATTCTCCCTACTGATATTATAAATGCGAAAGTAACTATGTCTGTCTGTCTGTTACGCTTTAACGCTAAAACGGCTGAACGGATCGTCATGAAATTTGGCAGATATATAGCCTAGGATATGGAGAAGGAGGTCTGTAAGGCTTTTTACGCGATTACAGACATCCACGCGGGCGGAGCCGCAGGCAAAAGCTCACATAAATATTTGTTAATTTTCCTTTTACACTCGGATTGTTGCAGAAACCGTTACTTTATCTACAAAAGTACCTCTTTGTGATGATAATGACTGTTGACCGACCGTAACCTTTGCGAGGCAAACAGTTCGCTCGCAGTTCGTGAATGACGTCACGAGATGCATGCGGGCTCAAGTAAATAGGAGGACGCTCCCTCTTTGCTTAGACAAGTTTTTTGAAGAGCTGTAACGTTTGGGATTTTTGAATAAATAATTTATTTTTGTGACGCAATTGGATGAAATCTTTGTTCTACCAAGTAGTCATCTTATCGCGATTTTTACCAAAGCGAAAGGAATCCACCATAAAAATTATAATAATGGTTCGATTGACCTCGATCGATTGTTGTGGTAAAAAATGTGGTGCAGTTGATGGCATTTCAACAGTTCGCTCGAGAATAAAGAGATGCATACGGGTATGCGGGGTCACGCAAATATGGAGGACGTTTCCCTCTTTGCTTTGACGAGTTTTTGAAAGTAATGTTTAAAAAATTCCAAATGGTGTAGCATTTGGATGTTACGAATTTTTTTTGAGTAAATAGGTACATTGTATATGGTGCAGAGACTTGGTCTTTGACTAACATCCAAAAGTCCAAACTCAAGGTTTGCGAACGTGCTATGGAGCGCAGCATACTAGGTGTTAAATTAACAGCCCACGTTCGAAACACTACACTGCGCTCCAAAACGCAAATCGTTGATGTGACTCGAAAGGCTACCCAATTTAAATGGGATTGGACAGGAAAATACGTACCTAAATAAGCGTATGACGCAGTTGTGTTTGAATTAAAGTATAATATGTAAATAATCGAATCTAGTATCATCACGATTGACGTCTTTTCCAAAAAGGTTCAATTTAAGCATCTGCTGAGGTGGGTTATTAAACCCAACTCCTGAACGGCAGAATCAAAAGTGGCATCTACCAGAAAAGCACTGAGGCAATTAAGCTCGACGTCTCCTGGAGAAAAGATTCAACTGTTTTTTTTATTGAGGAATTAGTTTGCTCTTGACCTTGAACACGCCTTATGGAAAGCGATAGACGAGGTCTATGATGGAGCAAGCGTGCCCAGAAGATCCCTGTTCACTCTTGCTTTGAAGGCAGACGGGTTATATGTGGAAGGGAACACAGACTCTGGCAGAGAGTTCCACACTTTGGCTGTGCCCGAAAAGAACACCGGAGGAGCCCGAAAAGAACACCGGAGAAGCCTAAGCGAAGACAGGTTAGGGAGGTACTATGGGTTCCAAATACTTGGAAATTAAATCTTTTAGAAGACTTTCCAGCAGAATTACCCACATGCAACTTGTTCAGATTAGAAAGGAAGGGGATGGAAGATTTTAAGAGCCCGCATCCGGAAGCGAATGAAATTCGCGGGAATTTTTCCGCAATGCAGATTCTTTTGCGCACGGTTGGCTATCGATATCCGCACTTGATTTGATTATTTGACAATTAAACTAGCGATAAGTTCAATGTGATACTGTTGACAAAAAGATGCACCGTCATAATAATTATTATCATTTAACGTCACGCCCCATCCTTCAGATTTATTAACAAGTAGATAAAGAATCCATCACTACTAATTAGTTAACAATATCAATTGATATGACATCAATGCAGACCCGATTAACCCCGCAAAGGATATGAACGATAATTCGTTATATTGAACGTTAATATTACAAATGATATCAATACTTTCAGATGAGCAATACAAAAGAAAAAATCTTAAAGCAAAAACCACCTTAACCTTTACGCAACGAAGTTCAATTTAGCAAAAAGGTTACCGCAAAGTTAATTCAAGGCACAGACAAAAACCAACCTTAACTGTTTGCTTATAGTGTCAATTAGCAAAAACAAAGGTCGGTTTAGTCAAGGTGTTTTAGTAGACCTTAAAAGCTATAACATAAGGTCTATTTTTAGAGATGATTCATAGTGATGACATCATCAAGATCTTTAGATATTTGATGCATGTAGGTGTTGATTCGTTACGGGCATTCCTTCGCATAGTTTTGTTTGACTACAGACTACACGTGGTCATGTGAGCCTGGTACCATTTCATTATAGTTTTGTAGAAATAATTATGTTACATAAGGTAAGAAATTAAGGGCCATTTTCACGAAGCAAAACTAATCGCGATCAGCGTATAAACCACGTTTATGAGCTGTCAGTGTCACTATTTTTCTATGGAATATTGACACTGACAGCTCTTGAACGCAGTTTAGATATACTGTCGCGTTCAGTTTCATTGGTGAAATCTGCTCTAAGAAAATTTTATAGCTTTACTGTGTCTGTGTTTCCTGATAGTTACAATCTGAGGGCTTTTAAATCAAGAGTCAAGAGTGAGCAGGTTACTTCTAGGCAAACGTGCTCCATCGTCGACCACATCGTCGCTTTCCATCAGGTGACCGTTGTACCCAGTGACTTGGGTGGTGGAGCTCAGTCGCTCCATGTGCTGGCGCGCTGGAAGTCGACGCCAGCTCAGTTGGGAAAACGCTGGCAGACGATATACAAGAAAGTGGATAGCCCACCTGCCTACTATGACGTGCGAATGCTATAATTATTCCGTAGTGGAAAAATATACCTCCATAAGTCCATACCCCCCCCACAGGCCCACACCCCCCTTGTACAGCTCCGTCTCCCTGTCACACTGAAATCATGATGGTTTTAAGACTTGTTACCCCAGATGATAAGTAGCCATAAAAGCCAATAGACATCTTCAAATCCAGCCGGAATATTCTGTACATCTGGCCATGAAAACTAAGGTGGAATGAGATACAGAATAGCACAGTAGACATCGTAAATCTGCCAGTGATGCGGATTTTGTTCAATAGCGTTACCGTGGCCCTGGAAAGCAAAGGGCACACGGATGGGTTTTAGTCAGTAAGAGTCTGACACTCCCTTCCGCTCCGCCCAGAGCGGGAGGAGTCATTTGATGATTTCCCATCCATAAAAAAAGGCATCGTAGACGCGTTTTAATCTCAGAGATATCAATACTCATGCATACATGCATGAGTATTGATGGGCATTTGTGCACCCATACTCTTCAAACAGCGACGTCCTAACCTTTCATAATTATTCCCTGCAGTAAAATAAAAACTAAAACTCAACTATGAATGAAAAAGGAAACCACAATAATACGCATACAGCATTCAACGTGCGACCTCTTGCCTTAACTAGAGGGGGAAATGGGTCGCGACCCTATAACCCCTACGATTAGTAGTTGGTAGTATGACGAACGAAACTGTCCCTTATATTGATGATTCGTTATTTTACGAACTACGAGACGTTAGTCATAGATTGCTCGTATTGATGATACGAGTATGACAAAGATTTTTGGGATTGGTCATCATCGTACATCGATTCGCATTAGAGATCTTTTACGAGGGTTTTGTTGACCCAATTAACATTCTGAGAATGCTCCTATCCTGCCCTCTGTGCCTCAAGACATGCAGCTAAAGTGACCCACAGGCACTATTACTTCTTAAAAATGTAATTTGTAATTGGTATTTCAAATACCAGACGCTGAGATATTTTGTAGTTAGTATTTCAAATACTTATGGATTCAAAATACGTTTTTATATAAATACATTTATCAAACTTTTTAATGGGTACGTTCTGCAGAAATTAACGCTCGATAGCTTTCGTAAGCAAAAAGGCTAACCCAACACCTAACTGTATTTTGTAATTAGTATTTTGTATTTTAAATAAAAATATTTAAAATACTGTATTTTATATTTCAAATACACG
This sequence comes from Melanchra persicariae, assembly GCA_947386135.1. Taxonomy (NCBI): domain Eukaryota; kingdom Metazoa; phylum Arthropoda; class Insecta; order Lepidoptera; family Noctuidae; genus Melanchra; species Melanchra persicariae. The sequence continues at coordinate 13,538,090 of OX376668.1, forward strand.
TACTTATATTTTCAATAAGTACATGCGACATAGTATTTTGTATTTTAATTAAAGCAAAGCTTGTATTTTGCCCAGCTCTGACTATCACCAACGATGCCGTGGAAGTGGTAATACTTTGGTCCGGTCAAATCTGGGATACTGCCGTGCCAGTGACCACGAAAAAGAAGAATTGTAAGTAACTCCGGTTTAACAGTTCCTAAAGTAGTTTGTGTCTTCTTAGCTTAGTCAGAACCAGAGAAAAAATATACACAGAGTAACTGTCATACGAGTTTAAAAAATCAGGACCCTATGATGCTACTAATAAAATCGCAATGTTGTTCACAATCGAATGTACCTAATCCAAAACCATTGCTCCATATTTTAAAAAATATTCTGCTCAACAGCGTAAAACACGCAATGAAAATGGCTGCAATGTTTAAATAAAAACATATGCGCCCGATTGCATTCATTTTTGTCTCAATTAGGCTGCAGATCTTTCAGGCTTCATAAGTCGAGCCAGACTGCCTGTAATGTGCCATTTTCCTTAAGGAAAAACATGGAAATTAAATAATTGCATAGCTCTAGCGTTACCTACATACAATCCTTTTATGACTATGACATTCTTGCAGCCTTCCAATCAGGCATGAGTTAAACTCCCCTGCGTATTCTGACCTGCAGCCTCATCATCTAATGTCATTCCCATACATTTTGTCGTGAGCGTCTGACGTGGACGCTAGTGACATTTTAAAATCCAATAAGGTCACCGTATGTCCTCCCCTTTCGGCGTTTTCGCTCGCAATCGCTCTATAAATACCTTTTGTCACTTTTGACTCATCCTTTAGATACGTTTATTAACAATGTTTCCACATGGCGAACCATCGATGCATGCACATTTTCCAAATACAATAGTAATCGGTCACCAACCCTGTCCAGTGGTTCATTACTCGGTACAGTATAATACTAGACTAGCAACCCGTTCTAACTTCACACGAGTACCTTCGCCTGACACAGGTCCAACCGATTCTGGTGAGGACCTGCGTCAGGCGGAAGGTGAGGACGCTGTGGCACCTCTCTACAACAAGCAAGCAAGCAAACAAGCTATTTTTTCCACATGTTCTACAATCATCGATATATTTAACCACTCGGGCCCAACATGTGAAAATTCCCTAATATAAAGTAAATCTTATGTATATGTAAATAAACATTAAATTCGCGATTAATTCGCGACACACCGGTGTGTCGCCGGGGCCGGACAGGTGGCAATTTACACAAAACCATAATGAATTATGCACCTAAACCAACCTCGTGAATTAATCCGTCCATTGGTAAAAATCCGTTAGGTAATTTTTGAGTTTACATACAGACGAGCAGACGATGTACAAGTAGTGATGTGGATTGTGACGACAAAGTCATAACCTATGCTAACTATGCTGGCGTCCGCAGATGAATACCAGTATATGACATGGAATGGTTGCCTACCTGACCTCCACAGCTCAGTCACTGGGTAATATGATAAACCCTGGTAATAATACTGTTTGTCAGCGTTTCAAGCATAATGACTATAGGTGACAGCATTGGCAGCTCAAAAGAGTCAATGAAAAGTTTTTATAAGGTAAAAGTTTTGAATTTGCAACGCTAGATGGCACATTCACGCCGCGCACGTTACCTATCTCCTATATTATCCTATCTGATCAACAAATGCCAGCTTAGTTCAACGGCTTCACGCGCTTCCCAAAGCACAAAGGGGCTTACTGCCTTTGGGAAATACGGAAGAAAACCGCGTGATATTACACCGCTGTGTAGCTTCTACCTTCATTAACGGCATTACGGGCATCAAAGAGGCAAGTTCTAGTGCTAATTAACTTTGTTACCATGTCGTCTTATTAAACTCCGAGTAGAATAAATGGCTTCTGCTACGTTGTACTTACGGATTTGCATATTAAATTCACTGAATTTTGTAGATTTGTTTGAAGTTTTAGACGAATCAATAACAGTAGCTACACGTTACGCAAATCGAAACTATAAAAATACAGAATTAAGAATGAAAAAGAGTTTTTTTCGCCAAGCATGACGCATACCACAAAAAAAAACAAGTAAAACAAAACTTGAACTGAACTTGTTAAAAGCACGGAAACCTATAACAGACGATATTATGGTCCATTGCTTATTCCTGCGGCGAAGTTTTAGAAACCATTGAGCTTCGTTCCAACACTTTATAATGTGTTTCTTATGGTTTCTTACTTCTTCAACGTTCAGAAAGTGCCGTTTTGTCCTAATTCTTAATCTTAACTTCTAAACTTTTCATCAATGTTTTATGTTTTGATTATAAAGAGGAATAATTTGGTTGTTTTTTTAAATGTAATTCAGGGACGTGACGATCTGATTACGAAAATTTACTGAAAGAAAGTTGTATTTATCTGCACAATGAACGTGTCATAGGCATTTTACCCAGGAAAATTGTACAGTCCCTGTAGGGTAAGCCACGGGAGCAATGCCGCAGGACCAAAACCTGTTCAGCTTTAACACTAACAAAGACATGAGATCGAATCGCTCTCTCAGTGACATTCCAACCAGATCACCTTCCATTAACACATCATAATCCAACCCAAGATTGGAGACTCTAATTATGTCAGTGAGATCATCGCCTAACTTGTACTAATCTGATCCAGTCTAGACAATACCGATGCCGTTAATAAAAGAAACTGCCTATTCAAGTCCAGACACCTGTGATTAAGGTCAAAGTAAACGTTAATCTGAATTTGTACGGCCCTAACTTTTAAGGGCAGTGTGAAGTCGAAATTACAAGTAGGGCGCACAATTTATTTTAATTGAGTAATGGAAGCGATGGATGAGGTCTATGATAGAGCGAGCGTGCCCAGAAAATGCCTTAAGGCACTGGTACCCCCACGCGTCGATGAAACAGCAGGCTGCTTGAAAACAAATTGCGCTACACGAGGAGGCTCCTTCATGCATCCCAACATTCCCAACACACAATTTCCAAACAAAGCTGCCGATTACGAAGTATTTACTGACTAGATTTTTTATTACTATAGACGTGCTCCTTGGGTGCACAGAGGCATCACCGAAACACGGAAACAAACCATAGGATCTGCGAATTCTCATTTAGACATCCTCAATTTAACACATTCATTGTACGTACAGCTAAGGAATGGAATTCCCTGTGATTCCTGATAGCATTTTTTTTTGGACGTGGCCACTCGCAGTTCAGCAAGCTAGGGCTGGCTACCACAGGATAGTTCGGTTAAGCAAACCGGACTATCCTGTGGTGACCTCAAATGAATTTAAAGCTTCCCGCCAGTATTTAAGTCCCCCAGCCAGGTGGGGGCAAACTTGGGAGTCTTTATGTCAAGAGTGAATAGGTTACTTCTAGGCAAGCGTGCTCTTCCATCTTCGACCACATCATCGCTTACCATCAGGTGAGATAGTGGTCAAACGCATGCCAATCAACAGTAAAAAAAAATAATCAACTGGGAGGCTTAATCGGATTCTTCTTCTGGAGGGAACTACCTCCAGAAGTTGGATGGAATAAGAACTAATTGCGGAAACCAAACCCCCGTAATAAACTAGAAGAGACTACATTTTTTCCGCGACTTATACCGATTGTGTAGCTGCACAACAGTAAAAAAAATTAAATCGGATGAGTCGTTTCGAAGATTACCTCCTACATACAAACTTTACCTCTTTATAATATTAAAAGTGTAGATTAAGCCAGTCAAATACAGAACACTTTCAGTTACATTATGCTTGATTCACGACTTCAGGAGTTTTACGCAACAATCGATAAGCAAAACCGGATAGGTTTATCTGTTTTTATATAGTATCCATGCATAATCTATTCTAAAGGAACTGGAACAGAAATACCAAGTCTTTACAAACGCATTATTTTAAGCAGTGCACTTCGACGGGCTTTCCTACAAAACGGTTGATTTATTTATCATCCGTAAACCATAAAATGAGTAGAAACCCGTTAAGTACACACCGTTTATCGCAGCGTAAATTATATAAATAAATTCAAGGAGACGAGCCATGGTAGATCATTGAACTTTTCATTCCTGAGAAAACTGTAAATCTCAGCGCAGTTAACTGAACTGCCAACATCAGGGAGTCTAGATTAGGAATTTAGGCAAAGCTGGCTTTTGGCTAGCCGGAAGCTTGCAGCTTTGGTGCACGGATATCGGGAGCTTTGGTTGGTACTCTCCGGTAGCCGGAAATTCCGGTCTGGAATTATGGATGGTCTTAAACTTTGATGCATTTGTTGATGCACAAAGCGTTGGTTTATGAAGCGTATTTTTTGTTGCAACTGAAAAAAGCCACGTCTAGAACCTAAAATATTTTAGTTTGAAAGCGCAACTTGGAGGCGATGATCTGAATCTGACCCGTTTTTATTAGGCCTATACCTACCTACTGTCAGGGTTGGGCACTAAGTATTTTAATTATTTACTTGTTATTAAAATACGTAATTGAAATACAAATACGTGTTTGGTATTTGTATTTAAATTACTTCTTAAAATGTCATTTGTAATTGGTATTTCAAATACTTTATGCCTTCAAAATACATTTGAACATTTAGTAAACTTATTAATGGGAGCGTTCAGCAGAAAACAGTGCTCGATAGCTTTCGTAAGCAAAAAGGCTAACCTGACCTAACACCTGACTGTATTTTGTAATTAGTATTTTAAATAAAAATATTTAACAAATTGTATTTTATATTTCAAATAAGTACACGACTTAAAAGTATTTTGTATTTTAAATACATGCGAGATAGTATTTTGTAATTTGTATTTTCTAATCGATAAACACGGGATTTCGACTATGGACTTCCAACATTAATGATGACCATAATGTAGTAACACTAAATTTGTAACTGACCGCTCCACTGTTACCATCCGGCATAAAACGGTAGCGGAAACCTAAATTAACGGTAAATAAACAATTATTTATAGTTATTAAGGCCAAACAGTGACCCACGGTGTTAATTGACTTTGCTCCAACAATTACTGACTTATGTACCGTGTTACGTGTGAAATGAGTGGTAAAACTTCCTCACTTCCTCTTTGTAAGACATAGATGAATGGAGTGAGCGTTCCCTATTCCGGCTGTGATGCGAATAAGGACAGTAAATTGTGAAGATGCAAAGCATCATCATACATCCAGGGTTGCGAATTTTGTTCGAAAGAGTTACCGCGGCCCTGGAAAGCAAAGGGCACTACGAGAAGCAAGGATGGGTTTTAGTCAGTAAGAGTCTGACACTTCCTTCCGCTCCGCCCGGAGCAGGAGGAGTCTTTTGATGATATCCCATCCAAAAAAAAAAAAAGCATCATCATACATTAACTCGAAGAAAAGGGTGAGAGAGACAGCAATCGGGCGGCGACTTGCAGTCTTTTCTAGAATTATTTTTGGTATTTTAAGGCTATGGGGGGAGAACTATGCCCAGCATTGGGACAATAAAAACGAAGTATGGAAAAAGACATGTTGCACTTGCATAAAGCCCGAATAAATTGGGATAAAGGCAAGAGAATGATGGCGATTGGTCTACGTCACAGGCTTCCAGGGTCACCTTCCTCGCTACGACATTCAGAAAAGAGACAGCCTGTATAGGACGCACACACGCTTTGTCTCTTTCTACAGAGTAGTCAATTTTGTGACGGAAAACCTCAGTCCATTCTTCTATTTCAATGTTCTTGGCCAATTGGAAATACGTCGTGTTTTTTAAGTTTGGGTATTTTAAATTGGATGAGTCAGATTACAACCTCAATGTTAGAGGTGGCAGATGTATAATTTGATTCTTTTACATACTTATTCATCTCTTTTCAAATCATTTTAAATAATTTATTTTACTTGATCAGGATGATCTGTGATACCCCCCCCCCCCCCCAAACTAGATATTTTACCTGTTGTTTGCATGTGAATAGTTGGTAGTTACTTTATCAAGTTCGGTTCGAGTCACAGTTCTATCGTAAATTGTACCATTGCCCGTGTAAGCGGGCACACCATTTTTGCCTGGAGTGTCCTAGCTAACAAGTAGTAAATAATATTTAATGTTAGGATTTCCATGGTGGATATTCACATTTAATTTTGCCTGGGTCACGCCAGCACATCCAGCTACAACAATCTATCAAATTTCTTTAGCAGATATTCAACATTATCTTTTAAATTTTAGGTTCAAAGTTGATTGGAAAAATTTGACAGTTTCAGGGAAGCTTGATGAGCGTTGTCTGTACTATAGTATAAATTCCAGTTCTTAGAAAGTAACAGACAGAATTGTTGCTGAGGAGTTTGTTGCGCCACTTCTTCCCAGCTAAAACACTAGGAAGTGGTGACGGGTGGGCGTTTTGGGGGACTGTCTTTATGTAATTTGAATAAAAAAATGACTTATGACTTTATTCTTTAAACCTTAAAGGTATTTATTTGCTGCAGTTTTGTTCACCATTATAGGAACCCAAACTGGTATTCAGCTTGATTGATTGATTTTTTATAGGAACTAGCTACGAACGAGCTGACAAAATTCATCGCACTTGCATAGATTAAGATAACAATGGTTTTGTAATGTCTCTGGCACCGCTATGAATGCATAGATAATAATTCTTTAGATGAAGCCTCATTTAGAATTGCTATACAATATCATTGTAATTACTGGTGGAAGTTAATAAACTTAATGTACACTTTTATATTATTCACTAGCACTCCCGCTCTCGTCATATTTCAGCCAGTTTACACTAAACCTTAACCACTAAAGCACTGACATGTGAAAATTCCAAAATAAATAATATCTTGCGTAATAGTAATAATAAATATTAAAATCGCGAAAATCTCGCGGCACACCGGTGTACCAGCAGCGCTGAATTGGTAAATCCATTGCTTAGTTTTCAAGTATATCACATACAGACAGCCAAACGCGATGGGGGGGACTTTGTTTTATAATTATAATATTTAGTGATAGGTTTTTTAGTTTGAACGCCCATTTCTGAAATCACTAGTCAGATTTGAAGAATTCTTTTACATTTGTTAGCCCAATTCTTAAGGAAGACTACTCAACATCACACTTGTCTTCTTCTTCCCCACACACCCTAGTGTCAGAGTTTCTAAACCGCCTCAAAGGCCTCTGACATGGTCAACATCACACTACAATCAGCAAGTGAAACAGAAGGGCACAGATAGTGTGTAAATAATAACGGCTTCAGATAAAGCCCCATTAAACATACTATTAATAATACAATAACACTGTTTTTATCACTTAAAGTTAATAAACTTAATGTAATAATAATTGCAATGAGGAAAATAATATTTCATATTGTGCATAGTTCAAATATCAGCCTTATTATTACTAAATGATTTTGAAAAATTACTCATTTAATTAAAAAGTATTTCGCAAGGATATTGTTTGCAGATTTGTACACTAATACAGCAATAAAGTTGCGGAAAATATTATTTTCCTTGTTTATTAAACACTAGCAGCATGCCGCAGTTTCACTTGTATAGTTCCTGTTCCCATGGAAATACGTGGATAAAATATAGCCTATGTTACTCCCTGATAATGTAGCTTTCCATTGGTGAAAGAATTTTTGAAATCAGCTCAGTAGTTTTTGAGTTTATTCATTACAAATAATTATAATATTAGTATAGATATAGATATTTAATTTAATAGTTCTAGAATTATATTTTGTTTGACCGAACATTTTAATGAATTGCCAGAAGCCAAAACATCTGACAGCAGTCTTACCAAGGAGATCAGATAGACACTAGCTCTAGCTAGTGAGCTAGTAAATAATAAGTAAGTATTCAGCTAAATAGGTAAGTAATAAGGTGGCCCGTTGACCTGGTGAGGGTAGCAGATGGATGGGAGACACAGAGAACTGGTTGTTGTTTCCCATGGGACAATTTTCGACTTTCATGCAGGCAAAGCAGTTTTCAAAAGCTAGTCATGATATAATATGCCTATATGACCAATCAGTGATTTTAAGAATTTCCCTTTGAAACAAATAAAGACCATTATATCACATGTTTTATAACATAAAATAACACAGGAGAATATGGCATGTCTTCAAGTTTATTTATAAGGATGTATGAATAGTTTATATGTATATGGTCTGCACATGTTTACCCAATGAGTCTAGTCTATGCTTTGTTTACCACAAGGAATTGTTATGTGGGCTATTTTTAGGCTTGTTTATTTTATAGAAAATCATGGTTTTATAATGGCAGGTTGAATCAATTAATTGATGAAAGTAAATGTTTAGATCTATTTAAATGATTTTGTAGGAACTTTGTTACTAGTAAAATTATCATGTGTTGTTTATTTTGTAAAAGTAAAAATAAGTAAGTAAACTTTAGTCAATTTTTATTTTGAGTTTCTTTTACAGTAAATAAGTAATAATTTATTCCTCTCAATACTAAAATATCTGGCTAGGTTTTTAGCAAAACAGGATAATGCAAAAGGAAATAATTTAGGTCTATTTTATAATGATGAGATTTAACTATTTATTATATAGCTGTACTGTTGGCAAAGAATCAATAAAATAATAGGGGTTTTAAATATTCTGTAAAATAATAACACCAAAGACTTGTACTATATTTGTGTAAATAACCAAGACACCATAAACAGTTCAATGAAAATAGATAAAAATACTTACAGATATTTTAGAAACAACCCAACAGGAAGTAAACTTGACTGCCACTACACCATCCAATCAAAGGGAATCCTTCAGGCGTTCCAAATTTAAATAACCACACTATAAACACTACACAAACAAACCCAGCTGTAATTGCGTACTCTAACATCTAAAAATAACTTTCAAAACTCAAAGGTATCATTATTCTCTCAAAATTCACACATTACATCACAAAATAAAGTTCAAAGAACTAATCATGATATCATCCAAACAGATAATTAATAATTAAGTTACGAGACCTAGCCTTGACGAAGTCTCAGCTTTTTATACTCACTGCTAGCAAAGTATCGATGCCCCTAGGCCTTGCACCATAAATGAAAACAGGTCATAACTGTCCACATTGACTAACACTGAACACAATAACAGTTTTTGTAACACAGGATTTCAACCGCACAAGGATGACGAAACCAGATTTTTTGTGAATGATTTTTTTTTCAGGGAAAATTAGATGGAGCAGAAAAATTTTATGTCCATTTTTGACGTTTGTGTAAATTGGTGTTGCGGTGGGGTTGTGGGTGGGCGTGTTATTATTTTGTTACGTTTTGTCAAAACTGTGGTGCCTTGTCTTGTTTGAACAATGTATAGATTATTTTGATTTTTTATATTTATCTTGTTTTTAATTAAAACGCACAATACCTACAGTATTTGAACACTTGAATCAAACCTTTTTATTCTATGTTAATTAGACGTACAAATTCTTGAAAAAGTAATTAGTTTTTAGGTGTGGCAACCATAAAAATACTGTTGGCTAAGTGCGCTCAAAATGGAACAAACTATTGACATTCAGATTAACGCAGGTTGTAGAGAAGTCAATCGGTGGCTATGATGAAGTTTTACAAACAAAAAATTATATTTTGATGTAAAACTATACAAAACACTCCCGTCGTTTAATTTTATTATTAGACATGCATTTTAGTCTTAATCAAAGAAAAAACTTTTGTTCCAACGTAAACAAACAATGCGTGAAAAGTACGCTCTATCTGCCATTTATTTGACATCGACGCTCTTCTCTTTCCGCCATTTTCGTACTTGCTTGGCTTGTCATCGAAAATATTCTAAAGTAAATTGAGTAATTGATCACAAAATACGTGTTTAAAATCACTAAATAACTGTAAGCTGCAAAAATACCAGCAGTGTTTGTAATATGTGGAAGACTTCGACCAATTTCTCTTAAAATAACAATTATCGCATAACCTAAATAATGAATGAAGAAGATATTTTTCCGGTATTATGTCCCAAGAAAACGTATACAAACCAGTTTAAAAAGGTGAAAAAAGAAACATCAGAGTCTAATAATATGGAAAAAACCTTTAGACGAGCAGTAAAGATCCACGATCCTGGTGTACCATTGACTACTAAAGTTGCTGTGGAATATTTGCTAAATGGGAAGCTAAAGACGAGTGTATGTCGTTACTGCCTAAAAGTAACGGTCGGGCTGTCCGAACTGGACCAGATAATGCAGATAGCGGGCACAGGAGTCATGTATAAAGTGTCTATAAGAGAAATGATAGCCTGTTTCTATCCTTTCAAGGTGTGTTGGTGACGGTGACCTAGTTATTTTTTTTAATACATAACTGTGATTCTATTAGATGACAGTGCATAAAATTTTGTCAGTGTAATGTTCTTGAGGCTGAGCTTATTAGCAATTTATATTTTGACTAAGATGTAGATTGCAGGAAATCTTTCCTAACATTAGATTGTATATTATATAAAATAAAAATATGTATACATACATACATACATATCTAATTATTAATATAACTCCTTCTAAAGGTAACATTCAAATGTCACAGGCAATATTGGGCAAAATGGTTTCTCCTATTTTAAATTAAGATTGTAATGATCACAAAATTTTAACAAGATCTTTTATTAGTGGACCTGTCTATATTAATGAATGTCTATCATTAAAAACTTTAAAAAACAATCAATGTTTCAGGCTAGACAAGAAGAAAGCTTCCCAAATAAAATCTGTCAAAGGTGCATCGACCGAGCTATCAATGCATACCTCTTCACGCAGCAGTGTGAACAGGCCGAAAGAGCTCTACACAACTGCTTTGATGACATGAATGAGAAATTCAATAAACTAGACCCTGTTGATAGAAAGAAAAAGAGAGGCAGACAAAAACTAAACCCGAACCCTAACACATTATACACAGAACATCATAAAGTAATGGATTATGCTGAACCATTACGAAACCTCATCAACTTACAAACAGAATCGTTGACCAATGAACCAAAGTGGAACGAATTTGAATGCAAAAAGTGCTGGCAAGTCCTCCCAGACTTAGAATCGTTGCTGAACCATGAACAAGTACATCCTAAATACATGTGGTACCACTGCCGATTGTGTGGCAAATCTTTTGTAAAACTGAACCAGTTGAAGACACACTTCAACCAAGTCCATATACGACGAAAAGGGGTTATCGAAGAAGTAGACAAGACTTTCAAATGCAAAGAATGTGGAAATGTAACAGAGAATTACGTACAACATCTGCAGCATATAGAAAAGCATAAATTTAAGAGTGTAATGAAACATTTGATTGAGAAGAAAACTGACCAACTGTGCTTGGTTTGTCTGAAGAAGAGTAGTGATCTGGTTAAGTTGGAAGAAATGGTGTGCATACATGGAAGTTGTCCAGAATTGGTTGGAAATAAATCATTGTATACGGTGTTAGCATCAACTTTACCTGATGTGAGTATAACTTTTGTTATTAATCTACTTAAATAGTCATAATTGGCTCAGATTGAAATGTGTAAATACAAGATTCCTATAATTCAATTTGTTTGTAAAAATTCTTAGAACTGTGAATGTTGGCCCACACACATTTGATCATAGTTCTAGTAGCAATCTACATTACTACTAATCATCCCACTGTTAGGCAAAGGTCCCTCTCGTTGACATGGACAACCAATGGAGGACCATTGGTTGTACTGGCCCTGCATTAAAAGTGCTGGATGCTACATTACTACTGTGCCAAAAAAAAGAAATCTACAACTTCCCACTGCTGGGAACCCAGGCTTCCTCTCTTGGCTGTAATTCACCACATGGGCACACCCCAGGTTGTGCTTCTTCTTATATAAGTGATATATTTGACACTACTTCAACACCACATTTTCTAGAACCCAACTATTCATTGGATGATGTTACTTTTTAAGTGTTTTTTTTTTGTTGAATATTCCATCTGTAAGAAGTGATTCCTTTTCTAGCAAAAATCATACAAATACCAAGAGTTGCATGTACCTCGTACAGCTGACATAATGACTATAACAAAAAGAAAGAGGAAATACAATGAAACACAGAATATTCCTCTCAAAATCCGAGAAATACAGTTCAAACTGTCCTTACCAAAGATAGTCACAAAAGAGAGATTCAAAACTGATGACTTTTATTATTATGTCTTCTGTGAACCAGAAACAGAGGATTATGTCATCAAAACTATTGAATATAATATTGACACTCAGGATACTACAGGTCCGAGAGTTTTTGAAATAACTAATGAAGAAACTATGGATTGTAATATAGATGATGGAATGTCAACTGGTAATGAAGACATACCAGTTATTGGAAATTCTACCAGGTATAAAATCCCAGGTGATGTTAAGGAACCTATAAATGTAGCTGGAAATTATAATCCAGCATCTGAAATGGTTGTAGAGGAGACTGAACCACTTGATTCATTGAAAAATGTTGTAAACAATAATACAATCCAAAAAGAATTGCTAGAATATGCTAACCTTGGTAACAAAAATGTAAAAAGTGACATAGAATCTGTGGATTTGATTGCAACTGGTAAAACTAATGTTGAAAACAACATCATAAATGTTAAAGATCCAATGGACGTAGTTGGCCTATGTGTTGCAGAAAAAGAATTTAACAAGGTCAGGACTGTACCCATTACTGTTATTGAAACAGATGATCTAACTTCCATTGATGAGAAAAATCCAACAGTATTAAGTGAACAAAATAATGATACAACTCCAAAGTTTATTTTCTCCAACCCTATACCTTTGGAATTAAATCATAACACAAATGGCGGTACAAGCAGCAACCATGAAGCTAATAATAGTAGAAAATTTAAAGAAGTATACAATTCTAAACATCACATAGGACCAATAGAAGTCAAGACTGATCGGACTTGGATCTTTGCTGAGGCATCTGACAATAAAAAACTACTTGAGAATAATCAAGTAACTGACAAAATAACTAATAATATAGCTAAGCCCGAAATACAAGGCGATGATTGTAAATTCTGCTGGTTATTCAAGTATTTACACAAATGTGAATACTGTAAGAAACCTATTGACTCAGGTGTTAAAATTACTGATGAAAACAAACAATATATGGAGAAAAATACTGGACTTGATAGTAAATCTCATGACAATACTGAAAAGCCGGTTGACACTGCAATCGTCTTTGACGAAAATGTTGAAGCACAACCGAAACAAATGAAAATTGAGAAATATGTCAAAGAACGAAATGTAGAGAAGAAATGGCAATGCAATTTTTGCCTAACCAACAATAACAAAGATAGATCAACTTGTCATTGCTGTGAATCCAAGAAATATATAGAACATGGTGACTGCAAAGTCACTTTACAAAATAATAAAACCTTCTTTTACAAAACACATGAAATAGAAAACGAAATGGAGAAAGAAGTTGTTAAATCTATTGAAGAGACAAAACCTTTAGTAATTGATGAAGCCACTATGATGGATACTAAAATTGGGAAGAGTCCAGAAAATTTTGAAATACAAATGTTTCTTAACAGAGAAACAAACTCAACATTTAATATGGATATTGAAGCAGACACATTTAACTATTCTTTAAATACAATCAATGAAGAAATGGATATAGAAGAAGAATCTTTCATTCCTAATACTGTTCAAAAGTTGGATCCAATACCAACATTGGCTGCAAACATTGTACCATATGTTGGAAGCAATATTCAGTTCAATGTTGGTGCCAATGTTATAAAAAATGAAAAAGGAGCAAGAAAGTTTAAAAGGGCTGTTAGAAATATACCGAAAGCTTTTCATAAGTAAAATAGGCTGTAGTTTTTGTAAGTACAGAACTCCTTCGATAATTATTCACCATCACAAAATTGCGTCTAGCGACGGATTGTAGTGTATATAAAAAACCATATTTAATTAAATAACATTTTGATGTAGCATTTTCTAACTTAGCTTTCTTTTGCCATATTTTCTTGATACCTTGGTCCAGCATTACACCTGTGTAAATTTAAAGACATAGCATTATATTGAGTCAATAAAATACAACAAAGGCTTCAACAAATCTAGTTAGACCATTCCAGACTAAGAAAATGGCGGATATTGGTAATTTTCTGATTACCGAGTGTTTCATTAGCGAAAGAGGACTGTATGTATATGTGCACAACTGCACATGTTTAATGAAATTAAAAGTGACGTAGTTTTAGCGTTTAAATACATAAACTAGGTCAGATTAAATTGGTCAGCGAAACTCCCGAGGCGTGAAGGGTATCGATATTTTAAGACATCCAATAACTATATCTGTTCAAAAGTTCAGTTTTGTAACTATTTTTGGTGTAAAATAAATAATTTACATGTATTAAACTAGCTTTTGCCAGCGACTCCGGCCGTGTGGATGTCGGTTATGGAGTAAAAAGTAGTTTAAGTTCTTCTCCATATCCCAGGCTATACAGCGTGTAAGGGACATCGACGCACAAACGAATACCATAGATCCAGGACATGATTCTGGACCCCCCCCCGCGTTGGAATTTTTCGTCGGCTTTTTCCTCATTTTTTCATTTTTTTCAGGCGTTTTTTTTTACTTTAGACTGTTCATAATCGTTATTCTTACCCAACCCAATGTGATTTTTTATAAAAAAATAGTTAAATCACTACTTTCACTAAAAAAAGCAATGTAAATAAAGCTAGAATTAGGCATCTGCTCAGCTGTTTTGTTGCAAAAGGTCAACGCATCCTGGCTAATAGCAAAACACTAACTAACCCATGTGTGTGTAGCGTCTAACATACCGTCTAGAAAAGACATTTTTCATGTGTGGTCTGTAAACCGATCATTAGCGAGATTAATGACTTCTACAATTTGGTTAATGGCATTAAGTGTAGCCTCTTCGTGAAGTTTGCGTTACGATGTCCCTAACACCCTGTATATTTGCCAAATTTCATGACGATCCGTTCTGCCCTTTTAGCGTGAAAGCGTAACAGACAGACATAGTTACTTTCGCATTTAATTTTAATAGGGAAGTAGGGACTCTATCGATAGCTAAAATTATTCGAAACTTACAAAAAGGGCCAACATTCGCCTGATATTAAATACAAAGTGTAACAGAATAAACGCAATACCTCTTAAGGGATCATTGTACTCATAATTATGAGCACCTTTTACTATGGGACCAACACAGAAATCGCTGTGAGATGAGTACATTGACCCTTTAAGAGGTATTGCGTTTATTCTGTTACACATTGTATAACTGAAAAAATAAATAAAGAAATCGACATCCATCACGTTTGTGCAGTTCCGTTAATTAATTTTATTTGAACAATAATTATTATTGTACTCCTATTACTTTTTACTGTAATATGACTAAACTCTGAGATTTTCAACATGTAAGTAGTTTTTTACCAGTGTGATAGTTTACCAAAGGCGTCATACACAGTATTCAGTCATGATCTCATAATTTAAATCTCTTGTTCGATCTTAAAGCTTAGTCATAGGGTTTTATTAAGTTAAATACTTGTAAAGCTTGGAATATTTACCTATATTGGTATAAACGAAATAATAAAATAAAATTCTTAATTGTCGCCAGTTAATACATTGGTTTTGTCTTAAGTAATCTAATTTAAGCATGGTATTCATGTATTGCACAAAAGTTACTGCTACTGATTCCCAAACTAAGCTTGAGCTTGTATTTTGGGAAATAGTCTTCAGCCGCAGGAAGTATCACATGATAAAATACGAGTACATTGGTTTGAATGTTGCTGCAGTAGACTAACAATATTAATAGGATAACTTTCAGTAATTCTTAAATCTAAGGTAATAAAGCCTATTATAATAAAGCTGAAGAATTTATTTGTTTGTTTGTTTGAACACGCTAATCTCTGGAACTCCAAGTCGTATTTGGAAAATTCTTTTTGTATACGATAGCCAAATTCATGAGGAAGGCTATAGGTTATACAGAAACTTGGAAATTCTTCAATAAGGTACCTACTTACCTAGTTTTTTATTTAACAATTTATGCTTTTTTTTCAACCAATTGAGCATAAATTGCTCAAAAATTTGAGAAAGAAAAAACAGTAAAAAATTGTTTAAAATCTCAAAAAGTAACAGACTTGTGAGCATTTTTTAATTTATAATGAACATAGAAAGTATTACTAGCGGGTGACGTCACTCGCAAGTCACGCCTTCCATTACAGACGACGTTTTGCATTACACGGATAGAAGAATAGGTTCAAATTTCTGTGATGTCTCTATGTATTTGCCAATTTTATGAATTTTTAACAATCTTTCAAATAAATGTTCATTCACCAGATTTTTTATAGTACCTAGTCAAATACTCTATTGCATGACCAGTAGTAAACCCACACACGAGACTAGTGACTACACTCGAATTCGTCTATTATTGTCCCTTAAAATTGGTTTGTTCCAAATTCCTCACGCACCCCAATGAATACCCAAGCTTTTTACTTCAATTTTTAACACTAAATCTTTTGTTACAGATGAAATACTTACACAACTTTATCGGGACAAAAATATGCGAAAAGTGCCTTAATCACGCGATCACTTCATACGTATTCATACACCAGTTCAGTTATTCTAGGGAGCGCCTAGATCTGTGTGTCAGTCTCATGTTAGAGAATCTTAGTAAAATTACTCCAACCGCAAATGTGTTTGTCCAAGTGTCCCCACCAAGCATCTTGCCTCCCCAAGAAGAAGCAGACGAATTAGCACTCCTAGATGACAACGATTTTATGGATGAGAGTAAACTAAAAATAGATGTTCTAGAAGACGAGTTTAGAGTGAAATCTGAGAGCGACAGTGAAAGCGAAACGACAGAAGAGATCGATAGCATCGAAAACTCTCCGTCTCCAGCAAAAAGGTTAAGATCAGAAAATTCAACCCCTGAAATGGAGAATTTAGCTAGCAACGCTACTAAGACGTATATGAAGAGGAAACTGGTAAACGGGTTGCAAAGTTCGCGATACTCCGTCGATGTATGCAGCGAGTTCTTAACGTTTAACAAAAGGAAAACAGTCGAAAAGGTCGCCTATAAATTCACTTGCCCTCTCTGTAGTAAACATTTTATATCGGAATATTTCTTAAAAAGACATATTCTGAAACATGTGAACAAGAGAGTTCAATGCAATCTATGTCATACTGTGTTCAAATCTAAGTTTTATTTGTATGAGCATACTAAAATGGTTCATTTATTGAAAGAGAGCTTTTATATGTCGTGTAAGGTGTGCGGTAGGAATTTTACAGACACGGATAAGCTGCAAACTCATGAAGAAAACCATAGAATTAAACCTTGTGAACTCTGCAATAAGGTCTATACTACCCAAGCACATTACGAGAATCACATCCAAAGGCACGCAGTCAAACTGAAGCTTCTAAAGGAGAAACGATTCCAAACGTGCAGTTTCTGCGAGAAAGAATGTTCAAACGACAATGAACTCTCTATCCACGTCAATAAAATACATTTACAAATAAAACCGTACAGTTGCGATATGTGTGATAGACAATTTTACACTGAAAGTAATTTGAAGAACCATAAAAAGGTTCATAGTATGCCTTCGAAGGAAACTTGCGAATTTTGTAGTAAGACTCTCAGGAGTAGGAAACAGTTAGTAATTCATGTTAGGAAACATATAGGGGCCAAGCCTTTCTGCTGCCAAGTTTGTGGGCAGGCATTCTACTCGGCTTTTAAAGCTAGACAACACATGAGAATAGACCACGGTGGTCGATTCTGTTGTAGAATATGCAAATCTATCTTCACAACCAAATATGAGCTTAAAGATCATGTGAGCAGAGATCATATTATCATCTAGCAAAAGTGCAAGCCATTGATTGGCTTGAAAGTTTAAAAGCAGGTTATAAAGTACCTATTTATTGTTGAAGTGTGGATTTTTTCATGAATTTTGCTGAAAAGCTTACTTAATCAAGTTATTTTTTCAATTAATTCAATGTAAGTAAGTAATAGATAAGTACACGAAATGGATTAGAACATTTTTCGCAGTAAGAGCTCATGCATTCTTGATTTAAACCAAATAATAAATATGGATAATAAATAAAGTCAGATTTATGTATAAAATATTTTGACTTTAATCAGATGTTACAGGTAATCTTTACATAATTGATTCCTCATATCTGAATATCCCCAAGTTAATACACATTTTACACTATCTCAGACCAAGAAAAAGACGAATTTTCCAAGCATTGTGTATTTTAAGTTGATATTTACAATCCATCCATCTTCTCAGACCTCCCTCTCCATTTATCGACACCTTCATAACTTCTTCTTTTCCATTTATCGACACTCATAAATTCTTTTCGTATCACAAGTTTCGTTCGACCAGTAGGTATGTGGCCACTTGGACTCTTGTGTCGTTAGCCACATTTAGGTCCTGGAAGGTACAGGAACTTCTACTTTCCTACCCATGCCTAACTCTTTTAGCAACATGTCTGTCGTCTCATGTTCACATGACCAAGCAATTCCCTTTCAACTTTTGTCACTGGCGCTACTTTTGCCATATTGGAACACTTAGACATATTGGATTTAATAAAAATGTTTTAAAACGCGCTTTATCTTCCTTTTCTTGGTTTGATTTCATTAGAATAATAAGCATAATAAGATTTTTATTTGTACATACAATAAATATGCTTGATGGGACTATATACAAGTTTTCTTTGTAGTAGCCTTTTTTACCATAGTAAATTAAGTTATAGTATTTGTTCCGAAAAGACCCTAACATATATCGTCAAAATGTTTGATGTATTGCTCGATTTATTTGATATTAAAATGAGCTATTACAGTATGTGAGCGATTACCAACTTTATGGTAGTGTAAATTAAGTTGATTTTAAAATGACTGACATTCTTGAATGGGTCATATTTTATGGTAGTGCATAAAGAACTTTTTATGTGGTAGTGCATAAAGAACATGTTTGGTGTTTATTTAAAATTGGTTTTTTTTCAAAACTATCTTTTGTCTAAATGTTTGGGACGTAAATTGTGAACATAGTATACTTAAGTTGTATTGTTAAATTAAGTTATTAAATTTTATCTAATATAGAAAGAGGTGTAATTATTTTATATGTTTGTAAAATGTGATCTCCTGGAAAGCTACACTGTTTTCGAATGTTATAAGCTACCTTTTATTTTCTTGGAAAATGCCAGTAAGGTTAGGTGGGGTAAAGAAGTACATAGTTTATTTTTCAAATTCTATATTCAGTTCTTGCTACTAAATATAAATATCTTATTGTAATAAATATCCTTCATATACAGAGAGGCAAAGTGTTCAAAGTGAAAATATCAAATGAATCGCAATATTATGTTAGCAATAATATATGTATAGGTTCAGCAGCTACAATATCGTATTAGATTATATATAAGATATTATGTTAATAAAAGTATGATTATATTTTTACAAACAGTGATTAAGGTTTTTTATTCCGAACGTATCTTTTGAACACCACAGTACCACTCTACTTCGTATGGTCACCACCAATGGAATGGCTACCATCAGGGATTTTAATTTTGATAAATACTTTCTTTGATTAACGCCACCATACCTACTTAAAGCTGTGAAAGCTCATACATCGACCAAACAAAACGTTTGTTCGCTGAAAGTACTAAAAGTTTTAAAACACATTTTCAGCTTAAATAGAAACTTTTGGAGTTAAACAAAGTTATTTGAAAAGTACTAATATAATGCTTTTAAGAAACATGACTGTCAGGACTGAAAGCCTCAAAACAAAATAGGGTCCTGCTGGCTTGATAAAGTTTTGCAGGTCCATTCCTCATTAAATAATAATTATTTTAAAATTAAACTAAGGTAATTTTGAGGTACTAATACACCGCTAAATGGGACCATATAAGATTTGTCTACAGACCTTCAAACAGCGGAGGAAAATAATTTAAGATTTCGCTGTAACAATTAAGTACTATTTTTTGTGACCATCAGAATGACTGACCAAAATTAACAATCAGCTTTAAAATATTACTAAATATAATACCTATTTGATTATTAATCCCCATTTTTTAAATTCATTATCTGTTATTTTTTAGGTACCATATTTAAACAGAGGTATCAAATAGTAGTAAATAGGTACTTATTAGATTTTAGTAATATTTTAAAGCTGATCGGTCATTTTGGCCAGTCATACTGATGGTCACCTATTTTTTTTACTTATACGATCGGAAGGCACTAAATACTACGCACGTTAACATTTAACTTTCAATCGGATTAAACGTAGGGTCCTGCTGGGTATACAGACATGGCATCCAATCCTTGACAATAGGGATCACTGTCCGCGTAGATAGCGTTTTAAATATTTGTTAATTTTATCCAGAGCAGCCAATAGTTACTTGCTGAATATAGTGAGTTGTTAGCATGATCGCTTCTCGTTCAGAATGATTTGATGGGAAGTGAAAATTTCCAGCGGGAAAACCCATTTGTTGTCGCCACTCCATGGACATGGAGAATGGACTGAACGATTCCTGTTCAAATATGAAGTAAATACGGACAGAAAAATAAAAATGTGAGATATAAAGCGATCATGCGGATAGTAGTTCTTATTGCAAGGCAAGCCTTTAGTCTTCCCAATGGTCACGTCTTACGCTCGCTGTGTCATCTTTCGTCACGACGACTCACAGGAAAGATGGTGGCCGCAGTTGCTTTTTCTCTTTCTTCAGAGTGGATTAGCTTTGTGTCGGTAGTGCTCGGTCTATTCTCTAAGCTATGCTCCACTCAAAAACACATCTACCCTCTACTGGCTGGATAAGGCGTCGGCATTATACAAAGCGTCGTCGTGCGCATACGCGAATGTCGCGTCACCCTATGTCGGCGACGCGATCGCCGAATAAAATAATATGATCAATTCTATCGCGTATTCGCGCTATGACAGCAATATTTTTTTTGTTTTTATTGAGGAATGGGCTAGCTCTTGACCTCGATCACGCCGGATGGAAAGCGATGAATGAGGTCTATGATGTGAGCGTGCTCAGAAGATGCCTTGAGGCACTGGTACTCCCACGCGTCGACGAAACACAGCAGGCTGATTGACGCCGTACTCCGGGTGTACGTTACCCCAACAAGAAAGTGTCTCCTAGAGTTATATGAGTAGAACGTATTATTGGTGCCTTATCTGTTGTAAATGTGCCCCCACATAAAAAATGTGTGCCCCCTGTCGTTTTGGAAAAAAACGGAAAAAACGATTCTTGCTGGGGTAACGTTTTTCTAGCAGGAAAATTCTAAACGAATGATCGGAGAGAGAAAAATTGTGCATAGCCAGAGAGCTTATATGTGTGCCAAAATGTGCCCCCAAAAATAAAATCTGTGCCCCTTCAGGTTTTCGAGATATTGCATTTCCTGCTGGAGTAACGTTTTGATGAATCGTATATCTCTAAAACCATTGCATGTGCCCCTGTAGAATAAACATACACGAGTAGCTCTTAATGTGTGCCCCTTTGTGCCCCAATTAGATTTAAGAAAATATTTATAGTTTTCAAGTTATCGCGGTTTTATGAAAACCCGAAAAAACATCGCAGCGCCTAAATGAGACAAGGCATAACTTCGCTGAAAACTGTATTCGGTTCTTCTTGACGCTAATAATAACCATACAAAGTTTTAAAACTGTTCATGCATGCGTTTTTGAATAATCATGCTTAAAGTAAAAACGATGGTGTCATAACTTTGACGGCAAAATACAAGGAACTGGCACAATCCCAGATGTGTAGGTGTAAACCAAAATCTTGTGACTTTAGTCAAAAATATATGGTGAAAATATTGAGCTTCAAATGTTACGCATTAAGTAAATATAAACAAAAAACCAAAATATGTAAACAACGGCTGGTTATCCGACCAAATCTGAATGACTACTAAAAAGCGACGGATTCATACATATCGATGACCTTCTTTACTTTACTCACTAACCGGTTCACACGTGTTGTGCCTGAGTACACTGAAGTAGAAAAGTAATATCTAATAAAATAAAGTTGTTATTGGATTATATTTTAATAGCTGTTTCTATGACCTTACACATGATTAAGTACATTTATAAGAGCCATTTTCAAATAAAATGTACATGTGACTAACATGCTCAAAATCGTGACCAAACTGTTTTGTGACATACCTGTATTTTTATACTAATGTAAGTCACATTTATTGTAAAGCAGAGTTTACATGTAACTATGTCCTACTGCTCAAATTGAGCAGGGTCCGGCAGGGAGCTAAAATGCAGGTTTAATGATCAAATTCAGCATTTATTCGAAACCTCCAAATTATTATTTTAAAAAATTACACTAAAACTCTTTTATATCTATTTTCCGTAAATGTCAGATTTATTTATTAGTGAAACGTTTTGTATGGAGATAACACCGGACGCCGCCGGCATATAATTTGTTAAAATTTTCAGCCGCAGTGTAAACATGTTTTAACTTTACACGTAGATGTGAGTTACGTCATATGAGTGACGAAATGTGACTCATATGTGTAGCATTTTCGTGAGAAACAACCTCAATTAGCCACAATATCAGAATAACTTGTAATATATAGATAAAGACGATACATACATGAATTGTATTAATAGGCTAATGCTATGAAAATAATACTCGCTTCTTTATTTGGAAATGCACTGTTATTCACACGTATTTTTTTGTACAAATTGCAGCGACGTTTCGTGACAACAAATAAACTGACACTAAATATGTTCGTACTAAATAAAGGCGTAGGAAAAAAGAAAAAACAGAAAAACTCATTCCTACATCTTTATGAACTTAGAGCATTGTATTGATATATATATGAATAATATAATATATTATTAATAAATATTATTATTATATAATATTCATTGATATATGATCTGTGATGCAACAACGTGTTTCCATTTTGTATGTCGTATTACGTATCTATGAGGGATTTATAATTATTAACCAACGATTATATTAATGCTGATTATGTAGTGTCACATAATTTTGATTTAATGGCGTTTTAGATATCTAAGTGTCATTCCACAGTCATGTGATAATGTTGTTACGTTTATGGGATAAATATGTTTATTTATAGCCAAATACCATCAGTTAATTTGTGCACATTCGATGTTTACAGTTATATCTTTATGCGGTTTACTATACTAACACACTTTATCTGAACCTATGTATATGCAAGTTACTCGTAAGAATATTATTTATCTATAATTTCAAATTTTATACTTTTTTACACAATATTATTCTTATACATAATATTGATGTGTGATTTTTTGTGATGCAAATTTACTAATTATAATTATGTCAGGCTATGAAAAACTGATCTGTGATTTAAATAATAATGACTACACAACGTGCAAATAATTTCTAATATTTATAGGCAGGAAATTTGATCTTTGATTTGATGCAATAATTACTTTAAGAATTAAAATTAAGGGAATAAAAATAATAATTTCCACATCAACAAGCTGTTTCATTTATATAGTCACAAGGTGCATTTAATATATTTTTTAATTAGCCCTCAAAACTTTTGAACGCGACTGTACGGACAACAGCTTAGGTATAATACGTTCAATAAAGAAGGTCATCGATATGTATGAATCCGTCGCTTTTTAGTAGTCATTCAGATTTGGTCGGATAACCAGCCGTTGTTTACATATTTTGGTTTTTTGTTTATATTTACTTAATGCGTAACATTTGAAGCTCAATATTTTCACCATATATTTTTGACTAAAGGCACAAGATTTTGGTTTACACCTACACATCTGGGATTGTGCCAGTTCCTTGTATTTTGCCGTCAAAGTTATGACACCATCGTTTTTACTTTAAGCATGATTATTCAAAAACGCATGCATGAACAGTTTTAAAACTTTGTATGGTTATTATTAGCGTCAAGAAGAACCGAATACAGTTTTCAGCGAAGTTATGCCTTGTCTCATTTAGGCGCTGCGATGTTTTTTCGGGTTTTCATAAAACCGCGATAACTTGAAAACTATAAATATTTTCTTAAATCTAATTGGGGCACAAAGGGGCACACATTAAGAGCTACTCGTGTATGTTTATTCTACAGGGGCACATGCAATGGTTTTAGAGATATACGATTCATCAAAACGTTACTCCAGCAGGAAATGCAATATCTCGAAAACCTGAAGGGGCACAGATTTTATTTTTGGGGGCACATTTTGGCACACATATAAGCTCTCTGGCTATGCACAATTTTTCTCTCTCCGATCATTCGTTTAGAATTTTCCTGCTAGAAAAACGTTACCCCAGCAAGAATCGTTTTTTCCGTTTTTTTCCAAAACGACAGGGGGCACACATTTTTTATGTGGGGGCACATTTACAACAGATAAGGCACCAATAATACGTTCTACTCATATAACTCTAGGAGACACTTTCTTGTTGGGGTAACGTACACGTACTCCGGTGGGAGGTTGGTCGCGAACCAGGCGGGTGTTAGCCCTACCACCGCAAGGGAAGGATTGGCCAGTCTTATAAGGTGTTAGGTGAGACTGTCCAGGATGCGCCGAGCGAGAGGTTCAGTTGAGTGCCTGATGGAACAATGAAGGCGCATACGAGTTAGCATGCTTATTTGACTGGACTATAATAAAACAGGCTTGTTTTCAAACAACTTATAATAAATTCAACAAGGCATATAAAAATCAACATCTTCATCAGCGACTTTAACCCTCCTCCCATCATGAAACAAATGATAATGTTTTTCATCCAAACCTTTCAGCTCTCGAGGATCAAACCTCTTATTTTTCTGCTTCCAATGCACCTTTATCAAATGTCTCCTCAAATCTCTTATGGTATGAAACTTGTTTGGACATAACGGACAAACATTACTCTTATCCGAATGCTTTTTCAACTTGTGAACATTCATTATGCTCGATGACCGAAATCTATCGCCACATATTTCACAAGTAAAAGGTTTCTCCCCAGTGTGTAATCGCAGATGCATTTTCAAGCAAGTCGAGTTGGCGAAACTCTTCAGGCACACCATGCAGATAACGCTTTTCATGTCATGCGTTTCTATATGCTTTTTCAGTAAGTGTTTCCCTATAAAGTCTTTGCTGCATATGTGGCAGACATACGGCTTGATTTTTAGGTGGTGACGGTTCATATGACATTCTAGAAGTGTGTTGTTCCATGTTTTATATTCACACAGTTCACATTTCAAGTTCGGCTGTTGTTTTTTCAATCCTTTCTGTGGATTTTCTTCCATAAGATGTCCTCTCCAGTGCCTGCGTAGCCTGGCTGGGTTGATCATTTTATTACATTTCGGACATGGCACACTCTCTAAATGAACTTTCTGGTGGTATTTTAACAAAGTGATGTTTTGAAAAGATCTGCCACAGGTTTCGCATGTTTCAACAGAATCTGAGTGGGTAGTCAGATGTTTTTTTAGGAGAATCTCTCTCATTTCTATACCACAAACATGGCATGTGGCAAATGGCCCGTTATGCTTGCGATTATGTGCCCGATATTGTCTCAAAGTCTGATACTCTGTATTGCAGATCCTACATGGATATGTAATGTTAGGACTGTGAGATTTCATATGCTGCACCAAATCTACTTTGTTGTTAAACTTTTCTTGGCACACAATGCATTCCACATTTTTGTCCTTATTTTTCATTTGGAGACTGCTATGAACTTTAACCATGTGTTCTTTCCTTTTAGACTCTTTCAGGAACTTTTTATTGCAAAGGCCGCATGGGAAGATATCAGAGCTATGTCTACGTTTGACATGGTTCGTCAAACTGTCAGAAGAATCGAAAGAGGCCGGACAATTTTCACACACAAACTCCCTTCTAATGTCCTCACAGGATTGTACATGACTTTCATAATTATTAATATTGCTGAATTCTGAATCACAGAACTGGCACACAAAACTGTTTTCATGGAACCTAATAATATGAGCTTTTAAAACAACTTTGGAATAAAACTGCTTCCCGCATTTATCACAAGTGTATGGATGATTGTTTAAATGGTCCCGATTCACGTGTCCTAGTAATACTTCTTTTCTTTTACAAACATAGTCACAGTCAACACATTTGGTTTTGTCTGCGTTGTTTAAAATCTGTTCTCGATATGACTTCAAATACCTATAGTGAACACAAGGGACTTCAGCACACTCCGGGCAACTGTACTTGCAGTTGTGAGACTTGAATGCTTTTTCAGTAAAAGTCTTAAGGCACATCAAGCATTGAGGATTCCCTTCTTTTATTTGTTGACAGACCTTAGAGTGACTTTCATAAGTTTTTAAAGAATAAAACAAATCACATTTTGTACATTTGATTAAAGTATCTCCATGGTTAGTTTTCAGATGATCCAGTAACTCTGTTTTGAGAAGTATTTCTTGGCAGAACTTGCACTTTACTTTTAAATGCAATTCATGATGGGCTTTGAAATGTTGTTTATTTCTAAATGTTTTAAGACATAGTCGACATTGGAATATCTGCTTCTTGCATTTCATTCTGTGTATCTTCAACGCTCTGTGTGTTGGCAACATTAACAGACATTTCACGCATTTAAATTTCTTTCTTCTTGATGAAAATTCTTTTTTCAATTCAAAAATTTCATTTTTCTCTTCCGCTTTTAAATTAGACATATTTTTTACTTGTGTTTGTTGAGGGGAATCATGGATATTATTTTCTAAAACAATAACAACATTTGTACCTTCGATACTTGATTCTGGCAAGTGATTGAAAATATCATCAGATTTACTAAACAAGTCATTGACATAGTTGTGTAAGATCTCAGATGTTTCCTTTGCATTTTCTATAAAAATGTAAGACTGGATCAGTTTATCCGTACAGCTGTTGCAAATGTTTGAACTTGCTAGACTATAATTTGCCTGGAATAACAGAAATATATTAATTAGCTTAGCAGCAAGTAGGTAGAGGCACAGCTTGGATTTAAAAAATATTTATAAGATGTACATTTACATTTTCAACACTGCACAAACAAAATACAGACAATGAAGTGGTCCTATAATAGTTCTGTTTTTTCCTTTTGAGGTGTGGGACCCTAAAAACAGCCCTTGCTTAACCAAGTTGTAACAGCATTATGCTCCTCTGGCTATTTGACAACTAGCTCCCGCACTGAACTACGTCAAGATCCAAAACCAATTGGACACACTAGGATATCTCTAAGCTATTTGAAACACACGCATCAGCTAACTGCTGCAGTGTGTCTAAACAAATAATAAATTAGCTTAACCTAATCACTACCAAAACGTCCACTGCTAGACATAGATCTCCCCCAAGTGTCGCCACAACAACCTGTCCTGTGCCCGCGACCCTCACCGGGTCATCGGCCCAACTAGTGGGAGGCCTTCCAACACTGCGTTTTCCGGTACCTTCAACCACATCATCGCTTACCATCAGGTGAGATAGTGGTCAAGCGAATGCCTATCAATAATAATAAAAAAAAACCTACGCGGTCGCCACTCCAGAACTTTTCGGCCCCATCGACCGTCTGTTCTGCGAGCAATGTGCCCTGCCCTGCCTACTGCCACTTCAGTTTAGCGATCCTTCGGGCTATGTCGGTAACCTTGGTCACCTTAGTTAGCATTAAGAGCAGGTAAAAAAAGTAAAAATTTGTGGTATAAAAGGATAATCAAAACACACTAACCTCATTAAACACTACATCAACGATAGCCTGCAAAGCCTTCGTGCGAGTCCGTTCATTCACAATGATCTCAAAATCTTCGTCTACAGTACTCATGTTTTCTTCACTTTCCAAGCACATTCCACAGAATTTTGAGCTGTGCAGGATATTTTTAAGCTTTAGTTTGAAACTGACCATCTTTTCAAAACCTGAGAATAATTTAAAGTATCATTTTAATAAATAATATCGGTATAAATCACTACAATACCATATAATATATAAATGTACTGTGTACAATACAAAATCTCATTCATAATGTCATATTTGTGTTTTTTTGCTGGGCTGAAAATTATGTTAGGTTTGTTTACGTTAAGCAGTTATTCTCAACATTTTCAAAAAGATTTTAATACATAATTATGTAGCCCTGTTTATCAACCTTCTTTCACTATGGTTGGAATGGACCTAATAGATCATCATACTATACCAGTATGAAGATTGAATACAGAAATGTAATAAATAAAGTATACTGGATAACTGGAATGCAGATCAAAATGTCTCAAAAAGTTCAGGACAGTCTCCTAAGACCGTTTTCTTGTAGGGACAAAGGTAAAGATACTTGTCCTCACTGCCCACCTTAAAAATCCACTCTGTAAGTACCAAAAACTACTTACGTGAGGCAAGTGATGCCTTAGAGGTTGTAGGCACAGGATCATTGCAAACATAAAATTCCTGGGTCGAAGGATTTGTTGCTCCTGAAAAGATTTTAAATTCATCATCATCATATCAGCCGAAAGACGTCCACTGCTTGACATAGGCCTCCCCCAAGTGTCGCCACAACAACCGGTCCTGTGCGTCTTGCATCCATCGGTTACCCGCAATCCTCACCAGGTTATCGGTCCACCTTGTGGGAGGCCTTCCAAGATTATAAATTATATTAACAAAAATGTTCTAAACAATTATAAATGATATTGGATAAAAAAATATTTTATCTAGGCAACAAAGTAAAATAGAGCAAAATACTTATTTAGGTACCTGTAATTTTATCTGTACTTGGGTATTCAGATTGCAAGTTGAGATTTGATTTCGATGCAACAGGTGGACATGGCACTGGAAATAAAACATGGTGTTAAATTATTTTAAAAAGTTATTAGGTGAGGCAGCTCCGGCTCAAGGAGAGGCTGCTATTTTGGATTTGTTCCTCGTGAGAACCATAATCAAAGAGTTGACAACTCAATAACAACAGTTTTTGTGTAAACACACAACAACATAACGCCTTGTTTCCCTGAAGGGTTGGGCAGAGGTGTACCTATAGTACTTTCGACTTTGAACTGGGAAATCTTAGGATACTTGGGAAATCTGATTTTGCAGGTTGAGATTTGCTTTAGATGCAACAGGCAGATGTAATTCATTACTTTTGTTTCATAACAAAAGTAATAAATTCACATAGAATTTACTTAAACCTGTAATGAAAGTTGGACCAGTGTACGGTTAAGGTTTAGAATCGAATCGCCTTATTAAGGCGGTGGGGGGAGGTGTAGGTTTAGCCCAACCTTTTCCCCCCGCCGGAGATGCGTGATACCAAAGCAAAACCAAAGTGTAGTCGACGGAGCCTCGCTACGCAGGGCTGCTATTTCTGGGCAGTATAAAAAAATAACCTCAAAGGGGATGGCACAGTGTCTCATCTCCTTCTAACCTAACCTGTCCGAATCGGGGTGCCCCAAGTGCCAAACTCGTTTCGCTCGCTTTTGCACCAAATAAAACACCAAAATGTTATACATTATTAACTATAAGTAATGCATACTTTACTGCTTCCAACATTTCCAAAAATGGATCTTTATTACCTATATTTCAACCGGTCCGGCCCCGGCGACACACCGGTGTGTCGCGAATTAATCGCGAATTTAATGTTTATTTACCTATTACATAAGATTTTATTTTTTTTGGGAATTTTCACATGTCGGGGCCGCAGCGGTTAAGTTATGCCTCCACAAGTACTCTACTATAGCATCACCATTTTCATAAATTTTTCTAAATCATCATCAAAATTCTCTTAATAATGTCTTTAACCTATCCAGAGATATGGGATTGTTTACAATGAGCAATATTTGTATGTATGTAATATGTATTAGCAATACATTCTAGGATAACAATTTTGGGTCAGTGGGTCGTCATTAGGAGACAATTTATACCTACAGAAGAGGGATTTTAGTAAGTGAGAAATCGTACCTGAAGTGTCGCATCCAAATACACATCTACTAGTAGAAGGCATCGTAAAAACACAGAATAATTAAATAAATAAATGATAGCATCCACTACCGTAACAAAACTTAACTCAACACTTAATTAAGAGCGTCCAAATGGTCAGTGGGTCGTCTTAGGGGCCACTGTCGCAAACACCAAATCCAGACAGCCTTCGCCCCGCGGATATACTCAACACAAGGACGGACGGACGAATTTGATAATGGACCATAGGGAGTAGCAGAGGCTCAACTCAAAGCAGTTAATTATCCAGTATAAAATTTAAACTGACTAAACGTTAAACACCCAGTTCAAGCACACGTCGAGGTGAAAAATTAAACTAACTATCTGTCCCGTTCACGGACGTCCACGCCTGCCTGGCTAGGATGGGCTAGGATGAATTCGAATTCGATGAATAATAATTTTAGCTGATTTTTGCGACCTTTTTAGTCGCAAAATTTTATTCTGCCTGCTGTCAGACTGACAGCTCAACAGCTGTTTCTTGTCATCTGTCATATTGCTCGATTCGCGCCAAGATGATTGAGGATATGAAGAAGGCCGAGAACACAATATAAATATGGATATCCATATTTATACTGTGCCGAGAAGGCCTCAATTTTCATACATTTTTGACAGATTACGACTGACATATGAATGCGAAAGTTGCATACAAATTAGTAGAATTTGTGCTCTGGACACTGAGGGCCAGTTTATTCTACTATTTTTTAAGCAATGTTCGCATTCGCATGTCAGTTGCAATTAGTGATGGGATTCTACCCGGGTAAATTCCCAAAATGGGAATATTCCCGGGAATATTCCCATTGAATCCACCCAATGGGTATTTATTCGGGTATTTATATTTTTATGATCAATTTATGCATATTTCGCATAAATCGATTAATGAAAGTTAAGGTTTTCGATTTCCTTGTACAAGAATAACAACTATTAATGTGTTACACCGTTTTATTCAAGAAACGTTGTTATTTATTAATATAATATAACCATTCCACAATAATTAAACTTAGCATTAACAAATAACTGATGCGCTTAACGGTTAGCTTTGTTTCAAGGACCAAGCAGGTACACGCCGGCGGCGGTGCGTGGTGTTTTCGATTGGTGCATTTCATTTACCTGGTAAAACAGTAGACTCCAATACCGTGGCCATATTTAGTATTCACTTGAGTATCGGAATTTGCGGACGTGCTTATGTGTTTATTCTGGTGTTTTGTGTTGAAACTTAAAAAACGCAACAAAACCTACAAAAAGCTTTTGATTTAGTAAAACTGCTACATCCGAACGTAATTACACTTAAGGTTACACTCTTCGATATTTTCTCCATACAAATTTCGGGGGGGTATTACTCAACTGTTTGACATTATACACTCAAAGTTAAGCATGATATCGTTTTATCTCATTATTAATTTTGTCTGTACGGAAACAGAATAGTGAAATAAAAAGCCATTAAAAAGTTATATATAAGCCAACAAAGATTCGTTTTTTTTGCCAATTTTAACGCAACTTCGGGCGTAAATAAGTAATAAAAGAAGTGTAAAATCTTAAAAAGAAAGTCGGCACCGACAAACCTCAATTTTTTTTTTTTTTTTTTTTTTTTAAAAAAACGTTGCCCCACACTAGGAATTTCTCCTGTATCGTGGGTGCGTTCACAAACATATAAAATCACATACACAAACAGCCAGACCCGGAACAACTATCTGTAGGCCATACAAATATTTGTTCCGTGCGGGAATCGAACCCGTGACACGCAGCGCAGCAGTCGACCGCTCCTAGCATCTAAATGCTCATCACTGATACTGTCTCTGTCGGGCACGATGCCCGGTGAGACAGCGTGCTTTTTGGCCACGCTTACCAGCGAGTTCGAGCCCGCGACTAGTTTAACCTTAATTGCGTGGCGCACACATTGAATTAACTGTGTCATGACATAATGAAAAAAGATGCTATACGAGACTTCATTTCAGTTGC
Source organism: Melanchra persicariae (assembly GCA_947386135.1). Taxonomy (NCBI): domain Eukaryota; kingdom Metazoa; phylum Arthropoda; class Insecta; order Lepidoptera; family Noctuidae; genus Melanchra; species Melanchra persicariae. Next base: position 13,569,797 of record OX376668.1, read on the forward strand.
CATCGACGTAATCAAACCTAAGCATGTTATTCAAGCAGATAATTGAAGAAAAAGGTTCTGGCGAGCAAATAAACTTGTCCAGCAAGACGCGTTGGGGCAGTTACCTTCATGCTGTGCGTAGTTTGCAAAATAACAAGGCGGCTCTGCAATGTTTGGCAGTACATGAAGATGCAATAATGATCCCAGTTGATATTAAAGCAAATTTACTAGACGAAAAATTTTGGAAAATGATCACGACGAATCTACTGCAATTTTAAAGCCAATAACAGGTAACATATTCAAACTAGAAGGAAACGAAGCGTACATAAATGACGTGTACATGTCATTCAAACATATAAAATCATGTCTGGTCTCTCTGCTTCCTGGTTTTTCTTCTTTGGTTGACAAAAATGTCAGGGAGAAGATTTTAAATGCAGTTCATAAACGCAGAAGGAACTGCATAAAGCCTATTCATCTAGCAGCCTATGCTAGATCCAATATCTCAAGCAATCGAACTCAACGAAGATGAAGAAATCATTGCCATGGATTTCATTCATGAGAAAGGAAGGCAGTTACACTTGGAAGTAATGACAGATTTAGCTCATTATAGAGCAAGAGTAGGTTTGTGGTGAAAATCTTTTGTTTGGACAGCCTCCAGAAAATGAATCCCTTAACTTGGTGGAAAGGAATTTGCAAAAACAAACCTCTGAGCAAAGTTGCAGCTGGTCTTTTAACTGCTCCCTGCACCTCGGCTGCAGCAGAGCGTACCTTCAGCGTTCATAGAAATATCCACAGCCTTAAACGGAATAGGTTAACAACAGAAAGAGCTGCAAAGCTGGCCTACATGTCATATAACTGGATTTTGTTACACAATCAAAAAGACGAAGAAGTAGATGAGGAACCTACTTCAAGTCCTTTTATGGTTAGCCCATTGACCATGAATATTGAACCTCAACCATCAACTTCTGGAAGAAATAGAGTTTAGCGATACAGCAAAAACATTCTCCGATGACAGTGATTAAATGAATCTCAATAACATTTTACCCACTTACTATTGTAAGAGTATTAAACTTGAAGTGGTTTTTGTCACCCATAGCCTGATATTTAAACAATTATTTTCATATTTGAACCATCCTGTTGTTGATTAAATGATTTTGGAGTTGGTGTTTTTTGTTTATATTCAGTACTTACTAATTCAATCGTCATAGAAATTAATTTACCCACGATTTGGGAACTTTCCCGGGTAATTACCCGTTTTGGGAATATTCCCAGGAATATTCCGGGTGGAATGATGGAAACTTTCCGAGTCGCCCATCACTAGTTGCAATCTGTCCAAAAAACCTTAATTTCTATGTATCATCCGCCTAGCCTTTTCCCAACTATTACTGGGGTCGGCTCCCAGTCAAACTGGATCCAGCTGAATACCAGTAATTTCCATACATTTTTGAGAAATTATTTTTGTACCTACTTATATGATAAGGTGTATTTGCATTTGCACCCTACACCCCTCGACTGCTGAGCTGGGTTCCATTCCTAGGTCCGGCAAGGAAATCCCGCAAATCTCCTAACTTAGTGTCATTTCTGTGGTGTTGGTCATACATTTTAAAAATGTGGCGGCAATAAAGTAGTTGTTGACCAAATTAAACGTACCTACTTATCGATTGATTACTCCTATACCCACGAAATGAAAATCATCATCATATCAGCCGAAAGACGTCCACTGCTGGACATAGGCCTTTTTTTTTTTTTTTTTTTTTATAGGATGGGAAATCATCAAATGACCCCTCCCGCTCTGGGTGGAGCGGCAGGGAGTGTCAGACTTTTACTGACTAAAACCCACCCTTTAGTCCTCCTAGTGCCTTTCTTCCCAGGGCCGCGGTAACTCTTTCGAACAAATCCGCAACCCTGGTAGGTGGACATAGGCCTCCCCCAAGTGTCCCCACAACAACCGGTCCTGTGCGTCTCGCATCCATCGGTTACCTGCGACCCTCACAAGGTCATCGGTCCACCTTGTGGGAGGTCTTCCAACGCTGCGTCTTCCGGTAGGCGGTCGCCACTCCAAAACTTTTCGGCCCCATCGACCATCTGTTTTGCGAGCAATGTGCCCTGCCCACTGCCACTTCAATTTGGCGATCCTTCGGGCTATGTCGGTAACCTTGGTTCTCTTGCGGATATCATTATTCCTGATTCTAATATAATATTTTGATTTTCATAAAGATTTTGGGTGGTTTGGGATCTACCTCCTCGCGGTCCACCCCGGGCAACGGCACCACAGGCTTGCCTGTGGTACGGCAGAACGATCCCACTTAAAGCGGTGGTAGGCTCCGCAAGGAGCCGCCTGGCTCGCGACCACCATCCCGCCGAAGTCCAGCGCCAAGCAGCTTGCTGTGTTCCGTCGGAGTGCGGGAGTGCCAGTGCCATTGGGGGAGAAGGAGACTGTCAGTTGCTCTTCTCAGAACCGGTCTTGGTCGCTGGGCTGGGCTTTCCGGGTAACTCATTTTGGAGGGTAGCGGGATCCGAAGCACGGTGCCAGCCGTTGGCCGACCGCAGTTAGTAGGGGGCCCAAGTAGCACGCCAGCCACGTGTGAAAGGCTGCCCCGCCAACTAGCGAAAAATCCCGGTATGCTCCACCGTGCCAGCTGGCGACTGGATGGGAGGACCCGGTGGCCATATCTGGGGGGGTTCGGGCGTCCCCGCAGTCTCCAAATGAGTTCCCCATAGGTTGGTTTAGCTCTAGTGTTCCACTTGGTTCACTGAGCAGCGCCCCGACAGTTCGACTTTTTCCCCTAACACTCTAACACTACAATGACCAAAGCAAAAAGGAATAAGGTTAAACAACGGCTGCACTTCCTCCCACTCAAAGTGCACCTCACCAACATCAGGGGGTTGCACTCAAATCTCGATCCGGTCCATCATCATCTCGAGACCGAGAAGCCGCACCTGTTTTTCCTCACGGAGACGAAGATAACAACTCCGTCGGACGTGGCGTACCTCAACTACCCGGGCTACTCTCTGGAACACAAGTTCAGGAAGCAGGCTGGGGTCTGTGTGTACGTCCGCGATGACATTTGTTGTCGTCGTCTCCGTTGCTTTGAGAAATCGGGTTTCTCTGCCATATGGCTACTTGTGGACACTGGCGTGGAGAAACTTCTCTATATTGGCGTATACCGATCGCACAGCGGTGACCAGGAGACAACAGCGCTGTTTAATTCCCTCGTGGAGTCGACGGATGTAGCCCAGCAACGGTACCCAACAGCGAAGCTCATTTTTCTGGGGGACTTTAACGCCCACCATAAGGAGTGGTTGTTCCCGTACCAGAAAACTGACCATGCCGGGTTAGAGGCGCGCAAGTTTGCTGTAACGCTAGATCTAACCCAGCTGGTGAATGTGGCAACGCGGGTACCGGATGTTGACGCCCATACACCCAATTGCTTGGACCTTCTGCTGACAACCGATCCGGGCAGTCATTCAGTACCTGCTCTCCTCCAGATAAGAGTCCTAGGGGCACGAGACGAGTATGGCGATACGAGTCAGCAGATTGGGATGAGATGCGGCACTTTTTTGCGTCTTATCCTTGGCGGCAAGTGTGCTTCTCCTCGGGTGACCCCTCGTGCTATGCTGATGTGATTGCGGACGTGATTCGGCAGGGGATGGAGTATTTTATTCCATTCTCCGACATCCCGCTCGGTCACAAGTCCCGGCCTTGGTATAATGCAGAATGCGCCCACGCAGAGGCCCGTAAAGAGTCTGCTTACCAAGCCTGGATCAAGGCCCGCGACCGAAAGGCTAAAGCACGTAGGGTTCGCGCGAGGAAAAGAGCCTTTAATTCTGCTGCCAAGTTCTGCAAGCGGGTTTTACGTAGGGCACGTTTTGACCATGTCGGACGTATCGGGGCCAAACTAGCATCGCACCCTCCGGGTAGTAAGCAGTTTTGGTCCCTGTCGAAAGCGGTTGAAACGAATTTCTGTCGACCCACTTTGCCTCCAATGCTAAAACCTGATGGTTCCCTGGCTCACTCTGCAAGAGAGAAAGCAAATTTATTTGCCACTCTCTTTGCAAGCAATTCACGTCTGGACGCTGGCTCCAAGCAACCACCAACTTTACCTCGTTGCGACTCTTCGATGCCGGAGATCGCAGTTCACATTAAAGAGGTCCGAAAAGTATTGTGCAGTCTAGACGTGAATAAGGCCGGCGGACCTGACGGCATTCCAGCGAGACTGTTGAGGCAATGTGCACCTGAACTGTCTCCTGTGTTGACACGCCTGTACCGCCTCTCTCTTGAAAAAAGAACGGTGCCGAAATCATGGAAGCTTGCGAATGTGCAACCGGTGCCCAAAAAGGGAGACCGTGCTGACCCTGCACATTACCGTCCAATCGCCATTACCTCCATCCTATGCAAGGTTATGGAAAGGGTTCTGAACAGTAAGCTGCTGACCTACCTTGAAGACAATGATCTCCTCAGTGACCGTCAATATGGCTTTCGCCAGGGACGGTCAACTGGTGATCTTCTTGTGTATGTCACGCACTGCTGGGGCGAAGCCATCGAGAGACACGGCGAAGCACTTGCTGTGTCGCTCGATATCTCGAAGGCTTTTGACAGGGTCTGGCACGCAGGTCTACTCAACAAGCTTCCTGCTTATGGCATCCCAGCTGGTTTTTGTAGCTGGATATCAGATTTCCTAAACGAACGGTCGATCCGAGTAGTCGTTGACGGCTGCTCCTCTGACCTTATGGCTATTGATGCCGGAGTTCCTCAGGGGTCTGTTCTCTCTGCAACTCTTTTCCTGCTACACATCAATGACCTACTTCAGCCTGGTCTTGTTGGGTACGCAGATGACAGTACGGTTTCAGAGAGATACTTGTCCAGCGCAACAACCGGCGGGGATGAAGTCCGTTCCTTGAGAGAGGCCATGGTAGAGCGGACAAATTTGACCTTAAGCGTTGTCTCCAAGTGGGGTGATGACAATCTGGTCACTTTTAACGCCACCAAAACACAGGCGTGTCTTTTTACCGCAAAAAGGAGTTGCTTTGACCAAGCTCCTACTTTTCGGGGTGCGTCTGTTCCTGTTACTGATCGGCTCGAGCTCCTGGGCATGGAGTTGACATTCAGTCTCAACTTCGGCGCCACCATCGAGTACAAAGCCCAAATTGCGGCCAAAAAGCTGGGCATCCTAAATAAGGTGAAGCAATACTTCAGGCCTGGACAGCTTTTAACCCTTTATAAAGCACAAGTCCGATCCTGCATGGAGTATTGTAGCCACCTTTGGGATGGCTCAGCTAAGTATCAGCTTGCCGCGCTTGACTCGGTGGAACGCAGAGCTAAGAGGCTCATCGGTGACGCAAAACTGGTGGATGCCAAGCTACATAGCTTGGCTCATCGCCGTAAGGTTGCCTGCTTATCGGTCTTCTACAGATTGTACTTCGGTGAGTGTGCCCAAGAACTCCACGACCTCATCCCACCGGCCCCCTTCTACCATCGGACATCCAGACGCACTGCATCTTACCATCCCTACCTTGTAGCTATTCCACCAATTCGCACTAAGCGTTTCCAAACGTCTTTTATAATGCGCACAGCAAAGGAGTGGAACTCTCTGCCTGCGTCTGTGTTTCCAAAAGCTTACAGCCCTAATCTCTTCAAAGTTAGAGTGAACAGGCTCCTTCTGGGTAAGCTCGCTCCATCGTAGATAGATACATCTCTGTCATATCTGACATTGACTAGAGTCAAGAGCAAACCCATCACCAATAAAAAAAAAAAACCGTCTATTGAGCTGCTGGTATTTGCACGCATCGTCTGAAGACTGCAGAATCATCTCCCGTCTCTCCTTCATGAGCTTGAGGGTAGGATCAGAGAGCCTCTTGGTCTTATCTGTACGGCGAATCTTGAAGAACTTAGACCCGACCGTATGAACAGTTTCCACTTTCGGAGTTTTGGATCTGGATCTGTGCTGGACAGAGCGTAGACTTCATCAGTCGAGACCTTTCCAGCTTGATATTTAGATTCAATGTGCCTCTTACCATGCGGTGATCACTTCCGGTTTTCACCGCGTTGATCACAGAGACATCATTGAATATCTGCTTCTTCGTCGACATGATGAAGTCAATCTCATTTTTAGTTGCACCTTCGGGGCTCTGCCAGGTCCACTTCCTGTGCTCATCCTTCTCCATAAAAGTGGCCAGAAGGTGTCCCCGGTGGTTCCGACGTCCATATCCAAATTGCCCCACTCGCAGCTCGTCACCGTCACGTTTGCCCAGTTTCGCGTTGAAGTCGGAAATGAAAATACTTAAGTATATAATATCATGACTATCATCCCCCTAATGACGTAGGTACCAATACCAACATGATTCCGTGTTGTGTAAGTGAGACAGAGCTAGGGTATATATCTCAATCGTCCAGTCGAAGCTCCAAGTGTCCAAAACTCCAGTCTTGAGCATCGACGCCGAGTTGTTAGCCTGTCGGTTTGCTATCGGTTGCAGCATTTTGAGGAGTGTGCAACGGAATTGCATGGTTTCATTCCGCAAAGCCCGTTCCATCATCGGACCACAAGACGTACGGCGATGCGCCATCGGTAGGTACATGGTGGACATCCCACCCACATGCACAAAACCTTTTGGGAACACATTCATTGAGCGTAGGTACCTACAGCTAAGGAGTGGAATTCCCTGCCAGTCTGTTTCCTGATAGCTACAACCTGGGAGTTTAGCTCCAGAGTGAATAGGGTACCCTACTTTTTCTAGGCAAGCTTGCTTTCCATCAGGTGAGGTAGTGGTCAAGCGCGTGCCTATCAATAATAATAAAAAAATCTAAGGAAAGAACTATAGGTAAGGCTACGTCATAATTATTATGAAGACGGCAAGTAAAATTTTACAAACATACAGGCGTAACGTCCTGTATCCCCCGAAAAGTTTAAGGCTGTGGTGTACCCTTTACTAGACCCAGTTTTATACATAATATACATTTCTTCAGTAGGTATGCCTAAAACTTTAAATACCATACAACAGGGGCCAAGCCTAAGGGTGCGTTTCCACTGAGGCGGAGCGGAGCAGAGCGTGCCACGATTCACCAATCACAAGGCTTGAAATTCACATCTCTTTTCCACTCCGCTTGGTTGATTGGTGAATCGCGGCACGCTCTACTCCGCTCCGCCTCAGTGGAAAAGCACCCTATTACCCCTAAATCGGACATAAATCTTAGACTAGTCTGGGAAAAAAAACTCATTACAAACATTTTTCTGACCCAGGGTAATTGAACCTAGGACCTCACGCTCAGAAATGGGTAGCGCTTGTGTGTGACCAACAAGGCCTTTATTGGATTCACAAAATAAACACTGAACACGTTTTATTAGATAATAATTTATTGTTCAATAAATAACATGAGAAAAATAACAATTTAAAGTGTTTAGTTTTATGTACATTTATTTATAGCTTTTATAGCCTATTTTTTACCTACGAATGTTTAAAAATATATGGAAGAGAATAACACTTTGCGCCGACCGGCGACCCAAAGTTATTGAGACATTTGCCTAGACAAAAAACTTTTCTGTAGCGTTGACGTCAGACGCTGACGACAAAATGTATGAGAATGACATTAGATGTGGAAAGGAAACGTCATCACCTAATGTCATTACCATACCTACATTTTGTCGTGAGCGTCTGACGTTAACACTACAGAAAAGTTTTTTGTCTAGGCATGCAGCAGGCCTAGACAAAATAACTTTTCTGGGCAGACAAAAACGTGATGGGCAGGCGTTCTGGGGGAGAGTCTTTATGTAAAATTGATGTTCAAAAAGTGCTGGCTCTCAGCCTAATTTTAATAAATTTGATTTTGATTGAACTATTGATTGGTATGTACAGTATATTTCTGAGTTTATGATAATTTATAGTAAATTCACAATATTTACACAAAACTTATTAGAACGAAAACCTTTGTCTATTTATAAGATTTTTTAAATAACAAAAAACCTAGGGGTAATTGTACTCATCAATATGAACTTTTAAAACAGTACAATAAAATTAATTATTTAATAAAAAATTATAAACATTGCCTCTGAATTCTGATGCCCAGTACCTACCTTACATAGTGAAATGGGAATCGTGGAAATCCCACCCATAAGCAAAATACGTTTTGGGAATACAGCTAAAGTAAGAGGTGGAATTCCCTGCCAGAGTCTGTGTTTCCTGTTAGCTACAACCTGGGGGTCTTTAAGTCGAGAGGGAATAGGTTACTTCTTGGCAAGCATGCTCCATCATAAACCTTATCATTGTTGATTTACTTTCGGCAGTCTTCCATCTTCAAATAGATAATAATACTCCTTGGGTAACTCCTCAACATCTTTAGGATTGAAGGGCCTTCCATCCTTGAACTTCCAATGAGTTTTTTTGAAGTGATGTCTCATATCTCTGGCCATAAAGAACATACTATCACACAATGGACAACTGACTGTTTTCTCTAAATGCCTCTTTAGTCTATGGGTCTTCATCATGCTAGAAGACCTGAATCGCTGTCCGCAAAGATCACAGGGGTATGGTGCTTCTCCGGTATGCATTCTCATATGCATTTTTAGGCACACACGATTGGCAAACTTCCCTCCACAAACGGAACAGAAGCAACTGTTGTCACTTGTGTGTGTTGATATGTGTTCTTTGAGCCTAACTTTGCCACAAAAGTCTTTGTTGCATATATGACAGACATACGGTTTGATCTTCAGATGATACCTGTTCATATGCGCTTCTAAGTCACACTTCTTTCTCACTGCATGTCCGCATAAATCACATTCTATAGTTGGTTTGCTTGGTAGTCCTTTCATTTTCTTTGGTCTGTATTCCATAGGGGTTAATGGGCTTTGGTCATCGTCTTCCTGTCCATGGACTATCTCCATATGCCTTTTCAGACTAGTAGGTTTGATGAGCTTGTTGCAACGAGGGCATGGCTGGGGTTCCATGTGGACTCTCTGATGGAAACGTAGAAGTGACTCTAGATGGAACGACTTGCCACATACTTCACAGATATGGCTCAGGGTTGTATCTCTCTTATACGGGCACCTTACCGCATGCTGTGGGTAGAATGACGCCGCTACCCTTTTGTTACATCCTGAACATTTTATTCTGTTTGTATAGTGTCTTTGGTTATGAATATACAATTTCCTTAACGATTTGAAGCTTTTCGAGCATACTTTGCAGGGGTAAAGCTCATCTGTATTGTGGAATTTTTCATGTTGAAGCATTTCTTTTATGTTCTTAAACATTATGTCGCATAAAGAGCATTCAATATGTTTTCTCCTTTTCTTACATTGTATGCCACCGTGAACCCTGGCATGATGTTCTTGCAGTTCTATATCAGTCAGGAATTTGCTTTTACAAAGGGGGCAAGAGTAAACTCCTTCATTATGCTTCAAGTTTTCGTGTCTGGTCAACTCTTCAGCAATGTCGAATGAAGCAACACAGTGAGTACATTGGAATGGACGTATCACAAGCTTGCAGGCTCTTCTATGGGTTATCAAAGTCCTGCTATCCTTGAATTCAAAGTCGCAGTGTGGACAGACAAGATCCTCATGGAATTGCATGATGTGAGTTTTTAAACTCAACTTTGTATAGAACTGTTGGTTACAATCGGCACAAGTGAACGGATGATGGTCCAAATGCTCCCTGTTAGCGTGACCTATAAGGTGTTCTTTGCGCCGAGTCACATAGTCACAGTCCAAGCATTTTATTTTATTTGCATGACCTAAGACCTGCTCCCTATAAGAGTTAAGATACCTGAAGTGAATGCAAGGCATGACAAAACATTCGGAGCACGAAAACTTGCACTTATGCTTCTTCATTTCAGCATCTACAAAGTTCTTAAGGCACATAACACATTGAGATTTAGTTTTTGTGTCATTGACTAAGTGGCTTATTTTGAAATGTGTGTCCATAGACTCTTGGGTGTAATAAACTAGATCACAGAAATTGCAAGGGTACACGTGACTAGGATGGAGAGTCCTCAAATGTTCCATTAAATCCTCTTCTGGTAATATACCTTGGCACAACTTACACCTAGCCCGAGAATGTGTTTTGTAATGTATGCATAAATATTGCTGAGTATTATAAGTCTTGTCGCAAAGCTTGCAGCGGTACACAGACTTTTTATGCTTGGCTTTTTCATGTTCCTTCAAGGATCTATAAGTGGTGAATATATCTGGACAGTCGGCACATTCATATGTGTTATACCGCGGGGCTGAGGTTCTCACCGAGCTAAGAGGTTTTATAACAATGTGACCTTCTTTCAAAGTTATATTTGGAGTTCCATCAGCTTTTATAACCTTTCTTTCTTTGATTTGCTTCACTTCCTTAGGTTTTTCTATTTCCCTTTTTATTACTATCGGTTTATTAGGCTTGGCAACCTGAATAACTTTTGGCTCGGGCTTTGGAATGACGGGGTCTTTCATTGCAATGGGTGTAGAGGTTGGCACAACTTCGGTCATAGACTTGACATCTATGATTGTTTTGTATAGTTCCGTATCATTTTCTAGGACAATCATTACGTTGGCAGTATCATATGTCACGGAGTCATCAAGTTGAGTGTTGATGTCTATTACTTTAGAATCAAGGTCTGAGATGCAGTTGTTTATGATTTTGTTCAGCTGTTTTGTGTTATGAATGAAGAGGTAGGATTGTATTGTTTTTTCTGTGCAACTGTCGCATAGGTGCGGGCTTGACATGAAGTTTTCAATCTGGAAAAGAAAGCAAATATTTGTAATGTTCCATTTGTGCATTTGGCCCTTAAAGCGATACTTATCCAAAAATTGTATTTTTTAAGGACAAACAAGTTACAGCAGAAGGAATACAATTGGATTCTACACAGCCAATTACAGGTTCTCGAAAGTAAATACCAGAAAAAGCAGTAAAACAATAAGCACTTAAATGAACTATCTCAGCTGAATACATATTCAGCTGAGGTAGTTCATTTAAGTGCTTATTGTTTTACTGCTTTTTCTATAAAGGTTTTCACAAAGTTAATAGCAACAATAGATATTTGACTGTCTCATTTGTTGATGGGTTACTTAAAATGGCCCTTAGTGAATAAGTAAATTATCCACTTTTGATCTTATGGTCTAGCTCAATAATAAAACAAGTTATTTATACACTTACATCATCATTAAAAACATAGTTCAGTATATCTCGCAGACATTTAGAGAATGTCTGATGGCTGATGACTAGCTCCATGTCCACGGAACAGAAGTTGCCGTGGCCCTCCAGACATAGTCCGCAGAATGTGGGAGCTGTCCATACAGTCTTGAGCTTCTGTTTTATCCATTCTATGTGCTTTGGATCCGTGTGATTAGACACTGCTTGCTCCATTTTGCATTGGCTGTAAGTATAATAAGTATTGATTTAGATATTTTCTGATGAGCAGCCAACTAATTTAATCAGCCGTTTCATTAATAGTCATAAAAAAATATTGAACAAAAGATGTCACTTAGGTTGCTGAAAAATCGGCGCATTTAAAATTAAACAACTGATTAAGCTATATAGTTGGCTGCGACATATTATTAACTACATTCTCAACCAGGAAAAAGTATCAGACTATTAATCTCTTTCAAAAATTGCTATTGAAATGATAATTTACCTACTTAGCATGTAGTTCCAGGCCAGAATATATTGTCAGTGGTTTTAAAATATTATTGTGGGTTTTATTGTACTTATGCTTTATTTATTTACACACAATAAAGTTAAAAAGAAAATTCTATACAAACAAAACAGCACAAAGATTCTGATTAATACAATAGAATTTTTATTTCTTCCAACAGACAAGGCTTTAATTACAGAAGAAGGAATTTGATGGAATTTAAAACAAATATTAATTATTTTATAGCAGTTCCAGCTGCTACAAAATATGCTTGGTAACTCCCAAGCATATTTTTAGCAGCTGGAATGCTTCTGAACTCAGCAGCATTAACTAATCTTGGAAAGCAAATAAACAAACTTAATAAACTATTTACCTACTGAATGATGTGTTACTTTCATTGTATAATTCTTTGCATTAATTATGTTGGATCCAAAAACCTAGGTACCGTTATAAAATTCAAGCCTTTCAATGTTTACCTTATGTACCTACCTACTCAATCTGATTTCATAAAATTCTGGCGGCAAATATTCTTCTGTCTCATTTTATTGCTGTCTGTCAGTGCTATCATTCGAATCAAAGCTTTGATCCCAAGCAAGAGTATGGAATGCTAATATGCGATGTGTGCTTAAAATGTTAACATTTCTAAAAAGATATCTGAACATTTTGGTTTTGATTAAAACATTTTACTTAAATAATTTTTAGGTTATGTTACGTACGCAACTTGTAGGACAAAATGGCGTATTTTTTCTATTGATAGGCGTTCGGGAAATGAGATGACCGCCTGGTTCATATCTAAAACTCTGAACAAAATATGTAATAAAGTTTTTTTGGAAGATGTTGTCTTACCTTTCACGTTCCAGTTTCTTTCTCGTCCAGTCGATAAAATTAGCTTGATATAAGGCGTCTAGAGATCAACGATTTTTACGTAACGTGTTCAATCGCACGATTTTACCACGCTTTAGATACTATTAAATTATTAATAAGCTGGTGACGATCTTGTACTTTGGACAAAAAAAAACAGAAGTCACAAAGTTTTGAAATAAGTACAATAATAGATTTTTTCAAAAACGGTGACATGGAATGCTTTCATGCAACCTTGAAATATAACATAACGATTGACGTGACGCCCCGCTCCGCGCAGTCTTTTTCTGCTATTAACACAGGCTAAAAATCTCTAAATATTTCAGACGTGTCAAATGAAACGCTGCCAACTGTCCAATACCAATTTAGTCGAGTAATCGTTTTTGGAGTCGAGTTTTCTTCAATTCTTTCCTTTGCCATTATCTCTCTAAATATTAAAAGTAAAATTTGTCATTTTGCGATGTCAACAAATCGTTTCAAATCATTTGAGAATTTGAGATTGTTTCAATTGCAGTTTTTATTTCCTGGTTTAGTTGAAATTGAAATTAAATAAAATTATTAACATGGATTTCTTAAACATATTAATTAATCCAACATATATGAAAAGTATTTGCTTTCTATGTTACAAACAAAGTGATACAACCATTAGTTTACATGAAAACATAGAAATTCTTGACGAGTTCATAGGTTTCAATACAACCTTGTGGAATATAATGAATAAGTTATTTCCGTCGCACGTAAGTACTAGAGAGGAATGATCACATGACATCTGTTTGTTGTGATGGAAATCAAAATATCATCAGAATTTGTTCTGGATAAATTTTTATACTTATCAACCAAAATTCGTACCTATCACAAATTGCTATTAACTCCGCCCTTAAGACGACCCACTGACCCTATATCCCCTTATTTGTTGTGTCTCGCTACGCCACCTCTGTACATTCTATCTTTGTTTATTTTTTTTATCCTTACCATTGTCTAACAAAATCTGCCTCAAGTGATCTTCAACAAGAATCTTTCTTTTTGCAGGACCTACTCCTACCTCAAGCCTGTGAAGACTGTTCAAGTTTAATTATCAAGATATTCAGCCTTCTACAAAGAAACTACTTCAAAAATGAAATGCTTAACCAATTAGTTGAAAACATAAATGAAGAAGTTGACAATAAAACAGAAGGTGAAAGACAACCAAAGAAATTTAAATTAAGAGTTAACTTACCTACCTCTCAAAGTATTATAACCAATACAAAGAGGCAGATAAATAGTGTAGAATGTAAGAAATGCAATATGAAATTCAGTTCAAAAATATTACTTCAAAAGCATTTTAAATTTAGTCATAAAAACACCAATGCAGCTAACATTTGTGACATTTGCGGAAAAGTATTTAATAAAAGCTCATCTTTAAAAGTGCACTTAAGCAGCCACAAAGGAAAGCAATGTCCTCACTGTTATAAAGTGCTGAAATCTCATTCGCATTTCAACTTACACTTAAAAAACCATAATGCTTTAACTAAGAGAAAGAGGCTCAATAAGTTTCATTATTGTGGCAACTGTGACTATAGGAGCCTGAATAAGAATACACTTGAAGCTCACATCAACAAGGTACATCTTAACGTAAGGCCATTTTTATGTCAAATATGCCATAAAGGATTCTATAAAAAGAGTAACTTGACGCAGCATTCTGTGACACATGAGAAGATTAAAGACAAGACTTGTGAGATATGTGGCAATACATTTGTGAATGATAAGACCTTGGCTGAACATTTAAGGCTGCATTCTGGACACAAGCCTTTTAAATGTGAGATATGCAATGCCGAGTTTATCACATCTGGACGTAGACTAGAGCATATGAAAAGGAAGCATATGGAGAAGGTTGAATGTTGTGTAGTCTGTGATAAAAAGTTCGGCCTGAAAAAAGATTTGAACTCTCATTTGAAACATGTGCATGGTGCTGAGAATTTTATTTTGAAGCTTGAAAACGAGCAAACTGAATTGCAGGTCATTAGATTAATAAATGATGCAAAAGTTATAAGGGTTCCTACGTAGTGGGGTAGTGAGACATTTCAGCGTTCTCTAAGAAGAAGCTCCCAGTCAAACGAATACCAGTGTTTTACATGGAGCGGCTGCCTACCAGACCTCCATAACCCATTAATTGGGTAACATGGAGATAAAAATGTTAACGACTCCAGCCCCGACATGTGAAAGTTCCCAAATAAAAAATAAATCTTATGTAATTGGTAAATAAACACTAAATTCGCGATTAATTCGGCGCACACCGGTGTGTTGCCGGTGCTTGAGCGGTGTGATTAAGAAGATGCTTTTAAGATATTGAATAATGTGAAGTTCGTAAATGGTGAACCAGTTTACATCAGGTGGGCTATTCAATGCCTAGTTTGCCAACTACTTTTTTTCTGTAGCTCTTCATGTAAGATGGGGCTTCAATGAATTAAACTAGTGTCATAACAGGCTGTGCTGCTCATCTGACCTTCTTGCCGACGGTATTTCTCAATAATCGTAGCTTGTTAGAACTTTTTGGGTATGTACACATATTTATACACTTGATGCTATTCGCCGCTAGATGTCAGTTGTAATAAATGAATGAACACAAGCCAGTGAAGAACAAGTAGTGCCATCTAGGTACACGTTTATTTATAACTTTCGAACAGACTTTTCAACGCCTTAAATAATCTATCTGATAAAGCTAAATGACAGTTTTTATTTGAAAGGTAAAAATAATAAAAGTCAGATTGTATAACTGTAGCTTATATTTATTTTTATAAAAAATAAGGTACAAAAGGACACATCATATTTTTAACAAAGATTTGTCAATTTACTCCTCTATCCTAAACAATAAATATACAAAATACGGCAGTGTAATGAGTATTATAAATTAAAAACTATTACAAGCAATTTTGTCTTTTTTTAGCATCACAATATGGTTTCTAGCTTCCTTTTTTAAACAATCAATACAGTTGGTATTAAAAGGTAAAATAATTTGTATTAATCTATTTAACATTTAATAAGGTTATATTTATACAGTTAAGTACAGGCTGTGTACATGTATACGTAATCTCACAGATTCCGTTTACTGTACGATTTCTAGATCTTTCCATAATAAGTTATGACATAGTTTGTAGGAAAAAGGAGGAAATAGGGGTCTTCTGTTAGCCCAGTTCAGTATTGATTATCTAGCTAGCGAAGTAGATTTATATAATATTTTTATAACAATTGGTAACTATATTTCGGTAACTATGTTAATGTAATACTAACTAAAATTAAAGGTATTATATTAAAAACAATTATACTGTTAAAGTCTTTATAACGTACAAGATTTGAGCCAGACATTTTAGTCGACTTTCTATATGGTGTTAGGCATGCCATTTGTGTTTAAAAGTTTGTTTCAAATATTGTCTGTTACAAAGAATATAAGCAGTTACAAGGGCAATTTATTAACAAACGTGTTTGTTACACTTGATATTTCATGCTATTACTACGCGATATTTTTTGTCATGTTTTATTGCTCCCTTTCCTTTTATTTACTGATTATGACTATTATGTCAGTGAAATCTGAACTTGTACCTAAAAAGCATCCCAAAAAATTCAAGATTATAATACGTATATTATAGTACCTACGTAATTGTTACTGACCGAGTGTGTGGTGTTAGTGTATTAAGTAGTCTGTGGATGTTTTTTTCTTCACATCTACTTCAATTATAGTTGTCACACTGACAGATCTAGAGGGGAGCTTTCAATTTGCTACTAATCGACTATTTTTAATTTTCGCGTAATCCTAGCATAAAATACAACTTCAGTTCATTGTATACCTGCGTAATCGTTGGGGGTAGTGTCTAGTATTGGTAGCCACCTCCTTGGCTGGGGGGCACGTAGGCCTGGCCACCGCCGGAGCTGCCTGAGCCGCTGTTGTAGCCGCCGGATGTGCTGCCGCTACCGTAACCATTGGGTGAGGGAGCACCGCTACCGTAACCGCCAGCAGGCGCGTCGGGGTACCTCGCCTCACCTTCGTATGTCACCTGAAATCAGGCATAAAGGAAAGGTAAGATACAAACAATTGCGACAGCAAAAATAGACGCCAAAAATGGCATTTTCCAAAAATCTATGACGTTTTCTAAGATGTAGGTAAGATGAAAGTTCAAAAAATAAAGTTTGTTGTCTTTTTTCTTCTCACCGAAATATTTTAAAACAGCGCCAGCTGTTACCGAGTAGTGGAACTACCAACAAACTTACCTCCGCGTTGAATCCGTTCTTCCAGTCAGCGGTGTACTTGACAATCTGTGTGCGACCATCGGGCAAGGCTACTCTGTATTCTCCCTTCGTGATATCTCCGTCGGATATAGCATTGTGGCTGTAATCGTTGCCATCTTCAGCCACCTGGTAGAGAAAAGGAGAATTAATTATGGCGCCTGAGTTACGCGGAACCCAAAAAAAAATTTTGGCCCGTCGTCATGGCAATTTAATCCAATAATCGGACTAAAACCTGGTTGAAGATCCAACGTCCAGATCTAGATCGATGGACTTGAAACGGGCTTATTACCTATTCGATTCAAAACCTGATCGATGAATATTCATATATAGAGATAGGTTTTTGGCCAGCGGCTTTACCTGCTGGTTGGAATGATCGCTCATCAATAGAGATGGGTTTAAGCCCGATAATTATCGGGTAAAAACCTGGTTGATTGCCCGTCTCTAGATATGTCATAATAATTGTATAGCCATAAAAGGTTTTGGCAGGTTAGGTTCTCATTTAGTTTAAACTTGAGAATGATGTTACCTACTCGACTCGTCAAGCTTTATTGACTTGGCGCTTTTCAGTGGGCCTCTACATAAAGTGCTCTTATATCAGCGAAAGGAGAGCGGTTGTCGAACAGTTCAAAATGGATTTACAAGCGATATCGGGAACGTGCAGGAACTATAGGTGGCAGCACAGGAACGTCAGTTTCAAGCATTCTAAATCTAAACGTCAATGTTTCTAAGCAACACTCACAAGATGGCATAGTCAACGTCGTGCACGTTTCCTATAACGAAATCATAGTACCTATACTTAAGTATACGAAATGGCACGTGGTCAATCCCGAATATTTTGACATTTCGATAATCAATATCGCAGAATGTCACTTGGTCTAGAATCCCAGGAGTCGGGAGTTGGTGGGAGGGCTTTTACGAACCTGATAGGAGAAATCGAAGGGCATGCCCGGCTCGTGGTGGTGGTGGTGGTCACCGTGGTCGTGGTTACCATTGCCGTGGTCGTGGTTACCGTTGCCGTGGTCGTGGTGGTCATGATGATCATGATGGTCGTGGTGCTGTGGAAAAAGACAATTATTATTATTGGTAATAAAGAATTTAGTTTAGGGTGGAAGCGGTCAAATCGTTGAGCTTCTTAAAATTCTAAGTTTGAGCTACACGATAACTAACAAATGCTTGTACTGTCTGAACAGGAGAGAGACCATCTCAGACATTAACCTACATGGTTCTCAATTCGACCAGTGCAATTGTATGGACTCTAAGACTTTGACATCTGTGTTTGTTTCGGTGTTTCTTCTCAGGGTAGTCAGATAAGTCGTGGTCGTGGCCAGAATTGAATGATCTCGCCTGAGTATTTTTGGTACGTGCCTATGATGCCAACTTCAAAACTTTTTTGCTTTAATTATTTATTTAGTTTTAATTACTTTTTATCCTGCTCCAGACGATGTCATTGACAAATGCAGTCTCAATCACTCAAAGCTAGAGTGCTGCAAATATTTTTCTAGAAGATGGATAGTGGACAAACTCTGTTTAACTTCTTCTAGATTTAAATTTTAGGCATTTTAAGTTTTGATGGTAACTACTGTAAAGACCCTTGACTGTGCATCATGGACTTGTAAAGCTACCCTAAATACACGTGTAGTTTGAACCGTGGTAGCTTGACTTTAATTTCAGATTACACATCACTGTAAAATACTATTTTAGCACACGTAAACTTTTGATTTATTTGTCAGTCGATTTCGATAAAATTTTATTGAACACGAGAATAACTTGAATCGTAAAATCCAACAATATGCCTTCCTAAAAGAAAACCGGCAGCATGATGTTTAATTTCAAATAGTTTTTAAAATTGTGATAACATAATGGAGCTCCGGATATGTTTTATGTATTTGGTTTCCTTCTTTTTGGTAATATTTTTTTTATTCTGTATTTTTATGTACATCTTTTTTATTTTTTATTTATTAATGGGCTAGCTCTTGACCTCGATCACGCCTGATGGAAAGCGATAGATGAGGTCCATGATGAAGCGAGCGTGCCCAGAAGATGCCTTGAGGCACTGGTACTCCCACGCGTCGACGAAACACAGCAGGCTGCTTGACGCGGAACTCCGGTGGGAGGGTGGTCGCGAACCAGGCGGGTGTTAGCCCTACCACCGCAAGAGAAGGATTGGCCAGTCTTAGAAGGTGTAAGGTGAGACTGTCCAGGATGCGCCGAGCGCTCGGTTCATTGAGTGCCTGCTGGAACAAATTGCACTACACGGGAAGCTCCTTCATGCATCCCAAATCCATCCACTATCTAGGCAACTCAGTAATACTAGCTGGAGCCAGCTATCCAGCTAGTGTTACTGAGTTGCCTTTCTATTTAACCGAGTCGCCTTTCCTTTTAACCGAGTCCGGAGAAGCCCAAGAGAGGGGGGAAAATGTTTTTTTTTACAATGTAGCGATCCCTACTAATACATCTGCCTAGAAGAACATTCTTAGAGCGAAGAACAGACCAGGGGCCTAACCACCAACTCTTAAAGCAGGCCCAGTACCAAACTAAATAAAATTATCTTCCTGTAACAATTTATTGCGAGGGTGGGTATTGTGGTGTATGATTTTTATTTGTGTGAAGTGTATAATTTAATTTATTTTTCAGGCGCTTGCAATTATTCCGATGTGTAAAGCAAACTATGATGCTCAATTGGGTCAGTATGATCATTACTTACCTACTGATACTTGGTAGCATTAGTACCTACCTACATATTTTTGATTGACTGACTGACGCTAGATGGGTGTTATTGCAAATTGTAGCTTTCACAAAAAAACTAGCGTAACTGCTATTTACCTAAGATCTAAAAAAAAAGTCATAGTAGGTATCTACTATTGGACTTTTTTTTAAGATGAAATAAAATTACTCCTCCTTGGGCGGTGTGGTAGTGAGGGTCAGACTCTTACTGACCAAAACCCACCCGTGTTCCTGAAAATGACCTTTGCGTTCCAGGGCCGCAGTGACTCTTTCGAACAATTCCTCAACCAATAAAGGCTCAGTTCCTCACAATTTGTTTGCTGTGTGATTGATTGAATGAATGTTGAACAGCCAATTGCATCACTTGACTTGTGTTTGTAACATTATAAAGAATTTAGCAAAAGTAACTACCTAAATGTGATAAATATATTATTAAATGATTTTCTAACTTTAGCGATGAAAATGAAAGAAATGGACATGGGTGACTATATTTTTTTTTACATTATCCGACTTAGGTACGTTTTCCTTTTTTTTCTGTGCTTAATAACATAAAATAGGTAGGTACGTGTGTCCTAAACCTGGTCTACCCATGTTCCAATGTTTAGGCAAATCTATTCAGTCGTCTGGGTATGATTTACTAACAAACATCGAAACATACCGACTTTCCCATTACATATTTATGCAAACATCCAACGAAAATAAAAACCTAAATACAAAAAAAAAACCTGAACAATACCTAATAACTAGTATAAATTTAATGTCTTTGCCTAATAAAGAGTGATTTTTAGAATATGGCGAGAAATTGACCAGTGAGTTTTTTCCATTTATTTTCTGTTTTATTTTCGAATAACGTATTTTGTTTTCATGTTTTTTTTTATTTTGATTTTAGGTCTTGAAGAAGGTCAGTCAGTGAGTCCCTTGAAAGGAAGTGCTTGTGTAGTATTTATAAATCAATATCATGGCTAGATATAACTTTTTTTTTTTTTTCCCGCTCTGGGCGGAATGAGTGTCAGAGTCTTACTGACTATAACCCACCCGTGGCCGCAGTACCTAACTCTTTCGAACGATTTCGCAAACCTGTGGTGAGAGGTGCCTAGCATATCCATTGGTATGCTGCTCATCCCAGAGCGGGAGGAGTAGTAAAACTTGATAATTTCCAATCCAGAAAAAAAGGCATCTGGGTCATTCTCAGAAATTTGTTTGTTTTGTTTGTTGTTGTATTTGATGCGGAGGAATTTTTCGACGCCATGTTTTAGATTACTTTTAGTTTTAGTTGAGTCTTTTATTTAAGTGTGTGTATATAGTTATTAATTAAATAAATTTGAAGTACTAACGAACTAAACTGATATTGTCGTTGTGGAGGAAGTTTGCGCATGTAAAAGTGTATAAAATTGTGCGTGCGTGAACTTCCCTACTCCAAAATCTTTGGCCAACTTACATGCCGGTAACTATAGTTACGTACTTTTTGTTGTGACGTAATGCAATATAACGAAAATGAGAATAAAATCTGAGAAACGATAACATTTAAAACTATTTTTAATTAAACCACATGTTAACCACGCAAGGCACTGAGCGTATTCGTTAAGATAATACAATAAATAAATAAATAACATAGTAAGTAAATAGAAACTATAATAAACTTATCACAATAATAGTCGTTTATCACCCTGAGGTATTTTTTTGTAAATATTCACTCGATACACGTCTTGACTCCATGACTACGACGAAAACATAATGGCTGCCGTGACAGTGTTTTGACGTAAGTACGTTATTGCGTGATACTAACCCTGAGTAACGAAACTTCACAATTTTGGGACAAAATTAGTTTGATTAAAATTAATTCTTCTATAAATGGTTTACGAATAAAATTGGCCCCATTTAGTTACTCGATTTATCAAGCATAATATGGCCACAGTCAATGTTAAGTAAAGCGATGAATATTCGTAACAATTCATCTCTAAAAATGTGTAATGGTCATTGGGACACTAAAAAAATGTATGAAGATATTTTTTACAATGTTTTTGCATTTATACAGACATGGTAGGAACAAAAATAAGGTGACTATAACTATATACACACTTAAATAAAAGACTCAACTAAAACTAAAAGTAATCTAAAACATGGCGTCGAAAAATTCCTCCGCATCGCAGGCCACTGGTAATGTACCCAAAAGGCTGGCAGCATTGCCACGTTGTATGGCAATGCTTATCCTTTGTCCAAGGTAAAAGCCAGCCCTAAGGTCACGCGAAGTGTCAACTAAGCGTCTTGACAGATCTTTAAACAAGTAATGAGCACTCGGACCCCACGACCCGAGAGTTTCAACCCCAAATGTTTTTACACTCAAAAATTATACTCTTTTAAAGAAAATTAAGGTTACAATACCTACCAGAAAAATCTTCATATTAATAGACATACATAACAACACGGGGAAAAAAAATAAAATATATCCTAACATTAGATATTTACTTTAATATGAAGTTAACAAATGTACAGTTTTTCTAAGTATGACCCATCTTACAGCAATCTCAGAGTTAGTTCTTTCAGTTCATCGTTGATCTCATCAAATAAGACACTGTAGCTAACGGTTTGATGAAAGACCAATTTTGTGCTCTTAAAAACATATAGCTATGATTAACATAATGTTCTTGTCTATTATAGCCCATATGATGGGGAACAAGCCTCGTCCGAAGAGGCTATATTTGAACAACGAAAACAGGTTGAATTATCTACCTAAATATAAAAGGCCAAGACATCACGACGACAGCAGCGCAACATATTCGTCCAACAACGAAATAGATTCGTCTTCTACATCTTCCGAAGTTTTCGATGATTCGTCGAGAGATAACCGAAATACTCGTAGATACAGACACCGTACTGCATGTTTTGACGACTACACGCCGCCGCCATATCGACCACCGACCGCGACAAAGACGCCAAAAGAAGAGTTCTCGAGATCTACTGAACCTGGGACCAAGTCTTTACCACCTGTTACCGAAAAGTTTTCAAATGAAGATGATCTCAACCAGAAAATCTCCCATCCTTCTTCAAACTCCTACTACAAAGGGCCAACAAAACGTTATAAACAGCCGTTTCCAACGCTAAGTCCCTACCGTACGACAAAAAGACGCTGGACGTCGCCCATTATAAAGACCTTTAGCCCTACTGCAAAACGCTACCCTGGTTGGAAAAAGAAAAATGCTGCCATAGTGCAACTACAAAATGTAGTGGACCCAGATACCGACCCTATCAAAATTGATGCGCCACCGGACTCTAAAGAAAAGTACCCAGAACCCGACCCTAACAAAAGTGATGCGCCGCCGGACTCTAAAGAAAAGGACCCAGATCCCGACCCTAACAAAAGTGATGCGCCGCCGGACTCTAAAGAAAAGGACCCAGATTTCGACCCTAACAAAAGTGATGCGCCGTCGGACTCTAAAGAAAAGGACCCAGATCCCGACCCTAACAAAAGTGATGCGCCGTCGGACTCTAAAGAAAAGGACCCAGATCCCGACCCTAATAAAATTGATGCGGTCTCTGAAGAAAAGGACCTAGATCCCGACCCTAATAAAATTGATGCGCCGTCAGACTCTAAAGAAAAGGACCCAGATCCCGACCCTAATAAAACTGATGCGGACTCTGAAGAAAAGGACCCAGATCCCGACCCTAATAAAACTGATGCGGTCTCCGAAGAAAAGGACCCAGACGCCTCTGTAAAATCAGACGAAAGTGAGCCGCCAGCAGTTCCGAGAGTTACGAGATGTACGACTTCAAAGCCATTACCAAAATGTGAGTACCGTCCTAAACCCACAATACCTAAAAAAAGATTTATATAACATTAAATTCACAGTTTTCAGGTCTCTGAACCTCCGTATGGAAAAAAGAACCCTTAAAGGATCACTCGTGCGTCTTTCTGTTCGTCTGTCACGGCAAATTTTCTCATTTGTTGCACATATAAAATTCTGTTATCCAAACACGATAGTGTCACGAAAATAAATACATTTTCAAAATGGGGTTACTTTTCGGGGGAAAATTTAGAAAACAATAACAAAAAGGGTTTTTTAAACTGCACTGTGTCACATATCAAAAGAAAGAGCGCATCGTAAGGGTCTCGTCGGTCGGGTAATTATCAAATATTCCATTCCGAAGTAGGTAATTGAATTGATTGAAAAAAATTGTCTTTTACTGAGCCTTACATTTTGAAAAATAAAACGGATAACTCCTATATATGAAAGGAAAATCTATAAGAAGTCCATAAACAAATTTATAGACTTCTTACAGATTTTCCTTTAGTAACATGTTATAACCCCATGCGAATCCGACTTGCACTTGACCGGTTTTTAAGTGATTAGAAATAAGGCTTGGGAAAATATTTAATAATAACCCTTAATATATCTCTAACGGTATGGTAGATATAATAACGGTATAATGGATTGTTGAGAGTTTTATTTATTAATTTCAAGCGTTTGCCCGCGTAGATGTCGGTTATCGCGTGAAAAAGTAGCTTATGTCCTTTTATTATTTCTTCCTTTTATTTATTATATTAAACGGATTTATTTTATACAGTAAGATAACAGACTTATGGCAAATTGCGAATGAGATGCGACTGAGAATATTGCTTAAAAGTTAGTAGTTTATTAGCATTCCGATAAATAAAATTCATTATATTCAGGCTACTACATAACCCATAGAAATCAGTCGATACAAAAAATTTTAATAGCATACTTTACAATACAATTAGTTATGAATTTAAATTAGAATCAGATTCTATTGCAATTAAATTAAATTATATTTTGATTTAAAACATTTGAGTTAATTATAATAGTTTAATTTAAACTTAGATTGTGATGAATGAAAATCCATAAATTCAATAATAAATTAAATTCATAATTTAATACAGGACCTCCAAAGTGGGGATAAGACCCTGTCCGCTACAGTCTTCAAGATTTCGTTCCGGCCGCCACGCATTCTACTGATCAGCCCCCCTAGCCAAGTTGCAAACGATAAACGTGAACGCTTAGTAATCTCCAATAGATTTTCAACTTTATACCTAGGAGCATAAAGTTGAAAATCTATTAAAGACTACTGAGCGTTAGCGACCGGAACGAACGAAAACGCTATGTAATCTTCAATAGATTTTCAACTTTATATCCAACAACATAAAGTTGAAAATCTATTAAAGACTACTGAGAGTTTACGTTTATCGTTTGTGACTTGGCTAGGGGGGCAGGGATACTGTTTTTTTGCGAATAACGGTATGAATGCCATCAGTGCGTTATAGCGCGAACAACCCCGATGCACTGCAAAATCGAGATAGGTTATAAAAAGAATGCAGCGTTACCGCAACCTTTTTAAAACTATTTTTAGCCTTGGTTTACATAATACTTAAGACGTGTCGGTGTAGTTTAGTCCTGTTTTTTTTTTTTTTAAACGTTACCCCACACTAGGAATTTCTCTTGTATTGTGGGTGTGTTTACAAACATACAAAGTCACATACACAAACATACAATTAATATTTGTTCCGTGCTTTCAACTTTTTTAAATAAGTGTAGTGTACTATATATTTGCTTTATTCTTATAATGTTTTCTGTTTGGTTTCAGTGAACCCAAATTTTTTGCAGAGTAAGTTTTTGACGAACTTATTTAAGCCTCCGTCTAAAATCAAAAACACGTTTATTATTCAACATTTTTGTTTTTATAGCCTCCAGCGGTAAGTGATTTTATAGTTCAAGCAGATTTATTTTACTTGAATTATTTATCATGAAATTTTTATGACTTGCCAGCGTCACAGAAATTGGATTACTGACTGAAACCCATCCGTGTTCTTCAAAATGCCCTTTGCGTTACAGGGCCGCGATGACTCTTTCGATCAAATTCTGGAACCCTGGCATTTTATTTATTTACATGTAATAATAGTACGATGGTGTGTTATAATCATTATTAATAATAAAATTAATGTTGGTATGAAAAAGCTGCTTAAACCTATATTTTCGTTTTCAGAGGAATTCAACGCTGCTAAGATAATTCCTTTGGGTGATGGTAAGAACACACATAAACGGTTTATAAAAGACATTATTAAAGGTGGCAGCGTCAGGGTAGCCAGCGAAATTCAAAATTTTGAATTTCGCGGTCTACCCTGGCGCTTTCGCCTTAAGCTGAAGTTTTTGGCGGGATTTAACGAGTGAAGTTTGATTTTATTTCCTAGTGGATATTGTCGCGTAAAATTGGTGTAGTTTTGTGTCTCAATAGAAACACAACTAGACAATATATGAGGAATCATGGAAACAGCACGATCTCTGTAAAGTGGAGCTGAGAATTTTACTGTACTATATGTATTTGTAGTAGGTATGACTTACTCAGCGAAGCTTATGGAGAAGGCTGACTTGATATATTTGTTGCCAAATACTCCAACAAACATTATAGTATGTGTTAAATCTGCATTCTTATGCAAAATAAAATGATATTAGATTTTAAAAAATACTAAAGACTTGACTTAAAAGCCTCAGTAGCCAAGTCATTTAATCCCAAAACAAAAACAAATTTGCTGTGAGCAAATCGTTAAACATTTTGTCAGGTGGTTTGAGTAGTTGTTGCCAGTAACCCAGTCACATTAGCTAAAACAAGTTTGACACTTTCTTTGCTAATCGCTAATTTGTGTGTCGTGCTTCAAGGATTTTTGGGTGTGTAAATGAAGAATAAATACTCAAAAAAGTGACGCTTTATGAATAAAAAAGCAGCGTGTTCCACGGCTGCATCAGCACCAAAAAGGTTCATTACAGCAATGAAGCCAGAAAGATGCTGTCTGACGCTGGTCTTCCAATGATGAGTTACGAGTGACCGAGCAAACGGTTTCAAAAATAATACAGTGGCCTTAGTGCGAGTTTTTTAAGGCCACCTTGCTTACTTCTCGATCGCGTTATCGTAAACGTCAATTTCTATTGAAACTGAATTAGCGCCGTCTGGTGACACTCACGGACAACCTGTTTTTTTCTATACAATTTGACATAAGCGAACGAACGTTAACGCGATCGAGTACGTTAAAATACTCACACTGAGCCCTCAGAACTTTATACCTACAGAACTTTAGTAAATAAATTTCAATGTAAGTATATTATGTCGCAGCCAATTAGCTTAATCAGTCGTTTAATTGGTGGCCTAGCCTCTTCATTTAAATGCCCCGATTTTTCAGCGACCTAAGTGACATGTTTTGTTCAATTCGGTTAATGACTTGGCCATGTCACAATGAAAAGGCTGGGCTTTTAATGAAACGGCTGATTCAGCTAGTTGGCTGCGACATATACATTAAATGAGCAACGTAGGCATTTTCATTTTAAGTGTTGATAACCGTTTGTAAAATTGTATTGAAAAAACCGTTGTTTATCCTAAGTACCTTAGAATTAGATTGACTTGAGACAGATTAGAAGTATAATTTTGTACTTTCAGAAAGTTCTAATGATCTACTTGAAAAATACCGAGCACCCAACGTAGTAGAACCACCGCCTAATTATATCGACGACGAATAATAATTATATTTTTTTAAAGAAATGGTCTATATTATTAAACACTAACTTTGATTACTTACCTAATATTAAATTAGAAAGTATACATGTTTGATTGCGCAAATTTTCCAATTCCCAGCAATCGGATTTGGAAAAATATTTTTGTATAGACATACATTCGTAAGGAAGGCAACCCGAATAAAAACGGGTTATGCGCGTACGAAGTCGCGGGCAAAAGTTGGTAACCTATTATTATTTTTTTATGTGTATAAGATATTTAAAATGTAGGGAATGAATAAAGATAATAAAATAACGCATTGGGCATCGAAAAATCGTCCTCAATTTACTAAAAAAATCTTATGAGTCCGTTAGACAGATTTCCAAACAATATTGGACGAGTAGTTTTTATTTTTTCGCGTAAAAAAAAATGGAAACGACTCACTGCGTTGAAAACTCGCGTGACGTCACGCCAGAGTACACTTTAAATAGAAATGACGTCACAAGCATCAAAGATCAGGGGTCTCTGATCTTTGATGCGTTTATTCTTTGTCAATTTTTATTGTTTTGATAAAGCAACAAATAAGAACGTGTCGTAGATTTTGTCTATTGACGGAAAAAGAATCATATTTTTTTTTCCATCCCTATTGTCTAATATTAATTTCCTTATCAATCTACCCAGCCCTTTTCCCTATTATGTTGGGGTTAGTTTCCAGTCTAACTGCATGCAGCTCAATAGGTAGGTACCATTACTTACCTATTTTAACCGACTACAAAAAAGGAGGAGGTTCTCAACTCCGTTGTATTTTTTCTATGTGTTAACTCATAACTCCGTCATTTATGAACCGATTTGTTTTTTTTTCACGTAAAAATCAAAATAAGTTCAGTAGTTCGGTTTTTAATTCGAAATAGCTGGCAAAAGTATGTCATCTAAGTACCAAAATGAAATTGCGAATTTGGCTTTCACCTACGGACTTACGGTTAGTCCCGAACCCGAACTATGAATGAATGACAACACGATTTGAAAGTTGTTCTAAGTTCGGGTTCGGGACTTTTTTAACTTGTGAGTGTTCGTGTTTGTCTGTGCTTGTTATCCTGTCTGTATCCTTTTAAGTTAGTAAGTTTTGTTTGACGACACCGGTTGGCGCAGTGGTTGAGCGATTGGCTGATGCGCTGCGTGTTGCGAGTTCGATTCCCACACGGAACAGATATTTGTATGGCCTACAGATAGTTGTTCCGGGTCTGGCTGTTTGTATATGTGAGTTTGTATGTTTGTAAACGCACCCACGATACAGAAGAAATTCCTATAGTAGATTCCAGATAAATGTGCAATAACGGTCATTGACCCACATACATTTATTGACTTTCTTAAAATCAAAAACAGAAATAAAGACTTAGAGCAGTCCTGAATCTACTTCTATCGTGATCCTTTATGTTCTCTAGGAATGTAAAATGGTTCATAATGTTAATGTTCGGTTATCTACGAAGGGATATTAGGGAAAGGTCAATGTACTTTATTGCAAGTTTATCTGGCACAAAGTATAGTGAGGGGCAACGTAAAAAAAAGAAAGGACCTGTCTGTTTGTAGTCATGTTACTTGAAATAAACTAAATTTATTTATTTAAATCGGTTTGTGCGTATGGTGTCGCGTTGTGGTTCGTCGTGTACTCTAATAATTAATGTCTGTAAAAGCATAAGTTAATTGTAAATGACTTACCCCAGGGGTTGGAGAAGGTCCAGGTCCCGGGGTGGGCTGGCCAGGAGGCAGGTACGGCCTCTGAGGCGTTGGGTTCGGTCTGATCGTCGGGGTCGGTGGTTGCTGAAATGCGATAAACGGGTAAGTTAAGCTAGGAAGTAGTGACGGGCGGGGCGTTTTCTTTTTGTAAACAATTACGTTCAAAAAGTGCTGGCACTCAGCCTTATTTGAATAAATGACTTTTGACTTTGACTTTGACTCTGACTTTGACTTTGACTCTGACTTTGACTTTGACTTTGACTTTGACTTTGTTAGCTTAGCATTGAATCTCTTTGGCATTGTATAATTTCATGCTAAAATAATGTCATAATGTAACTCTTGTTTTGTAAGTAACTGGGTAGGTTAGTAGTAAGCAAACTTTATCCGTGAAGTGGCTAATCGGATGATAGGACTCTCACCTTATTGCCATTATTGTTGGTGGGGAACGGTATGGAGGGTGGTTCGTAGATGTACCCCTTGCTCGGGGGGAGGTACTCGTTGCCGGCTGACATCGCCATCACGAATAGTGTGGAGGACACTATGCTGGAGAGCCACATCTGGAAACAAGATAAAAATTGGATTAGCAACATAGGTCATTATTTATTGGATAAAATCTGCCTAATCGTCAAAAACGCTATTGCATCAGTTTGCTTTTAAATTATTGACCGAGCCTGAGCAAAATAATAAACTCGAATTTTAGAGGACCCATATTGATGGGTCCCTCCGCTGTGGGTGATGACTTCTTCCCCGTCTCCGTTCTCCCTTCTCCCGTCCGCTCTGGGTAGAGCGGACGGGAGTGCCAGATTCTTGTTGACTAAAACCTATCCGTGTTCCTCTTCATGCCCTTTGCGTTCCAGGGCCGCGGTGGATTTTTCGAACAATTTCCGTAACCCTGGTCTGCCTGTCAGCCCTGCAGTGAGATTATATAAACATCTCACGGAGTACCTATACTTATGTGAAGTGATCATGACTGAGCTATCAATCAATACAAACAAGATGGAATCACAGTTCACGTCATGCTCAGTCCACCTAAGTTTAGACAGTGACATGTTGTCAGAGGGCTCTGTTAAATTATTCTTTAGTTCAATTAATATTTCATACGAGACAATAAAATACAGTTAACGACAAGTCTCTGTTAGCGGCGACGTTACAATAAAGTCATAATTTAGTCGTTTTTGTCTGTCAGACAGTAGCACTGCTCACTTGAAACAAAACACTCCGTTTTGCATACAATGCCTTTATGGGAAATTGTACGGATGGCAGAGAACGTGAATTGTTATGATTTTGAGGAACTATTTGATATTTTTTTGGAAATATTTCAATTAAAACCATTTTAATTTAAATAATTCCATTAATAAATGAAAATAAAAATGGTCGCGGGATCTTGAGAAAAAATAACGATGTTGGTTTGACATTTTTTTCTAAACAAAAGCTGTTAATCCGCTTTTTCACAGAGAAAAGTCGCTTGTCGGTTGGAAAATCGGTCTTAAAACATTTCTGCCTAAGGCAGAGCTTCTTAAGGATAGGAATTTTGACTGACTTACTTTCTACTACTATTACGTCGCTACTATACCGCTACACTACTGTGCTAATATGTAAGAATAAATTGTGTGCTAATATAAGCACACATCTTTTTGTTTTGTAAACATTTACTGATTGAAAAGAGTGTCCATGGAGTTTCTTATACGACTTTGGAACTAGCTTCATTTTTGACTGACCGACCTTAACAATTCAAAAGTGCCTGTAAATGTCTTATTTTCAAATAAATGCTTTCATTGATGGATTGAACAATAAGAATAAATTGTACAAGTACAGAGTGTCATTGTACAAGAACGTATGATTTTCTTTAAAAGTTTACGAAAAAAAGATTTTCAAAGACTTCCTGCACTAGGCTAGGCCCGCAGGAAGCTTTCAAGATTTCCTTAAGAATTGCAAATTAATAAACATGCGCAGAATAACATAAAACTGAACAATACAGAAATTACACAAGTTTTATTATTTAGTGTATTGTGTCTGCTATTATGACGTTTATCTACACTCACAACGTAATGTTCCAAATATGAGTTCAAAAACGAATGCATAAATACATACTTTTTTTTCGTGGATAGGTGAAATTTAAAAAAAAAACCATTACAGTTCAACATTTTCCTTCGATTTTTAAACAACTGCATCATAAAATAACTTTTTAATTTTTATAGCACACTTTTTCTTTTTAATTTTTGGCGCGAGCTCATTGACTTAAGTCAATGAGCCAGCTTTTATCTTTGTCTATGTTTGAGCGCGCTGCGCAGTCATTCGAATACGCAATGAGAATATCCGCCATATTGGAATTAACTACTTTTCCACTTTTTTTTTTTGAACTGTATGAGTGAAGATAAAATAGTGTATGCAACGGCATATAATTAGGTATTAAAACACTCGTGTGATGCTATTATCACACTTGGCTACGCCTCGTGTGATAAACCCACACTCGTGTTTTAATAACCCTTTTTATATGGTCGTTGCATAAACTACTATTATAACGTCAGACCTAACTTTTAAATGCGAAAGAGCGTTAGTTATTTCGTTTAGCTCTCACGCCTATATGGCCCAACCGATTTTGTGTATATGCAGTCCGTACATACATGCATTTGATTGCATACGACGTACTCAAGCGCGCATATATACTGTACATAGGTATGTATATAACCGTATATGCATAGCTACATATCGTATATCGAGGCCATTCGCCGAACGCTGGCACTGTCACTACCTATGTCGGTATACAACCGATATTTTGGCTATTTACCAAGTTAAAGGACCTACTATGTCTACATGAACTATTTTGCAAATTGCCTTTGTAATTGTTTGCAGTTTCAAATTGATTGTGTGCAGTTTTTAGCATCAAATAGCTCATTGTAAAGAGGATTGTACAAGTGACTTGGTACCTGTCATTGTTAAAACTTGTTTTTTTTTAGTTATTTATTAAAATCTCCATTACAACTATTATTACAGGTGTTGAATTTAATTAATACAATATACAGGGTGTCCCAGAGGTGTGTGGTCGTATTAAAGGGTGATGTTGGGTAATAGCTGATGCACATTAAGGAAAAAATAGCAAAACAAAATAAAAAAAAACAATAATAATAAGACCAGAAATAACGACTAAAAAGTTCCGAAGAAATGATTTTCCACGCAATTTGTTACAGTTGGTGGCATTTACTTTAGTTCAATCACAGATTTGATGTCACCAACTGCATCAGACTGCTTGAAAAGTCATTTTCCCGAACCTGAACTAGGAACAACTGACAAATCGTGTTGTCATTCATTCTTAGTTCGGGTTGGGGACTAATCGTAAGTCCGTAGGTGTAGAAAGCGCCCGACACTAAGGCTGAAACTACGAACTTCGGGCTTAGAGAGTAGACCCCCTGGTTTCAATCTCCAGCTCAGCTCATCTAGGATTGATATCGTAGACTCGTAAACAAAACTTTTGAAATGTATCTACCTATCTCCCCTTTCAGGGAATACACGCACAATGTTACCAAAGAATCGATTACTTCAATACCTTACCAAAAAGCTCCAAGATTTCTACATCTTTAAATACAAATTAAATCACCAACAGCATTCGTGCTCTCTTGAATTAAATTCATCATCCTGCATGCAATGTTTAAGCTAAATCTTCTACATGCAATGTTTAAGCTAAATTTTCTAGCCACACAATCTGTTCCAACTGTTCGTGTTATCACGACTCGACGTAACCACACATCGACGATACTCTAACCACATATAAATGCTTCCATTTGTCACGCTTGAAGTAAATGGATGAAGAATCGTGAACAATTGAACATCTGCAAGTCGTTTGCTAGCTTTTAGTTAAGCTTTGGTTACATATGAGTGCCAATAGGGAACATGCAATATTTTCATCTTACAAGAATTAAAACGTTATATTTTTTTGCCAAAACTGCATATTTAAACTGACAGTTTAAATTTTCGCGCGAAAACGGACGATGACCTCACTCCTGTCTGTCACTGGTCATGAACTGTCCTTACTTAAAGAAATTAGGTCGTTTTTTCGTTGTCATAACAGCAGTGAAGTGCGTGTCGGACTTGCGCATGAAGGCTTCCGTACGTTTATCTATAAAAACGGCAAAAAAATCACGTTTGTTGTATGGGAGCCCCACTTAAACATTTATTTCATTATGATGTGTTTAGTTGTTATAGCGGAAACAGAAATACATCATCTGTGAAAATTTCAACTGTCTAGCTATCATGGTCCATGAGATACAGCCTGGTGACAGAAAGACGGACAGACAAACAGACGGATAGCGGAGTCTTAGTAGGGTTCCGTTTTTACCCTTTGGGTACGGAACCCTAAAAACGGATAAAAAGCTACGCTAGTATTAACGTTTCCTTTATGTTCAAACAAGTGACCGAAGTCGCGTGAAGATGCTAGTTACACGGACTGATCGTGTTTTCAAGGTACCCAGTCTTTCCAAGGGTAAGGGGTATTCCTATTACTGGATTGTGTAGGACTAAATAGGTAGTCGTTTCATGTAAAATAGTAGTATATAGCTTCATCGAGTTGGATTTTCTACCAGTCTAGACATGGTTGATCAAAAATAAGTTTTATAAAGCTCCAAAAATTTCATAATACCAAAGACACATTTAATAAAAACAAAATGACAAAGCTAATGAATGTTCTAAAAGATATTCATCGGAAACCAAGGGCATCTGAAAGCCTCTAATTCTGTCAAGTAATAATTTGTTGCATATTCTTAGGAGAACAATGGTTCATGTCGAAACATCTTTCCGCGTGGATGAAACTTGGAGAGCCCTCATTAGGTGCAATGATTGTGAGGACTGGTGCAAGTGGTACCGGAGCGGTTTTGTGGAAAGCGTACATATAATATTGTATTTAAATGTTTAGAACCAATTGATTGTGTTGTATTTCGACTATACTTTGTGCCAGATAAACTTGCAATAAAGTACATTGACCGTTCCCTAATATCCCTTCGTAGATACCCGAACAATACATTATGAACCATTTTACATTACTAGAGAACATAAAGGATCACGAGTGGATGTGTTTCTTGTCCGTTCGTCTCCATAAGAATCTACCCTTGCGAACGGACAGTAGAGTCACTTTATATTATTTTTAATGTAAATGATGACGTTCAAAAGTGCCGTTTAATGGCCTAATAGAAATAAACGTTTTGACTTTGACTTTGACTCGATAGAAGTAGATTCAGGACTGCTCTAAGTCTTTATTTCTGTTTTTGATTTTAAGAAAGTCAATAAATGTATGTGGGTCAATGACCGTTATTGCACATTTATCTGGAATCTACTATAAGTATTAACAAATCAAAATTTAGGTACAAATGTAAATGTTGGTCGTAAGACAATTTTTCATTGGTTTTTGTATTAGGTAGTTTAAAAGTAGTGCCAGTGACGGACACATTTAAGGTCTTGTCTTGGTATGGTCATGTGAAGAGGACGGATGAAACGCATGTAACTAAAAAGATGAATATAAATGTGGATGGATGGAGAGTGAGAGAGAGGCCAAAGAAAAGTTGGATGGATCGTGTGAGGAGGGATAGGAAGTTAGTCATAGTGTGACGGCTGATAGGACAGAATGGAAGAGAAAAACGTGTTGCATGAAAAAAAATAAAGAGAAAGTAATAAGGGCAGGAAGATGATGGATCGCAATTAATGAAAAGCGATGACGTGGTCAATAATCGACCACACGTGCCTAGAAGTAACCTATTCACTCTTGACTTAAAGACTCCCGGTTGTAGCTATCAGAAAATGAATAAACCGTCATTTGTTTTTATTAACAGACTCAAAGCATCTGAGTGCTTATTCTACTAACTTTTTTTTTTGGAAGTCGGTTAAAAATGTATGGAAATTAAGGCTTCTTTGACAGAGCTGAGAGATAGACTCAGCGTTTAAAATTATCCAAAAATGTTTGTTGTGTATTTTATTGTTGCCATATCTATTATGAAAACTAAATAGCTTCTCTTATTGCCTAGGGTAGCTTTAGGACAATTCTTATAAGACAAAGTTGCAGAGTGAAGTAAACGTAGCGGTTCACAAAACAAGACCCCGCTAAGCTTCTCCCGCTCCGCTCACCGCCATCACTATCACCAAACCCTATCAACTGTTACAATAGATAATAGTGTTCATTAAGTCACAAATTATGTTTAATCTCCAGATAGTTCTTTGTGGTCCCCCGACTGTGACGCGCCATGATCTATTCTATTGTTTAATGGTTCTCGCTTAGTTCGCAAATTATTGTTCAAATGTATTTTGAAGCCATAAGTATTTGAAATACTAACTACAAAATACCTCAGCGTCAGGGATTTGAAATACCAAACACAAATTACATTTTTAAGAAGTAAAATATCAAATACGTATTTGTATTTTAAATACGTATTGTAATTACAAGTAATTCAAATACTGCCCAGCCCTGATGTCTGGTTTGATAAGAAACTTCATTGGTGTAATTTGAAGTTAGTCGATTTTGAAATGATTAATTTGGTGTAACTATTCAATTGTGTGACTGTATCATCCGCGGGGCTCATTTTTTTTGCACACATGCCCAAACCACTGCAACTCCTGGAAGTCAGAATCAACAGTGGCGACCACCAGAAAAACGCCGAGTCAATGAAGCTCGACGAGTCCCGGAGAAACGATTCAACTGTCTTGGTTCCCGCAAGGAAATTTAATCAGAAAATAACAGCGGAGGAGTAGGAAAAAATATAATTTCCATTTCCCTCATTATCAAACAGGGTGACAGAACAGAGCCAGGCCAAACAGTCACCAAGGGACATATACAACTGGGTTAAGCCCAGTTGCCAAGCACCACGGGGCTCTTAATTGCCTCCGTTGGAGTGACAGCTGTTTTAGTTCTGCTATTTAACGTAGCAATGCTGCTAGTATTCTGGGCACTGTTCCCATTTAAGATCAAGTGAAATAATGCCGATGAATTATTTTTATACTCGTTTGTGCTTAATTGTAATTGCTAAATTTGGTTTCGTTCATCTGTTTTTTCAAACTTACAGACCATAAAATACTATTACACTTTCACTTTTACGATAGCAGTATAAGGAAGAACATGCGGGTACTGCCATTCATATGTATATTAGAAGTCATTGAAAGCCCTATGTAAACATTACCTAGTCAGTGCCTATGTTTACATGTTTAACGCTGGACATTTATGTGACAAGAGACGCAGTTAAAAGCCTAAGGTTACTGTCAAAGGTTTAAAACCTAGCTTGCTAAGTATGAGCGTATTTCACTTAGAGTTAAACGCAAGAAGTCACTTTAGTATGTCGTTGTATTAAAGTGCTATTTTAATCTAGGTTGAAACTTAGGGAGTAAGAAATATCGTAAACATTGTCATTGGTTTTTAAAGCTGCAGACTAGCCCGCTACATAAATCTGAACCACTGGAATTCCTGAGAGCTACAAACAGTTTGACCACCTGAAAAAAAACCAAGTCAATGAAGCTAGACGCTTTCCGGAGAAACGATTTAGCTCTCTTGGATCCCGCAACGAAATTAACCAGAAA
Source organism: Melanchra persicariae (assembly GCA_947386135.1). Taxonomy (NCBI): domain Eukaryota; kingdom Metazoa; phylum Arthropoda; class Insecta; order Lepidoptera; family Noctuidae; genus Melanchra; species Melanchra persicariae. Next base: position 13,606,002 of record OX376668.1, read on the forward strand.
ACAACAGCGGAATCTTCAAGAGTAAGAGAAACACAATTTACACTTTCCTTCTTATCAAGTAGGAGACAGAACAGACCTAGCCATAAGAAGTAGTGAAGCTCTTACTGATATAGCATAGTCCTCAATGCTCATTCCTTCTCGCTCTAAACGAATTCCTTTGCCATCCTCTGAAACAATTAGAGGTTGGCACCATTACTCAACACTACCAACCCCCCGGCGTCAATACTCGAGTATATTGAATTAAACTACGGCACGCAGACGACCTATCGCGTATTAGTGGTGACATTTCAATACAAACCTCTGCAGGGCTGCGAGTTAGAAATTAGCCAGTACGATATGAATGTGGCACCTTTGGCAACAATGGAAGCATGGTGGTGTTACGACATGTTAATAAGGGTGATGGTGCAATAGGCAGAAGAATGGTGTAGCTTTTGTTTTTGCTTCAAATGTGCTGTGCAATTTTTTAGGAACAGCTAGGGGCTGAACAGAAGCACAGCTAGGGGCTGTGCTTCTGCAGTGTGATTCTGTAAACATGTCGAAGTGAACACCCGGGCGGGGCGGACGACGGGTGACTTGTCAAACCATACAAATAAGATGGAATGACAGCTCTATTGTCGTTCACTCCGCCTAGGTGAACACCGTGAGATGTCGACAGAATCGACCGGCTGTTACCTTAGTATGTAATACGGTGGCGATGTCGTGTAAGAGAGCTAGAGATTGAGATACGCAAGAGATTGTCAAAGAGACAAGCCCACTGCACTATTCCTAACCACCTTTAGATATACGCCAGATAGCCCGACGACTTGGTCATGTAACAAAGGGTAATTGGATGAGGAAGGTCTCAGAAAAATGTCGTGCAATGGAGGGGACCTACAAGCATTCAGGGAGGAAACGGATTGAAGAAAGAGAGTTTACCTGTAAAAATCTTGCAAGCATTATTCGCGTTTAGGGCTTGTACTAGAAGTCATATTTATGTGCTAACAAGATGTCTAAAGAAGAAAATAGAAAGGTGATACTCTGGTTTTCTATCTAGACATTACAACTATGTTGATGGATTCAGATAGACCCTGGCCTACTGAGTCTATTAATAAAATGTAAACAATACAAAGTTATGGTCAATTACATATTAAAACTGTGAATCGTTGGGAACTTGTTAATCGTTGACTGTCACGGTCATTCCATGGGCTATCGACTCTTAAGCTGTAGTTTGCATGACTTTAGTTATTTTACATGACGCCCTGACCCTGCCCTGACGGAGACGGCGGTGTAAACTGGACTCCTTTGATAAAGACTGGTCTTCAGTTACCCCAAATCAAGATAAGTGAAGGAACCGTTGGGAGATCTTTGCCCAGATGTGGGTAAATCGTGGATGTAAATAAAGAGGCTCTAGTAGTGCCAGAAGATAGCGGGCTGAGCTGGTCACCTTTGAGAAAGACTGGTATTAAATGGCTCTAGATAGGGAGAAATGAAAGGAGAGATAGGATGCCTGCCCTGCAGTTGGAAATAAAGCTAATAAAAGAACATTCTCTAATTCTTAAGGGTGTAGTGTAACTCCTTCTAATAACCTTCCAAAGTGCAAGTCCAGATGCTTTAGACAAAGTACAAGCGATGGCGATTGTAGAAATGCCAAAATATAAAGAATTCACGTGACATTTTGACAGCGTCTGTCAATCCCCTACGTATTTGACGTTTTGACAGTCGACATCGCCACGCTACTGCCGACAGAATGTCACTTGTTTAAAGATCCAGTTAAAGGCTGACTTTGCACTGGAGCGGAGAGGAGATGAGCGGAGTGAAGCCATGCCAATTTTAACCAATGGAATTGCATGAAATGACCGTTCCGTTTCAGTGAACAGGGATTTGCGAATTAGTTTAAAAATGCATACAAAGGTAGCAAAGCGGGGAAGCGGAGCGGGGTAGGAAAAGCTCCGCTCCGTACTACCTTACTATGCATCATTGGACAGACACCGCAATTCCGCTCCGCTTTACTCTGTCGCTCCACTCCACTTTCTCGCTCCGCGTCAATAGACAAGCAGCCAAAATGTAACATAAGTTTTTTAAACGAGTGACATACATGTATTATGTATCTCTATTCTAAGTATATTGTGTGTTAATAAATAAATTGTAAGTAAAATTGCGACATTTTCTTTACGTGCGAGACAATCTTATCTTAGACAGGTACAGCAGGTGGTCTTACGGTTTACGATGTAGGAAAACATCGTGACTACAATTATTTGTGCTGTTTGCGAGGCTAATAATGCTTGGTCGCCTTTATTTACAAGGGAAACTTTAATATTTTTTTTAAACTGTTTTGAGGATTATATTAGTGTCAGCAAAGAACTAAAGCTTTAAGAATAGCATTTTGAGTAGCAATAATCTGGTAAGTTTTCTGCGCCACATCTTCTTCCCAGTTTAAACATTAGGAAGTGGTGAGAAAAGAGTAGGAGGTTTTGGGCGATCGTCTTTCTGTATATGTTGACGTTTGAAAGGTGCTGATTCTCAGCCTTATAATAATATTTTAATAATTTACAAATTAACAATAATAGTAAGTTATAGCGCACGAAGTTGTCGACATGTGGAATGTGGACTCGGCTGTCATTGTGCCGATGGTCGTTACGGCCAATGGCCTGATGGCCAAAAGCTTCGACGACCATCTGTTGAAGCCGGCGTTACGCAGTTGGGTAAAGGGCCTGATACAGAAGGCAGTACTCCTCGATACGGCTCGTATAGTGAGGAGGTTCCTGTCTCTGAAGCCCTAACCACCGGTAGCTTGGACTCTGCTCCCGACACCAGCGGACTACTATTTTTTATATTTTTAAATGTTTTTTTAAATTATTTTTATAGAAATATTTAAAAATGTAAACGGTAGGTGTATAAATGAATAAACGAGATAGTAAGTTAAATTAAAGAAATACAATACCGCAAACGTGGCAATGCCGCCAGTTTCTTGGGCACATTACCAGCTGACAGCGTTGAGGACGAATTTTTTGATTCTGTATTTCAGTCTATTTGAAATACATCTTCTACATTGCGATACAAAGCTCGTTGGTATGCACGTAATACTGACATACATGAATATCTTGAACTACAAACCGTTGTAAAAGAAAACTCAAAATACTGCACTAAATATAAAGAAAGACTTCAGCACATAAATAAGCTAGCTCGATATTTGCTACAGGCAGATAAACATATTGCTCGCTATATTGAATCTTGAAAATGGGCACTAAAGTGTAAATTCAAATGGCTATGTTACTCGTTGGAGAATCAGCTTAATTAAAAATGAGTGTCAACTCTGCTAAATTTTAAGCAACAAATTCATTTTTGTCAGATTACGACCGAGATACGAATGCAAACATTCGTATCTCGGTCGTAATCTGACAAAAATGAATGGAAATTGAGGCTTTTTTGGCAGATTCTGACTGACATGCGAACGTTGCTTAAATATTTGTAAAATTGGCTCTCTGATCATGGCTCTGGAGCCCATTGCAGCTAGAGAAAGGAGAAAACTGAAACAAGTAGTCAAGCTTTTTTCATTGCAGTCGAGTCGGAATAGACGCCCGAAGCAAAGGCGATGCCATTACGGAGCCGAGAGACTCCAATAAAAAATGCCCACGCGCATAGAACGACGACGACTTTAATTTCTTTCTTCTTTAGCGGCGTTGTGAACTTTTTGGGATGGGTAAAAAATGTTAAACTCGCGTCAGGACACATGACAGTCAGGACACGTGACCTGATCGAAAATTCGTAAGACGGATAAAGTAATATGTAATATTAATTGTCATGTTTGTGTACGATAGCGCAATAAATGAATATGGTATTTAACCACGTAAATGATAGTAGTTTTAGCGAAATTATTCCCTAACCATTCCAAAATATTAAATGTATTTCGTTTGTATTTCGTTTATGTCTGGAACGCAAAAGGCATTTGAAGGAAAACGGTGGGTTTTAGTCAGTAAGAGTCTGACACTCCCTCCCGGTCCACCACAAATCATCAAATGTAATATAGTCAAAGTAATCATCAAATGACACACTTCTCCTGCTCTAGCAGGAGAAGTGTGTCATTTGATGATTACCCAAGCAAAATAAAAAAAAAATGTCTACTTGTAGCAACCCTATAGAGCGTAATGACGCTAGTATCGCGTTGCAACCTTTCAACGTCGCCGACTAGCGACGTGGGACCTCAGTTTTAATTAAGATGCGTATCTGAAGTCCAAAATTAACTATTGTGTTACCATTTTGAAAGTCGAAACTATCTTATTTTGTGCATCTTTGCGATGATTTGCACGTGTTGAGTTTAAGGTTAATTGTAATTTGGTAAGGTCACGTTGACGTTAAAATGGTACTGCCATATTCTGAGACCAAGTGACATTCCCCTAGCGTAAGACAACCTGGGGGGTTTCTTCAAGCTGCTTCATCAGCGACCACATCATCGCTTTCCACTAGGTGAGATTTTGGTCAAACGCGACGAGCCAGTCGATATTAAAAAAGCGATTGTCAAAAAGTCAATACGGAACCACTTAACATATTAGTAGCGCATGTCAATTCTGTCCTTTTTTATCCTTTGACAAACGCTATCGCGAATGTTGCAGGTCCAGAGCCTACGGTGCAATTCAACACACTCACACACACACACACTACTGGAAGACTTGTGCCGTTCGTCTCACTCTCAACCATGGACTGACTGACTCTATTCGCTGCATAGTCCATAATCCAGAACCCTGCCAGGGTTGCGGAATATGTTCGAAAGAGTTACCGCGGCCCTGGAAAGAAAGGCACTAGGAGGACTAAGGGTGGGTTTAAGTCAGTAAAAGTCTGACACTCCCTGCCGCTCCACCCAGAGCGGGAGGGGTCATTTGATGATTTCCCATCCTCAAAAAAAAAAGTCCATAATATCAACAAACAGAGAGAGATAAACTGCTGTGCTAATCTAATTCAGTTGGTACTTTCATCATCATCATCTCAGCCGAAAGACGTCCACTGCTGGACATAGGCATCCCCCAAGTGTCGCCACAACAACCGGTCCTGTGCGTCTCGCATGCATCGGCTACCAGCGACCCTTACCAGGTCATCGGTCCATATTGTGGGAGTATCGGTACTTTTAATAAGATTGTTTAAACCGGTGTTTATAAAGTCGCTCATTTTGCCACTAATAGAAGCCGATGGAGATAATTTGTCCGTACCAGACTTACATCCCACCATGACCATGACATTCAGACATGAAGGACCAATTAGATAGAGCAAGCCTGATGCCGTCTACAAACCTCTCGCTCCGCGCAGAGCGCGAGAAGTCATTTGATGATTTCCCATCCAAAAAAAAGGAAGACGGTCAGTAACAGCAGACTCTTACTGACTAAAATCCACCCGTGTTCCTTCAGATGCCCTTTGCGTTCCAGGGCCGCGGTAACTCTATCGAACAATTTCGCAAACTTGACTACATTTCCATAACGTCCTCTCGGAAACGAAAACCTCAATTACTGTAAACATAGGAATCAAAGCGGTGTTCCTAGCATTTAGAAAGTTAATAACAGTGCCCCAGTTCGCACTAGCATCGCTTCTCGGTGTCGCTCGTGTATCTTCGTCGTGACTCGACTTGAGCAACTTATGTCAGGAAGAGGTTAAGGCAGGAGAGCACGAGATTTTGTTTGTTTTGCGGAAACCCTGTGTTGGAAGCTCATTAAGCCATGGAGCGTTCGTGTTTGTATGTTATAACAGGTCATTCTATCAGCGTGAAGTCCAAAAGTCCAAAAACTGGGTTTCCTGACAGCTACAATCAGTTAGTTAATAACGATCTATCATCGGATTACAAAATGAACGTGCTCCAACGTTAACCACATCGTCGCATTCCATCAGGTGAGATTGTGGTAGTCGCAAGCCTTTCACTGTCACAAGTTATGGGTCGAGCATGGTGAGTGTAGGCAGGCGAAAGAGGCACTTCCCTCTACTAATGACCGATTCACGAAACAAGACTTAAAACTGACTAAACAACAGTTGCGTACAGTCACCGCCGTCACAACTGGCCGCGAATTTTCTATGAATACCTCTATGTCATAGGAGTAACTGACAGCGCACTCTGCAGAGCCTGCATGGAGGAGAATGAGACAGCAGCACATCTGCTCCTAAGCTACCCGGTATGTCGCTGATTACAGTCTTCGGAAGCCCAGGTACCCTCTGTGAGATAGTAACACCAAGGCGTTTTTGGCCTTCCTTGGGGAGCTGGGGTGGATCGAATGACATAATTTGTCCCACTTGCACGCAAAATACGCGCTTGGTCGTGGAATTGCGGAAACCAGCCCGATTTACATACACACAATGGTATTTTTTTTAAAAGGGTTGGGGTTGACCAATTCACAATGGAATATTTCGGTAGCTCATGCTCAACCCATACATTTTGATCTTTTTGAGTCTCTTTAACTGAAAGAATTAGATAGAGATTTGTGTCCGTTCACTGGAACGGACACAAATCTCTATCTAATTCTTTCAGTTAAGGACAGTTTCAGTGGAGGACATCCATGATTAGTATCACCCAATTTCTCTCCGCCACTGTTCACTCAAGGTTCATTGGAAGACCAGCGTTACACAGCATCTGTTTGGCAACATTACTGAAATGAACCTTTTTGTTGCGAATATTTTTGCCGTATTCTGCAATAGCATATATACGTTTAGTGTCCTAGGTAGTTATTATGGGTTATTATCGCACCGTTACAAGGGTAGGCAGTAATTAAAGTATAAATTACAAGCACGCGTGTATGTATGTTCACAAATTGTGTGAAATAATTCAACTGTATTAACCTAATTATTGTTTTCTATTGTTTTTGTGGGAACGGTCACATCGCAAACTGTGACATGTGATTTTACCTCTTATTCTGAAGAAGCTAGAGTTTGTAATTGTTGTGAGTAAGGTTTAGTGTTACCTTATAAGTGTGTGATAAGTGATTATGAATTTTGTGTCAATGAAGTTAGGGTACAATTTTGTGGTGAACAAGTTTTTCAGTTACAAAACACAGGCATATTTATGTAGTAGACAACATCACATTTAATAAATCTGTGAGATTTATCCGCTAATACATATTTATCGTTACGGCACAATCGTTTGGGACCAGGCAGAGATCGAGGCGATACGGTGTGACTTGTGAGAATCAAAGGAAACATTGATTTTTATCTAATTTTATATTCTTAAGTCTTGTTCAAGATTTTTAGTGAGGGTCGTTGTAGGCAATCTGCTATTTTGTGTGTTGAAATTTAAATTCGTTTTCTGTTTTAAACATGTAAGCTGTAAATTACCGTAGTTTCATTAGTTCATCTGTGCATTTGGGAACCTACTGGTCTAAAGAAACCCAAAAGGTTCCCAAATGTCGTCCGCCTGTCTATCTGTCTGTCTGTAACCAGGCTGTATCTCATGAACCGTGACAGCTAGACAGTTGAAAATTTCAAAGATGATGTACTTCTGTTGCCACTATAACACCAAATACTAAAAACAGAATAAAATAAATATTTAAGGGGGGGTTCCCATACAACAAACGTGATTTTCTGGCCTTTTTTTAATAGATAATGGTACGGAACCCTTCGTGCGCGAGTCCGACTCGCATTTGGCCGGTTTTTTTATATTATTTAGGAATGGGCTATATCTTGACCTCGATCACGCCTGATGGAAAGCAATGGATGATTTCTATGATGGAGCGAGCGTGCCCAGAAGATGCCTTAAGGCACTGGTACTCCCAAGCGCCGACATAACACAGCATGCTGCTTGACGCCGGACTCCGGTGGGAGGGTGACGCGAACCGGGTGGGTGTTAACTCTACCACCGCAAGGGAAGGATCAGCCAGTCTCGTAATAAGGTATTAGGTGAGACTATCCAGAATGCGCCCAGCGCTCGGTTCAGTTGAATGCCTGATGGAAAAAATTGCGCCACACGAGGAGGCTCCTTCATGCATCCCAAACCTGTCTAAAGCCACGTGTCACACTCACTCAGGTTCTAGGCTAGGCAGAATAATTGATAGTACATTACAAGGCACATTATGCACGCCACTTCGGCTGCCGCGGTGGAGCCCTCACAGGGGACTCAGGGGGGGCTGAAATGGAGTGCCAATGACGGCCCCATTTCGCCTCCTCCAGGCGAACGTCAGCCACTGCGCCGCTCAGGACCTGTTGCTCTTAAGCATGGCGCAGTGATTGATGCCTGCAGACGACGAGCGTTGGGTAGCTCGCCTTCCGATCAGACTAGGCTCCAGTCTAAGGCGCGTTGTGTTCCACGCGCGCTTTAAAAAGATGTCAGCACATAGGACGGGGCCCGCTAGGGCCAAAGCCTGCCAGGGTTGCGGAATTTGTTTACAATAGTCACCGCGATCCTGGAACGCAAAGTGCAATAGGAGGAACACGGATGGCTTTTAGACAGAAAGAGTCTGACAACGCTCCGCCCAGAGTGGTAGGAGTCATTCTATGATTTCCCAACCTAAAAAAAGGCAAATTATGCAAAACAATGTATTACATCGAAGTTTCCTTAACCTTAAACCAAATGATGTTCAAACAAACGATAATTACAACAAAAAATGATCACGCGAACCTAATTTAAGGCCAAATGTCAAACATGACATAAGTCTTACATAACGCATTATTAGATATTATAAGTAATGTGTAAGTTCACGTTAGACACATTAATCAATTTAATTGGTGTGCGCTATGACAGGAAAATTGATGCGGCTCGCACTTGACGCAAGGTGGTTAAATACTTTTTTGAGTTTGGATGAAATCGCGTGAGTGTTGCCAGTTTATAAAAATGATTATTTGTTTTTAGGGGACAGGTTCTCAAGATAAATATGGGTATTCTTTAATATCAGTTTAAATCATTTAATCTTGCATGGTGCAAGGAAAGTGCTCAGTTTTTTGGTATTCATTATCCAGGGAAACGACGCACTCTCAGGATTGCTCTTTAAGCAACTTTCATCCAAATCCGGATAACAAACAGAGTTACTTTCGTATTTATAATATTAAGCCTGGATAACTCAAAGTAAATATTCTCAAGCATATTTTATAAGTAAAAGAAATGGAAATGACGAGCTTAAATGAGATTATTACTACATAAACATCGCTGTCTAAAGCCGACAAAATAATGTTTATTTATGGGATGATTATAAACAGCCCCTCATAAAACAGGACATATAAAATTATAATTGACCATAAATGTTATGGAATGCGAAATACACACATTTTCTAAGATGCATAATAACTTATTTCCTTTAAACTAGTTATTTGCAATTTGATGCCTTTTATGCATGTAATAATATAATTCTAAGTGCACTTTAAATTCCATCTTGATTAGGTTCTTGTAAATGAGATAATTTGGTATGTAATGCACGGTATTTAGCATTGCAGGAAATAATTAATTAATGCATGTGTGTTCAAAAATGCCACTGCTGAGCATGAAGGCTTGAAGATACCGTTATCGGGCAAAGTGTTATTGGAATTTTAATTCAGGATTTTTTTTCTTGCACCCTTAGCAATAATTGACGACACGGTTGGCGCAGTGGTTGAGCGGTCGACTGCTGCGCTGCGTGTCACGGGTTCGATTCCCGCACGGAACAAATATTTGTATGGCCTACAGATAGTTGTGCCGGGTCTGGCTGTTTGTGTATGTGAGTTTATATGTTTGTGAACGCACCCACGATACAGGAGAAATTCCTAGTGTGGGGCAACGTTTTAAAAAAAAAAAGAAAAGAAAAAGAAAAGAATTGCTCAGTATGACAATAGGGTCGTACCGAAATGGGAATTAAACGCACATAACTAGTAGGATGTGAGTGTTATTACAACTTTGACGACGCCATTATATAAAACAGGCTCAATGTTATACAAATAAAATAAAACATTGAGTACTATTAATAACTTTTACGCTACAAAAAGTCTGGCAACACATTTTGCCGCTAAATTTGATTTAGACAGATTAAACTTTTACACCGCGAGGCGGCGAGGCGATGGTAACAAGCCATACAGCCTATAATTACAAACTCATTTCTCAAATGCTCTCAATTTCTCACGGTGTGTAGATATAAGTGATTGCCTACTTATCTAAAATTGCTAAATAACATTGCAGTGATATGGGGAAGGCAAAAACGTTGGAGGAAAATAGTTTCTTAGTTTCCCGGTTTGCGGGATTTTGCGTAAGAAATGCTGTTGCAGAAGTTCTGATTTTAGATAGGATTGTTCTTTGGTGGTTTCCGCAAAATGGTGGTTCTTTCCTAGGAACTAAGCGGAAAACCTATGATTCCGCATGTCAATTATTATCGTTGCCTATTAATAGTGTTTACGCCCTACGAAATTTTAGATAAACTTTCAAGTCTTTATTTTCCAAATAAATGATCCGATTTTAATGAAACTTGGTATGCATACGCTAAATATCCAGATCTAAATAGTTAGTAGAGAACATTTTCGAAAAAGAGTTTAGAGGGAGAAACAGACAGAAAGAGAGCGATTTTAATTTTTCTATAGAAAGTGAAAAATCACTATCTGTAGACTGGATTGTTTTTCGAAAATGTGAAGGGAAATGTGAATGTGAGGTGAAGGGTAGGTGCAGGGTAGGTGCAGGGTATGTGCAGGGTAGTTGCAGGGTAGTTGCAGGGTAGGTGCAGGGTAGGTGCAGGGTAGGTGCAGGGTAGGTGCAGGGTATGTGCAGGGTAGTTGCAGGGTAGTTGCAGGGTAGGTGCAGGGTAGGTGCAGGGTAGGTGCAGGGTAGGTGCAGGGTAGGTGCAGGGTAGGTGCAGGGTAGGCGCAGGGTAGGGGCAGGGTAGGCGCAGGGTAGGGGCAGGGTAGGTGCAGGGTAGGTGCAGGGTAGGTGCAGGGTAGGTGCAAAGTAAGTGCAAAGTAGGTGCAGGGTAGGTGCAGGGTAGGTGCAGGGTAGGTGCAGGGTAGGTGCAGGGTAGGTGCAGGGTAGGTGCAGAGTTGGTGCAGAATAGGTGCAGGGTAGGTGTAGGGTAGGTAGGTAGGTAGCCAGTTGACGGGAGTGAAGCCACAGGGGATAGCTAGTTTGTAATAGTCGTAAAATATTCAAAATCATCACCAAAATTAAAAATAAACTTTCCAATTACATAAAACGTCAAAAAAACTCAAACTAGACACTACATGGTGACTAGGTACTATTCTGAGGAAATATTCCAAGCAGTCTGTTGCAGTTAGTGACATCAAATTTGTAATAAAAGACAATATTCGTATGAACTATAGAATTGCCAGTTTTGATTTATTGTCAATATCGTCGTCCCCACCTTGTATAAAAAATATATAAACAGAAACACTTTATATTTACTAATATTTTATTGTGTCTATTTACATCCCAGCTTTTAAGCTTTCCAATTAATAAGACTAATGACTTAACGGTTATTTTACACCTCGATAAAAAACCGACGAGCAATTAGACGCATAAATATTTGTTAATGTTTTCTCCATCACAAATTAACGACTCAAATCGATGTTAATCGGAATCTAACAATTCGTCTATCGATTTTATTGTGTTTACATAAGTTCTGTACGCTGCGGCTTCCATAGATATATCAACAACTGCAATTTTTAGTTTCCGAATTGATAAGTTAATAGATTCAAGGAGAAATTCCATTGTTATCAGTGAAAAGAATGCCTTTATTATTTTCCCGTAGCAAGCATTATCAACTTATACACCAGTACCTACATCTCTATTCGCCTTAACAAAGAAAACAAACTAATTCTATGACATAATTCTCATAACAATTCAATAAAATAACTTGGCAATGAATCGCGAAAACCGTACAACATTATATCATATTGTCCCCCGACCTCACTAATTCAATAACTGTCAAAACTCTATAATAGACCACAACAAATGTTTTTTTAATATGACATAACTGACAGTTGGTATAGTCAGTGTTGCCATATTAGGCGCCACGGTCAAGGGGCAACCCTGAGTGGATGAATGGCTTGTTAGGTTGATTTGTGCATTGAGCATCGATTGTTGAGTCAGGGGAATAGTATTTGAGTGTATGCCCACCTGTTTTTGAAGGGTATAGGAGATTCTTATAGCTACTGATGAGAGTGTTAACTTAACACTCTTTTTAACGCTAAAGAATTACAGAATTACTAAAACGTATTTCAGGGAATGTTCAAATTAATATTAGTGGTGATATGCGGTTGGTTCGTAGGACTGTTTTGTAATTATAAATAAATGTTTTTATTAATGAAAATGAAATTCGACGACACGGTTGGCGCTGTTGTTGAGCGATTGGCTGCTGCGCTGCGTGTTCGATTCCCGCACGGAACAAATATTTGTATTGCTTACAGATAGTGGTTCCGGGTCTAGCTGTGTGTAAAATAATTTCAGATTTTGATATCATGTCGATGTGTATCGCCAAGTTTTGCTGTTTTCTGTTTTCAGGGAATCTTCTTGACAGTGTGCAGTTATCACGTCTTATAAGCTCAACAGTTTTGTTTCTTGGGCTCAAAGTTTATTGGGAAGTTAATTTGTAAAGAATATTCATCACCAAGGAGTTTGTGGCTGAATAATAACAGCCGTACGGGTCGATCTTCAAGGTTAAGCAACGTTTACCGGGGTCGGTCTATGGATGGGTGACCATCTTAACATACCGAGACTCCTCCGTGCCTCGGAAAGCACGTTAAGCCGTTGGTCCCGGCTGTCATTTGCAGATCTTTGGCGGTCGTTACGGATTGACAGAAACCAGAAAATCTGACTCCAAAAAATTCCGTGTTACCCATCAGTTAATGGTATTGTGCTCTACGTAAAATACTGGTATTCAGCTGAATCCGGTTTGACTGGAATCTGACCTCAATATAGTAGGGAAAAGGCTAGGCAGATGATGATTCATCATCATAATATTTTTTCAAGAGATTCTATAGAAAAACTTTCTCATTGTATGGCATATTATATAGGAAAACCACGAGCAGTGATTACATATCAAGCTCACTTTTTTGTCGAAAACAACTGAATTATTTAAGCCTGTCATTGTCTCTATGATGTTATAAAGTTATTTGCAATGAATACAAGTATTAAGATGTTAATAATCTATTGTGATAGTGTTTGGTCGAAAGCTATGGTGACTTAACAAAGATGTTAGTGTCAAGTGTCAAATTGTTTGCATATTGTTCTTCCTTGCCACCCATGGAGAATGAAAGTGAGCATTCTTTGACAGCTACGTTCTCGCGCAGTTTCCGGTGACTGGGACCTCCCGTAATAAAAGTACAGTCAAATATAAAAAAAAACTGTTCAAAAATATTGTACTGTTTTTACGGGTGGTTCCAGTCGCCGGAAGAAAAATATTAAAATCAAATGGATCCGGCAACTGGAACCGCGGTCCCAGTTAGCGGTCCCAGCCGGGAACCTCCTCGCATTGCTTCAAAACGTTGACGTGCAAAATAAACAGTCTTTTTACTGTGTACTGGGCAAGTTTACACCTGTACAGAAATAAGAAATTGACTTTCGTAGTTATTGTGTAACTTGTTTTGTTTACTAACAAATTACTAACACTTAGTTATTTTTATTTATGTGTGTACTAATGGTTATTAGTACACACAGAAATCCACACGTCCACACGTTTTTACAAAGATAGCGTTAGTAGTGTGGTTACCCTACTAACGCTATCTTTGTAAAAACGTGTGGACTTATGTCTAAAATAAAGATAATTATTATTAATTTTGCAAAAAGGTCAGTATACTTATATTCCTGGGAAAGATTAGTTCTCATCAGACACCTCTTCAACACCCTTCTCAAATGCAGCCAGCGCATCTTCCGGTGATGAAAACTGGTTTCTCTTGAGTTGTTTTTTTATTTTAAGTTATTTTTTTAAAATTAGTAATTTAAGTTATTTAGTATTTAGTAAAAAAACGCAACGAAAAAATACAAAAATCAGATATTGCGTTTATTTTGTTACACGTTGTATAATTTCTCACAGTCTATCCATCCTTTCTTTGGTCTTCCGCTACTCTTATATTTAAGTAAGAACATTTCAAGTAAAAACGAAATTCAATTTTAAGACGGAAATTACATTTAAAATTAAACACGAATGCACAATAAACTTTACTCATTCGCGTAATAGAAATTATGCAATGATAACACAAACTTAAATTTTAATTATTAATAATCATAAAATTATAATAAAGTAGTCAGTTAATATAATAGTGTAATAATTTGTAATTGAGACGGTCTTAATTAACTTTTGTTAAACACTAACTTCCCGGCAGCGGCTTCGCTTGCGTGGCCTCATCATCATCATTTCAACCGAAATACGTCCTCTGCTGGACTCCTCTAAGTCGTTACTTGGGGGAGTCCAGCAGTGGACGAAGTTGAGCAGGATTCAGGATGCCTGACTACGCCGCCAAACCCGAGGAGCGCGAGGCAGGGGACGGGAGTTTGCGGTAAGCTATTTCGAATCCTCATCCTTAACTACTACACAAGTTTCTTTTATTTGTTAATTATATTATTAATGTTCTAAAAGTAAAGAAGATTCACGTATCACAAACACATAAACAAACAAACTCTTTATAATATTCGTTAAGAAGATTATTAACATTTGTTTCATTTTTAATTATAGTCATAGTTTCAAAAGATTTGTAAGCAAATATTGTTATACGAATGAATTTGGGGCATAATTAAAGTTGTATAATAATTACTGAAAGATGTTTATTTACGGAAACTAAACGATATAGTTAAACATACATAAAATAATTGTGTAAGACTGAAACTGTTATTCATTTTAATATGATGATTCATAAGCAAATTGCTTAGTGCTCATTTTAGAGGTGCAAATGAAAGTTTGGTAATTTTGATTATTTATGGTTTAAAAAAACTCATTGCTGACGATTTCTCTCTGACGTTATAAGTATAATGTGCTTTTTGTTTATATTTTATAGTTAACTAGCTACTGCCCGCGACTTCGTACGCTTATATCCCGTTTTTCTCATTCCCGTAGGAATTTCACGAAATCCTCTCTCTCTTCTCTCTTAGCGCTCTCATACACTCCTCAAGGAACCTATATGACAAATTTCAGCTTTCCACGACCAGTAGTTTCGGCTGTGTGTTGTCTGTCAATCACTCAGTCACTCACTCACTTTGACGACACGGTTGGCGCAGTGGTTGAGCAATTGACTGCTGCGCTGCGTGTCGTGGATTCGATTCCCGCACGGACCAAATATTTGTATGGCCTACAGATAGTTGTTCCGGGTCTGGCTGTTTGTGTATGTGAGATTATATGTTTGTTAACGTACCCACGATACAGGAGAAATTCCTAGTGTGGGGCAACGTTTTATTTAAAAAACAAAAACTCAGAAACGTAAGAATCCCTACTAATATTATAAATGCGAAAAAAACTCTGTCTGTCTGTCTGTTAAGCTTTCTCGCTTAAACGCCTTATAGCCTAGGACATGGAGAAGGACATAGGCTACTTTCTTATCGCGGGCAAAAGTTAGTTTTGTATACTCGTACATTGATTAAAAACGCGGGGTAAGTTATCTGGAGCTCCTCTGGTTTAAGAAATTCTCATTTCAAATGTGTAATTCAATAGGGAATATGCATGATTTTTTAAAAATAATTTCCAGTTTATTTAAAAATATAATAAGTACTAACAGTGAAAATAGACTCAAAATTGATCAAAAAACAAACGAGATTTACAGCTTGGCAATAAAGAGTATGACGTGGTGACAAGTGGAACTAAATATTTTACTAAATGGAAACCTATGATGTCGACACTACTTGTCCGACAAGTGAGTAACGTTTATTGTTCCACATTTATTTTTAACGATTTAAATAAATTCTCTTACTGATTTCCCATATTATGGTGCGTTAAGTGAGATAGTGGCGCCCTCATTTTTTCCAAACTCTTATTTGCCAAGCTGTAAACAAATAGCTAATAAGTTCAGTCATTTAGGAAAAAAAAAATTACATGCATATTATATTGAGTTGTAGATCGTTAGGTTTTAACAACCCATGACAAATGGCATTAACAATGCCTTAAACCCATTCTATTTTAACTAAGATTAATGTCAACATGTACCTAATAAGGCTCGTACTAACGTAAATAGGTTTTTAAAGTGTTTATAATGACCTTTTAAAGTGTAAACATTTTTAAATAAGTCATGGTGATCATTCTGTTACCGATTTTATCTGCATTGTCTCAATTTATTTGCATATCATTATAGTAATCAAAGTCATATTAGGATTATATTATGAAAGTCTGCGTATATTAACTACGTACTGTACATAGCTAACAGTATCTTTATTAAATAATCTATCCTAACTACATAAATTATTCCTACTATCCCTTTTTTATTTTTATGGTTACGAAATCATCAAATAAATGACTCTTTCCGCTCTGGGTGGAGCGGGAGGAAGTGTCAGACTCTTACTGACTAAAACCCATCTGTGCTCCTCCTAGTGTTCTTTGCGTTCCAGGGCCGCGGTAACTCTTTCAAACAAATTCCGCAACCCTGGCAGGCTCGGGCCTTAACGGGCCCCGTCTACTATGCTGACATCACTTTGAGGCGCGCGTGGAACACAACGCGCCGTTGACCCAGGCCTGGCTTTGATCGGACGGCGAGCCACCCAACGCTCGCTTTCCACAGGCCCGCGCCTACCGGGAATCGCCCTGCGACTTCCGACACCCGGGGCGTCTCTTTATGTTGCGGCGGCTTGAGCGTGAGTTTCTATCTATACTAATATTATAAATGCGAAAGTAACTCTGTCTGTCTGTTGCTTTCGCGCTAAAACGGTTGAACGGATCGTCATGAAATTTGGCAGATATATAGCCTGGGATATGGAGAAGGACACAGGCTACGGCTTTTTTACGCGAAAACCGACATCCAAGTGGGCGGAGTCGCAGGCAAAAGCTAGTAATATTATAAATGTGGAAGTGAGCTTATTTTCTACGCTTTCACGGATATATCGCCGAACTTATTTTGATGTAATTTGGTACATACATAGATGGGAGTATGGGACCCTGGGACTTGAGTGAAGACGCAAGTAAAAACTGAAAACATGAAACATATTTTCAGTCTACGGTGAAAGGTCTAAGAGGCCCTAAACAATGTGCTATTCGATTAGCGAATGCGACTGTCGAAATGCCAAAATGTAGGAATTTGATCACGTGACATTTCGATAGCATCTGTCATTCCCATACATTTTTGACGTATTGACAATCGCCTTCGCCACGCTACCGCTGACAGAATGTCACTTGTCTAGAGCCCAAGGTAAGTTTTAGGTTTGTGACTTTCTGATCTTGTATGGGTTATCAATTTTACCACAACAACGAAACGTTACCAATATAAAAAAGTCATACAGTTTTATTGATGAACATTTGAACACCTAAATCGTTTATGTTCCACGAGCATGTTCAAAACTCCCGGTGTTACTCGTCAATTTTAATATTTATTGTCTTTTTATGAAGCCTCTTCGCGGTTTAACACTTATGGTGTCGGCAGAAATCGTAGTTATGTCGTTATGAATAGTGTTTTTCCTTAGTATGGGCTTGTATATGTATTTTATGGGCTCACATTAAAAAGGTTTATTTTAATAGTTAGTGTTATGAATATGACTTCATTCAAATAATTGAAATACATTAATGAGCATAGTACAGCTTGGCAAATGAGGGCGCCACTATCTCACTTAACGCACCATAATATGGGAAATCAGTAAGAGAATTTAACCAAGTCGTTAATGATAAATGTGGAAAAATAAACGTTACTCAAAATCTAACACTTGTCGGCCCGACATCATAGGTTTCCATTTAGTAAAATATTTTGTTCAACTTGTCACCACGTCATACTCTTTTTTGCCAAGCTGTACTGAGGCCAAAGCCTTAATTTCCATACATTTTTGTCAGATTGCGAATGACAAGTAAATGTGATCATTGTTTAAAAATTTGAAGAAATGGCACTCCGGTGATGAACGATGAACAAGAAGCTATGAATGCCTTAGAAACTTACTACGGTAGCTCTTCATGTAGTATGAAGCTCTAATAAACCGAAATGCTGTATTACAATTGATTAATACGGAATAATCAGAAGGTCGTATGCAAAAAAGTAGAAAAAATCACATTTGTAGAACAAAAGACATCAACGCAGGAACAATTTTTGTTCAATCACACAGAGGTGGTGAATGAATGCGTTGTGCGTGATTATTACATTTTTAGAATATTAAAAGACAGAAGAAGAAGAAGCCAGTTTCCAGTGTTAAACTGGATGCAGCTGAGTACTAGTTTTTTTCACTCACGCAGCGGCTGCGGTAACACGATACCTCTTGACAGGAGTGATGCCAGATGTTCTGGTTTCTGACTACTGTTACGACTGTCAAAAATCTACACATGACAGCCGGCACCAGCGGATTAACATGCTTTTGGACGGAGGAGTCTCAGTGACCTCCACAACCAAGCCAAGCCATTTGTACATGCGACTATGTTTATACAGGGTTATTTGTAAAACACCAGCAACCTTTCAGTGGATGAAAGTACTTATGATTATAAACAACTTTTACTATGGGACCTACTCTGAAATATCAAAAAATAAATCGGCTGTTTCATACAAAATGCAAATCCACCCATGAAAATGCATGAAACAGTAGATTTTTTTTTGATGTTTCAGAGTTGGTCGCATAGTAAAAGTTGTTTATAATCATGAGTACTTTTACCCACTGAAAGGTTGTTGGTGTTTTACAAACAACCCTGTATAAACGGAATATCCTTAGAGGACGAGGTACTAGTAAATATTCCACCCCACAAAAGCCACAGCGTGAAGATACATGCAAGCGTGCCCAGTGTCACCTAGAAACAGGTTGCAGACCGGTTGGATGGCCAGCCACTGACCCAGTGTGGGCAATGTTCCTGCTTGCTACGCTATGGGTGCAGGAGTAGACAAGTCACAGAGACCAAGCATCATTGCGTAATAGTTCGAAAGAGTTACCACAGTCCTGGAACTCAAAGGGCGTTGGAAGGAACACGGGTGGGTTTTAGTCAGTAAGAGTCTGACTCTGCCTTGAGCGGGAGAAGTCATTTTTTCGTGATTTCGCATCCAGAAGTAAAGCGTCATAGTGTTTGATTGGTGCTGGTACATGGAGCAATTATGCGGCTTTTGATGTGTTTTCAGGAAATTGGGTTTAATAGGGTTACGACTCTCGGCGGCTTCATTTCAAGGGAACAAACTACCGGAATTCAAATTAATCTAAGAGTTAATGTTGGAAACTACAACTATTTCATAGCTATGTGTCAAATATCATTCAAATCAGTTCAGTAGCTTTCGTGAAAGTTTGTTGTGGATGGAAGTTACTCCATCTGTCCATTTATCCTCACAAACTTTCATATCTACAAAACTAGTAGGAAGTATTACAGGATATAATATATACCCATAGTATAATCTACAGACCCCACACTCAGTATTGTTTTTTTTTTATTATTAAGGATGGGAAATCATCAAACGACTCTTCTCGCTCTGGGTGGAGCGGAAGGGAGTGTCTCTTACTGACTAAAACCCATCCATGTTCCTCCAAATGCCGCAACCATGTTTTGCCCCATAACCCATGTGATTCGGGGTTAGTGCAAAATGTTTTCTTCTTCAATTCTCCCCTCGCGACGCTGTCGCTCACTCCCTTCTCATTCATATTATTTCTCAGATTTGTGTTAGTCTCTGTGAACTATCTACTCCTTGTACATTACGGCCGAGGACCTTTGCTTCCATTCGCAATGTTAATTTGTAAGTACTTAGTGCAAGCGATATAATTGTAATGAGCTGCGTTTGGAGAATTTACTACCTCCATAAATGAGCGTTTGTGATACTTTGAGAAGTATGAATGAAGTTTTATGAAGAAGTATGACGTTTAGCGCGTAATATGGCATGCGCATCATAAAAATATTTATGAGGTTGTTTTCTTGTTTCTTCGTGTATATTTTAAGCTTAAAATTTGTGCCGGTGAATTTACCTTAAATTACAATATTTCCAAAGATATCTTGGAAACGCATTTAGATAGATAAATATTCACCATCATTCATCACAGCCATTTTATGTTTACCAAATTTTATTATCAAAGAACTTTTAAGAGCGCTTAATTCTCAGGGTATTTCATCCAAACTCGCAAGTACATAATCATAGGAATGAATGAACCGATTTCAATGAAACTTAATAAGTAAGATACGTAGGTCTAAGAAGTTAGTTGAGAACTTTTAAGAAAAAGAAAGTTAGTTTAGCGAGAAAAAGAGTGGTTT
Source organism: Melanchra persicariae (assembly GCA_947386135.1). Lineage (NCBI taxonomy): Eukaryota > Metazoa > Arthropoda > Insecta > Lepidoptera > Noctuidae > Melanchra > Melanchra persicariae. The sequence goes on from OX376668.1 coordinate 13,626,212, forward strand.
TTCTCTTTTTATACAATGCTTAAATTATTACTCTTTGTCTGTCTAAACACTTTATTTTTGGAGTAAAGCAATAACACAGCCATTTTTTATGGATGGGTAATCATTAAATGACATCTTTCGTTTTGGGTTGAGCTGAAGGGAGTGTCAAACTCTAACTGACTAAAACTCATCCGTGTTCCTCCTAGTGCCCTTTGCGTTCCAAGGCATTAACTCAGCCTCTTTATATTTTGTGTGCACGAGTATTAAATAAATAAATATTATTAGCATAATAGAAATCATCAATTGAATCAGCAAATCTCTTGGATTCGCAAGTCATATTACCTCTTTTCATCAACTAACTGTTAGCAAGTCTTAATCTCAATCTTAATACCTACAAAATAAATCCTTTAGATAATAGTGTACACTGTCAATTAGCAGTTCCAAGCACACACATTTTAATGTCATGTAGATTGCACGGTATTTCTGTCAGACGTTTCAACATGCCTGGCAACCGAACAGAATGCTAGCTATATGTGAATCCTTCACTTACTTAAGTGATGTTAATGTCGGGCCTAGCTTGGGTATCATTGATCGACAGGAACGGTATAGAAGGATGCGATAAGGTTGCCAGGGTTACAGATTTTTTTCGAAAGAGTTACCGCGGCCCTTGAAAGCAAAAGGCACTACGAGGAGCACGGATGGGTTTTAGTCAGTAAGAGTCTGACACTCCCTCCCGCTCCACCCAGAGCGGGAGGAGTCATTTGATGATTTCCCATCCATAAAAAAAAAAATTTGATAAGGTACTATTGAGGATTGAGGGTAAGTTCTGGAGTGGCGACCTCGTACCGAAAGATGCAGCGTTAGAAGGCCTTTTTTTTTTTTTTACGGGTGGAAATCCTCATGGATGTCGGAGGGGTCTATCAGACTCCTACTGACTAAAACCACCCCGGTGTTCCATCTTCCTCCTACGCCGGGGATCGCGGGAACATATGCGACTTCCGTAATCCCCGGCTGGTGCCGGCCCGCCTCTGCGGGCCACATCTCGTAAGCGGGGGGAGTGAGGTGTTTAACTCCCCCCGCGGGGGTTTTTGGGCAGAATTAACTCGGGTGTCATTTTTGTATATAGTAAGAACTAATAGAAGCGATATCCAGCAAAAAATCCGTCACTTGCAAATTGAAATCCCTAAGTCTATGAAAGCCGATTTTCAGCCCACCGTGCACCAGGGTGTCACACCTAGACCTAACTTAAATTGTAGACAAAGACCGGAATTCAAACAGAATGCATCAGAATCACGTGGGAAGGTTTCCAAACAATCAATAACGTTGTGCTAATGTGACCATGCACTTGCATTAGCACGGATTAGTCTCGAAGTTATCTCGCATATATTAAGTTTAAATTAAAATCGGATCATTACCAAGAATAATTACTTCACAGACTGTCTTAAGCCGTAGGTCCCAGTCATTTGTAGATATTGGACAAGAATTATGGGTAAAGACAATAGCCCGAAAATAATAAATATATCATATCAGCCGAAAGACGTCCACTACTGGACATAGGCCTTCCCCAAGGTTCGCCACAGCAACTGTTCCTGTGCGTCTCTCATCTTTCGGCTACCCGCGACCCTCACCAGGTCATCGGTCCACCCTGTGGGAGGTCTGGCGAACCTTCGGAATAAATCGGTAACCTTCTTCTTGGGGATATCATAATTTCTGATTGGATCACGCAAGGAAACTCCGAGCATTGCCCTCTCCATTGCCCTTTGGGTGACTTTAAGCCTATACAGGGTGTTCAGCCAGTAAAAACTTTTATGTTTTGACATTTTTGTATTTCACCCTAAAATATGATCACACTTTTCTACAACACCCTGTATATAAGCAGTAGCCTCATGTTAAATACTGGTATTGGAAAGGCTAGGCAGATGATGATTAGTCCTCAACATGACTGGTATACAAAATTAGGATCCCATTCTGAGTTCGTTATAAATGAGTTTTTGATTGACGTGTGGAGATTAGTTATAGTTGTGACTGATATTTCTAGTTAAGGCTTTAGATCATTAAGGTTTTTACTAAGGGTCTATACATGGTCAGTTAAAATAATATTTTTACCTATATTACCATAGTCTAGCTAGATTATCATCTAGATCGTCCTGCTATTTCTTTCTCCTGTATATCTTGTATTTTTATCTCCATTTTTTCTGATTGAACGGGTGCAATTTAAGGCTATTAAGTACGAAAACGCTTTTCGATAGAACATTTTATAAAATGGCTCTGTAGACAGAATAATGTCACTGATGAGGCCAGTGTTTCCTATCTGACTTTCCTAAGAAACACAAACTCAGAAAAAAAGGTGTCGCATGTTGCCTGTCTGTAGGACCCTTTATCCTATCTACCCAGCACCTCTCGCCATCTTCACTTAGGTGTGCTATGACACCTCTGAACAATTTCATAATTTATTACAAAATTCTAGTACAAATGCTACATTCCTTTCCGATGTAAACAGGGTGTAACAGTATTAACGCAAAATTTGCAAAGGGGTGATTACACTAATCAATTATTATAAATAACTTTTACAACGGGACCAACCTTGAAGTCGCGAAAAAAAACAGCTGTCCAGGGGCCAAACCACTAACTCTTAAAGCAGTATTACTTCAACATTACTTCCAGTGGGAAAGAGACGGAGCTATACAGGACGTATAGCTCCGTCTCTTTCCCACTGGAAGTAATATTAAAGTAATACTGCTTTAAGAGTTGGTGGTTTAGGCCCTGAACCTACAAATGTTCGAGTTATTCAAACAGAAAAGTATGGGGAACTTGATTTCTTTTCGCTTTAAAGGAGATCACCCATTTTCTATACAGTTTTGGGATAAAAATAAATATTGGCGGCCAGGGTTGAAACCAATTTACTTCGAAAGGTTCATTAAAACCATTTATTTTATCACAGAATGGGTGATGGCCTTTATGTCCTATAGTAAAAGTTCTTCAAACATACATATACACAGTGACCCCTTTTCAGGTCTTACATTCAGTTTATTACACCTAGCACTCATATATGTCTGCTAAGGAATTCGACGACCACACATATAACATACATTTTATATCCCATTCATTTTCATCGTAAAGTGTACAACGATGTTCGGTGCTCATCAAATGCCTATAAACATGAGTTTAATCGTCAATGATTGATTAATTTCGTTAACGCAACTTAATCTGCTAACCTTTTACTTAGGTCCGTGTTGTCTAGATGGGTCATATACATTTGAAAATGAGGAATATTAAGCAAGTAAGTATATGCTGTTAAATAATTTGGCTATTTTTATGCCTTTGAACTCAGTTGTATCCGGTTAGACTGGAAGCCGACCCCAATATAGTTAGGAAAAGGCTGGGCTGATGATGATGATGATGTAGTTGTTTAATTTACACTGTCTCAGAATTCAGAAGCCCCAAGTTTCTTAAATCATGCAGTTATTATTAGAGTCCATCCCACTGTTTAACAACCTTCAAAATTTTGCATTATAAAGAAGTAATATAAAAAAACCCACACAGTTAAGCCAAATAAATGACAAAACAACAGTCTGCAGTCTAGACCAATAATTAATCTTCTGCCAGGGTTGCGGAATTGTCAAAGTCAAAGTCAAAAACGTTTATTGCCAACTAAGTGTACAATGTTGCTCTGGTATGCAAAGGGCACTTTTTTTTTTAAATGCCACCTACTCTAAGAATTTAAAACCATACAAACTCACATACACAAACAGCCAGAACTATCTGTGGCTATACAAATATTTGTTCCGTGCGGGAAGCGAACCCACGACACGCAGCGCAGCAACCAATCACTCAACCACTGCGCCCACCGCGTGGTCCAACCGTGTCGTGTCATTTGGAGAAACACCCTTTAGCTCCAGCCAGAGCGGGAGGAGTCTTCTGATGATTTTGCATACAAAAAAGACCATTATTTTCCAATATATTCGTGAACGTGGTGACCCTAACACTACTTGCGCACTCGAGGTCATAGCTCCGCAATTTGGCACGATTCTGTGTCAATTTATATGTAATAATATCGTGTGAGTGCACTGCTATTCGCTATTCTGTGGCGAACGCTTTGTATAGCAAGCTACCAGTTTATCTTGGCATTTGTCGGAATTGAAGACTTGTGTTTAAAATGTACAAGATTTTTTGGAAGAACAAGAGTTTCTAATCTGTTTCAATCCGTCAAAAACATTGTTAATTTTTCCACATTTTGACAAGCAGTAATTGACATTGATTGTAGCCGACATAAAGTTAAAATTTGAACGTTTTGAAGTTCAAGAATTGGCCTTCTGGTATATTGCATGGCGCTTACTTTTTCAGCGTATTAAAATAGAAATGATTGAACCAATGGAGGAAAACTGATTATCTTAGTCAATGTTAAAAATTCCCATTTTAAATGTGTCTATTAACTGTCGCTGGAACTAATATTTTTGACGCAGCTGTAAGGAAACACAAAACAGGATGTGTTTTTAACCGACTTCTAAAAAAGGAGGAGGTTCTCTATTCGGATTTTTGTATTTTTTTTTTATGTTTGTTCGCGCATTACTCCGTCGCTTGCCCACCGATTTGCTAAAAAATATTTTTTTTGTTGAAAAGGTTTTACTTCCCAAATGGTCCCATGAAAATTTTATCAAAATCGGTTCAGTGGTTTGGTTTTTAAAATGCAAATAGCTGGAAAAAATATATGAATACGATGATACATGTATACGAAATTGCGTATTTTTGTTTTCCTGTGACTTTCCAGTGGTGTTGTTAGGTGTGTTTCACTAAAAAGTGAAAAATAAAAAACTTCGGTAGTCGGTGTTTTTGGTTGCTTCTTCGTTATTTGACACCGACTTCCGAAATTTAAGTTATTATGTACTTTGTAGTGTTTTTTTGGAAGTCGGTTTTTTTTTTTGTTAAAAAGTTTTTTTTTTCTTTTTCGGTTCTTCATTTAATACTAGAAAAATCAGCTGTTCTTACATTCCATCTTCACAACCAACATTTCCACTACGTGTCAAGTAAATCTGGTCACATTTTACGCGCAGTAATCGACGGTGCAGGTTTGCAAACAAAGTGTGGGTATACAGAGCCCTTTGATAATGTGCCCTTAATGTTGTGTTGACCAACTTATTCTTTAGTTATGGATTATACTGGGCTGTGGTACGGTTTTTATTTTAAAACAGAATGTGTTTTTGGGTGTAATCCTAAAGAACTAAGATTTGAAGGGCAGCTATAGTGAATATGGAAATAGTGATAATGATAATGTATGACATGAAGTAGTAAAAATATTGTTTTCTTGTTTATTATTATTTTTACGAGTTAAGCTCTGGAAGTACAAACCTGAATGCTATACTTTTGTCGATCAGGACAGTTTTACGTCTTTATTTCTGTTTTTGATATTAATCATCTGCCTAGCCTTTTCCCAACCAAATTGGGGTCGGCTCCCAGTCAAACCGGATTCAGTTGAATATCAATATTTTACGTGGAGCGGCTGCCTACCAGACCTCCACAACCCATCAACCAGTTGATGGGTTGTCTTGCGAAGAAGTACTGTGTTACCCAGGTAACACAGTACTTCTTCGCAAGACTGGTGTCAGATTTTTTGGCTTCTCACAATCCGTAACGACTGCCAAAGATCTACAAATGACAGCCGGAACAAAGGTTTAACGGGCTTTCCAAGGCACGGAGGAGTCTCGATATGTTAATATGGTCACCCATCCACAGACCAACCTCGGCAAGTGTTGCTTAACCTTAAGATAGGTCCGTGCGGCTGTTATAATTTAGCCACGAGCTCCTGTTTTTGATATTAATAAAAGTCAATAAATGTATGTGGGTCAATGAACGTTATTGCACATTTATCTGGCGCCTACCATAGATATTAGTTAGGCAGTCTTTACAACCTAGCATTCTACTGCTAGGTCAAAGATCACACAAGTGCATTAAGATAAGAGCTTCCTTAAAAATATCTCTGTACATTCCAAAGATATTTTGACCTCTAGCGGTCAGAATATTACGCGCTTACATATAATAAGACGTACTTACTGTTTATATAACATTGTTAAGAGTAGACATTATGTTATATATTATATAAAACACCATATATAGACACTATCTCATGTTACAGGATTTTTTGTATGACCAAGTAGATGAAATTATAGTGCACATTTTAAAAATTTTAATGAACATGAGCGTTTGTTTCATTTTAAACAGGTTATTTTTATAATTAATGTTGACTTTTAGTTTTAGACTAGTTTGACAGGACTTTTCTTCAGGCTCGGTTTTGGTTGTTAGACAAAACGATACGCACGCGCCTTCGTACGCGCATGTCCCGTTTTTTCCCCGTTCCCGTATATCCTATAGCCTTCCTCATGAATGTGGCTATTATATACAAAAAAGACTGGTAGTTCCAGAGATTAGCGCGTTCAAACAAATAAACTCTTCAGCTTTATTAAATTAGTAGGTATAGATTTAGATATCATTAAGTATTTTAATAAGTCTGAGTTGACAAACGGAAGAATTACTGCTCTGCCTAACTAAAATTGGGAAAAGATCGTTTATCTTTAATATTATACAATTCATATCTATACTCCATCCGAGTAGGTAGTTAATTAAAGGTAAACAAAAAACCACGTGACTTAGTTAACCGACTAAACCTAATACCAGTCACTTCAGTGGCCATGCTACGTCACTGTTGTACTCTTCAATTTAGCAACGTTATTAACGAATAATAACGTTGCTAAATTGAAGAGTACAACTGTAACGTATCATGACAACTGAATAGACTGGTATTAGGTTTAGTCGGTTAACTAAGTCACGTGGTTTTTTTTGTTTACCTTTAGTTAACTACCTACTCGAATGGAGTATAGATGAGAAATTCCAAAACAGATATTTTTTCTAATTAAACCATTAATTTACAGGCCCACGACCAGGCCCTTTTGAATTGCTAATTAGAGTCGGTAAGTCTAAAAAACCGGCCAAGTGCGAGTCGGACTCGCGCACGAAGGTTTCCGTACCATTATCTATAAAAACGGAAAACAAAATATTTAAGTGGAGTTCTATTTGTTTTAAAGCGGCAACAAAAATACATCATCTGTGAAAATTTCAACTGTCTAGCTATATTATGTAGTAGTAGTATTTTCGTGAGATGCAGCCTGGTGACAGACAGACAAATAGATAGACGGACAAATAGACAGACACGTTTTGACCCTTTGGATACGTAACCCTAAAAAATAAGCTAGCACCGACCAGCGAATCCTGTTAGTACAAGAGCAATAAAAAGAAAAGATACACAACTTTACACTAGAACCGCTACGGTTCCACCTCATTACAAATTCTTTGAATGACTCCCGTCTTCATACAATCTTGTAGATTGGTCTTAACACAAAATATGTGCAGCCTCCATAACTCTTGTGCCGTACAAATTAGTGGCTATTTTCGAATGATTTAGTGATGGTATAAAATTGTAATAAATTGCATGTCGCCATGCGATTAGACGTTGCATGATAGTGTTGCGCTAGGGGTGTCATGGTGTCGATATTTTTCGGATATTTTTGGAAAATATCGCGTGAATTTTTTTAAGCGATAATGATTTTTCTTAATCGCACTTTCGGTAGACAAACTTTTACAAACACTTTTAAAGACTAACAAGTGAATAAAAACATCTTAGACTATTAATTTCATCATTTTTCTTGTGTGTCTAATCAATGTATTTCCTTTTCATTATCGAAATCCACATCAGTCCCACAAATTTAATTTATATTTCGGTCATCGCCAGATAAGCGACCGAATCACATAAAAAAAAGAATTTTAAAGTTTCAAAAAGACCCCTTAGTGATTTCTAAAGACATTGTCACTTAAATTCAGTCAGTAAGGTAAGTTCTCTCGAATTACCTGTAATTGCAGACGCTAACAGAAAGCAATTGATGTGGTATTAATGGCTAACAAGACACATATAAAAGCCGTCTTCAGCTCGTTTCTCTTGTAAACTTTATGGACAGTGTAATTTGATACTGCACTGTATTGCACCAGACTTAGGTAAAATCTGTACTTATCTTTAATATATTGCAAAATGTTTGCAAAAATCCTTACAAAATAATGAAATAAGAAAGACATGAACTACTATGTTTTTTCTATTAGTTTGTAATATACGGGGTTATTTTTTAATGACCGGCCAAATTTTCACTGGGTGTTCGACCCATGAATATGAACAACTTTCACTATGGGACCGACTCTGAAATCACGAAAAAAAATCAGCTGTTTCATACAAAAGTTCAATACCTACTAGACTAAAATGTATGAAACAGCTGATTTTTTTTTCGTGATTTCAGAGTGAGTCCTATAGTGAAAGTTGTTCATATTCATGGGTAGAACACCCAGTGAAAATTTGGCCGGTCATTAAAAAAAACCCCGTATAGATGAGGTGGATTTTTGTAATTTTTTATTTTTTTATTTTTTGTATTTTTTTTTTTTTTTAATTCTGCTAATAAATGAGCAACGCTTACATTCGTTTGTCAGTCGCAATCTGTCAAAAACGTAATTGAGGCTTTTTTGTCAGTTTGCGACTGACATGCGAATGCTAACGTTGCTTAAAAATTAGTACAATTGCCCTAAGATATCCTAGTCATTGACATAGGTTTTAACATCTGTCATTGTGGCGTGAAAAAAAAATCCATCCAAAAAAAATAGCTTTATAATTTAAAAAAAAATATTCGTATTTTTGGTAAAAAAAAACAAAAATTCGGATACCTACACCCCCAACACTACTTGCCATCCTTGGATGATGTATGAAGTCTAAAATTACCAGTTTCTTGCTGTTTACTAGAAAGTGCAATGCTGTGGTGATAGCGCCGTCATAGGGTCAATCTGGTGACCCGGGTGTAGTGCCAACTACAATGTATGCGCGAATTTGTCGCTGCCGTTCTATCATAAGTGTTTGGCACTTTGTAAAAGGTAAATCAGTCTCAGCCTTCTTGATCATAGTATTATGTGTTCATCTAATTGTTACAGATTGCCAGAAGCCAGAAAATCTGATACCAGTCTTGCCAAGAACTACCGTGTTACTCAGTTAATGGGTTGTTGAGGTCTGGTAGGCAGCCGCTCCACGTAAAATATTGGTATTCAGCTGAATCCGGTTTGACTGGAAGCCGACCCCAATTTAGTTGGGAAAAGGCTAGGCTGATGATTTTTACATGGTACAATGGCGGTCTTACCGCACAGTGATACCTTTAGATGGAGTGATTCTACCAGACAACCTTTGGGTGGACTGAAAGATCTTATAACAAATGAAAGTTATGACAGTAAATGTATTAAATCTCGACAGAAGTATAGTATGGCCATACAAAGTATGTAGCATAATGTAATAAGCTTCCTCATATGTGTTAATATTATAACTACCTCATCAATCTTATGCTTGGTTATAAAGGAAATGCTACCTCAAACACTATGTCTTAAGAAGTTTGTCAACAAGTGGACATTTAATAGATTAGAATGGGATGTTTAGTTTTTCTATTGATTGCCTTGTTGGTGTAAGACTGGGTTCTTTCCTGATGCTGCATTATGCCTTCGGACAGTGTTATTGGGTCTTCTATACGGACAACCATAACCTGGGTCTTTAAGTTAAGAGTGAATAGGTTACTTCTACGCAAGCGTGCTCCATCTTCGTCCACATCATCGCTTACCATCAAGTGAGTTACTGGTCAAACGCGTGCCTATCAATAGAAAAAAAAATGAATTACCTAAAAAAATATTAATATATTATTATGTCTTTATAAATTATATAGTAGGTATTTATTATACCAATAAATAAATGAAGCATTGAGATTCATTTATTTTTATTGTTAAAAACGAATTGAAATCATTTATTTTACAATTAATTTAGAATCAATTAACGTCAAATCTATTGAAATTGATTTTGAAGAAGATATATTACGATGATCATTGTAATCCAATTTATTTATAGGTGTTAATAAGATTAATGATTATTTTCATTCAATTTTTATGGATAGCTTATTGATTTAATGTTTTCAAAAGGTCTTTGAAAATTGGAACAGCTTTTATTGCTTTTTGTTACTTATTATAATTAAATCCAAATTAATTTTATTTCCAACATAAAAACGTTAAATAATTACTTTGGTGAACTGTAAACTGTAAGCGCCAGATAAACTTGCAATAAAGTACATTGACCTTCCCTAATATCCCTTCGTAGATACCCGAACAATAAATTATGAACCATTTTTAACATAGTTAAATACCTAATTCAGACAAAGTCAGTTTTTTTAGAGATCTTCTTGTGACTCTACTCTTATTTGCCTGGTTTATTTATTGCTAGCAACCTACCCTGGCTTTGCACGCATTTGTATAATGTATGACACTGAGATATTCCAAATGGAAAACACAAAAAAACTTTGCTCGACCGGGAAATAAAACCTGGGATCTCACGATCAGCAGTCACCATTGCAACCACGAGAACAACAAAGCAGTAAAACTCAGGCTCCAATACTGTGTAAGATGAGGCTTTAGACTTATATAATTATATATGTCACCAGAAAATAGCAAACACCGTAAGATTGTAAAATATCGCGTGAAATTGTAATCAATTTTTTCTTAATAAGACGGATATATTGGAGACTATTGAATTTTTTTGGATGTTTTTTTTTGATGATTTTTTCATAATACATCGAGAAATTATAATCTAATAAAGATTTATTACGATCTTACGGAGTTTGCAATTTTCCGGCGTCATTTATGTATAAGGAATACACATGCTGATCTTAAATTCACGCTTGACACCGAAAGAAGGCTAAAACAACTCGTCAAAACTTTTTCTACAACCGTTTACCGCTCCAGCGTACTACTCATAACCTAGTAAGATATTTCATTCACTCTAGAATGTCTGAGGACATCAACTGACATTTAGGAAGAGACTAGAATCTGTCCACAGACAAAAAATATCCCATAAAAGGGCCGAGTGATTGGTATGCCATCTTTTGGTCGAGTTAAGGAACTTGCATTTATTTTGCGGTATTCAGGTCAATAGATACTGGTTCCCATTTTTATATTGGATGAGTGGTACTCGTAAAAAGGGCACAGTTTTGGCTATGGCAACATTTATTGATAAATTCCGATTTTGTTTAAATGGATTTTTAACTAGATTATGGATTGCCTTTCCGGCTATTATAGACATCTTTGCCTTTTAGATAATTTTAAGGTGAAGTTTTAAAGCTGCCTAGATGACCATAAGCAATAGATATAGTCCAAAAAATGGATTATTCTTTTATCCCACGGGTGTAAATTATTTCCTAATTACAAGACTATTTCATAACTTCAAAATTATGTAATATTTATTTTATGATTTCAGAATAATGACATATTCGTGATTTCAAAATTATGTCCCTTACTATCAAAATAAAAATAATTGCAAAATCAGTCTTCAGTCAACAATGACGCAAAACACAAAAGGCTAGAGAAAAAATCTTCTTCATTCTGCATTTATAAACCGTGCCCGATGACAACATTTCGAATTAAAATGGCTAAGTAATTTGCAAAGTGTGGCAATTACTGCATTATACAGGTCCACCTTTATCCAATACTTAATAATACACCTATACCTCTGATCACTGTATAATGCGTCATTTCATAAACATACCTCACATTTAAAACTAACTTATTTCCAAACATAATCACAGACCAATCAATCAAAAATACAGACATCGTTATATCGCCAGCAATTTAAAGATATGAAACACACATAGGTACATACATTCACACAAAAAAATAAATTGAATCGGTTGTATCGGTACACTTTCACAATTAAATAAACTCGAAAAAACAACTTTCAATTGAAATAAATAAAAAAATGAAATAAATCAAAGTGTTTTTTTATTGGTTTATTATGCAGACATGTTTTTTAGCACTTCAATTGACCTCTTATCGATTTAAAAATACTAGTATTGATGTATCGATATGAAATGATTACTTATGCAGAAGCTGGCGCCGAATCGTGAGTTATTATTGTAGTTACAAATCATTTGAAGTGAGAAGGCGTGCTTTGATTCTATTTACGAATATGGTAATTTCAGTAAGCACAATCAAAATGGGGTTACAGGAAAATCGCCCACTCCTGGCCTCCAATGTTGCTGCATCGACCAGGCCTGTGCTTCTTGCATCAGTAGACTCTCGCGGTCATAACCAGGTCCATCTTGTGGGCGGTCTTCGGGTACGAGGTCCCACTATCCCATCGACTATCAGAGAGCCTATTCTGCTAATTTTTGTTTATAAATTAGTAGAATTGTAGTGGTCTTCTGCATAGCAGACAATGCGGGTTGTGTATTACCTATCAATCATTATTTTTTATTTTTTTTTAAAGACTGCCCCACCCTTGGATTTTCTCCTGTATCATGGGTGCGTTTTCAAACATATTTATAAACTCACATACACATAAACAGCCAGACCCGGAACAACTATCTGTAGGCCATACAAATATTTGTTTCGCGCGGGAATCGAACCCGCGACACGCAGCGCAGCAGTCAATCGTTCAACCACTGCGCCAACCGTGTCGTCAAAATTTGCAGTGCACATATAGATGGTACTTCGACTGCATGTGCACAAGTTAAATGAGGACCCAGTTTATTTGCTTTGAATAGTAAGTGTAATGTGCTAAGGTCTCCTAACTTAGAAACACACAGCCAATGATTGGATGAATGTAGAGCATATTTAACTAAACACCTGGTGGTTTTAATTCTTTTCCTATTTTTGGGACAAAATATATTCTACAATGGCATCAAGTCTAAAATATGAAAAAAAATATCAGTGTTTCAGTTCAATGTTTGCATCGTAGTCAATTCGTAGAATTGGCCATTGAGTTAGTCGAGGTTAGGTTAGGTCAGGTTTGGGGTCGCTGAAAGAGGAGAAAGCCCAGACTTGGGCAAAAAAAAGGGAGCCCAGAAGTGGGCCACTCTGTATGGATCGCGAATGTAATGCGTAGCAGTTCTCGCGGCGAACCCATCAAGGCGAAAGTACACCTACTTTCGCCGAGTTGCACCCACTAAAATCTTCACCTGTGCACCCATAGGCGAAGATTTTAGTGGGTGCAAGCCCCATATAACCCCGATACTCCCCGGACGGCGTGGCATGCGTTAGGCATTATCTTCGCTCAAAAAAAAAGTCAGGTTTGGGAGAACTTATCGCACCCTGACACGGATAGGTTAGGTTCGATTGGGATGACGGGAGCTAGAGTGAGGGAGGATAGCGAGTGAACTAAGCGACAGACGTAGAAGCCCCGCAGCGGGGTTCGTTATTGAGGTTAGGTAAGTTTGTGGTGGCCATTTTTTTAAGGAAATGAAATTGCACTTCATGAAATGGCCATATTTGGCTGAGACATATGGAACAGCAGATTCTTTTTGCCAAAAAATTAAAAGTATTTGGGTTTTCCTGAATACATTCTCTGCTTATTTACTTCCTTTAGCTAAGCGTGATGACGTCTAAGTGTCTATATTGTTAATACATTCAATTGTATAAACCAAACGTCTAGTATAAAAATGATCAATGAATGTTTTCATACTTTGACAACACAATGGATTTGCGTGAGAAATTATTTTTTTAGATTTTTTTGGCCTTCCAGTTGCATTGTGTTTAATAACTTTATTAATTAGTTTGTAGAGGTAAGTTAAAAAATAGTGATTGTTTCAACGACTCACTGATTGATTGAAATTTGAATAGAGATGTTGCTTTATAGTAATTGATAGGATGTCCATCTAACAAGCTTAATATTAATAAGAAATAATAATATTTATAAACTTACCCTTCTGACTGAGGAAATCATTTTGATACTATTTTGAGTTTACCTGAGAAAAAAAATAGCACATTAATACAAAATTAAAAGATAAATAAATAAGAATGTTAGTAAATATTTTAAGTTGCGCAATAAAAAAAAAGAAAATGAGGTTATTTCTTTTATCAAATTAAAAGTCAATTTGAAAATTTTGCATAACATGGAGATTTTTTTTCAGTTTATTACAATGCATTGCGTTCACATATGCAGGCATGAGTTAAGAATTTGCAATGTCTAGATTTGTAGGTCAGGTCATACAGTGAATGAGAAGCTCGACTACATCGTCTGTTTAAACCAAACAGAACGCGTAGTCTTACGCATTTAGTTTTCTGTGAGTTTTATTTTTCGATATTCAGAAAAATAATTTTCTGATTATTATTTATAATGTAAACGATGATGTGGTCGAAGATGGAGCACGGTTACCTAGAAGTAACCTATTCACTCTTGACTTAAAGAAATCCCGGTTGTAGCTCTATCAGGAAACACAGACGTTACTCGAAAAGCTGCTTGTCTTAAGTGGGATTGGGCCTCAAGGCATCTTCTGGGTACGTTCGCTTCATCATGGACCTCATCTATCGCTTTCCATCAGGCGTGATCGAGGTCAAGAGCTAGCCCATTCATAAAAAAAATAAAAATGACATGTCTATCGTATGTCACATAAGCTGTGGGCTAAAAGAACCACTATTTGGGTCTCTTTCAATGCTGGGTGACATCGCAGTAGACCAAGGTGAAGGTGGAGAGACGAACTCGACTCTTACTGGAAGGACTGGCCCGCAATGGCAGAGGACAGATGTGTGTGGAAAAGGGAGAAGGAGGCCTTTCCCCAGCAGTGGGACATAATGGGCTAGATTAGATTAGATGACTGTGTGGTATTCCGCAAAGTCATTATTACATATTGGATTATTAGATAAACTACTGGTATTCAGATGAATCCGGTTTGAATGGGAGCCGACCCCAATATAGTTTGGAAAAGGCTAGGCAGATGATGAACTGTTACCACAAATTTTTAAAATTAACTGAAAAAATAACGCTAAACAATTCAAAATTAAAATATAAAAAAATAATTACTTCAATTTACTTTTTGTTTAGTTGACTGGTAGAGAATTCCTTGTTGCATTAAGTTCGCCCGTGTACCACTATTGTACATAAAGTTTAAATAAATTTCAGGCAGAAACTGCATTTTATAAACATCAGTTTTACATACATTCTCCTCACGATATTCCCTAAAATCAGCTTCCTTCAGCAATATACCTAGTATCAAAACTAGGAAGAAATTCGCGCAACAACCCTAATATCTTCAAAGTTAGAGTGAACAGGCTTTTTCTGGGCAAGCTCACTCCGTCGTCAACTTTGTCTATGTCACTTCTGACCTAGACTAGAGTCAAGAGCAAACCCATCACAAAAAAAAACTAACTCCCCGATGCACCCCCAGCAACATCTGTCGTGTTGCTGGGGTCGCGTCGACGTATATATTTTTTTAACTATCCAAAATTAAATCACTCATCTAGTAGTAATCTAGAACTACTTATCGTTCGATTTACTATGGTAGGCGCCGAATAAATGCGTAATAAAGTACATTGACCTTTCTTTAATATCTCTTCGCAGGGTATCTTAAAAAAGGAAGGATCACGATAGATGTCGATTCAGGACAGTTTTATGTCATTGTTTCTGTTTTTGTGTGTTTATAAATGTAGCTGGGTCAATGACCGTTTTTCCACATTTATCTGGCACCTACCATAACGACCATCCGTTCGTAAAAGTTACCACTAACATCTAACGAGTCTTAAACAGTTCTTCATGCATCAATCGTCACCTTGACCACATACAGCCAGAACATTATGCAAATGGTTTTGGGTAAAAATACTCATGTTTTTTTGAAGTTTTGTAATCGTAAATGACTCTGTAATGTGCTTGAAGAGTTTGTATTTTAAGATAACTGTAGTTTTCGTAGTTTGTGACATCATTTTGTGTGATATAACAACGGGTTTTTATGACTTGCGTTTATTTTTCGGCTGAAAAATGGTGTATCTTTGATGTAATGCAAATTGATGGGTAACCCCGAAGAGTCAAGCAGAGACGTAGTACACCCACTTTATGCTAGTTAATTGTATTTTAGTTTCTTTAAAAATTATTCTAAAAATCTGTTATCGTACGTCTATGTAGTGTTTAGTTAAAGATTATCTGTTGACTACGTCGCAACAGACGATTTTTTAAATTAGCTCCATTAGATCAAAATCAAAAGTAATTTATTCAAACTAGGCTGAAAATTAGCACTTTTTGAACGTCAAAATTTACATGAAGACAGTCGCCCAACCCGCCCATCACCACTTCCTAGTGTTTTAGCTGGGAAGAAGAAGTGGCGCAACAAACTCCCCAGCAACACATCTGTCTGTTACGTTTAAAAACTTGAACCTTGTACTGAAGCCACATAGGACACATTGCTTCATCTAGGATAGTATTCTCTACTTGTTCTACAACCAAATGTAAGAGAAAAACCGGCCAAGTGCGAGTTGGACTCGCGCACGAAGGGTTCCGTACCATTATCTATAAAAATCACGTTTGTTGTATGGGAGCCCCACTTTAATATTTATTTTATTCTGTTTTTAGTATTTTTTGTTATAGCGGCAACAGAAATACATCATCTGTGAAAATTCCAACTGTCTAGCTATCACGGTTCATGAGCTACAGTCTAGTGACGGACAGACGGACTGCGCAGTCTTACTCGTAGTAGTATTAGGGTCCCGTTTTTCCCCTTTGGATATGGAACCCTAAAAATCAACGCCTGGCCGCTGGTTAAAATATCTATACTTATTCAGAAATGTATTAGCTTTTGCGTCGCATTTTCGCCTCGAACCTTCACTCAAACATGCAAATCGTTGCGAAATCTAATTTGATCGCCTCACAAAGGATACGACCCATCAAATGCCAGTCGGGGTTATAAAAATTTATCACTTTGTTCTGAGGTCGACTGTCTAAGTGATCTGTACCATGTTATGTTTCAATGTTTCCGTTCGACACAAGGTTTGTGATTTATGTTTTATTTTGTTTTGAATTGTTCAGGGTGTATTGTGATGTTTTAAATAGTCGAAGACTTCCTTTAACCTTAACACTATTTCGCGTGTATTCTGCTTTAAGTAAGGCAGTGAGGAATAGAACATTCATATTTAATTAATCACCTTATGTAAGTCTGTGTTTGTGGAATTTGTTCGAGAGTCACCGCGGCCCTGGAACGTAAAGGGCAATTGGAGGAGCACGGGTGGGTTTTAGTCAGTAAGAGTCTGAAACTTTCTTACGCTCTGCCCAGAGCGGAAGGATTCATTTGATGATTTCCCATCAAATAAAAATCAATCTGTATACTAACTAACAACACCCTTGAGGGTTCACCTCAGGATTTTGGATCTATACTTTTATTACGACACAAGTTATTCTCATAGTTCACGCAAAAACTAAAGCTGACTAAGTATACAGGGTTATTTGTAAAACACCAACAACCTTTCAGTGGGTGACAGTACTCATGATTATAAACAACTTTTACTATGGGACCAACTCTGAAATATCAAAAAATAAATCGGCTGTTTCATACAAAATGCAATATTCACCCGATGAAAATGTATGAAACAGTAATTTTTTTTTCGATTTTTCAGGGTTGGTCTCATAACAAAAGTTGTCTATAATCATGAGTACTTTAGTCCACTGAAAGGTTGTTGGTGTTTTACAAATAACCCTGTATATAAGGTGCTATAAAATTATCTGCCATCCTCTTGAGGGGTCATTGTACTCATCATTATGAACAACTTTTACTATGGGATCAACCCCGAAATCGCGAAAAAAAAATCAGCTGTTCAGTACATTTTTTCGAGTTACGCGTGCAGAAATGTATAGAGCAGTCGATTTTTTGTGCATACATTATTTGGTATTTAACCTGGTCTTAGCGACTAACTCTGAGTTAAAATATAACTCTGTTAAGTGCAAACAACAACCAAACTGGTAACTATATTTTCGAACCGTTAGGGGTTGAAACCCTTGGGCCGTGGGGCCCTTGTGCTCATAGCCTTTTCAAAGAAATTTCAAAACGGCTAGTTGACACTTCCCGTGACCCAAGAGCTGGCTTTTACTTTGGGCAGAGACTAAGCATTGCCATTCAATGTGGCAATGCCGCCAGTCTCTTGGGCACATTACCAGCTGACAGCGTTGAGGACGAATTTTTTGATGCTATATTTTAGTTTGTTGTAAGTTTCGTGTATTTTTAATTTAAGTTATTTTCTTAAATAAATATCTAACTTAACTAAAATTCTAACTTTAGTTAATAAGAAGTATCAATAAGATAATTTTGACCACCTAGTATAGCTTACAATAAAACTACAATGTATGGAAGAAACTCAATTATCATTTCAATTAACAAGGACGGACTATAAACCTGTAACAGCAGCGATTCAATTAGTAATTGATGTTCAGTTATTAATGCAGAATGTTTTACGACACCTAAAAAGCTAAAGTAACAGAGGACTAGCTATGTCTATCAAAGAGCCATTGACCGTTGGGGCTGACGAGTTCTAAAGTGGAGACGACACGGCCTTATTTGTCGGGGTGGAAATCCTCATGGATGTCTTCAGTCCTGGGGCGGACGGAGGGGTCTGTCAGACTCCTACTGACTAAAACCACCTCGTGTTCCCTCCACACTAACACCGGGGGCTACGGGAGCACTTAAGTAGTAGCCACTATATCGTCTACCCTCTTTTCAGCATCTATCAATCCACAAGTCTTTGGACGCCACTCAGCCACTGCCTTACTCAAACTCATCTCAATATTATGATCTCATGTGTAGCATATTATGTCCTGCCCAACTCAACATACTTCCGATATCGTAGACTTGTGGGAGGCATAGCTAAAATAATATTTAAGATTCGCTCTTACATTCACCGCTGCCAAGATGAAACGCTAAAATGAGCAACAAAGTGTATTCTAACGTCGTAAAATTTAATTAAATAACAAAATAATCTCCTCACAAATCAGTTGGATCAGTGGGAATTTTGTGTTTCGTAATGCGGCTAGCATTACTGCCTTTATGTTCTATAGTTTTAGGCTCCATATACGTCTTCGGGCGATGCGACTTTATGACGCGATCCGCGAGGCGATTTGCGATAAGCGACACTCGTCTACCACTCCAAATATAGCTATTGCTAAACTCTTTTGCACGTACAGAAAAAGTGCAACAGTGCAGCAAGTGGGCACACTTTATCATTCCAGAAATCCGAGCCGAAGGTGAGGCCGGTAGGAGTCGAGATATTGAAATTGAGAATTTTGGGCCAGTTTCGAGGAAGCGTGTTGACTTATTTATCTGAACAAGAGAAGTAGGTGTTTTTTATTTGACTACTCATGAGAAAAAATACAGACACCAATTCAGACGTCACGGTGGCCTATATGCAGGTGCCCTTTCATAGACTCGTCTCCAATGGACATTGGTCCTTTGACAAACTCGGCCGTCACTGTCACTTCACTGTCATTGTCTAGCACAATCGCTGTCACTGACAGAATGTCACTTTGACTATACCTTTGATCATTTGTTGCAAGACGCTTATCACTGGCGAGTAAGCCGTATTTTACGACATTCCTGACTTTTATTGCTACATCAACAGTAAATCAAACAGTTTAGTGTCCCCTGCAAAAACTTAAGGTTGTTCTAAGTTAAAATCATCAAAATCGAAGTTATATATTATGATGAGAAACGTCATGTTTACATTATTATTTTCCATCAAATATAGCTTAGAGAACTAGATTGATGATTGAATGATTACTTTTAAGTAAATAATAAATCATAACGGTAATTGTCACAAATCTCATTTCGATCAACGTACGTAACCTAAGGGTGCGTTACCACCAGAGATGTGCGAGGATGCGTAGCGAGAGATGTGTTTCTTACTAACCAATAGAATTGCTTCATTCACCTAGCCTTTAGCGAGGCTAGGTAAACGAAGCGATTCTATTGGTTCACACAAACACATCCCTCGCTACGCATTCTCGCACATCTCTGGTAGAAACGCACCCTAATACAGGGCTGAAATGACTAAAATAAAGAAATAATGTCTTGGTAAAGAATCATTTTCTTTATCAAGCCATGATTTTGAAAACAGACGAATTTCTTCAGGTCAATTCCCGTTAATTCAAGTCGCATATCATCTCAACTACAAACAATGTCAAAAAAACTTGTCAAAATGTAGAGAAATTACAGGTTTTTTTGGTAGATTGCGACTGCGTTGCGAATGTTAATGTTTCTTGAAAATACGGGAGGATATACTCCTGAAATGTGTTCCCTGAAACATTCATGATATTCCTTAATAGGAAACCATCATGATAAATTTTGCGAACGCTTGCAAACTTGCAACTACTTTTAAACAATGTTATGTGAGTGCTGAGTGGACAATTATTGTACACTTCACTCTTAAGTATACGTCATAAGCTTAAAAAGCATAAGCAAAGCACACATTAGAAAAAAATACTGGCAATGTATTGGAAAAATTAATATTTTTGCCTGTATACCAAATAGTTTTGTCGACTGTACATACTGAATACCATACATTTCGGACTGCTCTACAATCGTTATTGAAGATAAAATATCTAAAACCCTAGGTTTTATTTAGGGGTTTTGGGGTAGATCCTAGGATCTGAGTGGTTTTCAACTAAATATAACGCACAACCTTCGAAATGCAATAAGTACAAAACCCATCTCACCCAATGACGTTTTATACTCGTACATATACCTAGAGGCGCGTCATGCACCAACATACCAGCTCTAAGAAAAAACCAGCCAAGTGCGAGTCGGCCTCGCGCACGAAGGGTTCCGTACCATTATAAAAAAACGGCAAAAAAAATCACGTTTGTCGTGTGGGAGCCCTACTTAGATATTTATTTTGTTCTGTTTTTAGTATATGTACGGCAAGAGAAATATATCATCTGTGAAAATTTCAACTGTCTAGCTATCACGGTTCATGAGATACAGTCTAGTGACAGACAGACGGACAGCGGTTTTTACCCTTTGGGTACGGAACCCTAAAATAGAGCAAGGATTATCGGTACTACTCGGTAGCAAGATACGCGCGCGAGGCATGGGGTCGCAGTTGTTATTATCTTTTTAACCAACTTCAAAAACCCGCATATCCTCTTAAGCTTCACACTTACTCGTAAGTCCCACGATAATCCTACAACTAAGCATAGACATAACTTAGAAAATTACCAATCTCACTGACTTAGTCGTCGGTTGATATGTCAAAGTCGTGAACTGAGCGCTAACCTGAAGGTTGCGAGTTGACGGTAACCGCATAAGTATAGTTAACCTAACTATAAGTTAACTGTAAGTTTATCTGATCTCTGTGTGAATTTTAACTTGATTTGATGAGGCTGTGAAGGTCGGTGGTCTCTTGTTTGACCTACAAGTTGATAGTCTATGGATTTTGGATGATGACCTACATAATTATTTAAAGTAAAAAATACATTTCAAGATCATAAAGATCTGTCTGTAACACAGTGTAAACAATAGTGCTTTTGCGAATTCACCCCAGTGAGATGAATTTTAATTCTGTGTGTGTGACTTGGCCATCGAATGTCACGTCACACACACGGAATAAACACACAGAAAAAACGTTCTATCATTACAGGTCTAAACCATTTGCAAAAATGCTTATTTTGCAAATATGTAATAATTATGTAAACAAAAACAAATATATAAACTCATTATTAATGACAGATTCCATTTAAAAGAAGCTAGATTTCCGTTTCTAAATAACTACTTTTGAATTGTTTTGCAATTATACAACATGTAACAGAATAAACGCAATACCTTTTAAGGGCTCATTGTACTCATCATTATGAACCACTTTTACTATGGGACCAACACTGAAATCACGAAAAAAAAAATCGTCTGCCCCATAAATTTCTGTGCGCATAACTGTATAAAATGTACTAACCAGCTGCTTTTTTTTCGTGATTTGTCAGGTACTTATTGCGTTTATTCTGTTACACATTCTAGATCCTTCACTAGGAAACTGCTTTCAATCCTTATGATAATGCCCCCTATTGCAGTCAGGTCTTCAATAGCATCTCATTACCATCTCAGATAATGGTCTTAATTTTCTCTTAGACTTGGGTGGCAATTTTGCAATCACTTGTGGTGTTCTAGTACAGTCAATCGCACGTCCATAACTACAATGATGTTAAGAGGCAGTACTGTATGTTCGTATAATCTTTAGTACCGGATTATTTGTTTGTTTTTTATTATGAGCCAAAATCACTGCCCAAATTGTTCTTTTAAACGACGCCATTCTCGTGTATGTTTAAATGCACAGAAATAATTATGCAGAATGCCAATTTTCATACTTAAAAAAAAAATCTAATTCAAATAGCAATATCATCACAAAGACGATCAGCTAGTCAACATTTTGAGTAATCAGTGATGTTTTTGACAGTTTCTGAATGCTACAGCTAGGTACTGATCAGTATTACAGGCCTTACCTAATGTAACATTCGCAGCAAGCGTGTTATTTTCCTTCGTAACCTAAAATCCGTGTAAAATAAAACACATACGCATGTAACATGCGCATGTTCGTGCTCGTCTCCACGTACTGACTGCACGAATGCTCGCTTTGTAACATGTTACATTACGCCCCATGACACCGGTCAGTACCTTTAAGCTCCTTAAAAATACGAGAATTTTCCCTCAGATGCAAAATACCTGTGTTTATGTTACACATGGATTTATTTTCAAGAAAATCACCAAACCACAAAATTGACGAATTCTATATGTCCGTCCTCTCAATTCCAACTGCTCATCATAATTTACTTTAACTACGACTTGTATGTAAAATTTTCTGTCCGTCTGTCACAGCGTGTCGAATGTATAATCTCCGCGTTTCCTTCTTTACTTTACCTTCGTTGTGTAATAGTCTCACGCGATTCTATTGTGTGTCTGTCTGTACCAATGAAGAGGTCGTACGATGTGTTATAGATAATTTGGTTAGTTTTCGTTATGTTCTTCAGATTTTGTAGTTTTTAACCGACTTCAAAAAAGAGGAGGTTATCAATTCGGATGTTTATATTTTTTGTACCGATGTATGTTCGGGCATAACATAATCCGTCATATACAACGTGTAACAGAATAAACGCAATACCTCATAAGGCATGGCAGGCACAACTTAAATGTATGGGGTAGTCATTTTATTTTGCGTTATCGGGTTTGGTCCCATAGTAAAATAATTATTATTAAAATGACCCCTTAAGAGGTATTGCGTTTATTCTGTTACACATTGCATAGACGAATTTGTTAAATTCGTTTTTTATTCGAAAGAAGTTTATTCCAAAATGGTCCCATTCAAAAGTCATTTATTCAAATTAGGCAGAGAGCCTGCACTTTTTGAACGTCAAGTTTTACAAAAATCGTCGCCTGTCGCAAAGTCGCATCGCCCGAAGACGTATACGGAGCCTAAAACTATTTATAATAAAGGTACAGCCAGCAATGCTAGCCGCATTACGAAACACAAGCTGTAAAATTCCCACTGATCCAACTGATTTATGAGAAGATTATTATTTTATTACTTATAAATTCATATTTATACTACCTAAATATTGCATTCACATTACAAATTAACAAATTCCGCTAACTATGTATGAGTTTATCAAGCTTTGCAGTATGTATGCATCTAAGATATGCAGATGCATCACGCAATTTAAAACGATGTACAACATTATGCTCTTCCACAGTTTGGCACGGTAACGTTTAACGGATGGTAAGTAATAGAAGCATAAGGATATATTAACTAGTTACGAATGTCTTGGACCAGATATATTAACTAGTTACGAATGGTAATATTTAGGAACCTGGGCAAACAAATAAACACACGTTCCGGTCAAGAGACCAAAGCTAAGGTAGCTTTGGTCTCTTGACCGGAACGCGTGTTTAGAAAAAGAGTTTATTTGCTTTGAAAATTAGAAAGGTTATCCGCGCAAAACGGCCATCGCTTACCAAAGTAGTACTCGTGTGTGAGACAAAGTCATTCCTGACGTTTTTCATACTGTTATTAGTATTAGTCTAGCTAGCATCACAAAACGCATACCGAAATACGAATGGTATCTTATAGGAAACCAGAAGCAAAAAAATAACAACGTTAACGGATGGTAATAAGAATCCAGCTTCTGCAATACACCGTGGCATTCAAACCATTTAGTAGTTTTCTCATTACCAATCAAAAAGCCACGCTCTTCTTAAATTGAGGACTCACGAACTTAATAAGGACTTTGAGTGAAGCCGACGAGTTTCATAGTAAATTACATAATTTGTTTTTCGTAAGGGCTGTCACGAGGAAATTATTGGAAAACAAGTGCGCGTCGGAGTCTGTTTTTACAGAATAAAATAAATATTTAAGTGGGGCTCCCATACAACAAACGTGATTTTTTGCAGTTTTTTATAGATAATGGTACGGAACCCTTCGTGTGTGAGTCCGACTTGGCCGGATTTTTGTTAACACAAGATCAGAATTTTCAACACAATTGATCTATCGAAGACCTGGGGGCCTACCACAACCTCTTAAAACAATATTATTTTAATATTACTTTGTAATTTCTGTTGTTGCATTTTCAACTCTCGGCGCTGATCCGAGAGTTGAAAATGCAACAACAGAAATTACAAAGTAATATTAAAATAATATTGTTTTAAGAGGTTGTGGTAGGCCCCTTGATCTCTCAATAAAATTAGTTACTAATTATTATGGTAATGATATATAATTATGTTTTCGAATAAGTGTGTTGAAAAGCATCACATGTGGGCATTGTCATTACAGACTTATGACTGCATAGCGGCCTTCTCCTAGGCTCGAGTACCTAGTCAATACCGCCTCGGCTGCCCACTTAATAAATTGCAAAACCAAATTATTTTATTATCGATTTAAGTTTTCTTTATTGTACTGACAGCCCTACAAATTCCTCTTCACAGCTTGTAGCGCAGAGCATTGACTAGCTGATTGAGTTTGTTCCTCGTTTATTACTTGTGTATCGAAGACCATTAACTACCTTACTTCATAAAATAAGCACATTTGTTAGTAGATCTGTAGGACTGCACGCTCATTACGAGGTTTATGTGGTAAATAAATTAATGATAATTTATTTAAGCTTATAGCAGATAGATGCGTATATATGCTAAGTTGTGTTATTCTACCGGTCTATTCTAAAGAAAGAAAGAAAAATATTTATTAATTTTATATACAACGTGTAACAGAATCATGCGTTACCTCTTAAGGGGTCATTGTACTCATCATTATGAATAACTTTTACTACGGGACCAACACTGAAATCGCGAAAAAACGTTATGTTACTCTATAACGTTGGTTTTTTTATTTTTTATTAGTGATGGGTTTGCTCTTGACTCTAGTCTATGTTAGAGATGACAGAGACAAAGTCTACGATGGAGCGAGCTTACCCAGAAGGAGCCTGTTCACTCTAACTTTGAAGATATTAGGGTTGTAAGCTTTTGGAAACACAGACGCAGGCAAAGAGTTCCACTCCTTTGCTGTGCGCATTATAAAAGACGTTTGGAAACGCTTAGTGCGAATTGGTGGAATAGCTACAAGGTAGGGATGGTAAGATGCAGTGCGTCTGGATGTCCGATGGTAGAAGGGGGCCGGTGGGATGAGGTCGTGGAGTTTTTGGTTTACGACTTTGTATTCTGGTTGCTAAAAATGAGTTAAATTCCAGTATCTGGGTAAGGCGATACCCCTTGACAAAGGCTGGTGAGAGATTTTCTGTTATTAACGCTCAACTTTTTTGTGGAAAATAACTTTTTTATGTACTCATGATTATAATATATCTAATATATTATAATCATGAGTACTTTCATCCACTGAAAGGTTGTTGGTGTTTTACAAATAACCCTGTATATTTAGTATCTAGGTAATTTGCAAAATTACAGTCATTTTGATTTACATTTAAGCAAACAGAGTTATGTTTGTAACAATAATTCACTATTAACAGCTTATTCAATCATGAAATTTGGCTGATATATATATAGCCTGAGATATGGAGTAGGACATAGGCTACTTTTTACGCGGTAACCGACATCTATGCGGGCAGAGCCGCGGGCAAAAGCTAATTATAGATAATCGTCAAGGTAAATTGATATCGATTCTTTTTAACCGACTTCTAATAAAGGAGGAGGTTTTCAATTCGGATGTTTGTATGTTTTTTCCGTCGCTTGCCAACCGATTTGAAACATTATTTTTTCGATGGAAAGGCTTCCCAAATGGTCCCATTGAAATTTTATCAAAATTAGTTCAGTAGTTTGGTTTTTAAATCCAAATAGCTGGAAAAAATATGTGGAAAAATCATCCATATGTACCACTAACAAGTGAAAAATAAAAAAAAAAATCACAAAAAAGAGAAACCGACTTCCAAAAAATACTACAAAGTTCAAAATAACTTTAATTTAATTTAACAAAAAGTTTTTCTTATATTTAAAAACAGACCAGAAAGCAAGCAACGCAAAGAAAAATAAAAAAAATATCTTGTCTTACGTAGAAACCTCCAAGTGACCTAAAACTTTAACATAATCTGACCTAAACCCAAGACTTAGAAATCCACAAGTTGAAAGCAAAACTCATTACCTAGACGTCTGTCTTTGTACCAACATAACGACAACAGTCTATTGACAGTCGCAGCTCTAACACAAATATGGAAGCCACTTGACACATCCGGACCTTGGCTCAAACTTAAACCTTGCTTCTTATGTCCCTTCTTGTTGTTAACGTTTTATCATCTTTGTTGTTTTGTTTTAATACTTTCGACCTTCAGTATTGAACTTTTGAATTGTATTGTTTTAAGATTATTTGTTTCGCGGTACTTTAGGTAGGAGAACAGTAATTTGTTCTAGGGTTATTTTTAATTAATTTCAAATGTCAATAGGCCAACTGTCGTACTTAAAAAGCGTTTAAATTCAAGTCGCGATGTCATAAACGTCAATAAATTGGCAAAAACGTAAGAAAATTACAGGCGTTTTTGGCAGATTGCGACCGCGATAGAAATGCCAAAATTTCTTAAAAATACGGGAATACCTATTACCTTTTTTTTATTTAAGGATGGGAAATCATCAATTGACTCCTTCCGCTCTGGGTGGAGCGGGAGGGAGTATCAGACTTTTACCACCTTTTACTGACTAAAACCCATTCCTGGGGCTCGATTCTGCTATTGCAATCGTGTCTCAATGACCGGTCAGTGATCGAATATTTGACAACTTTGACAGTTTTTGTATGGGAAATGTGTCAAAAGTTTGACGTTATACGTCAAAAATCGATCATTGACCGGTCATTGAGACACGATTGCAATAGCAGAATCGACCCCCAGTTCCTCCTAATACAATTTGCGTTCGAGGGCCGCGGTGACTCTTTCGAGCAAATTCCGCAATTCTGGCAGGCTCTGGCCTTAACGGGCCCCGTCTACTTTGCTGACATCTCTTTGAGGCGCGCGTGGAACACAACGCGCCGTCGACCCGGGCTTGGTTATGATCGGACAGCGAGCTACCCAACGCTCGCCGTCCGCAGGCCCGTCCTTACTACTTACCTGCTAATTTATAAGTTAAGATGCGTACTACCTTTGGTTTTTTAACGAGGTCATAGTATAGAAAAAAATAAATAATAAATAAATCAACTAAGCCTTATTAAAAAATCTATGACTGCGCATTTATTTGTTGTTGATATTCTGGACAACAACCTCACCTTATAGAAACATGATGAAGTGGTCGACGACGGAGCTTGCCTCTGACTTAAAGACACTCAGGTTGCAGCTATCAGGAAATACAGACTGATAATGAAAGTATTCCTTAAACGTTTTGTGCGTCAGGTTGGATGTCCACCATGAATTGAAACATAAGAATTTATTTTATACAGGGTGTTCCAGAAGTGAATGGTCATATTTGAGCGTGGTGTTCGGTATCTGCTACATAATTTGGGAACAATATAAAAAAAAAATTGACAAAAAAATAAGCTGATCAGGAAAAACGACTAAAAAATTAAGAAAAAAATCACGTTTCAAGCTGTCTGATGCAGTTAGCGGTGTTGTGAGTTCAATCACAGATTCGATGCCACCGACTGCATCAGGATGCTTAAAAAGTACTATTTTTTTTGGAACTAACTTGTTAGTCGTTTTTCGAGTTTTGAAAAAAGGTGATATTTGAAAAAAGTCAATATTTTTTGAATTGATATTGTTTTTTACTCTATAGCAGCTACGGAACACCACTTAAATATGACGTTTTTTTAATAAAACGTTGGCCCACACTAGGAATTTCTCCTGTATCGTGGGTGCGTTTACAAATCTCACATACACAAACTATCTGTAGGCCATACAAATATTTGTTCCGTGCGGGAATCGAACCCGCGAAACGCAGCGCAGCAGTCAATCGCTCAACCACGGCGCCAACCGTGTCGTCAAATAAGTTGGTTCTGTAACACTCTGTATAATTTGTCTGGAAGAAATATGCCTAGAACATTTTCTCACGATCGCTACTGGTCAAAGGTAGTTACTCGGTAATTTCTAATCGATTTACTCCACATCTACGTTCTCTTGCCGCAATAGGATGTAACTCGCGGCGACCTATGTGAATCTATGTGATATTATTTCGACAGCCCCCATTAACGTAAACTACATAACTGTTGATATTGCGTATGTTTTGTACTTTGTACTCTGACATGTCAATGTGATGGGTAAGAGGAAATTATTTCTTTGTGTAACGACTAGCTGTCTCCCGCGGCTTCGCTCCCGTCAACTGGCTACCTACCTACCTACCCTACACCTACCCTACACCTACCCTACACACACATGCATGCAAATAATTCTATTTTATTGAGGTATTTCTTTCCGACTTGCTAGACAAAAGTTGTGATAGCTCGGTTAATATACATGTTATAAAAATAATTTATAGCCTATAGCGCTCAGGAATAATGTAGCTTTCTACCAGTGAAAAAATTTTTAGAATTGGATCATTAGTTCCAGAGATTACCCCCTACATACAAACTTACAAATTTTACCTCTTTATAATATTAGTATAGATTGAAATTAAACAGACAAGAGTTTTTTTCCGCATTACTTTTGGGGTTGTGAAATTGATAGATTTTGACCCAAGTTACACTTTGATCAGCCAAAAGGCCGAGCTGAAAAGCGATATCTATACTTATACAATAAAGCTGAAGAGTTTGAGTGAGCTGAGAGTTTTGCATATGATAGCCACATTCATAAGGGAGGCTATTGCTTATACGGGAAAGGAAAATTCTTACGGGAACTGAAAAAAACGGGATATGCGCGTACGAAGTCGCGGGCAAAATCTAGTAATATTAAAAAGCTGAAGAATTTGTTTGTTTGGTTGAACGCGCTAATCTCAGGAAGTACTGGTTCGAATTGAAACAATATTTTATTGATGGATAGCCCATTTATCGAGAAAGGCTATGGCTAACATGATTTTTATTTTTCCGAAAACCACGCGAACGAAGTCGCGGGCGTATCAAGATATATTTTGCCACATGTATTGAAAATTAGTAAATTCAATAAAAAAACTATTTCGATACCCTATGTTCTTCCCTTCCCCTTTTTACTCAGCTTGCATGTTATTTTTAACTAGTTTGTATTCAGTATAAGTTTTGTGATTTTAATTTTTTATTTAAATAAATAAATAAATTAATAAAAAAGAATATTCAGTTACTTCGTTACAATTTTCCTGAGCAGCCAGGTATTTTAATATTTTTAGCCTCAATATTTGAATTAATTAATTGTCAAGAACTCCCTGGGCGGTTTGCCCCTATACCACCATGTTGACTGGTTAATATTTTCAACTTGAGCGTTTCTATAATAAATCATGTAAATACGAAAGAAGAATCGATATTTTAAGGTATCTTAAGATTAAATCCTCCACGTTTTAACTTTACTGCAATTCGAAAAAAGACAAAAGTAGTTGATGTGACACAAAAAAAATATAATGGTGATGAACAGTTCATATGATGAGGTCCTAAATAGAAAAATGGACGAAGACCATAACCGAGTGGTACCCAAGAGATGGTCAACGCGGAGGAGAAGACAGATCAGGAGATGGAATGAGGATCTGCCTAAGAACTAGAACACTTTATTATGATTAAATCAATTTAAACATGACATGAATGTACTGTAATCTGATTAATGTATCTTCCGACATTTTAATCACCAAATAAAGTATATTTAAAGATACTTCAAAAAACTATTCATACACAACGTTTCTTAAAAAAAACATACTTGAACATAGTTTTGTTCTGATGTTCAATTTGTGCATTATCATTATGCCCATTTCATATGTTAATTTAGTACCATCGTAAAATATTAATGAACAGTAATTAGCTATGTCCATAGTAATCTTGAAGGTGTTAAAAAACTTCTTCTTAAGGAAGGAATTAGGGCTAATGATTGCTTCTAAAAACTAACAGCCATTTTCATAAAAACTTAAAAATAAACCATAATGGTAGTTTACGCAACGACCATATAAAAAGGGTTATTAAAACACGAGTGTGGGTTTATCACACGAGGCGTAGCCAAGTGTGATAATAGCATCACACGAGTGTTTTAATACCTAATTATATGCCGTTGCATACACTATTTCATCTTCACTCATACAGTTCAAATAAAATAAGTGGAAAAATAGTTTATTCCAAAATGGCGGATATTCTCATTGCGTATTCGAATGACTGCGCAGCGCGCTCATCCATAGACAAAGATAAAAGCTGGCTCATTGACTTAAGTCAATGAGCCCGCGCCAAAAATTAAAAAGAAAAAGTGTACTATAAAAATTAAAAAGTTATTTTATGATGCAGTTGTTTAAAAATCGAAGGAAAATGTTGAACTGTAATGGTTTTTTTTTTTAAATTTTACCTATCCACGAAAAAAAAGTACGTGTTTATGCATTCGTTTTTGAACTCATATTTGGAACATTACGTTGTGAGTGTATAAACCAATGTATGACTAAAATTCTGGCAGATTCTTTACTCAAAATTTTGAATGGAGAATTTGAATGTAGAATCTCTTAAACAGTGTTATAACTTAAGGACGCGTTTACAAATGGGTAGTCAAATCATTACCTTTTTATATAAAAGTATGTTTATTAAATAAAATGCTTTGCATTCTTAAAATGTTTTTCCCAAGAATTGTAAATGTACCCAAGTAAAAATTTTCACTTCAGTACATTTATTGACAAAATGTACCTATCTAAAATTATATTTACAGTTCAGTATCGTACCATGCACATTTATCAATCCTTTTTGGGAATCCTTCATTTTATTTAAAAAAACATACTTTTGTGTAAAAAAGTAATGATTTGACTACCCATTTGTAACACCGCCGTCCTTAATGGTTAAAAAGTTTTTATGTATAAGGGCCATTGTATTTAACAAGGCAAATTAAAAACTTTTTTAAGTTGCAATATCATCTTAACTACAGTGACGGTTGTGTTTATGACAGTTTGCAACTGCGATAGCTTCTCAAAAACACGAGAATTATCCGGCAGGGAATGTCAGACTTTTACTGACTTAAACCCATCCATGCTCCTCCTAGTGCCTTTTACGTTCTAGGGCCGCGGTAACTCTTTCGAACAAAATCCGCAACTCTGACAAAATTCGCAACCCTGACAAAATCCGCAATCCCAAAGTCGGATAAAGTGTTCTTGCATTTTCTATTAGGAATTTATCTGACAAAGTCAAAAGTTAGGATTTGTGCCGTTAAGAAAATAAACACAAATTCAAATTTAGAACGTGTACTCTTCACGGAATATAACAAACCAATTTTAATAATAAAACTTGCTACGTATACGCAAGATATATTATGATGTCAAAAAAGATAATTAAGATTTTTACGGAAATCACCAAAAAATAGCGATGACAGCGCCTCATTGGCTGGAAGGCGGAATTTTTGAAAATAATATTATTCTAGTGATGATATACTTATTAATATAATTTTACATAATACTTATTATATAAAATTCCGATTCCGGAGAGGCTGCCTGACAGTACAATGCATTTCTGCTTACCAATAAGATGAATAGCAGGCGTGATGTGCGTGTCTAAATCTGCATAGTGAACATGTCAAATTCACCACGATTTTCAACTTAATATCTTTGAATAGCACTTAAATCAACAATTAGTATTATATTCAAATCGTCCGGCTTCCATGCTTATGTTAATAACTTAGTTATAACTTAACTCGGAAGTAACTTACTGATGACTTTATGAATATAGTTTGTTAGGAAGTATTCAGTTTTTATGTATTTTTTTTGATGAATTGATATTTTTGTGTTGTTAATTTTGATTTGTTATGGTTCGAATTTGAAGATAAATTTTTAAGTTGATGTTTTGCAGAATTCTAGTGTTTTCGAGATTATTTCGGTCGGGTTTTGCTATAGTGGTTAATAAAATAAAGTTTTCACTTTAAAAACAACACTTTCTATTAAATATTGTTTTCAATTCACTGTGAATATTACTTTAAATTGATTAGTTTATTCGTAAAATAATATGTGGGGTTAGTGAAGATGAATCTGTATATCTGACTTTACCAAATATTATTAGGAGAAGTAGGTGCGACATGGGTCTATTGTATATCCTGTGCAGTAGGGTATTTTTAAGTTTTTTTTTTAATATTAGCATTTTGAGGCTTTTTTGATAGATTGCAACTGAGATGCAAATGCAAATGTTACTTAATTATTTGTAGAATCGGCCCTCTGTTCGAGATATTATAATCTTTCAAGATTTATTACAAACAAACAGCTACAACCCGCGTCTTCGTGCACGAGGAATTTTAATAAAAATGTTTGATCAGTTCGCAGAATTCAAGAAGTTATATCTTATGCAGTAGGAATCCTCTTCTTAACATTTAAACTTAGAATGCATACGGTATTTACAAAAAAAAAACATGCAACAGGCCACCTAACAACTCCTTAAAACCTAAACTCCTACGACTTCAAAAAAAAAAAGACTTCGACACAAATTAAAAATAAATTAAAATAAAACAGAACTAACTTTTTCGAACGGCTTCGTTCCTTACACTTCACTGCACAATCACAAACACAGAATTAATAATATAAACGTGTGCACGCAAGTACTGAACATGGACGACTGACAGATGCAAGGGGACTTGTACTCTTATATACATGCTCTGAATTCTGTTAGTTGGGCAACCAAGGATGCGTTGGTGGGGTTGCTTCCGGGTTTTTTTACGTGTATAGGAAAATAGAGTAAATTCTTGAAGAGTGAGCGAGATTATTGGTTAATAGTGAGAGGATTCTTGAAGGAATAGCGAAGTTTGAAGTTATGCGTCGTTTGTTTAGTTTTAGAATTGGATGGGTGGCTTCCGAACAATAATCAGCTCACATCGGTGTCTGTCTGTCAATCCGTCTGTCACATACGATTTTCCAGTTTTCCAAAACAATTCGGTGTACCATTTGGGAGTCAAGAAGATTAATTTCAGAAAAAGGACGATTGGCAGATGCAAGGGAACTTTGACTATTATAAACATGGTCTGTATTCTGTTTGTTGGGCAACCAAGGATGCGTTGGTGGGGTTGCTTCCGGGTTTTTTTACGTTCATATGGAAATGGAGTCAATTAATTAAGAGTGAACGAGTTTATTGGTAATAGTATTAAGAGGATTCTTGATGAAAGAGCGAAGTTTTGAAGTTATACGGTGCTTGTTTAGTTATGGAACGGGATGGGTAGCTCATGATTTTATCGATGTCGGTTATGTCAGTCTGTGTGTTTGTCTCACATGATTTCCCAATTTTCCGAACAAATATTAGATGTACAAATTAAAAATACAGCAAGGTGAAAAGTTCTGACCCAATAATTTTATTTTATCCTATTTTGTTATTCTCTCCGCAATTATCCATAGTTTTTTTAAACTAAATTCTTGATTCGTTTTAATTGGTCAACCAAGAATGCGTTGATTGGGTAGCTATCTGATTTTTACGGTTTATAATGAAAATGGAGAAAATTACAGTTTAGAAGAATTAACTTTAGAAGAATCTTCCTTTTAGTTAATTTAATCACCAATTTCTTAATTTCTTTCATAAACTTTCAGCTTTTGATACGTAAAGCGGTAGTTGGTTTGATATAGAATTAGATGGGTTGCTTCCGAATACTCACGACACGTCACGCTCACGTCGGTGTCTGTAGGTTATCCACCATTTACGGCTTTCCAAAATTATTCGGTGTATTGGGAGGCTGAAAGATGAAGTTATGACAAATATTCATAGTTGCCCCGATTATTTTGTCCGGTTTTGTAATTTTTTTCCTAATCTCGAAAAGAAAACTAGATATAGTATGCTCGGATTTGTATGTTAGTTGACCTTTTTTTCTTTTAAGGATGGGATATCATCAAATGACTCCCCCGCTCTGGGCGGAGCGGAAGGGAGTGTCAGACTCTTACTGACTAAAACTCATCCATGTTCCTCCTATTGCCCTTTGTGTTCCAGGGTCGCGGTGACTCTTTCGAACAAATTCCGCAGCTCATGTTAGTTGACCTAAGGATGCGTTGGGGTAGCTTCCAAGTTTAACTGTCAAAAATCTGAAGACTTTTTTATCATCATCATCATCTCAGCTGAAAGTCGTCCACTGCTGGACTTAGGCCTCCCCCAAGTGTCGCCACAACAACCGGTCCTGTGCATCTCGCATCTATCGGCTACCAGCGACCCTCACCAGGTCATCGGTCCATTTTGTGGTAGGCCTTCCAAGACTTTTTTTTATAAAACATGTTTTTTTTCAAGATTTAGATTAGCAGGAAGTCTTTGAATTTCATGGGAAATAATTAAATTCTCAAACTGAAATTAAAAAACTATGGGTTTTTACATAATAAAAGGTGTTTGAGTTTTTTTCCGTGAATTTTCATATTCTTTTTTCTTTTTTTTAAACTTTGGCCCACACTAGGAATTTCTCCTGTATCGTGGGTTTGTTTACAAACATACAAACTCACATTCACAAACAGTCAGACCTGGAACAACTATCTGTAGGCCAAACAAATATTGGTTCCGTGCGGGAATCGAACCCGCGACACGCAGCGCAGCAGTGCGCCAACCGTGTCGTAAATATTTCGTATATTGATAAAGACATAATGGATGATTTATATTCATTGTAATTTGTTATGGTGTACAATAAAGAGTATATCTACATATCTATCTTTGTTTATAGCGGAAACAATAACAGTTTCAGACTATTAAATTGCGTTTCTTTGGGGATCTCCTTCAATTGAGGGATCTCTTGGGCACTGGGTAGGCGCAACTTTAATAAATCGAGTCATTAAATGTTTTTTTTTGGTTGGAAGATCATCAAATGACTTCTGCCACTGTTGGCGAAGCGGGAGGGAGTGTCAGGCTTTTCTTTTTTTTTTTTTTCGTGGATGGGGCATCATCAAATGACCCCTCCCGCTCTGGGTGGAGCGGCAGGGAGTGTCAGACTTCTACTGACTAAAACCCACCCATGCTCCTCCTAGTGCCTTTTACGTTCCAGGGCCGCGGTAACTCTTTCGAACAAAATCCGCAAGGCTAGACTCTTACTGACTAAAGCCCACTCCTGTTCCTTTAAATGCCCTATGCGTTCCAGGGCCACGGTAACTCTTTCGAACAATTCTGCAACCCTGACAATAGGGTTGATTCCTGGTTAAAAATATATGATTCTATTTAGTCCGTCAGTTAGATTATCGAAAAATATTGGACACGGATTTTTTTGCTTTATCAAATCAATAAAAAATGACGAAGATAAAACGCATCAAAGATCAGGAGTGGGGGCTGGTGAAGTCACGTGTACGTAAAAAGTGTACATACTAGTGACGTCATACGAGTTTTCAACGTACTGTATCTTTTTCATTTTATGTTTACGTTAAAAAAGAAAAGAAACGTGTCTAATATTTGTTGGAAATTTATCTGACGGACTAATTTTGTAATAATTAATTAATAGATTTATTCAGTATAGAAACAAAACCAAAACAAACAAAATAAGTAATATATGAAAATAAAATACACTCAGGCGTCGAAGTATTCCTCCGCATCGCCGTCATCCGGAAACGTGCCCAGAAGGCTGGCAGCATTGCCACGTTGAATGGCAATGCTAATTCTTTGGGCAAAGAAAGAGCCAGCCCTCTGGTCACGCAAAGTGTCGATCAGTCGGCGAGATATATCCTTGAAAAGGAGACGTGCACTCGGACCCCATGACCCAAGCGTTTCGACCCCAAACGGCTCAAAACTGTAATTACCAATAAGGTTACAGTATTTGCGCCGCGGACTAATTAGATTTTTTAGTAAAAAGGGCAGACCTTTTGATCTGTTGGGCGATGAACCAGTCACCTCTATAGTGTAATTTAATCAAACTTACTAATTAACCAAGTATGTAGTTTGACGTTACCCTGAGGGTACAATATTCGTGATAGCGTAATGATGATGTATTGATGAATTACAAATGATCAATATTCGTGATGAGTACATCACAATTTGATGTAACTAAGTCAGAAGAGCCATAAGTTTATAGAATGTAGTTAAAAGTATTTTTTTTTGTAATTGATTTCCTTAATTAAAACTGTGGTCTTTGATAATTGATTTTAGCTAGAAGGAAGCTCATACTTCTAATTATTTTTTCTGCAAATTTTTTGGTTCCGTATGGTGTCGGACGTAATAGAATAGCACCATCCCATCACTTCCCGTGAGTGTCGTAAGAGGCGACTAAGGGACTCACCAGAGAATGGGCAGCGGCATTCTTTGTAGGTACATTGCTACAGTTGCACTGCGATCGCCAACCCGCCTGCCAAGCGTGGCGATTATGGCAAACATCCCCTCCATGTGGGGAGGCCTATGTCCAACAGTGCACGTCTTCCGGCTGATATGATGAGGACGACTTGTTATTTTATATCAAGAACAAATAGGTACCATCATATAATATACTGCTTTGGGATTTCTATTGGCAGTCAGCCTCTCCACCAATGTTACTAAAGCTGTTTTTGTGAAAGTTGGCCATCAAATAACTATTTTGGGGTCGACTTTCAGTCAAAACGGATCATCATTATCATCTGCCTAGCCTTTTCCCAAATTTATTGGGGTTGGCTTCCATTCAAACCGGATTCAGCTAAATACCAGCATTTTAAGTGGAGCGGCTGCCTACCAGACCTTCACAAACACCAACACGGTACTTCTTTGCAAGCCTGGAGTCAGATTTTCTGGCTTCTGACAATCCGTAACGACTGCCAAATATCTACAAATGACAGCCGGGATCAATGGCTTAAAGTGCTTTCCGAGGCATGGAGGAGTCTCGGTATGTTAAGATGGTCACCCATCCACAGACCGACCCCGGCAAGCTTTGCTTAACCTTGAAGACCGACCCGTGCGGCTGTTATTATTTTACACGAATGCTGCTGAATATAAATATTTTATATAGAGTAGTCGCCTGTCTGACTCCCACAACCCAGATACTGGGTTAGACCCCTTGGCAAGACTGCTGTCAGATTTTCTAACTTATGCTGTATTCATCAGGCAGGATTTTTTTTGAGGTCGTATCGACACCAAAAAAGGGGCTTAGGAACCTTTACTAGCCTGAAAGTTTTTTTTATTTCTTGTCATATTTACTCATTGTTTATATTTCCTACGCGTTCAGCCCGAATGTTGCTAATTTAGTCCAAAATAAAATATCAGGGTTTACAAACTAAGAGTGTCTAAAGAATTGGATGACTGGTGGAGAATGCCTAGGGCATTAAGTCCACCGTTGTACTTTAGTGCATGAAGTTGTAAATAATAGAGCAACATAAAAAAAAAAGTTGAAAGTCTTATGTGCAAGTACTGCCTTCAAAATACACACCCACGAATTTTCCAATATTCTTTCATCTTTCACAATAAAAGAAGTATTAAAAATTGTAGCAATGCTGGCTCACCTACGCACTCTACGCAGTACGCATCTCAAATTGTTGTGACGTAACGATAAATTGCCGGTGAACTAACTATATGTACTGGCCCTGCTTGTACAGTCACGTGCCGAAATAAGTATACTCAATGATTTTTCTCCAAAATTATTGAAATTATCAGGTGTTAAGCAAGCTTATTTAAGTATTCGATAAATGCTGTTTGCTATCGAAAATCGCTTTTTTTATATTTTGCTATTAGTGTACAGTCAGCTATTAAAGTAGGTGATCATTTCGGCATTGCCGTTTATTTAAATGGAACTTATGTAGGAAGATTATTATTTCTGTTTTCTATCATCATCATTCAGCCGAAAGACGTCAACCCTTTGGCCAAATTCCACATGAAATAAATATGTTTTTAAAACATGTTCCTCTGACTCAACAATTGAAAACAGTATACTTTAGTAGTTCCGTATGGTGTCGGAAGTAAAAGAACGACCATCCCATCACTTCCCGTGGGTGTCGTAAGAGGCGAATCACCAGAGAATGGGCAGCAGCATTCTCTGTTCATTGCAGCAGCTACACTACGATCGCCAACCCGCCTGCCAAGCGTGGCGATTGTGGCAAACCCCCCCTCCATGTGGGGGAGGCCTATGTCCAACAGTGGACGTCTTTCGGCTGAAATGATGATGATGACTTGTAATTTTATATCAAGAACAAACAGGTACCATAATGTTTAGGCTTTGGAATCACCAAAATAATAACAATGATGATAAATTTAAGGGCTTTTTAAACAAAATCTCTACTAGCTTATTTACTACTTTAAAAAATGGGGAAGGGTCGGCTGGTGGATGAAGCGGGATCTGCGTATATCACCAAACGTTAGCTCGTAGACATAACGATGTTACCTTTACGAAATTATGCCACAATTTTTTTTTCTGAATGTTGTGATCCCACTTCTGGCCGTCACTGTACAATTCACTTTGACCCTTCGTTTAGTATTACACATAATTGGTCCAGCTAAGTGAACGGAGCGGAAACGATAATATTATAAGATGCGACTCACGAGTCACGGACGTATGTTTATATACTAATACAATTAATATTACATAGCGTTTAAAGTAAATTGTATCGTATTCATGAGATTGCTATTTATTTGTGACGTCATTTGTTTAGTTGTTTTGTTCAACAGCAAGTTGAAAGAATTATGTTTGATTCATAACTTCTTATGTGGAAGATGGTATTTATTATTTTTATTTCCCGTTTATTCTCATACTTTATTTTTTGCAAGTACTAAACTTGCAGGAAGTATTATTTAAATAAATAAACTAGGCCCAACTTACTTATTATCCTGGACAGGATGGCAGGAGGCTCAAGTTGCGGAATTTGTTAAAAACTATGAAATTTGGAACACAAAGGGCATTAGGGGGAACACGGATGGGTTTTAGTCAGTAAGAGTCTGACACTCCCGTCCATTCCACCCAGAGTGGAAGAAGTCATTTGATGATTCCCATCCTTAAAAAAATATATATTCTAGCAATATTTTAGACAAACGCTGTTAAAATGTCATGAGATCAATATATTTTGATTTGATTAAATACACCTTATATTTTGGCACTTCAACAATCGCATGCGCTGATACAATAGAACTTTGATAAGAGCCAGTTTTATGAATGGGAAATCATCAAATGACTTTTTCTGCTCAGGATGGAGCGGAAGGCAGTGTCACACTCTTACTGACTTAACCCATCCGTGTTCCTCCTAGTGCTCTTTGCGTTACAGGGCCGCGGTGACTCTTTCGAACAAATTCCGCAATGTCAGGACTTCCCCAGGAGCTGCTAAATGGGTGACACTGAAGGAAGAAGTAAGTACTGGTTTCTTGTCTATAGGTAATCAATTGAAGCAATTGAACAATTTTTTTTTTTTTTCGATATGACCACTAGCAAGTTAACACGCAAGGGTTATCAACTGCTTAACCGGACTTTCCTGTGGTGGCCTCAAATGAATTTAAGGCCCCCAGCCAAGGTAACAAAGCTAGCTACAACCTAAAACTAACTAACTAACCGCTCGCTAAGGGCATTCCCTGTGGAATACGACCTCGGCTTAGCGGCGTCAGTTCGGGACAGCAAGGGACAACAGGTTGGGTCGTTTCATTAGTTAGGGGTTATTAAAGCTAAAGGCTCAGCGGCGCGGGCTGGCTCGTTAGGCAAAAGTCGGGGAGGGTTTTGAATGGGTCAACGGGTTTGGATTTGGAACGCGGTCTGTTTTTTGTTTTTTCTAAGGGTGCTGGTTTCCCTGGCAATTGCACAAAGAGTAACCAGTTTACTTGATTTAAATTAATCAAACTACTTACATTTGATTGTATAATTATTATTGATGATGGCGTTTGCATTCGCACTATTAAAGGTAATTAGAAAATATTAGTTGACTGATCTTTGACCCGCTCGTTACTCCATAATTATTTAGTGATGGGACCACGTTCGGAAATCATTTTCTTTTTGATTAGTTTTGAAATGAATTATTGATTATTAGTGTTGAACTCGTCAAGTCTTACTAGTTTTGAAATGGTTTTAATAACTATTTAATTAAACCTTTAAACAATAATGTTGGTAATGTGTATGTATCTCAGTCATCTGCCTAGCCCAACTATATTGAGGTCGGCTTCCAGTCAAACCGGATTCAGCTGAATAATAGTATTATACGTGGAGCGGCTGCCTACCAGACCTCCACAACCCATTAGCTGGGTAACACTGTAGTTCTTGGCAAGATTGGGGTCCAATTTTCTTCCATCCGTAACGACTGCCAAAGATCTACAAATGACAGCCGGCACCAACGGTTTAACTTACTTCTCGAGGCACGGAGTTAACTCGGTATGTAAAGATGGTCACCCATCCACAGGCCGACCTTGGCAAGCGTTGCTTAACCTTGAAGATCGACCCATGCGGCTGTTACTCTTTAGCCACAAGCTCCTACCATTTATGTGATAAGTATTTACTATTGTATTTTTTCTGTTCGTGGCAGCTTCCAAGTCTTGTTATGTCTGCGCCGTCCTTTTATATGGATGGGAAATCATAAAATTACTTCTCCCGATCTGGATCTGGAGGAGTGGGCGCTCCCATTCTTTCAGATACTCACTACTCACACTCCCCAGTGTCAAACTCTTACTGACTAAAACCCACTCGTGTCCTTAGTGATGAAATCACATCACTCAAACTACACACTTTTCTGACATACTTCGATGCTAGTTTCCCACCAACCAAACGCCCAGTTTCCCTATTTACAAACTTCAATTACCCCACTTTATGAATGCAGAGCCATCACATTTGTATGATGAATGCGACATGTGTTGCGTCTCCTAAGGAGATGTTATTTACGGTCAATTAATTTGATTTGTTACCTCAGCCCATTGAAACTGTCCTTTTAGACCGGCCGTCTCATTAGCCTGAGGAGGACTGCTAGTTTAGACCATCATCATCATTATATCGGCAGAAAGACGTCCACTGCTGGACATAGGCCTCCCCCAATAGGGATTTGCCATAATCGCCACGCTTGGCAGGCGGGTTGACGATCGCAGTGTAGCTGTTGCAATGTACAGAGAATGCTGCTGCCCATTCTCTGATGAGTCCCTTAGGCCAAAATCCAATAACGCTTTGCTTGACAAAGGGTCGTCACATGTATCTATTGTTATTCTGGCCATGCCATTGTGCAAGGTCACAAAGCTTGAATGTAGATTATAAGGTCCTGGGTTCCTGCCAGGGTTGCGGGATTTGTTCGAAAGAGTCACCGCGACCCTGGAACGAAAGGGGCATTAGGAGGAATAAGGATGGGTTTTAGTCAGTAAGAGTCTGACACTCCCATCCGCTCCACACAGAGCTGAAGGAGTCAATTGATGATTTCCCATTCAATAAAAAATGAAAAAAAGGTCCTGAGTTAGGTCCCTGGGTTGGGCAATAGTCGTATATTTTTCTCGCAAATTCTCACAGCCTTCGATAGTAAGTGTTAGAAGATAATGGCGCTGGTTTCGTCAGTACTGAGAGTTAATAACATCATTAGTGGTGTACCTAATTGTATAGCTGCGATATACCGACCTGGCCAACTGTGTTATATTAAGAACACATCCTTGAATTATGCAAAGAAAAAAATAAGGAGAACTGACCAAGTTCGAGTCGGACTCGCGTGCAAGGGTTCCGAACAAATCTCATTTTTGTAACTTGTTTTAACACTATAGAGTTCTTCTTCCTGTAATCTATAAGTAAAGAATTATTATCCGCATTTCGTTCAAAATTTTAGGCTTAGTGGTTTCGGAGATAAGTGGGGGGGGGGAATGGTAATTTTTCATCTAATTTCTTGAATAACTTCAAAATAATTTGTTTTCAAATTATAAAAAAAAAAAAAATTAAAAACCCTAACAATAATCCCTTTTATTTGATATATTATATCACACAGTATAGTTTAAAAACCTTTTTTTTTATTTCTATGTCGACCCCCAAAAGTGACCTTCTTCCTCAAC
Organism: Melanchra persicariae; assembly: GCA_947386135.1. Taxonomy (NCBI): domain Eukaryota; kingdom Metazoa; phylum Arthropoda; class Insecta; order Lepidoptera; family Noctuidae; genus Melanchra; species Melanchra persicariae. The sequence continues at coordinate 13,668,437 of OX376668.1, forward strand.
ATTTATTTGTTTACGTAACGCGTCCGTGTTTGGATCACAGATGTTCAATGTGCACCATATTTCATCAGAATCTGTCCAGTAGGTTCGGAGAAAATAGGCTATGACAGACGGACAGACAGACATACGAGTGATCCTATAAGCGTTCCGTTTTTTACGGATGTTAGGAATCCATAAAACTAGATAATTTCTGACAATCGGTATGCACATTACAATCATAACATGTCGCAGTGGTTGTCGTACATGCAGGTTTTCTTTGGCTTGGATTCCCTCTCCCTCTCGAATTTGACCATACGCGACGAAACATTTCCGCCAGTCTTTTGGGCACACTTCTTTGGACATGTTTGTACGTCATTCATCCACGTTATCATTTATGACTCTTTAGTAACATGTGTTTCATCGAGGAAAATGAAAGAAACTCCCATGACCATACCTAGACAAACCCTTTCAATTTCTGTCACTGGGACCAGTTTCAAACGTCACCTCCCCCGGAAATGGTTAAGTAATTATATTAATACCCATTTCTCACTTTATCCAATTTCGTCACTCAACAATCTCATCTCCGCTACATGCAATCATTTCTTATTCGTCTTTTTCACAACCCAACTTTCTGATCCATGAAGTACGACCAATCTTATCACTGACTAATAGATTTTCCCCTTTAACTTGACGCACATCATTGGGTCGCAAGTTGTTCAAATAAACATATTTTATTTTAAAAAAAGGGCCGTCGGGCCCTTGTGCTCATAGCCTTTTCAATGAAATTCGAAAAACTAGTTAAATTCGAAACGGCTAGTTAACACTTCCCGTGTCCCAAGAGCTGGCTTTTACTTTGGGCAGAGACTAAGCATTGCCATTCAACGTGGCAATGCCGCCAGTCTCTTGGGCACTTGGGCACACTACCAGCTGACAACGTTGAGGACGAATTTTTTGATGCTAGATTTCAGTTTGTTGTAAGTTTCGTGTATTTTTAATTTAAGTGATTTAAATAAATAATTATTAATTCTGTTAAAAAAAAGGTACACCCACTACCTTTTTTATGGATGGGAAATCGCCAAATTACTTCTTTCGTTCTGGGTGGTGCGGAAGGGAGTGTCAGACTTTTACTGACTAAACCCATCCGTGTTCCTCCTAGTGCCCTTTGCGGTTAAGTAACTATATTAATACTCATTTCTCACTTTATCCAATTTCGTCACTCAACAATCTCATCTCCGCTACATGCAATCATTTCTCATTCGTCTTTTTCACAACCCAACTTCCGATCCATGAAGTACGACCAATCTTATCACTGACTTATAGATTTTCCCCTTTAACTTGACGCATATCCTTGGGTCGCAAGTTGTTCAAATAAACATATTTCATTTTAAAAAAAGGGCCGTCGGGCCCTTGTGCTCATAGCCTTTTCAATGAAATTCGAAAAACTAGTTAAATTCGAAACGGCTAGTTAACACTTCCCGTGTCCCAAGAGCTGGCTTTTACTTTGGGCAGAGACTAAGCATTGCCATTCAATGTGGCAATGCCGCCAGTCTCTTGGGCACATTACCAGCTGACAACGTTGAGGACGAATTTTTTGATGCTAGATTTCAGTTTGTTGTAAGTTTCGTGTATTTTTAATTTAAGTGATTTAAATAAATAATTATTAAATCTGTTAAAAAAAAGGTACACCCACTACCTTTTTTATGGATGGGAAATCGCCAAATTACTTCTTTCGTTCTGGGTGGTGCGGAAGGGAGTGTCAGACTTTTACTGACTAAACCCATCCGTGTTCCTCCTAGTGCCCTTTGCGTTCCAGGGCCGTGGTGACTCTTTCGAACAAATTCCGCTACCATAACGGGCCCCATCTACTTTATTGGCATCAGTGGAACACATCGCACCGTTGATCCAGGCCTGGTTCTGGTCAGACAGCGAGCCACTCAATGCACGCCGTCACATAGGCCTACCTACATGGGTATTTATAACACGTCAGAAGCTAGAGCAACGAAACGAAAATCGTCGTTTCTTAGTGAGAAAAACAGGCAAGAAACTCCACGATTACCCTTTTAAAATAATCGTTTATTTTACAATGTGTCCATGTTCCATGGCCTCATCAGAAGGCTTAAAGTCACCCAAAGGGCAATGGAGAGGGTAATGCTCGGAGTTTCCTTGCGTGATCGAATCAGGAATGATGATATCCGCAAGAGAACCAAGGTTACCGACATAGCCCGAAGGATCGCCAAATTGAAGTGGCAGTGGGCAGGGCACATTGCTCGCAGAACAGATGGTCGATGGGGCCGAAAAGTTTAGGAGTGGCGACCGCGTACCGGAAGACGCAGCGTTGGAAGGCCTCCCACAAGGTGGACCGATGACCTGGTGAGGGTTGCGGGTAACCGATGGATGCGAGACGCACAGGACCGGTTGTTGTGGCGACACTTGGGGAAGGCCTATGTCCAGCAGTGGACGTCTTTCGGCTGATATGATGATGATGATATGATGTGTCCATGTTACAGTGTTCACATGCTATGAGAGTTCCAGTGACCTACAATTAATCATTTCATCCATCCTGAGTTGATCCAGTTCGTTACGTCTCGGTTTATATCGCCATCCCATGAGATGATTATGGATGTCGATTGTCAGTACAACCAACTTTCATTCCGCTTTAAAATTTCCATTCACCTTTGGTCATTGGCCTTGCTAACAACTATTACCTTTTCATGTAGACGCTATTCTAAGCTTATCCCACGACTCACACTTGCTATCTTTTTGTTTCCCCATCAATAATTACCCCGTGGTGTTGAGTGGCAAAACAAGCTTGTACAAAAAATCATCAGCTAAATGAAATAATGTGTTACCCGATGAATGAATGCAATGTGTTTCACATTTGCATGGGCGTACCACGGTATGTTGGGACTTGGTCTAACTTATTTCGATACGCTAGAAAACTGTCTGATTTATTATTACCTATTATTTTTTTTATACGTTGCCCAGCACTAGTACACACTAGCCAGCCAGCCGATCCGAAACGAAGGCAGATGAAATTTTCACAGAGTGTGAATTTCTGTAGTCGCTATATCATCATATCAGCCGAAAGACGTCCACTGCTGGTCATGGCCTCCCCCAAGTGTCGCCACAACAACCGGTCCTGTGCGTCTCGCATCCATCGTCTACCAGCGACACTTACCAGGTCATCGGTCCATCTTATGGGAGTACTAGAAAACGAAAAATATTATAATCATTTGGAGGTAGTGGAACAGAGAGTAAAGTCCAGCAGTCCATTTGAAAAGGGAGGATCCTCCGACCGGACGGTTGTTGGTGTCCGGTGGGCAACTGCCCAAGAGTTGATATTCGGGCTTTGCATATGTTCTAATCGCACGGTAAACTCTGATATCGCGATTTAGGATTTTGTTCAGTTAGTTCACAGCTGTCGAGATAGATGGCGCTGCGAGTCTCATTTGTTGATTCTGCTACGTTGATTTTTTTGTGGCGAATCAGACCCATAATATGTTTTTGAGATTACTGAAACTTTAATGTAGGAATTATTTTGTTACATCAAGTATTTAAAAAATATACTTACTATTTATTCTGCTGTTAGGCCCGTTTATATAAGCATAAAAGGCTTTGATAAAAGGTCATACGACGAAGAAAGATCGAAACTACATCCGGAACAATATGAAAACTGACATTCCTAACAGTTTTCTTCCTCGGAGTTACAAATTACTATTATATACAACGTGTAACAGAATAAACGCAATACCTCTTAAGGTCATTGTGGGCTGCGGATTTTGTTCGAAAGAGTTACCGCGGCCACGGAACGCAAAAGGCACTAGGAGGAGCATGGATGGGTTTTAGTCAGTAAGACTCATCATTATAAACAACTTTTATTATGGGGCCAACCAATAAAAATCTGCTGTTCAGTACATTTTGTCGAATTATGCGCACATAAATGTATGAGGCAGCCGATTTTTTTTCGCGATTTCAGTGTTGGTTCCATGGTGAAAATTGTTAATAATGATGAGAAGAACTTAATAATAATAAAGCTTTGAAATCTAGAGGAGAATAAAATCAACGCGTCTACATCATTTCTTGAAACTTCCTGCATGTCACAACGATAAACAAATGTGTGTTAAAAGGTGAATGATCAGACCGTGCATGATTTTTAATAGTCGTTGTCATCGCTGATCAATTTGCATGGTGTCGTACATTTTTGGCGACTTTTTCACTGTAAGCAATAAGTAATTGTTTTGAGCTTTGCAATAAGAAATTTCTAAAATATTGCGGAAGTATAATTTTTGTAGGTAATTATTATAATGACTCTTTGGTGGTGTTGTCGCAAGCGCTGCAGCTGAGATGAGGTACGAGGTTCGATTCCAAGTTTGGGCTAAATGTTGGGGTTTGTCATCTGGAGCTTCTCAATAGCAGTCCGGAGTCTGGAGCTGTGCTTGTTTGATGGTAATAGGGTCGCCGTGTATGTTATAGTAACTGGCAAAATGTGAGTGCACCCTGCCGGCTTATGATTTCCTAATACTTTGGGGAAACAAGCGTGATGCTATATGATTTATTTTCCACCTGATGTCCTAGCAATTTTTTTTTACTATTGATAGGCACGCATTTTACCACTATCTCAACAGATGGTAAGCGATGATGTGGTAGAAGATGGAGCACGGTCGTCTAGTCTAACTTATTCACTCTTGACTTAAAGACTCATATTTTGTAGATATCAGGAAACACAGGCTCTGGCAGGGAATTCCACTCCTTAGCTGTAGGTACGTTAATTATGATAATCACATTGTACTGGGATTGGTCCATCATCACTGACAGGACTATTGTTGCCAATAAGCCTGATATAGTGGTGGTGGGCCCAATCGAGAGACGTGCAATGATTGTGGATATAACCGTCCCGCATGACGAGAACCTCGTGAAAGCCGAGAAAGATAAACAAATAAAATATCTTGACTTGGCTCGCGAGGTTGTCGTAATTCGGCAATAATTGTACCGATAGTTGTGTCAGCCAACGGCCTCGACCAACACTTTAGGAAGCTCTCGTTAGGCAGCTGGATCAAGGGCTCGATTCAGACAGCAGTACTTCTGGACACGGCTTGCATTGTTAAAAGGTTCCTCTCTCTGGAGCCTGACCGCTGGTAGCTTGGACCCTGTTCCCGATACCGGTGTGCTATGGACTATTTTTTATATTGTTAAATATTTTTGAGCTGTATTTTATAAGAAATATTTACATTTTTTTTTTTTTTAGTATTGCGTATTGAGTAAAATTGAATAAACGGAACATAATAGTCTTCTACTTCTTTCACAACCATTTCTATCCAGACATTAATTCATACTCTTTACATTGTTTGGGTATGATTTAAGCTATCGCCAATTTTATTCGTTTTGAATTTCTTTAATAATAGGGTTTGTCCTCAAAATAGTGGATCTGTCACCAAAATGTAGTTGCCAAATAATTGTAAAAAGCAATTCCATAATAAATCACATGTAATCCTCGGGATATATTATCAAGTATCAAATAAATAGGTTGGGATTTATTATAAAACGGGAAGTAAACCATATTACTGGGTGGATTAAAAAAAATAACCACAAAGGTGATGGCGGGGTCTGTTCGCTCGCTACGCTCGCTCACTTGACCCCGCCATCCCCTTCTAACCTAACCTGTCCGAGTCGGGGTGCCCTAAGCTCCCTGTGCCCTATGTTCGAATATTTGGTGACAGATATACCTTTCTGAGTACGAAGTTAAAGGAATAAACCTATTATTTTGAGAACAAAGTTTTATCCAAGGAATGAACTACGATTTTATTGATAATCCATCTCTTATTTTACATACATATTGGCATTAATTTGGTAATTCATACCTGGCGACACTTTTTATATATCTGAGAACGAAAATACTTCGTGGCGATAGATCTATTTATTAGGTGATGCAACTTGATGACAAATATAAATTTTGGTGACAAGAAATATAGTCCCCAATTTCTTACACCTCCCATATTCATCATACACATGTCTATAACAATTATAATGTAAATAGCAGTACCTCGTGGGTCACGGCCCAGATGAACGTGACACACACGACATTGCTTTGCGATTTGCGACCGACACGCGGAGACATAGTTCAAATGTGTCAGGTGATCAGGTGCCTAGTAATTCATTGACATCTGTTACTAATCGCATTCAAGCTGTACTAAGAGGACTTAGGTATGCAGAAAGAACTGAGAAGTCAAATACAAACTAATTTTATAAACGTGAAAGTAAGCAAGTGTGGTCCAAAGTTAAATGAACTTGTGTGGTCAAATTCTTTCAAACAGAGCTCTCGTTGGTTTTGGATGTTTTTTTATGTCAAAGAAAGATGGAGTTTAAATATTATTATTCGGCATGTAATTAAATCGATATCTGTATTTTCCCTTTTTTCGAACAAAATATTTTAAAGTTAAATCAAAAATACTGACTTGCACACAAATTATGCACACTAAATAAATCATATTAGATATACTGTTTAATGGTATTTGCAGAACTGTTTTACTGAACGAATATTTGGCTAATGATATTTCTGGGTGGTTTAAAAAAAAATAACCACGAAGGCCTACCTTCTAACCTAACCTGTCCGAGTCGGGGTGCCCAATGACCGGCTACTATTGTAACCATGATAACCACCTGCTATTTCAGGGAAGTGCAATTTAGAGTGCAAGTTAGTATTTTTGATAAACAATTCGTATTTTTGTTTTATAAATCATAAATCCGATGTATGAACCACATTTTTGGTGTGAATTCGATAAAAAGGTCATCTCGTTTTGGATGATTTTTTTAGTTTTTTTTGTAAGACATGTTTTCTAATCAATTGGGATTTTTTGCACAGCATTATTTTTTCTGGTATGCATTAAAATTATCCCTTATTATTCCCGAAAGAAAACTGTAGAGAAATGGTGGCCTAGAGGTAACGGCCCCGTGATTTTCATGGGTTCAAACCCAAGCGAGCACGCTGTTTTGTGGGATTTATTTCAACGCCACTGCTTTCAAAACAGTGATGGCAAACATTGACAGCAAGACTTTGCCAGAAACGAAAAATATGGGTCAGCAGATCTGAAAACTACAAGGAGCATAATTAATTTTTATTAATACAGAAAAAATTGTTAGAATGGATACTCTTTCACGCAAAAGCAAAAACTACCGAACGGATTTTGATGAATCCTTATTTACTTATTTACATTTACATGTTTACGGTAATGTAACTCATATACAGGGTTGTTTGTAAAACACTAACAACTTTCCAGGGGGTGAAAGTACGCATCATTTTAAAAAACTTTTGCTATGAGACCAAACCTGAAAAATGGAAAAAAAATCTGCTATTTTATACATTTTCATCGGGTGAATATTGCATTTTGTATGAAACAGCTGATTTGAAAAGAAAATTGTGAATAATCAGCGAAACAATTACGCCGTACGGCATTTCATACAAACTTTCGTATCTTCGTATATAATCGTCCTTAATATTTTTTAAATGGATAAACCGATTTCAATGAAACTTCCTACGCAAAAGCAGGATACATAGATCTAAAAAGTTATCGGAGAACATTTTCGAAATGTCTTATTTAAAAGAGTTTAATTGGAAATATCTATCTCTATGGAAAAATCGTTCGAATTTAGCTGTAACACTACTTTTGGCCGAAAATGTTCTCTGATAACGTATTAGAAAACTTTTTTTAAATCGTTTCATTCATTTCGAAAAATAAGGAACTGAAAGTTTGCATGAAATGCCGTACATTGTAAACGCTTTTAATTTGACACAGAACTTAGGACTGAAAAAACGGCCCAAGTCCCTGGTCTGCACTATCACAAAACGGATTTGCACGGGAAAATAAAGACAATGTACAATGTTTAGACGCGCGGGTTACACAACCGTTCGGATGTAGTAGCTATGTTCACGACTTCATATGTATTGAAGACCTAGTAGAAAGCTCGGGGGTTTCTTACGAATAGAAAGGGAGTTTAAGTTTTTTTCTAACTGCTATGCAATTGTGGCAATCCTTAGTCCCGCTTTGAAAATATTTCGGCTGAAATTATGGTTAACCTCACAAGACGTGTGAAAATTCCAAATTATATAATAAATCTTGCATAATAGCAATAACAAAGAATAAAAACGCGTTAATCACGCGACACACCGGTGTGTCGCCGGTGCTGGAACGGTTGAAAAACTACAATGAATTTTTTATGAATGATTCAATGAAGTCTCACTTGCAGTTGCCCGCGACTTCGTTCACGAGTAGGTACCTATGTAGGAAATAAAAAAAAATGTCACCAGAAAAGATAGCTAAGATATACGAACATTCAATATCCTGCATTACCTGATATCTCTTTGAATTAGAAATTCGGAAGAGTGTTATGCAAGGCACGACTGTATAACTCCTTCGTTTAAAATCCCGGTAATTTTTCGTAATGAAAAACGTTTCAATGATAACGCCTCTCTTTACAAGATCACCTGGAGCATACACAAAAAAGTTGCTAGGGCTAATGTTGGGCCCACACAATACAGACTTCCATAAATGTTTAAGTATAGAATTTTGTCTGTGCAGCAAAACAATGCAGACAAATGTCGGTGTGGTAGATCCTTTTTATTCAGAGCTCATGGTCCATACAGATAATTATCTGTACATACAAAAGTCTGCATTGCGGAAACCTATCATAACACGCGATAGAACTACATAAAGTTGGCCATGGAAAAAGCAACCAAAAGAGAAGTCTACCCCCGCAATAGATATTTATTTACGTAGGTACTTCTCAGTAGAGTGCAAAATGCGGTAACCCATCCACACACCATCTTTACCAGTAAGTACAGCCTAACCTTGCGTGTTAAGTCCGCGTGGTCGTCATTATGTCAGAGTGAGTCAAGCATCTAACATATAATATAACGTAGTATGTATTCGTAACCTCAATAGAGTATATATCAAATAATAAGGTGTTTTTGCCAAAGATGCGAGGTCGGGGACGCACGGTCAGTGGGCAAGTGTGCCAGAATGATCTGTTGAGAGAATGACACAAGAATGGGCGGGATTAATTGTAGCTATTTTTTCTTAGTACAGTGATTAGTGAATTTAGGCAGTATTGTAGGGTACAGGAAAAAAGAGTCAAGTGCGAGTCGGAGTCGAGTGCATGTACCTACTAAGTTTGACTGTAGTCTACAGGGTGTTCTAAAAGTGCGTGATCATATTTAAGGGTGATGTTGGGTAGCTGATGTATGTACGTACATTGAGTAAAGATAGCACAACAAAACAAAAATATTTTTTTTCTAAAAATTCGACCACATAGGTAAACGACTAAAAAGTTCCGAAAAAATGACATTTCAAGCAGTTTATTACAATTGGTAGCATTTACTTTACTTTAATCACTGATTTGATGGCACCAATGCAAGGCAAGCAGTCTAATGCAGTACATTAGACTGCTTAAAAAGTCATTTGTTCGAAACTTTTTAGAATACAATAGAATTTATTTATGTATCTTAGAAACAGTACACAAGCAGTAAACATAAAACGTAGTTACAACTGAAGTACTTACATAGTTTCTAGGTTTTCAATGTACACTCACTAAGTTTATAAGTGGTCGTTTTTTCTGAAGGATTCTCATTTTATTTTGCTATTGCTTCCCTAATGCAGGGTTATTTGTAAAACACCAACAACCTTTCAGTGGGTGAAAGTACTCATGATTATAAACAACTTTTACTATGGGACCAACTCTGAAATATCAAAAAAAATAAATCGGTGGTTTCATCCAAAATGCAATATTCACCCGATGAAAATGTAATATTTAACAGTAGATTTTTTTTTCGAGTTTTCAGGGTTGGTCTCATAACAAAAGTTGTTTATAATCATGAGTACTTTCACCCACTAAAAGGTTGTTGGTGTTTTACAAATAACCCTGTATAATCAGCTATCCAACATCACCCTTGAATATGACCACACATTTAACTCAGTGGTTTATACTTGCGAGTAGATACTGGTTAGTTACTTACGAGTAAGATTAACCCGTCCACATCACTGCATCATGACATAACACCAAATTAAATAACAATTTGTCATATCCCAACGGTGCACTACAATCATAATTATATTATAACGTCGCGCGTCGTCTCATTACCGCGATTGAGTACGGGTACACCATGCCATGGCTTTTTCAGCATATCTTCACCAAAAACAAGTATTGATTGAATTTGTCAGAGCTGGGCAAAATACATTCTTTATTTTAATTAAAATAAAAATCACAATGCTATCGCATGTATATAAAATACGAAATACAAAATATTTTTTTAAGGTTGGGTACCTATTTGAAATAAAAAAAATACTGTATTTTAACTAATTATTTTTATTTAGGTAAGGTTAGATTTTTTGTTTACGTAAGCTATCGAGCTCTTTTTTTTGCAGAACGCACCTATTAATAAGATTGGAAAAAGTATTTATGTTCAAATGTATTTTGAACCCATGTATTTGAAATACTAACTACAAAATACCTCAGTGCTACAAATTATATTTTAAAGAAATAATTTATTCACAAATACCAAATACGTATCGAAATCGTAACAAGTAATTCAAATACTGCCCAACTCTGGAATTTGTGAATGTGATGACAAATGGAACTGAAACGTAATCACTCGCAATGGGTCTCACCAGAAGGCTAGTCACCATATGAGCAATGAAAAGAAATCTATGCTCGCAGTATTCTTGTGTGATCGAATCAGAAATGAAGATATAATGTGGATTTCTTTTACGTTTTTCTTTTATGAAAGTTTTTTTTAACAGCTGAACGACAGTTCTGTCAACAACTTACGAGTATTTCTATACTAATATAATAAAGCTGAAAAGTTTGTTTGTTTGTTTGAACCGTTAATCTCTGGAAAATAATTTTCCAAATCCCTACCACAGCCACATTCATGAGGAAGGCTATACGGGAACGGGTAATTCCTACGGGAACAGGAAAAAACGGTATATACGTCGCGGGCAAAAGCTAGCCTTCAATAATTGCAAAATTAAAACTTTTAAAATAAATAAATTTTGAAGAAGTTTTGTGATTGTCTAGTTGTTAAATTATTGGTTTAATACAAAACGAGAGGACTTTTTTGATATTTTATAATGACCACTTTCAATATTGTTAATGGGCAACATTTAATTGGAAAAAGGATTTGCAGAAAACATCCCTAAAGTTATTAATAAAATATCATGACTAAAACCAATCTATTCAAATACATTTTTCAAAACTCGTGATTTCATTTAAATCAGAATAAATGTCAAAATTAATTACAATCCACACCCTGTACTTACCTATCTGCTTACCTTCATTTGACTGCTTACGTTCAACGTGAGAAAGGGATTTATGGATCGCATCTCTGACCTTGCCCAAGAATGCAACACTCAGAATCGAACCGGTGACCTTTGTAGGCTAAGAGCTAGAGCGATAAGATAAGTTCATAGTAGAACTTATTTATAATATTGAATAAAATATTAAATAAAATAAAAATCTTTATTTCAGTAATTTAGTGATAATTAAGTCAGTCACCAGAAAGTACTGTAGCACTACAGGGCTGATCCTGAGTGCCACTTATTAAATAACATATAAATAAAACTCATATTTCATAAAAATCAAATATAATTATGAAAACACAAATAATAATTAATATAATTTAATAATAATGAAAATAATTAATTTGAATTACCTGCACTATTCTTATGCAATGCCTATATAAAAATAAATAATATACCACATCTATATACATAGACCTAATAATGTATAATACATACATAAACATAGATTCAATTAAACACTTCTAAATAATTAGTACTTTTTTTTTTTTTTTTATGGATGGGAAATCATCAAATGACTTCTCCCGCTCTGGGCAGAGCGGAAGGGAGTGTCAGACTCTTACTGACTAAAACCCATCCGTGCTCCTCCTAGTGCCCTTGCTTTCCAGAGCCGCGGTAACTCTTTCGAACATAGTCCGTAACTCTGGCAAATAATTAGTAGGTACTTAATAATATTTAAATCCTTGAATTGCTACTTAGCCCTCTTCCTCTCTCCTAATTTTGCTGTGCCCGACAGGGTCCATATTGATCTTTTGCCTTTGTTTGCCATCTTTGTAATACATATGGAATGCAATAAAATATTGAGTATTGAGTATTTTAACTTTAAGAGAATTGTATTGGAGCTCCATGGCTCGAAGGTTCAAATTACATCTGTCAATCTAAAACGTTCTAATCCTAATTCATAATTCAAATAATAACTCATTCCTACCGGACACTTCCAAAGATGGTATGAACAGCCTGGCTGCAAGAGGCTGCAGCTAAGGAGGCTCTACAGTACTACTCTATAGTCTATATTAGTTTCGTTAGTAAGGACACAACACAGTTAAATTTATGTCATACAAGGTGGCAAAATAATAATAGTCACACGGGTCAAACTTAGAGGTTAACATTTGTCGAAGTCTGTCTGTGGATGGGTGACCATCTTAACATATCGAGACTTCTCGGTGCTTCGGAAAACACTTTAAGCCGTTGTTTCATTAGTAGATCTTTGGCAGTCATCAAGGATTGTCAGAAGCCAGAATATCTGACACTTGTCTTGCTAAGGAGTGCCGAGTCGCTCCATGTGTAATACTGGTATTCCGTTGAATCCGGGTGGTCTGGAAACCGACCCCAATTGTCTGGAAAAGGCTAGGCTGATGATAACCTCAAGGTGGTACTGGAAGATATGATATTTCATTTTTCAGTGAAACATCAGGTTCTAAAATTCTCTATTAGCAAGTAATGTCAACCACATTTAGGCTAATGCCCGTTTCAAAGAAATATACTTAAATACAATGCAATGTTGCCCTCTCTCCGAGGTAAATAAGAGCTGGATTTTGACAGGCATGACGTCAAATCAAGCTATCAATAATAATAAAAAAAACTACTTTTCAAACATTTTAAAATGTATGGCATGGACATTTGGACAAGAGCTACCGATATTTAAAGGACGTCCCATATATTTAGAATTTTTTATAACCGTCATCGCTGCTATGTTACGTTGTCTATATCTTCTCGCCAAAATAACCATATCTTAGTCTTAAAAAGTACCTAAAAGTATCCAACTACAGTACATAATCTAAACCCAAAGCCCACTATCTCTTCGCCTATAACTCGACCTTTTTCTCATTGATCTGTCAATTACTCATCTTACATTGACGTTCATTGTACACCTCAGGCTATATGGCCAGGCTATTAGGCTACGCCAGTGGTCGTCACACTTTTCTGATCAAGGGCCATATCGTGGATTGGGTAATCAATCAATTGACATATGGGCTTTGAAAATGCGGTTTTCACATAGAATTTGTACCTATGTCAATACAAAATGAATCAGGAATAATATTTTATTTCTAACATTAGGTTAATTTGTAATTTGATCTGAAATAAATACCTATTCATTTATTATTATTAATGTAATAGCCACTTGTGGATTTATTTATTTACATTTCAATTAACTAACTATTAATTGATTTTGTAGCAATTGAAAATTCAAAGTTTAGTGAAAATAATAGGTTTTAAAACTTAAATAAAGTGTTTGATGTTCTCGATCCACGCACTTATATTTAGTTAGCTTCATGTGCAAAATCAGTTTTGATAATATTGTCATTGTCTACTTAAATGTTTGTTTTAATAAATACTAAACTAACTATAAATAACAATAAAAATCCTACCTAAGTTAACCCTAAAATATGGCGTCAAAAAATTCATCCGCATCGCTGTCGACTAGAAGAGAGCCCAAAAGACTGCCGGCATTGCCACGTTGTATGGAAATGCTTATCCTTTGGCCGAGGCAAAAGCCAGCACTTAAGTCACGCGAAGTGTCAACTAAGCTTCTTCAGAGATACTGTCTGATATGTCGCGGGCCGCATAAATACGTGCGCTGGCTGCATGCGGCCCGAGTTTGACGACCATTGGCCTAGGCCATTTGTTAGCTCATCATTATCCTGCTCGTCTAGCACATTAGTGGTGTTCAAGCTATTCATGACTTTGATGTCTTTGACATTTATCTTGTGGCGATCTAGAATGGATAGAGATTAGATAAGGTCGGTGTTATTGATGAGGTACTTAAGGAATATAGTCTGGGTGCTTGACTAATGGCAGTTTTACTAACTTCGTAAATGTTACTGGTTGAAATAAACCCTCGTTTCTTCACCAATATCGAGGCAAATTTTTTATTGTTTTAATATAATGTTGATATTTTTTGGGAGGGTAATTGCTTAGTCGGATATTAGCTAAATTGTATAGAAGTTTACTGTTATTTTAAATGATTGCATTTGCATACCCCTAAAATGAGCAGATGGCAGACAAAAACACGTTGATGATGATTTCAAAAGAAGTCATTTGATGATTTCCATCATCTGCCTAGCCTTTTTCCCAACTATATTGGGGTCGGTTTCCAGTCAAACTAGATTCAGCTGAATATCAGTACTTTACGTGGAGTGGCTGCCATCCATACCTCCACAACCCATTAACTGGGTAACATAGTACTTCTTGGCAAGACTGGAGTCAGTTATTCTTACCGGCTTCTGACAGTCCGTAACGACTGCCAAAGCCGGAACCAACGGCTTTCCGAGGCACGGAGGAAACTCAGTATGTAAAGATGGTCACCCATCCACAGACCAACCTCGGCAAGCGTTGCTTAACCTTGAGGATCGATTTGTTTCTGTCTTTGATTATATAGCCACGAGAATTCCCATCCAAAATTAACTCATTATCAATATTGGTGTCTATCTACTTGCCATGTTTTTGATTAGGCTAGCAGAGGATTCCAAATATTGGCATAATAGTCCACCCTGGGAAGGAAAAATACGGGAAATAATTCGTGTATATGCGAAAGTTCCGTATGGTGTCGGACGTAAAAGAATAGCACCATCCCATCACTTCCCGTGGGTGTCGTAAGAGGCGACTAAGGGACTCACCAGAGAATGGGCAGCAGCATTCTCTGTGGGTACATTGGAACAGCTACACTGCGATCGCCAACCCGCCTGCCAAGCGTAGCGATTATGGCAAACCATTTTGGGGAGGCCTATGTCCAGCAGTGGACGTCTTTTGACTGGTATGATGAAGCGAAATTTTAATATAATATTTTAGTTTTAGAAGATAATTAAGAATTTTATTTTTAGGATTATACGTGCCATGCTTAGAGAAAGTATACTTTTTTATGGTCCATCTTCTTACCTCCATATCTCATTAAATATTGATCCTAGCGAAAAAGTGTTGGGAATCTTTTTATAGATTATGTAAATTACTTGTTAATAATAAAAAAAATTCTATGGTCCACGGTTTACGAATTATTTACGAAAAATTAAAAAGAAAGAAAGAAAAAAAAAAGGAAAAGGGACCTTTACACCTCCCTCCACCGGATAGCTCCCCCACCCTCCAGAACTTTTAGTAGCTATGTTGTTTAAAACATCATTCCCTACAACTATGCTAAAATTCGTTTATAAACGAATTATTTCCCCTATTTGGCAATTGGAGGTCTTCGTTTGGTGGACTATAATAGCTAAGATTTATTACAACTTTGTAAACCATTTACTAACACAATTTCAGTAACATCATGAGAACAAAGTATTCTAACATCTCAGACCATTTAGTAATCACAGAATTAAGTAACATTACTTAACAAAATGTTCCATTAGAAACAATAACTAAAGATTAATTGCGCATGGATGCACCGATTACGATGAGACTTTCACTTTTGGATAGATGTAGAGTACGATTGCTAAAGTTTATAGGCTGTTGTGTCATTTAAATGCGTTTTTTATTTGCGTTTTTATTAATGGGATCAAGTGGGTTAGATCATTTTTAAAATCAGTTTGTTTATGCTCTGGTTGCTTCTTATGAGGGTTACGGCCGTATTCTAAGATTTCGATGTTTTTTAATAGTGGAGTGTTAGTATTAAGAACTTTAATTACCTACTTTTAGGGGGTTTTTAGAGGCTACAAAAGTGTCGTTATGGTACGCTTGCATATGCAATTATTTGTATACGATCTTGGTTTAACATTTCATATTTCTACACAGTTAACCATTATGGAGTATTTAATTCCACTTTTTAGGGTTCCGTACCCAAAGGGTAAAAACGGGACCCTATTACTAAGACTCCGATGTCCGTCTGTCTGTCTGTCACCAAGCTGCATCACATGAACCGTGATAGCTAAACAGTAGAAACCAATGGAATTCCATAAAATATCCGCTCCGCTTCAGTGGCAATATTTTGCGAACTATTTTAAAAATTCATACAAAAGCGGGAAGCGGAGCGAGGCAGCGGAGCGGGGAAGCGTAGTGGGGAAGCAGAAAGAAACTGCCGGCCACCCACTCATCATTACTCATCGCGTGACCTCCGACTAGCTCCGCACAGTCCGCAACTCCGCACCGTACTGCGTCGCTCCGCTCCGCTCCACTCCGCTCCGCTCCGCTGCCTCGTTCCGCGTCAATAGTCAGGCAGTCTTACGTAGTTGATTGTACTTTTCTAAACTTAACCTAGGAGTGGGAATATAAGTATATAACGGATATATGGACCGATGACCTGGTGAGGGTCGCGGGTAGCCGATGGATGCGAGACGCACAGGACCGGTTGTTGTGGCGACACTTGGGGGAGGCCTATGTCCAGCAGTGGACGTCTTTCGGCTGATATGATGATGATGATGAATGGGGTAGGTATTTATTTATTTTATACTTTACGCGTGTACGCGTGTACAGAGGCGGACCCGCTCGAGCACTTTAATGCCTTAGGCATTTTCTACAAGTCAACCTGGGTGGTGCAGAGAATAATAGTGGTAGGTGCAATATGAAGTCAGTATAGTAGTCAAGGCCCGCTAAAGCCAGAGAGCCTGCCAGGGTTGCAGAATTTATACGAAAGAGTCACAACGGCTCTGGAACGCAAAGGGCATTGAAACACTGATGGGTTTTAGTCAGTAAGAGACTGACACTCCCTTTCGCTCTTCCCACAGCGGAGGGAGTCATTTGAAGGTGCAATATGAATATGCGACGAATTACCAGTCATATGATGACATAGAACTATTCATTCACATAACCTTTATAAGCCATGGTAATTTTACCATCAATGTGGTATTTCCCAGCTATTCACAATATATTTTCCAAAAGCAATGATTGTAATGCCAGGGCAATTTGCAGGCTCTTCATATGATTTGTATGCGTTCATAATTCAGATTAAAAGGAGGTGGTATTCCCTAATTTTCTTGCAATGAGACAGAGTAACTGCTTTGAAATTATAGTCAGTGCATCCTTAAGTGTTGTTCTCTTCTCACTGGGTTGTGGAGGTCCATGTTTAAGGCTGCGTTTCCACCAGAGATGTGCGAGCTTGCGTAGCGAGGGATGTGTATGTTAAGAACCTGTAGAATCGCTTCATTTACCTAATCTCACTCAGCGCAACAGTTCTATTGGTTTTTAACGAACACATCCCTCGCTACGCATCTTCGCACATCTCAGATGGAATCGCGCTTTTATACTGGTGCACCGGTGCATCCGGTTAGCTTGGAAGCGGAACACGACATATTTGGGAAAAGGTGGACTCTGATGACCTGGTGATGCTGCGGGAATCAGCTAGATGCTAAACGCACAGGGCGCATAGGCCTCCCCTAAGTTTCGATATGGCAACACTTGGGGGAGGCCTATGTCCAACAAATTAAAGATGATGATGATGTTATGAAGTAACCACAGTGAAACATCATGTAAACCCATGTTTTTGTGCATTTTAAGGCGCTGTGATCAGCAAAAACTCGGTCACTCTCGGACTGTTTAGCAAAAAAAGAGAAGCGCGACTACATAATGCTTGCGATTTATGGCCAAATACGAAGCATTTAAACGATTTACTCAAAACTAAGTTGAGCTATTATGAATCCAAAACAACAAAGTTTTGCATTAAGATTCGATTCATTATTTGGTATAAATTTTACGCCGGTAAAATTTACTACTTATACTTTATTATTACTTATACTTTATCTATGTATGTACAGGTTTGGCTAAAACTACGTTACAAAAACAGCATTTTTTCAGTTTTTGCTGATCACAGCGCCTTAAGAGGAACTTGTTAAGCAACATGCATCTGAAACATTTTGTATATAAGGACGAGTTTAAAGCGTTGTTGAAATACTAACCAAAGTGCGAACGAAGCCTTAGCAGTGTCGATTACCGCTCATAATTCTCTGCCAAATTCACGCGCACTTTAGCCCATTTGAATGGTTCAAAACCACAAATGTATCAGCGGCTGACATTTGACTGGCATACCTCGCGGTTCAAGGTTTGATGTCAAGTAATTAGAGTGTTCAGTTTTATTTATTGCTCGTCTTTTGTCGGTGATAATAGCGGTAGTCTATTATATGGATGATGTGGTATTGACATGGTCGGGGAGCAATTTGTGATGTAAACTGTCAGAGATTAGCAGGCTTTTGATCTTAAATGGCTGTATACTATTTGTTGGGACTTCTTCTTTTTCTTCTGTAGGTAGATTCATAATTGCCAAGAGTTACTGACATTGAGATAGGTCCAGAATAAGATGGTGGGATGAGCTAGACTCCTTTTTAAAGGAGTCGTCCAAAATCGCAGAAGAACGGGAAAGAGGAAAGGAATGCAGTGAGCCATAACAGGCTCATAAGAAATACCAAGAATGAGGAAAAAACATTTATTTTCTTTATTTGTGTATTTGTGTTTTTCGTCTGGTTGAAAGTGTAGTTTATCTCCGAATATCGGTAATGCCACGGAATGATAGTGAGACCAAGTAGCACAAGTTTTTTTTTACTGTTGATGGTTACGCGCTTGACCACTCACCTTATGGTAGACAACGATGTGGTCGAAGATTGAGCACGCTTGCCTAGAAATAACCTATTCACTCTTGACTTAAAGACTCCCAGGTTGTAGCCTTCAGACAACAGACTCTCTCCTTACATGTACGCATAAGATTTTATTTTAATCTCTCAATTTGTCTTCATGCAAGTGTGGTGCCCCCGTCCAAAACATGCGCCACTTGTTAGTGATCTAACACCTGCACATTGAGAACCTAACGAATGCCACTGATACTGCTATAAACGTGGCCATCTACTGGGCTCAAACTGTTTTCGGATTACCCTAGATTTGAAAAGAAGAAAACTCTTATCAATAATTCCAGGTATATAGGGAAATATTCGGATATAAATGTTTACATAACGTGTACCAGAAGTGTGTGGTCTTAGATATGACACATCATGGGTGGTTGAGACGCGAAGCACCGGGGTTTTTTCACAATCTGACATAGTTTTGGGTATAGACACTGTCGCAGGCACTCGGACGAAAGACAATTAAAATTAAAATAACTATTTTTTTTTTTTTTTTTTTTTTATTGTTGATGGGTTTGCTCTTGACTCTAGTCAATGTCAGATATGACAGAGACAAAGTCTACGATGGAGCGAGCTTACCCAGAAGGAGCCTGTTCACTCTAACTTTGAAGAGATTAGGGCTGTAAGCTTTTGGAAACACAGACGCAGGCAGAGAGTTCCACTCCTTTGCTGTGCGCATTATAAAAGACGTTTGGAAACGCTTAGTGCGAATTGGTGGAATATCTACAAGGTAGGGATGGTAAGATGCAGTGCGTCTGGATGTCCGATGGTAGAAGGGGGCCGGTGGGATGAGGTCGTGGAGTTCTTGGGCACACTCACCGAAGTACAATCTGTAGAAGACCGATAAGCAGGCAACCTTACGGCGATGAGCCAAGCTATGTAGCTTGACATCCACCAGTTTTGCGTCACCGATGAGCCTCTTAGCTCTGCGTTCCACCGAGTTAAGCGCGGCAAGCTGATACTTAGCTGAGCCATCCCATAGGTGGCTACAATACTCCATGCAGGATCGGACTTGTGCTTTGTAAAGGGTTAAAAGCTGTCCAGGCCTGAAGTATCGCTTCACCTTATTTAGGATGCCCAGCTTTTTGGCCGCAATTTGGGCTTTGTACTCGATGGTGGCGCCGAAGTTGAGACTGGATGTCAACTCCATGCCTAGGAGCTCGAGCCGATCAGTAACGGGAACAGATGCACCCCGAAAAGTAGGAGTTTGGTCAAAGCGACTCCTTTTTGCGGTAAAAAGACACGCCTGTGTTTTGGTGGCGTTAAAAGTGACCAGATTGTCATCACCCCACTGGGAGACAACGCTTAAGGTCAAATTTGTCCGCTCTACCATGGCCTCTCTCAAGGAACGGACTTCATCCCCGCCGGTTGTTGCGCTGGACAAGTATCTCTCTGAAACCGTACTGTCATCTGCGTACCCAACAAGACCAGGCTGAAGTAGGTCATTGATGTGTAGCAGGAAAAGAGTTGCAGAGAGAACAGACCCCTGAGGAACTCCGGCATCAATAGCCATGAGGTCAGAGGAGCAGCCGTCAACGACTACTCGGATCGACCGTTCATTTAGGAAGTCTGATATCCAGCTACAAAAACCAGCTGGGATGCCATAAGCAGGAAGCTTGTTGAGTAGACCTGCGTACCAGACCCTGTCAAAAGCCTTCGAGATATCGAGCGACACAGCAAGTGCTTCGCCGTGTCTCTCGATGGCTTCGCCCCAGCAGTGCGTGACATACACAAGAAGATCACCAGTTGACCGTCCCTGGCGAAAGCCATATTGACGGTCACTGAGGAGATCATTGTCTTCAAGGTAGGTCAGCAGCTTACTGTTCAGAACCCTTTCCATAACCTTGCATAGGATGGAGGTAATGGCGATTGGACGGTAATGTGCAGGATCAGCACGGTCTCCCTTTTTGGGCACCGGTTGCACATTCGCAAGCTTCCATGATTTCGGCACCGTTCTTGACTATATTCTTCACTATATTCCAACTAACAGTTTACACAGGAAACAGTCACTTGCGTTGGTTTGCGAGCATTCAGCCCAGAGTGCCCGAGCGCTAGAGCGACCACCCCTAGCCTCACTGTCCCATCTGCAGACGATCGTGTCCAAGTGGTAGGGCGCATGCGTCCGTAGTCCCACAGTAGCGTCATAAATCTACGACATATAAAATAATGTGAGGTTAGGTAGAAGCATTTACTTTAGTTCAATCACAGATTTGATGACACCCTTAAATATGACACGCACTTCTGGAACACCCTGTGTACAAAAAACCCCATATATTGAAAAAAATACCTCAAGAGCCAAAAAAGAAATAAAAAAACAGTACAAAATCGGCACAACTATTAAAAAGATATCTAGATTATATTTAAAACAAAAAGTTCATTTAGCGATCACTCAGTCAAGGTCTTTTGCATGCACCGATTTGGATAATCTATACTAATACTGTAAATGCGAAAGTGTGTCTGTCTG
This sequence comes from Melanchra persicariae, assembly GCA_947386135.1. Classification (NCBI taxonomy): domain Eukaryota; kingdom Metazoa; phylum Arthropoda; class Insecta; order Lepidoptera; family Noctuidae; genus Melanchra; species Melanchra persicariae. The sequence goes on from OX376668.1 coordinate 13,689,754, forward strand.
TCTGTCAAGTTGTACAAGGATAGACTTTTACTTAGTACAGTCGTTGCAAAGAACTCATAAAGGATGTCCTACAAAACTTGGACTACGAAGAAACAGAGAAGCTATTGTTAGTTATAAAGTAATTGTGTAAATCGAGTATTCTTCATTTACGACATTTATAACCTTATATAATTTTAGAGTTTATATGTAAAAGTAAACTTGTTGTACCTAGTGATAAGCATAGACTGTGTAAGTGATTATTTTAAGAATGTATACAATATTGAACTTATTCGCCTGAAACACAGGACCCTCCTAGTTCAGGCGACAGTGATATATTAATACCTTTGGTTATTTTATGTACTACAGTGTAATTTAGAGTTAAAAAAATTTAATAAATGATTTGATTTGACTTGTACCTGGTTTAAAATAACCGACAGGTTTTGTTTTCTTTTTTTTTATGGATCATCAAATGACTCCTTCCGCTCTGGGTAGAGCGGGAGGGAGTGTCAGAGTCTTACTGGCTAAAACCCATCCGTGCTCCTTCTAGTGCCCTTTGCGTTCCAGTGCCAGTTACTGGTGGGTAACAATCTAACAACTAATTTTCTTCCATACATTTTCTGCTATAGGTATTAAACAGCACTTATCACGAAAATGTGGTAGATAATTATGTAATTTATTCAAACCAAATCAAATCAATTTCTCCGCAGTAAGTGTTGGTACAATTTCGGTCTTAACATAAGGGTGAATTTCAACAAGAGATTTTTATGTATCATTTCGGTGGGATTTTTTTATTTCAATGCAATCTATATATTTTTAGTGACAAATAATACTTTAGTCTATTTTATAACATTGTGCGTGAGTGGACATCAAATATTATCAAAACTTACATAAATATTTAAGGATAAAGTTTTAAGAGTCCACTGAAATTAAAAGTGTCCACCGAAATGATAAAAATTACCACCGAAATGATAAATCCACCGAAATGATACAGCTAAGAACAACCGTGCCCCCAGCCAGGGTTCCGTACTTTGTTAGGTTTGATTTCCACAAATTTTAGATAAACACTGAGACAGGACAGTACACAGTTTTTTTAATATCATCATTAATATACAGATATTACAGTTAGTATTATTACATATATCATTCTTTGAGGTTACAATAACCTCAAAGAATGATATTAATGTAATGTAATGTTTATTATGATATGAATGAATAGTTTCTTTACTTTTATAACCTTTGGTAATTTTTGTGGTTGTTGTTGTGTGAAAATGTTGGAAAACTTTATCGTAAATGCTGGTAACCTTAAATAAATATTTTTGCTTGTTTATGTACTAATACTAATTTACTTGATATATTTTCAAAAGAATCAACGTATCGCGATTAGAAAGCTTAAAGTTTCTGATTAATATGATGGTTGCATTTGTAAGTTATGCCATTAATAGTAATACCTAATGTCTACCTATTGCACTAAGAGAAAAATGCTAGGTATAATTTAGTTAAATTGGTAACGAGAGGAGAATAGTGTTTCTACAGGTATATCAGTAAAACTTCTAAAATTAAATCAACTCTTATATTTTTAAAATACAATAAATGAATAAGAAACATTATAAAAATATCTTAGTAGTAATAGCTTAGTACTTTTAATCCTTTTACATAAACGTATGAAACATAACAGAAACCTGAGATTGAGATCACTTTATTCTTAAATTACTACAACAATAGAGAAACGTACCTATCTAAATAGAACAAAAAACAACAAAGTTTTGTTCTACCTATAACTATAATTCGCAATTATGTATAAGTAATTCTTATACCTAATGCGAATTATAGTTATTCCAATAAAACAGTCTTTCTGGGTACGTATTTACGAGTAGGTTCAAGTATGTAGCTTAAAGATTAATTTTTCATCATGTCACTTTAAATCACACAATTATTTCTCAAATTCACTAATCAGCCTCTTTTCATGACTATAAATATAGGTTTTTAATTTAGATATGTACCTAATAAACAAATCTTCTTTAATTATCACACCACAGCACGTCTTTACTATAATTATTATAGTCATCAGTCTTCTTTAATAAGTTTAACTTCCTACCTAAAACAAGTCATGCCATTAAATGACAGCAAATATTTAAAAAACTAAATATACAATAACAAAAATCAAAAAATATTCAAATCAGAACTGGACGAAGACGAAGATAATCTTCTTACTTTTCTCTTCTTGGCTGTAATCATGATTTCTTCTTCGCTGTCAATATTTCTTGTCCGTTCATACTTTTCAATAATTTCAGTATCATTGTTTTCAAAAAATGAACACGATGGAGTGCTAAATTCATTGAAGTTTTCATATTTTTCGAGCAATGATTTGGGTATTATCGATGATTCCTGCTCATTCTCTCCTTTTTGATTATTCATTCCATCAAAGGAATGGGATGTTGAGGGCTTAATAATTGATATTTCAATGTTTGTGATTGAGTGTGTGTGTGGTTCATGTATGAAACTATTCCTTTGTAATTTTTTGGAAAGATTCTTTTCATTGAATGGCTTGGGACGTAGTACTAATTTTTCTGACAGTTGAATTGGACGCAGATGTGCTATATTTGTATTATTTGCAAAATTCGTTGATTGAATCCCAGTGAAGTCATGAAAACCTAAATGCTTGCCGTGAGGGCACCTAATAGTTTTATTTAGGCATTCTCTTTCAATACAGGACAGATGTCGAAGTGCCAAACGGTTTCCTGACTCTTTAGACCAAACAACTTGGTGAACTTTCATAGTTCCCGGAAAAGTCTTTAAGTCTTTGGGCAAGAGCCAATCTTTTTCTGTCACCTGATAATCTTCAACTGTTTCAATTTTCACACCTTTAACATAACACTGTAGGTTTTGTACCAGCGATTCAATATTGGTAATATCATGTTGATATGAGACTTGTTTATCTAGCGTTCTCTTTAATACTCCACCCACTCCATCTGCTGCGCTTTTTCCATGACCACACTCACAATAGTTCCAAATTATGTGGGTCAGCATCGGACAATAGGAGGATAACTGAGTTATTATATATAATATATTTTTATTCCTGTATTGCGCAGATGGTGAGTCAGAAATAACGTAAAGTTTACGAACCAGAGGAGCAGTTATCTCAATTTCTTGCAAAACAGGAATGAGGTGTGCCCATACTGCAGCAGCATCATGCCTTAAAGAGGTACTTACAGTACAAAATGACTGAGTTTTGCAAGTTTCGTTGTCGAGTTTGAAATATATTACGACAGTATGCAAAGTGAACTGTTGTCTGCTACCACCAAAATGAAGGGATTGAATTTCGGATCCATATTTGGCATTATAATTTTCACTGAAATCAATTTGTATAATACAGTCTTCCGTAGTCATATTTTCTTTTAACGTTTTGAAAGCTTGATTTTGATTTTTATTATTGACGCAATGTTTAAGGAATGGTTTCAGGCTATCTTCGAATTTTTTTATTAAATCTAGTGGTTTCACCCAACGCCTTACTTTTTCAACTTTAATAGCAGATTTTTCTACATTATTTTTGACATATATGCTTTTATTCTTCTCCCAACCCCAATACGCTATGTTCACTTCATTATTAAACTCTTGATAATCAATGTGTCTATTTTTACAACTTGAGCATATTCTTTGCAGACAATCGATGTTATCTTTACTACAACATAGGCTACTTAAAACGTCGGATATTGTATTTTCTTTGATAAGGCGGTTTCTTTTCATAGATTCAATCAAAAGTTTCATATTTTCGTGCTTTTCACATAGGCATGTATTTCGTGCATTCACATTTGGTTGAGTGACCCAGAAAGGCTTCATTCTTGAAAATGTTGAATAGCTTATCGGTGGTTCTCCTGATCCCAAATATTTCAAGTGTAAATTTTTAAGTGTGTCTGTCAATAGTCTTTTTTGTTTTTTTAATCCATGTCTAGATATGGTGTCATTTTTTCCAGGACACAGTGTTGAATTTTCATCATCTTCTAAAAATTTCACCACCCTCCTGAGAATTCGATTTTTTTTTTCATCAGGTTTTATGACTTCTACTGCTGGTTTTTCTCCTTTTTGGGTACTTTTCTTCAAAATCATATAATTGCTTTGTAGTCTGTTACACCTTTTTTTGAACATTTCTTTTTCCTTAGTGACCTGTAATAATTTGTTTTGTAATTCTGTTATTAGCTTAGTTTTAGTTTTTTGATATTTTCGAAATTTGTCTTTAAGTCCTCGCTTGAATTCTACAGATGTAATTGACGAGTCTGAAACAGGGCTGTTGGGGCATAATGTTGACTCGATACTACTTAGATTTGATGGACATGTTATTCGTTGTACGCCACTTGGTTGTACACAATGAGTGCCAGTTACTACATTGTCATCAATATGATGTTGAATATTGGAACCAATTGTACTATCGCTATTCATCGGCAAGCAGCGCCGAGCCGAAGATGGATTCCCTTGACGAGAAGTGCTTGGACCAGGATTGCTATAGTCAAAATTTACAAAATTTTGATGCGTTGATAGCAGGGTTTGTCGTGGACTGCTTGTGTATACCCGATGAAAGCTTCTAGCTTCTGTAGTATTAGAACGTTGGATTTGGATATTCGTACTAATACTATTGCTGTTCAATCGTAAGCTGCGCCGTAAAGTAGGCAAGAAGGAACTGTGACAGGAAGTGCTTAGTCCAGGACCATCACTTTGATCCCCAATTGTCTCATCCAGAGGGTTAGCACGAGCCGCTATAGGAGCTGGAGCTGCTCTATTTTTTTTTCTTTGGTAATAAGCAGCAGCACTTATTTTGTTTTTTCTTCTTAGAATTCTTAATTTTTTAGGGGTCATTAGATGCCTTGAAACAATTAATCCCGCTGCTTTTTTTCTGGCATACCTTTCTCTGTCTTTTCTCAAAAACTCTTCGCGTGAGACTTCATTGCTCTTAATTCTCTCTTTTCTTCTTCTTTCATACAACCTCCTTTTTTCCAACCTTTCTTCTCTAGTCTGTTGCTTAGGCCGCGGCATCCTAAAATCAAAATACACGCTTTTCAATTTTCTTCTTTCTCATATCCACAGACATACATTCATACACACTATACTATGATCCTATAAAATACTATACCTTCAGATACACCACGCGCTCACACACTAGCTCTCTTGCATTGACTCAGACAAACACTCTCACAGGCAATTTCTCATCACATAGGTATATCTCTTTTTTTTTCATATAACGTTTAAATGCTCTTTAACTTATTTGTTATATCTTGTAAAATTAAGAAATTTTGTAATTATATCAAATATTATTTATTATTGTTATTTACTCGTAATAAATGATATAAAAATAAAGGTAAGTGACTTATATTGAAGGTAAACCCTCGAAATAATTATTTTGTTGACAATTAGTAGGTATAATAATCTACACTGTGGTGACCCACACACTCATCACATTTTCGTTGAGCCGAACAAATGTGTATCTAAAGTATAGTAAACATGTACTAACTACATAGATATATGTATATATTATATATCTTAAGCACAAATATTACACAACAAATACACCTAAATAATCTAATCGACACTCTAGGTAAAAGTAGGTACATTACAAAACTATGACTTTGTATTTGACACCAGGATCTCTAAAACTTTATGTTTTTATCATTTCGGAGATACTTTTAATTCCGGTGGCCTGTAATTGGTATAACAGTCCACCGAATCCACTGAAATGATAACACTGAGATGATAAAATAGAGGTTAGTTCTACATTTAACTCCGAAAAAAAATTATTTAAAAAATATGAACACTACTCAAACAAAACAGTACTTACTGCGAATTTAATACACAATTTTGAAACAAATTAAACAAATCTAGCACGAGTTATAACAGCCACCGAAATGAAACTATTTTTGTCCCCATATTACTGAAATGATAAACTTACTTTTTTGGCGGGAAACCGCAAGACGTTGGGACCGGTGCGTTCGCGCCGAGAGCTTAAGCCGGACTGATCCGGAGTGAGAAAAGGTGAAAGGGGCGTAACAACGCAATGTTGATGTGGCTATTCTACTAAAACTTACTGTCCTCTGAAATGATAACTTTTTTCCAGACAAAAGTTGACTGCCTGTCAAATCCATGAGAAAGAAGATAAACAAACAAAAATTGTTTTATTTGATCGAATATATTATAATTTAATGATAACAAAATCAATTTAAATCCATATTACGAATGTATTTGCAGGAGAAGGTATGTTATGAGCGGAATTGGGTTCAGGACAGGTCACCGTGATGATAAAATAACACTTTGTAATTTTTTTTTTGGGTATATTAGATGATTTTTTTTGCCAAGGTAGAGAAATACTTACGTTGTTGAGAAAAAATATATAAAATTAATAATCAGCACATTGCACTACCGTTCTCAGGTTTGCCGTGTATTTTTTTGCTTGGGCAATTCACCCATAAATATTTACAGATCCTTACTACTTATAAGTCATAATAATGCAAAACATTTGGGTTACTACCTATTCATAGTTACACAATATTATTGTAGTTCACTTATGTTAACGATACAGTAACGTTATTATACGTCAAAACATTTATGTTACGCCCTCAGTTATATAAAATAGGGCCCTCGATTGGGATATAGGATACTTTTCATCCTGGTAGAAAGGTCGCTTAGAATGATAAATAAAACGCGTTTCGCGCAGGCAAAGCCACAGGCAGCAGCTAGTATTTTTATACATAAACGCTTCTTTGTTTTCGTCTAATGTACAAAATGACGTCACCGTTAAAGATCAAGGTGCATTTTATTATAATAATATGTAGAAATACAAATGTTCAGCTCCAAAATTAATTGATTTACAGCTTACAATTTACGTTGGTTTGAATAGCGCAAGTCTTTTCACAAGCTTTTATTTAACTGGCACTGTTTGTATGTTTGTAAGTTGTCTGTCAAAATTTGCAAACGATTTTTCGACCATTAACTTGGTATGGACCAATTGAGCTGAAATTTTGCATACACTTTTAGGTGTTCTGGTGACAATACAATGTGCAATACTCAATATTGTAATAATTTCAATATGGCTGCCGCTTCAAGATGGCGGATTACATTTTTTTTCAACCCCCTTAATATGGGAATCAAACGAAAGGGCTTAAAAAATATAAAATAATTAATAACGTTAATAATATCGCACTAAATTTAATATGTCCGCTATATAAAAGCTTGTTTTTAAAGTAAAATTTATTAGTTTACACTAATGTTATGACAAGTTGCATGTTGGCACTTATATTATTTATTTATCTAACACTTTAGCACATAAATGTACAGAGGCGGACTTAATGCCATAGGCATTCTCTATCCGTCAACCTTTGTCGTATTAAGCTTTTAATAACTTGATTCGTTCGTATGTGCATCCTGTTACAATTTAGTCATCCACTTTCCTAGTTCATCGTGTTGTGCTGGCGCTGCCGCTGCGGCTGCGGAAAACCTCAAGCGGCGTAAATATAGTAACCTCATTGGTAACTATATTTTCGAACCGTTTTGGGTTGAAACCCTTGGGCCGTGGGGCCCTTGTGCTCATAGCCTTTTCAATGAAATTTCGAAACGGCTAGTTGTCACTTCCCGTGACCAAAGAGCTGGCTTTTACTTTGGACAGAAACTAAGCATTGCCATTCAACGTGGCAATGCCGCCAGTCTCTTGGGCACATTACCAGCTGACAGCGTTGAGGACGGACTTTTTGGATGCTATATTTTAGTTTGTTGTAAGTTTCGTGTATTTATAATTTATCCTTTTTCAAGTACTATCGTGTTTGAACTCATTGGAAATGTTTTGACAAGTTGTATTACATTCAGTAGATATCTACATTTTATGTAGTACTAAAACGCATGTTTAAAAAAGATTTTACCTTCAATACTTATTCCTAGCCATCGCCGTGTGTCCTAACCCGATGATGGAACGGGCTTTTGAAATGTACGCGTCGGAATTGCACCATTTAATTCCGCTTTGCAATTCTGACGCACACTCTCCGAGATGTACTCCGATATAAATCCGACAGGCTGCGAATTCGGCGTCAATGTTCAAGTCTTTGGAACTTTGATCCGAATCACTGCCGATGATGGCAATTGAATTGATGATGATGATTTTGATGATTCAGCGAACATATCGCCATCACTAAAGGCTTTGTAACCCATTAAGATCATTCACACATTCCAACGCCAAATACGTACTTTTCATTATATTTATTTCGTGCGGTATTGTAATTTATACAATTCAGTATTCGAGCTATTATATCAATAATAGTATTGCACACGCAATGATGATAATTACGATTTTATAATATATCACCCACGCTTAGGGTTCCGTATAATTTGTTGATTGACTGTTGATAATTGCCGAAAGTCAAAACTGTCAAACAACGTCAACTGTCAAAACTTACATTTATTGAATGGTAATAGTTTAATCTTACTCTTATTGTAATGAGGATTTTTTTTTGTTAGAAAACTACATTATTCCCTGTCGGGCACAGCAACAGTACGAGAGAGGAAGAGGGCTTTCATTTCACTACTTAGTTGATACAAGGGATTGAGCACGTGACATTTTGACCGCATATGTCAATCCCATACATTTTTGACGTTTTGAGAATCGCCTTCGCCGCAGCAGAACTGCAGGCCTAGACAAAAATCTTTTCTGTAGTGTTGTCATCAGCGTCTGACGTTAATGCTACAGAAAGGTTTTCTGTCTAGGCCCCCAGAACTGGCAGAATACCATTTGTCTAGCTAGCCTCAGTGGCCCTACCATGACGTGTTAAAGCGTGAGTAGGTCGAGCGAGAAGGAGGGATGGAGCTATACACCCTATATAGCTCCTTCCCTCCTTCTCGCTCGAACTACTCACGCTTTAACACGTCATGGTAGGGCCGCTGGTCACCTCTAAAACACTGGTGATGCACTGCTCATCTTTTAATACTACTGAACCCGACAACTTTTAAGCAGCTAACCTTGCCATCTCTAATGATAATCGGAAGTAGTTGCTACAAAAAAGGTCTAACACCAAATACGATGAAATAATAACACTTTAATAATAAACAATAATTCTCTTGTCAAGCCGAGGGTCAGAAATAAACGCTCAATAATTACGAGTATTGAATTTATTTACTTTAATTTATAAACTAGTTTTGTCCTGCGGCTTCGCCCGTGACCTATCCCATAGGAATTATTTTGTCTTACATTTGGGGAATTATAATCCTATTCTAACTCATCAGCTTTCTGCCCTTATCCCATGTTACTTGGGTTCGGCGCAACACGTTTTTTTCCTCCACTCTGTACTGTCAGCCGTCACGTTATCACCAACACCCTTTTCTTTTATATGACCAATACGATTGAACAAGACTTCTCCCGGGAGATCAGGTCCTTGGGGTCGCTACTGCCCAACAGTTCGCCACAAAACTGCTTTGCGGATTGCATCTCTTTGTTTGGCCCCTAAAACTTAAAAAAAAAAAAATAAGTATGAGAAATTATCCCATCACTTCCCGTGGGTGTCGTAAGCCGCCACTAAGGGACTCACCAGAGAATGGTCAGCAGTATTATCTGTAGATACATTGCAACAGCTACACTGCTATCGCCAACCCGCCTGCCAAGCGTGGCGATTATGGCATCTGGGGGAGGCCCATGTCCAGCAGTGGACGTCTTTCGGCTGATATGATAATGGGAAATCATCAAATGACTCCTTCCGCACTGTGCGGAGCGGGAGGGAGTGTTAGACTCTTACTGACTAAAACCCATCCATGTTCCTCCTAGTCCCCTTTGCATTCGAACAAATCCTACAACCTTACTCTTGACTTAGGCCCAAAGTGATTAAAATCAATGAATTAAATGTTGTAATTGTATCAGCCGGTCTACTGTGATAACATCTTTTAACGGAATAGATGGGCTGTCGTATCACCTTGACTGTATGGACTGACAGTACACTTCTTACTCTTAACCTAAGTTTACACGGTGGCTGGCCCGCTGAAAATTTGTTAGTTTTTTTTAATAATAACCCTGTATAAGAAATACAGGGTTATTATTAAAAAAACTAACAAATTTTCAGCGGGTGAAAGTACTCATGATTGGAAACAACTTTTACTATGAGACCAACTCTGAAAAATAAAAAAAAAAAACAAAATCTGCTGTTTCATACAAAATGCAATATTCACCCGATGAAAATGTATGAAACCGCAGATTTTTTTTTTTTTTTCAGAGTTGGTCTCATAGCCAAAGTTGTTTATAATTCAAAGTCAAATGTTTATTGCTCAACACAGTACATAATCATACACTTCCAGATGTCAAGTGAATGCGCAGTCCACTGTGTTGTACCAATTCAGGCATGCAAAATTTATCATTGAAATGTTGTATGGGAGCCCCACTTAAATATTTATTTTAATCTGCTTTAAGAATTTGTTGTTATAGCGGCAACAGAAATACATCATCAGGGAAAATTTCAACTGTCTAGCTATCACGGTTCATGTGATACAGCCTGGTGACAGACAGACAGACAGACGGACAGCGGAGTCTTAGTAATAGAGTCCCGTTTTTTACCCTTTGGGTACGGAACCTTAACTAGTTAGTTACCTTATATAATGTCATAAAATCAAATTATGTCTGTTTTATCGTTTTGGAATAAGGGCCTTAGAAACGAACAAACTTACAAACAACCAATTTTGATTGTTTATAATGTTAGTTTAGATTTACACAACGTTGTTTTTTTTTGTTCTTTCAACAGTTAGCTACCGTGTTTTTGTGTAACCACAATGGATGCAATTTGTATAAAATATCTTCGCCATTTATGCAAGTATAGAGGTGATAATGAATGCTAAGTTTTTTGGGATCTAATATTTATATGATTATTATTATGAGGGTCGATGATAATGTGTTTATTTTTTATCGATTTTTGAAGTTACAAGGCGAAATTATTTCTGCAGTAGTAGTTCCGTGATTTTGTTGGTTGATTGGGTGCCCTAGTCAGTCATTGTTTAAGAAGTTGAAGAGCTCGTGGCTAATTTATAACAGCCGCACGGACCAATCTTCAAGGTTAAGCAACGCTTGCCGAGGTTGGTCTGTGGATGGGTGACCATATTAACATACCGAGACTTCTCCGTGCCTCGGAAAGCCAGTTAAGCCGTTGGTCCCGGCTGTCATTTGTAGATCTTTGGCAGTCGTTACGGATTGTCAGAAGCCAGAAAATCTGACACCAGTCTTACCAAGAAGTACCGTGTTACCCAGTTAATGGGTTGTGGAGGTATGGTAGGCAGCCGCTTCACGTAAAATATTCAGGTGAATCCGGTTTCACTGGGAGCCGACCCCAATATAGTTGGGAAAAGGCTAGGCAGATGATGAGTCAGTCATTGTTTCATACAAACCTAGTCTGGCGTAGTAGTAGTAGAGTAATTCTACTGATTGACGATGTACGTTCAGAAAAAAAGTCACATTTATTTATCTCGGCATTGTCTCGGCCTGCATGGAAACAAAACAGAAAAAAAAAATGATGTACAAGTTCTTTGTGTCGAAACTTCCTTTTAACACAACTTTGGGCGTAAATAAATAACTTATGTAGTACGTGAATGACAAAATATTAACCATACAGGGATAGATTATTTCCTAAATTAAATATAAAAAAATATTTTAAACAGATACATTCAGTACTTTTTTCATAATATCCTGACTACCAAATGTCTTTCAATAAATTTTACGAGCTCATTTTCGTTATAAATCATCTTATATGATATGGAACTGCAAAGTAGTGTGCGCACTAGCTTCATATTATTCATAACAGCGTTTATTTCTTCCTTTAAATTATTTTGGATAAGATATCATGCATTTAACCGCGCCCGTCAATGAGTTCAGCCGATCGACTATATCCACTAGGCAACATTTGACGAGCGACACGTGACGCCCAACATGTTCAGCAACGTGCAAAACAACGCGCGACGTGCTGGCACAATATAAATATGGACAGTAGGGAAACTGCCTACAAACGCTCGAAACGGCACACTCACACAAACATGCACACCGACGAGACTCCTAAGGTGACTTCGCGGGACTAGCAGTAGCGAGTGCCGCGTCAAGACGAGTGGTCACGTTTAACTTTTTATTTTTGAAAATGCCAGGAAAGTATTGCGTCGTAGTATACGGCCGTTTGAACTCGGCTTCATCAAAACCGGAGCTATTGTATTTTAAACTTCCTGCTGATATTGAAAGGTAAGAATGATTTCTAGTTATTGTTATTTAATCGTTATCGAATTACGTATAAGTCCGTGTGATCGATCATAATGAATTCGTGAACTTACTTCTAAATCATGAATGCGGCGGTTTTGAGGGTATTTAAAGCTGATAGTGCAATAGTGATAGTGGTAACAAAAAGTACATCCAAGATGGCGACTGCAATAGGTATTCTATATCAACATTTTCGTCATGGGTGTCGTTTTCATGGTTTTCGAGGGTGTTGAAGCCGATAGTGCTGTCAAAATGTGAATCCAAGATGGCGGACACAATAGGTATCAATTTTTTCGTCATGGGTGTCATTTTCATGGTTTTCGAGGGTGTTGAAGCCGATAGTGCTGTCAAAATGTGAATCCAAGATGGCGGCTGCAATTGGTATCAATTTTTTCGTCATGGGTGTCGTTTTCATGGTTTTCGAGGGTGTTGAACCCGATAGTGCTGTCAAAACGTGAATCCAATATGGCGGCTGCAATAGGTACCTAACAATTTTTTCGTCATGGGTGTGTGTACTTTTTTATGTAATGGGTTTTTTAATTACTAGATATCACACGCATTTTCGGATTGAAACGCGGTACGGTTCGTAGCCGCTCATGAGCCCAGCCCGCGCGCCACCTGCGCTGCGGCGTCTACCGCGCCCCCACTCCGACGAGCGCCCGAAACCTTTTCGCCCAACCGCGGCTCGCGTACGCTCCCGCTAAAACTTGTAAAAGGTTCCGCCGTAATGACAAAGTTAAAGATCTTTAGTTCTACAAGTTGTTGTGTGTTAATATTAAATTGATTTCCGTGTTTAAACTATCGTCTTTTGCTGAGATTAACCGACGCCTTGAGATTATCTATTTAAATTATGTTTGTAAGCTATTTATTCAAATTCGATTGATTGATCACTACAGAACAAAAATGTAAAAAAAAAATATATGAAAAACATTAAAAGTGACAACCCTATTGCTTCAATGGAGCGTAGGTAATTATGTTCTCAACTAGGCTTAGTTTCCCTACTGTCCATATTTATACTGTGGTGCTGATGATGAGCAATATGTTGTGCACAGGTATAATCGTCGGTTGGTGTCCTATGCCTGTTGGAATGTCTAAGGGGGCCTCTGCGTGTTGGCTTCGACACCTCGTATGCCTACCAAAAGACCCGAGATTGTAAAAGCCATAAACAATAATAATATAATTAAAAACATTACAATTTTTCTTATACACACGCACATACATAAAACAAAAAGATAAACACAAAAATACTTGAAACCGGTCAAGAGCTAGTCGGACTCGCGCACCGAGGGTTCCGTACAGTCATGATGATATCTGAAAAAGGGTGCTATTTGGAGACATCGTTTCGCATCATAAGGGTGTTCCTTTTTACCATTTTGGTAATAGATAGAAAAAAATATTATCTGTTTATGTAAATGAAGCACGGCATGATTGGTCATACAGTGCCACATCATTGGACATTTTGTCGGCCAATATAGCCACCAAGCCGTTGTTGTCAATAATTACTTATTTTAGGGTCAATTTTTCAATAGTCAGATAAGTTTTATCTGAGGAATAAAAGTGTCGGTTTGACAGCTTTTTGAACAAAGGAGATATGGCTATCATCATCTACCTAGCCTTTTTTCCAACTATATTGGGGTCGGCTCCCAGTCAAACCGGATTCAGCTGAATACCAGTATTTTACATGGAGCGGTTGCCTACCAGACCTTCGCAACCCATTAACTGGGTAACACGGTACTTCTTGGCAAGGCTGGTGTCAGATTTTCTGGCTTCTGACAATCCGTAACGACTGCCAAAGGTCTCCAAAGGACAGCCGGGACCAACGGCTAAACGTGCTTTTCTAGGCATGGAGGAGTCTCGGTATGTTAAGATGGTCACCCATCCACAGACCAAACTCAGCAAGCGTTGCTTAACCTTGAAGATCGGCCCGTGGGGCTGTTATAATTTAGCTACGAGCTCGTAGAAGAAATATGGCAATCAGCCATATTTATTCTTCAGTAAAAAGTTATCTGACTTGAAAAATTTGCCAAATAATTTTCTATGCGGAATAGTCAACTTTTTCTTCTCTTGCAATCAACAAGAAAACTTTGACAGCGCAACTATAAAATGTTGACCCAAGACTTCATAGTAAGCTCAAGTCCAACAGCAAAAACACATTTTTCAACAGGTCACGATAACCATTTATTTAGAAAGAATGTGGCAACATTAATCAAGGAAAGTCATTTGAGACTGGCAATCTTGCTAACTCATTTATTTCTCATTTGCTTCAACTAACCACAGTTTATTTTGTAATACATTCACTGGGACTTAGTTTTTGTGGCGCCATCTTGGACAATATTAAGAATTTATCATTATTTTATTAAGTTGCTGTGTGTGTCAAATAAAAAATGGTTTACTCATTAGGAATTTCTCTGTGACAGCCCGGAGTTTAGATGTCGTTGGTGGTGTGATACCCCCGTGCTTCGAAAAGCACAGTCGTGTCGGATTGCCGTCCCATATGACTATGAGAGTGCTGCAAGATCCTTCTTCCATCTGTGCATCTGTGTTTACGCACACACTTGTGCATTACACTTAGGTACTCCCACAGCGATGGCTAGTCTCCGTTGAGATTTACCCCATAACAGAAATCGATCAGAATTAATTGTAAACGAGATCATCCAAGAGAAGCTCGTGGATAATTTATAACAGCCGCATGGGCCGATCTTCAAGGTTAAGCAACGCTTACCGAGGTTGGTCTGTGGATGGGTGACCATCATGGCATACCGAGACTCCTCCGTGCCTCGGAAAGCACGTTAAGCCGTTGGTCCCGGCTGTTATTTTAAAGATCTTTGGCAGTTGTTACGGATTGTCAGAAGCCAGAAAATCTGACACCAGTCTTGCCAAGAAGTACCGTATTACCCAATTAATGGGTTGTGGAGGTCTGGTAGTCAGCCGCTCCACGTAAAATACTGATATACATTCATTAATGGAACGCGCCGCTAACGTGGCACACCTCTCCGTGTATAGCCCACGTAGCAATGGACGGTCGACTTAGTTTTCTCACATTTGCACCAAATATGGTAAGGTATGGGCGATTAGTGGCGTCCGTGAGAACTTGAAGATTGCGAAACAATTATATTATTACTGTAATTATACATCATTATAATTATGATTGTATTATTGATCGGTTTTGTAGGTCAAATTGTTTGTTAGTTTGTAATCTGTGATTGGATGCGTAATAAGGTACCTATTACTTACTAAATAGTTCGTGTGTATAAATTCAAGGTTTTTAAACTTAACAGGTATATTAATATGTGTTGCTGAAGAATTTGGTGCGTCACTTCTTCTTCCCAGCTAAAACACTAGGAAGTGGTGACGGGCGCCCGTTTTGGGAGACTGTCTTCATATAAAATCAATCAATGTTTGAATCTAAGAATTTTCATTGATTTTGAGTTCAAGATTATTTGAACATTACAGAAATAAATCTTGGGAAGATTAGTGCAGTGTATATATGCTTGTTGCCATTTTCTGTATGAAGCCCTTGATCAAAGGAGCGAGAGATTTTGGACTTGGTTAATGCTCTTTGGCTCTTGAAATAAGCCCTTTCATTTTATTTTGTCACACCATACAGTTTCATAGTTTTTAATTTTCTAATTTGTCCCCCAAAGCGACCACACAAGGCAAGTACGGATTCCAATAAATAATTTAAAAAAAATGCGTCAGTTGTTATCAGATTTTTTAGCAACAGGTTTTGATATGATTATTTTGGTTTTTAAGACTTCAAAAAAATGAGGAGGTTCTATATTCGTTTGTACTTTTTTATGTTTGTTACCTTATAACAACTTTATTTATCAACCGAATTGAAAAAAAAAATGTGTGAAAGGAAAATATATACTTTCCCGATTAGACCCATTGAAATTTCATCAAGATCGGTTCAGTGGTTTGGTTTTTAAATCCAAATAGCTGGAAAAAATTGTCATCCAAGTAAACGAAATTGCGTATTTTGCTTTCCTGTGACTTTCCAGTGGTGTTGTTAGGTTTGGAGTACCACTAAAAAGTGAAAAATAACTCTTACAAAAAATATTCGATAGAAGTTTTTTTCGAAATGGTCCCATTTGACGTTCCCAAAGATTTGATGAAGAACTTTGGAGGTACTTAGACAATTAAATTTAAATGGACTGAAAATTAAAAAAAAATACCTACTAAAAAATACAACCAACTCCTTTTTGAACTTTAATTTTGGAAGTCGGTGTCTCTGGTGTGGTTTCTTCGTTTTTTTGACACCGACTTCCAAAATTAAAGTTATTTGTGCTTTGTGGTGGTCTTTATTTGGAAGTCGGTTATATTTTTTGTTATTAATAATTCAATTCAATAATAATTTATTAAATAAAACGTTTTGTAAACTTTTTTTTTTGAATAATAATTTTGATAAATAAGTATTTTTTTTTAAAAATAACAATTTTTATTAAAATTATAATAAAGAGCCCCAGGTTGTAGCTATCAGGAAACACAGACTTCGTCAAGTAATTTAACTGTATGAAATAATTCCCAAGTTCGTTATTTTTTTTCTATGACAAATAACATCAGGCACATTGTCTACCTACCTCGTTTAAGCCAAAATTTGCGTAGGTTTTCTAACAATCGACAATAATTACTCATTAGTAGAAGCTTCAACTGTTAGTTAATACACAAAAGGAATATGTTTATTTATTAATAACATCATATATTATATTGAAGAGGTGAGCGGTGGGCGATGCTTGACACTTGTATAAACAATAATCAGGTAGGCTCAGAAGAGGTGTAAGTTGTTTTTAGACGCGGTTTAGTAAAGCCTTAATAGTATCTTGTGTAGTAGACATATTTACCCCGCGCGGTATGAAAATTTTATGAGGAGTAAAATCAAGCGTTAACTACAAGTGAGGCGTTACGTTCCTTTGTATTTCTTTTAATATCTTTTAATACATTTTCTGACTTTGGTGGTACAAGGAGTTTCTACTATGAAGTGAAGTGAAGTGAAGTGATGTGTGAAAGTGAATGTGACAAAATATTTATTATTTTTTAAGATGCTTTCATTTACCTTCTTTTTACATAATCTACACAATAATAGTTCATAGTATAAACTCCAGTCGTGCGTCGGAGCTGATACACACACTTTTTTAAACTTATTTTTTTTATTTCATGCATATTTAATTAATGCAATTGAGTGTTAGATTTACATGAAGCGACAACCTGCCACCCCTTGCAAAGGCTACGCCTTGTGAGCAAAGCTGGAAGCAACCTTCGTTGTGTGAGCCACTGGGTCGCCACGAGCAGGTGGAATGCAGTTTTAGCCAGGAAGAACCTGAGGAACAGTCAGAAGAGAACATGACGGATGAAGACATAGAAGCGGCTGCCTATCTGAACCCCACAGTCCAGTAATGGGGTAACACGATACTACTTGGCAAGACTTGTGTCAGATTTTCATGCTTCTACCCCTAAGTGCGGTTACGCACTGCATCCGTTCCGATTTCGTGAAAATACGGATATAAAAACACTCCGACAAAATTCGGATATTGCTCATGCACTTATCCGATCTCTGATTCAAATCTAAACTATTCTGTGGCCGTCTTTGGCATATCTGCGTCATTCCTAAGCAGAGCTTAGTAGAAGAGCGTTCACATCGTTGAATATGACGGTGTCCTTTCAATTGGCGTCAACTTCTGGGGCTGCTATTGTACGAACGAAGACGATTATCATCATATCAGCCGAAAGACGTCCACTGCTGGACATAGGCCTCCTCCAAGTGTTGCCACAACAACCGGTCCTGTGCGTCTCGCATCCATCGGCTACCCGCGACCCTCACCAGGTCATCGGTCCACCTTGTGGGAGACCTTCCAACGCTGCGTCTTCCGGTACGCGGTCGCCACTCCAAAACTTTTCGGCCCCATCGACCATCTGTTCTGTGAGCAATGTGCCCTGCCCACTGCCACTTCAATTTGGCGATCCTTCGGGCTATGTCGGTAACCTTGATCTATTTGGTAAACTTGGTTCTCTTGCGGATATCATCATTCGTGATTCGATCACGCAAGGAAACTCTGAGCATTGCCCTCTCCATTGCCCTTTGGGTGACTTTAAGCCTTCTGATGAAGCGATCATTCAAAATATTTTTCACAGGAGTAGGTATCTCAAGAACCGTGATAGCTAGACAGTTGAAATTTCACAGATGATGTATTTCTGTTGCCGCTACAAATACTAAAAACTGAATAAAGTAAATATATAAGTGGGGCTCCCATACAACAAACGTGATTTTTTGCCGTTTTCTTTTATAGATAATGGTACGGAACCCTTCGTACGCGAGTCCGACTCGCACTTGGCCGGTTTTTTTACTTACCCTTATGAATAGTTAAGCATATAAGACTAATCACAGTTAGGTATATTTCCCAAAACTTCCACACTTACGTCGTTATAACCCCGATGCCGTCGAGTGCTCAGCTGTGTGATCCTTCTATAATTAATGCTGGCAGCCCACTCGAGTTCTGAGTCCTACGCAGACTCGTCATCTAATAGAGTATGCTCAGCTGTGTTTATAGTATTTAGTTGTTAAATAGCGCATTCCTTACGACATTGGTTGTAGTGAGTAACTTTTGCATGGGATATTGTAAAGGATTCCAAAATGCTCAGAAAAAAAACCGGACAAATATAACACAAAACTTACAACAAACTAAAATATAGCATCAAAAAATTCGTCCTCAACGCTGTCAGCTGGTAATGTGCCCAAGAGACTGGCGGCATTGCCACGTTGAATGGCAATGCTTAGTCTCTGCCCAAAGTAAAAGCCAGCTCAGCTCAGTCAGCTAGGTGGTTTTTTTTACATCATTTGAAAGATAACAAAATTATCTTTCAAATTATATACATAGTTCATTGCATAGAAATTGTAAAACATTGTTTTGAGCAAGGCGCGATAAAGTGATTCCAGATCATTGCGAGTGTATTTTTATCAGTGTTTTATTATTGTTTCGAAGAATTCCTTTTCTGCTAATCACTTCTTTTAGTTCAAAGGTGTCGCTTTGATAGTACAGTCAATATTATAAGTTTTGATAAGTGTGTTTTTTTGTATGCATTCAATAACAAAAATTTTTTTTAGGGTTCCGTACCCAAAGGGTTAAAACACGACCCTATTATTTAGTAATAGCACGGTAAAAATATCCAATACCTATCAAAAAAAAAAAATCAATCTCCGCTCTCCGTCCGTCTGTCAACAGGCTTTATTTCATGAATCGTGATAGTTAGACAGTTGAAATTTTCACAGATGATGTATTTCTGTTGCCGCAAAAAAACAGAATAAAATAAATATTTAAGAGAGGCTCCCATACAACAAACGTGATTTTTTTGCTTGTTTTTGCTCGATGTTGATAACGGAAACAGGTAGACGCGTGAAATATTCACAGAATATTAAGTTATAAATTCACTTTAAAAATAAGTAAAAATAAAATTAATATTTAACAGGGACTCCCATACAACAAACGTGATTTTTTTTGCTTGTTTTTTTATAGAAAATGGTACGGAACCCTTTGTGCGCGAGTCCGACTCGCACTTTGCCGGTTTTTTGAGATTAGCATTATTATTGAAGCAGGTCGCATTGATAATGTTTATTATTCCGTGCTTGGCTTCTGGACCAGCGATACTAAAGCAACTATAGTGAGTAGATTTCGTATTTTTGTTTGCTATTTTGTGTTCTTCAAGAACTCGTGGCTAATTGGCCACACCCACGCATTTCTAAAAAAGCCTGTGTATGTGTTGCAGTCAAAACTCTTAACCAGTCAAAAGTACTTTTGACTGATTAACACGTGTGCTAAGATAGGTCAACGTCGTAAGATAGGTCTATTTCTGGGTGGTTTTAAAAAAAATAACCACGAAGGCTAAGGCTCCCGCTCCGCTCCGCTTCGCTCCCGCCTTAGCCTTCTAACCTAACCTATCCGAGTCGGGATACTCTGAGTCGGGGTGTTAACCATAATGACGTTTTTAAACTCTACTAGCAAAATCAGTCAAAAGTACTTTAAAAAACTGCTGCTACTTTAAAGTACTTTTGACTGATTTTGCTAGTCAATAGTACTTTTGACTGGTTAAGAGTTTTGACTGCAACATATGGACAGACGTTGCACAGAGCCTGTAAAAAAAATATTTTACTGTTACAGCAACCGGGGACGAGAAATGTTTCGGGTCTTGCAGATCCTTGCAGTACTCATGGTTGGGGTATTGGTGGTCGTTGCTGATCTTTCAGACTGCTATAAGATGACTCAGCCCGTAAGTCCATTACTGTAACTTCAGGGTCAAATGCAAACGGCGCGTTGTGTTCCAAGCGCGCCTCGAAGAGATAGCAGCATATTTGACGGAGCCCGCTTGGGCCACTGCTTGCCAGAGTTGTGGAATAGTTCGGAACAGTTACCGCGGTTTTAAATATTAAGTTAAATAAAAAATAATGTGTATTTTGTAAGACTTATTTCAATTAATTACAAAAATAATAAGCGTGGAAAACGAATATACAATGCCATTCTTTTAAGATGGCAGAATTACATTTGAAATAATTTTATTAGGTTTATTGCCATTTCTATAAAACAATTAACCTCAAATTAAAATACTGGCTTAAAAAGTCAATGTCTTGCTACAAGACTTAGTCACAGAAACGAATAGCTTTTTTATGGATGGGAAATCAAATGACTGTTCCCGCTCTGGGCGGAGCGGAAGGAGTGTCAGACTCTTACTGACTAAAACCCATCCGTGTTCCTCCTAGTGCCCTTTGCTTTCCAGGGCCGCGGTAAATCTTTCGAACAAAATCCTCAACTCTGGCAGGCAGAAACGAATAACTGCAAAACACATTCCACGTAGTCTTGTCTGCCCTACGCCTAGAGTCTAATTTAAGTAGCGCATTGTGGCTCGCGAGCTGAGGAGCAGGTATTTTAACGAAGCCAGCCAGCCAGTCAAAGCTGCGGTGGTGAGCGTTGAAATCATCTGCGACGATAAGCTTGCGTAGGACCGTGTCGGAGCCCCGCAGCGCCGGAGCCGTGACAGAAACCATACCTGCTACATGTTGCATGCTGCATTTTACATGCTCGAATTATGGTTATGCTTGTTTGCATGTTTGCATGCTTCTTACTGTAGACTTTCTGAGATATGATAGTTCTGTCTTTTAATGACTTTTTCCTGGCCTAATTTTGTGTCCCACTGCTGAGCAAAGGCCTCCCCCTTTTCCTTCCAAACCCCTCTGTCTTGGGCGATCTCTGGCCAAGCTTTCCCCGCAAACATGATGAGATCGTCACACCACCTTCGCCGCGGTCGACCTCGACGACGACGTCCTTCCTCAGGCGTCCAGTTAGTGACGATCCTCGACCACCTCTCCGGGTGCATTCGTGCGACATGGCCAGCCCACTCCAATTTTAGCCTAGCTGTTTTTTCCCCAACATCTTTAGTTAGGGAGCGCAGGGTGGGATTTCTAACGCGATCTGTTCGCTTAACACCTATAATGCTGCGCTCCATTTTGTTATTTTCCGCTCCATTTAATGACTATCGATATGAAATGTATGCCAAAAAACGATTCTGACTGTGAACTCTCTGTAATATGATGGTTCTACTTATTTATTATTATAGATATGATATTAATTCCTAAAGGTGATTCTGACTTACTAAATTATGAGTTTTGAATGTATGATAAATGAGTGTTTGCCAAACGATTTTCTGGGAAATTTAGCTTAAGCTATCCGCTGTTATGCAAAATAATATTATGACTGAAAAAGTTCTGCTCGTCATTATACTGATATTCAGGTCAATCCGGTTTGACTGGAAGCCGACCCCAATATAGTTGGGAAAAGGTTAGGTAGATAAACTGGCGACATGTTGGCGACCAATCTGTGTACGGTTCTAAAATTTATCGGATTTTCTTGCCAAGAAGCGGAACAGAAGGTTAGCTCTCGTAATGCCATTCATGTTAGGTTTTTTTTAAACCCTGCATACAGAAATAGGGTACCGTCATCGAGGTTAGAATGTTGAAATAATATACATATACTTGCCGAACTGCAGTCTCTGTACGGATGCAGGGAGGCCCACGGGGCACAATGTGGGCGGAAAGGCCTGTGGCGCACCCGCCCCCAAGAAGGGGAAGAAAAAGAACCGGGCTGCCGGTGGCTCTTTACACCCCCCTCAGCCTGGTTGCTCTTCGGCCGACTCCCGGCCTAGGAATGGTGCCGAGGGAATGGATTGTGGATAATGCTACAATTCCATTTCCTCCAGGGCAATCTCAACCACTCTGCCAGGGCTCAGGACCTCGTACTCCAGAGCATGGCAGAGTGGTCGCATGTGGCTGTGGTCGCCGAGCCGTACTACGTCCCCCCCCGAGATAATTGGGTGGGTGACCTGGACGGCTTGGTGGCCATCATTGGCGGGGCTCTTACCGACCCGTCCCGAAGTCACGGCTGGGTGGCCGCCCTCGCGGACGGCATTGTCACTGTTGGGGCGTATTTCTCCTCCAACAAGAGCCTCGCCGACTTCGAGAGCTTCCTTGTCGAGTTGGGTGCCGTCGTGAACCGGTACCACCCTCGCCCGGTGCTGTTACTCGGGGATCTCAACGCCAAGTTTGCGGCGTGGGGATCTCCAGTCACCGATGCCAAGGGCGAGGCGCTGGAGGAGTGGGCGGTCACGACCGGCTTGACCGTTCTGAATCGGGGCTCGGTCTACACGTGCGTGCGGCAGCGGGGCGGCTCTATAGTGGACGTCTCGTTCGCTAGCCCCGCTGTCGCGAGCCGTGTCCGCGAATGGCGTGTCGCTGTGGAGGTGGAGACGTTATCGGATCACCGATACATCCGTTTCGACGTCTCCTCCCAGTCCGCGGGCGGCCGCAGCCCATCGGCCCCGCGAACGGACGGTCCGCGCTGGGCGCGCAAGCGCCTCGACAGGGAGCTACTCGAGGAGGCCGCCATATTGCAGGCCTGGATTCGGGAGTCGGCGACGACCGGACCCGTCGATGTCGAAGAGGAGGCGCAGTGGTTTCACGGGGCGATGACGCAAATCTGCGACGCGTCCATGCCCCGGGTCCACACACAACCCAGAAGGCGCCAGGTGTACTGGTGGTCCGCCGAGATCGCACAGTTGCGCGTCTCTTGCGTGCGAGTGCGGCGCCAGTACACCCGATACCGGAGAAGACGTCGTTGGGTCCCTGACGAAGAAGCCGCGCTGTATGAGGTGTACCGCGCAGCTAAGGAGGCTCTGTGGCTGGCCATCGGCGAGGCGAAGACGCGATCCAGGGAGGAGATGTTGGCGACTCTCAACGGGGATCCGTGGGGCGTCCCTATCGCTCGGTCCGAGGGAAACTCGGACCATGGGCGCCCCCGCTTACGGAGAGTCTCCAACCAGAGCTGCTGGAGGACGTAGTGGCAGCCCTCTTCCCGGCACGAGCGGAGCGTACTCCGCCGCCGATGGCTTTGCCCACAGCCGCAGAGCCTGAAGAGAACGCCAGCGTCCCAGAGGTGACACAAGCAGAGTTGAGGGCGGCCGTGATGCGGCTCCGGGCGAAGAACACTGCCCCGGGGCCCGATGGGATTCACGGTTGCGTGTTAGCCCTCGCTCTGAAGGAGCTAGAGCCCCAACTGAGTGGACTCTACACAGCGTGCCTGGAGCAGGGCCAGTTTCCCGTTCAGTGGAAATCTGGACGTCTGGTTCTGCTCAGGAAGGTGGGGCGCCCTGCGGACTCGCCGTCCGCGTACCGGCCCATAGTGCTGATGGACGAGGTGGGAAAGCTGTTCGAGCGGATAATCGCAGCCCGCCTCGTCAGCCACTTGTGCGGAGAGGGGCCGGACCTAGCCGAATGCCAGTTCGGGTTCCGGCACGGGCGCTCCACTATCACGGCGATATCGCGTGTGAGAGTCCTGGCGGAGGAAGCGGTGTCCCGGGGTGGGGTGATGTTGGCGGTGTCCTTGGACATTTCCAACACCTTAAACACTCTGCCCTGGAGTTGTATTCGGGAGGCACTACGCTATCATCGAGTGCCTCCCTACCTCCGCCGCGTCATTGGGGCTTATTTGGCGGAGAGGTGTGTCACCTATCTGGGACGTGACGGCATACACCAGCACCCCATGTCGTGCGGTGTTCCGCAGGGTTCGGTCTTGGGCCCGCCCCTGTGGAACATCGGGTACGACTGGGTGCTGAGAGGCGAGCTCCAGCCGGGAGTGGACCTGACGTGTTACGCTGACGACACGCTGGTCACTGCCCGGGGGAGCTCGTACAGGGAGGCAGCGTTGCTGGCGACGGCCGCGGTCTCACAGGTGGTGAGCCGCATACGGCGCCTTGGCCTGGAGGTGGCCCTCAACAAGTCGGAGGCCATAGTTTTTCATGGCCCCGGCGGGCGCCGCCGGCGGGATCACACATCGTGGTCGATGGGGCCCGTATCGCTGTCGAGTCCACCATGAAATACCTGGGATTGGTGCTCGACAGCCGGTGGGATTTCGGACCCCACTTCCGACGGCTGGCGCCCAAGTTGTTGGGCGCGGCTGGGGCGCTGTCAACGCTGCTTCCCAATCTGGGGGACCCGAGCACCGTCTGTAGGCGGTTGTACGTGGGGATCGTGCGATCGATGGCCCTGTATGGGGCCTCGATCTGGGCGGCTGACCTGACGGCCGGCACCATCTCTGTTCTGCGGAAGCCGCAGAGGGTGATGGCCGTCAGAGTCATCAGGGGTTATCGCACGATCTCCTAAGAGGCGGCTTGCGCACTGGCCGGATCTCCGCCCTGGGACCTGGAGGCAAAAGTCCTCGCGTCAATGCATCGGTGGCGCGAGGACGCGCGGGCGCGCGGGGAGCGACTGACGCAGCGACATTTTGAGCTGCGTCGATCGCAGCTGCGCGAGGTCCTGGTGGCGGAATGGCGGAACAGGCTTTCACGCCCTACCGGCCTTGTCACTATCGAGGCCTTCCGGCCAGTGCTCGACATGTGGCTCGGGAGAAGGCACGGCTCCCTGTCGTTTCGTGTGACACAAGTCCTCACGGGGCATGGTTGCTTCGGGAGGTTCCTGTGTCGCATAGGCAGAGAGCCGGAAGCTCGGTGTCACCACTGCGTCGACTGTCGGGAGGACACGGCGCGGCATACGCTGGCAGAGTGTGCCGCCTGGGAGGAGCCGCGCCGTGCCCTCGTCTCTGTGGTAGGCAGTGACCTCTCGCTGCCGGCTGTAGTCCGTTCTATGGTCGGTGGTGAGGAGTCCTGGGACGCGGTGGTCTCCTTCTGCGAAACTGTCATCGCGCAGAAGGAGGCTGCGGAAAGGGAGAGGGAGATGTCGAGTGCTCACCCGGCCCGCAGCAGGCGCACCGGGCGTCGGAGGAGGGCATACGCTGCCCTCCTTCTGCCCCCCTAACTGGGTCCAGGGGCGGCGGACTTGGGGATGTCCGTTGCCCCCCATTCATCCGGACCCGAGGTGGCGGCGCGTGGTATTCCCGTGCGCCCCTCTGACGTCGCGGGGGGAGTTAAACACCTTACTCCCCCCGCTTACGAGATGTGGCCCGCAGAGGCGGGCCGGCACCAGCCGGGGATTACGGAAGTCGCATGCGTTCCCGCGATCCCCGGCGTAGGTGGAAGATGACACCGGGGTGGTTTAAGTCAGTAAGAGTCTGACAGGCCCCTCCGCCCGCCCCAGGGCGGAGGACATCCATGAGGATTTCCCCACGTAAAATAAAAAAAAAAGTATGCATATACTTAACGTTTCGTTACTTTCCACAATTTCTCGGAATGACTTCGAGAGATTATGGACTATGCTGCGTAAAAAAGTCATCATCATCATATCAGACGAAATACGTCCACTGCTGGACATAGACCTCCCCCAAGTATCGCCACAATAACCAGTCCTGTGCGTCTCGCATCCATCGGCTACCAGTGACCCTCACCAGGTCGGTCCACCTTTTCGTGATTCGATCACGCAAGGAAACTCCGGGCATTGCCCTCTCCATTGCCCTTTGGGTGACTTTAAGCCTTCTGATGAGGCCCATTGTTAGCGACCACGTTTCAAGTCCATAGGTCATCACATTCATTAAAAGTATCTATTCCAAATGTTCAGTTGACAATTTATCGAGAGTTTACAATCACTCAAAATATTTTATAATCTTACGGACTTTAACATTTTCCGGTGACAATATACGTACAAACAAAGGAAAAACAGAAAGTACACAAAAAATTCGTCAGCGTCGCTGTCAATAAAAGAAGTGTCCAAAAGGCTGACAACATTGCCACGTTATACAACGTGTAACAGAATAAACGCAATACATCTTAAGGGGTCATTGTACTCATCAATAGGAACAACTTTTACTATGGAACAACCCCGAAATCGCGAAAAAAAAATCAGCTGTTCAGTACATTTTGTCGAGTTATGCGCACAGAAATGTATAGAACAGTCGATTTTTTTTTCGTGATTTTTATGTGGGTCCCATAGTAAAAGTTGTTCATAATGATGAGTACAATGACCCCTTAAGAGGTATTGCGTTTATTCTGTTACACCTTCTTCACCTACTGGTGGTCAATATAACATTAGTATATCTTTTTATTTATTTTCAGAACGGAGATATCATAGTGACCTGTCCTAAGGTTGGAACAAACATAGCGTGGCCAGATGGAGCAGAACCCATACATAAGGCTAAATATGCTGGCTGCGGTTTCGGTAACCCCCTGTATATGCCGAGCAGACGCAAAAAACTGATTTTGACAAACGGTACTTTTATGAGATTTTTAAAATAACTAATTTTTGTTTTAATATTTGTAGCAAATTTACGTAGTTTTTAGATTACTTTTGGATAGATAACATTTTTAATAATGCCAAAATTAAACATTATATGACAAATTGAACACAAAGAGTACACATATTTGAGTCGTAAATACAATCTATGTGCGTTTAGAGAATCGTAGAGAAACTGGCTGTACATACAAGAAAGTAAATAAAAAACCAATAAATTTTATATTCAAATGACATTATCGCTTTATTGAAACAAACAAATCAATTAAAATATAATTAAATCAAAATGTGAAATATTTTTTATTTTATTTTTACTTTTTTATTTATTTTATGAAAATAGGTGGCAATTGCAGATAATGCTTGAGACCAAAGGTAAGTGAACAAATTTTAACCCTACTAACTGCTACACAAAGTTGGTTTTTATCTGACCTTCATTGTTTCGCTACATACCTATACCACCCTATACCAACTCGTATATAAGAATGAATCCAGTGCAAGAAATATGCGTATCTATCTTAAAACAACCGTGCAATCGCCATTCTCTTCTGGAGTCGTAGGAAAAAATGCAGGCTAGGCGCGTATGTCAGCGTCCGATTATGCTAGGCGCGTATCTCTGCATTAGATTTGCTCTACAGTTTGAAAAATACTCAACTTCAGCCTAAAATCTTGTTAAACTTTTGCAAGTTAAATTCTCAATTAGCTTGAACAGCCATTTAATTGGTGGCCTAGCCTTATCGTTTAAGTGCGCTGATTTTTCAGCGACCTAAGTGACATCTATTGTCTAATATCGTTTGATGACTTGCCCATGTCACATAATTATGTCGCTGATTAAACGGTATAGTTAATTAATTAAAAGGAAAATGCTTTTAATGAAACGGCAGATTAAGCTAGTTGGCTGTGACATATACGGGGTTATTTTTTAATGACCGGCCAAATTTTCACTGGGTGTTCTACCCATGAATATGAACAACTTTCACTATGGGACCGACTCTGAAATCACGAAAAAAAAATCAGCTGCTTCATACAAAAGTTCAATACCTACTCGACTAAAATGTATGAAACAGCTGAATTTTTTTTCGTGATTTCAGAGTCTGTCCCATAGTGAAAGTTGTTCATATTCATGGGTAGAACACCCAGTGAAAATTTGGCCGGTCATTAAAAATAACCCCGTATACTAAGTATAGCAACATCGCCAATTTTTATTCATAACTGATTTAATCAGCCGTTTAATTAACGGCCTAGCCTCATTGAACGGCGCATTGTTTTATCAACGGCCTAAATGATTTCCAACATTTAATGAACGGGTTGGCAGATGCTTAGGACATTCATAGGATGATCAATTAAAGCCAGATGTCACTTAGGCCGCTGACTAAACGGCTGTGCCCTGCCAGTTAATGAAAAGACTAGGCAGTTAATTAATCTGCTGATTAAACCCATTTTACTGCAATATATACCTACAGGAGCTACTAAAAATATATACAACCGGGATATACCGGGTGAAGTAATGAACTCATTAGGCATCGAAAAATTCGTCCGCATTTCTGTCAATAAGATAAATGCCTAAAACACTGGCAGCATTGCCAATTGCCACGTCAGATGCTGCTTCTTTGGCCAAAAAAAGACCAGCTCTCTGGTCACGTTAAGATTTGACTTATCGATTGCTGATGTCGTATAGAAAGATTATTAGGTAAGTGTTTTTGTGCATGTGTGTAGTTTTAGGGAAAAATCGAAACATTATTTTTAAAATAATTACCGATGTTATCCTTAAAAATTCGGGCAATTCGAAATCACTCAGCAAGGGTTCCGTTACATCTGCGTCCACGCATCCTTCTTCCTCGAACCAGCTTCTTTTTCCCAACGTTCTTGGCGAGCCTCGTCAGCGCCGTTAATTTTATGGCACCCATTTCCAAGCGGTTGATTGGAATCCCCAAGGGAATAGAAAGCGTGACCGTTACCTAACTCGGTGACTCGTGTTGACAGAAACGAAGAGCATGGGAATGACGTGAGACGAGGTGAAGTGTGAAGATCAAGACCGTTCGCGGTGGCGGACTACTTTGGACGCTCTCTGCCCCAGCTAGGGGATATGAGAGGCTTGCCGGCCGTAGTCCGATCTATAGTCGGCGGCGACCAGTCCTGGGACGCGGTGGTCTCCTTCTGCGAAACAGTCATCGCGCAGAAGGAGGCTGCGGAAAGGGAGAGGGAGATGTCGAGTGCTCTCCCGGCCCGCAACAGGCGCACCGGGTGTCGGAGGAGGGCATACACTGCCCTCCTTCTGCCCCCTAATTGGGTCCAGGGGCGGCGGACTTGGGGACGTCCGTCGCCCCCCATTCATCCGGACCCGAAGTGGCGGCGCGGGGGGAGTTAAACACCTCACTCCCCCCGCTAACGAGAGGCGGGCCGGCCACTAGCCGGGGATTACGGAAGTCGTGTACGTTCCCGCGATCCCCGGCGTAGGTGGGAGATGGAACACCGGGGTGGTTTTAGTCAGTAAGAGTCTGACAGACCCCTTCGCCCGCCCCAGGGCGGAGGACTTCCATGAGGATTTATTTCACCCCGTAAAAAAAAAAGTTACTAATTACGTCGAGACTAGTTGCGATACAGTTGACGTGACCTGCCCAATCCTATATAAGTAAGTCTTTGTCCCAATTTGCGGAATTTGTTCGAAAGAGTCACCGCGGCTCTGGAACGCAAAGGGCATTAGTAAGAACACGGATGGGTTTTAGAAAGTAAGAATCTGACACTCCCTTCCACTCCACCCAGAGTGGAAGAATTCATTTGATGATTACCGTCCATAAAAAAAAATTGGTCCCACTAACTGTCAAACTCTTATTAATAATTAAAACACACCCGTGTTCTTTCAAATACCCTTTCCGTTCAAGGGCCGCAGTAACTCATTCGAACAATATCGCAACGAGTTACGGAACCCTAAAAATAATTTGTTTGACGTAATTAATAAATACATAATTTATGGTCCAGTATATTACGTAAGTTTGAACTCTCTAGTACATTTTCCTTTTTTAGTCAGTTATCGTGTAGCTCAACGACTGGACGAATAATACCATAGACATGGCCTGCCTGAAACAGATCCGAAAGATAATCATGAGTCCGTATCTAGTCATGGCTTGCATCGCCCTCGCGTCAATATTAGTGACTATTGCAGCGGTGGCAATAGTAATGGCCATCAATAGGGGACAAGCTGTATCACTCACATGTCACTGCAATAAAACCCTTGGAAAGGTAAGTAACAGATTTCTTAAATACTAGATTCAACCTGTGTGAAAATTATTTTAAGGCACTGAACTGCCTCCATGATCGAGTGGTTTAGGCGTTTGCCTTGTGACCCAGTGGTCGTGGGTCCCACTGGAAGCATACTTTGCAAAGTTC
Organism: Melanchra persicariae; assembly: GCA_947386135.1. NCBI lineage: Eukaryota > Metazoa > Arthropoda > Insecta > Lepidoptera > Noctuidae > Melanchra > Melanchra persicariae. Next base: position 13,720,068 of record OX376668.1, read on the forward strand.
TTTTCCAGTTTGACTAGGACATTGCAGGCTTGAATGACCTGATTGTCTGATAAAAAGACGATTCCGTGCTTCGGAAGGCACGTATAAGACGGTGGTCCGGCAGACAAATGGCGGTCGTCAAATAAACCATGTCAGAGGCCCTTGAGGTGGTTTAGAAACTCTGACACGAGAGTGTATGGGGTCGTTAGACCTTACTCACACTATAAGAAGAAGAAGATCTTAAGGCATCACTAGGGAAAATGTTGTATGCCCTAAACCAGGTCATGTTTTATCCTCGTGTCAAATTGTTTCAGCATTTGAGGCGTGTTTAACAAACATCCAAAATTCTACGGTTTTCATAATAATCCCCCCCTTAGCTACGCCACTGGTTTTACTAAGCAATGGTTCTGAACTAATTATCTATATATTAGGTTCTATGCAATAGAGGAAAGAGTAAACCGTTGACTACATTCCCTGTGTGATAAAACTGCTCATTGTTCACTTGTTTTAAAAATGTTTGTCCTGTTTATTATGAGGTTTAAGCGTTTAAATAAATAAATCTATATTTTTTTGTAGAGTGCGACCCCTGACTGTACTTGGTGGATTACCGCATCATCATCATGACAATTTACACTAAATAAAACCTATATTTTATTAATTTCCAGGACGGTAATATCAACGAGACGTGCCAAGCAAGTGGAGTTATCATTAAATTGGAAGGTCTTGTCAAGATAAAAATAAATGAAAAAAATTCAACAATTCTTACTGATCCAAATATTAGAGAATGCAATCTTTGTTCGAATGGTTCGATCGAGGTTCACAAAATAACTTATCCATTTAGTGGAAACAAGGGAAAAGGGTTTATTGATCGTAATTGTACTTACAGAACGGCGACAAAAGAAAACTGAGTTAGAATTTGTAAAGATAGTGCTAAATAAATGAATATATTTTTTTAAGTTTTTTATTTATTTATTAAAAGTTGTATTTTTTGTTTTAAAAATATCCTGTACGGAACTTCGACAAAATAGCGACTTGAGTAAGTACGCCAGTCGTTCGAGCGAGAAAGAGGGATGGAGCTATATAGGGTGTATAGCTCCATCCCTCTTTCTTGCTCGAAGAACTGACTTTTTAACACTTCATGGTAGGCCCCAGTTCACGGTAGTATCGAAATGCCTTGGTCCTTTATGTTATTTCCGAATGGGACTAACGTACCGTCAGATGCAAAGTTTCAACAGACAAAAGATTTTAGTGACAATCTTTTGTTTTTTTATAGTCGTAGAACTTACATGCCTACTTTTGATTATTGACCTTATAGAACTAAGATTCCTTAACTATGGTAGTCGTGCGTAAATTATGTTAGTAAAGACAAATATTAAGCATTTGACTGGTTACAAAATAAATAAAAAGGAAGGAGCAGAAACTAAACGTTTGCTGGCCCATGGCAACAAGGCCTCTCAACATTCAACACTCAACATGATGCTGTGCCTTAAGGTTGCACTAGTCGATATTTTGTCCATACAAATTTCGGAGGGGTATTACTCCTTTGTTTGACATTATACATCCTAAGTTAGGCATGATATCGTTTTATCTCATTATTAGTTTTGTCTGTACGGAAACAGAATAGTAAAATAAACATGTACGTTTGCCCAGCACGGCCCCCCAGAATTTGCGAATTAGGTGTGCACCAATGCAATGTACTCGCCTCTAGGAGTATATGTACCGGTTTCTTTTTCAATGTACCTCTATACTTTTGAAGAAATATGCAAAAAAAGGGGGCCGTGCCAGCCAAACGTTTTCAGCACGGCCCTCGTGTAACTTGAAAAATAAATAGCGTATTCAAAAGTTTCTTAAACTCAACGAATGTACCCTATTCACACATTATATGTGCCGCAACAGATACTGTGAATTCGTAAAATCAAATAATATACAGGGTTACTGGTAATTCGACGTATATCCGTCAGGGGCTCATAAGGGGGCCAAAATGCAACAAATTGAACCCCCCATATGTATGGCCGAAATTCAATAGTTTTCGAGATATTTGAATTTTAAGGGTTTTTCGAAATTTACCTAAAATTTGACATTTAATTCCAAATAAAAAAACCTACATACCCATTTAAGGGTACCATTAAAAATGATGTTGTAGCTGGCACTTCAATTAAGCTATGGGCATCATTAAAACTACTTAATTTAACAAAATAATTAAAATAATGACCGAAGTAAGAATAATATCTTACCAATATTTTCATTTTACGCTTCAAAAATGTTGTCTCGTCAAAAAAAAATCTATGACATTAATCGTACAAATAACTAAAACAACTTGCCTATTCTGTAGGCTTTCCAAAAAGGTATAAAAGTCAATTTTAAAATACATAATTCGTGGCATGGCATGTGTTTGAACCGGCGCGGGGAGAGAAATCATCTGTGTTCTTAGTTTATCATCCTCGCTAAAACAACCGATTTTACTGGCGAAATTCTTCCTGATGGGGCGAGGTGTGCGGGCCGGGGAGTACACGGCGTTTGCTGCGCTCGCGTCGCCTTCCTTAGTACAGTTCGTGTCAAATAACTATGCCCCTCTGAAGTTAGCCATTTGCAAAGATCGCGTAGGTGCAGTCACGTAGACGGGGGCAAGCGGGACGCAAGCATGCATCGAACGTAAACGAGCGACTGGGACATAAAATCGCGCCGTCATAATCCCCGCCCGCGCATGTGCAGTTGCAGTTTGTTCGTTTTTTACAGTTCGTGTCAAATAACTGTGCCCCTCTGAAGTTGGCTACGAGTGGCTGCGTAGTAGTCAAAATTATGAACAAACTGCAACTGCGCATGCGCGGGGCGGGGATCATGACGGCGCGATTTTATGTCTCAGTCGCTCGTTTACGTTCGATGCATGCTTGCGTCCCGCTTGCTCCCGTCTACGTGACTGCACCTACGCGATCTTTGCAAATGGCTAACTTCAGAGGGGCATAGTTATTTGACGCGAACTGTACTAAGGAAGGCGACGCGAGCGCAGCAAACGCCGTGTATTCCCCGGCCCGCACACCTCGCCCCATCAGGAAGAATTTCGCCAGTAAAATCGGTTGTTTTAGCGAGGATGATAAACTAAGAACACAGATGATTTCTCTCCCCGCGCCGGTTCAAACACATGCCATGCCACGAATTATGTATTTTAAAATTGACTTTTATACCTTTTTGGAAAGCCTACAGAATAGGCAAGTTGTTTTAGTTATTTGTACGATTAATGTCATAGAATTTTTTTTGACGAGACAACATTTTTGAAGCGTAAAATGAAAATATTGGTAAGATATTATTCTTACTTCGGTCATTATTTTAATTATTTTGTTAAATTAAGTAGTTTTAATGATGCCCATAGCTTAATTGAAGTGCCAGCTACAACATCATTTTTAATGGTACCCTTGAATGGGTATGTGGGTTCTTTTATTTGGAATTAAATGTCAAATTTTGGGTAAATTTCGAAAAACCCTTAAAATTCAAATATCTCGTAAACTATTGAATTTCGGCCATACATATGGGGGGTTCAATTTGTTGCATTTTGGCCCCCTTATCAGCCCTTGACGGATATACGTCGAATTACCAGTAACCCTGTATAGACGTAGATAGGGGGCCGTGCTGAAAATAAGGAATATAAGAATATATCTAAAAAAGACAAGACAACCTTAGCCAAAAACTATTAAAATATAATTTATTTTTGGCAAGTAACATATGTAACGCATTGGTGTCTCATACAACTTGCTAAATTTGAAAAATAAACCAATTTTAGTTCATTCAGCACGGCCCTCTATATTTGCCTATATCTTTTTAAACATGGCATGTTTCTTTACAAAATTCGACTACCTGAATTATGTGCAGGAGTACATTCGTTCCACATAAATTGCGATTCTGCTGTATCAGTACTTTAAAAGATAAATTGGATCAAACATATCACATAATACAACTGATGGGGTGACCATGATTCCATATATTAGGTAGGTAAATATTCTGTACCTATATTAATAAAATTATGTGACTACATTAAAATAAAAATTCTTTTTTAAATATTGTTTTTTTTTTCTTCGAAATTAATATTATCGATGACATCTTGTAAAGGAATTATATCTGTTAAAACTTGATCAATAAACACTTGAGTGCAACATGAAGTAACCGCGATACCAGCGCATCTTCAAAAATTACGGTAGCTTCAGTGAACTAATAGCGACCGCACACGGCAAGTTTTAACTAATATAATTCCTTTACAAAATATAATCGATAATATTAAATTCGAAGAAAAAAAACAAATTGTAAAAAGGGTTACCTATCATAAACCCAAAAAATATTTGACCGAATTTCATTTCAACTAAAACTTTTCAACATAATAGTTGAAAAGTTTGGCGTTTCGTTTTTTTTTTAATTCATCGAAGTCACGTTTGTCGGTTGACTATTATCAATTCGATTTTTTTTCGTTACTCCAAGGTTTCATTTGGTCGAAAAAATTTTTACCAAAGTTACACTTAGCCGAAATATCATTTGTTCGAAGTATTATGTTTCCGAACATTCAAATTAAATATTTAATTGTAATGGCACATAATAAAACAGTTGATTATGAACAAAAGTTGATAAGAAGCATGCAAACAAGGATGCTTGCTTCAAGCATGCAGCGTACAAGCAGGCATGCAGCATGCAAGTAAATAAATAGCACAACATATTGACTTTTTATGACACTGTTTTAATTTAATATTGAAATTAATGCTACCAAGTAACCGGCTATATATTTGTGACCAAATAATGTTCCGTAAAATGTTGTTTCGGTGTGGTGAAAATCTGGCACATGAAAAAAGTTCAAAAGAGGCTTCGGCCAAAAGCAAAAAGTTAATTTGTAAATCAACGAAATTTAGCTCAGTAAAATAATACTTATGGCACATGATACTTCGATGATCTAAAAATATGTCAAATAATGCATACGGCAAAAAGACGTCGGTCAATAGTTTTCAGTAAAATGAAATTCCAACAAAACAATTTGGAAAAGTGATCGGTTCCCGTTAAAAAAGAATGTTTATTTTATGTAGTCACATAATTTTATTAATATAGGTACAGAATATGTACCTACCTAATATATGGAATCATGGTCACCCCATCAGTTGTATTATGTGATATGTTTGATCCAATTTATCTTTTAAAGTACTGATACAGCAGAATCGCAATTTATGTGGAACGAATGTACTCCTGCACATAATTCAGGTAGTCGAATTTTGTAAAGAAACATGCCATGTTTAAAAAGATATAGGCAAATATAGAGGGCCGTGCTGAATGAACTAAAATTGGTTTATTTTTCAAATTTAGCAAGTTGTATGAGACACCAATGCGTTACATATGTTACTTGCCAAAAATAAATTATATTTTAATAGTTTTTGGCTAAGGTTGTCTTGTCTTTTTTAGATATATTCTTATATTCCTTATTTTCAGCACGGCCCCCTATCTACGTCTATATATTATTTGATTTTACGAATTCACAGTATCTGTTGCGGCACATATAATGTGTGAATAGGGTACATTCGTTGAGTTTAAGAAACTTTTGAATACGCTATTTATTTTTCAAGTTACACGAGGGCCGTGCTGAAAACGTTTGGCTGGCACGGCCCCCTTTTTTTGCATATTTCTTCAAAAGTATAGAGGTACATTGAAAAAGAAACCGGTACATATACTCCTAGAGGCGAGTACATTGCATTGGTGCACACCTAATTCGCAAATTCTGGGGGGCCGTGCTGGGCAAACGTACATAAATAAACAGTCATTAAGAAGTTGTAAACCAAAACAGATTCGTTTTTCTTGCCAATGTTATTGCAACTTTGGGTGTAAATAAGTAAGAAAAAGAGTGTAAAATCTCAAAAACAAAGTCGGCACCGACAAACCTCAAATTATAGAAGAGTGCAATAAACTTTATTTGTAATTGATTTATGCAGTGTTTTTTTCATAAAACTCAACTTTCCAATAGACTTTTAGTGCGTGGGAACTAGACATTGTGCGTGTAGACTAGCGTCTAACTGCTCATCACTGATACTGTCTCTGTCGTGCACGATGCCCGGTGAGACAGCGTGCTTTTGACCACGCTTACCAGTGAGTTAGAGCCCGCGACTGGTTCAACCTTAAGTGGGCCCACAGCACGGCGCTGATTTTCGGTGGTCGCCTAAAATATGACGTACCCGTAAACTGGTGAGGTTGTATCATGCATTTTGTCATTTCTTCTTTTAATGGTTTTAGGAGTTTCCGAAAGTACATTCGGCGCTTAGTGGACGAAAGTATGAAGAATGGAGGTAAATTCGTAACATCTGGAAAACACAGGAAAGGTGCTAAATAACAGATCCATGGTTTTAATTAAGGTCTGTGCCGTACGTCACAAAGTCCAGTTTTTCAACGCAGTGCAAAACGAAGTACTCCTGCTGCACTGAGAGAAGTGGCAGTGTTGTAGGACGATTAAAATTTTGATGGCAGTCATGAACTTCTGAGACAAATTTTTAGAATGGCTTAAGAATAATAATTCGTTGCGGCCGTATTTCGCCAATGCAAGATGTTTTGACGCACCTTGTGGCTTGACATTCTGATTTGTATGTAAAAAAGCGCAGCGTCATCGCTCCGTCGCTGTAGCGTTAACGTAACTGCTACTGCAACTGCAACTGCCAACGCGTATGGCACTCGCCACACGCTGCTTTGCGTTGGCGCTGCAGCAACGGAGTGATGACGCTGCGCTGTTATAAATAAAAATCAAAACCCTAATACATTTTGAGAATCGGGTCACTTCTGAGAGACAATTTTTATTTTTTTTCCCCTAACCTATATTTTTTATTATGGATGGGTTTGCTCTTGACTCTAGTCAATGTCAGAGATGACAGAGACAAAGTCTACGATGGAGCGAGCTTACCCAGAACGAGCCTGTTCACTCTAACTTTGAAGAGATTAGGGTTGTAAGCATTTGGAAACATATTCCCCCATTGTTGGGCAAAAGTGTGCCCCATTGCTTTCTAACGCTTTTTGTGCTTTGCCATCTCCGGCCAATCCGTCAGAAACGAGTCTAAATCGTCACGCCAGCGAGCGTTTCTTTGGCCCGATGGCCCGGAGGCCACGGTGGAGCATACGGTGGAGGTCTGCCCCGCTTGGGCGGAGCACCGCCGTGTCCTCGTCGAGGTGATCGGCGGCGGCGACCTCTCGCGTCCGGCCCTGGTTCTATCCATGGTCCAGAGCGAGGAGGCATGGGAAGCCGTCATCTCCTTCTGCGAAGCAGTAATGCTAGTGAAGGAGGAGGCGGGCCGCGTGAGGGAGAGACAACCCTCACGCCCCAGCCGCCGTGGCATAGGGAGACGCACCGGGCGTCGGGAGTCACTGGGCGATTCCCGGCCTCCGTAGGTGCGGGTCTGCGGACGGTGAGCGTTGGGTGGCTTGCCGTCCGATCAAAGCCAGGCCCAGGCCGACGGCGCGTTGTGTTCCACGCGCACCTCAAAGAGATGTCAGCATAGGAGTAGGGGCCCGTTAGGGCCAGTGCCTGCCAGGGTTGCGGATTTTGTTCGAAAGAGTTACCGCGGCCCTGGAACGTAAAAGGCACTAGGAGGAGCATGGATGGGTTTTAGTCAGTAAAAGTCTGACACTCCAAGCGTTTCTTTGGCCTGCCTCGGCTATGAAGCCCGTCCTCTGGCACCAACTGCGTGATGGTAGCCCATGATCCTGGCCCATCGGTCTTGATACGTTCTGTAAGTGTGACCCGCCCAGTCCCAATATAACCTCGTAGACTTTTCACCGTACTTGTTGAATTGTATCGGTCGTTTAAGACCACCATACCATCACTTCCCGTGGGTGTCGTAAGAAGCGACTAAGGGACTCACCAGAGAATAGACAGCAGCATTTTCTATAGGTACATTGCAACAGCTACACTGCGATCGCCAACCCGCCTGCCGACCGTGGCGATTATGGCCCCCCATCTGGGGGAGGCCTATGTCCAGCAGTGGACTTCTATCGGCTGATATGATGATGATGAAGACTGTCTCCAACATCAGCGATGCCTGTCCTAGAGCGTACACAGACAATGAACGTAGACAGTGTTGCGTATTCGATCGGTGAGTTTGATTTTTAAAATGCTACGCTCCATCGCTCTTTGGCAAACCTTGAATTTAGACTTCTGAGCCTCAGTCAAAGACCAAGTTTGAGCGCCACAGGCTAATATAGGCAGGATACAATGTCGACGAGCTTGAGCTTCAGGGGAGACAAATTAGAAAATTAAAAATAAAGTTTGCCGTGTGATATTTCAATTGAAAGGATTTACTGTAGCAGTCTTAAACACATTTTTCTCATTATTTCATATTGTATCATTCTAAAGTTATTCATGAAAATACATAAAAATGACGATTCCCTTATCTCCGAAATAATCGAGACAATATATTTTTGGAAAATTACAAATAATAAAAAAGTGAAAAAAGAGTTATTTGTAATTTTGAAAGATTACAGGAAAACATGTAAAAAATATGATAAGTTCGGATCACATGGCGCGCGAGTGCGACTCGTAGGTACATATTTGACACGTTTGATATTTAGTCAGTCAATTAAAAAAAGGAAGTGTTTTTGCACATGTGTATAGTTTTAGGGAAAACTCGAGAAATATTAATTAAAGAATAATAACCAATATTATTCTTACAAAAACCGGCTAAGAGTGAGTCAGAATCACGCAATAATGGTTCCGTATCATATATTATATGACAATGCTGGTGGTATGCCACCAGCCTTGCCATTCAACGTGGCAATGCTGCCAGTGTTCTGGGCACTTTTGTCTTTGACAGCGATGTGGATGAGTTTTTTGATGCCCAATGATTTATTTTGTTTTTTACACGTTTGTACATAATTTCGCAATTTTTAGTTAAGTTTGTATAAGGTTAGGTTTAGTTGATTTGCATAAATATTCCTGGATAGAAAAATAATAGTGATATTTGGTCTACCACCATGTAACTAAAGAATGGGTAAATCGCATCCCACAAAAATAATAACAAAATCTGAATCTGAAAAAAAAATTAATTCATAAAAAGGAAAAAAATATTTTTTTCAGATTCAGATTTTGTTTTACATCATGTACTTCGGTAAGTGTGCGCAGGAACTCCACGACCTTATCCAACCATCGCCCTTTTACCACCGGAATACCAGACGTACTGCTGGGTACCATCCGCACTTGGTCGTATCCCGACTAGTCGTACTCAGCACTCCTCCAAAGTGTGGAACTCTCTGCCAGCGTCTGTATTCCCTTCCATATAACCCGTCTGCTTTCAAAGCAAGAGTGAACAGGCATCTTCTGGGCACGCTCGCTCCATCATAGACCTCATCTATCGCTTTCCATCAGGCGTGATCGAGGTCAATAGCAAGCCCATTACCTACTCAATAAAAAAGTTAAAACCATCAAATTCATGTTTTTTTCCAAAGGCAGAGACGTCAGAGCGCTGGTCCTTGCACATCTCCTTGATACATTTGTCTCGTTTATTTTATGTACCTATTACTCTCGTATTTATAATATATATCTCACTTCCTCGAACCAGCTTCCCCTTCTATTTCTTCGTGGCTGGCCTCGTTGGCACCGTTCATTTTGAGACTTGGGGCATGTCACCCCCGCATGCACAATGGCATGCGGGAGTGACTTGGCTGCCCAATCCCATTTGAGTATGGATTTTGTTTCGTTGAAATCATCATCTTAAAATTTCGGAATTTTCATCGCAGATTTTTATTATTTCATCTTGGTTCCTCCGATCCTAAGAAACAAAGTGTTGACAGAAGGAGTTGAATAAAGTTAACGTTATTTTTCAATGAGTTACGGAACCCTAATCAAAATTTTGTGACGTACTATTATTTGATAGGCGCATTGCGTGAGTTTGAACTGTTCAATCAGTCATCGCGTAGCTGAACGACCAGACGAGCACTACCAAAGAAAGGACATTTTATGTAGGCTGCGTGAAGTAGCCAGTCTGTCAGATAATCATGAAGACGAATGCAGAAAAGGCCTGCTGGGGCATTGTCCTCGTGTCATTTTTCTTTTGTATTGTAGCGGTAGTAACATTAATGGCTATCAAAAGGAGACAAGCTATACCGCTCACATGTAACTGCACTGAAACTTCTGATATGGTAAGTTACTGATTTATGTATTACAATACACTAGATTCGGCCCATGATATAATGATGTTTTTATATTTTATAATTGACTAGCCAATGACCGCGTCTTCGCTCGTGTATATCAAGCCCGCCACACAACTTTCTCAAACCACTGCAACTCCTGAAAGCCAGAACCAGCAGTGGCGACCACCAGAAAAAACGCCGAGTCAATGAAGCTCGACGAGTTCTGGAGAAATGATTCAACTGTCTTGGATCCCGCAATGAAATAAATAGGAAAAAAATATAATTAACACTCGTGTGTATATCGGAAATAATCCCAAGGGAATAAAAAAATCGGCCAAGTGCGAGTCGGATCTTCACCAAGATGAGGTGGAGTCGCTTTTGACACTAAATAACACCTACATTTTTCTTTACTTCCAGAATGGAACTATCACAGAGACGTGCCAAGCTTATGGAGTCATAATAAAGTTGGGAGGTCTTGCACAGATAAAATTCAATAAAACAGAAACTAATATTCGTCTCAACGGTTCAAATATTAGAGAATGTAATCTTTGTTCAAATGGTACAATGCTGTATAAAAATGTAAGTTATCCCTTTCATGAAAATGGTAGAGAAGTGAATATTGATAATGATTGTACTACTGTTGAGTACTGTACTCTTAAGGTACGGTGGCAGAACTACATGAGTAAGAATTTGTAATGATAGGGATGTGCTAAATTAAATTAAATGTTGGTTTTGATTGAATTAAATAAAAGTTGTGCCTTTGTTTTGTTTTTTTTTTGTTAGCTATAATAATAATAAATGTTAAATTTATTATTCTGGCGAAACATCTGGTCGGTGCCCGTCTGTCATGCCGAGGGTGGTTGGATGCGCGATGTCGAGCGCGTGTGTGAAGCTATACCACCAATGGAACTAATCAACATCACCCCATTGGATGTAGCCAAAGCAGTCCGTCCGTTTCCGAACTGGAAATCTCCAGGACCTAACAACTGGCGTTACCCACCTGCTCCATAAGACAGGTAGTCCCGCGGAACCCAAGAATTATAGACCGATTACTTGTTTGTCCACCGTCTATAAACTTCTTACATCCATTTTGAGAGTGAAAATTAATGATCACATTGAGAAAAACTCAATTATGTCCGCTTCTCAGAATGGATGTAGGAAAGGGTCCCGCGGCACTAAGGAGCTACTCCTCATAGACATGGCCATAAGACAACAGGTTCGTCGATCCCGTAAGGATCTGTCGACATGTTGGATAGATTACAAGAAGGCCTATGACTCTGTGCCACATACATGGCTCATGAGGGTGCTGGAGTTGTACAAAATAGATGCAACTCTACGCGCCTTCCTTGAGTCATGTATGAGGCAATGGAAAACGGTTCTTCGATATCCAGGATGTCGACCGATTCAAGGGAATGATGAGCCTGTATGGATTAAACGGGGAATATTCCAGGTCGACAGTTTGAGTCCACTTTGGTTTTGCTTAGCTCTGAATCCTCTTAGCACACTGCTGGAGGATTCATGCCTCGGCTATCGGTTGAGAAGAGGTGGTCAAGCCATATCTCAGCTCCTTTACATGGATGATCTGAAACTCTTTGCCCCCAACAATTTGCGACTGATGGAGCTACTGAAGGTAACTGAAAACTTCAGTAGTGCCATCAGGATGGAATTTGGTGTGGACAAATGTGCAGTCATGCATGTAAAGAAAGGGGAGATTATGGAATCTGAGGGAATTCAACTCTCGGATTCCATACAGGTTAGATCCCTCAGCTCGACCGAAACCTACAAGTATTTGGGTATGTCGGAAGCGTTGGGCATTAATGTTGCTGACATGAAGCAATCGCTGAAGGAGCGCTTCTTTAGCCGCCTGAAAAAGGTTTTAAATAGCCTTTTGTCGGGCGGAAATAAGGTGCGCGCCTTCAACGGTTGGGTCATGCCGGTATTAATGTACTCTTTTGGCATACTCAAATGGACTCAAACCGAACTCGATGCCCTGGATAGGAGAGTCCGTACACTGCTGACTGCAAACCGGATGCATCACCCACGATCGTCGGTGATGAGACTGTACATCCCGCGGAAGTGTGGAGGTCAAGGCTTTTTAAATGCTAAGACTCTGCACAACCGCGAGATGTGCAGTCTCAGAGAATATTTTCTCAAAGTCGATGTGGGTATGCACCAAGATGTGGTCGCAGTGGACAAGGGACTCACCCCGTTATCCATGGCTAAAGAGAACTGGCACAAACCTGTGATACTTACTACAGATGACCGCAAGGAGGTATGGAAAGGCAAGGAGCTTCACGGACGCTTCTATCGGGCTTTTTATGGGTCCGATGTAGATTTCCTAGCGTCCGTAGCCTGGCTACGTTTCGGTGATTTCTTCGGAGAAACTGAAAGTTTTGTTTGTGCAATTATGGACGAAGTTATCTTGACGAACAACTACCGGAGGCATATTATGAAGGACGGGACGGTTGACGTGTGTCGGGCATGTCACCGTCCGGGTGAGTCCATCAGACATATTATCTCTGGTTGTTCTCGTCTGGCTAACGGCGAGTACTTGCACAGGCATAACCAAGTGGCCAGGATTATTCACCAGCAACTTGCTTTGAAATACCAACTTGTTGATTCTGAGGTACCGTATTACAAGTATGTGCCCGACCCAGTTCTCGAAAATGACCATGTCACGTTGTACTGGGATCGGTCTATCATCACTGATAGGACTATCGTCGCTAATAAGCCCGATATAGTGGTGATAGACCGATTAGCGCGCCGCACAATGATAATCGATGTTACCATTCCACATGACGAGAACCTCGTGAACGCTGAGAAAGAAAAACAAATCAAGTATCTTGACTTAGCGCACGAGGTTGTCGACATGTGGAATGTGGACTCGGCTGTTATTGTGCCGATGGTCGTTACGGCCAATGGTCTGATGGCCAAAAGTTTCGACGACCATCTGTCGAAGCTGGCGTTGCGCAGTTGGATAAAGGGCCTGATACAGAAGGCAGTACTCCTCGATACGGCTCGTATTGTGAGGAGGTTCCTTACTCTGAAACCATAACCACCGGTAGCTTGGACCTCGCTCCCGACACCGGCGGACTACTATTTTTTATATTTTTAAATGTTTTTCTGTATTGTTTTAATAGAAATATTTAAAAATGTAAAACATATGTATATCAATGAATAAATGTTATAAAAATCAATGAATATTAATGTAATAAAATAATTTATTCTCCAAAAAGTACAAAAGCTTTACCAGAAACAAAAAAATCTATCTGTTTTGTGAAGTGAATGTAGATACAGAAGCATTCTATTTTGAGACGACTCCCAAACTGAGACATGCTCGTATCTTGGGTAGTCCGCGGTCGACCGTTTTAGATGTCGTATACATAATTATTATCACCGTCTTATTTTGTGTTACACATAACAATTTCACATAATTCGCAACTAACTTTACATGATAAAAAATTTTCTTGTTAAATTATAAATACCTACATAAAAAATAAAAAGGGATGTTTTTATTTTACTATTTCAATAAGTTTCTCCGACTCATCATAACTTAACAACTTTGAAATGTGCTTATTTAGTTTGAATAGTGAGATCTTTTTGTTAATTTGATTGTACAGCCTGGAACTAAATGCGTTGTATTGTCGTTGTACGAAAGCTGTTCTACATTGCACAGAGGGGCAAACAAGTGCACCACTTCGTTTTTTTTAGTAAGTTTAAGTTGTGAATGCCGCCGGAGCATCGTGCGCAGAATAAACAGCTGTCGCACCGTTAACACCTTGTACTCCTTGTTCAGTTCTGTGGTAGAATAATAGCGCGGCTTACCATGCATGACCTTGAGTATAGACCTTTGTGCCCTTTTTAATTTCAAAAACAAAGTTTTATAAGTCCCATCCCAAGCAGGAACACAATAACCCTATATTGATTGACACAATGCAAAAAAGACGGTATTCAATAACGTACAGTCGGCAGAGTGACGAAGATTCTTAAACACGTACAGTAGTTTTCTGACACGTTCTGAGAGGGTCTCCACCTGTGGACCAGCCGTTCCAACCGTTATCAAATAAAACACCAAGATACCTGATACTGGCAACATTTGATAAAAGGGAACAACGACAGTCTATTGCTGATCTGGCACTATTGTGGGCAGTAAGTTTTATAGTTTCTTATGACGGCGTTGAGGGTTTGGGGAGATAAAAACGAATGTATTTCGATTTACCTACATTCAACGTAAGTAAATCAGAAGATAACCATAGCATGACTTCCCTCAGATTACTCTCGGCCTGTGTCTTAGCCTCCACCCAGTTTTTCCCATACACTAAGAGTGCTGTGTCATCCGCATAAGTAAAAATATCACTGTTTTCTAGTTTCATCTTGCACAAGTCATTAATATATTAATATACTCGTAAATAGCTCTGAATGGAACACTTCCCCCGCAAGCTCCAACGCAAGATTGTACCATCCATTTTGGCTATGCTTCGACGATTCCCAATGATGATCCTGTGAACTGTCACTCTACCTTGTATGTATGGTTGACAACTCACGTCATCTTCACTTCACTCCTCATTTGGTGACCTTCCTCAAGGAAGAGTTTTGGCCGAAAGGTGTGCTGTATCGGCGGTCAGCTACGCGACACCTCGCAGCCTAACATGACGCCATCACTTCATCTGCAGTAGTTTTTAAGTTTTTTTTGTATATAAAATATGTATTAGCTATTGTTTTTATACTTACGGAAGATTGACACTGTCCACTTGTTGTATAAATAATGGTAAATGAATTTATTAGCTAAACACTGTCTCTTAAGATACAGGTTAGCCTAGTTTAAGAGGCAGGGTTACCATAATTATGTGCAGAAATTTTGCAACAAACTGTAATACGAGTACCTACAATAAGTCTACTTGTTACTTATACCTTCTTGTGTACATTTCTGTAATTATTTTGGTAAATAAACTTATTATTATTGCCTGACATAAGGGGTAAATAAATAAATATTTCACCTAAGCTTACAGGGTGTTCTAGCGAAATAAAAAACTTCTTTGCAAAGGTATATAACATGAATGATGTAACTATAAAATTGTAAAGAAAAATAATTTAAAAGAGTGTCCGTGGAGTTTCTTGCACGTTCTTCTCCATAGAGATCTACGCTTTGGAACGTGCAAATAGCTTCATCTTTTTGACTGACCGACCTTGACAATTCAAAAGTGCCTGTGAATGGTTTATTTGAAATAAATAATTTGAATTTTTGAATTTTTTTTATTTTTTTTTATTATAAAATGACAAAAAATACCGTTATCGGAATTAGGCATTTCCAAAGGGTTAGTGAGAAAATAGACTTAGGAGTGGAGTTTTTGTAAGGGACTTGATAGCGCTCAGGCCGCGCGGCCGCGCGCGCTAACGGAAATGTACGGAGTTTGGCCGCGCGCCCGCAAGTACTTCGTTCCTTTGATACCATACATTTTATCTTGTCAGCGCCCTGGCCGCTTAGTGTATCAAGTGGTTTGAAAGTATGACACTGAACACTTTCAGCTGGAAACGAATCTATAATGACATGAAGCTAAGTTTTGATTCGTGGAAAGAAGATAAAACTACTACGTAATTAGGTAAATCCTAACACAATATTTTAATTCCTAATATTATAAATGCGAGAGTAAGTTTGTTTGTCTGTTACGCTTTCACGCTAAACGGCTGAACGGATCGTCATGAAATTTGGCAAATATATAGCCTGGGATATGGAATAGTAGTTTATGCAACGACCACATAAAAAGGGTTATTAAAACACGAGTGTGGGTTCATCACACGAGTGTTTTAATACCTAATTATATGCCGTTGCATACACTATTTTATCTTCACTCATACAGTTGAAATAAAATAAGTGGAAAAATAGTTAATTCCAATATGGCGGATATTCTCATTGCGTATTCGAATGACTGCGCAGCGCGCTCTAACATAGACAAAGATTAAAGCTGGCTCATTGACTTAAGTCAATGAGCCCGCGCCAAAAATTAAAAAGAAAAAGTGTGCTATAAAAATTAAAAAGTTATTTTATGATTTAAATTTTTTTTATGTTGTTTAAAAATCGAAGGAAAATGTTGAACTGTAATGGATTTTTTTTAAATTTTACCTATCCACGAAAAAAAAGTATGTGTTTATGCATTCGTTTTTGAACTCATATTTGGAACATTACGTTGTGAGTGTAGATAAAAGAGTTTTAGTAATACAAAATGATAATTAAATCCAAAGAAGAATATACAAAACGAACGTTAAAGAAAGTGTTGTTAAAACATAATTATAATGATCATAATTATACTTCACAAATAAAGTCTACTGAACGTTATATTAAATGAAAATTATGTAAAGTGGTGTTAGGTGAAGTAAAAGTTGTGTCATTTGATGTTTATAGCTTTTGAAAATAGAGCAAATATTCTTATATTAAATAAACGGTACACAAGTTTACACGCTGAGAACTTTACAGAATCGTACTGCAGAACTACATACTTAAGAATAGAATAGAATAGAATAGAATACTCTTTATTATGTACACCATATAAGTAACAGAAAAGATAGATGAAGAAAACATTACATAAGGTGACACAATGGGCGGCCTTATCGCTAAAAGCGATCAAAATTAAAATCAAAAATCAAAAGTCATTTATTCAAATAAGGCTGAGAGCCACCACTTTTTGAACGTCAAATTTTACATAAAGACAGTCCCCCAAAACGCCCACCCGTCACCACTTCCTCGTGTTTTAGCTGGGAAGAAGAAGTGGCGCAACAAACTCCCCAGCAACACATCTGTCTGTTACGTTTTTAGAACTTGAATATTAAACAATAGTACGCAAAGTATTTTAATACACAGGCACAATTATAAATATGTATCCAACAACATGGAAATCATAAAATTAAATATTATTTATAATATGTTAGCTAGCACACTCCATTATACGAGTACCATTAACGAAAACGGGCAATGGTAGAATTTAGCGATGGAACTGTGACTCGAACCACAAGTGATAAACCAATAATTGTATAATCTATTATTATAATATTTTATAATCTTTCTTTTAAAGACAACCTTTAAGCCCATATTTCAATATTAAACTCCAACTCAAAATATGAGCATGAAGTCGTCAATGAAAGCTAATAATAATAACAATGAGCTAATAAATATAATTGACGTTTTTGTACGCGAGAGATGAGCAAGCAAATGTGTAAACGCGCTTGCAGCTCCGATGGAGTTGGACTTCCAGTTGAGTTGGAGTTTACGTTTTGGAATATGAGCCTTATTCCTAACAATGTTGGGGCGGGTTTCCGTCGAACCTGGATGAAGCTGACTATCAGTATTTTACATGGAGTTTCAGTCTATCCGACCTCCGTAATCCAATGACTGGCTATCACAATACTCTTAGCAAAAATGCTGTTATTACTTGTTTCTGATTATTTTTATTTTATTTATTTATTTGGAAACTCAACAGCTTATTGTTAATTTACATGAGTTATGAAAATTCACCTCACCATCAGTTGCGTCATAGTTACTAGCATCTTACGAGTCTGCACACACTGAACAGTGATAGCGAGATGATGACAATTATCTCTTAAACCAATTACAGAGTTTCACGGCATTGATAAAACTAATTTAACTAGAAAGTGGTTTGTCCACATTAATTCAAATTTACATTTACGCGTAATTACCCATGTAAATAATATGGTTAAATTAATTAAAAAAAGAAAAAAAAAAACCAAATACTGTTAAATCTAACATTGAGAATATGTTTTAGAAACATATATATATAACCCTCAATAGAATAAACGCAATATCCCCCAAGGGTACCCAGTACCCGTCACCACGAACAACCCCCACCATGAGACCAACACAGAAATCGAAATCGCGAGAAAAACATACACACTTATGCTACCTACTACCTCGACAAAATATACCGAACAGCTGATTTATCCCTCGCGACACTGGGGTCGGTCCCATAGCGAAGACTGCCCACAATGACTAGCACAATAACCCCCCAGGAGACACCGCGCTCACTCTGCTACACATTGAACATAACTACATTTTAAGAATGAGTTATGGCACAATTTACTCGCTAAACAAATCATTTACCAAACAATATCTGCTTGACTTGTCTCCTGTATGATTGCTTGGATAAATGAAATATATCGACATTTTCAAAACTCTTATTTTACTTATTAAGGAAAACCAACAAAATTACACACTATACATGGTTAACAATAGCTTATAATCTAGGTATATCAATGCGTAACTAAAACTACGTTATCCACATGTAACATATTCGAATTGTTCGGTACAACATAAAACACACAAATGAAGAAATCTTATTCTTATAATACTAAAACATAATTTTTCTCATATGAAAAGACGGTTAATCATTTTGCTTGCTCATCTCCCGAGTACGAAAACGTCAACTATATTTATTAGCTCATTGCCAGTATTTTACGTGGAGCGGCTGCCTACCAGACCACCACAACCCATTAACTGGGTAACACGGTACTTCTTGGCAAGACTGGTGTCAGATTGTCTGGCTTCTGACAATCCGTAACGAATGCCAAAAGATCTACAAATGACAGAATATAGATATAAATGAAACAATATAAATACTTATCCTTCCAGCCAGTTTTAGTGCCAGTGAACGGCTTAGGTTTCACACGTTCTCAACTCTAAATTCTCAATTTAGAAACCGGTGCTTAGTCATGATAAAAGTCTTATTACGAGTATGTATGTACTCAGTTTAGAGAGATTATTTAAATATGTTTTATATTATATGTAGGTATTATTTAGGACTCGATAGTTATTGATGTTATCCTTAAAAAATCGGCCAAGTGTGAGTCTGATTTCCAAAAAGGGTTCCGTATACTAAATTAAATTGAAAAGTAATTAGTTCAAAATGAGAGCTTTCCTTTAGTTTGCCATGTATTATTTCTTCCCAGAATTTGATCCTCATTAGCGATACTTTCGGATGGTGTAATAATACAGGGGAAAAGAAAGAAAAGAAAGAAAAAGAGTTTATTTACCGTTAATCAACCGGATCGATTCCAGGCCAGGAGGGGTTTTGTGTATGTGCGTCACTTTCACATAAATAAACAGTTTTTCTTTCTAAAATTAATAATTAATTTATAAGTTTTTATCAAAATCGGGCTCGAGACAATTTACACTATTTTTAGATATTCCTCATAGTTTCAGCTTTCGCCATCCAAGTTCACTTTAAAACCCTTTACATTATACAAAAAGAAGAAAGAAGAAGAAAACACGTTTATTCTGCTCGAAATGACGCACTAAAACTACATTTTTTTTTATTAGTGATGGGTTTGCTCTTGACTCCAGTCAATGTCAAAGATGACAGAGACAAAGTCTACGTTGGAGCGAGCTTACCCAGAAGGAGCCTGTTCACTCTAACTTTGAAGAGATTAGGGTTGTAAGTTTAAAATAACACAACTTATAAACTGGCTAAAAAAAATATTAAAATACAAATTACCTTAAGAGGGCGCCGACCAAACGTCGACCGCGCAGTGGTTATTTCTTTTATTTTAGAATGAAAATGCAGAAAATATGCAATTAATTAAATATGCAAAAACAAAAACGGATAATAGTGGCCACTATTTTCCGTTTTAGTGATTATAATAAAACTGAACAATTTAAAACTACCGTTTATAATAATATTAACGTATAATCTTGTGGAGCACAACTTAAATTGCATATTTTCTGCATTTTCATTTTAAAATAAAAGAAATAACCAAACAAACGATGAGGGCGCCACTGCGCGGTCAACGTTTGGTCGGCGCCCTCTTAAGCAATGAAGAGGTTAGTCGGATCAACCGACTTGCATTTTTTCCACTATATACGAGTAGTATTATTTTAAAAAGTAAATTAAACCACAGACAACAGATCGCGTCTTTTTTCAAATGCAGAAACGTCGCTTTCACGGTAAGGTGAGGAAGTGACTCTTCTGCCAGGGCTGCGGATTTTGTTCGAAAGAGTTACTGCGGCCCTGGAAAGCAAAGGGCACTAGGAGGAGCACGGATGGGTTTTAGTCAGTAAGAGTCTGACACTCCTTCCCGCTCCACCCAGAGCGGAAGGAGTCATTTGATGATTTCCCATCCATAAAAAAAAAATTAGCTCTTTATTGGTTCCTCTTGAGATAAGGATCTCTAAAAATAATCTCTCTGGAGCATTATTATTTGAAAGTCCAATCTCACTTCCTGGTTTTATTTACAGTAGGAAAATATTCCTAGTTTAGTCAGTCATCACGTAGCTGAATTCAGGAGCTCAACGACTGACGAACGAAAGCAAAGGAAGACCATTTTCGGTGGGCCGCTTGAAGTAGCAAATCTATCAGACAGTCATGCATCCACTTATGAAAATGGCCTGCATTGTCCTCGCATCGATATTGTTGGTCATTACAGCTATAGTAATAGCTGTTAAATGGGAACTAATTTCTGTCCATACCACTACCACATATTCACAAACAGAACCAGACGTCCCACTTACAATTAACTGCACTGAAATTACTGAAAAGGTGAGTCATAATTTTCTTACCTGTAATCCATTTTTGTCGGGGTTGCGCCAAATTTTTCATACTTCTCTTTTAATCGTGATCTCAGTTAAGAGGGCGCCGTGCAAACGCCGGCCGCGCAGTGGCGCCCTCATCGTTTGTTTGGTTATTTCTTTTATTTTAGAAATTGTTTAGTTTTATTAGAATATTAACGTATAATCTTGTGGAGCACAACTTAACGTGCTTATTTTCTGTATTTTCATTCTAAAACAAAAGAAATAACCAAACAAACGATGAGGGCGCCACTGCACGGTCGGCGTATGCACGGCGCCCTCTTAAAGTCACCGCCGTACTAGAGTTATACTATCACTGAAAAGTATTTGGCCACCCACATTTTGAAAAAGTTTTTATTTACATTAAAAAACTTTTTTACAATAAATTCAACGGATTTTCAAATAAAAACCACTAAAAAGTACAAGATAATTTTTGTTTTGGAAGTCGGTGTCAAAAAATAATGAAACCACACCAGAAACACCGATTTTCTAAATTTTGTTCCGAAAAAGTTTTCATTATTCACTTTTTAGTGCTGTTACCCTCCAATATTCAAAACATTCCTAACAGTTTAACAGTTCATATCAATTTAAGTATCATCTTCGAAGTTTTTCATCACAGGGCTCAGTGTGAGTTTTTTAACGTACTCGATCGCGTTAACGTACGCTCGCTTAAGTCAAATTGTGTAGAAAAAAACAGGTTGTCCGTGAGTGTCACCAGACGGCGCTTATTCAGTTTCAATACAAATTGACGTTTACGCTAACGCGATCGAGAACGTTAACAAACTCGCACTAAGGCCACTGATCTTCACGAAATTTAAATGTGTCCATTTCGAAATAAACTCCTTTCGAACAAAATAATAATTTTGCAAATCCAATTAATGTTCGAAAATACATTAAAAAAAATTAAAAACTTTATATCCCAATTGATAACCTTCTCCTTTTTTGAAGTCGGTTAAAAAAAAGGTTTTTGCAGTCCTCGCTTAAATCAATGCACCTGTCATTTTATCTCATCACCACCCTTGGTGTACTGGTAGAGAATGCCTAAGACATTAAGTCCGCCACTGTACATGAAGTTTCTATAAAAAAAATTTTTTTTTTTAGTGTCCATAATTTAAAAACAATATTAAAAATTTGTTTATGATGCACATAATAAAATAATGGAATCGTAGGGTGTATGTTTTCCGCAGTGGAGCCCTCACAGGAGGCTCAGGACAGGTTTGAAATGGAGTGCCGATAACGGCCTCATTCCGTCTCCTCCAGGCTAACATCAGCCACTGCGCCGCTCAAGAACTGATCCTCCTGAGCATGGCGCAGTGATAAATGCCTGTAGACGGCGAGCAATGGGTAGCTCGCCGTCCGATCAGAACAGGCCCGAGTCGACAGCGCGTTGTGTTCTACGCGCGCCGGAAAGTGCAGTCAGCAAAAAGGGCGAAGTCCGCTAGGGCTACAGCATGCCAGGGTTGCGGAATTTGTTCGAAAGAGTCACCGTGGCCCTGGAACGCAAAGGGCAATAGAAGGAACACGGAAAGGTTTTAGTCAGTAAGAGTCTGACACGCCCTCCCGCTCCACCCAGGGCGGAAGACGTCATTTGATGACAAACCATTTAAAAAAAAAATATGTCAATGTTTGTTTAAACGACTTCATTACTTTAGGTTTTTATTGAAAACCAATAAATAACTAAAGTATATGAAGTCGTTTCATTTATTCAAGCTTTTACTAAATACCTTTTTCTGGGTGCTAATGTACTTTGAGCAGTTTTTTTAAAATACTACAAAAATCCATCCATTGTTCTTTGGGCCTTTCCCTACTCTCCACATTCCGAATTAAAATCTTTCCTCACTAATTTTTCCTCATACGAACAAGGTCAGTTAAATAATTAAAAAAATAATAATAATAATTCAGATCTACCATATTGATATTTTATTGAATTGTAAGTTTTTTTTTTAACGACTTATTCTGTCCCACTGCTGGGCAAAGCCACCTCGGACCAACACCCGCAGTAGGCGTCTAGGTCGTTTCGTCACCTCTTCCTGGCTCGACCTCGGTGGCGCCGCCCATCCTCAGGCACCCACTTTGTGGAAGCTATTGCCCAGCGGTCACTGTGCATGCGGCTGATGTGACCTGCCCAACCCCATTTTAGCTTGGCAGCCATTTCTCCTACGTCTATGATGCCCGTTTTTCAGCGCAAAATTGCAAAAGTTATTTAGTCAAATATATGAAGCTAAGTTGTACGTTCTGCTAGTGCTTACCAGGTTTGCGGAATTGTTCAAAAGAGGTACCGCGACACTGGGACGCAAGAAAAATCATAAAATTCTCCCGCTCTGGGCGAGCGGGAGAATTTTATGATTTCCCATCCAAAAACAAAGAGTTGCAATAACTGACCCTTTCTAAAAAGTTAAAATATTTTTTTTAGTTTTGGTGTTGGTGGAATGCGAATGCTTTTTTGACTCTGACTGTACGCGGTGCATTACCCAATCTTAACACAACAGTGGACATAAAATAAGACGTATTTTTTAATTTATTTCTAGAATGGAATGATCATAAACTGCCATGGGGCCAGCTCTAAGCCAGGACACCAGGAAGAATTTAAAAACACACACTCAAGCTCTCATAACGTTTGGTGATCAATCATTCTGGATGACTAATAAAAACTTGTAACGAACAATATTGACATGTGTCATTATTAAAAAAATAATTGCTTGTTTAATTTTTTAATGAAAAGGTGTATATTTTGTTTTGTTTGTGTTCTTTAATTTGGTTTGTTGCCAATTCTTTTATTTTTATTATCACTCCATTACACGCGTGGAGTACAGGCGTGTCTAAGCTTCTGTTTATTGCTTACTAGCCCGCGACTTCGTACGCGTAGATCCCGTTGTTTCCCGTTCTCGTTGGAATTTCCCGTTCCCGTATAGCTTATAGCCTTCCTCATGAATGTGGCTATCATATACAAAAAGAATTTTCAAAATCGGTTTCGTAGATCTAGAGATAGCCTCCTACAACCTCACAAACTTTACCTCTTTGTAATATTAGTATAGATAACTTCGAAAATGCCATTGCTAGTATTCTTGAGCTGTGTTCAAATCGCGAAAAAAATCAGCTGTTTAGTATAATTATGTGCACATTGTGAATTGTGAAGGATAGGATATAGGTATCTCACCGACGCTAAATTGGCAGCTACTTCAATTTGGTCCGAAACTCCGACACGTGGTCGTATTTCCGGAAGCCAAAAATAAAGCGAATGCACAAGTTCTGCAGTCGCTCGAGTTTGTTTAGGAGTACCTCTGTTGCATCTAGAAAACAGACATCCGCATAGTCTATAAGTGGTAGAAGAAGAGATTGAGCAAGACTGACCTTAGTGTGAAATGGTAAGAAGTTTTGGAGACGTTCATCATATCAGCCGAAAGACGTCCACTCCTGGACATGGGCTTCCCTCAGATGGCCATAATCGCCACGTTTGGCAGGTGGGTTGGCGATCGCAGTGTAGCTGTTGCAATATACCTACAGAGAATACTGCTGCCCATTCTCTGGTGAGTCTCTTAGGCGCATCTTACGACACCCACGGGAAGTGATGGGATGGTGCTATTCTTTTACGTCCGACACCATCTGCAACCGTGGGAGACGTTAAACAGACTGAAGATGGTAGAATACCCTCTTACAATCCATGGGTTACAATCCATTTGGACACCGCAAAGGTATTTAGCGCTTTTAGTGTATAAAATGGGCATTTATACACTACTGGCTGCAAAGACTGGTGATCTAATAGGCTGAGCATGTATCGGCCACTATTAATGAGCGCTTGAGATTTAGTCAGGTTCAGCAAAAGTCTAAAAGATTTAGTCCGTCTGTTGATATTTTCAAGGTAATCATTGATGACAGCTACAGCTTCAGTCAGTTCGACCACTTTAAAATGTCGATAAAGCTGTAAGTCATCTGCATGGAGATGATAGTTAGAAGTTAGGACCTTAGTGATAGCGTTTATAAAATTTGGATTCCTTAAGGAATACCCTCAGCCAAATCACACCCATTCAGAGGAATCCTCGTTAGATCGAACAGATTGCGAGTGGCCCCGAAGGGTAGAAGGGATTCCCAAGAGAATGTCAATATTGGTTATTTTCGTGATAATTCCATAGAAAATGACTAATGAATAAGTGCATTTGTTACCTAATTTGTAAAATCTTAAAGCAGGTGCAGTTCGCGTCAAATAACTGTGCCCCTCTGAAGTTAGCCATTTGCAAAGATCACGCAGGTGCAGTCACGTAGACGGGAGCAAGCGGGACGCAAGCATGCATCGAACGTAAACGAGTGACTGAGACATAAAATCGCGCCGCCATAATCCCCGCCCCGCGCATGCGCAGTTGCAGTTTATTCGCAATTTTGACTACTAAGCAGCCACTCGTAGCCAACTTCAGAGGGGCACAGTTATTTGACGCGAACTGTACAAGACTTATTTTTTGGTATGGTTTACGGGACCAGCATCTACGTAACCCTTCATTGTGCATGGCTACTACTGTTGATGCTAACAGAGCCGATTTTTTTTAAATTGTGTCAGTCTGAGGAAATACGAATCGATAAAGCCATACAAATAGGAAAGTTCCTTAAAATTATGGGAATTACCCCTCAGGACATAGTGTACCCATGTGCCAAGTTTCACCCAAAATCCGACAAGTCGTGAAAAGGCAATTGAATAGCTTGACAGAGTAAAGCTAATGGATATAATAATAATAATCTGGCGAAGCTGAAGCAGGCGTTGCGCAGTTGGATAAAGGGCCTGATACAGAAGGCCGTACTTTTTGATACGGCTCAGAATAATCTGGCGAAGCTGAAGCAGGCGTTGCGCAGTTGGATAAAGGGCCTGACACAGAAGGCCGTACTCCTCGATATGTGAGGAGGTTCCTTTCTCTGGAGCCCTAACCACCGGTAGCTTGGACCTTGCTCCCGACACCAGCAGACTACTGCTTTTTATATTTTTAAATGTTTTTTTTCTAATGTATCATTGTTAAGAAATATTTAGAAATGTAAATTTGTGTGTACAGTAAAATAAATAAAATGATAATAATCTCTTTATTTCAGGCTACTTTGGCCCATCCATAATCCGTGAGAACCTGTAATTGGCTCTATGTATCATTATACAATTGCTATTCATCTGATGAAGCTGTTGGTTCTCCTACGATTAAATAAATAAATAATAATGTTCCTTGCGAAGGGTACTCTACATATTTTTCATTTTAAATGAAAGACTGTGGAACAGCACTAAAAAGTTTAGTCAACATCGGTTATTTCCACGGACAACTCACACTTGACCAAAAATCTTTACATCTATGGACGGTTTGGTTATTATGTCGGAATTGCATAATATTATATTTCGGAAACCACAACAAAAACATTGTACAAATACGTGTTAGTCAGAGAATATGACGCATAGTCATAATTTCATTTCAAATAACATAGTATTACTTCTGTATTACCCAAATGAATGGTTAGGCAGATGTTTTCATTTAGATAAAACTCCACATTTCATCAGTTACAATAATGTGTTGCAATAAAATGTTTTCGTTCCCTTTACCGATTGCTTAGCAATAAACTGCGTTTTGCGATGGATAGAGAACCCAAAATCGTTTGGTGTTGTGTTTTTCTTTTGATTCAGCGGCTTAGAGCGTTTACGTACGGCATTTCATACAAACTTTCAAGTCCTTATTTTTCGAAATGAATGAACCAATTTTAATGAAACTTCCGAAGCATAAGCAGGATATTATACAGGGTTATTTGTAAAACACCAGCAACCTTTCAGGGGGTGAAAGTACTCATCATTATAAACAACTTTTACTATGGGACCAACTCTGAAATATTAAAAAATAAATCAGCTGTTTCATACAAAATGCAATAGTCACCCGATGAAAATGTATGAAATAGCAGATTTTTTTTTCGATTTTTCAGACTTGGTCTCATAGCAAAAGTTGTTTATAATGATGAGTACTTTCACCCCCTGAAAGGTTGTTGGTGTTTTACAAATAACCCTGTATAGGTCTAAAAATTATCTGAGAACATTTTTGTATGAAATGCCGTACGGCGTAAATGCTCTTTATATGAATCCACCTGACAGTTGTCACCATTAGCCAGAAGCCAGAAAACCACTTTTCCCAAGGTTTTTTCAATTATCAAGACAAGAATGCTTGGAAACATGCTGTTCCTCTGCTGGGAATACTTTGATCTTATAAGTAGTATAATCTAGGTGCATCGACCACACATACATTAAAATTAATTTTTGTACTCAAAATATTGTAAAACATTGATTTGAAAAGAGTAACTATGGAGTTTCTTGTCCGTTCTTCTCCATAAGAATCTACCCTTGCGAACGGACAGTAGAGTCACTTTATATTATTTTTAATGAAAATGATGACGTTCAAAAGTGCCGTTTAATGGCCTAATTGAAATAAACGTTTTGACTTTGACTTTGACTTATCGGGATATGGAAAGCAGATATTCAATTTATTGCTCCTTAGACAGGAAACTTAACAGATAAGTGTTGAGGGATATCTTTGAGGCGCGCGTGGAACACAACGCATCATCGACCCGGGCCTGGGGGTCTACACTCTCGTAAGTCTGTAGGTGATACGGAGTAGAAAACGCCAGACACTAAGGCCGAAACTACGGACATCGGGCTTAGAGAGTAGACCCCCAGTCTTTGATCGGACGACGAGCCACCCAACCTCTCTACCTGGACCCGCGCCTACGGTGGCCGACGAATTCTCTACCGGAGGCTTTTTAAAGCTACAACTTGGGGATCTTCCTCAAGAGTGAAAAGGTTGCTTCTGGGCAGGCGTGCTGCATCGTCGACAACATCATCGCTTACCATCGGGTGAGATAGTGGTCAAGCCCGTGCCTATCAACAAAATAAAACCAATATCAATCAATATACAAGGTTTTCCAGAACTTCGTGGTCATATTTAAAGGTGGTGTTCTGTATCTGCTAAACAATAAGGAAAAAAATAAAAAAAAAATGATTAAAAAAAACCCGACTGCGGAAAACGACTAAAAGAAAATAATTACTTTTCAAACATTTGATGCAATGGTGTTTATGTTAATTCAATCACAGATTCGATGCCACCGACTGCACAGGCTGCTTGAAAAGTATTTATTTTTTTAACTTTTTAATTGTTTTTCGAGGTCGGGTCGAAAAATTATATGTTATATATATTTTTTTATTTTGATATTGTTTTTTTACTCTATAGCAGAAAGCACGTTAAGCCGTTGGTTCCGGATGTCATTTGTAGATCTTTGGCAGTCGTTACGGACTGTCAGAAGCCAGAAAATCTGACACGAGTCTTGCCAAGAAGTATCGTGTTATCCAGTTAATGGGTTGTGGAGGTCTGATAGGCAGCCGCTCCACGTAAACTACTGGTATTCAGCCTAATCCGGTTTTACTGGGAGCCGACCCCAATATAGTTGGGAAAGGCTAGGCAGATGATGACTCTAAGCAGCTATAGAACACCACCCTTAAATATGACCACGCACTTCTAAAATAAACCCTGTATATAAATCTCTAGCGTTACTGAGTGATTAAGTGACTGATTGACTGAAAGGGAACGCACAGCCGAAATTACTGGTTGTAGAAAGCTGAAATTTGGCATGTAGGTTCCTTGGGGAGTGTTGGGGAGCACTAAGAGATTTTCAAAAATTCTTAGGGGACGGTAAAACGGGATACGTGTAAAGTAGTCGCGAGCAAATGCTAATATTACTTATATTTACTAAACAATCAGAAATTTAAAATATTATGCAATAACGGTTATCTTTTCCCGATTGCATTAATTTGTGTAACAACGCGGTTTGCGATGAGTTGAGGTATATAACCTAAAAGCGTTCCTAAAAAACTCATTCTTTACCTGAGTGCGGAAGTCACAGGTTGTTTCACTAACAAATATTTAGTATACAAAAACAAAGTAACAAACAAGTGATAGAAGTCCCCTGCTGGACATAGGGACAACACCTGGTCCTTTGGCTTCTGCATCAAGTGTGTTCCGGTCCATCTTACTGAGGTCAATGGTCAAGCTGGCTGGCAGCGTCTCAAGCTAAGCGGTCTCCACTCAAGGACTCGTCTGCTCCACCAGCCATAGTGTTATATTGTGATTGATTGCGCTCGTTGAAAATGGCCAACATCAACGAAATACGAGAGGAAATTCACAATATATTTCGAATTGAAGGAACAAATATGATTCGATCGGAAGCAGATGATATTAAGAAACAGATTGCAGAGTTGAAGAAACGTGGACCAATTGCCATCTCTGAAATGAAAGACTTGAAAACTGAACTCGAGGATGTGCAAACTGAGAGTTACGAACTTCGTACAAAGATCTCCGCGATGATAACGACTGTGAGTCAGCTGAATGTGAATATAAACGCAATGGATCACAGCTTGCGCGAGGCGAGTATAGAAATTTATGGCTTACCAGAACTTAAAGATGAAGTGCTATCGATCACCATTATATTATTTGCTAGTTATATTTCACACATATCGTTAAATGACTGGGACATATTAAAGTGCGTTAGAGTGGACAACAAGAGGATGCGCCCGCGCCCTGTGCTAGTGAAGCTGCGTAGTGCTACATTACGTGACGAGTTGTATGCTGCAGTGATCAAATACAACAAAGCTCACCCGAATGATAAATTTAACACAGCTGTCATGCGTTATCCTGGTAAAAAGATGCCGATTTACGTAACCGAGCATCGCTCTCCGTTGTCTATATCTTAACACGCTGCTGCACAATATTAAATACCAAAGAAAAATACTAAGATGAACATTATTAAAACGTGTTGAAATAAATGTTACTAGTTATGTTAATTTTATTTTTGTTAGTTTCTTTGAAAGTATTTTTAATTTATGTCAGAATGAATACTTTTCAATTTATTTAATTTCTTTATTCTTTGTCTTCAGACGAAGCCATGTCAAACTGCATTTTATTTTTAAAATAATTGTAATTATGATATAGCAGCTGGATTTAATTGCCGAGAACAAGAATTGTGATGAATGGGATAAGAATAGTGGGGCTTATTATGCCCAGCAGTGGACTGATTTACGCCTGGTTGGGAAATCATCAAGAATGACTTCTCCCGCTTTGGGCAGAGTGGATGGAAGTGGTAGACTCTAACTGACTAAAACCCACTCGTGAACTTAGCTTTTCTGGGGGCTACCTACTCTCTAAGCCTGAAGTCCGTAGTTTCGACCTTAGTTACGGGCGTTTCCTATTCCGTATCACTTACGGACTTACGATTCCCGAGCACGAACGAATATTATAATAATATGAATGAATGATAACAAGATTTGACAGTTGTTCTTTAATTGAGCTCGTTTCCTTTTGTCCTCTCTGTTTAGGATGGCATTCTAGAAGTAACTTCGGAGTGTTAATTAATAAATATACTTTTACGTCTTCCTCCAAATACTGCGTTTTTATTTAAGTCTGAAAACCTTTACCTTATCACACACCACTAAAATGAAATTAACTTTGCTTATCTCTTGGTCTGCCATCAGATTTTAAGTTGTAGACAAAGCAGAAGTTGTTCAAAATGATCGTGTACCGTTTGAGGTAGTAAGTAAACATTACCGAAGGTTGTAAACTAACCAATAAGGTCACAGAATCAGGTAGAATGCAATGGAAAGAAAGTATGAAATAAAAATATTTTAATATTGCCCAAAAAACGCTTACGTTAGTTTCATAAATATGGCTGTATAATCTGCCTATAGATATTTTGTTTGTTTGTTATTGCTTTTTTATGAATAGAAATAATTTTCACAAAAATTGTTTTGTTTTGTTGTACTTTGAAACCAATCCAACCGATGTGCACCAAACCGACCAATGCGAAGATGGTTTTAGATCACTAAAACGGAATGTGCGTGTACGAAATCGCGGGATAAAGTTAGCCAAGACGTACCACAAGACTAAACATACCACATTCTCGACTAAAATTACATTCAACAAGTCCCTATGCAATGTCAATAAAAATATACAACAAACTACCTGAATTAATAAAAAAGAAGATAAAATAATCATATTTATAAAAAAGTTAAAATCAATTTTTAATAAAAAGATGCTATTATAGTTTAAACGAATTTTTCAACGATAAAATATAAAGAATCATATGTAGGTAATTAATCCATACTGAAAATGACAGTAGTGGATCTAGTTCAGATATAAATTTGGCTGATTAAAGCTTCCTCTCTCCTACTATATTTTTAATTCTTTTGCTGTGCCCGACAGGGTCCATAATGATCACATTTTTTTTTTTTAACTTACCACCTAAGTACACATTGTGGAATGCAAATAAAGTATTGAGTATTGAGTATTGAGCCATTAAATAAATACCTGTGGCTGAAAGGACGATTTTCAACGACTATTTTGTTTTGGCGAAAAACATAAATTCTCAACATTTTTTAATATGACTCATATTTTCAAAAGTGGCAATAAAGAAGAATGTTGGAGATTGCAACACGATGGAAGAGATATTAGAGATATTTATTTTGTAAGTAGGTTCCGTATGGTGTCGGACGTAAAAAGAATAGCACCATCCCATAATTTTCCGTGGGTGCAAGGCGCAAGAGGCGACGAAGGGACTCACCAGAAATTGGGCAGCAGCATTCTCTGTAGGTACCTACATTGCAACAGCTACACTGCGACCGCCAACCGATTATGGAACCCCCCCCTCCATCTGGGAGAGGCCCATGTCCAGCAGTAGACGTTTTTCGGCTGATATGATGATGAAGTAGGTTAAACACTTACACGTCAATGTTTTTTGGTAATTTTAAGCTAGATGAGGCCGGTGTTTCCTTGCTAACTACCCTGAGAAGAAACACCGAAACAAACTCAGAGGTCACAGTCTCTTTTGAAGTCCATACACTTTGTACTGGTCAAATGATATGAGAACCATGTAGGTTAATGTTTGAGGTGCCCTTTTGAGGAAAGTGCCACACAGATTTGAGTAGACCTGTCCAGACAGTGCAAACATTTGTCAGTTAATGTGAAGCTCGATTTATAAAATGTATAGCTTTTGCTAAAATAGGTACTTTAATCGTTTCTTTTATTATTGATAGGCACGCGCTTGACCACTATATCATCTGATGGTATACGATGATGTGGTCGAAGATGGAGCACGCTTGCCTAGAAGATAACCTATTCACTCTTGACTGGGAGTCTTTGCTCCCAGGTTGTAGCTATCAGGAAATACAGACTCGGGCATGAAATTCCACTCCTTAGCTGTACGCACAATAGTTATTTGTTTATGTTACTTATGCACTCGTATGAGTTTATTGCTATCTAAACTAATTGAGGCTATTGAGTAGGTAGATAACTAACTATAACAAAACTGAACCACTGAGTATTGACTCATACATAATTTGATTGTATCAAAGCTGTATTGATATGCGCCTTTGGATTGCGGAAATGGAATTCCCAAAATGATAATAATGTTCTTTGATGAGTAACCTTATCATCATACCGGGAGCCACAAAGCCTCGGAAAAACACGTAAAGCCATTGGTCCCGGCTGCTATTTGAGAATATTTGTCTTTCACAAATCGAAAATCTGGCAACCAGTCCTTAATCAATCAAAATAATGTACATACATATATTGTTAGTTTAGATTAAAATACATAAATGAAATAACACAATATTAAGTTGATTTTACAATGAATAATGATTTTACATTAATATACCTACACCTATGCTAAAAATAAGAAAGAACCCAATATTGAGACCTGAGGTACCCCTATTTTTTAAATCAAAGACACGGCACGACACGGACGACATGGTTGGCGTGGTGGTTGAGCGATTGACTGCTGCGCTGCGTGTCGCAGGTTCGATTCCCGCACGAAACAAATATTTGTATGGCCTACAGATAGTTGTTCCGGGTCTGGCTGTTTGTGTACGTGAATTTATATGTTTGTAAACGCACCCACGATACAGGAGAAATTCCTAGTGTGGAGCATTTTTATTTAAAAAAAAAGATCTTGCCAGAGAGCGTGGTTAACGCAAAATACTGAGTCCAGAAACATAGTTGGAAAAACGATGATGACGATTATTGGGTATTCGTGCTAAGGGTTCTTTCTCGTATAAAGAAAACAAGAGCAACCCATTCGTGAAAGATAACAATACAGTAATATTGATCTGTTGAATTTCCTGCCGGAGTCCATTTTTAAGGTTCCGTACCCAAAGGGTAAAAACGGGACCCTATTACTAAGACTTCGCTGTCCGTCCGTCCGTCTGTCACTAGGCTGTATCTCATGAACTGGGATAGCTAGACAGTTGAAATTTTCACAGAGACGTGTTTCTGTTGCCGCTATAAAAAAAATATACTAAAAACAGAATAAACTAAATATTTAAGTGGGGCTCCCATACAACAAAGGTGATTTCTTTTCCGTTTTTACAGATAATCTTACGGAACGCTTCGTGCGCGAGTCCGACTCGCACTTGGCCTTGATCACATCAGGTAATATTGTGGTCAAATGTCAACTTATCAACTTTAAATTCAAATGTTTACTTATATATAGGTCATCATCTGCCTAGCCTTTTCCCAACTATGTTGGGGTCGGCTCCCTGTCAAACCGGATTCAGCTGAATACCAGTATTTTACGTGGAGCGGCTGCCTACCAGACCTCCTCAACCCATTAATTGGGTAACACGGTACTTCTTGGCAAGACTGGTGTCAGATTTTCTGGCTTCTGACAATCCGTAACGACTGCCAAGGATCTACAAATGACAGCCGGGACCAATGGCTTAACGTGCTTTCCGAGGCACGGAGGAATCTCGATATGTTAATATGGTCACCCATCCACAGACCAACCTCGGCAAGCGTTGCTTAACCTTGAAGATTGGTCCGTGCGGCTGTTATAATTTAGCCACGAGCTCCTCGAATGTTTACTTATAGGTACTAAATATAAAAAGATGAAATCACATGTTGCAATAACAATATTTTGTTTTGTTTTTCCCGATTGTCAACCAATATTGCCAAGGAGTATATCAATTCATTATTATTATTATTTTTTATTATTATTACTAGCCCGTACTGACCCACTGCTGGGCAAAGGCCTCCCTCCATTCCTTCCAATGCTCACGGTGTTGTGCTTCATCATTCCAATTCGTAAGGAAGACATCCAGGTCATCCCGCCATCTCCTTCGTGGTCTGCCGCGGCCTCGTCTCGCTGTTTCAGGGCACCAATCCTGTAATTTACGGGCCCACAGATTGTCCGGCATGCGGCAGACATGTCCTGCCCAGTCCCATTTAAGTTGGGCAGCCTTTCGAGCCACATCAATGATTTTCGTTTTGGAGCGCAGTGTAGTGTTTCGAACGTGGTCTGTTAATTTAACACCTAGTATACTGCGCTCCATAGCACGTTGGCAAACCTTGAGTTTGGACTTTTGGATGTTAGTCAAAATCAAAGTATATCAATTCATACCCTGTTGCTATTGCTTAATAATCGTTGGTAAAGATCCAATCCATGTAACCATTGTTGCCAACTGACAATCAGGAATAAATATTGTAAATTTTAATCTGGAGATTAAATAACATGTTGCAATAAAAATATTTCGTTCTGTTTTCCCGATTGCGATATTTTGTGCAATTGTCCATTTATGATTAGTACCTATATAAGCTGAAATCGTTCCGTTCGAAGTCACTCTTTACCGAACTTCGGGAGTCGCCAGATCTATTCAGTAACTAAAGTTTTCAAAAATAAAGTTACGAACAAGCAATAGAGGATAGAAGCCATCTGCAGTTCACTGCTGGACATAGGCCTCTTCCAAACTGCACCACAGTACCTGGTTCTACGCCACATCCAGTGCGTCCAAGCTTCGCAGTTTCTGCTCGAGGACTATACTGCTCACCGGCTGGCAGACCTTGGCATCAACCGTACAAACTTTCTACTC
Source organism: Melanchra persicariae (assembly GCA_947386135.1). Taxonomy (NCBI): domain Eukaryota; kingdom Metazoa; phylum Arthropoda; class Insecta; order Lepidoptera; family Noctuidae; genus Melanchra; species Melanchra persicariae. The sequence goes on from OX376668.1 coordinate 13,754,651, forward strand.
TACAATTATCAAATTATAGCGAAAATAAATTTTAAGACTGTCTGCTAACTGGACCCTCAAAAACGAATCCTGATTCACGATACTTACATCTTTTTCTGAGTGATTAAAGTGTTATTGCCAAAGCCAAAGTGTTATGTGCCAGTGATCTGATAAAAGTGACTTTACTTTAAACTTTTGAGCGTTATTATCCACCCATAAATTAGGTGTGAGTTTGGACTTATAACAGTATTTGTTTGATTTATTGTGCTCTTAAAAAATGGCTAAAATGAACGAAATACGAGAGGAAATTCAGAACATATTGCGAGTTGAAGCAACAAATATGATTCGATCCGAAGCGTATGCTATTAAGAACCAGCTTGAAGAGTTGAAGAAATGTGAACCAGTTGACATCACTCACATTAACGAGTTGAATGCTGAACTCAAGGCAGTGGAAACTGAAAATAATGAACTTCGTTCAAAGATCTCCGAGATGATAAAGACTGTGAGTCAACTAAATGTGAACATAAACACTCTAGATCAGAGCATGCGCGAGGCGAATATAGAAATTTATGGCTTACCGGAACTTAAAAATGAAGTGCTACCAGCCATTGTGATAAAACTAGCTAATGTTGTGTCACTACACAATACGCTAAAAGACAGTGATATATTGAAGTGCATTAGAGTTGTCAACAACAGGTTACATCCGCACTCAGTAGTAGTGAAGCTGGGTAGTGCCAGATTACGCGACGAGTTGTATGCTGCAGTAGTTAGATACAACAAATCTCATCCTGACGATAAGTTGAACACAACTGTCTTGGGTTATCCTGGTAGAAAGATGCCAGTGCATGTAACCGAGCATCGCTCTCCGATGTCCAAATCTTAACTGTCAGTGTCAGAATTTAAAACCAAAAAGAAAAATTCTAGTCATAAGTTTGCCTGCAAAATATTTCTATACTATAATAGTTATGGATGAGCATTTATTTAAAAAACTAAATGAAATAAATGTTAATAAATATGTTAATTAGATGTTTTATTTTCTTTGTGTTATTCTCTTTGATAGCATTAGCAAAATCTTAATGATGTTAGTCTGTTTAAGATTTTTGTAGGCAAAAATCCAGGTGCTACACAAGTCAAGAATGAGTACTATTTTAAGAAAGAAAAACATAAAAAGGCAGGAAGGGAAGGAAAGCAAAAGATAATAATGAAATAAATTGTATTAGCTTCTATATCCTTTTTTTTGTTATTTTCTTGAATAGTTTTTCTATATTCTACCAGAATGGGAGATTAATGTACATATTCTAATATTAATTTTAACAACTAGCTTCCACCCACGGCTTCGCCCGCACGGTATGTCGATAAAAAGTAACCAATATCTTTTTCCAGGACATGGTCTACCCGTGTGCGAAATTTCATGCAAATCCGTTCAGCCGTTTTAGCGTGTAAGCGTAACAAACAAACAAACTCACTAGTAATTCTTCTCCTTCTCTTTAAAAAAAATACATTTGACACATTTTGATGTATAATATTATGGTCAGGAAGTTAGGATGACATAATGTCTGATAGAAGTTGCATTACTCACTCGTTCGTCTCCTCCTCCTATCCTCTCAATACTCTTATCAAACGACAAGTGTTCACTACCTCACATTTGTTGTTCCGTTCTCACCTGTACCTACGAGTACAGCCAGTCGATTCTGTCGACATCTCACGGTGTTCACCTAGGCGGAGTGAACGACAATAGAGCTGTCATTCCATCTTATTTGTATGGTTTGACAACTCACCTGTCGTGCGCCCCGCCTGGGTGTTAACTTCGACATGCTTACAGAATCGTACTGCTGGACGCAGCCGTAGAGCATACCATTTTATTGTTTTAAATTTATGCTTTAAAATTATTTGTAAAAGGCAACTATCAACCCATCTACAAACCGACCTCAGCAAGCGTTGCTTGACCATGAACATCGACTCCTGCAGCTGTTTTTTATTGTGAAGGATGACACGGTTGACATCTGTCGAGCATGCCACCGTCCGGGAGAATCAATTTCCCACATTATCTCTGATTGTTCTCGTCTAGCTACATAGCGGAGAGTACATAGGAAACCTTGTAGCCAGGATTATCCATCAGCAACTTGGTGTATACCTACTACAAGTAGGTATGTGCCTACTACAAGTATGTGCCCGACCCAGTTCTCGATAGTAGGCAATATCACATTATACTGGGATCGGTCCATCATCACTAACAAGACTATTGTGGCCAATAAACCTGATATATTGGTTGTGGACCGAACCGAGGGGCGTGCAATTATTGTAGACTTAGCCGTTTCGCGTGATGAGAACCTCGTCACGGTAAAAATATCTATTTATACTGTGACCTCGTGAAAGCCGAGAAAGATAAGCAAATCAAATCAACTTGGAACGCGAGGTTGTCGACATGTGGGATGTGAACACAGCAATCGTGTCAGCCATAGCCACGAGCCTCGATAAACACCTTAGGAGGCTCTCATGAGAAAGCTGGATTAAGAACTTGATTCAGAAAACAGTACCTCTAGACACGGCTCGAATTATTGGCAGGTTCTTCTCTCTGGGGTCTTGAACCCTGTACATATAGAAAAGACGAAGCACGAACGTGACGTGGTTAATTGTGGTGGTTTAATTGTGTGCGACAGCGACGTGTGAGTCCCGGCACTTACGCCCAACCGCCCGCACCCCCGTTGTCGCCCGTCCTTCGTCTGCTCGCGCCCGTGCCCCGACTTTTCTATATGCTTTTACAAAGGGCGCAGACGAGTAAGCGTGTCCGCACCCTCTCCTTTCTATTTGTTTTGCGTCGCGACGCTTCTATACATTTTGTATGAAAAGGACGCGGAAGAGACATATGTCCGTGCCCCGTCCTTGTCTTACGTCTTGTCTGTGTGTCCAGCGCCTAAGGTATTGTTACAAAAATATATATTCAGGACTCTTTGGACAAGAGTGAGACTCACACTTGGCCGGTGTAAAATGTTGCATCATCATCATCATCATATCAGCCGAAAGACGTCCACTGTTGGACATAGGCCTCGCCCAAGTGTCGCCACAACAACCGGTCCTGTGCGTCTCGCATCCATCGGTTACCCGCGACCCTCACCAGGTCATCGGTCCACCTTGTGGGAGGCCTTCCAACGCTGCGTCTTATGGTACGCGGTCGCCACTCCAAAACTTTTCGGCCCCATCGACCATCTGTTCTGCGAGCAATGTGCCCTGCCTACTGCCACTTCAATTTGGCGATCCTTCGGGCTATGTCGGTAACCGGTGTGTTGCATAGTTATGTCATTTAGATATATTATTATCTAATCTAAAGTAATCAATAAAGACAACTGATAGATAAAAATGTAAACATTGAGTCATGAAGTAAGTACGGTCATGCATGACTGAAAGATTATGTATTGACTCATAATTTGTGAGTTTTTTTCCTGTTATACGACGATATCAATTGGTAAGCGCTTATGTTCAGCTGGCACTGATTGGCGATGCGGATGTTCAGCTGGCACTGGTACGCGATGGGGATTTTCAGCGAGCACTGATATGCGCGATGCTGATGTTCAGTTGATACTGATGCGCGATGCGGATGTTCAGCTGGCACTAATAAACCATGCGGAGCTTTGTGCTTATATAAAGATTGCAATACAGTTTAGCATTTATTTACTGGACAAGATTAAACACATTTCTGTAAGACAACAATAGAGGATATCCGAATCTTAAAGAAATACGGAAATTTAAGCTTTAATACAGCACATTGAAACATGTTAAAACTTTGGAAAAAAAACTAAATTAATCTCGATTCATCAGTTTAGGAGACACGATGTCATAGACAGAGGCACTGAGTCACATACACTACATATGTACGTCAAACCTATAACACCCCTCTTTTAGGTCAAAAGTTAATGATACATAAGTAAATGAAACGTTAAATGAGTCTTTCGTACCTACCTATATACAAATTAAAATGATTGCAGCCATTTTGACTAACTTCCACTGTCCACACTTACATACCTTATTCAATACATAGTCTGTAAAATGAAATGGTCCCTCAATGAAACTGAGTCGAAAGGCATATTGTCAATTTTCAAAGTCAAAGTCAAAAGTCAAAACGTTTATTTCAATTAGGCCATTAAACGGCACTTTTGAACGTCATCATTTACATTTAAAATAATATAAAGTGACTCTACTGTCCGTTCGCAAGGGTAGATTCTTATGGAGAAGAACGGATAAGAAACTCCATTTTAGCTCAGGACACGGGTAGACTGCACGTGACATAAAAAAACTGCTGGTTTTTGCAGAACGTGCAACAAATATATCGCAACATGCAACACAAACTTATGCTATGTAAAACTAGCAGCCGTCTGTGACTCTGTCCGCCTGAAAGTCGGATACGATCCAAAGGGAACATAAACCCCCGGAATAAAAAGTATTCTACGAGTTAATCTAGGTTATAAACTATACATATATGTACCAAGTTTCATTCGAATCAGTGAGGTATTTCTATGTCAAAGGTTCAAAAAAACATTCACTATACTAATATCCAGATATAAAACTTTAACAGACTGTACCTATGGGTATATCTATGTAGATTTAAATAACGGATATTCCCGAAAACGTATAAAAACATTGAATAATATTAGAAGTTAGTAACTTAACATGAGTCATCTTTTGATAACGGGCACCTATGACCTCACATATCGAAAACTACGCAGATTATTCGCAAAAAGTTATTATAGACCAAGTTGGTATCTGGGCCCGTGAATAATAACAATAGCCACAGGGGTATATGCAGGGTGTTCCAGAAGTACCTACGTGGTCATATTTAAGGGTGATGTTGGGTAGCTGTAGCTGATATAATAGCAATTCTTAAAAAAAAAATTTGAACTTCCCATACAAAATTGTAAACTTTGCCCCACGCCAGGAATTTCTCCTGTATCGTGGGTGCGTTTACAAACATACAATCTCACTTACACAAACAGCCAGACCCGGAACAACTACCAGTAGGCCATACAAATATTTGTTCCGTGTGGGAATCGAACCCGCGACACGCAGCGCAGCAGCCAATCGCTCAACCACTGCGCCGACCGTGTCGACTATGGCTTTCTTGGGGAAAGAACCACTTCTACCCATGTAAATACATGGGCAAAATGGTTCTCAAAGTTTGCGCACTGGGAAAAAAATTAGCTAGGTACCCAGTATGATACCTGTTGTTCTGGGTTCTGTGTCTGATTTAGCGGTTCAGCACCCATTTGTTGATGCCGTACAGCAACCAAAAGATTAAATGCATACTATAAATCCGGATTAAATAACATGTTGCAATAAACATTTTTTGTTTCTGTTTTCCCGATTGCGCTACTTTATGCAATAAATCGTGCTATGCGAAGAGTATTTATAAGCCACAATTGTGCCTGAGTAACTCATTCTTTACCGGACTTCGGGAGTCGCGGGATAGATTCACCAACTAATATTTAGTATACAAAAAGAAAATAATAAATAGGGACAGACAAGTGATAGAAGACAGAAGCCTATCGAAGTCCACTGCTGGACATAGGGCTCTTCCAAGCTTCACCTCAACCCCCGGTCCTCCAGCTTCCGCATCCAGTGTGTCCCAGCTACCTTTCTATGGTCGTGGGTCCACCTAGCTGGTTTGTGCCTCGCTACGCTTGCCGATTCGACTCCACTTGAGGACTTGTCTGCTCCACCCGCTATCGTTCTTTATGTCAATAGAACAAAAAAAATAGTGAATTCTCAAATCATAGTGAAAAGTTATTTATGACTGTGTGCTCTCTAGAAGCTTGGACACTCAAAAACGAACTCCTATTGACTATATTCACGTTATTTTCTAACTAATTTGAAGTGTTTTGAATTGAAGAAAATTGGAAATACCAAAGTGTTACTGGTGATCTCATAAAAGTGATTTTATTACAAGCTCTTGTCATTAACAATTCCTTAATTGGGTTCAGACTTACTAATATACCTAACAGTATTTTTGTGATTGCCCTTTGAAAATGGCTAGCTGTAACACTTGTACAGTCCCACTGAAACAAAATGATAAAATAATCATATGCTCTAAATGCGATAAAGACTACCATCAACGGTGTGTTAGACTGAGTGCTACTGCGTTTGAGAAACTAAAACAAAATGCACATTCAAAGTGGAAGTGTCCGATCTGCTTACCTCCAAAGAAGAAAAAAGGTAAACCTACTGCTGAAGCTGAAGAAGATAGGTCTGATGTCGAGAAGTCCATCGACACAAAACATAAACAGCGGCCTGATGAAAAAGCTAGCTCAGATAGCAAGAATAGTAAGGTCCACGATACTCGAGAAGAAATTAGGAATATGTTACGAGTAGAAGTAAGAAATTTGACTCTATCCGGATTTGCTGAAATTAAGACACAGATCGGCGAGTTGAAGACATCTGATGCATACGACATCTCTCGAATTACTGAAATTAAAACTAAGCTCAAGGGTGCTCAACGTGAGAATACTGAGCTTCGTACAAAGATCTCCGAGATGTTAAAGACTGTGAGTCAACTCAACGCGAGTGTAAACGCTCTAGATCAAAGCATGCGCGAGGCGAATATAGAAATTTATGGCTTACCAGAACTGAAAAATGGAAAGCTACTGACCATCGTAATAAAATTAACTCGTGTTGTGTCATATGAACTAAAAGACAGTGATATAATGAAGTGCGTTAGAGTGACCAACGACAAGGTATACCCGCGCTCTGTAGTAGTGAAGCTGCGCAGTGCCAGATGTCGCGACGAGTTATATGCTGCAGTCAGCAGATACAACAAAGCCCACCCTGATGATACATTGAACACGACCGTGTTGGGTTATGCTGGTAAAAAGATGCCAGTTTATGTAACCGAGCATTACTCTCCGATGTATCAATGTTAATTTATTGCAGCACTATTTAAGGCCAAAGAAATCCTAATTATAAGTTTTTTTTTTGTATTGATGGGCTCATATTTGACCACAATCTCACCTGATGTATATGTCGCAGCCAGCTTAATCAGCCCTTTAATTGGTTGCCTAGCCTTTTCATTGAACTGCGCCGTTTAATCAGCGACATAAGTGAAATGGACATATAATATATATATCGATATTGCACAAAAGATGTCACTTAGGTCGCTGAAAAATACGGGCATTTTAATGAAAAGGCTAGGTCACCAATTAAACGGCTGATTGAGCTAACTGGCTGCGACATACATAATTGTCAACAATAGAGCAAGCTTACTTAGAAGTATCTGTTTACTCTTGGTGCCATAATACTACTTAAGGAAAAATCATCGTAAAGAATGTTCAAATAAATTTGATTTATTTTAATAAGCCTTGTTTTCTTTTTAACCGACTTAAAAAAAGGAGGTTTTCAATTCGGTTGTATTTTTTATGTTTGTAACCTCATATTTCCGTCATTTATGAACCAACAATTTGAAAAAAAACTTGTGTAATGTGAAATAATATACGTTTGTATTGGTTCCAATGAACTTTTATTTATTTATTATTATTATTTATTTATTTATTTACACATACAATTATTTTACAGGCAGAACCCAAGATAATAAAAGTAGTCATACAATGCGACATCCAGAGACGCCCCTCACAAACTGATCACCCACCTACTCGAGTCCATGATTGATCAGTCTCAAGTAACGGCTCCGTGTTCCGACACAGGTTACAAAGAGGACAACACACTAACTGTCACTCTCTGGAATTCCGCCAATGAGCAGGAAAAAATATCCAACCGTTGAGAGATGCTATTCATTATTCAAACAGCCCGACAGACGGGTGCAAACTTTAGTAGGTTTGTACGGGCTACCGGAATTTTAAGCAGCGTCTCTCTCGGCCCCAACCGTAGTCTACTGTGTTTTATCAAAGTCGGTTTAGTAGTTTGGTTTTTCAATCCAAATTTCTGGAAAAAAATAAGTGGAAAGCATCATCCATGTCTACGAAATTGCGTATTCTGCTTTCCAGTGATGTTGTTAGGTGTGAGGTACCATTAAATAGTGACAATAAAAACTTTTTTTACAAAAAAATACAACCGACAGCCAAATTAAAAAGAAACACTACAAAGTACAAAATAATTTTAATTTCCGAAGCCGATGTAAAATTACGAAGAAATAACCAAAAACACCGACTCCCGAAATTAAAATTATTTTGTAAATATATTAGTTTTGAAAATATTATATCGTACTTACAACAAAAAAACAATTTAAAATCAATATTTCTGCTTGTTCCAAATCGGCTGAACTGACAAGCCTTTCACTGACAGACAAGTGATATATCATACCTAAGGAGTATCATAGGCTATACTTTTATTTTTGAAAAGGGATTCGTGTTTCCTGCAAAAATATAAAACCCATGAAATTGTGGCAATTTCTAATGGTTGCAAAGCACGTTCCAAAGCGCAGATCTCTATGGAGAAGAACGTGCAAGAAACTCCACGGAAAATATTTCCGTGGAGTTACTAAGAATAAAAATATGAATTAGAATGCAGGCGCGTTTTTACTTGAACGTTCTTTATCTGACCTGGTTTTCCATTGATTGAACTTTAAAAGAGACTGATCTGAGTTTGTTTCGATGCTTCTTCTTAGTCCGCGTTACCCAAGACACGATTGCAATAGCAGACTCGACCCCCAGCTTGGGGGTCGAGTCTGCTATTGCAATCGTGTCTCAATGACCGGTCAATGATCGATTTTTGACATATAACGTCAAACTTATGACACATTTCCCAAACAAAAACTGTCAAAGTTGTCAAATATTCGATCAATGACCGGTCATTGAGACACGATTGCAATAGCAGACTCGAGCCCCTGGTCCGAGGTGTAACCGTGCCGATAACCGACCAACTTGACCTTCTTGGTGTTACGTTAACATCTACCCTCAAGTTTGGCCCATTCAAAGAGGCAAAGGCTCAAGTGGCTGTCAAAAAGTTGGGAATCCTAGGAAAAGTGCGACAGTATTTCACGCCGGAACAGCTGCTTAAACTTTATCAAGCGCAAGTTCGACCGTATATGGAGTACTGCCTCTCATCTTTGGGACGGATCTGCCAGATACCAGCTTGATGCCCTTGTGTCAATTGAGAAACGAGCTTAGGGGATCATAGGCAATGATAGGCTCGTCGAGTCGAAGCTCCAAAGTTTTGAGTCTCTCCTCTACTCGCATGCAAGCTTAGTTACATTCCAAGGCATAATCGAGCGATTGATCACATTGTACCTCGTTTGCTCGTAATGTAATGCGACTTGCATGAGAGCCGATTTGAAGGTGGAAACGTGGCTTTAGGGTAGTCAGCTAGAATAAATCCGCCTCATCTAGTCAATAATAGTCACCAGTAAGGGTATATTTTAAACTATTTACTAAATAAATATCATTTAACATAATATACCTAAGTCACAAGAAAGAAAAAGGCTACTTAAAAATACTTAAAGCTTATGAATATTTAGAATCTGTGACCCTTTATCACCACTTCACTATCACTACATGTTGTACCTCTAAAAAAGTAACCCTTTTAACTCCTTTTTTTTTTTTTTTTTTTTTTATTTTTCCAACATAATACACTACATAATAATGAAGACATATACCACTAGTCTAAAACCTTTAAAGGTTTATGTGACACAGTGGAGGAAGCAAACTCGATCACAGGTTATGTTACTTAAAATATATAATATAATAGGCATAAGTTATTAAAACTTATACCAATGTGAGATTAATATTAATATTAATATTAATATTGAAAAAACATTACATTAAAGGTGACCTTCAATATAATGTTTCTTCAACATCAATTTACATTTTGTATAGGAGCTAGCGACAATATTAGACTGCACATTTTTAGGTATTTTATTTAAAGTATCAGGTAATATATATTCCCACGTTCTCATACCATACACATTTACAGTTGTAGGTAGTTTATATGTTGGCAGGTAACTAAGATCACGTAACCGTTTTGGTCTACTGTTTAAAGTTAATGAATTAATATAAATAAACTTGTCTAAGATAATTGCCGACCTGAATTTATCAAAGACTGACATAATTTTGCAGTATTTAAATAATCCGAACTCGTTATCTTTATATTTAAGTTTAATCCTTTTTGGCACAATAGTTTTAAGCATACTCAGTTGTAGTCTATATATTTTTTCTACATAGGTTTTGTAAGAACGTCCGTAACTAGTAAGCCCATAGCTTATGACTGAATCCGCCAGAGCGAGATACAGCATGCGTAACGTGTGGAAGGGAAGTTTGTATTTGAGGATAGCCAACTTGGCGTTAATAGACCTAAGTTTGTTACTTAAACTCTCAATGTGTGGTCCCCAATTGAAATGCTTGTCTATTATGAGGCCGAGGTAGGTGTGCTGGTCGACAGCCTCTAGCGTAGGACACGCACACATGCGTGCTAAGGGCCCACGATGCAGGCACTGGTGGTCATGCGCAGTTACCGTAGGTACATATCTAATCTTCATATAGGGGGAGTGTATATGGATAATCTTTGTTTTGCTGGCGTTGATTATCAGACCCGCATCGTGTGCCCATTTACACAGGTCATCAAATAAACGTTGCATTTCTGTTTGAGCCTCAATTATGTTTTTATGGTGGGTTACCAAACACGTGTCATCGGCAAACTGATATACAGAGTCCTCCGGAATAATATTACACATGTCATTAACATATAATAAATACTCTGTTGGGCCAATTATTGAACCTTGGGCCGTGCCCATTTTAGTAGGTATTTTATCACTATGGCAAGTACCTAAGCGAACTACAGTATGACGATTTTTATGGTAGTTTTTAAACCATTTTAAGAGAGGACCCCGTATACCACTTTGTTCAAGTCTACTAAATAATGTTTTATACTGCAGAGTATCGAAAGCTTTGCTAAAGTCGATGAGGGCAATAAGCACCTGTTCGCGAGCGCCCAGATGCTTATTGACCTCATCAGAAAAAGCAGATAACAGCTGTGAGGTGTTACGACCTTTTTGAAATCCAAACTGCTTATTATTTATGATATCATTGCTAGACAAAAAAGTATTAATTTCATCACCTAAATACCTTTCCACTATTTTGTCTATACTTGGTAGAATAGTAATAGGCCTATAATTATTTATATCATTATATGGACCTTTCTTGTGTATGGGCCTAATTATGCCAGTCTTTAATTCATCAGGATAGGATGACGTGGAAACACATAGGTTTATTAGATGAGTAATGACAGTTGTTATCTCGGAATTTATACATTGCAGGTCACTAACTCTAATGCCATCTATGCCTGGACTTTTCTTTTTATTCAAATGACTAATTATTTTAAAAACTATTTTGTCATTGACTTTTTTAAGTCTCATAGACACATTACATACTGTTTGGGAGGAGGTGTCTGGCAGTAGAGGTACCTCACAATTTTTACAAATTTTGTTGATATTATCTTCAAAACCACGGGCAAATTTGTTACTTAAAGACTTAAAGTCTTGATTAAAATGCTTTTTAATTACGTCATCCACTGCATTACACATCCTCCCACATATATTGTTAATTATTTGCCAAATTTTTCTAGTATTTCTAAAATTTTCTGACACCTGTTTTCTAATTGAGTAATTTTTAATTTTAGATATATATTTATTTGTTTTATTTCTATACATGTTATACAGTAATCTATTTTTTACATTATTTTCGTCTTTTTTCCATATATCAAATAACTCGAGCTTTTTGTTACACATGTGTCGCATTCTATCATTAATCCAGGTACTTACACGTCTTTTACCTAACTTAATTTTGGTTTGTATTTTACATTTTTCATATATTTCGCAAAAATTAGTTGTAATAAATCTTAACACTTCAGTGGGAGTTTTTAAATCTAGCGCAGTCTTCCAATTTATATTACACAACTCATCTCGCAACTTATCATTATCTATCTTAGTTATCATCTTAGAATAATTTTCTGTAGGTCGCGAATTGTGGACAATTGTTAAACCCGTTATATAATGGTCAGCTTTTTTATAGTTAATTACTGATGAGTATACCGCATTACAATTCATTAGGCGTGCAAAAATATGATCAATACAGGACTTAGTTAGTGTGTTAACTTTTGTTTCGACGCGCGTGTGCTGGGTAATTCCACATTCGAGACCATTTTTACTCATAAAATTTAAATATGCTGTCTGTATGGGTGTTATTTGCTTAAGATTAATGTTTACATCCCCTAATAAAACATAATAGCATGTACGTGGGTATAAGCTAATGACACTTGAGAGTTCCTTTATAAAAGATGTTTTGTTCAACTCAGGTGGCCGATACACTGCACATACACATATTTTCAAACCAAAGTTCGTATCAATTACGCCGGTTATACACTCATAGAAACTTGTAGTTGTAGGTATCCGCGTAAAACTAAGACTGTTATGTACAAACATAACTATACCGCCTCCTTTACGATAACGACGAAGTTGCGAGTACATGTTGTAGTCCGGGAGTTGAAAAAGATTTACGCAGCTGTCTGACAGATTAACTTCTGTTATTATTATGATGTGTACGACGTGAGGGCTCGACGATATTATGTACTCAAGGTGGGCAAAGTTTTTGAGCATTGAGCGAATGTTGACATGGAGGACATTTAGGCGATCATGTTTAGTTTCTACACTCTTCATAAAAGAAGACCACGTATTGTGGTTATTTTCTTGAATCGTTGTTTCATCCATTGAATCCTTATCAGTGGTACTTATTAGGTCGCCGTATTGACGACATTCCTTACGCTCTGGGCGGAGGTTCAGACTTAACTGACTAAAACCCATTCGTGTGAATCCTCCAAATTCCTGGCAGGCACTGGCCCTAGCGGGCCCCGACTACTATGCTGACATCTTTTTAACCGACTTCTAAAAAAGGAGGAGGTTCTCAATTCGGATGTTTGTATTTTTTTTTTTATGTTTGTTCGGGCATAACTCCGTCGCTTGCCAACCGAAAACCCAATTCTTTTTTTGTTGGAAAGGGTATACTTCCCAAATGGTCCCATTGAAATTTTATCAAAATCGGTTCAGTAGTTTGGTTTATGCAGTAAATGCAAATATCTGGAAAAAATATGTGGAAGAATCATCCAAGTAAACGAAATTGCGTATTTTTGCTTTCCTGTGACTTTCCAGTGGTGTTGTTAGGTGTGGGGTACCACTAAAAAGTGAAAAATAAAAATATTTTCCACAAAAAAAAGAAACCAATTTCCAAAAAACACTACAAAGTTCAAAATAACTTTAATTTCGGAAGTCGGTGTCGAATAACGAAGAAGCAACCAAAAACACCGACTACCGAAATTAAAGTTATTTTGAACTTTTTTGTGTTTTTTGAAAGTCGGTTTCTTTTTTTGTGAAATTTTTTTTTTTGAGGTACGCGTGGAACACAACGCGCCGTCGCGCGTCGACCCGAGCCGGGTTCTTATCGATCGTCGAGTCACCGTCGTCTTCTGTACCCCTGCCGCGTCTGTATGTATGTGTGTCTGAATGCGATAAATTAAAAAAAACTTTAAACATACATAAAATATGACGGAGATTATTGAAGATGTTGACTGCTAAAATGCCTTAGGATTTTATTTTAAACAGCAGGAGCGGCAATAATAGATCAATAAGCTAGATTTTGTGAGGGATGATATTAGAGAAAAGGGCGTCATGCCTACCAATAATGTTTCTCCCCATGTCAGGATTGGTCCCATGGTAAAACTTATTTATTATATTGTAACTGGCTTTTGCCCACGACTTCGTATGTACGCGCATATCCCGTTTATTCCTGTTTCTGTAAACAAGTCGGGAAATACTCTCAGAGCTCCCTTACACTCCTCAAGGAACCTACATGCCAAATTTCAGCTTTCTGCGACTAGTATTTTCGGCTGTGCATGGTCCGTCAGTCAGTCGAGTGACTGACTGACGGATGACGACGAAGAGACGGATTTAAAAAAACTCTTTCGTTACTGAGTAGTGACGAAAGAGTTTTTTTTATATTATATTGATACATACAATGCTATCTTGAGACTCAGTCCTCAAACAAAAAAATAGAACTTATCATAGTTCATTTTCATGGCTCTTACATTCTGATTGAGAAACCATCCAAGAGGGGAATAATAATAATACACATCTTATAGGAACGTAGAAAATTTATTTAAACACCTTCCTAAAACAATGCACAGTCTTATCTAGAATGGCACCTGGATTGTCCCTTATGCGCACTAACTTATGACTAGGATTATTCTTTGGCCTTAAATTTTGAAACAGTGAGTTAAGATTTAGACATCGGAGAGCGATGCTCAGTAACATAAACAGGCATCTTTCTACCCGGATAACCCAAGACAGTTGTGTTCAATTTATCGTCAGGGTGGGATTTGTTGTATCTAGCTACTGCAGCATACAAATCGTTTCGTAATCTGGCACTGCCCAGCTTCACTACTACAGAGTGCGGATGTAACCTGTTGTTGACCACTCTAATGCACTTCAATATATCACTGTCTTTTAGCGTATTGTGTAGTGACACAACATTAGCTAGTTTTATCACAATGGCTGGTAGCACTTCATTTTTAAGTTCCGGTAAGCCATAAATTTCTAAATTCGCCTCGCGCATGCTCTGATCTAGAGTGTTTATGTTCACATTTAGTTGACTCACAGTCTTTATCATCTCGGAGATCTTTGTACGAAGTTCACTATTCTCAGTTTCCACTGCCTTGAGTTCTGCATTTAACTCGTTAATTTGAGTGATGTCAATTGGTCCACATTTCTTCAACTCTTCAAGTTGATTCTTAATATAATCCGCTTCGAATCTTATCATATTTCTTGCTTCAATTCGCATAACATTTTGAATTTCCTCTCGTATTTCGTGAGTCTTAGCCATTTTCTAAGAACACAGTCAATTACAGAAAGTCACTATGGTTTATACAATTATAGCACTTCAATTAGTTAGATTTGATGAGTATTGTCAAATAGAATTCGTTTCTAAATTTATAGACAGCACACAGTCGCGAAATAACTTTTCACAATGATTTGAGAACTATACAGTAGAATGTTGGCACTGTTGTTGCAATGGACCTCTGGTCGGTGGAGCACACAAGTCCTTGAGTGGAGACCGCGTTTCGGCAAGAGCAGCTGGGACACACTGGATGAGACGGAGAACCGAGTGTTGCTGCGCAGCTTGGAAGAGGCCTATGTCCAGCAGTGAACTGCAGATGGCTTCTATCCTCTATTGCTCGTCCGTAACTTTACTTTTGAAAACTTTAGTTAGTGAATAGATCTGGCGACTCCCGAAGTTCGGTAAAGAGTGACTTCGAACGGAACGATTTCAGGTTATATACTAATCATAAACCGCGGACAATTGCACAAAATATCGCAATCGGGAAAACATACAATACAAACATATTTTTATTGCAACATGTTATTTAATCTCCAGGTTTACAATATTTATTCCTGATTGTCAGTTGGCAACAATAGATTTTTTGACCTTTGGTACTCAGAAATTGGGTACAAATATACTCCTTGGCTACACTGCTTGACAATCGGGAAAACATAACAAAATAAAGTTCATTGCATCACATTATTCAACCTCCAGATATTTTGTGTACTTGTTACTAGAATCGCACTTGATCACATATCTCACCTGATGATAAGTGATGGTGTCGTCTTCAATGGAGCACGCTTATCTAGAGGGAATCTATTCACTCTTGTCTTAAAGAACACCAGGTTGTAGCTGGGAGGAAATATACTCCGGTTGGGAATTCCACACCTTAACTGTGTTTACCCCGTTCTGTTGAACTACGGCATCAATGAATGTGTTGCTCTTGGTAATAAGAGCTTCATTAAATAAATAACCCTGAGCACAAATATCCAATAATCTTCAACATCATTTATAACCGACTTCAAAAAAGGAGGAGGTTCTCAATTCGTTTGTTTTTTTGTGTTTGTTACCTCATATCTCCGTCATTTACATTCCGATTTGAAAAGTTTTTATTTCATGTGAAATACATATACCTACTTTCCTAATTTACATCAAAATCAGTTTTGTAGTTGAGTTTTTAAATATAAATAGCTGAAAAAATATATATTCCGAGTAAGCAAAATTACGTTTGGTGCTTTCCTGTGACTTTTCAGAGAATTTTACAAATTTCTAAAAATAGTAAAGTACCTACTAAAAGTGTAAATTAGAAAAAAAAACTTTTTACAAAAAATACAAAAAAATGTTTTTGGTTGTTCCTTCGTTTTTGTCACCGACTACCAAATTTTTATCATGCAATATAATTATTTTTACTAGCTATTTGGATTTAAAAACCAAACTACTGAACTGATTTTGACAAAATTTAAATGGGACCAATCGGGAAGTACATCCTATCAAAGAACATAAGATTTTTTCAAATCGGTTCACAAATGACGGAGGTAGCAAACATAAGAATGAAATACAACTGAATTAAGAAGAACCTCCTCCTTTTTTGGAGTCGGTTAAAAAGCTATTATTTTGTCATTACCAACAGACACTTTTTTTGTTTACATAAATGTATCATGATATCAGCCGAAGGACGTCCACTGTTGGACATAGGCCTTCCCCAAATGGGGGGGCGGGGGATGCCATAACGGCCACGCTTGGCAGGCGGGTTGGCGATCGCAGTGTAGCTGTAGCATTGTACTTTCAGAGAATGCTGCTGCCAAATATATATTTAGATAGATTTATTTTATCCTTTGGTGGCTTGACTTTTCCTAACTTGAGCTGGAAAATAGGCTCACCTTCCAAACTTACCGAATGCAGTCGATCAGTGTTTTATCAATCCTCCATAATTTAGTTACTGGGTGACCAATTATTATTATTACTAGGCAGTACTGTCCCACTGCTGGGCAAAAGCCTCCCTCCATTCCTTCCAATGCTCATGGTGTTGTGCCTCTTCCTTCCAATTCGCAAGGAAGACATCCAGGTCATCCCGCCATCTCCTTCGCGGTCTGCCGCTGCCTGGCCTCGCTGTTTCAGGGCACCAATCTTGCATTCTAGGGTAATAAATACAAATACTAATTCCTTTATTTCAAATAGACCAGTTACAGGCACTTTTGAATTGTCAAGAGGCCCTAGACAATATGCCATTTAATTAGCGAATGCGACTGTCGAAATGCCAAAATGTAGGAATTTGATCAGCATCTGTCAATCACATACATTTTTGACGTATTGACAATCGCCTTCGCCACGCTACCGTTGACAGAATCTCACTTGTCTCGAGCCCAAGGACTGTCAGAGCAGCAAGTTGTTCTGCAGCAAAACACGCTCACCGACCTTATCTCCAGCGCGGCAGTTGCAAGTTCCAAAGAGTAGATCCTATGGAAAACGTGCAAGAAACTCCATGGACACTCTTTTAAATCAGATAGGTCAGGTGCAGGTGGTTTTTAGGGTTCCGAACCCAAAGGGTAAAAACGGGACCCTATTACTAAGACTCCGTTGTCAGTCTGTATGTCACCAGGCTGTATCTCATGAACCGTGATATCTAGACAGTTGAGTTCTGTTGCCGTTGTACTAAAAACAAAATAAAATAAATATTTGAGTGGGGCTGTCCCATACAGCAAACGTGATTTTTTTGCCATTTTTAGGGTTCCGTACCCAAATGGCAAACATGTCTGTCTGTCCGTTCGTATGTCACAGCCACTTTTTTCCGAAACTATGAGAACTATACTGTTGAAACTTGGTAAGTAGATGTATTCTGTGAACAGCATTAGGATTTTCACACAAAAATAGAAAAAAAACAATACATTTTGGGGGTTCCCCATACTTAGAACTGAAACTCAATTTTTTTTTTCATCAAACCCATGCGTGTGGGGTATCAGCTATGGATAGGTCTTCAAAAATAATATTGAGGTTTCAAATATATTTTTTTTTTCTAAACTGCAGTGCGATTCTGTAAACATGTCGAAGTGAACACCCGGGCGGGGCGCACGACAGGTAAATTGTCAAACCATACAAATAAGATGGAATGACAGCTCTATTGTCGTTCACTCCGCCTAGGTGAACACCGTGAGATGTCGACAGAATCGACCGGCAGAATTGTTTGCGCGAGAGACACTTCCAAAGTGGTCAAATGTGTGTCCGCCCGCCCCCCTGTAACTTCTAAAATAGGAGAATGATAAAACTAAAAAAAATATATGATGTACATTACCATGTAAACTTCCACCGAAAATTGGTTTGAACGAGATCTAGTAAGTAGTTTTTTTTTAATACGTCATAAATCGTAAACCACAATTTACCTTTCATTCAATCGCCATTATATTTTGTTTGTATCTCAATTAGTAGCACATACGATCACCATATGACGTTGTGACATCGATAAAACACACTCATTGACCCTATCTCCAGCGTGGCAGTAGCGATAAACGCAATAGGATTAGAAAGACTCGGGATTGTGACAACCAATATTGACTATCAAAGATTATCATATGACAGCCAGAACCAACCGAAAGCTTTACATAATTTTGAAGCGATGGTATTCACTGGTCACCCACCCACGGACTGGCCTGGGCAACCGTTGCTTAACCTTTAAGATGTACTGTGGCTTTAAGATGTATGACCACGAGTCCGTACTGCAATATATTCTTTATCAAGGGAATTAAAAACATAATTTTCTAGGATCATCATCTCAAACGGCGCACATATAACAACCTTATTGGGAGTTATATATTTGAGCCGTTTGGGGTTGAAACACTAGGCCCATGGGGTCCGAGTGCTCACCGAGTCTTTCGGGACATCAGCAAACGACTTGTCGACTGTTCACGTGACCAGAGGGCTGGGCTTTTCTTTGGCCAAAGAATCAGCATTGCCATTCAACGTGGCAATGCTGCCAGTGTTCTGGGCACTTTTGTCATTGACAGCGATGTGGATGAGTTTTTTTATGCCCAGTGATCAATTTGTTTTTTACACTTTTTGTACATAATTCGCAATTTTTAGTCTAGTTTGTATATAGTTAGGTTTAGTAGATATAAATAGTTAAGTTCGTTATGTACATTTACTATACTAATTCAGGCGTTATTTGTATTTTTTTCGTTTCATGAGGTCAAAGGTACTGATACGAGTATGACTCATATTAAAATTTGATGTTATCAAATGAGTCATGTTTAGTTAAGTACTAACTTCTAATATGATTCAATGTTTTTATATATTTTCGGGAATATCCGCAAGATAATAATATTGTCTTATGTTATGCAATTGTGATATCTAACTTAAACTTAGGTACATCATATTTTATACCTTCCGCTCTGGGCGGAGCAGAAGGGAATGTCAGACTTTTAATTACTAAAACCCGTTCGTGTTACACCAAATGCCCTTCGCGTTCCAGGACCGCGGTGACTCTTTCGAACAAATTCCGCAACCCTGGCAGGTTCTAACCCTAGCGGGCTACGTCTTCTATGCTGACATCTCTGTGAGGTGGGCGTGGAACACAACGCGCCGTCGACCCGGGCCTGGTTTCTATCGGATGGTTATTGCCGTTATACGGTCCCAGTTGCTCGATAAAGTGGTCGAAAATTGGACTTTCCGATTACGCTTCCGCCCGAAATCATGTTAAGCACTAAAGGGATAAGAATATCTTTAAAACAAAGCCAACACCATGGCAATTAAACTTATTTTACGTGTTTTAGTTCATTATGAAAACCAAACCTCTAAAAAACACCCTTTATAAATCCTAGATATATAATTATAATAAATATAAACAATGTATAACAGAATAAACGCATTACCTCTTAGGTACCCCTGTACCTACTCCAGCCAGGGTTGCGGAATATGTTCGAAAGAGTTACCGCGGCCCTGGAAGGAAAGGCACTAGGAGGACAAAGGGTGGGTTTTAGTCAGTAAAAGTCTGACACTCCCTGCCGCTCCACCCAGAGCGGGCGAAAAAAAAAAAAAAAAAAAGGGGTACCTACTCATCATTATAAACCACATCTAACATTTAATATGTGCATAACTCGACAAAATGTACTGAACATCTGTTTTTTTTATTCGCGATTTCAGGTTTGGTCCCATAGTAAAAGTTGATCATAAAGATGAGTACAACTGCTCCTTAAGAGGTATTGTGTTTTGCGTTTATTCTGTTACATGTTGATTATGGATGCTTGAAAAGCATCTCACGCGTGTCTTTCACACGTATGTTTGGGTTGGCTTCTAGTCCACCCGGATGCAGCTTCTATCTATCTATCTATCTTACTTTGTCCCACTGCTGGGCAAAAGCCTCTCTCTCCTTTTTCCTTACAACTCTGTAATTTGTTATGTCGGGCCAGTCCTTTCGGTAGACGTCGAGCTCGTCCTGCCATCTTCGCCTTGGTCTGCCGCGATGTCTTTTGGCATTTAATGGGAGCCATTCGATGGTTATTTTTGCACATTTCTCATCTGGCATGCAGCAGACATGTCCTGCTTAGGCATAACGGCCTTCTGGGCGACGTCCATGATGCATAGCTCGCAGGCAAACCTCGAGCTTGGACCTCTGCTAACGTGTCAAAGACCAGGTTTGTGGACCATATGTGAGAATAGGGAGAATATACATATTATGATGCGCCTTACCACTTTTTTTCAGTTTTCCGTTTGTGATGTCAAAGGTGCCTGTGTTATAAATGTAATAATGATAATATCAAATTATGAGTCAATACTCGATCGTTCAGACTTGTTATGTACCTATAATATGACTCAATGTTTATATATTTATCAATCAGTTGTCTTTTTTGATAAGTTTAGATAAGATAGGTACTAATATAATCTAAATGACATAACTATGCAACAATTTGCACCGAACGTACTACATAGTACCTAATTATGTATAATTATGCAAAAATGAGTTCAAAGAAATGGATGAACAGGTCAAGTGTAAGTCGGACGCGCATACGAAGGGTTTCGTACCATTAGGACCTTGGTCCTTTGAGCGAAATCAGAAATATAAATAATGTGATGCCATGCCGCTTTCAGCATGCTTATTTTGACGGAATTAAACTACCTTTTTTACGGTCCGCCGTTTCATTAAAAGTCTAGCCTTTTCATTGAATTGCGCCGTTTAATTAGCGACTTAAGTGAAATGGGCAAGTCATTAAACGATATTGAACAAATGATGTCACTTAAGTCGCAGAAAAATCGGCATAGTTGAATGAAAGGGCTAGGCAACCAGTTAAACGGCGGATTATGTTAATTGGCTGCGACATAGTTACAACAACAAGGTTTTGAGTTAAGTATTCAGAGGCTAAAAGCGAGTCATCTAGCCAAGTTTCTTTCAGGCAAAATTATATTGTCAGAATTTAAAATTGACTCGTTTTATTTGACTTCGTTTTTATTGCCTTCGCATTTTGATAGAAATAATAAAGGATATGAAAAGAAAAACATGACATAAAGGAAATAAAATTATTTATTTTGCACTGAATCGTTCAAACTTATGACTAGGATTTATCTTTGGCTTTTCATAGTGCTGCAGTAAGTTAACATTGATACATCGGAGAGTAATGCTCGGTTACATAAACTGGCATCTTTTTACCAGCATAACCCAACACGGTCGTGTTCAATGTATCATCAGGGTGGGCTTTGTTGTATCTGCTGACTGCAGCATATAACTCGTCGCGACATCTGGCACTGCGCAGCTTCACTACTACAGAGCGCGGGTATACCTTGTCGTTGGTCACTCTAACGCACTTCATTATATCACTTTCTTTTAGTTCATATGACACAACACGAGTTAATTTTATTACGATGGTCAGTAGCTTTCCATTTTTCAGTTCTGGTAAGCCATAAATTTCTATATTTGCCTCGCGCATGCTTTGATCTAGGGCGTTAACACTCGCGTTGAGTTGACTCACAGTCTTTATCATCTCGGAGATCTTTTTACGAAGCTCAGTATTCTCACGTTGAGCACCCTTGAGCTTAGTTTTCATTTCAGTAATTCGAGAGATGTCGTATGCATCAGATGTCTTCAACTCGCCGATCTGTGTCTTAATTTCAGCAAATCCGGATAGAGTCAAATTTCTTACTTCTACTCGTAACATATTCCTAATTTCTTCTCGAATATCGTGGACCTTACTATTCTTGCTATCTGAGCTAGCTTTTTCATCAGGCCGCTGTTTATGTATTGTGTCGATGGACTTCTCGACATCAGACCTATCTTCTTCAGCTTCAGCAGTAGGTTTACCTTTTTTCTTCTTTGGAGGTAAGCAGATCGGACACTTCCACTTTGAATGTGCATTTTGTTTTAGTTTCTCAAACGCAGTAGCACTCAGTCTAACACACCGTTGATGGTAGTCTTTATCGCATTTAGAGCATATGATTATTTTATCATTTTGTTTCACTGGTACTGCACAAATGTTACAGCTAGCCATGTTCTAAGGCAATCAATCACAAAAATACTGTTAGGTATATTCGTAAATCTGAACCCAACTTAGGAATGGTTAATGACACGAGCTGTTTATAAAATCACTTTTATGAGATCACCAGTAACACTTTGGTATTTCCAATTTTCTTCAATTCAAAACACTTCAAATTAGTTAGAAAATAACGTGAATATAGTCAACAGAAGTTCGATTTTGAGTGTCCAAGCTTCCAGAGAGCACACAGTCATAAATAACTTTTCACTATGATTTGTGAATAGTAGAGCAGAATGTTTGTGCTGTTGATTCAAAGAACCGATAGCCGGTGGAGCAGACGAGTCCTCGAGTGAAGACCGGGTATTGGCAAGCGTAGTGATGGAAAACACAGCTTAGGTAGCTGGGACACACTGGATGCAGAAACCGGAGGACCGGTATTTGTGGCGAAGCGTAAGAGAGGCCAATGTCCAGCCGTGGGTGGACTTCGATAGGCTTCTGTCTTCTATCACTTGTTAGTCCCTTGGTTTTTGTATACTAAATATTAGTTGGTGAATCAATCCCGCGACTCCCGAAGTCCGGTAAAGAATGAATTTCTCAGTATCGATTTAGGCTTATATACTCATCGCATAGCACGAGCTATTGCATAAGTAATCGCAATCGAGGAAACAAAAAATAACGTTTATTGCAACACGTTATTTAATTTACGGATTTTAAAACAATATTTAGTACTATGGTTGCTAATCGGTAACAAGGAATAGATTGTTAAAAAAGAAAAAACCAATAACGTCATTCGTTATCAACTGTTTAATAGTTTGCCGAGACGCGTGTAGATTGTTTCCACACATACATGCGCAACCTTGCACATCCCTGGTCCGTAGAGTGCGAGCCAGCCGCAACAGTATCCTGAACGCTTTTGCTGAACGTTTCGACTGTCAGTACGTGAACCACTGCTGCATGGTTCACGTGCTGACTAATATTAAAATATTATTTTATTGAATTTTAAATGTTATTTAGTGTAATTGTATGATACTAAGTTGATCGAAATAAATGAATAATAATAATAATTAGCCTTTTCTCGGATACAAAAAAAAAATTACAAAAAAAAACCGCCTTCAAAAAAAAACAAACAAAAACCGTTCCCACTAAAAAGTTGAAAATAAATATTTGAATTGCTTTAAAGAAACATAATTTAAAAGTAAACTTATTTGACATTAATATTTTGCAAATATTTAAAATTTATTACTTCTTTTTGGAGCCGGTGCCAGCAGCTTTATTGTTGGAACTTGATAAGTATCTAGTTATATTTAATATCCCGTGCCATTGTTTTTTGATCCACAATGACAAAATTTAAAAACAGATGCATAAAGACAATGCTAAAAATGTCAAAGTACTTACTTAAAAAGTGGCTGGAATTTTTTTATAAGTATATCTTTTTCGTTTAAAAGAAATTATTGTGCATATTGGTTAATTTTTTTCGAATTTAGTCTAGTCCGTATTCGTCTTTTAATTTATGTGTGTATGCAATTAGTATCTTGGTAGTTTTATAGTTAAGTTAGAGGTGGTTTTTCTAGGAATTATTGCCTTTTCGTATTTCCTTGCTTTGGCTGGCACCGACTCCAAAAAGAAGTAATAAATTTTAAATATTTGCAAAATATTAATGTCAAATTTCTTTAAAGCAATTCAAATATTTATTTTCAACTTTTTAGTGGGCCGTTCCCCGTTTTTGTTTGTTTTTTTTGAAGGCGGTTTTTTTTTTGTAAATTTTTTTTTTATTTCTCGCCGGTTAGTGTTTTTTTATTAAAATGAAGGCAACGAAGTTAATATCGTTCCTACATTGAATATTCTTAT
Source organism: Melanchra persicariae (assembly GCA_947386135.1). Classification (NCBI taxonomy): domain Eukaryota; kingdom Metazoa; phylum Arthropoda; class Insecta; order Lepidoptera; family Noctuidae; genus Melanchra; species Melanchra persicariae. The sequence continues at coordinate 13,778,790 of OX376668.1, forward strand.
GAAAAAGGTACCATGTCGTAAATATTGTACACTGTTTTTTTTTAAACGTTTTATTCCCGTGAAGGGATGATACGCCGCATAAAATACCTACTATCGATGTGTCTATTTCAAATAAAAAAAATGTCCTTTGTTACAAATTCGAATTAGTTCTCGCCTTACGAAAAACCGAAAAACTAGCAAAGTCAAAAGTCAAAGTACTCAGTAGGCATTTTTCTCACCTTAACACTGCTAGAATTCATTGTTTTATTATGAAGTTCCCATGCCTACCTTCTACCTTCCGGTTCCATCATCAGAACAGGCTGATAGTACCTTATAGCCAAAGTGCATCTCATGACAATTCTAATAAGCCCAAACACGGCTGGGATACATTGATTAATTACGCAGTTCCGGTGCCTACCATTCAGCTCCATCATCATCAGATCAGTTCGATGATACCATTCTCAACATAACTATTCAGAATCATTTGTTTATTTGCATTGTCATAGTTGCATTGTGATATTTATGCGAGAGTTCCGTTGGCCACTGGTTTCTGATCTTCTCCACCAGTTCCACTTCATCAAATGTTACTTTTTGACTGTAGATACTTAAGTTCTCGATGAAGATACCAAAATAACTATATAGTTGCCTATAATATTTGAGGAGTTCCCTCGATTTCTCATAGATTCCATCATCAGAACTGGATTTTGAAAAAAATGGGACCAATCTGGAAGCATATCAAGCAAGGGGAAAAAAAAATTTTGCAAATCGGTTCATGAACGACGGAGTTCTGAGGTAACAAACATAAAAAATAAAAAAAAAAAAAAAATACAACCGAATTGAGAACCTCCTCCTTTTTTGAAGTCGGTTAAAAAGACTTCCTCATCGGATGGAGCTAAATACAAGTGTTACCTAGGAGAATATAGTTGAATACTGTTTGCTGTTGTTGCTGGGGAGTTTGTTGCGCCACTTCTTCTTCCCAGCTAAAACACTAAAAAGTGATGATGGGCTGAGCGATTTGGGGGACTGTCTTAATGTAAATTTTGACGTTCAAAAAGTGCTGATTTTCAGCCTAGTTTTAATAAATGGCTTTTGATTTGATTTGATTTGTTCAACCAAATTCTCTTTGGCAACACTAGTTTTCAAACTGTCAGGCGTCTGACTTTCAATGACAGCCGGTTAAACGTGCTTTTTCGAAGTATTGAGGGATCACCAATCCACTCACCAACCTAGGAAAGCGTTGCTTATCCTTGAATATCGACCCTAGTGGCTATTATTATTTAACTCCATCTTATACCAACATGTTGTGCAACATATTAATGTTTTCGGTTTGTGAGGTCAAAGATGCCTGTGTTATCAATTCAGCTTTGCTCACATGAATGTATGGGTCAAGTTAGATATTTCTAATATTATGCAATATTCATTGTAAACATCTTCAGTGTGCCGACTCTACAAAATTTTGTCTGTCTGCCTGTTAGTTTCAGCTAATCTCGTGCTCCATCTTCGACCACATCATCGCTTATCATCAGGTGAGATAGTGGTCAAGCGCGTGCCTAACAATAATAGATAATAATAATAACTTACTTAGGCGGGACTTTCAATGGCGGAACTTTGGATGGCTACCTATTTTCAAAAAAATTAATTAAAGTTCCGAGAAAAGAAAATGTAAGGATATTCCGATTTAAAGAGGAAGAAAGAAATAATAATATTTACATAATATCACATACATGAAACACGCAGAGTACACAGAAATAACAGAAAAAATGATAGGTATGCCAAAAATTTAGTGTGTGTCTCACGGCTGCACTAAAAAGGTTCATTTCAGCGATATGTCAGACAAACTGATGCTGTCTGACGCTGGTTTTTTTATGATTTAAATTATTTGAATGTACGCTGACGAATTCGCGGGTAATCGTTAATAAAATAAATAAATAAATAAAATAAATCTTAATTCAAAAATTCAAAAATTAGAATTATAAATCTTAGATAGTTATACAGGGTTATTTGTAAAACACCAGCAACCTTTCAGGGGGTGAAAGTACTCATCATTATAAACAACTTTTACTACGGGACCAACTCTGAAATATCAAAAATTAAATCAGCTGTTTCTTACAAAATGCAATAGTCACCCGATGAAAATGTATGAAATAGCAGATATTTTTTTAGATTTTTCAGGGTTGGTCTCATAGCAAAAGTTGTTTATAATGATGAGTACTTTCACCCCCTGAAAGGTTGCTGGTGTTTTACAAATAACCCTGTATAGGTCGAACAATGTTAGATGCCTGTAAGGGTCCAGAGGCCTAACCACCAACTCGCAAAGCAGTATTACTACCAGTGGGTAAGAGACGGAGCTATACAGGACGTATAGCTTCGTCTATTTCTTACTGGAAGTAATATTAAAGTAATACTGCTTTAAGAGTTGGTGATTTAGGCCCTGTATCACAGGCGGCAAGGGCTCAAACAATGTACTAAGAATCGTCGAGTTTTTTTAACAATTTTTACTTAATATTAAAATAGTTTATGAGTTATATTAATTTATTTGATTAATAGTAGTTTATGCAACGACCATATAAAAAGGGTTATTAAAACACGAGTGTGGGTTTATCACGCGAGGCGTAGCCGAGTGTGATAATAGCATCACACGAGTGTTTTAATACCTAATTATATGCCGTTGCATACACTATTTTATCCTCACTCATACAGTTGAAATAAAATAAGTGGAAAAATAGTTAATTCCAATATGGCGGATATTCTCATTGCGTATTCGAATGACTGCGCAGCGCGCTCAAACATAGACAAAGATAAAAGCTGGCTCATTGACTTAAGTCAATGAGCCCGCGCCAAAAATTAAAAAGAAAAAGTGTGCTTTAAAAATTAAAAAGTTATTTTATGATGCAGTTGTTTAAAAATCGAAGGAAAATGTTGAACTGTAATGGTTTTTTTTTTTTAATTTTACCTATCCACGAAAAAAAAGTATGTATTTATTCATTCGGTTTTGAACTCATATTTGGAACATTACGTTGTGAGTGTAGATAAACTAATTTAAACAGATGTCACATAAAATTCATAAACAAAAAAAGATCTTAAATAGATGGTTCCTAGCTAAGTTTAGTTTACGTCAAATTGTTTCTAACACTTAATTATTTACTCATACACAAGGTGAACTATTAGCGTCAAATATAATAAGTTATGCAATTTGATTACCCAACCTACGCATTTCTTCTCGGGTATTATACAAGTTTGTTTGCATGATGCATTACATTTTTCGCAGCTTCTGCAAATACGTTCGGGGCGTTTTTTTTAATGTGCGAACTAAAATTACGGATCAACTCATTACGACGTGTAAATAGAATAAACGCAATACCTTTATGGGAGTCATTGTACTCATCATTATTTGAAACAACTTTTACTACTTCTTGGGACCAACACAGAAATCGCGAAAATGAAAATCGACTCCTCCATACATTTATGTGAACATTTTTTATTTATTGTTAACTTTTAGTTGACTTTTTTTTCTCGATTTCGAGGTTGGTCCTGTAGTAAAAGTTGTTCATAATGATGAGTTCAATGACCCCTTAAGAGGTATTGCGTTTATTCAGTTACACGTTGTATATTGGATGAAAAATCTGGCCAGCAGCAAATTGTTTGAAAAAAAAAATATAGCTTTACAAAATTAATGCGATCCTTACAAAAAACTAAGGCAAAACGCAAAAAATAAAAATCCCTCAATATTTAAAGGTTCGAGTTTCTCAGTCGTAAAAAAAAACATTCTATATATCTATTTTTGTAGATGAAAGCTGTGCATTTTTTACATCTAAACCTGGGTCATATTACCTGAATTAAAATTAAATATTGAAACTGCATCTAACAGCTGCACTGGTCGATCTTTAAGGTGAAAAAATGCTTGTTGAGATCATTCCATGTGTGGATGACCAACATTTTCAACAACTTCGTGCCTCGGAAAGCACTTTAGGTTGTTAGCTCTGGCTGTCATTTGTAAATTTTTGACAGCCGTTACGGTTATTCTGGAGCTAACAAATCTGGGGGTCTACTCTCTAAGCCCGAAGTCCGTAGTTTCGGCCTTAGTGTCGGGCGTTTTCTACTCCGTATCACCTACGGACTTACGATTAGTCCCGAACCCGAAATAAGAACGACTGTCAAATCGTGTTGTCATTCATTCTACGGAGTAGAAAACGCCCAACACTAAGGCTGAAACTACAGGCTTCGGGCTTAAAGAGTAGGCACTAGTCTTGGGGGTATCTTATTACCCAGTTACTGGGTTTTGGAGGTCAATATCTGGATTGACTGCATATCGCAGACGCTCCATGTGAAACACTGGTACTCCTCTGCATCTTGTTAGACTTAAAGCCGAACAACATAGTTCACAAAGTCAAGGCAGATTGAAACGTTACAATTGCATAACATTTTAAAATAACCGACTAATATTGCAACATATTTTTGTTTCGGGAATTCCTTTTCTATGTTTTCCGTTTGGTAGAACAAAAGTGCCTTTATTTATCAACATCGCTATGATTAAATCAAATTGTGAGTCAATGTTGTTAGATCATCGGGCGTAATAGTCATCCAGAGCGAATTTCGATTGCGGTGAGTCAGCGGAGACCATCCATTGCTACTGGCACGATAGACAAACCAACATGAATACTTATAAGGCGCCTGTGTAAAGTAATACAAAGTTTAAGTTGAGTTTTGGGTATATTGATATCACTGATTAAAAACAAAAAAAAATTTAAGAGGAGGGGAAAAGCAACCCTTTTTTCGGTGGGAAATTAATTCCACTTGCCCGATTATGTCTCTCAAGTAAGAATAAAAATTAAAAAAAACCGACCTTGTGCGAGTCGATCTCGCGCACGAAGGGTTCCGTTCCATTTTCTACAAAAGACGGCAAAAAATCACGTTTGTTGTGTGGATTTAATTTAAAATAAAACAAATATTTAAGGGGGGCTCTTAAATATTTGTTTTATTTTATTTTAATTATTTATTTATAAAATAAATATATAACTAAATAGTCTGTGAATATTTCAAGCGTCTACCTGTTGCCGTTATCAATATCGATCAAAAACTAGCAAAAAATCACGTTTGTTGAGCCCGCTTAAATATTTATTTTATTCTACTTTTTAGTAGTTGTTACTATAGCGGCAAAATATACACCATCTGTGAAAATTTCAACAGTCTAACTATCACGGTTCATGAGATATAGCCTGGTGATAAATGGACAGACGGACGGATAGTGGAGTCTTAATAATAGGGTCCCGTTTTTACCCTTTGGCTACGGAACCCTAAAGGAAACCTTGGTGGGAAATTATATCCCTTAGCCTTATTAAGGGTTAAAAGATGTTACTAAAATCGTACGAAAAGTAGACAAGTAACAAACAAGCTTTTTCCCAAAATGTTTTGTTTTTTTTTTATTTTAACTAATTATAACGTGCATTTTTTGCTACCTTGATTTCTAACGTTCCTGAAAACGCGATTGCAATCGTTTTATTGGGTGGTAATTCTGGCTAACAGCAGCCCTACCATGACGTGTTAAAGCGTGATTAGTTCGAGCGAGAAGGAGGGATGGAGCTATACACCCTATATAGCTCCATCCCTCCTTCTCGCTCGAACTACTCACGCTTTAAGACGTCATGGTAGGGCCGCTGGCTAGAATTTACAGAATAATATCACCTGAATTTTCGTTTGTTTTACTTTTAATACGCACGGCTTTGACCATTATCACTCCCGATGGTGTGTTCGTTATTTTTGTTTTTATATTTAGATTTATTTAATACGTTTTCAAAATGGATATCTAGCGTATGAATACCAAGTTTCATTAAAATCGGATCATTCATTTCGAAAAATAAGGACTTGAAATTGTATGAAATTCCGTACGGCGTAAACGCTCATAGGGCAGTGAAGTTTTTTATTACGCTACAAGGTACAGAGTGGAGTTCCCTGCCGGAGTCTGTGTTTCCTATTACCATTGTGTTGTTTGTCTATCAAAACAATGATTGTTTTTTTCTGCAGCTGTTCATTAAAGTTAAATAATATCTATTGTGTAGTATATAATATGTACCACCGTAAGTTGTTATTTTAACATGTATATTTTCTGCACCTACTCTTTTTGCATTTGACTCAGCTTGTAGTCACAGCCAACTAGCTTAATCAATCGTTTCATTAAAAGCCTAGCCTTTTCATAGAACTGCACCGTTTAATCACCGACATAAGTGACATGGGCAAGTCATTAAATGATATTGAACAAAAGATGTCTCTTAGATCGCTGAAAACTCGGCGCATTTAAATGAAAAGGCTAGGCCACCAGTTAAACGGCCGATTCAGCTAATTAGCTGCGACATCGCCACAACAACCGGTCATGTACTCGTCTCGCATCAATCGGCTACCCGCGACCCCTCACCAGGTCATCGGGGAGTTAAGGGCCACACAGGCGAAGAGCGTATTTCTTTTTTTTGTTTGTTACCTCGCTCCGTCACTTATGAACCGATTTAAAAAAAACTTTAATTTCAAAGGTTAAGCTACCCGATGGGACATTGAAATTTCATTTAAGTCGGTTCAGTAGTTATTAAATTGAACTAGCTGGAAAAAATAATATGTCATCCAAGTAAACGAAATTGCTTTCCTGTGACTTTTCAGTTGTTAGGTGTGGGCACCAAAAACGTGAAAAATAAAAAAAAACTCATTTACAAAAAAAGTAAAGCAACTTCCAAATAAAATAAAATAAACTTTTATACAGAAAAAATGCAACTGACTTTCAAATAAAAGGAAATAAACTTTTTTACAAAAAAAAAAATACAACCGACTTCCAAAAAAAAAAACAAATAATAAAAATAACTTTCATTTTGGACTTTGGTCTTTTGTGTTGTATGTTTGTGTTGTGCTTATCATAAGGGATGGGTTTTCCATAATTGCCACGCTTGGCAGACGGGTTGGCGATCGCAGTGAGAACATTAGTCGCCTCTTACGACACTCACAAGAAGTGGTGGGATTTCGCTATTATTTTACGTCCTCCACCATACAGAACCGATTGGTTATAATAGATACTAATATAGTAATTGCGCGTACAGCTAAGTTAATAACTTCGTGACGGAGTATGTATTTTAAGCTAGAACCTTTGGAGCCTTTAACTCAAGAGTGAATAGGTTACTTCTAGGCAAGCGTGGTCCATCGTCACCCAAATCATTGTTTTCCATCATGTGAAATTGTGGTCAAACTCGAGAAGACCATCGTCATCAAATCAGCCGAAAGACCTCCACTGCTAGACATGGCTTCCCCCAAGTTTCGCCACAACAACCGGTCCTGTGCGTCTCGCATCCATCGGCTACCGGTGACCCTCACCAGATCATCGGTCCACCTTGTGGGAGGCTTTCCAACGCTTCATCTTCCGGTATGCAGTCGCCACTCCAGAACTTTTCGGCCCCATCGACCATCTGTTCTGCGATACGATAGACGTTTCAAGATGTCGGTACCTATAATTCTAACAATGGCTGTTGGAACAGAAACGATGCTACCAGGATTACAAACTTATCCGACTTTGAAGATTAAATATTACTTTTGGGAATACACAAATTGCATTCTAATATTTATCTATGCTAATCACCTATAAAGTTATCACTTGTAGATATCGAAAAAATGAATCAATAATGTAGATAACGAAACGATGAATCAACATAGACCTACCGCACGCATTTATTATTAACATCGCAGAGTACTGTAAGAGCCTCTTTGCGCAGCATCTGGCTGTACATACCTCCTTTGGACGTGGCTGGTAATAATTAGAATATTTGAATATGGTAGAACGGTTTTTGTTTAAGCATTCAGATGTAATTGGACTCTCCGAGCCACGGTGCTCTATTATACTGATTTTATCCCTAAATCGGGTTTTATTTAATAATATTTGATAAGTAGACCATAGGACATATTCCTGTGGTCTACAGTACCTACATACATTGGGGGTGGAGAAGTTGGAGGCGCAACCATTGTGGGGCAGCGCCGGCAGGATCTAACATGCTGCTACTGTGCTGTGTCTCGTTGGCACCACTGTACCAAGACCGCCATAACACTAATTTCAAGTCGTTCGTGGTGCGCGTTCCGACTCATCATTTGGTGACCTTCCTCAAGGAAGAGTTTTGGCCGAAGGGTATGCTGTATCGGCGTGTCCGCGGTCAGCTACGCGACACCTCGCAGCGTAACATGACGCACGCCGTCACTTCGTGTACTTAGTAGCTTTTAAGTTTGTTGTATAATAGTAGTTTATGCAACAACCATATAAAAAGGGTTATTAAAACACGAGTGTGGGTTTATCACGCGAGGCGTAGCCGAGTGTGATAATAGCATCACACGAGTGTTTAAATACCTAATTATATGCCGTTGCATACACTATTTTATCTTCACTCATACAGTTGAAATAAAATAAGTGGAAAAATAGTTAATTCCAATATGGCGGATATTCTCATTGCGTATTCGAATGACTGCGCAGCGCGCTCAAACATAGACAAAGATAAAAGCTGGCTCATTGACTTAAGTCAATCAGCCCGCGCCAAAAATTAAAAAGAAAAAGTGTGCTTTAAAAATTAAAAAGTAATTTTATGATGCAGTTGTTTAAAAATCGAAGGAAAATGTTGAACTGTAATGGTTTTTTTTTAAATTTTACCTATCCACGAAAAAAAAGTATGTATTTATGCATTCGGTTTTGAACTCATATTTGGAACATTACGTTGTGAGTGTAGATAAAATATGTATTAATTTATAGTTATTGTTTTTATACATATATGTTTTATGGGTCTCAGTTGCATGAAATAAAGGATAAAAAATAATAATGATTATCTGAAAGTATTTTTTTCGCTCTGCATGTTACCTTTTCACACCTCAACGGCCGAATAGGTTCGAATAAAATTTGGCAAAAAACGTATTCCAAACTTTACTCGAATCCGTTATATACGCTATTTATTAATTTTAATTTATTTAAAATTACGAAAATAACACATTAACAGCTATAACGCCAATGCGATGTTACTACCCCAAATACACATTTAACTTAAAATGACTAATAAAAATACAATTAATATAACATTAAAAAAAAATAATACCAATTAAAAATACACTTTAAAATACCAATAAAAAATAGCAATAAAAAAATTTACAATATCAATTAACAATACAAATTAAAATACAATTAAATTAGAACATACCAAACTCGCAATATACAATAAAACACTTTTGCGCGGGCGAAACCACAGGCGAAAGCATGCTTGTAGGCAACAAAAATTAAACAAATAAATTGTCATTCTTTTAAGTTTTATTTTTATTAACAAATACTGTTTTATACATTTTTGAGAACTTACAATTATGAAGATTAGTTTGGAGGGATTAAATTATTAATTTTGTGTTATAATGTTATTCAGGCTAAGGATCTATTTGGTATTGTTTTAATTTTAATTTAATGCAATTCTGCATTAATGCATTAATTAAATTATTATTTAATTTAATTTAAAAAAAAAGTATAAATTTGTTTTATTTTTTTTATTGTTCTATTTTTTTTTATAAACTTGATGTGTTTTAAGTAATTAATTGTTGTTGCCAACTTATACTTTTGAATTTTAGTTAAAAGCAATGCTTTATTGTGTGATAACTTTGTGTATAACCACAAATTGTGCATGTGATGTTAGTTTTTAATTACTTGCTACACTTATAAATGAAGGTTTTGGTTAACCAAATAAATTAAATAATTTCTAAATCTTTACAAAATTTATACTAATATAATCTAAGCGAAAGTCGCTCTGTCTGTCCATTTCATTGTTATATTTTTACGCGCTGCTGCAAGTCGCTGAACGAATTTTAATTAATTTTGGTATATACCCATATTTTGGTCATGTCCTACTCTCTAAGGTCCAATCCATTTAAAGAGATAGATTAGACCTTAGAAAATATGATTTTGATCCTGTGATATCTTTCTCTAGAAAAAATTAAGACTTTATAAGCAGACAAAATCTTTTATTATTACTACGCCGTGACGTTTTCATTTGCATAACGTTTAAGTAACGATAACAAATGACGATAACTTTACCGATAACTTTGTTTGAATGACAATAATGATGAGTAATATTCTTATCCAAGTAGGTATCTTTTTTATACGATTTTTCTTTATTTAAATTTATTTTTCCTTGTCGTGTTTACTTTTTAAATAAATTCTCCGAGTCGATAGGGGACGCCGTAGAAGTTCATTACCTACCAGATTTTACTGGTACTGTTCTTCAGTAAGACCATGTGCATTATTCTCACAACCGGCATGACAGGCTCTGACATGAGAAATTCTGTCAGCGGTAGCATGGCGAAGACGGATGTCCAAACGTCAAAATGTATAGGAATGACAAACGCTGTCGAAATGTCACAAATCGAATCAAAGCTTTTATTTTAAATAGGCCATGTATAGGCACTTTTGAACTGTCAAGGATGGTAAGTCAAAACCGTGAAGCTAGTTGCACTTTCCACAGCGTAGATCTTTTTGGAGAAGCACATGCAAGAAACTCCATGGACTCTCTTTTAAATCAGTAAATTTACAAAACAATCGTAATAGTGAATTTCCGCGTACCGGAAGACGCAGCGTTGGAAGGCCTCCCACAAGGTGGACCGATGACCTGGTGAGGGTCGCGGGTAACCGATGGATGCGAGACGCACAGGACCGGTGGTTGTGGCGACAATTGGGGGAGGCCTATGTCCAGCAGTGGACGTCTTTCGGCTGATATGATGATGATGATGAGTGAAATTAAACATGCAAAAAAAAACTAAAATCAATGCATGACCAATGTTTTGAGGAGCTCAAAGTTCCGACGAACAATACCAAAGTTAGGACATTTGGGTAGCCCGTGTAATGCACTCAAATTGCCATACAATCATGAAATGAACCCGTAAGATAACGATCTATATAGTCCTCTTATTTGCAATGTGTCACACAGTACTAAACGATGAAACAATGTTGTGTAATCGCGTACGTTGTCATGGTAACCAGTTCCCATATACAGAATTTTTCAAGAGGGCATGGATGGTCAAATTCGAAACTGAAGAAAAGCGAAAACTACTCAAAGCATTCATGATCCCAATTTTGATGAAAACCAAAACTGCATCATTGGTATTTTAAAAATCAATATTCATAACGTGTGAATCACCAAAAACTACTTAAGAGCCTTTACGCTATACGGCTTTTCATACAAACTTTCAAGTCCTTATTTTTCGAAATGAATGTACTGATTTTAATGAAACTTGGGATGCATACGTTAAATATCCAGGTCTAAATAGTTATAAGAGAACATTTTTGAAAAAGATTTTAGAGGGAGAGAGAGAGCGATTTTAAGTTTTCTATAGAAAGGGAAAATTCACTATATCCTTCCCCCTGAACTCTTTTTCGAAAATTTTCTCTGATAACTATTTAGACCTAGATATCTAGCGTATGCATACCAAGTTTTATTAAAATCGGTCCATTCATTTCGAAAAATAAGGATTTGAAAGTTTGTATGAAAAGCCGTACCGCGTAAACGCTCTTAACAAGTATCGGTTTTATTAAAATTCAGCATTTTCGTCAAGTTTGCCATGTACCATTACTTCCCAGGCTTACATCTTCTTCTTCTTCTTGAGGGCAGTAAGGTCTAACGATCCCACACACCCTAGTGTCAGAGTTTCTAAACCGCCTCAAGGACCTCTGACATGGTTTGACGACCGCCATTTAGCGGCCGTGACCACCAATGCCCTGGATTGCAAAGGGCATTTGGAGGAACTTGAGTTTTAGTCAGTAGGAGTCTGACACTACCTTCCACTACACCCAGAGCATGCAGTTGATGATTTTCCATTTAAAAAAAATCCAATGATGCAGTTTTTGTATGTTCAATAAAAATCGTGCCCGAGACATCTTTGGGTATTTTTCGCTATTCCTCATAGTTTTGGATTTAGCCATCCTCGCCCACTTCGAAAATTTTCTTGTAAATACAGAGTACTTTGTAACCCTTCAGGAAATATTAGATAAAGCGTGATTTTATCAATGTTATTAAGAAGAAATATAATTTTATTGCCATCTAGTTGCGATTATTATACGGCTATAAAAGTAATTCTATGTGTTTTTAATATTATCATCAAATCATTATACATGGCTATAAATATTATAATCACATGGAGATTATTATAATACACATTAAATAGACTTCCGCGCTCTAAGACAATTATATTAAATTGATTATGTTAGGTCTTTAGGTTCTTTGATTTTTTTCCTTTATTGTGAGATCTTGGCTCTCAAAAGTAAGAAAGCATCGTCTTCTGCTTGGTTTTTATCAACTATACTTTTTCATCAAATGACTTCTGTCGCTCTGGGTGGAGCGCAAGGGAGTGTCAGACTCTTACTGACTAAAACCCATTTTTGTTCCTCCAAATGCCCTTTACGTTCCAGGGCCGCGGTGACTCTTTTGGAACACATTCCGCAACTCTGGTAGGCTCTGGCGTTATCGGGCCGCGACTGATAACTCATAGAGGCGCCCGTGGAACACAACACGACGTTGACCCGGGCCAGGTTTCACCCAACGCTTTATCGCGAGCAAAGTCACGGGCAGAAGCTGTATGTAGTATGTAGTACTATATAGACTACTACTATAAAAAAAAGCTACTGATAATTATACAAATCTAAACAGATAAATGTCGGACGACAATTTACGATGTTTGTTTGCTAGACATTGGAGATCATATCCTTATGGCCGTGGAAATTCCTGAGCGATGCCATAATACTGTGTATCAAACTCGTAGGGTGCCAATATAGGCGCCAGGGTTGCGGATTTGTTCGAAAGAGTTACCGCGGCCCTAGAACGGGCAATGGAAGGAACACGGATGAGTTTTGGTCAGTCTGATACTCCCATCCGCTCCACCCAGAGTGGAAGAAATAATTTGTTGATTTCCCATCCATAAAAAGGGTGCCAATGTATTTATGACAACGTCATCGGACTAGTTTCTGACTATTTATTTATTCACAAAATCCACAGCTCTTTAACGCGCGCTCGCTCCGTCTCTTACCCACTGGAAGTAATACTGCTTTGAGAGTTGGTGGTTAGGCCCCTGGACCCTTACAGGCATCTAACATTGTTCGACCTATATAACTATCTAAGATTTATAATTCTATTGTACATACCATTTTGAATTTTTGAATAAAGATTTATTTATTTTATTTACGATTACCCGCGAATTCGTCAGCGTACATTCAAATAATTTAAATCATAAAAAACCAGCGTCAGACAGCATCAGTTTGTCTGACATATCGCTAAAATGGACCTTTTTAGTGCAGCTGTGAGACACACTAAATTTTTGGCATACCTATCATTTTTTCTGTTATTTCTGTGTACTGTGCGTGTTTCATATGTGATATATAAATATTATTATTTTTTTATTTTTCTTTCTTTCTCTTTGAATCGGAATATGCTTACATTTTCTTTTCCCGGAACTTTAATTAATTTTCTTGAAAATAAGTAGCCATCCAAAGTTCCGCCAATGAAAGTCCCGTCTAAGTAAGTTATTATTATCTATTATTGTTAGGCACACGCTTGACCACAATCTTACCTGATGGTAAGCGATGATGTGGTCGAAGATCGAGCACGAGATTAGCTGAAACTAACAGGCAGACAGACAAAATTTTGTAGAGTTGGCACACTGAAGATGTTTACAATGAATATTGCATAATATTAGAAATATCTAACTTGACCCATACATTCATGTGAGCAAAACTGAATTGATAACACAGGCATCTTTGACCTCTCAAACCGAAAACATTAATATGTTGCACGGCTTATAATTTTGTTGCGAATGTACTGGATCCATTCAGTTGAGGTGCACATGTGAACTTCTACGCTGATATTTTGTGTTATGCCGTACCTACATAGTATTAATAAATTCAAAGTCGATGGTGACCACATTCACACATATGTAGTAGCATCATCAATAACAGACGGGTCGCCTGCAACTTTGTGCCGATATTTATCCTCATTCCCTTCTTATTTATTACTTCACTAGTAGTTTCCGCAATGTTCTGAATGACAATAAGATGAAAATCGGGCAAAATAAATAAAAAAATGTTTAAAAGTTTCAATATGCGTAACGAACGCATATTGAAACTTAAAAAAATAAATTTAAAACTTTTAAATATAAAAATTTTAACCGCTCAGGCCCAACATGTGAAAATTCCCTAATATAAAGTAAATCTTATGTAATAGGTAAATAGACATAAAATTCGCGATTAATTCGCGACACACCGGTGTGTCGCCGGGAGTTTATTTTCTAGCACCGCAGCCTACCCCTTTTTACCCGACTGCGTCAGTAGGAGGGTAATGTTTTTCGAGCGTATGTATGTAGGTATTTATTTATGTAAGTATGTATGTATGTTTGTTTGTATGTATGTCCATTTCTTTGGCACGCCCTACAGCCAAACGGCCGGACGGCATATGAGGTGTGTTAAAAAACCCGACTGCTAAAAACGACTAAAAAGTTCCAAACAAGTTGCTTTTCCAGCAGTCTGATGCAGATCAATCACAGATCTGAGGCCACAAACTGCATCAGACTGCTTGAAAAGAGACTTGTTTGGAACTTTTTAGTCGTTTTTAGCAGTCGGGTTTTTTGACAAAGATATTTTATTTTTGTTATAAATTATTTCAGTTCATCGAAGGTTGTCAGGTAGATATTGCTGTCAAAGACCATCATTCATCATCATATCAGCCGAAAGAAGTCCACTGCTGGGCATAGGCCCACCCCAAGAGTCGCTACAACAACCGGTCCTGTACGTCTCGCATCCATCGGCTACCCACGACCCTCACGAGGTCATCGTTCCACCTTGTGGGAGGCCTTCCAATGCTCTGTATTCCGGGACGCGGTCACCATTGTACCCATTGAATTTAGTTTGTGTAAAAGAGTTGTGTTACTATTTTTGGTGTACAATAAAGTTGTACTATCTCAATATACTGACTGAGTGATATCTGCTGTAGCAGTTCTTGATTGTTTTTCAATTATTTGTTGGTTTAGACCAATCAATCAATATGCATAATATTTTCCCAAATATGTTGGGGTTTTTTACCAAATATCTCCGTCATTTATGAACCGATTTGAAAATGTTTCATGTGAAAGGATATACTTCTCGATTGGTCCCATTTAAATTTTATCAAAATCCGTTCAGTAGTTTGTTTTTTAAATCCAAATAGCAAAAAATAACATGTGGAATAATCATCCTTAAATACAAAGTTGCGTATTCTGCTCTTTCTTCCAGTGGAGTTTTTAGGCGCGAAAAAGTTTTTCATTTTTCAAAAAACCGACTTCCAAAAAAAAACACTACAAAGAACAAATAACTTGAATTTCGGAAGTTTTTGGTTGTTTCTTCGTAATTTAACACCGACTTCCGAAATTAAAGCTATTTCGTACTTTGTAGTGTTTTTTTTTGGAAGCCGGATTTTGTTTTCGTGAATTTTTTTTTTATTTTTTACTTTTTAATGGCAAACAACACTACTGAAAAGTTTTTTTAGCGACACTTAGATGGTGTATTGTAATACAGGCTGTGTTTTTTTTACAATCAACCGGTTTAATTACAAGAAATTGTATGTAACAAATAATAAATAAATGATTGGGATTATTACGATTCCTAGCTAGGAACATCGATTTTTCAAAAATCCAATAACGCAATTTTAATTTTTACTAAAATCGGGCTAGAGTCTCCTTTCAGTGTTTTTAAATATTCCTTATATATAGTTTCGGATTTGGTCATCCACGCACAATTTAAAAAATCTTCTAATCATGCTACTACCATGAATAAGAAAATACTTAAAACTATGTGTATTTCTAGCTTTGTAATATCATAGTAAAAAAACTTGAGAGGTGTCAAGGGACACCCGAATGGAACGAAGTTCCTTTCGATTAATTAGTGAAGGAATTGTAATAAAATTTTATTTGTTTTAAGTTATACGCACGGCTTACAACTATAGCAAAAAGTATCGTTACAACTTTTGGTCTTAATTTTTTCCGTTTAGCCCCCTTTCGCAACGCGCGATAAGGAACTTCGTTCCAATTTCTATTTTGTTGTCACGGCTAACGGCGACGGGAGACTACAGAACCTTACACTGTGTGTGGGCCGACACGCACTTGGTTGATTTTTATACGTTATGTAGTAACAGCCTAAGTTTGAACACGCATTTATCAGTACTGTAGAGCCTTCTTAGTTGCAGCCTCAAAGTGTCCGGTAGGAATGAGATATTATTCAAATTATAAAATATAGTTAGAACGTTTTTGTTTGAGATTGACAAGTATAATTTGAGCTTAGGAGCCATGGTGCACCAATAATATTCTTCTATAGTTAAAATATTAATTTTTATTTATAGTATTTAGCACGTAGCCCCCAGGCCATAGCAATGTGGTCTACAGTACTATGCTGTCTATGTATAAAACAGAACGCGTCTGCCTGGTGACGGGGCTCCTCATCGACGTTAAGGTCAAGACGCGTAAGTACGGTTAGAAGGAAAAAAATAATCATACGCATAAAACTGTTTGATTTGCACTATCATTGTACGTACTAAGGAGTGGGATTCTCTGCCGAAGTCTGTGTTTCCTGATAGCTACAATCTGGACGTCTTTATGTCAAGAGTTAATAATGAGTAAATCTGAAGTAAATGTACGCGTATTAAAACATGTTTTATATTAGTGGCTCTAAAACCCAGTTAAGCCAGCTTTTATGGATGGGAAATCATCAAATGACTCTTTCCGTTCTGGGCGGAGCGGAAGGGAGTGTCAGACTCTTACTGACTAAAACCCACCCGTGCTCTGGCTGAAATGGTAACAAAAAGGGTGCATGTTGATTGGTAGACATTTAATCGAAGTAAAGGTTGATTTTTGACAGTTAAGAAAGTTATGTCTTTATCTTTGACGGCACGGTTGGCGCAGTGACCTATAGATAGTGATTCTGGGCCTGGCTTTTTGTGTATGTAAGTTTATATGTTTGTAAACGCACGCACGATACTTGACAAATTCCTACACATACATAAATCTACAAAACGCAGCTTAATCTATATGTACAAAATTACAAGGGTTTTTATCATTTATGTCCAGGAAATATCAAAATGTGAGACTTTATTGATGTTATGTAAGAGCTGAATATAATCATAACAGATGAAAGACGAGCGTGCTTTTAATTTGTCATTACAAACATAAAGTTTCTATTAACTTTCTCATAATTAAAGTTGACATTTGCATGATATGTCACATAACAGCAAACATTACTGTTATTGTTTGCAGTTTTTGTACACGCACATCGCTCACTGTTTCACTGTGCTCACAAAATGTTTGGTCCATCCTATGTTCCGCCAAAAGGCATAGAAAATAGTGACGGTAAAATATCGCTAAAGTCAATATTATCAAACACATAACTCTAATTATTATAAAAGTACAAAATCTCATAAAATAAAAGCAAATGAAATTTGTTAAAAAATAAATTAAGTACCTAGTACAAAAATCGAACGAAAAAGAAAATACAATGTCAGTAATGTTACAAATGTCAGACTTAAATTACTTTAAATATTACAAAAACTCATGAAAAAAAATACAAAGTCAGCAAAATTTAAAAGATTGTTTTAAAGATAGAACCTAATGTGGCTGTTTACTATAGCCGGCTACTCTCCTATCCTCGAGCTAAATAATGACCGTCACAGGCTTGATCAGAGGTTAAGCAACGGTAGCCAAGGTCAATCAATGATTGACCATCCATTGCATTATATTATAGAGACGCGATCTGCCTCGGAAGGTACGTTAAGTCTTTAGTCCTGGCTGTCATTTGAAGATCTTTGACAACTATTATAACAATCGGGTTTATGAGTAGTCATAGATTGTGATGAGTTTTAATACATAATTACTCGATTGCGGTAACGTAGGTACACGTCAACTTGTATTGAAACCGAATAAGCGCCGCCTGGTGACAATAACGGGAAACTTCCTTTCAGACAACAAGGATAACGTAACCAAGATTTTTGTAACACTTAAAATTATTTAAAAGAGTGTCCGTGGAGTTTCCTGCACGTTCTTCTCCATAGAAATCTACACTTTGGAACGTGAAGCTCCATTGATTTGAATGATTGACTTTAACAATTCAAAAGTACCTGGAAATAGTTTATTTGAAATTAACACATAGAGTCCAGAGGGTAGGACGAATGTTTTGAAGTATAGTAACGTTACAGTATCGTAGACGTAAGGGAATTTTGAATATAAAAACTACAAACCTAATTTTATGCGACACACAATTTGTATCATATAAAAATATGAATATAATATCCAGTACAAATATTGTGTGCGAAACGCGAGTATTACAGTTATAGTGAAATTTTACGTAACGTCATTAAACGTCAAAAACATTCGTGCCCTTTTTTTATTCCCTCAGTAGTGTCTGCTGTAGTCGGCTAATGAATCACACCTATTTGACTATAAGCTGACTTTAACATAAGCCCATATTCCAAAATGTAAACTCCAACTCCATCATGAGCACGAAAATGTCAATGTCACCCAACCCTTATAGCGCGCAAGGTGACTTTTGTCACCCAAATTTAGCTAATGTTATTTTAGAGTTTAGGCCATATTGCTTTAGTAATATTATTATGTAGTATTTTCACATGCCGTGAATTTCTAATTGAAGTTCTCGTACTCTAGAGATGAGCAAACAAATGCTAAAACTTCAATTTATGACAAGCTCCGATGGAGTTGGATTCCAGTTGAGTTGGAGTTTAGGTTTCGAAATGTAGGCCATAGATGAATTAAGATTGGACCGATGATGATCTCGACAAGATTTGCAGTAATCAAATAAGTTATTTCTTTTAAACAATTTTAAAAGTTAGTAAAGCTATCTCAGTAATTCTTGATCCAATATTATGACCGATATAATATAATATCTCCCTTAAAATTAAAAAAAAAAAACTTTTTTGCAAAAAAATACAACCGACTTCTTTTTTTTTACTTTTTCACTTTTTATTGGTACCCCCCATAAATTCCAACTAGGCCATATCTATTTAGCTGTCTATCACCGAAGTTCTTCATCATATAATATCTTTAAAAAAATTAAATGGGACCATTTCGGAATAAACTTCTTTCGAATAAAAAAATAATTTAGTAAATCCGTCTGTATCTGTCAGAGTTATGCCCGAACATACATACAAAAATATAAACATCCGAATTCATAACCTCCTCCTTCTGGAAGTCGGTTAATACTACAAAAAAAGTTGACCGTAACATTTTAACGTAATTTCAGCAACCTTGCCGTGCAACAACACATCACCAACAAGATATGTGGCAATATGAACAATAATTTAGTATCTTATTACATTAGCTGCCGTTGCTGACGGTACATGCGTACTTGACGACCGCACGGCATCCCGCATTCTGCGCTAAATGTCATAAAACATTACAGAAGCTGATGATTATGTTTACCGTACAGA
The DNA here is from genome assembly GCA_947386135.1 of Melanchra persicariae. Classification (NCBI taxonomy): domain Eukaryota; kingdom Metazoa; phylum Arthropoda; class Insecta; order Lepidoptera; family Noctuidae; genus Melanchra; species Melanchra persicariae. The sequence goes on from OX376668.1 coordinate 13,798,253, forward strand.
TGCGACATTGAGCATTCTGAGATGAACCGGACCATTATTTGTAACCTGAAATAATGGCCCAGGTCCATAATACAAAGGTTGTGACGATGAGAATAGAAACAAGTTGGTAATTAATGGCCTTACGGGTAGTTCGAGTTTCTAAACGTGAAATAAAGTGTAAAGTGACAATAGACATTAATTTTCACTTATGTCACTTTGCATGGAAACATAGTTTCCAAACGTCTTTTATAATGCGCACAGCAAAAGAGTGGAACTCTCTGTCTGCGTCTGTGTTTCCAAATGCTTACAACCCTAATCTCTTCAAAGTTAGAGTGAAGAGGCTCCTTCTGGGTAAGCTCGCTCCATCGTAGACTTTGTCTGTGTCATCTCTGACATTGACTAGAGTCAAGAGCAAACCCATCTCTAATAAAAAAAAAAATAGTGGTTTCCCAATTTATTAACTTTCACTTTGCAATGAAACAAAGTGGTTTTCCGATTTTTGACCGTCACTTTGCATAGAAACAAAGTGGTTTTCCGATATTCAATTTCACTTATCACTTTGCATAAAAACAAAGTAGTTTTCAGATATTTTCATCAGACCGCGCTTATCCAGTTTCCAATACAAAGTAAGTAATTTAGTAGTTATTAGGGAACATATGAACATATCCACATATATTTAATATAGACTGTTGAAATCATAACCCTACGAACTCGATTAATTAAAATAAAATAAAAAAGCCCTTTGTTTCATCTAAGAAGTAAATATACAAAAAAGATGAAAGTATAAAATCTACCATTTTGATTTTTATAATAAATTAATTAGGTTTTTCAAACTTACTTAAATTCACTACGAATTCAAAACAAATATCATTAAAACAAATAGTAACGAAAATAACTATGTAGTGCTATAATAATATTATTTAAATTGATTTTCCATTTAAAATATGAGAGCATTTATGATTCAAAAAGGGTTTAAATAAATTATCATGCAAGAAGCACCCTCTTACGTCAGGGTGAAGGCCTCCTCCAGACTTTTCCTTGTTTTCTCTATCTTTGGCATTTGTTATCCAGTTTTAACCTGCTATTTTTATCATATCGTTTTCCCAACGAGTTACTGGTCTTCCTCTTTTTCTAATACCCGCAAGACCTCGCGATAACGTCAGTCTAGAAGAGTCGATTAATTAAGCTTGTAAAAAAAGTCTAGCCTAACCCCCCAAACGTAGTCACTAGGCATAAAGCCCTCCCGACCACATTTTTCATCATAATCTTTGCCCACAGATCTGTGCGTGCGATATATTATATCGTATACATTTATACAGTGGTATCGGAATCTGCGAATGTGTTACTATATCCTTTGACTAGCAGCTCAATGAGCGAATAGAGCGAACTCTTGAATGTGAATCACGTTACGTAGATAGTAGATACGAATTTATAGTCCTGTCATAAAATCTGAGAGATTTAGTCTCGATACATACCTAATATAAAGTAGGGTATTACTCCGTCATATAGGTATGACGTAAATGATGCATCTCTTTAAGGTAACATAGGCTATGATATTGGAACTACAGTGGGCGTACTATGGGAAGTGTTGGTTATTGCGCAATAGAAAAACCGTTTGCTATTAAATCAAATTATAATTCACTTTCGAACTCACTACAACAAAATTATTCCGCAATAGGTAGATAGCGCCAGCTTCGATCGAGCACGACGTTCTAGACTTCGTCGAACACCACTAGATGGTGTTGGCGTCTCGATTGTTCAATCGACTAACGTATTTCCGAATGGTATACCATTCGGAAAAACGGCTGAATATGCCATTTGGTTGCGACATATACATATGTCGCAACCAAATAGCATATTCAGCCGTTTTATTGAACTGCGCCATTTAATCAGCGACTTACGTCGTGACAAGGGCAAGCCATTTAACGATATTGAACGAAAGATGTCACTTAAGCCACTGAAAAATCGGCGCGCTTAAATGAAAAGGCTAGGCCACCAATAAAACAGCTGATTAAGCTAGTTGGTTGCGAAATGTATACGGATTTGCAAAATTCTTTATTCGAAAGAGGATTATTCCGAAATGGTCCCATTTAAATTTTGTAAAGAACAGATGAAGAACTTCCAAAATAGACAGTTATTTAAATAGCTATATGAACGGTTTAACAGTTTTGGGACCCCCCAAAAATTTGACACCACTATAAAGTGAAAAATAAAGAATGTTTTTTACAAAATTATACAACTGACTTCCAAATAAAAACTACTACAAAGAACAAAATAACTTTCATTTAGGAAGTAGGTAGCCCGAAGGATCGCCAAATTGAAGTGGCAGTGGGCAGGGCACATTGCTCGCAGAACAGATGGTCGATGGGGCCGAAAGGTTTTGAAGTGGCAACCGCGTACCGGAAGACGCAGCGTTGGAAGGCCTCCCACGAGGTGGACCGATGACCTGGTGTCGCGGGTAACCGATGGATGCGAGACGCACAGGACCGGTTGTTGTGGCGACACTTGGGGGAGGCCTATGTCCAGCAGTGGACGTCTTTCGGCTGATATGATAATGATGATGATGAGGAAGTAGATGTAACACGACGAAGTTTTTCATTAGAGCTTTACGAAAAAATGGCACCATTTCGGAATAAACTTCAATCAAACAAAAAGAAAGAATTTTGCAAATCCGTAAAAATATAAACGTCCGAATTGACAACCTCCTCTTTTTAAGTCGTTTAAAACGAATTTTGAGCTAAATGTCGCTTACGAGTTGCGATAAATCGGCTGTAAAAACTCGATGTCTTCATTCATACAACTGCAGATTTTGCTGACTCATTCAAGTTGACTTTGTTGTCTTACAATATAAACATAAAACATCCTTTATGTAATATGTATTTCCAATGTCACATTTATCACGATTTTGATTATATCAAATAATAATCGCTCGGTGAACTATTGAGATCAGCGGCCCTACCATGACGTGTTAAAGCGTGAGTCGTTCGAGCGAGAAGGAGGGATGGAGCTATAGAGGGTGTATAGCTCCATCCCTCCTTCTCGCTCGAACGACTCTCGCTTTAATACGTCATGGTAGGGCCGCTGATTCAAAATGATACCATTTGCGTACGGAATATTAATGTTGCCATTTGCGGTCTGGGATTTGTGTAATAAGTATAATTATGTACTGATCTTAATGTTCTCAAAGGAAATGAGTAAGAAATGAAACGATCAGCAGGAGGCAAAAATAACCAACCATACGCCATTAAACAAAATTGCGGCTCTATCACTCCAAGGTTTGCTGGGAGAAAACTACAATTCTGTATAATAATATGAACTTTAAACATCACTGTAATAAAAGTCATTTTGGATTACAATAAATAATTAAGGCGACAAGTGCCATACATTTATTTCGGGTAAACTGCCTTGATAACCAAGAGATGTTTCAAGAAATTTTCATTGCTTCAACTTTACGATGCCTCATATCCAAAGACATAACATTTTTTCAATAAGTTGTTATTTGAGAGATTCATTCGTTCAAGAGTTATCCGATAAAGTATCAGTTGACTATTCAGAGTGGAATAAACTCACCATTTGCAGTTTCAGGTCGTGAGGTAGAAAATTTAGAAAATAACTTTTATTAAAAACTTTGAAATATCGAAATCCACCAAGTTTTCGGGGTCAACATCTTTGCAAATCAGATCTAGTGTAACCTATTTTAAGGAACACACTCCTCGACGAATTTTTGGCTAAATCAGCGTTAAGGGCTCAATATCTTCATAAATAAGATCATTTGTCGTCTGCCCTTAAATCGAAATATTGGCAAAACAAAGTTAAAAAAATAGCTATATAATTTGCAGGAAACCAGCGTTATGATTAGATTCATGTTTCAAAATAATAACGTTATTATAATGAGGATTAACCCGAACAAAACCCGCTTATCAGAGGACCTCTGTTTCAACAGGAAATAACAACATGGCATGCAGATACTTGAGGTACCTATTTATAGCTTCGTTTTACAGAAACCCAACTCTTTTAATTTATATACAACTACAGGTCACCGAGAGTGGACGTCTTAGGAACAACCTTGTCTGTAAAACAAGATGTATGCATGCACGCGTGTGTTGTTGTTGTTGGCGCTGCACGTGGGATTAGCGGTGTCGTTCTCCTGGGGTGAGTACAAGAGCTGTTGCACTGATAAATATAAATGCGAAATTCACTAACGGCCGCTTTCTATAATATATCTCAATCCCAATCTTGATCCCGATCCTTGTCTGTAACCAATCAACGGCCGAGTTTGTGTCCTTCACTACACAATCCTCACCTTTGATTGGTTACAGACAAGGATCGGGATCAAGATTGGGATTGAGATATATTATAGAAAGCGGCCGTAAGCCTGTCTATCCGTCTGTTTGTTACTTCTTCACGTCTTTACAACTGAACGGATTTCAATGATTTGTTATTTAAATTGTTGTTTTTTTCATTCCGGACGCTTTCATGTGCATTTCTTTCTCACATGTATGTATAACTTCAACGATAATGATGTAACCTTGTAAAAAAAAATGATTTAAAAGACTGTCCGTGGAGTTTCTTGCACGTTCTTCTCCATAGAGATCGACGCTTTGGAACGTGCAAATAGCTTCATCTCTTTGACTGACCGACCTTGGCAATTCAAAAGTGCCTGTAAATGGTTTAATTTAAATAAATAATTAGATTTTTTTCTTTTTTAATTTTTGATGAAACTTGGTACACAGACCATGTCCTGAAATAGGACAGAGAGAGGATTCTTTTCATCCGAGGAGTATGGTCACTTGGGATAATTTTCGACTTTCACACCGGTGAAACTACTGGCAGCTGGTGATAAAATATTTTTTTGTTAATTTTGTTTAATGTTTAAAATATTACGGCTCGCCAGAATGGTACGTATTTTTCTACCAAAACTTTTCACTCGCATTAAATTTTAATTACTTACGTGCTTTTCCAACCACACGCTAAAGTACCTACTCTAAGACCGACCATTGTAACACCCAATGTAACTCATAATAGATATAGTGTGTAATTATTTGATTTTATTCTTTATGTGCATATTTAAATATAAAGGTTAGTTTTCGAGTATAAGGAAGAACTTGTGGCTATAACAGCCACACGGGTCGTTTCCTACTCCTCCATTTTTTTTTTATTAATTTCGTTGCGTGATCCAAGACAGTTACATCGTTTATCCGGGGCTCGTCGAGCTTCATTGACTGGTGGTGGCACTACTGCTATTGCTATTATTTCAGGAGTTGCAATAGATGGGAATAGTGTGGCGGGTGGTCAGACGTCAGATAACCGACACCAGTCTGGCCAGGTATCGTATTACCCAGTTACTGGGTTGTGGAGGTCAGATAGGCAGTCGCTCTATGTGAAATACTGATATTCAGTTTCATGCATTAAAAAAAATACTATGTATATAGGTTTTTTTTTGGCGGAAAGTAAACCAGCTGGAATACAAGTCTTTTTTTTTTTGGGTGGAGTGGGAGGATGTGTCAGACTCTTGCTGACTAAAACCCATCCGTGCTCCTCCTAGTGCCTTTTGCGTTCCAGGGCCGCGGTAACTCTTTCGAACTCCGCAACCCTGGCAGTGGAATACAAGTCTTGGAAACCAAATTCCGTCAGATCCAGCTATATTTATCAGATTAAAAAAATATTATTTTCAACAAATTTGCTCAAAAAATGCATTGTTCGAAAGTTAAAAATTACGCACCACACAATGGAATAGTATTCAGTTGCATCCAGTTAGACTGGAAGCCAACCCCGACATAGGTGGAAAAATACTAGATGGATTGTTTTTTGAGCGGAAAGTAAACCGGCTGGAATACGTCTTTTTTATGGATGGGAAATAATACCCTACTCCGCTGTATAGCGCCGTGCGTATCTTTTACGGGTTTTTTTTTAATTTCTATAAAAAAATATATGAGAATTCCACCAAGGAGTTTCACATTACGATTCTCACATTATGATTTCTCCCACAACTGCTTCCCATTCTCACTCACATCGCTAATTATTCCTTATTCTCCGGCACATTTCCTACAGCTTGGAAACAGGCACACATAATACCATTACCCAAAATAAACAATCCTTCGTCTTTATCTCACTTCAGACCAATTTCCATTCTACCTTTCCTTTCTAAAGTTCTTGAACACATTGTTCATGGCCAAATTTCCAGATACCTATCTTCAAACTCTATTATCTCACCTTTCCAATCTGGTTTCCGTGCTGGTCACAGCACTGTTACTGCACTTTTAAAAGTCACTGACGATATCCGCTGGGCTATAGACAATAAATCTCTCACTGTATTAGTTCTACTCGACTTCAGCTGTGCGTTCAACTCAGTGGATTTCGACATACTTCTTGGAGTCCTCCAGTCTATTAACTTTTCTTCTACCGCACTATCCTGGTTTGACTCTTATCTTCGGGGTCGCTCTCAGTGTGTCCGCCTTGAAGACACTTTCTCTGATTGGTGTGACCTCACTGCTGGTGTTCCTCAGGGTGGCGTTCTCTCTCCTCTTCTTTTCACTATCTTCATAAATACCGTTGCTAAGGTTATTTCTTCCAACTTCCATCTTTACGCAGACGATTTGCAGCTTTATCGGCACTTCTTGCTGGCTGACGCGGATTCAGCGATTAATGCCATGAATCATGACCTGGAGAATATTAATCAATGGGCTAAGTCTTACGGCTTACAGATTAATCCTTCCAAGTCCCAGGCCATGATCATAGGCAGCCGTTATTATCGCACTGCGCTTGACACTCGCAATTTGACGCCTTTATCACTTGACGGATCGATCATTGCGTATACGGACACAGCAAAGAATCTCGGTGTCTTAATTGATAGCAATCTTTCTTGGCGAGCGCAAGTAAGTGAAGTCAGTCGTAAGGTGCACTTTTCCTTCCACTCTTTAAAAACTCTTCAAACCTTCTTGCCCTTTAAAACTAAAATTTATTTAGCTCAAACTCTGATTCAGCCGATTATTGACTACGCTGATGCCTGCTACCTGGATGCCACAGAGGAGCTCTTAAATAAGCTTGAGCGCTTGCAAAACTTGTGCATTCGTTTTGTTTTTGGCCTGAGGAAATACGACCATGTCTCTCAGTTTCGCAAGGATCTCAAGTGGCTCCCTATCCGTCTTCGCAGGAACACTCGAATAGTATGTCTCCTCTACAATATCCTTTTTAATCCGGCATACCCTGGCTACCTGCGCGATCGTTTCTCATTTTCTCGCCCTGCCGATGCGCTGTGTAGATCCCACCTCAAACACCATCTAAACTTCCCATCCCATAATACTCATTCCTATTCCCACTCCTTCTCTTTTCTTGCAGTACGATTGTGGAACTCACTCCCATCTGGCATTCGTGATTGTAAAAATATTTCCCTCTTCAAAAAAGCCGTCAAAGAGCATTATCTCTCTACCGTATTATAATCTTTGGTATTTTATAGATATGTATTATTTTATTATAATTATTTATTTATGTAAGTATATTTGTTTGTATGTTTATTGTAGTTTGATTTATATTTATTAATAGATAATAATATGTTTTAGTTAAGTTAGTATAGTCTATTTTAAGTTTCCGTTTCTGCCCTTTTACACACTGTGTCTACTTTTCTAATCCCACTTTTCTATCGCAGGTCTGCTGGAAGAAATTTCTTTTGAAATAAGCAGTACCTTTGTGCTCTTTTATCTGTATAGAATTTTCTTTTTTAAGTTTATTGTGTGTACATAAATAAGTAAATAAATAAATAAATACGATTATAAATAAGCTGAATGATCGAACCTCCTTGGAAGCGCTTTTGCTCAATACGTTTGTCTTACTTTAATCATCATCATCATATCAGCCGAAAGATGTCCACTGCTGGACATAGGCCTCCCCCAAGTGTCGCCACAACAACCGGTCCTGTGCGTCTCGCATCCATCGGCTACCCGCGACCTTCACCAGGTCATCGGGAGCGGGCCACCTTGTGGGAGGCCTTCCAACGCTGCGTCTTCCGGTATGCCACTCCAAAACTTTTCGCCCCCATCGACCATCTGTTCTGCGAGCAATGTGCCCTGCCCACTGCTACTTCAAATTGCCGATCCTTCGGGCTACGTCGATAACCTTGGTTCTCTTGCGGATACCGTCATTCCTGATTCAATCACGCAAGGAAACTCCGATCATTGCCCTCTCCATTGCCCTTTGGGTGACTTTAAGCCTTCTGATGAGTCCCATGGGCCTTACTTTAATACTACAGAGAAAAGAGGCAAAAAATGAAGTCAAAATTTTCACCACGCGCATTTATCGCCATTTACAAATTGGCGCCATTTTCATATTAGAAACGTCAAAGATTGTTGCACAACGAGTTGAAAAATGTATATATGACATACGTGCGGAAATTGGTTTTCACAAACTCGTGACTCGTGACTATGGTAAGCCCTCGACTTCCTCTCTGCCTTACATTCGTGTAGGTACTTGTTTGTAAAAACCAACTTACCGCACTAATATCATAAATAACTATTTTATGTTTCAGACGTTATCGTGGGCGCAGATAAACGATTAGAATTTTACTACAATGGTACACTAACACATGCAGAAGACATTCCGCATGATTATATCTCTTCAATAGCTTACGATCCCATACAAAAAAGGGTACTGTTTACCTACAGAAACTACTCAAACATGTCAATATCCATCTTGGACCTTTCAACCAGAAAAACACAACATTTATTTACGAAAAAACTGACATACATGGACTTTCATCTCGCCTACGACCCGGTCACACAATTGCTCTTTTGGTGTGAAGCTTACAACATGTACTCGTTGTCATTAAAATCAGCATCTTTTGAGAAAACAGTTGACGGAAATCTTTTACGTACACTGAATCATAGCTGTCGTGATATAGCTGTGGATAGTTGTAGAGGGTAAGTTACTAATATAAATCATAGTCAATATTTGTTGTTGTTATTTAAATTTATTTACAGCTTGTATCGTTTCACGGCAGGGTAAAAGCTTCTCTTTTTTCTTTCCATTTCTCCCGGCTTTAGGCCAGTGTGGACTAATCCTGCCAATAGGTTTCAAGTTCATCCCGCCATCTTCACGTGGGTCTGCTGCGATGTCGTCGGACATTTTGTGTGGTCTACAAAACGGTATTTGCTTTAGCCCATGAACCGTTTGACATGCGGCAGACGTGTCTGGCCCAGTGCCATTTTAGGTTGGCTACCTTTTGAGTGTTGTCGGCGATTTGTGTTTTGGAGCACAGCACTGTGTTCCTAATGCGGTCCATTAATCTGACTCCCAGAATGCTGCGCTCCATTTCTCGCTGGTGAACCTCAAGCTTGAACCTCTGCTGAACATTTAAAGATTAGGTTTGAGCGTTGTATATATAGAGAATACACATATTGCATAATTATGTTCATCAATTTACTTTAATGGCCAATTAAATTATTAAATTTTTACTGTAATAATTTAAACTTTTAATTTTAATTATTATTTTTTGTTATAATTTAATTTATTAAATTTTTAGTAGGTATATTATTTATTATTTTCATAAAAAAAAGTTTGAAGGTCTGTCATGAGTGCTTTCATCGACCAATAGTTCTTCCAGAACTTCGGTGCGGCGAGCAACTTCTTTTTCTTATCCCGCCTGGAATGAGACTTAAAAATTATAGACATTTTCCAAATTACAGGTATATTTATTGGATCACAGACCATGTTATTGAGAGGGTTCGGTTTGATGGCTCCGACAGAGAAGTTTTAATAAACAGTACGGTTTATTTACGAACCGGTTTAGCCATTGACCAAAAGTCACAGAAAATTTACTGGGGTGAGCGTTCTGACATTATGAAAGATGGATATGACGTCAATGACGAGTATGCCGACTATATTGAGCAGAGTTCTATGGAAAGCGCTGATTTGAATGGACAGAACAGAAGAACATTACGTAAGAGTTTTGATGTTGGCAAAACTACAATAAGTTCATTGGCCGTATCAAAAGATTTTATCTTCTGGAGGTACTTTGGTCAATTGGCAACTTGGCAAATTCCAAAGAATTCATCCGACGATGTGATTCCGAAACTATATTCAAATTTAAACTCAACCTGTTTGCGTTGCCACGGTTTAGCAGCCAACTATACAATTAAGGAACAAACTCAGGGAACGAAGGGCTGCGAAGCTCTAAAGAATTTGGACAGAGAGTCAAATGGTTTCACCGGTGAGAGTTGCGAAGTTACAATCTGTCACAACTATTGTTTCAATGGACATTGTAGTGTCAGTGCTGAGGGACGACTTACATGCAGGTAAATTTTGACACCATAATTTAAGGGTTTCGCCGAGTCATGTGTGCTAAACACTGTTTTTACAAAAAAATACAACCGATTTCCAAATAAAAACCACTACAAAGTACAAAATAACTACTAAGACGATGTCAAAAAACGAAGAAACTGCACAAGGAACACTGACTTCCAAAATTAAAGTTAGTTTGTACATTGTAGTTTTATTTGGAAATTGGATGTATTTTTTTAGTAAAAACTTTTTTTGAAACCCAAACCAAAAAAATCCAACTACTCCATATCTATTACATACAAGCCTCGGCTTAGTTTAAACTCCAGATCTCCCAAAAATTACGAATTTCTTGTCGACTGTATATTGTATTACTTGATGTAATTTGTGGAGATGAATTAAACATTATAATTATATTTTATTATTGAGCTGAATATCGAAGTTTTTCATCAAACCTTTACGAAATTAAAATAATGATTAAAACTATAAATAACAAATAAAATAAACTAAACTAACTACAAACAAAAATATAGCAACAAAAAATTCGTCCTCAACGCTGACAGCTGGTAATGTGCCCAAGAGACTAGCCACGTTGTATCGCAATGCTTAGTCTCTGGCCAAAGGAAAAGCCAGCCCTTGAGTCACGAGAAGTGTCAACCAGCCTTTTTGAAACTTATTTGAAAAGGCTGTGAGCACAAGGGCCCCACGGCCGAGGGTTACAACGCCAAACGGCTCGCAAAACCAATAAGGTAACTATATTTTCACCGCTTGAGCTTTTCCGTAGCCACAGCGGCAGCGCCAGCACAGCACGATGGACTAAGAAGATGGGATGGTGCAAGAGTATCGACACAGGTTACGTCCCACATTTAAGACCTACCCATTTTCCATGGAAACAAAGTCATACCGTCCGGTCTTTTGCCATCGTTACGCACCAAGCCATTGGGTTCTAATACAGCTGGAACGCTAACGGTGACAAGAGCTGGTCGGATGATGTCGTTTAAGTTAGCGTGACGCGCAATACAGCCCGCACTGGCTACAAGAAAGGCCATACCGCCCAAGGCTGTTGACAACCTCACTACAGTGATAACGATGAGGAGAACAACATGGGGCTCCTAAACGTAGTGACTAGTGAAACAGCGAGGCGGAAAAAGGTGTCGTCGAACAAAGTGCCTAGGTTCGACGACGGTAGTGCGTGAATCCAAAGACCTGACTCCCACTTTTCCACAGCCAGCAGGCGCGCACACTCAGCAGTAGTAGCAGACGAGGTCAATAAGTTGTTCAGGTCTATTCTGCAGAGCGGAAAATCCGTTTATATATGAAGGAGTATAACCGAACATACATAAAAAAATATACAAAAATCCGTTAATAACTTTCTCCATTTTGAAGTCGGTTTAAAATTGCGTAAAGAGTTTATGAATAATTATATGACTATTAGTTTTGGCGGAGGCGATTCTCACAACAGCAAAAAGTATTTATTTATTTATGAATGGGCTAGCTCTTGACCTCGATCACACCTGATGGAAAGCGATAGATGAGGTCCATGATGAAGCGAGCGTGCCCAGAAGATGCCTTAAGGCACTGGTACTCCCACGCGTCGACGAAACACACACGCAGCAGGCTGCTTGACGCCGAACTCCGGTGGGAGGGTGGTCGCGAACCAGGCGGGCGTTAGCCCTACCACCGCAAGGGAAGGATTGGCCAGTCTTATAAGGTGTTAGATGAGACTGTCCAGGATGCGCCGAGCGCTCAGTTCAGTTGAGTGTCTGATGGAACAAATTGCGCTACACGAGGAGGCTCCTTCATGCATCCCATGAGATTGACAAACGCTGTCGAAATGTAACCTTGCTTGGTATTTCGACAATCGCTCTCGCTGATGAAATGGCACTCTCGTTCACCTGTTACAATAATTCATCAATATTTGTTTGTTTCCTTGTTTACCTAGTTACCTTTTTCATATTTTATCATTTCAGATGTAAAGACGGTTACTCTGGGGACCGGTGCGAAGTCAATGCGTGTCAGGAGTATTGTTTAAACAGCGGCGTCTGCTCCTTGAATGAAGAAGACGAGCCCATCTGTCAGTGCACAGACGATTATGAGGGCAAAAGATGCAATGTTCCCGTCTTTCTTAATACGTTTATCCAAAATGTTTCAATGTGGAGGGACACGCAGGTATATAATTTTTCAATCTGTCTAAAGACTTCTCGAACCGTCATCATCAAAATCCGTTCTGTCTCCGAATGGTATGGCCTGAATTATTAGAATTTAATCGTAATCGCATCGTTTCACATGTAGACAAGAGGCCCTAGACAATGTGCTATTCGATTAGCGAATGCGACTGTCGAAATGAAGGAATTTGATCACGTAACATTTCGATAGCATCTGTCAATCCCATACATTTTTGACGTATCGACAATCGCCCTCGCCACGCTACCGCTGACAGAATACAAGACAAGTGACATTCTGTCAGTGTAAATTCATTGATAACATCTCGTATTTTAGCATTATAGTGTATATTTACGTTTTATTTATAGATGTAACGCCAATTACTCTTGGCAAAGGAGCGAAGTCGACGTGTGCTTCAACTGTTGTCTGATAAGCAGTTTGTTCGGCACAAGCACGAGATGTGAAGCCGTTGAAGAGTTCACTTTCACGTCTACCGTCACCACCATGACACTACTACGTACTCATTAGTCGATCCACTCCAACCTTGCCTCGTTTAGTTATAAGTTTAGACGAAAAAAATTAATGTTTTTTATTCTATTATATTAAAAAAAAATATATGTATTTTCATCATTCCAACCTACTCTTGTTCGCTTTATTTATTTAAATTCCTCATTGGCATTTTGCTGAAAAGAGAGAATTTTTTTTAGTTGAGGAATGGGTTGGCTCTGTCCTTCCGCCTGATAGAAAGCGATGGATGAGGTATATGATGGAGCGAGCGTACCTAGAAGATGGGCATGCGTCGACGAAACATAGGAGGCTGCTTGACGCCGGACTCCGGTGGGAGGGTGGTCGCGTCAGCTCTACTACCACAAGGTAAGGATTGGCCAGTCTTGTAAGGTATTAGGTGAGACTGTGCCTGATGGAACAAATTGTGCTATACGAGGAGGCTCCTTCATGCATCCCAAAGCCCCATTAGGACCTCAATTACATTATCAAAATATGTTGAACACGTATTTTTTCTTTCTTCATATGATACAGTTCGTTGATAAATCGCGTAACGTCACGCGTTGGCATACTTTTTAACAACCACTGACGTCACCAGTTTCTGAACTCTGATCTGCCTTATCTCTGTATTTTCTTTCGATTTACAAGAAATTCGTGTTCCATATTCTTCAATTAGGTATTTTATTCTTTACCATAACCATTTATATTAAAAACTGTGATAAAAAATGTAATGTAGGTACAAAGGCAAGCTAAACTCAAAATGTAACGGGCTGACTGAATAGGACAAATTATTTTATTAGGCAGGCAATACATTATGTCGTAGGTATATCTACATAAGCCAGTTAGTTTCTTTTGAAAACAGGCAAAAATAGAATTCGATCGCCGCATCGAAAACGTCTGGAAAAGCTACTGGTCCATGAAGACGATAATGAAGGGTGATCTCCCGATCTCCCTGAAGCGCAAGCCCATCGATTTGTTTATCCTGCACATCCTAACCTACGGTGCTCAGATCTGGTCACTCATCGAGTTGCAAAAGTTCCACGTTGGGGTATGCCAGAGAGCAATGGAGCGCAGCATTCAGGGTTTGAAAAGAATGGATAGAGTACACCACGCTGCGCTCCGAAACAGGAATCACGGCCGAAAGGCTGCCAGGTTCATATGGGATTGGGTCACGTTGGCCACAAGCATGATGACCGCTGGTCAAAAATCAATGGTCATTGGGTGCCAGGGGATCGACGGCATCGCCAAGGCCGGCCCAGAATGCGTTGGCAGGATGACCTGGACGCACACCACGAGGGCTGGTTCGAGGCGGCGCAGGAGAAATTAACTTTTTTTTTTTTATGGGTGGGAATGACTGTTTGCGTTTTGGGTGAAGTGGAAGGGAGTCAGACTCTTACTCACTAAAACCCATCCGTGTTCCTCCTTATGCCCTTTGCGTTCCAGGGCCGCGGTGACTCTTTCGAACAAAATCCGCAACCCTTGCAGGCTCTGGCCCTGACGGGCCCCGTCTACTTTGCTGTTATATCTTTGTGGCGCGCGTGGAACACAACGGGCCGGTTATCCGGGCCTGGAGGCCTAGACAAAGAACTTTTCAGTAGCGTTAACGTCACGCGCTCACGACAAAATGTATGGGAATGACAGAAACGATTTTTATCTAGGCCCCCTGGTTGTGATTGGACGGCGAGCCACCCATCGTTTGCCGACCGCAGGTCTGCGCCTACGGTGGACGGGAATCGCCCTGCGACTCCCAACGCCTGGGGCGTCTTCTTCTGTTGCGGCTGCTGGGGCATGCGGTTTGCTTCTCCCTCACGCGGCCCGCCTCCTCTTTCACTAGCATTACTGCTTCCCAGAAGGAGGTGACGGCTTTCCATGCCTTCTCGCTACGGCCCATGGAGGCCAATAGGAGAACAGTGATAGGAGGAAGGATATGGGGGAGGCCTTTGCAACACGATAAATAAAATATATTTTCTGTTTAGGAAAATATCCGATTCGATCACCAAAAATAAATTCACTCAGGAATTACCAACTATCATCCTAAGACAGTATTGCAAACGATGCTACTATCATCAATTTAGCGTTTCATTAATATTTATGCCGCTACATCAGGTAGTCCACGTATTAACCTACTGAACCCTGCGGTATCCAATAATAGCCGAACTTGAGTTACGACTGTATTGAGAATTACTTTAAATAACTTATAGCAATTGGTTGGACTTGTGTGTGTGTATGTTTGATACATAAACGGCTTACTTAGATTGTTTCCCGGTTGCCCAGAAGAAAGGTAATGTTTTTTGAGGGTATGTATAGGTACCAAGTACCGTTTGTCTATATTTGTCTCTGTAGCATCAACGGCTTGATATTATTTTTTAAATGAGGCATTGTTAGATAGTCATCTTGAATGCCAAAATTATATAAGCCAAAAACTACTGAAGAATTTTGAAAAAAAAAACAAGATGGCGGCCGCCCTTAGGTAAGTGAAGTCGAAATTTTTCATGACATTGTAATGTGGGCCATCAAAGAAATATACAAAATACTGGTATCAAAAACAAAAACAATCGCCGACGACACTCAAAAACCAGCCAAGCATAAATGGGAGTGAGTCTGCGGACGGCGAGCGTTGGGTGGCTCGCCGTCCGATTAAAACCAGGCCCAGGCCGACAGCGCGTTGTGTTCTACGCGCACCTCAAAGAGATGTCAGCAAAGTTGACGGGGCCCGTTAGGGCCAGAGCCTGCCAGGGTTGCGGATTTAATTCGAAAGAGTCACCGCGACCCTGGAACGCAAAGGACATTTGGAGGACACACGGATGGGTTTTAGTCAGTAAGAGTCTGACACTCCCTTCGGCTCCGCTCAGAGCGGGAGGAGTCATTTGATGATTTCCCATCCATAAAAAAAAGCATAAATGGGACTGAGCCGGACACGTCTGCCGCATGTTTAACCATTTATGGGCTAAATCAACTACAATGTGGGTCCCAGAAAATGGTCAGTAAATATGGTGTCCTTCATTGTATTTTGCACGTGTGGAGGCGGCAACGCCCGCCCCTGCTCGCGGTGCCTGCAGCCAGGACCAACCTACTGGCGAGAACTGCTCTCACGAGAGCCATACGCGTGGTGAATGAGGTTCACGGAAGGGTTGATGTATTGTGGTGCAACTTGAGTGAATTCGCAAAAGTTATACTATATATTTAGATTAAGATATTTTTTAACTAGGTATAAGGTGTAGATTTAGGATTTAGTTAAGCCACTCTGTCGCATTGGATCATAGATCTGTAATGATAGTGTAGGTAAGATTGTTGTAATAAATAAATAAATAAATAAATAAATAAATAAATTTTACCGGGCCCTGGCCCAAAATATGAGGTAAATTTTTAAGGAAAAGAATCAAAATCAAAAATTACCCAACGAAAGGTCTTATTGTGAGGACTTAAGTAAAAAAAAAAGTAAAGCACTTATACCAGTTTATAAGTTTTTTGTATACTTACCAATCAATGAACTATGTCTGAAATACAAGATCTTTTATTTTTATCAATAAAATATATGAAAGTTGACCCTCATCTCTGAAATTAATAAACCTAAAAAAAAACAGAAAAGAGATCTTAAGTTATACCTATGTCATGTACATTACAGGAAAACCTGCAAGACGTGTATGATTTTTCAAGTACATGTAACAAAAGTATGATTCATTTCACGTTTTTTAACCGACTTCTAAAAAAATAGGAGGTTCTCAATTCGGATGTTAGTTTTTTTTTATATATTTGTTCGCGCGTAACTCCGTTGCCAACCGATTTGAAAAATCCTTTTTTTTTGTTGGATAGGGTATACTTCCCAAATGGTCCCATTGAAATTTTATCAAAATCCGTTCAGTAATTTGGTTTTTAAATCCAAGTAGCTGGAAAAAATATGTGGAAAAATCATCCATGTACACGAAATAATTGCGTATTTTTGCTTTCCTGTGACTTTCCAGTGGTGTTGTTAGGTGTGGGGTATACCACTAAAAAGTGAAAAATAGAAAACTTTTTCACAAAAAAAGAAACCGACTTCCAAAAAACACTACAAAGTTAAAAATAACTTTAATTTCGGAAGTCGGTGTCAAATAACGAAGAAGCAACCAAAAACACCGACTACCGAAATTAAAGTTATTTTGAACTTTGTAGTGTGTAAAATTAAAGTTGGTTTTTGGAAGTCGGTTTCTTTTTTTTGTGAAAAAGTTTTTTAATATCTTTTTACTAATCTTCAACACCAAACTGCTGCGGAGATTGTCTTGTAACCGATAGTTAGACATATAAATTAAGAAATTCGTTCCTGGTGATTACCAGGACCCAAAGTGCTATCTTGCTACAAAATAAAGTGTTAAGAAAACTAAATTCTCACGGGAAACAAGCAACGCCGCGGGGCGAAACAGCACGTTAGATAAGACTTGTTACATTAAACTATCCTTAATTAAAAGCATAACACAACTATTTTATCTAGACCTCTCTCACGTGCATTTTGCTTAAAACTTTACACCTTAATGCAAAAAGATAAGGTCGAGTTTAATATGGAGTGTGATGGTTCGATAGGTCTGAATGATTAGCCATGCGTAGACGCAGTTTCTTAGAAGATTGAAGTGACCGATGTTTGCCGGGTCAACTGAATTAAAGTTGTAATGTTTTACAAGTTCTGTGCAAGATGTGCTGTTGGAAGCATTATTTTCGATGATTTGGTGAATTTGTAAGTAATAATAGTCCTTCTGACTGATTTCAGCTATGGCGGCCAATTTCAGCAGAGACTATACATCGTCACTGGAGATATTATAGTGCATAAGTGTGTGCGCAAACAAACAAGCACTTCTTTTTCAATTGATGGTCCTATGGGACGACCGTCCGACACGACCGGAGAGAGGTCAGGCGCAGGAGCAACGGCTTAACGTGCTTTTCGATGCATGGGGCTGTCAGAGAGTAATTCCTAATGTAAAAAGCCAGTAACACTTATTGCCTGACCCTACGACGCTTGCGACAGCAAGCCCTGTGGAGCAGTTAGCTAGTAGCGTTCCCATTGCTAGGTACAGGCCTTCTCTCATTGAGATGGAGTTGGCTGTAATGCGTGTGTTCCGTATGGTGTCGGACGTAAAAGAATAGCACTATCCCCATCACTTCCCGTGGGTGTCGTAAGAGACGACTTAGGGACTCACCGGAGAATGGACAGCAGCATTATCTGTAGGTACATTGCTACAGCTACACTGCGATCGCCAACCCGCCTGCCAAGCGTGGCGATTATGGCAACCCCCCCCCATCTGGGGGAGGCCTATGTCCAGCAGTGGACGTCTTTTGGTTGATATGATGATGATGGTGATGGCTGTAATCCACCACGCGGACCCAGTGCAGGAGCATGTTACATGTCTTTGATTTCTGGGTTATGAAATAGGATGGTTCTCTTACGATGGTTTTTTCATCGCTTTGAAGAGCAGTGGTGATGATTTTATTACTTTGCAATTACTTAATAACAAAGTTATCATACATTTATTTTACTTTGTTAGTCGTGAGCGAGTATCAAAAACATTTATCTTTCATTTCTTTCTCTCTTTGAAACAAAAAGCTCAAACAGCAAACAATTGCATGCCTCGGTTCAAACTCATCCAAAGTCGCGGTAGTTCTCACCGCGCCACAAAGGCAGCTTTTTTTGTAATATCTGGGTCAATCCTAATACCAAACAATTAATACCACGAGGGTTGGTGGTAGCCAGCCTGTAAACAGGTAATAAATCCAAGAGGTTGTGTAAGCACTAGAATCTGTAACAATCCAACGTTTTGTCCACGTCCATTGTGTCGAGACTTAAGACAATGCAGCCTTTCTCCACCGACCTTGGCACACTTCCTCCGAGATTTTGTGTAAAACGAGATGCTGCTTTGTGAGGAGTTTATTGATTGTCTATACAAGTACAATAAACTAATTAAAAAGCAAAAGTGGTGCTGTGATTCTGTTCATAGATAAAGAGTGGTATAGTTGGTATTTCCTCGCGAGAGTCTGTGCTTCATTATAGCTTCTCTTTTGAATGGGAAATTTTCAATGACTTCTCCTGCTCTGGGCGGAGCGGGAGAGAGTGTCAGACTCTTACTGAGGAAAACCCACCATGTTCTTTCAACTGATATTTGCGTTCCAGGGCCGCGGTGACTCTTTCGAACAAATTCCGCAACCTTAGCAGGCTCTGGCCCAAGCGGGCCCCGACTATCTGATTGTACCTTACAATTTCATTGGATAGAAAATAAATATACTTTTCTTATTAAACACATAGTTTCCTCAGACCTTTTAAGGAAGTTCTCATTGCACGTGATCTCACTAATTTTCATTAAAATACATGAGTACATACTTTTAACCTATAATTTATTTCTTTAGATTGCTTCAAATATGTAGTAAGACGAAATTTCAATCAGTGTGGACTACTTAGACATTTTGACATTTCGTTATCTATTTTTGTAGTCTCATTAGAGGTTGTGATGCGATTTGGGCCACTATGTCAGTAATAGTGTGTATCAGACTTTTTTTTTTGGACGGGAAATCATCAAATGACTCCTCCCGCACTGGGCGGAGTGGAAGGGAGTGTCAGACTCTTACTGACTAAAACCCATTCGTGCTCCTCGTCGTGCCGTTTGCTTTCCAGGGCCGCGGTAACTCTTTCGAACAAAATCCGCAACCCTGGCAGAAGTATATATCAGGCTGGTTATAGAAACAGCCCGATCTAATGGAGTATCATAGACCTCTCTCAAAACACAAGCCCAGGTGAGACAGTACGTCATGCCATAACAATAGCTCAAGCTTTATCAAGCGCAAGTTCGATCGTGTGTGGCGTACTGCTCTCATCTTTGGGATGGGTCTGCCAGATACCAGCTTGATGCCCTTGAGTTAAGGCGCAATGGCTCTAGAAACGAACTCGCGAAGAGGTTCCGATATGGTAGGACCCGTACTCACTCCTCCTCCTACCTTTCTCACAGTTTCATACAGGAATTCGCCAGAGATCAACTGAACTGCATGACAACAGAATGGCCACGGGATTTCAGTCAAAAATGGCAATGTCAAGTTTATTCACGCGAGTACGCGACTAACGAAGCAACTTCTCAGCCTAAGTAGAAATAACCTCCGAATAATGATAGGGGTCATTACCCCCTAAAAAAACACCTCTTTAACATAGGCGCCACAGACAACCCAATTTACAGAGGTTGCTTCGACGCCGAGGAATCAGTCGCCCACGTCATCCTGGAAGTGAGGCCGTGGCTTCCTGACGTTAATAAATCCTCGAAACGGTGAGGTCGCTCCGCTAAACCTGTGAAGCACCCTGGTGGCTTCTGTGCATTTGGGCGGAACCAGGCTGGGTTACTTAGCCAGGACACCTACGCACAACGGACTGAATATGAGTGTATGTGCCGATAACGGAGCCTCTACTCTATCCATTGCTGAGGTAGACTTCTCTACAGGTTGGTTTTCCCATGGCCAATTTTATGTAGGTCTATTGCGTGTTAACAACTCTAGCAACTTTCTTCAATATCGTGTATCATCATCATCATTCATAGCCCGACTTCGCCTACTGCTGAGCATAGGCCCCTCTTTTGTTGTGTCAATGCTTACGTTCCTGTGCCAGCATCATCTAGGTTCAATAACGCGATGGAAACAATAACGTCCGCCCATCTCGCCGCCGGGTGACCAAAACTTCTTGTTCCAGTACTTGGACGCCATTCGGTCGCTGCCTAACTCCACCTATCATTACCGCGCCTGGCCAGATGTCTTACTCAACTCCATTTTAGTTCCGCGATTCGTATTCCGATGTTGAAAACATTCGTACGTCTTCGTATCTCGACGTTTGGAACTCAATCTATTAGACGTATGCCAAGCATGGAACACTCCATGGCTCTCTGCAACTCTCAGCCTGTATGCAGCCGCCTGCGTGAGCGTCCATGTCTTAGCAGTGTATGCTATGGTGGGAAAACACAATGATTATAGAGGCGGGACTTCAGACATTAAGAGTTTGGCAGACTTCAGAATATCGCCATCTTGAAATCTAAAGTGGAACAGGTAGGCAATCATACTTTTCACGATATCTCCTAGCACTGTTGTGAAACGGTTAAGTGAAATGTGATTAGCGTTATCATTCAAACGTTTCTCATAACGACAAAATACTAGGGTTGGTCCGCATTTTGAATAGCAGAGGTGACAGCCAGTGCCTTGCATAACACTCTTCCAAACTTCTAATTCATAGAGGGGTCAATCAATGCTAGATGTTGAATGTTTGTATATCTATTCTTAGCGATCTCACCCAGCGACATCATTTTATTTTCCGACACCCGTGAACGAAGTTGCGGGCAACAGCTAGTTTAAAATATGTACCATACATACACCTCTACTACTCCTTCGAACAATACTAGCGTGATGTTGTGATACTATCTAAGTCACCAGCAAGGTGTTAAACGCAATACATTCGTGACCTATTCTGAGCGACTTTGACGAACATTCCGTCTGATAGGAGTCATATCTATTAAAGATCGTCCTCGCATAACTTGCATCTTATACTTAGCAGCTTTTTCCCATGGTATATGATGAGCTTTTGACAAGGCATTGTTTATTTTCTTGCCTTTATCAATGTCAAGTTATTTTGAACATCATGTCAAAGGTGGCCTCTAAATACGCCAAGCATTTATCACTTCTTACTAAACGTATATTTTATTCAAAGTGTATTTAATTTAATAGGGATGGTAGCAGTCGCACGGGTCGATCTTTAAGGTTAAGCAACGCTTGCCGGGGTTGATATGTGGATGGGTGTTCAGTGCCTCAAAAAAACGCCGTTGTTGGACCCGGCTGTCATTTGTAGATCTTTGACAGTCGCAGTCGTTACAGACTGTCAGAAGCCAGAAAATCTGACACCGGAATATGAAAATAAATGTATGTACGCACACACAAGATACACAAGTTTAAAAAAAAGTCACATACAAACTTATTATATATATACATAGTAGTAGTAAGTAGTACAAGTAAGTAGTGTACAAGCGGGGTAAAAAGGCCACTCATATTATTATGGCATCGAAAAATTTGTCAACTTCGCTGTCAATGGGAAAAGTGCCCCTGGGCCCCAAGTCTGCTATTTTTATAAATTCGTCATTCCAACACGATCCCATTGTCATTTTGCTATAAGTTCGTAATCTGCTAAATTCATAATGGTCGATCATTGGTCGGTCAATGGTCTCATAATAGAATCGTAGTTCTAAATATTCAATGTCTTTGAAAAGCAATGACTGCACAATAACGTTCTAATGGTAGGTCACTGATCGAAGGAACTGTCAAAATTTAGCAGATTACCGCATACGTTTGTCATTCATTTGTCATTATGTACGAGATTACCATTATATGCCATTTCTTTCAATGGAGTGTCAGTGGTTGACCATTGGAAAGTCATAATGACGCTTTTATATTAGTAGATTACCAAACTTGTCAAAATCAACAATTATGAAATCAATGATAGACCATTCTGACACTATTGTAATAGCAGACTTGAGGCCCTGAACACTGGCAGCATTGCCACGTTGAATGACAATGCTAATTCTATGGCCGAAGAAAACGCTAGCCTTTTCGCTACTTACAAGTAGCTCTGATCACGTGAACAGTCAACTAACTACAAAAAAGATAGTTAAGAACTTTTTCTAAAGAGTTTAGTTTCCTGTGGGCTTAGCTACGGGAGCAAAATCAAAGGTAAATCTAGCTACGTATAAAACACATAGATACCACTACTAGTTAATTTAATAGATTATTTATTAATAGATGCAGTTTCTAATTAATTTAACCGTTAATTACTGAGTCTAAGCGGATCTAAGGGCCTCGACAAAAAACTTTTCTGTAGCGTTAACGTCAGACGCTGACGACAAAAATGTATGGGAATGACATTAGGTGTGGAAAGGAAACGTCATCACCTAATGTCATTTCCATACATTTTGTCGTGAGCGTCTGACGTTAACGCTACAGAAAAGTCTTTTGTCTAGGCCTGCTGGGGCTCTAGACAAGTGACATTCTTTCAGCGGTAGCGTGGCGAAGGCGATTGTCAGTACGTCAAAAATGTATGAGATTGACAGATGCTATCGAAATGTCACGTGATCAAATCCCTACATTTTGGCATTTCGACAGTCGCATTCACTAATTGAATGGCACATTATCTAGGGCCTCTTATCACTTGTTAATCACAGTGGATGCTTGTCACTGTGTCTTAAAATAGGAATTATTATTTAATATTTAAAATTAATCTCAATGGCCTTTGCTGCACTTGATGCGGTTAGGTTTTGAATGGGTAAATATTATGTCGTCGGAGTCACCAGTATAAAGGGATGCATGCAAATGGGTGAATCCTCCAACCAGACGATTGTTGTGTCCCGTGGGCAACTGCCCGATGATTGATATTCGGACAGTTGTATAATATTTATGTTCAAATCGCACGGAAAACTCTGATACCGCGATGCAGGATTTCGTTAGTAATTCACTGCTGGCGGGATAGATGGTGCTGCCGGTGATTGTGCAACTTCAAGTTGTGTGTGGTGCAGGTTCCGATAAAACATCTCGACACGTTCATCAGGAAGAGTTTACTGGACGTTTTTTTGGCAAGTTACGCGACACCTCGCGGCGTAAGTCGACGCCGTTACTTCGTGTGTGCTAAATATAAATTTTTACAGTGGTTTTGGTATTGTTTTTATATTTTTTGTATTTGTGAATTGTGTCTTGTATGGACCACAGAATGTTTAGCAAGAATGCTTTTGTCGTATAATAACGTAATTTAATTTTTTACAATTACCATATTAATAATCGTTTCGCATATATTATTTGAATTGGAAATAACATATATGTTTACATATTTTTGTATGCAACAAATTGTGTATGTTGCATAAATTAAACCAAAATACTATTACTATGAGGTAACAGTTTTTATGTTCATAATTCACTTACTTTAACCTTACTATATGTCAAAAACAGTCGTACTAGTACCCTCTTTTGCCTCAAATAAAGAAATAAAAATAATTATGATAAGATGCCAAAATTTGTCACTTACTTGTGTAGATCACAGACTGGAAATAGTTTGCATACAAGAAGGTTTGACTAGAAGGTATGCATTCTATTAGAACAGAATATGGAAAGCTATAAAAATTCTTTTGATATCATTTTGTTCTAATTTGAATCTTTGAGAGCGTTTTCCAGACCTACGAGTCGTTCATCCTTCACGAGCGGACATTAATCATATCGAAATTCCTTAAAACCTTAGCCGGAGTCGTCTGACTGAGACATCATAGGATTGGGCTGGCCACATTTACAGGATGCCCGAGGACATATGGCCTAAGATCGTCACACGGTGGGTGCCTGAAGACGGACGACGCAACCGAGACAGGCCTTAAAAAACGCTGGCGTGACGATTTAGACTAATTCCTGACAGATTGGCCGGAGAAAGCAATAGTTAGCTGGAAAAAATTGGGGGAGGCTGCCCAGCAGTGGGACAACATAGACTAAAAGAAAAAAACAACACAATTTCATGTTTACTATTACATAACCCGAGAATCGAACCTTGAACTAACGCAATTAACTAACGATGTACTGTAAACGTGTAATTTGGCTCACTTGAGGTCACTTATCAAATTATTTTCTATTTTTTTTTTGTGTAACGGGTCATGGATATGTAATGTATTTGTTTTTTGTACACATGTAAAAGGTATTAGGAAAGTGTCTACTCATAATAATTCTATTTATATATGTATTGTACACTTTGTTGTACAATACATATATAAATCTTCAAGCACAGGACAAAATATATAAAACAAGTGTACAATGAGTGGTCTTATCGCATAGGGCAATCTCTTATAGACAGGCGTCCGTCCTATTTGGCTAACGATCGTACGAGTTAACGATGCGATTTTGTCGCACGACGAGATTAAACACACATTTCTTTAGCGTGTCCTAATTGAAGCTTGCAAATCATCGCGCGAGCACAAGATCTAATATCGTTAACTCGTACGATCGTTAGCCAGTTAGGATGACGCCACACCCTTTGGATGGAGTGAATGAAAGGAGATAGATTATTTAATTTTGATTTTTGTTTTGAAAATTAGCTTGGCTGGAATACCCAACTTGAATAGCCTGTTTATGGTGTTACCGAAAAGTTTAGTCCTATTTTAAAAACCAATTCCGCCCATGTGTATGAATAACTTTCATCAAGAAAGTCATAGACAATTTTCAAAATTATTTTGGTGTTTCCATACTTTTAGATTTATCACTTGCTGATCAAAATTACCTATGGTAAGCGCCAAGTAAATTTGCAATAACGGTCATTGACCAACATACAATGGTTGACGTTCTTATTAATAAAAACAGAAATAAGGACATAAAGCTGTCCTGAAACGACTTCTATCGTGATCTTTTACGTTCTCTAGTATTGAAAAACAGTTGTTAATGGATTGTTTATTTATTTATTTACTTATTCATGTACACACAATAAACTTAAAAAAGTTCGGGGTTCGAAGGGATATTAGGGAAAGGTCAATGTACTTTATTGCAAGTTTATCTGGCGCCTACGATAGTACCTCATGCAAAGAGAAGTGACTTGTTTTACGCCTGTTCATATTGACATAACAACTTAGATAATATTTTATTTATTTTCAACATTGTTGTTGCTTATACATCCCGCTCAATATAAATACCCACTAGATTGTAATCCAAGATACTGCATGATTAACATTATACATTTTAATACGTACCTGTTGCAATAAATCGTTAATATCATCAACTAAATTAATCTTAATCTAACTCAGTAATTAATTACTAGAGGTACGCCTCCTTATCGATAGGCCCATGTCGATGATACCGTGTCATTAAATGCAAATTGCTAATGAAAAATTAGGTATATCGATAAGTGGTCACCTCTAGTGCACATGATGTGTTAGTGTTTATAATTATCGTTAGTATGGTCACCTCAAGCTATAGTTCATGTCATGTTATAGATAGGATAGGATATTGTCAAAAGAAGCACATTATTTATGTTTCAGATCAAGTTAGATCCTACCCTTGAAAGCGGAACATAATTTTGCTTAGCGTTACAAAATCCTTTTAGGGATCCGTATTGGTAAGTCGTCGTGATGATCGGAACCTTGTCAATGTTTGCGGTTATCTTTAAATAGAATCTCTTTGTCCGTGTTTCATTTTCCACGAAAATAATGGCAGCAAATGCCTTTGTGAAATCATTCTGAGAATTTGTCAAGGATATTCCTTCACGAAGATACAGTACTCTGCTGAGTATAGTTAAAATAACAGATTTCAAACGGTATTGATCAAATAACGTATTTTAGACTAAATATAATAGGGTAGATGACTAAAACAATCTATCTAGTTCGTCAGATAGATTTCCAAAAAGTATTAGACATGTATTTTTTAAAAAGATCCAGTACGTTGAAAACTTGCGTGACGTCACTTGTATGTACCTATACTTTTTACGTACGCGTGACGTCATCAGCCCCCACTCCTGATCTTTGTTGCGTTTTATCTTCGTCATTTTGCATCGATTTGAAAAAGCAAAAATACGTGTCCAAAATTTTTCGATAGTCTAACTGACGGAATAAACAGAATCATTATATATTTAAACCAGGAATCATCCTTATAATAAAAAAAAATTATTTCTTTTCTTTCTTTTTTTTTTGCTTTCTTTTCTTTCTTTTCGTTCTTTTCTTTCTTTTCTTTCTTTTCTTTCTTTTCTTTCTTCTTCGTGATCATCCTTATACGAATGATTAATTCAATTACCTAAACTAATATTTTAAAGAAGCAAAGACTGTTTGTTTATATAGGGTGGTCAAAATTTTATATCCTGGTTTCCTCGTAAGTCCATACAAAGTTATCATCAAAATTTGGAAGTAACGAATTTTGTTTTTGAGAATTTACCACGACTTTCTTATAGAAAGTTGTTGATGTATAGTCAACAAAGCAATTTGGTATGCAGACCTTTCAACTACTTTTAAACAATGTTGTGAGTGTGCTGAGTAGACAATTATTGTACACCACACTTGTAGGTATGTCATAAGCTTAAAAAGATATAATGTACACATTAGAAATAAATATTGGCAGTGCAGTGGACAAATAATATTTTAGTCTGTATACCAAATAGTTTTGTTGACTGTACATGGGTAGAAGCAGTTTGTAAATATGACAACACGTTATCGTTATACCCTGTATATTTGTTGAAAATACCAGTATCGTAGAAATCGCACCGGTAGTCACTGCAAGTACCGACTGGTCAGATTACCAAAACAAAATATTGATAGACAGCTATTCTTTTTTAACCGACCTCAAAAAAGGAGGAGGTTCTCAATTGGATTGTATTTTTGTTTGTGTTTGTTACCTCATATCTCCGTCATTTATGTACCGATTTAAAAAATCTTACTTCATGTGAAAGGATATACTTTTAGATTGGTCCCATTGAAATTTTATCAAAATCGGTTCAGCAGTTTGATTTTTAAATCCAAATAGCTGGAAAAAATATGAGGAAAAATCATCCTTGTATATGGAATTGCGTATTTTGCTTTCCTGTGAATTTCCAGTGGTGTTGTTAGGTGTGGGGTACTACTAAAAAGTGAAAAAAAAAACTTTTTCACAAAAAAAAAAAACCGATTTCCAAAAAAAAAACACTACAAAGTACAAATAAACTTTAATTTCGGAAGTCGGTGTCAAATAATGCAGAAGCAACCAAAAACACCGACTTCCGAAATTAAAGTTATTTTGTACTTTGTAGTGTTTTTTTACCAATCCTACTCTTTGGCTCATATTCCAAAACGTAAACTCCAACTCCATCATGAGCACGAAAATGTAAATGAAAGCTTGAAAGCTTGTCTACTTACTTACTCGAGAGATGAGCAAACAAATGCAAAAACTTCAATTTATGACAAGCCCCAAAGGAGATGAAGTTCGAGTTGAGTTAAAGTTTACGTTTTGGAATATGGGCCTTTCTCTCAGAAAATACCTGTCATTTTTTTTTTGACAGATTGCAAGATGCAAATGCAAACGTTGCTTGAAAATTAGTAGAATTGGTCCTCTGATTCTGCCGGATATGTAACACTGGACGGTGGGACAAAGCTGCGTGAAAAAGCTAGTTCACCAATAATCAGATCAACTACAGAATGTCACACAAGGAATTTGCCAGTTTGTGTCAGTACTGATATAACCGTAGCTTTACTTGTTACAAGTTCCATAAAAGGAAACTAATGATGCATCACTGATATTTTAGAAACCAGTTTTGAACCAGATTTACGAAGTTGTTGACAAATCTTAGGCGTCGTCCTAACGACGAAATCGCATCGTTAACTCGTACGATCGTATGCCATGATCGTACGAGTTAACGATGCGATTTCGTCGCACGATGACAATGATCATGAAAATGATCCTTTGCTCGCGCGATGATTTGCTAGCTTCAATCAGGACACTAAAGAAATGAAATGTGCGCAACGAAATCGCATCGTTATGTCGTACAATCGTTAGCCAGTTAGGACGACGCCTTATACTACCAGCTATTGTCACTGGTATAATCAATTCACCGAGCATTTTTCATACTATGTTGGGGTCGGCGTCCAGTCTAACCGCATGCAGCGGAATACCAGTATTATTACATGCAGCGTCTATCTGACATAACAACCCAGTAACTGAATAACACGATACGTACGATTAGCAAAACTGAGGACCTAGCAAATCATTTTATGTCTCCCAGCAAATTTGACAAGTAATTCAATTCTATTTTAAAACTTAGCTTATATACACAACTTAACTTACTTTATATACACAAAATTAGTAATATACAAAAATAAAATAAACTCAGGCATCGAAGTATTCGAATATTCCGCATCGCTGTCATCCGGGAAACGTGCCCAGAAGGCTGGCAGCATTGCCACGTTGAATGGCAATGCTACAGTGCGTTGAAAACTCCTGTGACGTCACTTGCAAGTACACTTTTTACTTACACATGACGTCACGATCGCCCACTCCTGATCTCTGATAAGTTTTATTGTCATCATTTTTTATTGATTTGATAAAGCAAAAAATACGTGTCCAATATTTAATCTAACTGACGGACTAAATAGAATCATGTTTTTTTTTATTATTATTGATAGGCACGCACTTGACCACTATCTCACTTGATGGTAAGCGATGATGTGGTCAGTTTTAACCAGAAATCATCCCTATTGTGATATTTTTTCCTGGATAACCTGTCCCGGATAACCGATTAGTGACACTTCACTAGAGAAGAAGGGTCTTGTTCTTCTATAGTGAAAAACTCTAACTGAAAAAGTTCAATCCTATGTGGCGTCATGCCTGATTGATTTGACTGACTGGTGAGTCAGTCAAATCAATCAGGCATGGCGCCACAATAAAATAACTATGTCACGCATAGTTTAGTTATAATACGTACTTGAACCGAGCACACTTAGCCTTACGTCAAAAATATTGACTCGATTGAATGGGTCGTACGTCAAAAGAGAGTGCGACTTTAGAGGCGTTTGGTGATATCAATTCAATGATAAGGCTAGGCTTTTAATAAAACGACTGATGAAGCTAGTTGGCTGCGACATCGATCTAAAAAACATTTAAAATAATTTGTTGTTGTGGAAATTGGAGGCTTTGTTTTAATACAGACCAGAGACCATACAGGCCAGAGAGATCTCACGAACGATGATGTGGTCTCCGATGGAGCAAGCTTGCCTAGAAGTACCCCATAGAACAACAACAAAAAAAACTAACAGAATATCAAATATATTACAGCATTTCATAGAAATGCTTTGTACATGACTGATTCAGAATGATATTACAGGAATTTATATTATTGAACAAAATATATTTGAATACATATTAAAAGTATAGGCATGTGCTGAGGTTAACTAGTGTGCTTCTTACTTTTTAGGTAGGTATTTTTTTATAATTTTGATTTATTTTGGATAAATTTTTTATTGAATTCGGATTTAATTTTTATTTTTACATAATTATAATTTTGTATTAATTGCAATTTAGATTTTAATTCTAATTCAGTAAATTATTAATGTGATTTTGTATTGGTATTACGTATATTTACTAAAATAGGTCTGGTTAAGTTATTATACCTGCTAACAAAAAATTAATGATAATTTGTCCGAAATAAACGTTTTTTAATTGAATTTTGAGTAAAGATAAATAAAACAATTGAAGACAAAATTCTTGACATTAACTCACACTTAATATTCAAAGTGCTCACTCTAATCTACCGTCCGAGCTATACAAAATCGCAGCTCAGCTGATCTGAATTTAGCAAATCATCGCTAAGGTCTGCCCTATCACGACTGTATTGAACGATGTTATTAATAATAGTACAGTCGCCTCCATTATTACTTTATAAATAATGCTATCGTCCCACGATAACAAAAAGTCAGTGCAATAAAAAATCTTTAGAAGTCGCCGTCAAGTCTGGACCAAGACCAAGATTAAGTAACAGGTGTTGTAATAATTAACAAAGGATGTTTATAAAGGAGCTCGTGACAAAATATATAACAGGCGCACGGTCTTCAAAGTTAAGCAACGCTTGCTGAGGTTGGTTCTTGGATGGGTGAACTTATGGCACTTTAGGCGAACATAATGAATCTTCATTTGTTAACATTTATACAGCCATTTTTAGGCTACAAAGTTTGCCGAAGGAATACATTTCACTGTGTGTATGTCGCAGCCAACTAGCTAAATCCGCCGTTTCATAAAAAGTCTAGCCTTTTCATTGAACTGTGCCGATTAATCAGCGACATATGTGACATGGACAAATCATTAAACGATATTGAACAGAAGCTAATTATTCATCGAGCTAAGTGACACCACTTAGCTCGATGAATAATTAGCACATTTAAATGAAAAGGCTAGCCAACCAATTAAACGGCTGATTAAGCTAATTGGTTGCGACATGTACACAGTGTGTGTGGAATTCTCTGCCTTAGTCTGTGTTTCCTGATAGCTTATCGTTGACCACATCATGGCTTTCCATCAGGTGAGATTGTGGTCAAACACTTTCATAAAAAGACATACATACATCATCTGTCTAGCCTTTTCCCAACCAAATTGGGGTCGGCTCCCAGTCAAACCGATTCAGCTTAATACCTCCTACCAGACCTCCACAACCCATTAACTGGGTAACACGGTACTTCTTGGCAAGACTGGTGTCAGATTTTCTGGCTTCTGACAATCCGTAACGACTGAAAAGTACAAATGAAAGCCGGGACCAACGGCTTAACGTGCTTTCCGAGGCACGGAGGAGTCTCGGTATGTTAATATGGTCACCCATCCACAGACCAAACTCGGCAAGCGTTGCTTAAAAAAGACATACATACACAGGTATATTATACTTTCGAAAAACAAAACCCTTTGGCAGTTCTCTAAGACGTCATCCTAATTACCATTGGCATACAAGTTCACGATGCGATTTCGTCCCACGTTGAGAGTAGTCAAGACTAAACACACACATTTCTTTAGTGTCCTAACTCAAGCTTGCAAATCATCGCGTATCGACGAAAGCACATCGTTAACTCGTACGATCGTTAGCCAATTAAGACGACGCCTTAGTGTGCTGATTACTTCTGACATTGTAAACACTCCTTCATGTCATTTCAAGTGCCTGTAGATAATTTAGTACTCCTACCTTTTTGAAGAACTGTAGGTTGTTTTAACTACCAAATAAATCTGCCATAGAACTTGGAATCGCGCTAAGATGCCATTACTGATATTGATATTTTATTTATTTTGTATGTAAGTAGGTTGAAAATAACACCTGAACACATCAATCTTTTTAGGTCATTTCACATTGTGACATCAAACTAGATGAGGCCGGTGTTTTCTAGCTGAGTTGAGTTTTGGCTGTCACAGCAATTATCAGAATAAGTGGTTTTTTTATTACCTACATTTTTCAAAATCTAGAGAAAAGACAAGACGCGATTTTTGTTTTCGTAATCCCAAAAATAAAGGAATTGTGAGGATTTTAAAATCAATGACAAACAGAGCCAACACTAATTACTTGGACATGATTCACAAGTCACGCCATAGTAAATTTTCCCCATTCCGTACCTTTTTCTCTAAGGTTGGGAAACCATCAAATGATCCCTTCCGCTCTGGGTGGAGCGGGAGGGAGTTTCAGACTCTTACTGACTAAAACCCATCCGTGCTCCTCCGAGTCACTGGGATGGCGAACCCATGGCACGCGTGCCAATAGTGGCACGCGGGTAAATCATTCTGACACGCCAATAAAAGATTTACCTATTTAGTATAGGTGATTTGCAAAGTTACAGTAATTTTTATTTCCATATTTAAAACAAACATAAAACTCTTACTGCATAACGTTTACAAAATGTTTCCGAATTTGTATTCTGGTTGCTAAAAAAAGATAATAGCATCTAGTGATTTTTGTTCATCAAATCACTAAATCAAAATACTTTGGTGGCACATCATGGCCATTTCTTTTTATACTTTTAGCAATGGCACGGTTACCAATAAAGGTTCGCCAACCCTGAAAGCACTAGGACCTAGTGCCTTTTGCGTTCCAGGGCCGCGGTGAATCTTTCGAACATAATCCGCAACCCAGGCAGGCTGTGGCCCTTACAGGCCCCTACTCCCATACTGACATCTCTTTGAGGCGCGTGTGGAACTCAACACGCTGTCGATTCCGTACCTACAAACGATATTTTGCGTGACAGAGATAGCTTAGTTTTGAATCTTTTGACAATGATATCTCCATCAGCACCATAGCACCATCCCATTACTTCCCGTGGGTGTCGTAAGAGGCGACTAAGGGACTCACCAGAGAATGAGCAGCAGAACTTTCTGTAGGTACATTACTACAGCTACACTGCGATCGTCGGGTCAGAGCCCATTCGTCCCCTAAGATTCGCACCCTGTGCCCACTCGCCCCCTGGAACTTTTGAGGGGCCCATTCGTCCCCTGAAGAATATTTATTTTTATTCATTCTTCTAATATAAGTACATGTATATGTGTATACTGCAGCTTGGTAGTCCTGGTAAAGTCGCGCAGAAAAGGCTAAAATAAAAAATATAGTAATTCGGTAGATATCATGTTTATTTCAAATAAGATTAACACATACAAAATCACAATGTCCTAGAAACTAACAAAATACAACTCTTTTACAAAAATCAGCCTTGATTGACCATCATATAAAACAACATTAAATATAAAACATGCAAAAAAAAATAGAACACATATCAACAGTAAATAATCACTTCTTATTTTTTTTTATATTTACCAACTACATACATGCAAAATCATAATAACTTAAATCTAAAAAATTATAACAGTACAAAAAAAATACGAAATCACGGTAATTATTGAAGACTAGATAAATCAACATACATTTTTTTTGTATATTAACCAACTACATGCAAAATCGTAATAACTTAAATCTAATAAATTGTAACTAGAAGTACCTACATAAAAATTGGCTAAAATCATCGTATTTTTTGTATATTTACCAACTACATGCAAAATCATAATAACTTAAATCTAACAAACTATAACTACAATAACAAAAAATTACTAAAATCAAAAAATTATTTGCTCGCGCGCAGATACTCTGGCTAAGATTACCCCTCCCGCTTCGGCATTCCACACCCCGCGCACATCTGGAGAGTACTTACCAATTTTAAACACCTTATCTATTATTTGTAACCCGTTTTTTTAACATGCCATTCGTAGTGAGACAATTTTACATCGTAAGCCTATCGACAGGTTATATTATTATCATGACGGATTATCATTCATCATAGCTCTTTTTTCAATGATCTGTTATGATTTATTAAATTAATTCTGTTAATAAACTGTTCACAAGTGTACTATGTTAACCGTTTCTTATGTAAAATATAGCTAATTTTATCTCAGGGGACCAATAGGCACCTGAATAGGTGCCGAATCTTTAACTTATATTGTATATATATTAGAGGGGACGAATGGGTACCTTAAAAATAATATTTTTTATTAAAATATTAATTGGTCCCCTACCAGGAGACCAATGGGCACCTATTTAGGGGCCGAATCTACAACTTTTATGCTGGGGACGAATTTTAGGGGACGAATGGGCTCTGACCCCGATCGTCAACCCGCCTGCCAAGCGTGGCGATTATGGCAACCCCCCCCCCCCCATTTGGGGCAGGCCTATGTCCAGCAGTGGACGTCTTTCGGCTGATATGATGATGATGATGATGATCTCCATCAGTAGCCAGTGAGTGCCTGTCAGGGTTACGGAATCGTTTAAAATCGCAAACGGCATTAGGAGGAACACGGATGGCTTTTAGTTAGTAAGAGCTTGATACTCCCTCCCGCTCCACTCTCATCTCTCGGCTGCCATGGTTTATTTTAATTATTTTTTTGAATTGTTTCTTTTTTACTCCGGACTCTTTTATCCTGCACGTTTTTAACATCGTTCTCACATATATGTATAATTTCAATATGAATGATGTAACCATAATTTTGTAACAAAATATTATTTTTAAAAGAGTGTCCGTGGAGTTTCTTGCACGTTCTTCTCCATAGAGATCTACGCTTTGGAACGTGCAAATAGCTTCATCTTTTTGACCGACCGACCTTGACAATTCAAAAGTGCCTGTAAATGGTCTTATAGAAATAAATGCCTTGACTTTGACTTTGACTTTGACTCAATGCATGAGAAGTCATTTGTTTATTTCCCATACAAAAATCGATCGAACGCTGATCAAGCGTCTCTGAGCTCTGTAACATCAGCCTACTGCTTGTTAAATTAAATAAGTGTCGGTGTTAAATTAAAACAACATTACTTTACGCCTATCGTTGTAGCGATGTGTTATCATTCGCCCACACTTATTAGTTTACTTGTATAGCTGCAGGGCACACGCATCTTCTCAAACACAGCCTTGATCATCATTGATTTCAGATTACCTTCTTCCGATAGCTTATTTTTATTTACACTTATAAAGAGTTCAATTTACGATAGTGTGAAAGAGGCTTCCGGTGATTGGGACCGCAATTAACTAGGACCGCGGTCCCAGTCGCCGGATCCGTAAAAAATAAATTTATTTTTTACGGATCCGGCGACTGGGACCGCGGTCCTAGTTAATTGCGGTCCCAGTCGCCGGAAGCCTCGAGTGAAAACGCAAAATGTCGAAAGAAACAGCATGATTTTTCGGCCGTTTTTAACTTATATAAATTTTTAAAAATTTTGATAACAGCCACACGGATCGATCTTCAAGGTTAAACAACGCTTGCCGAGTTTGGTCTGTGGATGGGTGACCATCTTAACATACCGAGATTCCTCCATGCCTTGGAAAGCACGTTAAGCCGTTGGTCCCGGCTGTGATTTGTAGACCTTTGGCAGTCGTTACGGATTGTCAGAAGAGAGAAAATCTGACAT
This sequence comes from Melanchra persicariae, assembly GCA_947386135.1. Lineage (NCBI taxonomy): Eukaryota > Metazoa > Arthropoda > Insecta > Lepidoptera > Noctuidae > Melanchra > Melanchra persicariae. The sequence continues at coordinate 13,833,585 of OX376668.1, forward strand.
CAGTCTTGCCAAAAAGTACCGTGTTACCTAGTTAATGGATTGTGGAGGTCTGGTAGGCTGCCGCTCCACGTCAAATACTGGTATTCAGGTGAATCCGGTTTGACTGGGAGCCGACCCCAATATAGTTGTGAAAAAGCTAGGCAGATGATGAAAGATCTAAAAAACCCTGAGAAGTACCTAAACGCTCATACCTGTTTGTGTGACCTTGACTTTTGAATATTAACCTAAAATTTAATAATGCACAAAGCCAAGACATTCATTGATAGGCACTTTTTGATGAATAGAGCCTCATACAAGTATTGTGTAAAGTTACAGCGCTTCTAATTACATAATAAGACATAATTATTACATCTTTATAGAGCTGTCTGTCTGTCTGTCAGTAGCGCTACTTTCGTATGTCCATGTATGTCAATCACTCCTAAAATCATATACCTACGTGTGTATGTCCATAGCTTAATAATATGTGAAGTTTTAATAAAGCTATCAACATTTTTTATTGTATGCTTTTGTTGTTAATACGGTTGCAAAAGTAGATTAGGTATCCATCCTACAAATATATAATATAAACAATTTTAAATAATTATTATAAGATAAAATTGTTTGTTTGTAAAAGTTATCCGTATAATGAAATCACTTTTATCCATCACGCCTATCTTTCGGATTGTTACCGCTTCACGCCGCTGCCCGATTTCAGCCGAAGATGGTCGAAGATGCCCGATGCGGATTCTTATTATTGTAGGAGTTACCGCGGCCCTGGAAAGCAAAAAGCACTATGAGGAGCACGGATGGGTTTTAGTCAGTAAGAGTCTGACACTCCCTCCCGCTCCAACCAAAGCGGTAGGAGACATTTTATGATTTCCCATGCATAAAAACGAAGACGCCCGAACAGTTTGACTATCTAGATTAGGGCCCCTAGACAATGTGCCATTCGATAAGCGAATGCGACTGTCGAAATGCCAAAATGTAGGAATTTGATCACGTGACATTTCGATAGCATCTGTCAATCCCATACATTTTTGACGTATTGACAATCGCCTTCGCCACGCTACTGCTGACAGAATGTCACTTGTCTAGAGCCCTTGGACACAATGTAACTTTTTATCCCCAGAGAATGTTTCTTTGGGATAGATATCGACTTTCACGCAGGCGAAGCCGCTGAAAAAAGACAGTGCAGTAGAAGAGGAGGAAGAAAGAGAAGAAAGCTATAACTTTACGCTTCTAATACAACTGGTTGGTAACCACTTTGTCGATGGTACCGTTAAGAATGGGTTCAATAGTTAAAGGTTAAGAATGCATATTTTGAGGTCAAGGTTTTGTATCGTAACTCAGGTTGAACAAAGTGATATTAAGTTTTTCTGATAGAAATTTCTCTGTAGCAACCCGAAATCTGGATTAATGCCTGGTTCATGAGCATAGGCTCGCCCCTATTAAAAGTACAATATAACTTTATTACTGAATTGCGCCTTGTGTAGACTCAAAGAATGTCACCGATACCTGCAATTAAGGCAACATAGAGGGTATGCGGTAGGTACAGGGTGTAAATTCCCGCAAATCTCCATTGAAAAGGAGGATCCTCCGACCAGACGGATGTTGTGTCCGGTGGGAAACTGCCCGATAGTTGATATTCGACTTGTTTTTCATAATGGCGTGTACAATTACCCTTTAAGCGGTGTTGCGTTTATTCTATTACACGTTGTATAAGTTGATGATGTAGCGCCCCTGTGTCTCGGAACGCATGTGTCGCTGTTGGTGAAGCGCCTGATCTCTCGCTGGTCGTGACGGATTGCTGTCCCATCGGACTATGACAGTAAAGAAATAAAGAGTGCACCTAAAGCGCTGGACACTCGGAACAGACGTAAGACGAGGATGGGGCGCGGACATGTCCCTTCCGCGTCCTTTTTATACAAAATGTATAGAAGCGTCGCGACGCAAAACATATAGAAAAGACAGGGCGCGGACAAGACGCTTACTCGTCTGCGCCCTTTTGTAAAACATACAGAAAGGACTGGGCACGGGCACGAGCGGACAAGGGACGGGCGAGAATGGGGGTGCGGGCGGGTATCAAAATCGAACGGTTGAATGAAATTGGTTGAAAACCGTCATTTCTCGCGGCACCCAGCGTCACGTCCTTGCCTCGTCTTTTCTACTTAATGTGTATTATAAAGTCGCGATGGCGCATTGTCGGTGCCCTGTGTGTATCTCTTTAAGATTTGAATTTTCGTCAAGATTCATGTCCGGTTTACATAACAAGCACTGTCTACTAGTCAACCTTTGAGTTAAAAAGACTACACTGTTGTTTATTAATGATGTATTAAACTATTATGAGGGATTTTAACTGACCACTTAAACTGTGGGAAATCACCTGCCATTTCGTCAATATAGGTTGCTGTATTTTATTTAATTATTTATGGTCAATAACCTTACAATTTAATGGTTGTAGGTCTATAGTGCCTGCAAATGTCACACTTAAAATATTCATTCGCTGAATATATCTCGTAGAACGTGGGAACTAATTATATTATATTGGGATTGTGAAAGATTGTCTACTGTGGTCTAATCTAAGAGAAGCAATCTAAATAAAACTCGTTTTTGGGCAGTCGTGTTTAAATAAATAGGTACAATGTTAGCTAGGCGTTTGATCACAAATATTGACCCGACGATGTGATCGACGGTGGACCATGCTGGCCTAGAAGTAACCTATTCGATCTTCAATAAAGACTATTTTACTCCTTAGCTCTACATACGATGTAAGTATGTATTCCTAAAACGTTTTTTATCATAAATTTTTAAATTGAGGAATGGGCTCGTGACCTCGATCACGCCTGATGGAAAACGATGGATGATGTCTATGATGGAGCGAGCGTGCCCAGGCGATGCCTATATAAACCCTAAAGGTTTACTCATAGTTAGTATTTAATAAAACAACTGTAAGTTATCATTTTCCTGCCCTTATCCCATGTTACTTGGGGTCGGTGCAACACGTTTTTTTCTTCCATTCTGTCCTATCAGCCGTCACACTATCACTAACTCCCTTTTCTTTCATATCGCTCCTCACACAATTCATTCATCTTTTCTTTGGCCTCCCTCTTCGTCTCCATCCATCCACATTTATATTCTTATCCTTTTAATTTACATGCGTTTATCCCTCCTCTTCACATGACCATACCACCCATATTAACACAACTGTAAATGTTAATCATAAATAAATAAATATATATATCCTAGAATAATACAATGTACATATTTGTCAGTTAATCAGATTGAATATTAGAATTACATTACAGCTTCCACCACGTCACCTCAATTGACCTCATAACACGCAATTCGTCAATAAGTTAAACATGCAGTTAAGTTAACCGCACTCGGGTTACCTGCAGTTATGTGATCGTTCGGTTAAACTTAGCCTTTGTCAAATGTTACCCGGTCAGGCTGCGAGCTTGAGGCACACGAGGGGGAATAGAGACGATTCAACATTATAATATTAAAATTACACATACTAAAAAATATTATAATAATAGCTTTAGCATGGGCTAGATAGCAGAAGCTTGCAGAAACGCTTGCCTGCTATTATTTGATGACCGTTTTTGACAGTCGTTAAGGACACTAATTTGGAGTATTCCATCTGTCCCCGAATGTCTGTCCCCGAATGGGGATAAATGGGTTTTTTTTAGAATACTTTAAACGAGGTATAGGTAATTCTCCGAGATTCACGGTTGACCACATAGCAGAGCGTTGTGCGCTCTCCGCTCTCTATTTAGACAACGTCAACCGCGAATGAAAAAAAATGTTTTTTGTGACCTTAACCTTCAATAACTGACGCAGACATGAGATTTTATGAGACTTTTGACATAACATTTAGAACGCCAAAATGAGAGTGTACATATATGTGTTGAGAGCTTATTATCTCTCATTCCGAGATTGAATCATTTCTAAGCTTATTTGACTGTAGTATAAGGAATCTAGTACAGCCGCACAACACTCTCCACTCACCACTTAATGCAGCTTACTATATAATTATAATTTATAAGCATTGCATTTTATTCATCCTTACATAATTTTAGTTTGCATGTTTGAAAAAGAAAGCTTTTATAATTAAATGATTATCTCGTTAGTCACTTAATACATTATCATAATAATGGGTAGTTGGAAAGGTCAAGTTACGAGATTAATGACAAAATAATCTTTGGTTATAAAGGTATTGTTTGTTTTGTCCGTCTGTCTGCCTGTCTGTCTGTCTGTCACCAGGCTGTATCTCATGAACCGTGATAGCTAGACAGCTGAAATTTTGATGTATTTCTGTTACCGCTATAACAACAAATACTGAAAACAATAAAATTAATACTTAATTTGTTCCCATACAACAAACGTGATTTATTTGCCGTTTTTTTATAGATAATGGTACGGAACCCTTCGTGCGCGAGTGCGATTCGCACTTGGCCGCTTTTTAAGTAATCTGTAAAAGATACACACTCGAATTTAACTTTCGAATTGACTGTCAGCCATCAAACGACAGAAATCCCTGCCGGAGTCTATTTTTTCTAAAACTTGTCTATCTTAAGAGTCAAGAGTGAATAGGCAAGCGCGCTCCATCTTTGATCACATCATTGCTTACCATCAGGTGAGATAGTGTACAAATGCGCTTGCACAATGTCTGTCTGTCATGCCTTTTTGTCTTTATAAATATAGGAATCCTTTGGTGAAGATGGGCATCAGCGATACATACATTCGCTCGAAAAACATTACCTTCCTTCTGACGCAGTCGGGTAAAAATGTGTGCTTAATACATTTACTAGCTTTCAATGCTCATCTCCACGCCTCCCAGTATTCCGAGCTCGTAAGTTCGCCTGCATTACCTTGGCTCGCTATCGCACAGGCGCAGGCGCGGCTTTCTTCCGCCGCACGAACTTCCAGCTATTCACACTGTACCGTGAATACCTCACACTTGGAGATAAGGGAGGGAGTTGGCAAAGCTGTTATCATTCATGATAAGCTTCTAGCATATGGTGTCATCCTCTACATAGCGTGTTGATGGAAAATAGTATAACTGTCTCCGTGGTCGAGTGGTTTAGGCGTTTGCCTTGTGACTCAGTGGTCGTGGGTTCGATGCCCACGGGAAGCATACTTTGTAAAGTGGTTTCCAGTTTGGCTAGGACATTGCAAGCTTGAATCACCTGATTGTCGGATAAAATTATGATTCCGTGCTGCGGAAGGCCTATAAGCCGGTGGTCCCGGCCACCAAATGGCGGTCAGAGGCCCTTGAGGCGGTTTAGAAACTCTAACACTAGGGTGTGTGGGGTCGTTAGACCTTACTGCCCGTACGAAGAAGAAGATGGAAAGTAGTGTTATTGAATTTTATGTTTGGCCCAGTACTCAGCAATGACAACACCATTCGCTGACGCAGTCATAAAGTCCTCTCATGTACAGGTTATGCGGCGAAAGACCATCCATGCCTTGTAAGTATACAAATGTCCATGTAACTATACAATCATGGATTTCAACAATCAAAAAGGTAAGTACATACAATAGCTCTTTTATCTACTAAAAAGATTCTTATTTATTCAATAATCCTTAAATTGTGCCTGTTGAAATGGTTAAAATAAAAGAATAATAATCTTTTTTTAATTTTTGTTTCATCGGCTTAAAAGCGTTGATAAACCCGATTGATTCTTGATCAATCAGAGGGCTAATTCTCAGTCGCAATCTGTCAAAAGTATGTGGAAATATAGGCTATTTGACAGATTGCGACGTTGCTTAAAAATTAGTAGAATTGGTACTCCGGGGCCGTACCAAGCTATATAGGGTGTCCATCCCTCTTTCTCGCTCGAACGACTAACACTTTAACACGTCATGGTATGACCGCAGGGGGTCGATTCTGCTATTGCAATCGTGTCGATTTTTGACGTATAACGTCAAACTTTTGACACATTTCCCATACAAAAACTGTCAAAGTTGTCAAATATTCGATCACTGACCGGTCATTGAGACACGATTGCAATAGCAGAATCGAGCCCCTGGTAATTTGAATGATTTCTCAGCTCCTCCAGAAAATTATAGTTATTGACAATGTACGATCATGAGATACCAAGCTTTATATTCCAATTTCCATAAACCACAAACCGCAAGAGCTCACAGACAATTGGGTACTCCACATACCATAACGAACTAAGGTAGATGCACCGATTAGGTAACCACACAAACTCAGCCGCTCACTGACTCAAAGGACCATCACTATTAGAAAGGTGGGACGAGAATTGGTGCAGTCACCTCGCGACCTTCGGGTGAACATGCGGCGTTGCCACATCACATTATTGTAATGATCTTGATTATTATAATAGAGGGATCCGTGGCTAGATTATAAAGATCTGGATCGATTTGTGAATTGGCTTAAGAACTGATCAAGTAACCAAATCGTTCAAATTGGTAATTTAAAAATAATAAAAAAGATGTTAACATAAGCACACAAAGACACAGCAAACATCTTGCTACTATTATAAATGTTTGTTACTTAATCACGCTAGAACTTTTTATCTCCCAAGGGAATAATTCCCTTGAGAAAATTTTCAACATTCACGCGGGCGATGTCGCTGGCAGAAGCTTGGATTGTATAAATGACCTGTAGGTACGTATTTTTATACTATACTGAATAAAACAAGAAGCTCATGGCTAAATAATAACAGCCGCACGGGTTGATCTTCAAGGTTAAGCAACGCTTACCGAGGTCGGTCTATGGATGGGTTAAGCCGTTCGTCCCGGCTGTCCTTTGTAGATCTTTGGCAGTCGTTACGGATTTTCAGAAGACAGAAAAAAACTACAATTTGCAAGAAAACTACAGAGTACTGTCACTTTCACTTAAGGACGCGTTTTCAAATGGGTAGTCAAATCATTACTTTTTTACATAAAAGTATGTTTATTAAATAAAATGCTTAATGTACCGAAGTAAAAAAAATCACTTCGGTACATTTATTGAGAAACTGTACCTATCTAAAATTATATTTATAGTTCACAATCGTACCATGCACAATTCATGGGAAAATCATTTTAAGAATGCAAAGCATTTTAATTAATAACATACTTTTGTGTAAAAAAGTAATGATTTGACTACCCATTTGGAAACGCATCCTTCCTTAACGAAGTTAATAATAGTCTTAGTTAAGTGAAAGTGACTGTAATAAGACTACCTAGCAAAATAACTGTTAAGTAAAGCACTAAACAAACAGTGACACTAATTGTTTGTTTAAACTAAACACACAAACACTAAACTGTTTGTTTACATTTTTACACTGGATATTTTTGCGTGAAAACGCACGATGAGTCAATGCTGTCTGTCACTGGTCATGAACTGTCTCTTAACCTCTTAACTCAAAGCATTAAGGTCGTCTTTTCGTTGTCACAACAGCAGTGACGTCACTAGACGCTGATTGTTGTTCATACGATTCACGTTATTTCAATTCGTAATTATTGTTAAAAATCAATATGAGTGCTAATTCTACTAATAGAATTGGCACTATGGACTTAAATAAAAACGTTGCAGTGGCCCTTCTTTTACCTATACATTTATAACATTTTAATCACAAAATTTTCATAAATTCTATAATTTTCATAAATTTTCATAAAAATGTGCATCTATTGTTCATTCACCACTTTTCTTCAATCTAAGGGGCTTTGTATCCCAAAAGATACTTCAAAAAGTGTGTCATGTTCTGGAAAATGGCTTTGGTCTCACAATGGGTATCATGTGGGTCTGTAAAACCCCATTTTGTCATGATAATTTGGGTCCAGTGCCTAGATGGGTTTAATACCTACATAGGTACTAGACCCAAATTGTCTAAAAATAAACTTACACTCAACCAGTTCAAAATAAGAATAAAAATACAATCGACACGTGTATTAATAAAACATTTATTTCAAAAATCACAGAGATCGTATGTATTCATATCAAGTTTTTGTTCTAAGTACAGTTAGCAAATTGAATATTAACAAAAGAATTTAAAGTAGTGTTTTAATAAGAATTCGAATAAGTAAGAATAAGCTTAGGTAAAATGTTCAAAAAGCAGTATTTTTTGGATAAACGTAAAATGGTTTAAAAGAGTGTCAGTGGAGGTTCATGAACGTTCTTCTCCGTAGAGTTTTACGCTTTGGAACGTGCAAATAACCTTCACGTTTTTGACTGACTTTGACAATTTAAAAGTACCTGTAAGTAAGTGGTTTCTTTGAAATACAGATTTTTTTTTAACTTTGACTTTGTTAAATCTGTGAGATTATTAAGAATTTATTACCCACAAATTTTTTAAGAAAACATTTCCAGAGTGAAACCTATCTACGGTCAGCAAAATCCATCAAAAAATGCTGCCAACTGTACAACGTATAATTATATAAAATAATAATAATAACCTGTATCTATTTACAAAATAACCTTAAAAATAAAATCACAAAATAATAACTTAACATCTTTAAAAATCCAGTCGCAAAATCAGACAAAACTACAAAAAAAAATAAGTTGATTATTCATTCTGTCAAGTTTCAATAAGTCCCTGAACCATTCAAATGTCAATAAATAAATCAATTGATTGTTAACATAATCATTAAAATGGAAATTCCAATTTGTTTGTCACACTGTTTCTCAAAAACTGCTCAAATAATTCTGATAAAACTGTCAAACTGTACAGTTCAGATTTCTATTTCAGTATTTCTTTAATCGTCTTCAAGACACGGCTGAATGTCGTAATGGCTACAAATAACGTTTTTTTTTCATAAAATATATTAAGTACTTATATAACTTTGTTGTATACATTATAACTTAGGGGCTAACAATAAGTTAAGATATACTTAAACGTCACTTAATAATAGGAACATCGAGATTTAATCGGCGGGTAACGTTTATCGTCCAACTGTTGTTTTTTTGCGCTGTAACAAAGAAAAAAAGTAACGTTAAAAATGCTGAAGTAACTACTGAAGTGCACCATTTCATCTTTGGGAAATGGTGCACTTTTGTACACCCTTAAAAGAGAGAGTATGCATCGTATTATTGTTGAGAACGTAAGAGGTAGGTACTGCTAATTTGTCAAATATGCAGGCTTTCCTTGGACATCACACAAAGTTTAAATGTGTCCAGTGACAGAACCATTACCACAATTACATAACTCATAAAATCGCATATTCATTGATAATCGAAAGGATTTCCGAATTTATTGCTTCATTCGTTTAAAAATTCGTCTGCTCGACAACGTTAAAACACGCTATGAATACGGTTGACATTGTAAAACAACTCAGTAACGCTTCTTAGCGTTACAAATAGAAATGGCGGCAGTAATTCCACGAAAAGGCTCTTGGTACATCATCAATATTCATTATCTACCTTTTTTAATCTTTATAGTAGCCTGAAATATTATTTTTTTCCCGGAGACATCTGTATACCAGGAGCGACTGAGCTCTACTAGGTACCCATTTTCTGGACAACCGTAACACGTTTGACTGAAAAAATCACTATTAAAAAAAACTTGTTTTAACTTACCATTACACTTTGGAAGGTCTAAGAGGGTAAATGAAGGTCGTCTGAATGTCTTTGCCGTACGCGTTCTTTGCTATACATGTGAAGTTACCCATGTCTGTCCATAGCAGGGTGTTTATGAGAAGGTCGCCAGAGGGCAGCACCTGTTGATGAACAAAAAGTTTACGTTTGTTAAATGTTTGTAGTATTGGCATGGTTTTTGTTGACTACCACTGTTGTAAATAAATATAAAAATAGTAGTCGAATTGACGACCTCTTCTTTTTGAAGTCGGTTAAAAAAGCAAATGTTAATACTTCAACGGTGCTTCGTTTAGAGGGGTTGAAGCAATTAAATATTTATTCTTAAATATGAAAATCGATACAGGCATTTGAAAAGTAATAGTGAGACAGTTGGTAGGAATTGCGTAATTGATCTAATTTCGAAATTCAGTAACACTGAAAGTCCACTACACACTACTATAAAAAGACAGTAATTATTTCTGTCAAGCTAAAATTTGACACAAGCAGCGCTATCTATACGTCGTTGGCAAGAACAAGTTTGGAGCTTAATAACAGATTTGAAAAACGATTTCTTACAACACTTTCAAAAATTATTGTCAAAAGATTTTAGTAATAGAGCGTTCTTTTCATTTTTTTTATTTCTACCAGGAAAATGTGCCAAATATTACAAAAATAAAATGGAAAATATATCATGGTCTGCTTACCCGCATCCTAGAGTTTCCAAACACAAGTTCGTCGTTGTTATCTTGCCAGAAGACTTGAGACTTGCTGACGCTGTCTACTCGGCAAGGCAGAACGACGTCCGATCCGATGTTTTGGAAGATATTCGTGTAGTAAGAAGTGATCACTGGTTTCGCTGGCATACGGAATAGTTTCTGTAGGGTTAATAGGTTTTCTTCTTCGCTTCCTAGAAAATAAGATTTAAAAACCATAGTTAATACCACGATATCGAAGTACTGTAATATAAATAAAACCCAAATCTGTTTTAGGAGTGCTTCAAGCATACAGGCAGTGCCATCTGTTATCGGGTAGCCAAATCACACACTCGCTATTGATTACTACTGGGATTACTAGATGGCGCTGATTTAAATTTATGAGACAAATCAAGTATCAGACTAGAAAAGTAATTAAATAGTTACCTTCAACAGTGAAAACAGTGGTGGAAGCAGTTTTCTGATTGAGACCAGAGGTAGCCACACACGTGAATACGTCGCCGTTGTTCGAAGATGTCACGATCAGTTTGCTGACCAGCTGAGCGAAGCTTGAGGGATCGGCGGGCAGGATGTCGTTGCTTTCCACTTCGTACTGTAAAATTAATATTACCATGTAAATTAGAAATCAGATTGTACGATTTTGACAAAAGTGGTTTTAAAAAAACTAGGTTAATTTTTATCACAACTGAAACCAACAACTTCTGATAAGTCAGTGGTCGTCTTAACGTCTCTTTAATGGTAATTGTGTAATGAGTGTAAATTACCTGAATGAATTTATTATTATTAACTACATAGGTATGGTTTAAAAATCACAGACAACCGTCGTGAATTTGCGATCGGTACAACAATCATTTGGTATACTTATATGGATAAAAGACAAAACTTTCTTGTAATTTATCTCCTTTTGACAACATCCTGAAATTAGTGGACTTGTGCCAAGGTCACGATAGTATAGACCTACTAGTAAGAGTTGGAATTAGGCATAACGTTATCAAGCTTTTCTATACTGTTATCGAAACCCATTAGAACAAAAATCAAATGTCAAAGTGTGATTGTCAAAATGTAGCCACAAATGTATGGGATCGATGTGCGTTACCGAAACATGTGGCCAATCTAAAAATTACTAATTATCATAAAACAACTCACATCAACTACAGATTCTCCATTCTTCATCCACTGCACGGAGGGCGCTGGTTTCCCCAACACTTCACATTCCAGCACCAGTCGTGTTCCAAGTTCGAACTGGACCGTCTCTGGCGGCGCGTTCCTGATGCGGACCATGTCTCGGAGGTGGCGCCTTTTAGGGGTTACTGGAAAGAAGATCGTCTAAGTTATAGTAGGGATAGAAAACATGTCTCGTCTCTCAGAGAGAACGCAGTTTTGAGAGGCAGTGAGAGCAATTTTAAGTGTTCTCTAAGAAGTGAAAAATCAAACCATCTTTCTAAACTTATTTTCGAAAAATTATTATCTTATCTTGCGTTTTGCATATCAAGTCTTCTTGTAATATACTAATCTATTTAATTTAATTTAAAATTTTATAATTTAAATATAAAAAAAAGACATGTGGCACTCGGAGACTGCCGCGGTAAAGCCATTGCATAGCATTTTTTATCAACTTATGTGATTATAATTATTTATTTATTTATATAATATACAACCAATGCCACCTAGAGGCGATTTGCAGAACTAAAGAAACAAGCGTGATATTTCAAAAAGTCATTAAAAGTTCTGCAATTCATCGATAGATGGCAAAACTAAAAACTAAAAAGTATCACCGCTGTGCCGGTCGGAGTGGGGGGTGTCAGGTTATTTTCGTTACAGAATTTCTGGATTCGGTCTCCACGCTCAAGGCCCGCGATAGAAGCTATGCAAGTCGGCTTTGGAAAAATATTTTTGTATATAATTATGCGCGTACAAAGTTGCAGGTAAAAGCTAGTGTTATATATGTATGTCAAGTAAATAAAGTGACTTATTTTATCAAAATTTCTTCGAATTACGAGTAGCATAGATGAGTAATTCATACGCATGAACTCGAACCAATAGCATAAAAAATCAAGGTTTTTTAAGCAAAATTTGTTGATTTTTAATTAAAACCTATTTAAAGAATGGATCATAAAGTTCAAACTAGTTTAAAAAAATCCTACAAAAGAAACTGACAAAAAAACTGATCTCAAAAATATTCATGTCACATTTTGGGGCAGACAAAAAAATTGACATTCAAATAATATGAAGAAAATGCCCAGATGTTGATATTATATACATAAGTATATCGTACGGTTCGAGCCGAGAAATCGATTGACTTGCAAACTTCTTCAGTCTACAGTCCAACCATTACAAAGTATAATCCATCATTTCAGAGAATATTTAAAATTTATGTATAACTCCATCACACTTCTGAATAAAACAGTTTTTTTTGTTTTACCATTTTTTGTTGAAATTCGTGATAGATATATCAGCATTTCAGAATTTTGATTTCAGCTTAGAAATGTCACTTAAATGTGAGGCCATTTTGAGGATAAAGATACATAATATTTTAAATATTATCATACTGAATAGTAAAATGGGTTAGCAACATTGTTTCTTATTTAAAATGATAATAATTCTACTGTAAACTACAGTATGATTCTAGGAATCGATGTTGAATAATTTTGAACTATGTATCTAGATTAGAACCGTGTTATCCTTTACTCATTTGTAAATAGGAATGATAATTTACAGGAAACAGGAAAAATTGGTTACTTTTAATTTGTTCAACTTTCGATTTTAACTGAAAAACATTTGTAAAACACAAGTAACATTCGACACACAATATAAAACTTTGGGCTAGTTTCAAGACCCTAGATTGTGTTTCAGTTCAATTGTCTGTCAATATTCTCATAACTTTCTTCTGAAAAAATCTAATTACTCCGTCTGATAGATTTCAAAAAAATATTGGACACGTGTTTTTTTCTTTTTTCACGTAAACAAAATAGAATTATATTTTTTCTACCTAGTTAAATACCCATTCCAAAGTTGATGGAACAAGCTTAATACATTACTTTTTGACATTTATCGTAAAAAATGTAGTTAGGGAAGTTTTTAATATTACTGACGATGGCTATAATAAGGTAGGTAAAGACCAAAAAAACGATCAAATGTGTGATAGATGATATGTCTAGAAAGAGTGTGACTAAAATTACAACTTATAGAGTAGTATGGGAGAGGACATGTAGCATCAACCAAATAGACAAAGTCAATATTGTGATGATGATCAGAGTGCCAATTCTAGTCATTTACAAAGATGTAAGGAAATGGAGGCTTTTATGACAGATTGCGACTGAGATGTAAACGCAAACGTTGCTTAAAAAATAGTAGAATTATTAGCCCTCAGTTTACACTAACTGCACAATACTACCGTTTCATATCTAGCCCACTTTTACACCACAATCGCCGTTCCTATTCCAAAAGACTTTAACTCCCAAGCATGGCGACAGGGAAATCATGAAATTCAAATCATTCAGAATAAATCAATACGCTTTCCTGAAAATGGCGATGATTTCATATTGGCGCCTTTTGGTTACAATTTAAATTTTGTGACCCCTTTTTTCCTGCTTGGCTTTTTTCATTATCATTACTCTATTTTCAAGTGAGGAGGGTAATCATATTTGGGTTGAAATTTATAATCCATTTAGCTAGTTTAAAAAAACATGTCAGAAAGAAATTAAGCTTCAACCTAATGTGCCAGTTGTTCTTGGAATTAATAAAGTAATAGAACTATGTAGCCTTGACATAACGCCTTATTAAAACTATGCAGCTTTGACATATAAAACCTTATTAATAAAAATCTCTGAGCTTTTTAGCAACTAAGTGGTAGCTTCATTATATCATAAAATTCTCCAAAGAAAATTTAAATTAAGAATCAATGCTATTCAGTCGGTTTTTGTAACATCAAAATCATAATAATATTTATTAATATATAGTTGAGACTTGGTCCCAAAACTCCAGTCCGTGAGCACATCCAGTTAATATAACAGTGGCGAAACAAACTCCCCAGCAACAAATAGTCCGTCAAATAAGGAGAACGGTAAATAAAATGAAATACAACTTACCATTAGGTTGAATATTGTTGTCTAATCCTTTTCTGCTGTCGGCAACATGCGCACTCGCGAAAGTGCACAGCAGCGACACTAAGAGAGCGGCGAGTAGCGAGAGTGAGTTCATCATTGTTGCTATTCGATAATAGATGTCGCTAGGTGAATAGTTATTGCAGCCTGAAAAAGAAAATTGAGTAAACTTTAATATTGTTTTTAATTTAACCGAAATCGAACAAGAACTGTTTTGAGTTTTCAAACGTTTATCATAATCGTTCTCTAAGTTCGTTTTCATGTGGTGCAACTAGAAAATCGAGATATGATGTTTTAAGGGACACCAAAGTGTCTACTAAGTTACAAAAGCTTTGTTATCGAAACGTCATCATTTCATCATTTACCAATGATTTTGAAATTAGGGGATAACATAACTGGCGAGGATTAACCATATCCACCTTATATAAGCTTAACCGCTCCGGCCCCGACATGTGAAAATTCCCAAAATAAAATTAAATCTTATGTTATTGGCAATAAACATTAAATTCGCGATTAATTCGGCGCACACCGGTGTGTTGCCGGGGTTTGAGCGGTACGTAACCACTACAATAAACTAAGAAAAATCAAACAGAATCGTTTTCGAATCTCAAAAGGAAGATTCACGTGACCGTTCGAATTGAAGTCGACAGCGATATAAACTTGTCAAAGTAGAGATGTTCGTTTCGGTTCAAGCAACATTCGCATCTCAGTCGCAATCTGTCAAAAATGTATAAAAAATGAGGTTTTTTGACAGCTTGCGACTGAGTTGCGAATGTTACTTGAAAATTTCTTTGATTTTATTCTAACTAAATAGAAACAGCTGAATGAGCATTTTACTCATGAGTCTGCAATCAGCGCTTGACTTCCTTATATAAAACATATGTTTCAGAATCATGGGTGAACTGATTCAATGATTTCTCATGAAGATTAGATTTTATACACTTGTTTGAGCTTATGTTTAATCATTATCATAACTGATGTATCTGTACTAGCTAAACACAATCAAACTGATTACACGAACTACTTTATCATTTGATGAGCCAACGTCACGACAAGAGGACTAAAACGTGTTCCATCGCTAAATTACATGTTTGGTTTTAGTTTCCTATGGAGAAAAGCTGATATTCTCCCAAATGCTGCTCTGCAAAGTTATTCGTAGAATCGTTGAATTCGTTTCGATGACAGATGGCTTGGTAGCAAAAGACTCACTTTGGCACAGTCGCGGGTTCGATTTTTGCTTTCGATTTGGAGTATGATTCATAGTACATACATGACAAATGCTAAAGTTATGTTTAGTGACGAAATTACCAATGGGGAAATAAATATTTTTTTTTAGACTTGGTTATCGATATGGATATGTATAATCTACAAGCGCGTACGATTATTTACGCTCGATTTGTCACACAAATCTGACAATGATTAATTATAAAACCGGCCAATTGCGAGTCGGACTCGCGCACGAAGGGTTCCGTACCATTATCTATAAAAAAAAACGGCACAAAAATCACGTTTGTTGTATGGGAGACCCATTTCAATTTTTATTTATTCAGTTTTTAGTATTTGTTGTTATAGTGGCAAGAGAAATACATCATCTGTAAAAATTTCAACTGTCTAGCTATCACGGTTCATGAGATACAGACAGACAGACAGACGGACAGCGGAGTCTTAGTAATAGGGTCCCGTTTTTACCCTTTGGGTACGGAACCCTAATAAAAAAGATAATGGACTTCAGGTAGGTACGTTTATTATAAGTTTTGCAATGACGTGTAATTCTAATTTCATAACATTGGTATAGATTTTAGAAAATAAATGTCTTGTCAGTTGTAAACGCGACTGCTCATTATTGGGACCTGGGTTGAATGCCCAGATGAGGTAAAGTATAATTGGAATTTTCCCGTAAGAATTTCACAGTAGCAGATGGGAATCTGGTCTGTAACCCGCAATGGGCTGGATGCTAATGGGTACACGGAATATAACTGGCGAAACCGTATCCCTGGCCATATGTTTTGGGGTATACAGGAATGATGTTATAATTATGTATGGAATGCTTACTCAACCAAATTAAGGTAGGTAAGGAATCTCACTAAATGGAATGCGATGATGGGTTCAAAGATGGAGCATGATTGCCTGGAAGTAACCTATTCACCCTCGAATTTAAGACGCTCGACGCTCAGGCCAGAATGAGGAATCACAGACTCCGGCAGGGAATTCCACTCCCTAGCTGTACGCACAATGAAGAATTCCCAAAACGTTTAATGCGTATGAGTGGAATTTTTCTTATGCATGACGCCGTCAATTCAGACGGTTTTGTCACACTCATAAATCAAGCTTAAATTGACTGCAATATAAATTGGTAGTACCTACGTCACAGAATGACGATGACAGTCATTGCGAAAAAGTGGGTGTGTTATGTCGTTCATGATCTAAATATTGACCATGACGAAATTTTTATGAAGTATTTCAATTGATGTCTCGTGTCGAGTCGAGATGTGGGGATCAGATGGTTCTACCTGTGGATAAAGTCTTATCACTAAATATTGGAAGGTACTAAAGACAAACTTGTGGTGGATAAATGCATTAGAAAAGGACAAAAGATCATGAGGAAATCGATTATGATGATAATACAGATAGCATTTGGAATATTTATGAATTCTTACTTCAATTTTATAATTGTGAAAGTCATTTTGTTCGTTACGCTGTCTTGCAATGTGTCATGTCATGCAATTTTGATGATATTTATTACAGTTATATGGGAACCTGGATACGGTTATAATATATGCTTTAATGCGAACAAAGACGTGCTCAAAAGCTACAATATTATAAAAAACCGGCCAAGTGCGAGTCGGACTCGCGCACGAAGGGTTCCGTACTATCCATAAAAAATGGCAAAAAAATCACGTTTGTTGCATGGGAGCCCCCACTTAAACATTTATTTGGTTCTGTTTTTAGTATTTGCTGTTATAGCGGTAACAGAAATATATCATCTGTGAAAATTTGAACGGTCTAGCTTTCACGGTTCATGAGATACAGCCTGGTGACAGACAGACAGACGCTAGACGGACAGCGGAGTCTTAGTAATAGGGTCCCGTTTTTACCCTTTGGGTGCGGAAACCTAAAAAGAAAAGATTGTGAGGCCATCTAGACTTATTGATTTAGGTTGATCGCAGAGATAACAATTCGAATATTCCTTAATATTAAATTAATACAATGAAGAAATAAAATTGTTTGAATATTTCTTCATAGATCGCAACCACTATTGCAAAGTGCCATATGATACTTTTCATTTCGAAAGTATGCACAGTTTCTGTGACATAAGCCCGAGAAGCAAAGCCGTGGGAGAAAACTAGTAGATACCTAATTAATAAACCGATAATGACGTAATAATCATCACACTTGCTAGAAAGTTCATTGATCTTAATATTAATAGCACATAACAAGCTAATGTCTAGGCCCTTGAAAAATAAAATCAGTTAGTCATTTTTTACGACAACTGCGATACGTATGAGACGAAATCTATTTTTATTTACAAAAAACATCTATGATTTTCCGAGAAAAGTTGAGTCAATCGAGGAAAACTGATAACGGTTCGTTAAAAAAATTAGAAATACATTTTTGTGAACATTTTTTTGAATATTATCGTTATATTACTTTTCTAAATCAAGACAATGATAGCTCTAGACAAAGTGATATTTAATAACGAAACTAGAAATTCCATACGTTTAAGGGATTTTCACGTGACATTTTGGCAGCATATGTCCTAGGACTTCTGAAAATCGTCACCGATCAAAGAATGTGAAGTTGTTTAGGGCCTCAAGAATCCCCGTTTCTGGGTCAACTTCTGCAGAAAATCCGCCTAACGGCAGTCACTTCAGGTGTTAATCGAGAGTAATAAAATTAGTCTAAATTACTTGGAATAATTTAAAGGCTGACTGCTACTTACTCGTGTGTGTGCCTATTTGCAATCTTGCAATACTAAAACGTATTGATTGGCGTCAAGTCTATGATACCTATTGAAATAATAATGAGTAGTGGATTCTAGTTTCAAATACTACAGAATTGTTGGAAGTTTTGTGTCAGAAATTTTAAAATAAGCAATTAATAAAATGACGATCTATTCAACGATTTGCGAAAACAAATATTACCCTAATTAACCTGTAATTAACTAACATAACGTAGCCAGTATATCTTGAAAGGCTAAGCAGAGATGTGACTATAATACATACATACAATACATTGCGATTTTAATTAAAAAATAACTAGTTCCTACTACTTGTACATGTAACAATAAAATTGATAAAAAAAACACTTTAAAAATTAAAAAAAAGACTAACAAAAAAAAATTTGTAACAAATAAAATAACACACTGCAGAATTTTTATCATGTCAATATCGAATTAAAATCAATCACTTCATAGTGTGCACAATTGAGACATAGCATGAATTAGTCTGTCAAGTAGGCTAGGCAGATAAGTCGGCCTTCGGTACACTGACTCATAATTTAGTACCCACGAGTCCATGCCAGTTGTAAGCGCTCTTCAACGTACCTTGTCAGCGACGCGTGTTACGATTTAGCAAAATGTTTTTTTTATTAGATAATTTTTTTGACGTTACATTTTTTTTTCGAGAAAGTTTTTTTTTATAAATTTGAGATTAACTGTGCTCGAAACATTAAGAAGTTGTGGTTGATTTTTATTGGAAGTTTTAAGTGTTTTTTTTTTTGGAAATACGCAATCAATATTTTTTTTATGAAACATATTTTTGTTTCAATAATAATCAATTTAGAATTGATAGAAAACATTGAGCACAATTTTAAGTCGCAAATAAACTAAATAAACAACAAAAAGAAAACACCAAAAAGAAAATTAATCACAAAATAATCTCAAAATTAATCGATAAAAACACTTAATTAATCATAAAAAAACTAACCTTATTAATCTCGTTCGCACAAAACACACGATAAAATATAAAAATACAAAATTCCTTGAGCTGTTATCCGTTTGGAAGTAGTAATAGGAGTATGGACAATTCCTTTTTGCCACCCCCTTATATATGGCTCGGATCGACTAACTGGTTCGAGTGGTCTGTTACACGTGCGATTCTGCGGGAGAATTTTCTTCAGTGGTTAGGTATTTAGATTATACATTCGTTTAGTGTGATTGGAAAAGTGATTTTATTTTATTTTGAGTTTTTTTTTTTGAAAATGGAATACAGATCTTACTTTGGTATCGAATTTGGTGTAAGACGGTTATTACACTTTCATAATGATTGGAAAAGTAATTTAAATATTTTTTAAGTTTTTTTTATGAAAATTATGGAAGTTAAATATTATATGATTTTTGCTTTGGTATTTGGTTTAGGCTAATTATTTCACTTCCTTTAAGCGGGCTTGGATTTTCTTTTTTTGAAATCTTTTTCTTATTTATTTTTTGTTTGAATGATCGTTAAGAATCGTCGATAAGAATAGAAGATTGATACTTTGATTATACTTTCGTAAAGTGTGCTTAGAAAAGTAATACTTTTTTGTAGTTTTTTTTTTTAACTGATTGATTTTTATTAGGAATGGAACAAAGATTTATGTTTTCTTCTTTGGTCTTGGATTTGGTTTATTCTAGGTGCTTCATAGGGGGAAGATTATGATTTTAATTACCTAATTAAATATGTTTTGTAACGAGAGTAGTTTATATAGTCTTTTGTACTACAGTCATAGGATAAAAATGTTTTCAGTTATGTTAAGTTGCGTATTTTTGTTTCAATTCAATATTTCAATATTTCACGATATTTTCCCTTATCATAATAATTGCTTAGGTAATTAAATTATAACAATTTAAATAAACAGATTTCTCCGTATGTAATTTAATAAAGAAATTACGGAGTTTTCCTTTTTTTTAAGAATGTTTTCCTCATTATTCTTGATTGAAGACAAGGATCTTTTCAAATTGATTTAATTACAACTGTACTAAGAATAATGGACGATGTCTGGATGACGGGAATCCCAGACATCTGTGCCTCTGTCTTTTATCTCTATGGATATTTTACCTTATGGTAAAGTATGACGTATTTAAGTAGGTGTTAGAACAATGGGCTATTTATTTTCAGAAAATCTATAATTAAAAGACGATACTACCACGTTGGTTTTGAGGAGCTCGTGGCTAAATTATAACAGCCGCACGGACCAATCTTCAAGGTTTAGCAACGCTTGCCGAGGTTGGTCTGTGGATGGGTGACCATATTAACATACCGAGACTCCTCCGTGCCTCGGAAAGCACGTTAAGCCGTTGGTCCCGGCTGTCATTTGTAGATTTTTACTTTGGCAGTCGTTACGGATTGTCAGAAGCCAGAAAATCTGACACCAGTCTTGCCAAGAAGTACCGTGTTATCCAGTTAATGGGTTGTGGAGGTCTGGTAGGCAGCCGCTCCACGTAAAATACTGGTATTCAGCTGAATCCGATTTGACTGGGAGCCGAACCCAATATAGTTGGGAAAAGGCTAGGCAGATGATGACTACCACGTTGGTTTTGTAGTTGTAAGCGCAGGTATCCGAAGCGTGGATTCCTGGGTTCAATTCCCGGTTTGAACATAGTGTTATTGGGTTTTTCAGTTTTGGTGCAGTGATTGCAAGTGCGGTCTTACTAAGCGTAGGAGCTTTAGCTCGATTTTCGGTTCGTGAAAAATTGTTAAGTATAGGGTTTTTCGAAGAGAATATTTTCATTAAGTTTTAATTTAGTTTTAATAGTAGTAGTATACATCAATGTCATCGTTACGTTTATATCAAGTTTCTTGGGGTCGGTGCGACACGTTCTTTTCCCATTCCGTCTTATCAACTGATCCTCCCATTTCTTTCATATCACATAATCATGCACTCATCGTATTGTATTTATACACTCGTCTTTCTTCGTCCAGTCTATATTTCTTTGGAATGCGTCAGGAAATCAAGATGGCCACCAACCGATTTACTTTCTAAGTTTAAGTTCGCGAGCACATTCGTAAGAAGTTGGCAGTAGCATCATCACAGTGTACAAATATGTACACGAAATTATTATGATTAATTTGAGAACAATTTATGAATATACATTATTTATTTTAATGTTTGTGTTTAAATAATTATCAATCGCTTTTAATTCTCCATATTGCACCTAGAACATTTCCGCCTCTGTATATTTTTATGATTATAAAGTGTTCTATAACTAAGTACTTAAATATAATCCACAATTTTTTTCTTAAGCCTCTCTCCCTTTTACCTACCTCTACTTTTTGCGTCGTACAATGCATCTTAAAACATTAATGGCGGGATGTACATTTCATCCTCTGACGGACCCTTCGGATAATTCCATCAAGATTTTACTTGTAAATACCGCACATCCATAGTAACAAAATGTACTTTGACCGCGTCCTTATTTCGTCAAGATAAGAGCGGTTTTCGTGAACCAATGTTAGCTACTGACTTTGTGTTTGCCCGTTTGTTAGTGAAAGACTATTACCACGCGGCCACGTTCTTATTTCATCTGCATAAGAGCGGTTTTCGTATTTCAATATTAGCTACTGACTTGTGGTAGCCCGTTTTTAAATGAATGACGTGACGTAATAGTCGGTGCAACACCTCTAAAGTCACGTCAGCACAGAATCCTACGTGTGGAGAGTATTGTGGCTCCGGGACTTATGTTATGTGCACATGTGATTTTAAAAGCGGTGATGTTTTAAAACCCGCTTTCATTATTTATCCTTATAATGAGAATAATAATTCATAGTTATCCCAACTGATTTTTGACCGACTTCCCAAAAAGGAGGAGGTTCTCAATTCGACTGTATTTTTTTTTTCTTTTTTTTTGTGTTTGTTACCTCATATCTCTGTCATGTATGAACCGATTTGAAAAAATCTTGTTTTATGTGAAAGGATATACTTCTCGATTGGTCCCATTTAAATTTTATCAAAATCGGTACAGCAGTTTGGTTTTTAAATCCAAATTGCTGGAAAAAATATGTGGAAAAATCATACGAAATTGCATATTTTTGCTTTCCTGTGACTTTTCAGTGGTGTTTTAGGTGTGGGGTACCACTAAAAAGTGAAAAATAAAAAAAAAATTCACAAAAAAAACTGACTTAAAAAAAAAACACTACAAAGTACAAAATAACTTTTTTTTCGGAAGTCGGTGTCAAATAACGAAGAAGCAAACAAAAACACCGACTTCCGAAATTAAAGTTATTTTGTACTTTGTAGTGTTTTTTTTTCTTTGTTTGTAACGCTTTCACGCTAAAACGGCTGAACGGATTTCGATGAAATTTAGCACACGGGTAGACTATGTCCTGGAAAAGGAAAAAAAAAAATTCAAAAAATTTATTTCAACTTGCGTTCATCAAAATAATAACTTTAAATAACGCTCAAATTATGAGGATACTTAATATCTCGGGAGTATGTTTCCTTGGGATAACTTTCGAGGCTACTTAAACACGAGAGAAGCCACGGGCGAAAGCTAGTAAAAAAAAAATCAATAAAGTAACATTTACTACTACTACAAAACAGACTACTATGAACTTTATCAGTATAGTCAACATTTTTTTTTTATAAAAATCACCACAACCATATCGGATGATCGGAAGTATGGCGCCTCAACTATATCAATAAACGAATCAAGATACAGTCATCCACGGCAACTATTGTGCCGTCATAAGAAAAAAGGACTTAAATACACTAAACGAAGAAAGCGATTTCCGACCTTACAGTATTATATTAATGTCGAAAATTGGTTACTTCGTTTTGTGTCGATACGTCCTTTTTTCTTATGACAGCGAATGTTGTGCAATAGTCTTACGTCACAACATGGCCTCCGCGACGCAGGCGCACGCTGGCGGACGAGCCCCCAGAGAGATAATAGATTGATAAACTGTTTGGTTTACATTCCAAAGGTCGGATTGGGGCTGTGGGCTGATTATTTTTATCCTTATTTAAGGAGCTGTAGGGTTTGAAGCGTATTCATATTTTTTTTGTTGATTTCTTTTAATGCACGTTGGATGCTCAATGGGATTCTCCATCGGCAGAAATGACAAGCTTAAACTTTTATTTAACTCATTTAAAGGGATGATTTTTTAAATAAGTGAATAGTCTGTGATATGATTATAAATAATGAAGATAAATCTAGTTAAATTCCGCTAAGCCCGTTCCATAATCGGATCACAAGACGTATGACGATGCGCCACTGGTACTGGCACCCACACTTGTTGTGCGTACTTACCTACAGCTAAGGAGTGAAATTCTCTGCCAGTCTGTGTTTCTTGATAACTAAAACCTGGGAGTCTTTAAATCAAGAGTGAATAGGTTACTCCTAGGCAAGCGTGGTCCTTCTTCGACCAAATCATCGCTTACCATCAGGTGGGATAGAGGTCAAGTGCGTGCCTGTTAATAATAAAAAAAATCTATGAAAGATTACGTTTCTAGATAAGGCTATGCACGAAACTGACCTCGAGTAACATCATCATGAATATATAGTATTAAATTATGAAACTGAAATGAAAAACTATCATTATTGCTGTTATTATATTTCCCCACGCAGGGTCCTGTGGGATATGAGTTATAAATAAGAAAGAATAGAAATAACAATTAGAGTGTGCGCAGGAACTTCATGACCTGATCCCACCATCGTCCTTTTACCACCGGAATACCAGACGTACTGCTGGGTTCCATCCTCACTTGGTCGATATCTCAACCAGTCGTACTCAGCGCTTCTCCTCCACATTTATTATGCGCACAGCCAAAGTGTGGAACTCTCTACCAGCGTCTGTGTTCCCTTCCACATATAACCCGTCTGCCTTCAAAGCAAGAGTGAACAGGCATCTTTTGGGCACGCTCACTCCATCATAGACCTCATCTATCGCTTCCATCAGGCGGGATCGAGGTCAAGAGCTAGCCCATTCCTCAAAAAAAAAAAAAAGGGTGCATTCAATGACCAAGGCCAAGGTGGAGAAACGAACTTGTCTCTTACAGGAAGAACTGGCCCGCAATGACAGAGGACAGACGTGTGTGGAAAAGGTAGAGGGAGACCTTTGCCCAGGAGTGGGACATATCGAGCTTCTTTTTTATATCGTGTTGACGATTTTCCAAATTAAATTTTATGGGTCTAGTAGGTGACCACAGAGTTCCCTTGCGTGATCGAAACAGGAATGACGATATCCGCAAGAGAACCAAGGTTACAGACATAGCCCAAAAGGATCGCCAAATTGAAATGGCAGTGGGCAGCGCACATTGCACGTAGAACAGATGGTCGATAAGGCCGAAAAGTTTTAGAGTGGCGACCGCGTACCGGAAGACGCACCCTTTGAAGGCCTTCCGCAAGGTGGACCGATAACCAGGTGAAGGTCGCGGGTAGCCGATGGATGCGAGACGCACGGGACCGGTTGTTGTGGCGACACTTGGGGGAGGCCTATGTCCAGCAGTGGACGTCTTTCGGCTGATATGATGAGTAGGTGACCATGTTTATTGCTTCGATGGAAGTGTTGTTTAAATTATATTGTAGCTGTATCATATGGACATTTGAGACACTCCAGCAAGTGGGGCATAGTCTGATAATCAGTGATAGGAATAGGTAGTTCCTGTTTGCCTAAACTTCGAAGAACAGAGACAAGAAACGCAGACTTCCTTAGGACTAAATTTTTCCGGGACATTTGTCCCGAAATTCGGGACAACACTAAAATACATTAAAAAAATATGTTATTTGGAATAAGTAATTCGTCTATATTTACCTAAAGTTTGCGACTCTTGTCTCTGTTCTTCGAAGTTTAGGCAAACAGGCACTACCTTTTCCTATCACTGCTGATAACTTAGATTTGGAATAACAAAAGTTTTTGAATCAGATCAATAAATACTGTACAATATTACCTGTTGCAGCCTCACAATGATGACTGATTACAGTTTTCATTATCTTTTATCTAAACTGAGTGATTACTTATCACACGTATCATTATCGCTCCGACTGTATCCTATTCCTCATTGCTGATGATTCTGAATCATTGTCTCAAGGTGCCGCCGTCTGATATCATCATCATTCAGGATGAAGATATCATCAAGTTGAAAGTAGTTTGGTTGTGTCTGCTTGATTGTAATCTCTTTACGTCGTAATGGCTGAACGGACTTTGATGAAACATGGCACACGGATAGACCTCGTGGTGGTCTAGGATGAACCTTCTATTGATCCCGGGGGTATAATATTCCTTCGGAGTATACAGGGTGAATTTTTAAAGTGTGCGTGGATGGCCAAATCCGACACTATGAGGAATCGAAAAACACTGAAACGAGTCACGAAGCCGATTTTTATGAAAACTAAAACTGCTTCATTGGATTTTGAAAAAACTGGCTTTCCTAGCCAGGAATCGAAATGGTTCATTTTTTCTGAATGTGTTGCTAATAAGGATCAAATTTTGGCAAGTAATACCGCATGGCAAAATAAAGGATAGAGCTCATTTACTTATCCGAAAGCAATCGCTTTTGGATTAGTATCATTCATCTCGAATTTTAATAGTGTCAAATACCTACTATTGGGAAACACGAGACCCCTTGAGAAGGCTTGGTGGTGTTTCGACTTTCTCGCTTCCCATATCGACTGTCAGAGATCTACAAATGACAGCATTGACAAACGCCGGTCTCCTGCTTGATAAGAAGGGAAGTGAGAACTTTGTTTTTTACACTCCACCGCTGTTCTCAATAATTTCGTTGCAGGATCCAAGACAATTGAAACGCTTCTACGGGACTTGTTTAGCTTCATTGGCACTTCTCTGTTGGTCACCGCTATTAATTCTGGGCTTCAGTGGCTGGGAATAATGTGGCGGACTGCGGCCCTACCATGACGTGTTAAAGCGTGAGTAGTTCGAGCGAGAAGGAGGGATGGAGCTATACACCCTATATAGCTCCATCCCTCCTTCTCGCTCGAACTACTCACGCTTTAACACGTCATGGTAGGACCCCAGGTCTCGATAAAAAAAAAACCGGCCAAGTGCGAGTCAGACTCGCGCACCGAGGGTTCCGATCGAGTCTTTTTTTATTGAGGAATGGGCTTGCTCTTGACCTCGATTCCGCCTGATGGAAAGCGATAGATGAGATCTATGATGGAACGAGCATGCCCAGAAGATGCCTGTTCACTCTTGCTTTGAAGGCAGACGGGTTATTATGTGAAAGGGAACACAGACGCTGCACAGTCTTGTTTTTTTTTCCGAGTATACTACAACCTATGGAAGTTTTTAAACTATGAAAGCACTCTCATTATTCTGACAAAAATATAGCAGGTAAGATTGAAGGACCAAACTTAACTTTGCTGTTGAAAAAATGTTCTCCCTTGTATCAATGTAAATCATGGTCTATTCTTGAACCGAAAATATAAGTCTGTAATCGAAAAAAATGATTTCTTATAATAATTAAACTACAAATTCCCAATTGTCTGAGTATTTCCTGTACTTGTACTGTAAGATGTACAGTACTTGTACGGAAAGCACCTATAGGTTTTGATTCCCTTGCGAGCGTGATTTTTTCACTACTTCAAGGGGTAGCAGATGAGACGCACCGGGCGTCGGGAGTCGCTGGGCGATTCCCGACCACCGTAGGTGCGGACGGCGAGCGTTGGGTGGCTCGCTGTCCGATTAAAGCCAGACCCAAGCCGACGGCGCATTGTGTTCCACGCGCGCCTCAAAGAGATGTCAGCATAGGAGTAGGGGCCCGTTAGGGCCAGTGCCTACCAGGGTTGCGGATTTAGTTCGAAAGAGTTACCGCGGCCCTGGAACGTAAAAGGCACTAGGAGGAGCATGGGTGGGTTTTAGTCAGTAGAAGTCTGACACTCCCTGCCGCTCCACCCAGAGCGGGAGGGGTCATTTGATGATTTCCCATCCACAAAAAAAAAAAAAAAGGGGTAGCAGATCTGAGTATTTGAAATTAATTTCAGTTTGAATCCTCCACGCGTCCGAATAAGGGTCTTGACAGACGAACAGACTGACCGACAGACGGACAACTAAGAGGGTTCCGTTTTAGACGACTGAAGTACGGAACCCTAAAAAGTCTCGACCAAAGGCATAACGTGTTTTACGAGGTACAGAATTTGAATGCATAAAATGTCCTAGCTAAATAAAAATGTATTCATCACACAATACCAAGCTTGTATTCCCAGAAGTTGTAAGCAGAAGTACACCCACATATAGCCAGTTTTATTTTCAAGTCCCACGTAGCAGGGGCAACCTTAATACAATTAAATAAGTACAAAAGCTCTGGGCTACTACTGAGAATTTTGTCAAGGAAAAATAATCAGGTCATATTAATTTTTCAGAATAAACA
This sequence comes from Melanchra persicariae, assembly GCA_947386135.1. NCBI lineage: Eukaryota > Metazoa > Arthropoda > Insecta > Lepidoptera > Noctuidae > Melanchra > Melanchra persicariae. Next base: position 13,861,211 of record OX376668.1, read on the forward strand.
GATAGAAAGCTCAATAAACAGACGGAGTTCCGTTCACATTTATTATTCCACTATGGAGTAGACCAAGGAATTCCTAACTACAATATAAAAAGATATCGCAATATTGCGTCATAATAATTAATCAACTAGAATTCCATGACAACTATAATAATTAATTCGACGTAGGTATGTGACTCATTCATAGTTCCTAGTAATTCATAAAAACGCGTAAAAAACTGTGAACGCATCTAAACGAGCCGCGACAGTTTTAAGAGAACGACAATATACAAGATGGCGCTTATTACTTTTCTAATGTCAATTTTAAAATGGCCGTGCATAGTGGCGCCACTTGTCAAGGAAAGTTACAGCCAGATGTCAAATTCCATACAATTTATTTTAGTTCCTTGCTTTACCGTGGGTCAAGATGTAGTGTGTAGATAAAAGGAATAAGGTTGTAAATCGCCTGGCATGGTTTTTTCTAAATATGCTGATCTTTTGACTCGTGTCAGTTATCACGTAGGAAAAAAATTTGATTACGATGAATGAATGGCATACTTGTGCTACCGCGTAATAAAAATACCTGTTTGTGGTATCAGGAAATAATCGTAGTTTTACGAAGAAGATTTTGCTATCGCAATCGAGGAATTTGTTATTTTAGAAATGTAATTTCCCGTCATTTTGGAGGTTAAGTCTTACGTGATAGGACCACGTTTTTAGTATGGACTATTACAGGCGATAATATAGATTTTCACAAAAAAGTAGTAGAATGACAGAACCCGGGTCCCATCTTTTTCCGTACCAAAGTTCATAAAAATCGGTTCAGCAATTTAAGGTCCGTTTACATCTACAGACATCGAGCGTGCCAGACACGTGTCGTGCCGGACAAAATAATATACTTCCATACATTTACATCTACCGTGACGCGACCGCGCGGACGCGAACAGACAGGCCGTGCGGCCGTGCCCGGCCAGTGGCCAGTATAATTAGCGGAAACAATATTTTGTCCGCGCGGTTCATGTCTGTACGTGTCTGTGGGTGCTTGCCAGGCAGTATGAATAGAGCAAAGAAAATATTCAGTGAGTGCTGCGGCGGTGAGAGCAGCCGCGTCTGACGTCAACGTGTTTGTCGTCTGACACGGCATGCTAAGTGCGAATAAACGGCATCTGTCGGTGTTGGACACGCACGGCACGTGTCTGACACGCTCGATGTCTGTAGATATAAACAGACCTTTTGGCGTGAAAGCGTAACAAATAAACTAGCTCTCTTACATTGATTACGTTTGGATTGGTATAAGGATATTTACTTAAATGGGTATACCTAAAAAAGCAGTGTGCTCAAAACTGCATTGCAGGGTTTTTTAAAATTCCATGTAGGTAACCCATTAATTAGAGAAGTACCGATTACACCGATACACCTATTTATTAACAATTATAATTACAGGGAAAAATTAAATATAGTAGGTACCTACAGAGTTACAAGTCATTTATCGTTTCAACAATTACTATTAAAATAAAAACTATTGTATTAAGAATGAAATAATTCCCGCCAATTTAAAAATACCTGTCAAAAAACAACTTTTTTTTAAAATTCAAAAGTCGCCAAACGTCATAACCAGCCAGTGCTATTAGATCATAAACCTTTTTTCTCAAAAGGTGGCCACAAAAAAGGTGTTTGACAAAAAAAGTAAGGAAGAAAGAAGAGTGTTGCGTACGTGACTTTGTGAGCGTATCATGACGCTAAGACGGCAGGGGACTGACCTAGCAGAGTTGGTGGCACAAGTTAACTTCTGTTTTAACTTTTGAACGGATTAGATAAAAAATCAGTGTGATCTAATGCTACAGTCATGTTTGAAATTACCGTTAATTTTTGTTGACGATTTTATACCTAAGTCGCTTACTTGTAGTAGGTACAGTAGGTACTTGGTTAATTATGATAGAGTTGGTAGGTACTTACCTGACCCTAAATTAAAAATAAGTATTTGTCACTAGCATTCGACAGCGACTTCACACCCGTGAAAAATAAGTTCCAGTTCTTTTTAATTATAATACATCGGAAAAATTTACGAAAAAAATAAACATAAAAAAGTAAATTTGGCTACTAAAATATTAGCTAGCGTGGCGATACGAAATACGCCACGCTAGCTAGTATAAAATTACGTAACATATTGGTAAGCAGGTAATAAAATTCATTTCATCTACGCCATTTTTGCCTACACATGTTAAATAAAATGCGATACAATCAAGAGAAATCCCAATATGTAAAATACTGAAAAAGTTGCGTCATAAAAACTATTAACTCAACCAAAACCGAGATTATTACAGGAAAATTATAAATTTTAGTTAAGTAATACCTACCTAAAATCAGGCGAATAATTCCTGGTAGGGAATTTATCAATTTACGTCATTGTTAAATTCATTTGTGCGTGTCTAGTGCAAAAGATAGTGATATCATTAGAAATTTCGTAGAATTAAAAGCATTTTATTCAATAAAAAATGTCATTACTCGTATCATCATTTGAGAAGGAAGACGTCAATCAATCGAACCTGGAGTACTGCTATGACGTGCTACTGTCATCATGATACCGTTTTGTTTTAGAAAAGAGATAAATTCAATATTTTTAACCGACCCCCCAAAAAGGAGGTTCTCAAAAAAATTCTTGTTTTATGTGAAAGGACATACTTCTCGATTGGTCCCTTTTAAATTTTATCAAAATCGGTCAAGCAATTTGGTTTTTAAATCCAAATAGCTGGAAAATATATGTGAAAAAATCAGTCATGTATACGAAATTGCGTATTTTTGCTTTCCTGTGACTTTCCAGTGGTGTTTTTAGGTGTGGGTACCACACAAAAATGAAAAATAAAAAACTTTTTCACATTAAAAAACCGACTTCCAAAAAAACACGACTAAGTACAAAATTACTTTAATTTCGGAAGTCGGTGTCAAATAACTAAGAAACAACCAAACACCGACTACCGATTCAATATTTTTAAACAACCTATCCAACGACAACCCACACCATGGACCAGACGATAAAAAAGACCGGCCAAGTGCGAGTCGGACTCGCGCACGAAGGGTTCCGTACCATTATCTATAAAAAAACGGCAAAAAAAACACGTTTGTTAAATGGGAGCCCCACTTAATTATATTTATTTTATTCTGTTTTTAGTGGTTGTTGTTATAGTGGCAACAGAAATACATAGTACGTCTCTCGGCAAGCGCTAGATCACGACTGAGCGCAAATCGAGAAAGCCCGGTGACCGGTGTGTGTGTGACGATACCTCGGTTTTAATTCTGTTCTGATCTGTTCTAGGTAGAAAAGAAAAGAAACGGCAGGTGTGTGGCCGCGCTTATGCGTCTTCTATATCTCCATCTCCCTCCCACACCGTAATCCTGATGGTTTAGAGACAACATATGGCCTTTTACTTCTTAAAACTAGCGAATTCATCTAATTAACACCAAAAGGCAACATACAATTTAAAAACGTTCAAACTCAATTCGCAATTTCATCCTGATAATTGTGAAATTACAGATGTTTTTGACATACTAAGATTAGAAAACCAATTTTCTTAAGTATAGAAAAAAAATCGTCGAATTGATAACCTTTTTAGGGTTTCGTAGTCAACAAGGAACCCTTATAGTTTCACCACGTCCGTCTGTCCGCTTGTCTGTCCGCGGTTTAGTTCATTCAGGCTTAGTACTAGAAAATTGGAATTTGGTATGGATATACAAGTCATGACGAAAAAGTGTTAAATTAAAATCTTGAAAAAATAGATTTTCAGGTTCCCTTACACGTGGCGATGATTTTTTTTATCGTTTGGCCCATGGTTTGGGGTGTGGGGTGCCGCTGGATACGTCGTTTAAAAATATTGAGGGTGTGCAAAAACCACTTTTCCATGCAAGGATCCGTTTGCGAAATATTAAGCTCTAAAGTGCTCATTTTTGTTAGAGTCAAGTGTTCCCTCTGCCAGCTAAACGGTGGTTTTTGGAGACGCGAAAAAAATCGCGGTGGTAATATATTTAACGAACTATCGCGGTTATCGCGTAAAAAAGTAGCCTATTTCCTTCTCCATATTCCAGACTATATATCTGCCAAATTTCATGACGGACCGTTCAGCCCTTTTAGCGTGAAAGCGTAACAGATAGACTACTACATTCGCATCCTACTAATATAATCCTATCCTACTAATCCTATCATATCCTACTAATATTATAAATGCGAAAGTTTGTGAGGATGGATGGATGTAAGTTTGTTACTCTTTCACGCAAAAACTATTCCCTGGATCTTGATGAAATTTGGCACAGGGGTAGATTATAGTCTGGAATAACACATAAGATACGTTTTATCCCGGGAGTATGTTCTCTTAGGATAATTTTCGACAATCACGCGGGCAGAGCCACGGGCGGCAGCTTGTTTATAATATTAGTAGGGAAGTAGTGATTTAAAAGGAAAACTATCTCAGCTAAGTAGGCTTTAGAAGTTAACGAGTACTAGTCGACCAAACTGTAAAATAAATATACTTGGCATTTGTGACGTGCATCTACGGAACCCTACCAGATTTTTTTTTGAAGTCGGTTAATAAAGCGAATGGTTCTTCCTTGTAAGGCCTACCAACACTGTATCTTTCCTGTGCTTCCAGTACGGTCGCCACATAAGAACTTTTCGAAATTATTAGCAATAAAAAAAATTGTTAAAACTTAACAGTGTAACATTATTTTATCCTCTTTCGAAAAACTTCAAACTTCAATCCTCACAGTATGTACCGTATACCTAGGCATAAAAGCTTCCACGGGAATATTCCCCTGGCTCGTTGCCAGGTGACTCTTACGCCACCCGACCTGACATGCTTCTGATATCTGCACTTACTCTAATGAACACTGCATGGTGAGAAATAAAGCTCTTTCTGTGTATGTTGCAACTTTGTGGCTTGTCTTGACTTAAATGAATGCATTCTATAAAATACAACCGACTTCGAAATAAAAAAACACTAAAAAGTATAAAATAGCTTTAATTTCGGAAGTCGGTGTTTTTGGTTATTTCTTCGTTTTTTGACACCGACTTCAAAAAAAAGGATTTTTCTGTATGTATGTTTGTCCGCGATTATCTCATCTCGCGTTTTTGTGAACGGATTTTAGCGTTTTTTTTACTTCGAAGTCGGTTGTATTTTTTTGTAAAAAGTTTTTATTTTATTTTTCACGTTTTAGTGGTGGTTTTACTAAACCCAACAAAAAAAGAATCATCAAAATCGATCGATTCGAAAAAACAAAAAAAATAGTCGAATTGAGAAACTTCTCATATTTTTGAAGTCGGTTAAAAATATGACTGTATTTAAGTAATTTAAAAACCTTCGCCCCTTCTTACATCTGACTTTAACGTAAGTTGCGAAATGGGTGTGTTGATCTCTGAATAATTTATGAAAAATATAATAAAAATCCTCCCGACCATATTTCGGTCACGGTTGTCAATCTCAACGGAATTTAGGCAAGAACGCAGGAGATATTATAATGTATAAGTGAGTGAGCCATAAAAGGTGCATTTTTTGTTCCGACTCCAATCGACTGGGAGAGATCTGAGGGCCTAGCACGAATATTTTTACCCGACTACGGCGAAGCAAAAAGGACGGTTATGACGTATAGTAATGTTAATGTAAGTGAATTTTGAATATAAAAACCGGTCAAGAGCGAGTCGCACTCGCGCACCGAGGGTCCCGTACCATCATGATGATTTCTGGAAAAGTGTGATATTTAGAGATGACGTTTTAATTTTCCTGTAATTTTTACATAAACTTCTATAACATAAAATAATTTCAGATTTTTGTCTATACAAACTTCGGAGATAAGGTAAGTACGGTATTTTAAAAAAAAAATCATCAAAAGTCGAACATTACGTGGTCTAAAAAAAAGAAAAAATGTTTGAGAATGCATGCTACATGCTACATGCTGCATGCTGCATACTAGCCTTACTTCGAATTTTTAAGACCCCCCTTCAGTCCCTGTTGCAAAAGACGTGTTATTTTTTTTTCTTTCTTATTTGCAAAATATTGGGGCCAAACGTCATCTGAAACTATTCTAAATTTTAACTTGAGATATCTGAGTAGCACCATAAGGGTTCCTTTTTACCATTTTGGTACGGAATCCTTAAAACTGCAACCCAGTAGTATTTTGGTTTAATTTCATGCGACATAAACAATTTGTATCATACAATAATATCAATTCAAATAAATATTTTATGCAAAACGAGTCTCATAGTTAAAGTAAAATTGGTTCTACGACATACTCAACGTTTTGAGAGCATAATAAAATTGATGAAATAAAAACACAAAATAAAGTTTCAACTTCCTACTTTTTCAAAACAAAAAATAAGTAACTGATTTATATAAAAAGAAGCACACATATATTTATTAACTGACTTCCAAAAAAGGAGGAGGTTCTCATTCGACTGTATTTTTTTTTGTTTTTTTTTTTTGTGTTTGTTACCTCATCTCCGTCATTTATGTACCGATTTGAAAAATTCTTGTTTTATGTGAAACTTCTCGATTGGTCCCATTTAAATTTTATCAAAATCGGTTAAACAATTTGGTTTTTAAATCCAAATAGCTGGAAAAAATAAGTGGAAAATCATCCATGTATACGAAATTCCGTATTTTTGCTTTCATGTAACTTTCCAGTGGTGTTCTTAGGTGTGGGGTACCACTAAAAAGTGAAAAATAAAAAACTTTTACACAAAAAAAAACCGACTTAAAAAAAACACTACAAAGTACAAAATAATTTTTATTTCGGAAGTCGGTGTCTATTAACTAAGAAGCAACCAAACACCGACTACCGAAATTAAAATTATTTCGTACTTTGTAGTGTTTTTTTTGAAGTCGGTTTTTTTTTATAACCTAAATTAACACACAGATGTTTTTGTACCGGTATAATTCTATGGAATGATTTTCGATTTTGGCGTGAGCGGAGCCCTTATCAGAAGCTAATTTTAGTATAAAATCACCTAACTTTCCGAAACTATGATTTTTTTTTTATTTCAATTAAATTCAATTTAAAGAATCACGTCAAACATTTATTGGAAAGAAAGTATTGTTTAGTTGATTTGGCTGAAACTTTGAATAACTGTATTAAAGTTTATAAAACGATAACGATTAAAAGATTAAATGAAGAAACCAAGGTTTCAAAAAATCATAGTTTCGGAAAGTTAGGTGATTTTATACTAAAATTAGCTTCTGATGAGGGCTCCGCTCACACCAAAATCGAAAATCATTCCATAGAATTATACTCCCGGTACAAAAACATCTGTGTGTTAATTTAGGTTATAAAAAAAAACCGACTTCAAAAAAAACACTACAAAGTACGAAATAATTTTAATTTCGGTAGTCGGTGTTTGGTTGCTTCTTAGTTAATATACACCGACTTCCGAAATAAAAATTATTTTGTACTTTGTAGTGTTTTTTTTAAGTCGGTTTTTTTTTGTGTAAAAGTTTTTTATTTTTCACTTTTTAGTGGTACCCCACACCTAAGAACACCACTGGAAAGTTACAGGAAAGCAAAAATACGGAATTTCGTATACATGGATGATTTTCCACTTATTTTTTCCAGCTATTTGGATTTAAAAACCAAATTGTTTAACCGATTTTGATAAAATTTAAATGGGACCAATCGGGAAGTTTCACATAAAACAAGAATTTTTCAAATCGGTACATAAATGACGGAGATATGAGGTAACAAACACAAAAAAAAAAAACAAAAAAAAAATACAGTCGAATGAGAACCTCCTCCTTTTTTGGAAGTCAGTTAATAAATATATGTGTGCCACTTTTTATATAAATCAGTTACTTATTTTTTGTTTTGAAAAAGTAAGAAGTTTAATTCAAAGAATTTATATTATATTGGTATATATATATTGGTTTCTTCATTTAATCTTTTAATCGTTATCGTTTTATAAACTTTAATACAGTTATTCAAAGTTTCAGCCAAATCAACTAAACAATACTTTCTTTCCAATAAATGTTTGACGTGATTCTTTAAATTGACATTACATTTTTATTTATGAACCGATTGAAATAAAACACACTAAATGTTAATGGAAGCTTACCACAGTTATTAATGAAAACTTCATCTAAATCGATGACGCCGTTTTAAAGACTAGCGCGTACAAACGCACAGACAAACAGACAAAAATTCTAAAAATCATCGTTTTGGGTCATATTACGTAACTAAAGACCCATAATAATAGTTTTTCTCAAATATCTTCTATGTAGGTACAGATAGCGATCAGTTACAGATTTATTATAAATGTATCGATAATACTTGCTGACAACAAGACGAATATAAATATATAGATAATTCTAGACACCGTATAGAGACTATATTATGACAATTGAGTGATACAGAATTGACCCCGAAACAAGAATAGAACTAGGTATAATAATCTACATAAAAATCGCGTTGATTGATAGATTTATGTCAATGATCTTTCGAAATAGAGCTGCCACAAAAATGTCTGGCTAGAATAATTTTGGTAAGAATATAATGGAATAGTACTTTATTTGCACAGAAAGTCGGTACAAGTTACAGATGTTAAGTTCAAAATGATCCTTATACTAACAACCATAAATATGGCATGCAAAAAGTTTAAGCTGTAATAGCAAAGAGTCATCCAATATCATATTATTAACACTTATCATGATCAGTAGGTCGTAGGTCATAGGTAATTAAAACTTAATGCAGACTTTCATTTTTTGACATTCGACGGTCGAAGTCGCTGGAGAAACTAAGTAAATAATGAATAATCTAAGTATATAATTAAAAATCTCGCGTCAAGGTGTTTCTGGTCGCACTCCTCCGAAATGGCTCGACCGATTTTTATGAATTTTTTTATGTAAATATATTTAGTAGGAATGAGAATAGGTCGTAAGTTATATTTCATACTTGAAATGCTCAAACGAAGTCGCGGGCAAAACCTAGTAGGCTATAAAATCCGAGTTTTTCAAGTCCTTTCTAAAGTATTGCTAATGATTTTATTTATACAAGATTTCACTCGAAACCAAATCAATTCCAGCAGATGATTTCCTACATTTGTAACGGATTTATAATCTCATATCCACATTTTTCATCAACAACTTCTAATGTCGTGCTTATTATTTACATAATTTCCTAGCCATCTGCGCTAGGAAATTATGTAAATAATAAATTCAATTTGATTAATTCAATTTTTTATAATTCAAATGTTTTTTTCATTTGTCAATCAAACTTCTAAATATTATTTTATATGCACATTACACGTACCAAAAGTAGTGTCTAACTTAAAAATAGTTATTTAAAGTTGGTCGTCTCGTACCTAATGTTAATCCTCTATTTTCTGAGTAAGATTTACTGTAATCAGTGAAGAATCTGACTGTAGTATTGAACTGGTTCCGTATGCTTTTACGAGTAGCTTTTGGGTAATTATGTCTTTATTCAATCTTAAAGTCCGTGTGGTTTTACATCAGTTACAAGTAACCGCTCGAGCACACCGGTGTGCCGCGGGATTTTCGCGATTTTAATGTTTATTATTACTATTACGTAAGATTTATTATTTATTTTGTAATTTTCACATGTCAGTACTTTCTTAGAAATAATAAAAAAATATTTAAAAACACACTCATTTGATGCACCATAAAATTGTGAAAAATATCCTACTTCCACACAAAAAACGTTTGGATAAACCGTGTGATGCTTACGGTACCAGGGTCTGTGTTTCCTGCCAGGGTTGCGGAATTTGTTCAAAAGAGTCACCGCGGTCCTGGAACGCAAAGGGCATGGGGCCTTCCCCATGCCCTTTGCGTTCCAGGACCGCCAGACTCTTACTGACTAAAGCCCATTCGTGTTCCTTAACACGGATAGGCTTTAGTCAGTAAGAGTCTGGCACTCCCGTCTAGAGCGGAAGAAGTCATTTGATAATTTTCTATCCTAAAAAAAGGGTCCGTATTTATTGCTATATAACTAATAGCTATAATAAACCTGAGCGTTTTTAAGTCAAGCGTGCTTCATCGACAACAATTTCTAATCCGCCATTTTACATACAAAATATGTCCGACCAAAACATTTAAAAAGGCAGCACACTAAACATATACGTAGTTCAACTATCTCTTGACCTGAATATATTCAGTTCACATGTTAACTTCAGGTCAAAGCTCTGTTAGTTCCTCGAACCTGACTCGGTTCGCTGTCCTGAAGTCCTTGTGTATGTAAACTAAGATAAAAAGAAGGACAAGAAAAGCTCTGGTATAAATTCAGGACAAAAATACAATATGTAACAGAATAAATGCAATACCTGAAGAGGGGTCATTGTACTCATCATAATGAACAACTTTTACCGTGGGACCACTGAAATTGAAAAAAAAATACATTTTTGTGAACATAACTTTACAAAAAGTATTGAAAAGCCGATTTTTTTCGCGATTTTGGGATTGGTCCCATACTGCGTATTGGACCATCACTGAAATCGCGAAAAAAAATCGACTGCCCCATACATTTTTGTGAGCATAACTTTACAAAATGTACTGAAAAGCCGATTTTTTTCGCGATTTTGGGATTGGTCCCATACTGCGTATTGGACCATCACTGAAATCGCGAAATAAAATCGACTGCCCCATACATTTTTGTGAGCATAACTTTACAAAATGTACTGAAAAGCCGATTTTTTTCGCGATTTTGTTATTGGTCCCATAGTGCGTATTGGACCATCACTGAAATCGCGAAATAAAATCGACTGCCCCATACATTTTTGTGAGCATAACTTTACAAAATGTACTGAAAAGCCGATTTTTTTTCGCGATTTTGGGGTTGGTCACATAGTACATATGGGACCATCACTGAAATCGCGAAAAATAAATCGACTGCCCCATACATTTTTGTGAGTATAACTCGACAAATGTACTGAACAGTTTTTTTTCGTGATTTCGGGGTTGGTCCCATAGTAAAAGTTGTTCATAATGATGAGTAAAATGACCCTTTTTTAGGTATTGCGTTTATTCTGTAACACGTTGTATTTGTAGTTTTAACGTAAGAATAAAAAAGGGCCTTCAAAATGAGTAGATGTAAGGTTTTTTTTAATGTCAGGCTCGGATTTGACCACCACCCGAGCACGCTTGTCTTGAAGTAACCTTTTCACTCTTGACGTAAAAACCCCCAGGTTGTAGCTATGGGGAAACACAGTCTCCGGCAGGGTATTTCACTCCTTAGCTGTACGCTGTACGCACAATTAAGTAGGTATTCCTAAAACTTTCTTTTAAATTTGACTTAAAGAAAAATAAAAAAAACCGGCCAAGTGCGAGTCGGACTCGCGCACGTAGGGTTCCGTACCATTATCTATAATTCTGTTACTAGTATTTGTTGTTATAGCGGCAACAGAAATACATCTTCTGTGAAAATTTCAACTATCTAGCTATCACGGTTCATGAGATACTGCCTGGTGACGGACGGACGGACGGACGGACGGACGGACGGACAAGGAAGTCCCAATAATAGGGTCCCGTTTTACCCTCTGGGTACGGAACCCTAAAAATATCACCAAAAGATGTTATGAAGAGTTGAGTATGATAATATTTAAATGTGTCTCAGTTTATCAAAAGGTTCGTATTTGTCAAACTGATTTAACTTTTAAATCTATGGCTTAGCATCGCCGTCGCGATAGTTTTTTTTTCGCTGTAAATTTCCATTTTTTTCCTTACAAATTGTGGTATCAAGAAAACCGAACAAAACGTTTTGGAAGTGCATTGTGCGTAGCGTGCAGCTAAAGTTCCTGATAGCTATAACCAGGGGGGAGTCTAAGTTTAGAGCAAATGGGTTACTTCTAGGCAAACATGCTCCATCGTCAACCAAATCATCTTTTTACATCAAGTGAGATCGTGATCAACCCGAGCTGATATTAATAAAAATAAAATAGGGTTTTGTTTTGATTCTCAGCCTGAAAAAAGTGTTAGTGTAGTACTTTTCAGTAGAAGCACGGATTTGGGCACGGTTGTTGAAAATAACATCGCCATCTTGATTTTCAAAAAAATATTCATAATTCGGGTTGGGCAGGGTTTTTCGTCAACCTTCTTAGTGGCAACCTGAGGGCTAATTTTGCATGTTTTTTTTTTAAATGTTTGTTATCAACTAATAAAAAACCGTTAGAAGTCAATCAGCCTTGCCTTTTCCAAATTATGTCGGGGTTGACATCCAGCCTAACCGAATGCAGCTGCATACCAGTATTTTACAAAGAGTGAATACCTATCTGATCACCACAACCCAATAACTGGGTAATACGATATCCCTTAGCCAGACTGGAGTCAGATTTTAACAATATTTTAATACTGTGAAAAACCTCTTTACCCCATTGGTGTCTATTCACCCCCTAAGTTTCTATTCGCCCCGTTTTACCCTTAAGCTTAGTATAACCTTGAAGTTCGAAACGAGTGGCTGTTATAATTAAGCTGCGAGCTCAGTAATTTAATAAAACACAAGACACGGGGGGCAATTATTAATCCCTAACAACTTGTTTACTCTCTTTTATTCCTAACTCCAAAAACAACATGATATCTGACCTAAAAATAAAAAGCTATCAATAATAATGATCTCCCCGCAGATTAATTATATTGACATCGTCAATTGTTTCCCAGCGTGAGATAATAGAAACTTTGGCAAACATCTCGATTATGAATGACTTAGCTTATGACGAGATATCTTTGGGACGGAGTTAATCTATTTTATTTATAGGCAATAAGTTGAAGGGGTAAATCTATACGTTCATGATAAGACCTGTCGTACTGTATAGATCAGAATATTGGGCTGTGAAAAAAAAAAAGAAAATAGATTGCATGTAGCGGAGATAAGAATGTTGAGATGGATGTGTGGAGTAACGAGAATGGATAAAGTAAATCAGTACATTAGAGGTAGTTTAAATATGGCGCCAGTGACGGAAAAGTTGAAAGGAACCTTTCGTCTTGGTATGGTCATGTGAAGAAGAGGGATGAAAAGCATGTTACTAAAAGGGTTATGAATATAAATGTGGATGGATGGAGAGGGAGAGGGAGGCCAAAGAAAGATGAATGGATTGTGTGTGGAGCGAAATGAAAGAAAAGGGAGTTAGTGATAGTGTGACGGCTGATAGGACAGAATGGAAGACAAAAACGTATTGCGCCGACCCCAAGTAACATGGGATAAGGGCAGGAAGATAATTTATAGGCAAAAGGTGTAATTGTGGTTTTCCATTAGGAATTTCTCAGTAAAAGTCCGGAATTTGGACGTTGGTTGTGTGTCACCCCCGTGCCTCGAAAAGCAGCCGTTGGTGCTGCGCCTGATCTCTCCCCGGTCGTGTCACATTGCCGTCCCATTGGACTATGAGAGTAAAAGAATTGATAGTACACGTTTGCGCACATACTAGTGCATTATAATATCTCCTACTAGGATAATCCTCGTTGATATTGGCCACCGTGATCGAAATTTAATTGGGAGGTTTCAAAACATTTTTTTATTGTAATAATCTTCTAGAAAGAAAGAGAAATACTTTATTTGCGCCAAGCATGACGCTGCTGATACCAAAAATAAACAAAATTACAAATGCGAGTTAGGAAGATATGCATCACATTCGCGCAAAACGGCTATCGCTCAGCATAATGCTGGGGCTCATATGCGAGACAGAGCCACAGCGCTGGTTTTCAGCGACAGCCGGTGTTGACAGAATGACGTCGATCGGAGCAGTATAAAAGTAGGTAAATAAAACGAAATGGGTGAATGGTGGAATGGGTTGTAGAGGTCTGGTAGGCAGCCGCTCCACGTAAAATACTGTTATTCAGCTGAATCCAGTTTGTCTGGGAGCCGACCCCAATATAGTTGGGAAAAGGCTAGGCAGATGATGTATAGGTATATAGAAATACAATACATCTCCTTTCTCCTTTCGTTCAGTCCATCCAAAGGTTGTCTGTAAGAGATTGCCTTGTGCGATAAGACCGCCCATTGTACACTAAGTGTACAATGGGCGGTCTTATATCAAGAACAGGACAAACATTTATAAAAATAAGTCTTATTTTTATAAATGTTTGTCCTGTTCTTGTAATGAGGTGTACAATAAAGTATAAAATAAATAAATAAATAAATACATAAAACGTTCCGAAGATGGCAACTGAGTGTTATGGATACATATAAACTTATCCATACTAATATTGTAAACACGAAAGGGTGTCGGTCTGTTATGTTTTTCGTCTAAACAGCTTAACGGATTTTGATCAAACTTGCACACCGGGTAGATTATAACCTGCAGTCAGTCTTATAAATGTGTGTCGTGCTCGTGTTACTTAATAACTGTAGCGAGGAAGACGGATAGGTAGACCATGACTCATGTACCATCTATTTGAAGAAAAAGGCTCAAAAGTCTGTAAGGATATTTTGTCAAAATGATGACGATAAGAGTCAGTTCTTTAAAAAAAAGAAGAAAAAAAATGCAAACTGTCATTACAGCCGAGGGTCAAGGGCATTATAGAGACAATCAGAAACAGCAGTCACAAATGGGCACGTGTGTCAACCACGTTTTTCATTACGCTTAATGAAATCTAAAAATAACCGTTTATGTGATACTTTGATTAAATTTAAAAAAAAAATCGGCCAAGTGCGAGTCGGACTCGTGCACGAAGGGTTCTGTTTCATTATCTATAAAAAACGGCAAAAAAAGTCACGTTTATTGTATGGGAGCCCCACTTAAATATTTGTTTTATTCTGCTTTTAGTATTTTGTTGTTATAGCGGCAACAGGAATACATCATCTGTGAAAATTTAACTGTCTAGTTATCACGGTTCATGAGATACAGCCTCGTAACAGACAGACAGACAAACGGACAGACAGATAAACAGAGGAGTCTTAGCAATAGGGTTACCTTTGGATACGGGACCCTAAAAATGAACTTTCATAGAATACCACTTGAAAATTTTCATTCATTTAGATTATAAGCTTGTTTTAATAACACTTCTAACTAGATTAATCTCTATTGAACCTCTAAATAAAGTAAGTAATTATAGGAGAGTTGTTGTTCAGTGTCTATACACAAGGGTGGTTTCTACAGGGGTGGATTCTCGGAAGGACTGTAATTATACTAAATAAGTGATAACTCTGTGATCGTTGGCTTAGTAACAACAGCCTATATTTAGGGTGGAAACACGCTGCCTTAACGATACTTGACCTTTTTGTTACGGATTTGGTATATTTATTTTCAGAATAGATTCAGCCCTAGATGACCACAGCTTCGTATATAATTCATAGTACCACGACTATAAAACATCAATACGGTTTTCTCCTTAAACTTTGCCAGAACTTAGTGTAAGCAGTTCTCTTCTGTTGATCTTTTCTTTCTTTTCAGTCATTACTGTCTTTTCTCTCTTTATTTTCGGTCAATTCTGCTTATCATTTCTGTTTTTACATGATTGTAAAGACAGAAACCATAAGCGGATTTGACTAAAATACAGAAAAGTTGTAGCGAACTGGTACATCTCTTCTGTATTTCCAGTCAGTTTTGTCGAACTTATCGGTTTTTCTTAGTCAAATCTGCCTGCCTTAGCGATACTTGATCTTTTTGTTACGGATTTGATACATTTATTTTCAGAATACATTCAGCCTTAGATGGTCACAGCTTCATATATACATTTAGTACCACGCCTAGAAAACACAAATACGGTTTTCTCCTTAAACTTTACCAGAACTTAGTATAAGTAATTCTCTTCTACCTAAAAACCTGTTGCAATTATGACTATTCCACTTTATCAATATCTTAGGTAAATTATAACAATTATCTGTTGTTATTTATACCGCTTGGTTACGAAGTGTCCCGAGCTATATCTAAAACTAATTATAGCCTGTGGATTTAATAGAAATTATAGGGTATTTCTGTTTTTAACCGACTTCAAAAAAGAGGAGGTTATCATTTCGGAATTATTTGCAAGTCGATTGTATTTTTTGTAAAACAGTTTTTTTTATTTTTCACTTTTTAGTGCTACCCCCCAAAAATTCCAACCATCAGAACTTTTAACAATGTTTGTACTGATAAAATATCAATTTGTCTAGTACTCCTAATCTCTTAAGGCCTGGCGCCCCGACGCGGCACAGCTAGGGATTTTGGAAAGCGCAAATGACTTGAGATCTTATTTTATCATGCTTAGCATTCAAATTCGAGATTTTTTCGGGATTCGACGGTATGCCAGAACGTGCCGAAGGATGCCGAAGCAGGCTGTGGCGTATCAATGAAATGTGAGTGTTAACAGTGTTAAATAAGATTCGAAATCATCTGTATTGCAAAAATCTCTTGCCGTGACGCGTCGCCAGTGGGCGCGGGCCTAATACAGTAGCGATCACTGTATTCAGATACCTTGACCGCGGCCCTGGAACGCAAAAGGTATTTTAAAGAACCACGGGTGGGTTTTACTCAGTAAGAGTCTGACACTGCCTCCCACCCCGGCTAGGGCGGGAGAACTCAATTGATGATTTCCCATTCAAAAAAGAAAAAGCGGTTAAAACTATGTACCTCTACTTGGTACCAGTTGCTAAGTCTTATTAGCCAGCCCAAGGCGCCGAAGAATCTGTAACAGGATTCGTCCATAAATGCCGCTACAATCTCCAAAACGAAATAGAAATATTTACAAAACCAATTTACACACAACTGCTAATGTTTTTTACCACTATACCTAAATAATCTTTGTTTGCATAAAATTAACATCTGTATGTATAAAACAAATATCCGTATCGTATGAAATATCTTTCGATTTATCCTTGTAAGGAACGCACGCGTAAGTTGCTATAATTATTTTAATTGTAATGAAAATTTGTATATTATAAAACGCAAAATATAGCTAAATATTTGACATTGACAAGTATTTATTTCACAGCAGTAAGGGACTTGATATCCAAAGCGGCTTGATATAAAAAAAAATGTATGGAGTCAAAGGAACGAAATATAATTAAAGTCGCGGGCGCGCGGGCAAACGTCATACATTTTCGTCACAGCGCCCTGGGGGCCTACCATAAACTTTTAAAATACTCGCCAAGTGCAAGGCAGTTCACCACAGTACTTTAACCTGACAGGTTTTGTTTTTGTACCATGAGCAATTCCCGCTGACCTGCATAATATCAAATTTTGATATGCTAGAGAGTCCGTCCAACGAAAGAAGTTCCGCAACCGCGGCGCTAGTTTCTATGCGACTGATCGATATCCTACAAATCTTTTTAGTTCCATTTATTTCCGCGGGACTTCTTTCGTTGGAAGGATTTCGCGCACCGGTTCGGGCCCCAAGTCTGCTATTTTTATAAATTCGTCATTCCTACACAATCCCATTGTCATTTTTCTATAAGTTCATAATCTGCCAAATTCATAATGGTCGATCATTGGTCGGTCAATGGTCTCGTAATAGAATCGTGGTTCTAAATATTCAATGTCTTTGAAAAGCAATGACTGCACAATAACGTTCTAATGGTAGGTCACTGATCGAAGGAACTGTCAAAATGTTAGCAGATTACCGCATACATTTGTCATTATGTACGAGATTACCATTCTATGACATTTCTTTCAATTGAGTGTCAGTGGTTTATCATTGTAAAGTCATATGACACTTTTATAATACTAGATTACCAAACTTGTCAAAATCAACAATTATGAAATCAATGATAAAGTCAAAGTCAAAGCATTTATTTAAATTAGACCATTTACAGTCACTTTTGAATTGTCAAGGTCGGTCGGTCAAAAAGATGAAGCTATTTGCACGTTCCAAAGCGTAGATCTCTATGGAGAAGAATGTGCAAGAAACTCCACGGTAGACCATTCTGTCACTATTGTAACAGCAGACTTGAGGCCCGATCTCGTGATCGCTGGGTTGCCTGTTACTAGGCGCGCTAATGGTACAAACTAGCACGACAGGTTGTTTTTCGTCTAAAATTGACCTGCTGTATCTACTGTAAGAGTTCATGGTAGGCCCCCTGGACGCGCGCCCGCCGTGCGCACGGAGCGCTTTGTCAGGGACAGTTAAAACACACCCTTAGGGGATATCCCAAACGTACTGTCGAGTAATATTGCTATTAATTTCGAGTCGAGTCAGACTCACGCACAAAGAAGGGATTTGGTTTTTATGAAACTATTTTAGCCAGAAATCCAGTTAAAATTTGTCATTATAGCAGCGCTTGACACATTCTTTATATTACTTCAAATACTCAATTCAGAAATCCGTCCTTGGTAAGAAATGTGTCGAGCAATTTGAACTCCAAACAACCAGGGTCATAAAGTTAGCACTGTTTTTTGTCTACAATAAGTACTTGCAGACGTAGGTACCTAGTTATTATGTCTGACGGGAAACATCTTGAAAATAACCACTATTAGTCTAATAAAAAACAGTAAATATGTGTGGATGTAGCAATCACATGTCTCTTAGCTTAACATTTACATGATTCACTAATATATATGTCCGTCTGTCTGTCAATTCGTTTTAACGTGATTTAGTCATTTTAAAGCTTTAAGCTTGGCACCTGAAAGTATCAATGAGACTATCCTAATAAACTAATATCACTAATATCAACTCAACGATGACCCGCGCAACTTGAAACATTTTTCATTACCTAATACTCCGCTCCAATTGGTCGATTTTTCAATTCGAACCGAGATTAGCGCGTTCAACCAAACAAACAAACTTTTCAGCTTTGTTATTAGTATATATAGTATAGATTATTATATAAATATACAGATTCTAGAAATAGATTTTATTATAGATTTAAATGGATTCCACTATTTAAATTCGATAAGGTAAATATCATCGTAAATCAAGCAAAGTCCAGTATTATTCTAGTATGTAAATAATACATATAAAATTGTCTACTTCCTGCGATCATTAGCGGAGTGTAAAAAGAAAGAATTTGACGGAAGTGCCGATCCGATCTATCATTATTTAGAAATGTCCGATTTTTTTATTTACAGTAACATAATTATTAGATTAAACGTTTTTGAACTTTCTATGAGTAACTAAGCAGAATAGTCAATTGATAAACATAATAATGTAATAACAATGGTGTTGCCACCTGAAAATAATGCTATATTGGAAAACTAATGTCTATTTGTAAGTTTTTAATTTTTCATTTAAAAAAATATTGTTGTGACAATAAACGCAATTTTCTTTCTTTATCACAAAATCGTTTAGCAAAATAATCTTACCGTTTAGCCTTACATGAAGTAGGTATGCATGAATTGAGCTGTCAATAAATAGCATAGAATGAAATGTCAAGCTCACCTTAAGCGCTGGACACAGAGAAGACGTAAGACGAGGATAGGGTGCGGACAGGGCACGGACGGGGCGGCGTCGCGACTTTTTAAAACATATAGAAAAGACGAGGCACGGCCGTGACGCTCGGTGCCACGAGAGATGACAGTTTTCAACCAACTTCATTCAACCGTCTCATTTTGACAGGATAACATGTCTTCTTCCGAAGATGAAGATGTGGTTAATTGTGGTGGTGTAATTGTGTGTGACAGCGACGCGCGAGTCCCGGCACCCGCGCCCGCCCTCCCGCACCCCCGTTCTCGCTCGTTCCTCTTCCGCTCGCGTCCGTGCCCCGTCCTTCCTGTATGTTTTACAATAGGGCGCAGACGAGTAAGCGTCATGTCCGCGCCCTGTCATTTCTATTTGTTTTGCGTCGCGACGCTTCTATACATTTTGTATGAAAGGGACGCGGAAGGGACACATGTCAGCGACCCGTCCTCGTCTTACGTCTTTTTCGAGAATCGACCGGCTGGTTACCTCCTTGATTTGAAACCCACCACCGATTTTTTTTTTTTTAGATAATACTAACTTTTGCCCACGACTTCGTACGCGCATATTCTGTTTATCCCGTTCCTTACAAATTTCAGGAAATCCTTCCCTCCAAGGAACCTAATGCTAAATTTCAGTTTTCTACGACCAGTAGTTTTGGCTATGGGTTGTCTGTCAGACACTCAGTCACTCAGCAAGAAGAGTTATATTAATTGATTGATTTAATAATTAAAAAATAGACGAAACTTACAACAAACTAAAATATAGCGTCAAAAAATTCGTCCTCAACGCTGTCAGCTGGTAATGTGCCCAAGAGACTGGCGGCATTGCCACGTTCAATGGCAATGCTTAAACCTCTGCCCAAAGTAGAAGCCAGCTCTTGGCTCATGGGAAGTGTAAACTAGCCGTTTCGAAATTTCATTGAAAAGGCTATGAGCACAAGGGCCCAAGGGTTTCAACCCCAAACGGTTCGAAAATATAGTTACCAATAAGGTTACTATATTTACGCCGCTTGAGGTTTTCCGCAGCCGCAGCGGCAGCGCCAGCACAACACGATGAACTAGGAAGATGGGATGGCCTTCCCATCTTCCAAGGAAACAAAGACATTCCGTCCGGTCTTTTGTCATCGTCACGTACCAAGCCATTGGGTTCTAATAAAATTATGGTAATTATATTGATTAACTGATGATGATTTCGTGTGGAAACCTTAATTATGGCAAATTCAAGTGAGTGATAAATGAAACCGTTTACCATAAGAACAAAAATCATTTAATAATATATTCTTAGCGAAACCTCCCTCTCCAAGACCTGGTCCAAGCGGTGCGCTATAAAGGACGGCGCGCGCTTAGCAACGGGTTCATTCGGTTATCGGTCGTCAACGGTTGTACATCGCTACCCTCGTTTGTATTTTCTTATTCGGTCGTGATATTGTTATTTTCGTAAGTAATTTATATCATTTGCAGTAATTAGAGTTTCGGATGTCATCGTTTTAAATTATCATTTGTTGTAATTTCGGTTATTAATTTTTGTTTTGTTAATTAAATAATTTTAGGAAATACTTGTGCGTTATTTTTAAAAAACTTTCCTCACCTCTGGTTTCTAAGATCAGAAGTCAGGGATAGACCACGTGCTTAGTGCTGTTTGTGCCATCTGTTATAAATTAACTGAATGTCCGTTAGTGTTTGAATTTGACCTAATTACTGCAAGTTTTGTTGTTTGTGGTTTCGCGCGTATCGGTGAGATAATTTTATTCCTGATCATATAATTTCTGAGATATGCCGGGACGATCGACAAGCGTTGAAAAACTAGACGTAACGCATCGTAATCGTTCCCGAACGTTGAGAAGTAGATCGCGTAATCGTAGCCATGGTTCCGGAAGGAGCAATCACACTCCTTCACCTCGTAGATATCGTGAGCGTTCTCATGGTCGCGAACGTACCTCTTCGAGATATCGTAATGTGTCCCGTAGTCCACGTAGTGGTCGTAGACGTCGTGATACCTCATATAGTCGTCGTGAATCTCCGCGTGATCAGGCCTTAGATCAAATATTAGCTCGCTTGAATTCTATTGAGAGCCGTTTGCCGACTTCAACTACGTGTCGCGTGTCTACGCCTGTTGAGGAGCATAACTCACGGGGGCAGGAAACTTTCACTAGGCAGAAGTCGCGAACGCTCGACCGGGATAATGACGTGACAGATAAGCTCGTAGGCGCATTGTCTTGCTTAGTTAAAGAGAGATCGCATAATTTTTATATTTCTCCCTTCGATCCTAACCTGCATGACTTTGATGTTTGGTGTTCAGAGGTAGACCGCGCTCGTAATTTAAATAAATGGGACGATCGCGAGTGTTTAGGGCGCATAGGAAGTTGTTTGCGTGGTGACGCAAAGTCATGGCTTAACGAGTGGATAACAAATGATCGTTCGTGGAGCAACTTTAAGTTAGAGTTTCGTTCACTGTGCCCACGTAACGTAGATGTTGCCACAATTTTATTTGAGGTTATGTGTAACAATTCAAATAAATTCCCGACATACGCCGAATATGCTCGCAAGTCTCTTTTGCGTCTTAACATTGTAAAGGGCTTGTCTGACGAGCTGAAAGTTGCAATAATTGTGCGAGGTATTACTGATGCTCAAATAAAGGCTGCGGCAACGAATGCGAAACTTAACATAAAAGATTTAGTCGAATTTTTGTCGGTATATATCAAACCAAAAACCGAGACGCGCAGTTTAAACAATCCTTCCCACTCAAACAATGTAGGACCGTCATCTTCGCGTAAACGCGAAGCAATCAAATCGGGAGATAGTAAAATAGTGTGTCATTATTGTCGTAAAGTTGGTCATACGAAATATGACTGCAGGAAAAGACCTAAAGTTGATACTAGTGCGCCATCATCAGCAGATACCGTGACGTCAACGCCTTCAACATCGGGTGATAAATCAGTCAAGTTTTGCACATATTGTAAACGTAACGGTCACTTGATTGATACATGCTTTTCGAAACAAAAGTCTGAAAATGAACGTAATCAAAAGAAATCGGCTAAGATAAATTTTTGCTCAAGTGTCAATCAAAACGAGACAACATAATGTCTGTTGTTATTCAAAAGGTGCCTATAGATACTTTGATTGATAGTGGGTCTGATATCTCGTTGATTTTAGAGTCGGTTCTTAAATATTTTAATTTTAATCGAATCCCAACGTTTCGTTTGTTGAGAGGTATAGGCAGCCAGGAGATTGAATCAACGTCATATGTTACGACGATGATTGAATTTCCTGAAGTGTCTTTGGAAGTTGATTTGTATGTGGTGCCAGTTGGGTGCATTACGGTGCCTATTTTGGTTGGCACGGATGTATTAAATAGAGAGGGAATTACCTACACGCGTAGTAATAACTTACATCGGCTCACGAGATTAGACAGTGTGCCCTCTGTACTGCACGTTTCTACCGTTGAGTTTGAAAACATTAAAACGCCGTTAGTTGGCAATGACAGGAATCTTTTGCTTAATATCATCCGCGAGTTTTCGAGTTCTTTCATTACGGGAACTGCTACATCAACGGTGAATACGGGTAGTATGGAAATACGATTAACATCGAGTGCCCCGGTAGTTCACAGGCCTTATAAGCTTTCGTGTGACGAAAAAAATAGAGTTCGGGATATTATTAATGACCTACTTTCAAAGGGAATCATTCGTGAGTCACAGTCCGACTACGCCAGTCCTATCATCCTCGTCAAGAAGAAGGACGGGAGTGATAGGATGTGCGTCGATTATCGGGCACTTAATGCTATAACGGTCAAAGAACGATTTCCTTTGCCCTTGATCGATGACCATATCGATAGGCTTGGTTGTTTCAAGTTCTTCACCAGTTTAGATATGGCAACTGGATTTCATCAGGTGCCGTTAAAAGATGACGATTCGATTTCCAAAACCGCCTTCGTAACGCCTGAAGGGCATTTCGAATATCTAAAAATGCCCTATGGGTTAGCTAACGCCCCCATAGTTTATCAAAGAATCATATCGAAAACTTTAAAACCCTATATTGAAAGTGGGCTAGTGTTGACGTATATCGACGATGTGCTTATTATGTCAAACGAAATTCCTGAAGGACTCGACTTGCTGCGTCAAGTTTTGAGTACTCTCACGAATGCCGGTTTTTCGGTTAATTTAAAAAAATGTACCTTCTTAGATACAGAAATAGAATATTTAGGACGGATAGTTGGTAATGGTCAGGTGCGGCCGAGCCCAAGAAAAATAGAGGCGCTGGTAAATTCTCCAAAACCTACTAATGTTAAGGGGGTTCGCCAATTTTTGGGTCTGGCCGGGTATTTTAGGCGTTATGTCGCGGGTTACGCTTCTAAAACAGCCTGCATAGCCAAATTGTTAAGAAAGGGAGAACCTTTCAAATGGGGTCCAGAACAAGATGTGGCTCGTGACAATATTATTCATTGTTTGACCCATGAACCAGTTTTAGCGATCTTTGAACCTAGTTTGCCTACGGAGCTTCATACCGATGCCAGCTCTATCGGTGTCGGTGCGGTGTTGTTGCAGGAACATGCCGGTAAACGAAAGAGAGTAGTCAGTTACTATAGTAGGTCCACACGGGGTGCAGAGAGTCGCTATCACAGCTACGAGCTGGAAACCCTTGCCATTGTACGCGCACTTCAGAACTTCCGTCATTATTTAATTGGCATCAACTTCAAAATAGTGACGGATTGTAATTCGTTGAAGTTAACTGAAACAAAAAAAGATTTGTTGCCTCGTGTCGCGCGTTGGTGGGTTTACCTGCAGGACTTTACCTTTACCTTGGAATATAGAAAAGGATCCATGATGCAGCACGCTGATTTTCTAAGCCGGCATCCTCCTGAAACCGTAAACGTATCACACATTCGCAATTCTAATAATTGGGCAAAGGTCGCTCAGACTGCGGATGAGGAAACCCAAAATTTAATTGTTAAGTTAAGAGAGGGCCAATTAGATTCTTCAAGGTATTTAATTAAAAATGAACTCTTGTATTACAAATATACACCAACCGGTGAAGAGCCACGCTTGTTGTGTTACATTCCTAAAGGTTACCGGCTTAGCCTTTTAAGAGCCTTCCATGATGAGCATGATCATGTTGGAGCCGACAGAACGACGGATCTCATATTGCGTCACTTTTGGTTTCCGAGTGTTAGGCAATTTGTTAGAAAATATGTTAGCCATTGCCTTGTATGTTTAGCTCATAAGAAAGTACCTAAAGCACCCCCACAACCGATTCAGTCTTGGTCGAAGCCTGATGACCCATTCTGTGTTATTCATGCCGATATATTGGGCCCGCTTCCAGAATCTAACGGGTTTAAGTACGCTTTAATAGTAGTTGACAGCTTTTCAAAATTTTGTCTTCTGTACTCCATGTATCGTCAAGACTCAGGCGAATTAAAACGGGTGTTCACTAATGTGATATCTTTGTTCGGGTCTCCAAGTACTATAATATGTGACAGAGGGAGAATGTTCGAAAGCGTAGCCTTCCGAGACTGGGTTAGTAGCTTGGGCTGCTCCATTCATTTTATCACACCTGGAATGCATCGAGAAAACGGACAAGCAGAGAGGTACTGCAGAACTGTCTTAAACATGTTACGGGTAGAGGTGGGACATAAAGGTTCTCAGTGGGCTGACGCCTTATGGAAGGTGCAGCTCAATTTAAATGTCACCAGACAGGCTACTACACAAGCCTCGCCATTACAACTCCTCGTTGGGATTGATGCAGCTACCCCAGTAATAAGATCTCTAGTGCGTGACGTCGCACTTGAGAACCGTAACCCTAATCGAGAAGCACTAATGACACTCAGGAGACAGCGTGCCTCAGACTTACTTACAGCTAATCAGCGGCGTCAAGACGATTACACCAACCAGAACCGGCGACAACCACGAGCCTACGCTGTTGGGGACTATGTCTTTGTCAACAAGGCATCGCAGAGCACAGGAAAGCTCGACTCTGGCATGCGGGGGCCCTATAAGGTCCTGTGTGTACTGCCACATCATCGCTACGAGCTGGAACTACTGGCTGGTTCGTATGGCAAAAAAACCCAGGCAGCTGCCGAGCATATGGTGCTCTGGCGTGGCGAGTGGACGCCTGACGAATGCTCTGCTTTCTTCGAGGCTGGTAAGCAACCGGTAGACTTCTGTTTGGCCTGAACCCCTGGTTCATGGCTTCTGTTCGGTCTGAGCCTCTGGCTTATGACTTCTGTTTGGCCTGAACCCCTGGTTCATGGCTTCTGTTTGGTCTGAGCCTCTGGCTTACGACTTCTGTTTGGTCTGAACCCCTAGTTCATGGCTTCCGATGGGTCTGAGCCCCTGGCTTATGACTTCCGTAAGGTCTGAGCTTCTGGCTTAAGACTTCTGTTTGGCCTGAACTTATGGTTCATGGCTTCTGTTATGGATAAGTATATTAGCTTCACTACTGTTTATTTATCTTGACTAGCATTCTACCCAATGGAAGCCCGGAATTCCATTGGTTGGAATGCTATTTAGTTCCATTTACGTTTCAATGCTTAAAATCGCTGCTTTTGTTTTGTAACTTTCTTTTTTTTGTCTAGTCTGAAGCATTTAAATTTACATTTCGATTACCTAAGAAACCTTCCTGTTTAGTTGGGTGCCTGATGGTGGGAGTGCACGCTCACTATCGCGTACTTAACAACATTAGTTCAAGTGCTTACTATTCTTTGGCTTCAGACACATAAGTGACGCAAGAAAGCAAATGTACCTACAGTAGGTGTTACTTTGCAGATGATTATGGCCAGTCTGGTGATGGTGGACCTAGTGATGGGGCAAGGCAAGATGCGGTCGAGGACGCCTCGCTGTCAGGAACGGCCGTCTTAGCGAAACCTCCCTCTCCAAGACCTGGTCCAAGCGGTGCGCTATAAAGGACGGCGCGCGCTTAGCAACGGGTTCATTCGGTTATCGGTCGTCAACGGTTGTACATCGCTACCCTCGTTTGTATTTTCTTATTCGGTCGTGATATTGTTATTTTCGTAAGTAATTTATATCATTTGCAGTAATTAGAGTTTCGGATGTCATCGTTTTAAATTATCATTTGTTGTAATTTCGGTTATTAATTTTTGTTTTGTTAATTAAATAATTTTAGGAAATACTTGTGCGTTATTTTTAAAAAACTTTCCTCACCTCTGGTTTCTAAGAATATATATATTTTTTTTTCTTTTTTATGAAAAAAACATAAACCCTATGTTATGTCATTTTTTCATCTATGTCTTCTCTAACTGACACATTGAGCTGCCTTATTCAAGTTATGTATTAAGAGACTACATTGATCTTTTGAATTCAGTAGGCCTTTAACCAATATAACATAAGTTATACACTAGATTTATTTTAGGCATAGTTTGATGTTTTTGTCATAATATTAATACCTATGTAACTTTGTAATTTTGTAACTTCGATATAATTTATACTTAAGTTTTTTTTTACTTACTTAAGTGAACTTTTGAATAAAAAAAATCATTTATAATTTATTGGCTACTTTTTAATAAAACATAGCACGCCATTATAGGTTTCACAAAAAACGTTAATAGTTTAGCCAGAAAACTAAACAGAACTTTTTGTTTTTTCAACAAAACAAAAACAGTATAAGTCTTAAACTTAAACTTATATACTTATACTTAAACGTCTTTTATAATGCGCACAGCAAAGGAGTGGAACTCTCTGCCTGCGTCTGTGTTTCCAAAAGCTTACAGCCCTAATCTCTTCAAAGTCGAGTGAACAGGCTCCTTCTGGGTAAGCTCGCTCCATCGTAGACTTTGTCTCTGTCATATCTGACATTGACTAGAGTCAAGAGCAAACACATCACTAATAAAAAAAAAAAAATAGTCGATGGTTACTCGATACCTACTACAAACTAAAACGATTTAGCTTCTAAATTCTGACTTCAACATATTAGGTTGGTTCAAACGTGCGTGAGTAACATCTTGGAAATATTTTTAATAAAATGGAGGCACCAGACAAGAATGAATGCTCGTCGAACTGAGATATCATATATCGTAATAGATTTAACCGAACTCTCTTCAATGTTATATGAAATGTATTGCGTTACTAAGTGAAAATCAAAGTTAGATTTATTGTGCCAAGTAAGTAAAATGGTGTTTTGATAATTTTGTTTTTGAATTGCCTTGTAGGTAATAGTTTTGCTAGTAGGCTTATTATAGAAATAAGGAACGAGATTTGATCAGTAAATTGTACACCTAGATTTAAGTTAGCAACTAAGCGGTAATCTGGCGTCTTTGTTGTCAATGTTGCGTTTACCTGTAATTGGCGTATAAGATCTTAGAATCTAACCGTATGATTTGCTACTTGTATGTGTAGGTATATGCTGTGGGTGAACCTTATAGTAAATAAATAAATAAACAAATATTATAATTTATCCAATATGTATAGTTGTTTTTTAAACGCAACTAAAAATTGGGGTACTTAAAGGCTAAGGGTAGTGACGTTAGTAGTAGAATTCAATTTGTTCTCAATAAAAAACACACACACATGTTACAAGACACTTGAATCAACTTCCAAAAATATAACTTATCTGTCGGACGGAGCCACGGCCGCCACTAGTCCAAGTACCTTTAATGTCCGCTCGTCACCACAAATTTCATCGAAATTATTTAATAGATTTTAATGGAACTTTCTCTTTACCATCAAGGGCCTAATTTTGTGTTCAGTAATAGCGGTTAAAAAGAAAGAAAGTGTACATTTGGGAGAAAGAAAGTAGAACTGTAGAATGTGTATTTTTACTTACCTACTGAATTCTAAGCTTATTTTATTTAATCTTGGCTATTTCTGGGAATCCACGGATAAACTTTGTAGTGGTTTTGTTACGATTCAGCTGCTCAAACGGCTTTTACATAGGATAATGTTTAATTCTAGGGTGATAAGGTTATATCTAGACAAGCATGCTCCATCGTCGAGGACATCATCGCTTTCCATCAGGTGAGAACTTGATTGTGGAAACACGCGAGCTTATTAAAAATAAAAAAAATACGACGTCACGTTGCTGGTAAAAATTGTACTATCATAGTGATGTCACGCGTGTTTTCAACGCACTGTTGTCGTCATTTTTTGTTTACGTGAAAATATGAAAAATAAGTGTCCAATATTTTTTAGAAATCTATCTGACGGAGTAATTAGATTTTGTCAGTAAAATGCCCTATTGCAGCACATAACGTGCGCTTGACAATTTCACACAAATATTACGACTGTGTTCATCATGAAACTTTTCATTTCTTCTACAAAATACAGAGGTTTTTGTCAAAATAAATTTTTGCTGTAGACATTTGAGGTTTCCGGCGACTCAACTACAGTTAGTTGCGGTCCCAGTTGCCGAATCCATTTAATTATAATATTTTTCTTCCGGTTACTGGGACCAGACCACCCTTAGATAAATAAAAAAATCTATCATTCAAGCCAAAACCCTGAGTATAAAAAAAATGATTGGTTCCAGTCATCGGAACAAAAATATCAAAATTAAGTGGTTCCTGCTATGAAACCTTGTTGATTTAATCTCTGCTAACTGTTAAAAAAAAACGCAAATCACCAACGCTACTCAAAAAGGAGCAAAGCTGAAATGGCACTAGGCCGGACACATCTGTCGTATGTCGAACGGTTAATGGGATACATCAATGACAATCCCAGAATATGTCCGGCGCCATCGCAGATGACCCACAGAAAAATGGCGAGGCGAGCTTGACGCTTATTAAATCGATACTCTTGCCCAAAGCCCGGAAGAATGGAAGGTAGAAAGGGAAGAATAGAATAGAATAGAATACTCTTTATTATGTACACCATATAAATTACAGAAAATATATATATGAAGAAAACATTACATAGGGTGACACAATGGGCGACCTTATCGCTAAAAGCGATCTTTTAAAGACAACCTTTGGATAGATTTTGAAGAGAGAAGGAAAGACAGTACTGTAGGTAGTCTTAGGTGTACTATTAATATATACAATAAATATATAAATAAATATAATATACAATAACAATTATGAAGTAAACAGCAGAGAAACCAAGTAAAGACGATTAAAGAGAGAGGTAGTGGTTTTTAACCATAGTTTTAAAAGTAGACAAAGATTGAGCACGCCGTACGGACACGGGCAAGGCATTCCATAATCGCACCGCTCGAATGGTAAAAGAATTATCGTAGAAGCAGGGGGTCGAGTCTGCTATTGCAATCGTGTCTCAATGACCGGTCAATTATCGATTTTTGACGTATAACGTCAAACTTATGACACATTTCCCATACAAAAACTGTCAAAGTTGTCAAATGTTCGATCAATGACCGGTCATTGAGACACGATTGCAATAGCAGACTCGAGCCCCTGGTCGAATGCATCGGCATCTCTAGTCTCAAGTTTTCCGATGACGTAAGATATCTATTATGTGTGTCATAAAGGAACTTGAAACGTTCTTTAAGATACGAGGGGAAGCCCTGTAGTGGGCGAAACAGGATTAAATTAAAATAATAACTGCTCTTGATCTGATGGTGTATGATAACATTTTCTATATCAATTTAATCCATGCAAAAAACCGGCCAAGTGCGAGTCAGACACACACGGAGGGTTCCGTACCATTATCTACAAAAACGGCAAAAAATCACGTTGGCTGGTGATAGACGGACGGACTGACGGACGGACGGACAGCG
The DNA here is from genome assembly GCA_947386135.1 of Melanchra persicariae. Taxonomy (NCBI): domain Eukaryota; kingdom Metazoa; phylum Arthropoda; class Insecta; order Lepidoptera; family Noctuidae; genus Melanchra; species Melanchra persicariae. Next base: position 13,891,152 of record OX376668.1, read on the forward strand.
GAGCCTTATAAAAATAAAAAATAAAATCCCTTTACTTCAGGTTTCCCCATAGTTATTTGAATTACATTAGATCACAATTAAATTAAAATAATAATAAAAAAAATGTCAACAAATCTGAAATACCCAGTAAATAAAATAAAATCAGTCAATGTCAAATAAAAAATATCGGAAATTACGTGAATTATTTAAAATAAGAGATAAAAATAAAAGTTTAGAAACAAATTTTGGATACCGCCTTAGTAATAGGGTCCCGTTTTACCCTTTGGGTACGGAACCCTAAAAAAGAGTCAAATTAAATTCCTAATTCCGTTTCTAATCAAATGATGAACACATCGGAATTTGGGAAAGTCCCTGATAACGGACTATACATTTCTTTTTGCAATCGTAATTTTGTTATTGGTAAAAGTATCTTATCTAAATCCTTTTTAAGGAAGAACAAACAATGGATAGATGGTGTAAAAGATGACATACGAGTAGCTTGATAAGGGGTGATTATTGAAATGACGTCAAATTGAGATGTATGAGGAAAGATGCGCCGACTAGATTTGATTGCAGCGGCCCTACCATGACGTCATGGTAGGGTCGCAGGACTGCAGAATGATTGGCGGCGACAAACTGATAGACACACAGACACAGACAGTGATCCTATGAGAGTTCCGTTTTCTCATACAGACATAGTATGTACCAAAGTAGGCAGAGATGTTTAATAATTTCATAGGACTACATTTTGAATACATAATCATGTGACGAAAATCACCATGGTAATTATTCATTGATTTAATTATTGTGAACGATGTCAATATTGAATGATTTATTTGATTTTCTGGTCACACACAAAAAAGGTTAAAGGTGTTACGTCGTATTGAAAATAGACACAGTTAACACATACAGGGTCGCAGTAAAAGGACATATTCAGACCCAATTGGTGATGTTCTCAACAAGGCCAGGTGCGTAGTACCTACTAAAAAACGGCGTGCATTATGACCAGAGGCCCTAGACAATGTGCCATTCAATTAGCGAATGTGACTGTCGAAATGCCAAAATGCATGAATTTGAACACGTGACATTTCGATAGCATCTGTCAATCCCATACATTTTTGACGTATTGACAATCGCCTTCGCCATGCTACGTTGACAAAATCTCACTTGTCTCGAGTCCCAGGAAGTCGTCTCGTACTTTCGAAAGATCTGTAAAAATACGGTAATCCCTCTTCAATTGTTTGAACGTAAACGAATCAAAAAGAGTGTTATGCGGGCCATACACGTTCAAGTAATTTGATCACACAGGCTGGTTCAAACTGTTTGATAAAATAGAAATATGGTATTATTAATGCCATTTGAAGACTCAGTTTTGATAAAATTTTCCCGCATTAGGATCGTTACTTTATGTATGTCTAAGTAAAAATGTATACCAAAATTGAAAAATAATAAGTGGGTAAAAATTTATAACAAAATTGAAAAAGAATAAGTGGGTAAAAATGTATACCAAAATTGAAAAAGAATAAGTGGTAAGGGTATGCATACTTATGGAAAAAACTTTTTAATTTCCGTCAAACGTTGATTTATGAAACAATGTTTTTCGCTTACATTGAGCCAGCCGTGGCTACTGTTTTAGTGTAAACCATCCTTTAAGAATTAGATAGAGGTACTTTTCCGAGATTACCTAGCCATCTCTACGTGCGTCATAGAATACGTCAACTTTACATGCTTAATTATTAGGGTTCCTTAGAACAATATGCCCTTTTATTCACACTACCTACGCTTTCGACTATGTTTACAAAAATAAATATATGAAAATGAGGCTTTTTTGACGGATTGCTTGACAAATGACATGCGAATGCGACGTTGCTTAAAAAATAGTAGAATTGGCCCTCAGTTGAAATTAAGGTTATTGTTATCGCTTATTCAAGGGCTAATTTTGCAATTGTCAAATAATTATCTTCAATTAATATGACAGTTTAATTGCTTTTGGTTTTTATAGTATTAAGTATTGTGCTATTAGCGTAAAATACTGATATTCAGCTGTTCTATAAAAATGCATACTATTAAAAGCAAAAAATCCATAGGTCATGTAAGCCTAAATAATGTTTGCTACCTACTGAACCCAACGTAGATACCATGACAGTTTTTTTTACAAACAAAGTTCTCGCATTATTTTTATTTCAAAGTTTTAAGTATAAAATATTGTAAGAGTCATTCCTTAATGATGAAGTTAAGCTGATTATAATCGGTGCGTCATTCGGGGCTTTTCCCACTTCGTATGTGCCTTCATCACTATATAAATATATAAAAAATCTTTCTGTACGCGTTTAACTTTATAACAATACTAGTGGCCCGCGCAGCTTCGCTCGTATTATTTTTTTCAAAATTTTCTTTCATACAAAATAGCCATGACAAAGGCCTAGCGCGCATTGCCTTGCGGCGAAAAAACGCACGTTTTAACCGACTTAAAAAAAGAGGAGGTTCTCAATTCAAGCGTATCTTTTTTTTTTTCAAAATCGGTTCCGTAGAACTGGTTTTTAAATATAAATAACTGGAAAAATATGTGGAAAAATCATCCATTTATACGAAATTGCATATTCTGCTTTCCTGTGACTTTCCAGTTGTGTTGTTAGGTGGGGTACCATTAAAAAGTGAAAAATAAAAAACTTTTTCACAAAATTAAACCGACTTCCAAAAATAAAAACTACAAAGTACAAAATAACTTTAATTTCAGAAGTCGGAGTTAAATTACGAAGAAACAACCAAAAACATGATATCGCGTTTCTCGCGATCCTGCCATTTGAGACGGGCAGCTTTTTATTTTTCACTTTTAGTGGTAAGTACCCCACACCTAACAACACCACTGGAAAGTCACAGGAAAGCAGAATACGCAATTTCGTATTTATGGATGATTTTTTCACATATTTTTTCAATCTATTTGGATTTAAAAACCAAACTACGAAACCGACTTTGATAAAACAATGGGACCAATTCCTTTTGCATAAAATAATATTTTTTTAAATCGGTTAATAAATGACGGAGTTATAAGATAACAAACATAAAAGACACAGAGATTTGACACAGAATTGAGAACCTCCTCCTTTTTTTGAAGTCGGTAAAAAGTAGATTCCCGTAATCTTAAGATCACAAGATATCATATAACCCATCTGCTTTCAAAGCAAGAGTGAACAGGCATCTTCTGGGCACGCTCGCTCCATCATAGACCTCATCTATCGCTTTCCATCAGGCGGGATCGAGGTCAAGAGCAAGCCCATTCCTCAATAAAAAAAAAATCGAAACTAAAACCAACCGTACTGAACTCTAGGTATAAAGGTAGGTCACCTTCTATCCACTAAATGCGAGCTGTCGTAGCGATACGTAGGTTGAGCACAGTAAGGGAAACCAGTCGTTAGTACGTACTCTTTGTAAGTGATAGATTGGTACCTAACCTCTAGTTACAGCTAATATTTTACGCTGATGAGTTGCTGAGTCATTGTCTGGACAGCTAAGCTTGTAGATTGGTTGGTCTGAGGCCCTAGAGGTATTATGCCTAGAGGCATATTCTAAACGATTACGTTATGAGATTAACTGAAAAATTGTTCCAACGTAAATTAATCTGCTTAAAATAGGTTAGTTTTTTAACTTGGTTTCAAACCGTATAGCCGGCAACGCCCCACTCGCTTCTTTTCAAGGTGACCTTGGTTTTTTAACTTGGTTTCAAACCGTGTAGCCGGCAACGCCCCACTCGCTTCTTTTCAAGGTGACCTTGGTTTATTAACTTGGTTTCAAACCGTGTAGCCGGCAACGACCAACTCGCTTCTTTTCAAGGTTACCTTGGTTTTTTAACTTGGTTTCAAACCGTGTAGACGGCAACGGCCAACTCGCTTCTTTTCAAGGTGACCTTTGCTTTTTAACTTGGTTTCAAACCATGTAGCACAGGCTTAAGTATCCGTAATATTATTATCTAAAACCAAACTAGTACTAATGTTGTAAATGCGAAAGTCTACTACTATTTTCTGTCTTTTATGTTTTCTCGCCTTAGTATACTTAAAAAAAATAGATTGGACCATGGATAAAGTGACAGAATACTTTTATTCCGCCGGTCTGTTTCTTTGGGATTATTTCCGACCTTCACGGGGACGAAGTCGCTGGTAGAAAGCTTGTTAATTCAGTCAAATAAATTAGTGCCCTTGAAATTAGCAAGAAATTTCAACTTTGTAAGGTCATATGCAGGCGATTCAGGTTACAAAAATAAAGATTAATCCGGTGTTAATCGGCTAAAGTTATCGATTATTTAACCTCATAGTGCAAAAGTTATTCAAAACAAACCTAAGAATAATATATGGCAGTATATCATTATTGAAATTTCACTGACCTTTATTATCTTGAAGATAGAAAGACGACTAAAATCATAATAAAAATAAAAAAACTACCGTACGTAGACTTTTTTTTAAATAGTGTCGTTACAAAAGCACACCCCTACACAAGATAATATGCGCACTGTTAGAATACCCGTTACTTTAAAAAATACTCTAGGCCCTGGTATTTCGTTATATAGATTTATTACTTTAGTTTTTCACCAGCAAAACGTTCGTTTGTTATAGAAATACTAAACTAATATGCATGGACAATTAATTGCTGATACTAATTACGTTAAAATAATGCTTAAACGCAGAAATAACTACGCCAAAGTACTTACAAATCACGACTATACAATATGATAACTAACAATTATCAGGCCATTGATGTATGCGTCTCTAATCAATCAATCAAAATCAAGTCATTTATTCAAATTAGGATGATTGCTAGCACTTTTTGAACTACAAAAGACAGTCCCCCAAAACGGCTGCCTGTCACCACATCCTGGTGTACCCTAGTGTAAACAATCAGTCTGTCAAATCATCTGTGGGAAATCATCAAATGACTCCTTTTGCTCCTCTCACTCTTCCCTTTGTTTGTCAACTTCGACCGGCTATCGCTGAAAACCAGCGCCGTGGATTCGTGCTTGCGTGCACGGGCCTCGGCATTATGCTGAGCGTTGGCCGTTTTGCGCGGTAGTGACGCAGGATTTATTTTTAAGAATAGTGCTTAATAAGCATTTGTTTTTTTTAGGCATAAGCGTTATTTAAAAAACTGTTAAGTATGTGCGTCACTTTCACGTGAATTAACGGTTTTTCTTTATTTCTTTCTACGTCTTTGCGTTCCAGGGCCGCTGTGACTCTTTCGAATAAATTCCGTAAAGTTCAACCACATGCAACTGAATACCAGTATTTAACATGAAGTGACTGCCCAATGTCAGATTGGGCAGTCACTTCATGTTAAATACTGGTATTCAGTTGCATGTGGTCTGATCTCTCACGGTCACAGTGTAGTCCGAAAGCCTTGGTAAGAATGGTGACTGATTTTATGAATTTTGACGATCTGTACCGAATAGACAGTTGTTTTGTTCCGTATGGTGTCGGACGTAAAAGAATAGCACCATCCTATCATGCCCCTTGGGTGTCTTAAGAGGCGACTAAGGGGCAAAGAATGGGCAGCAGCATTCTCTGTAGGTACATTGCTACAGCTACACCTACGATCGCCAACCCGCCTGTCAAGCGTGGCTATCATGGCAACCCCCTCCCTTTGTGGGGGAGGCCTATGTCCAACAGTGGACGTCTTTCGGCTGATATGATGACGATGATGTACTGAATCGACAGACAATACTTTTGTTTTGGGACAGTCCCGCCACACATTCCCAAACCACTGCAACTCCTGAAACAGTGGTGCCCACCAGAAAAACGCAGTCAATGAAGCTCAACGAGTCCTGGAAAAATGATTCAACTGTCTTGGATTCCGCAATGAAGTTAAACAGAAAATAACAGCGGAGGAGTAGGAAAAAACATAATTTCCACTTCACACCGACAGAATAAAATAAATATTTAAGTAGGCTTTCATACAACAAACGTGATTTTTTTACAGATTTTTTTTATATATAATGGTACGGAACCCTTCTTGCATGAGTCCGACTCGATTTTTTTATAGCCTCCGTTGTCCGTCCATCTGTCTATCCAGGTACCATAATAGGTACACAGTTTTCCTATTTCCACAGGCTGTGTTTTTATTAATTCCGCTGCCGTACTAAAATCTATCTATACTAATATTATAATACTGAAGAGTTTGTTTGTTGGTCTGTTTGTTTGAACGCGCTAATCTCTGGAACTGCCGGTCGGATGTGGAATAAAATATTAATTAAAATATTTTTTATAGAAAGAAAGAATATAATACTTTTTTACATAATATAAGAAAATAATATTTTTAAGCTTGAGGTTTGCCAGCGAGCAATGGAGCGCAGCATACTGGGAGTCAGATTAACGGACCGCATTAGAAACACAGTGTTGCGCTCCAAAACACAAATCGCAGACGTCACTCAAAAAGCCGCAAAGCTTAAATGGGACTGGGCCGGACACGTCTGCCGCATGTCAAACGATTCATGGGCTAAAGCAACCACAATGTGGGTCCCAGAAAATGTCCGGCGGCATCGCGGCAGACCCAGGCGAAGATGGCGGGACGAGCTTGACGCCTATCGACAGTATTGGTCAACACTAGCCCAGAGCCGGGGAGAATGGAGGGAAGAAAAGGAGGCCTTTGGCCTGCAGTGGGATGGAATAGGCTAAAAATAAAATAAATAAATAAAATGATAGCCACATTAATGAGTAAGGTATATGCTATACGGGAACGGGAAAAAACGAGATATGCGCGTAAAAAGTCGCGGGCAAAAACTAGTCTAACAAAAAAATAATAAAAACAAAATCACAATTCTTTCATGATTTTATCGGTATGGAACCATTCTTGTGCGAATCTAACGCACACTTGACCGGTTTTTTTTTTAATTATTCTCGCTGTTTTAAATCATTCGACGCGAGTGAAGCCATGAGTCACAGTTAGTTCACTAATTATTTTAAGTCGTCATGCTTTTTGTAAAACAATCGTTGTAATTAAGTCATATCGCGTTTTATTCAGTTAGAACCGGTTAATGAGACCTAGATAAGCAAATAGTGCTGGCAGATTGCAGTATTATATTTATTAGGTACATACATTTTAATAACGGTATGAGTAAATGATAATTATGTCGTCGTTGTATATTCAGACAATATTTTTGATTATGTAGGTATATTTAATAAAGGTTTTCCATCTGGGATATTTTCTTTTCCAAAATGTAGTTGGATCTATGAAAAGGTGAAAATATTCTGAGGGATATCGACGTACCAACAAGAAGAGAAGCATATCTACAGCTATAAAGTTATGTGTACAAAGCAGAATGGGTTCATATTTGAACGTCGAAAATTTAAATACCTACGGGTACAAGGTCTATCTCCAAAATATCGAAAATTTAAATATAGATTGTATTGAAATATCGAAAATTGTTTTATCTAAGCTTAAAATGAAATGCCGAGTGATTAAAATATCGAATGACTCTGTTGAGAGACGCATGTACCTTCCGTATATAGTAATGCAAGTGACGCATGTTTTGAACACAATTCGAATTATCGACTTAGTATAAAGGTTAAAGTATTTTATTTAAAATATAAAATACTAATTACAAAATACCTTCAGGGGTTAGGTTAGGTTAGGTTAGGTTAGCCCTTTTTGCTTATGAAAGCTAACAAGCGCTGTTTTTCTGCAGAATGCACCCATTAATACATTTTCAAATGTATTTTGAAGCCATAAGTATTTGAAATACTAACTACAAAGTACCTCAGCGTCAGGTATTTGACATACCAATTACAAATTACATGAATAATTAAAACAGCCACTAAACTTCACTCATTAAAATCCCGCCAAAATTCTCATGTCAATATGGCCGGTTGACAATTGAAATGTTATGTGGTTTTTTGATGGGGATGTCGCCATAAGTACTCGACTTGCACTACGATGTCATTTGTACGTATTAAAAAATATGACCGCTATATTCTTAGCACAATAATTTTTATTAAAAACATTCATATTCTGATACAGAAATGTATTTCTTATGTATGTTATTGCAATAGGTTAAACCAAGCATTATTTTGTAACTTGACTAAGATTTATATAACATGGCAACACTAAAAGTATAGCATAGTCAAAAGGCATGAAGTCAAGCCAGAAAAAAAACTAAGCCATGATTATTATCAAAAATGGGCTAGTCAAATAAGCTCTCAATTTAATGATTTTTTTTCCAGACTTTGACAGGCCAGCTTGATTTGATAAAACTTAGTAAATTATTTTGTCGGTATCTATCACGGTGACATTTAGACGCTTAATAATTTCATCAACAGTTTCCTTGCCAGTAATTTTTACACAGATGATGTATTTCTGTGGCCGCTATAATAACAACAAATACTAAAAACAGAATAAAATAAATATTTAAGTGGGGTTCCCATACAAGAAACGTGATTTTTTGCCGTTTTTTTAAAGATAATGGTACGGAACCCTTCGTGCGCAAGTCTGACTCGCACTTGGCCGGTTTTTGGTAATATACATAGCTTTATCATAAATCCGCCTACAGATTTTGATATGTTGACTGACAAACGCTGTCGGAATGGCACGTGACCAGTCCCTTATAATTTGACATTTTGAACATCACATTCGTTATACTCGTGACAATATAAGAATTCGATTTGACAGCTGAGTAGAGAGGGAAGATCGCTTAGCACTAAGTGTGAAAGAGATTTATTTCAAGTCTTTTTCATACTTACTAGTAAAGACATGTTGTTTACTGCTGTTAAATCCGAATTCTTAAATTGTGACGAATATAATAGAATGACACTTTGTCTTCTGCTTCTTGTAAACCTACCCACGCTCTGGTAAAAACGAAAAAAACAAGCTTTGACATCGCTGTACATAATGAAAACAGTTTTCTTTTGAGAGTGTCACCCTCTTAAGACAACGTCGTGGGTGTTATAAAAGCCTTTGTGCCTCCAACAGATGGGATTTAATGTCATGTCTTCCTGTTTGCTGAAAACAATGGCATAATTTGATCGGTCACCAAAATTATTTTTAGATTGATGTTGTTTGCCATGCTCTCAAAAATATTATACTTAAGTACTTTTATCGTAGCAATTTTTTTTTAATACTACTGAAACCTCCCCCCTTATCTCCGACGATAGCAAAGAAAAAAAACAGAAATTATTCCATGTGATAGGAGTTTATGTCAAGATTACAGAAAAATAAAACTATGTCTCTAAATAGCACACTTATTTAGAATTCATCATGATGGTACGGAACCCTCGGTGCGCGAGTCCGACTCGCTCTTGACCGGTTTATTAATATTTTTTAACAAAAAAGTGGCTCTCTCGAGTAGTACTCCGTTTTTACTAACCCTAAACTATCAGCTATCAAACTGTTATATTTATCGGTCGTCAACATTTTACACCAAAAATGGCGGCAAAATTCAAATCTGCGTACATTTTTGGTACACCCATTATAACTGTTCGATGAAACAATGGGAGAATACATGTAAATGTATGTCTACTATAACTGTAAAACCCAAGTTTTAGGGTTCCATACTCAAAGGGTAAAAACGGGACCCTATTACTAAGACTCCACTGTCCGTCTGTCTGTCTGTCTATCTCATGAATCGTGATAGATATGCAGTTGAAATATTCGCAGATGATGTATTTCTATTGCCGCTCTAACAACAAATACTAAAAATATAATATAATAAATATAATAAAATAAACATTTAAGTAGGGCTCCGTACAACAAACGTGATTTTTTGCCGTTTTTTTTTTATAGACAAAAGTACGGAACCTTTCGTGCGCGAGTCCGACTCGTACTTGGCCGGCTTTTTTTTATCTCCGTCTAGTTTTTTCAGGTGTATGAGTATCTACGAGTATGTAGAACTTAAAGTAAAAAAGTAAATCATAAAGTCAAAGCACATTAAAAAAAGCAATTGTATTTGCGCTCTTCTATACATGCAACGTGTAACAGAATAAACGCCTATGGCGCCTATAACAACCTATGGGTTACGTCGATTTTTTTTGCTAAATCGGGGTTGGTAAAAGTTGTTCATCATCATCATCATCATCATCATCATCATCATCATATCAGCCGAAAGACTTCCACTGCTGGACATAGGCCTCCCCCAAGCGTCGCCACAACAACCAGTCCAGCCCCCCTAGACAAAAAACTTTTCTGTAGCGTTAACGTCAGACGCTCACGACAAAATGTATGGGAATGACATTAGGTGTGGAAAGGAAACGTCATCACCTAATGTCATTCCCATACATTTTGTCGTGAGCGTCTGACGTTAAGGCCAGGCTTTCCGGAAAAACGTTGTTTTGAATTGTGTAAAATTGTGTTTTATTCGTAAACAACACGGATTTAAATTTTGAAAAAAATATATTATATATTTCACACTTCGATCTTGCGATTTCGGCCGTGCGATACACGATTACTTGCACTTTACTGCATCCAATTAAATCGCAAAGACAAGTCAAAATCAAGATGTAATTATCATTTCATTTGAGTTATATAAGGTTTTGAGTAATAAAACTTATACCACAATAAAGGTCGTAAAAAATGTGATTTAAATCGGCCGTCATAATGTGAAATATGAAAATACGTATCCCACTAATTCCAAAATCAAGTGATTTTGTCGTTTCATGAGCGCGCCCCGTGTCATTTAGTCCCGAGCGGAACGTGTTGGAGGTCGGACGTGTGCCAAATTTTTGCGATCCCGCCACCCCCGCTAAGTTCTGTTACTGGCTAAGCCTAAATTGATTACCGCTCTAGCACTGCCGGCACACCAGTGTGCCGCGAATTTAATGTTTATGTTTATTTACGTAAGATTTATTTTTTATTTTGGAATTTTCACGTGTCGAGTGGTTAAATAATAATACTTGTATACAATTTAGTGTTCAAACAGTTGTAATATAGTTAGTTTTTATTAGATGTAGCTATAATTTTGTAAAAAAAAATGGGGGAAAAAAAAGTTGTCACGGCTCTTCGTTGCAGCGGTGACTACTTTTTTTTATAAACTTTGGCTGAATAAACAAAAAGGTATATAGGTATATACATAATTTACTTTACTAACTAGGTAAGTACCGACACGAAACAGATAAATTTCCACACCGCAAACATGTGTGTAAACAGTTTAATTTAAACCTTATTTCAGTACGCATAAAGACGTGCGCTTTAGTGGTTTAGTTTTCGCGCGGAATAGATTTACCAACCGCATCGAGTATGTAAAACAATTGAATTTGAACCCTATTTCAGAGTGCATAAAGCCACCTCGCGCGCACATGATACAATGATTTACTGTTTTCAAATGTCAAATAGGTAGTTCACCCCGCTACGTTAGTCTTGATGGTTTCGGAGAGTTTGTATAAGTCTTATAATATTTGTTATTTATTAGAAATGTCCGTTTTCACTTATCTTACTCCTAAACAAATGCAAAAATAATAGCTCGTATTTCCTACATGAGAGTTGAATATCGGTGCAATAATGTTGTGGTGTTCATGTAGAGAAGAAATATAAGTGTAGTTATACGCTAGGTGGGTACCTACTCACAGCCACCACAACACAACAAATAATAATATTTATGGTGTCCGCAACGTTTGTGTAGGTCTCGTCTATGCCAAACAATACGCGCAGCGCACTCGTGAGTCGCGTGCCATAGTGTAAAAGTGTTACAGTATGACCATTTCCTATGAAAATATTATAATAACATACTTTTGGTAACGTTTAGGCTACCGGACCAGCTCATTTATGCGCTGTACACTAGAGTCCATCCTCTTACTAATTACTAACAATGTATCAAGTTGTGACAAGACATACAAAAAACTATGTGGTCAGTTTGGATAGTTTTTCCAATCCAATGCGTTACTTTATCGGTGTTTATTGGCAAGAGGAAAAATGTATAGAAATTATAAATTACATACACTAAACTGTTTTTAATTGACTATTGTATTGTATATTATTAACCGACTTCCAAAAAAGAAGAGGTTCTCAAATCGACTGTTTTTTTTTGTTGTATGTTTGCTCAGCGATATTTTCGCCAATTGTCAATCGATTTTGATGATTCTATTTTTTTTGGAAGTGTATCTTCCCGGACTGATCCCATTTCAATTTGGTGAAGATCTGATGAAGAACTTCGGAGACAGGTAACGGAACTCTTCATTCCCGTAGGAATTCCCGTTCCCGTATAGCCGTACAGCCTTCCCCATGAATGTAACTATCATAAATTCATAATCATAATACAAAAAAGAATTTCTTGCACCGCGTCGCACGCAGTCACGCAGGCTCGACGCGTTCTCGTTTGGTGGCCGCGTCTCGCGCACCGCCCGTTCGATTTAATAATATTGTTGAATTATTTTAATTTTACATTATCTCCTAAACGGTGAGTTCAAATAACATGCTGTAAAAGACAAAGTTTATCTTCATAAAATTATCTTGATGATGAAGTAACTTTCGCTAGTAAGGATTAATATGCCTGCCTAATATTAATGCTGAAAAACCACCTTTAATTTTTAAATAAATTATTTGACATAAAATGCCTTAGTGTGGCATATTTATAAGAGATAGATATAGGTGTAACGTCGCGGACTTTTTTTTAGATCGAATGAAAAACAATATCTTTGTTGTACATGGTACTTACGTATAATTAGCTATTACCACAGCGCACTTAGCGCACTTCCACTTTATAATATTATTTAGTATAGATTTGAATAAAGTAGTATCTCATTATCATTATTGTAACACCATAAAATACATAAAGAAATTAAACACACACCATATTACAATTCTATCCTATTTATTTATAACGGTTTGCTATCTATGTTTCTGTGTACGTGCGTCTGTGTGCCTGTGTATCTGTCTTTGGCACTGTAGCTCCGTTATCTTTATTGAACAGGGATATTTTGTAAGTTTTTAAAATTTTACTTGTTAATTACCAACAAATCAAAATTTGCGTTACAGGGCAATAGAGCATGCGGAAGGGCGTGACTTTTCTCCAAAATAATACTCATTTATTGGGGTTACCCCCGACGGTATAGTTGGGAACGACACCATTGTTGAAATTAAATGTCCAATAACGGCATTTAGAAAAGGGAAATGCTGCTATTGAAGAAAGTAAAATACATATATTTAAATTCGATAGAATAAAACATACCAGGGTTATAAACAAAAAAAGTAATTGGTATTACCAAGTGCAGGGTCAACTTCATGTAACAGAAAGGAACCAATGCATTTTTGGAATATGGTTCGGTGAAAACTAGTAGTAGAAAATATTTCAAGAGATGACGAATTTTGGCGGGTGCATATGGAGAAAAAAATTATAGATTTTTATTTGAAATGTATATTGCCAGAGATTGTGGATCCGCGCCAAAATCGCGGTATGCCAATACAAGACATAATATTGAAAGAAAACAAAGAAAATGTTAATGATAAGCCTGTGTAGCCAGGTCCAAGCAAATCCAAGGACCATATTCCGTGTCAATCTACTCAGCTAGGTCCATGCAAACCGAGACAGCTACAGTTCAACGAATTTTAGCCAGTTGCATTGGTAACTTTTATTATGTTAACTATTTGATTAAAAAATATAAAAACGTTTTTGTTTTTTTTTAAATAGCATCTAGGCAAATTCCAAACCATTTATACTTCTAAGCTTTCTTGAATTATAATATTCAAGAATTGTAACATAATTTTCCTAAAGTAAGTGTGCCTACCTACTACTTGATTTTTACGAAGGTATCGCACCAAAGCCAAATAGCGCGCGACGCGTATTTTTGTATCGTACTCGTATTCATAATTTTCGTGTCAGTCAGATTTTAAATCCACCATATACTCTAAAATAAATAAGTATTATTACTGATTTTTAATGATTAGTAATTGGATTCAAGTTTGTACAATACGTACTTAATCCATCTATAACCTTAAAAAATACTTAATAGAAAAATAAAACAAAATAAACTTATACTAATCAATTCAAGTTGATCTACTGCATTACTTTATCCTGTGACGGAACTTAGTACCTACCCGAGTCCGTGAACTCATGAGCGAGCGGTGCGCTTGGTGCGCGCGTCTCCCGCGCATCGTAACTTATTACGTATTGCTACTCCTTGCGGGGCCTGGGGTAAGCGTTAGATGCCTACGCGCTCAAGTCAGGCTCGCCTTAACGCTACAGAAAAGTTTTTTGTCTAGGCCCCCTGTGCGTCTCGCATCCATCGGTTACCCGCGACCCTCACCAGGTCATCGGTCCACCTTGTGGGAGGCCTTCCAACGCTGCGTCTTCCGGTACGCGGTCATAATGATCCATTTAGAGGTATTGCGTTTATTCTGTTACACGTTATATACATATGAACTGATTAGTAAAGTACCAATAACAAACAAACATTTATTTCGATTTTTTGACAGTCTGTTTGTTCCGGCTAATCTCCGAAATGGCTGAACCGATTTTGACGCCACACTAGGAATTTCTCCTGTATCGTGGGTGCGTTAACAAATATACAAACTCACATACAAAAACAGCCGGACCCGGAAAAACTATATGAATGCCATACAAATATTTGGAATCGAACCCACGACACGCAGCGCAGCAGTCAACTGCTCCACCACTGCGCCAACCGTATCGCCAAATTTTATATCGTATTTGCAGTGGCAGATAGCTGACGTTCTATTTTTTTAAAGAAGGATTATAAATTTAGCCCATGAAATTGTAAATAATGTAACATGTGTGCTGTTTTACGAGTTAACGAGACGCGGACGTAGTTGCAGGCGACTGCTAGTACTTTATACTGCTATGATAACAATTAATTATTCAGAAGGAGCCCTCAAAAGTGAGCAATTTGCTTACACAGGCCCTAGTGCAAATTCTTAGAACTCAGTCAGGTCACCGCGACATACGATTGATTAATTAAATACTTTAACTTACTAATTAAATTTCGTACAAACAGCAGTAAACGTGAGGTTTTACTAAGAAATGGCGGGTGACCTAATTAAAGTAATATTGTTGCATATGAAGCAAAGGTTTCAACAGAAATGAGGTTGGGATAGGTCGGAAATCGGGTTGTAAATCCATACAAGAAAGGAGATGGAACCGCTTTCATATAATGTTGTGCCTGGACGTATAACGAAGATAGTGTTGTCAATCAATAGATTATATAATATTATCAACCAATCTCTGGATTTTGCCAATCTGAGAGCAGAGATAGAAGAGATTTAGTATAATAGTGCGCCTACATTACAACATGAAACGGAACATTGCACGAAAAAAAGTTTTTACTAAAAAATACACTGGCCGGTATCATAAACGTATCTTTTTTAAATATCCTTGTCAGGAGGTATTTATGTCGTGTCATAAATAAGTTCTGTCATTATGATTTGTCAGTGTTCATTACTGACGTAATTAACAACAATTAATATTCCGTCAACTAAACTGCTGTTTGACATAAAAACAATCAATCTTTCTAAAGAATACGTCATTAAACTGCTAAGAAAGCAACATCGTTGCAGGTTATTCGTGATCTAAACTGTTTTTTTAGATAACTTGTCTTCTAGTCTGTGAATTGTGCATTTTTTTTTTTTTTTTTTAAACTATTTTTTTAAACCATATCTCAACTCTTTACATTT
This sequence comes from Melanchra persicariae, assembly GCA_947386135.1. Taxonomy (NCBI): domain Eukaryota; kingdom Metazoa; phylum Arthropoda; class Insecta; order Lepidoptera; family Noctuidae; genus Melanchra; species Melanchra persicariae. The sequence continues at coordinate 13,906,725 of OX376668.1, forward strand.
GGGCCCATTACTTTCCGTCTCCTTTTTGCGTCATTTACAGGTACAGTCTACGATTAGTAGTTTATGTTTTAAGGATGAAAGTCGCTTGCACTACGTATAACGTGTGAAGTTTCGATGGACTAATTAGAATCTTATTTGTTTTCCTCAAACTCAACATACCTGATAACGATTTATTTTTATGGATAGGAAATCATCAAATGATTGCTTCCGCTCTTGGTGGAGCGGAAGGGAGTGTCAGACTCTTAGTGACTAAAACTCATCCTCATGCCCTTTGCGTTCCAGGGCCGTTCGTCAGTTGGATTATCAAAAAATGTATATGTGTCGCAGTAAGATAGATAAAGCCGTAATATAGTTATATCCCTAGGGATATAATTATATACCGTAACATAGTTATACGAAAGCAATTCTTTACTATCTCACTAGGAATATAATAATAATAATAATAATAATATCTTGGGACAACTCACACACGGCCATCTGATCCCAAGCTAAACCAGAGCTTGTGTTATGGTAACCAGACAACTGATATACATACTTTTATAATTATTTATAAATACATACATATTATAGATAAATTACACCCAGACACAGAACAAACAATAATGCTCATCACACAACGTTTGAATATAGTTATAAAACCGTCGAAGTTTAGTGATATACTTATATTACTTGATTAAGTTCAGTGTTATAAATATATTAGGGTTTGTCTCAAAAAAGTCATATTGTATCATATTGTCATCATATTGTAGTATATTAAAGTTTATTTATTCTCAAACATTTTTGAAAAATTGAAAAAAATTCAAAAGTGTGCCACTTTTTTGAGACAGACCCATTACTTGATTAAGCTTAGTGAAATAGAAATCTACCATATATAATTAAATAAAACAAAATTTTATTGGTTTTATCTTTATTAATAAATCAACTTTATGTATCCTGCAGTTAGTTACAATACTTTGTGACATTAACACGTATTAAAGTAATTATAAATAAAACGATCATATTTTTTGGAATTTAAACATTAACAATACAATTAAATAAAACTAATCAAACATTATAAATCTTTTAAAGCCAAACAGTTTTGAGATATCTTTATTTCTTATCAACAAGTTAAGATCTTGGTTTTAAACAAAAAATTGACAATGATAGTTATGGAGTGGTGGCTCCTTAGTTCTGGAGTAGTGGCTGCCTACCTGTCTTTTCAATAAACGTCGACGTGACGTCAAACGAAATTTCAAAGCACTGCATCGTCTCCATTTTTGTTTAAAATAAAAAATACGTTCGTATCCTACTAGTATTATAAAGGTGAAAGTTTGTATGTTTGTGTAACAATCAGGTAAAAACGGCTGAAGGGATTTGGATGAAATTTGGCACACATGTAGTTCATATCCTGGAATAAAAAATAGGCTACTTTTTATCCCGGTAAGTGGCATGGATTAATGGAGACTGAGGAGGAAGTGGAAACTCAGAGCCGCTGCTGCCTTCGTACTTCTGATTCACAAGTACCAGGAGACCAGACACATCAAGTACCAGGAGACCAGAAACATGTCATAGTATTTTTGGGATGGTATAATTATGTAGGAAGGGTAGGTGTAGGGTAGGTGTAGGGAAGGTGTAGGGTAGGTAGGTGTAAGGTAGGTGTAGGGTAGGTGTATGTAGGTGTAGGGTAGGTGTGGGTTAGGTGTAGGGTAGGGTAGCGGTAGGGTAGGTGTTTCCTTTGTAAAAAAAATACAATACAAATCAGGAAACCTTCCTATTTCCGATATTCACGCGGGCGAAGCCGCAGCTGGTAGAAGCTAGTATATTATATTCGTTCAATATACTTATTTTGATAATTTAACTGACGACTGATAGGACAGAATGGAAGAAAAAAACGTGTTGCGCCGACCCCAAGTAACATGGGATGAGGGCAGGAAGATGATGTTGAACTGACGACTGACTACATATTTTGTAAATCAATTGGTAAATCAATCAGAAGTTCAAAAATCATATCATACCTATTTATAGAAAGACTTGTTGACAAAACTCATGCAATGATAGATAGTGTTTGTAGCCTATAGTAGGCGTCAGATAAATGTGCAATAACGGTCATTGACTCACATATCATTTTTATTGACTTTCTGGATATCAAAAACAGAAATAAAGACATAAAGCTGTCCTGAATCGACTTCTATCGTGATCATTTACGTTCTTTAGTAATGAAAAACGATTCATTATTTATTGTTGGGTATCTACGAAAGAATATCAGGGAAAGGTCAATGTACTTTATTGCAAGTTCATCTGGCGTCGTTGTTTTTGTTAAAAAATGTACAAGAACTTATTGACACTGTTTAGCAGAAGATCGTTTTAACAATTTAAGGTTTTCGTCAATAGTAAGTATATAATTTGTTTTTATCTATTGTACGAAATACAAACTTGCTGTATTTTATCTAGAATAAAAATATATAAAAAATTAAACTTTTTTTTTTTATTTTGACCCCTTTCTCCCCTTCATCCATGGAAAGACCCAATAGGATTTTACATGGAAGTATATTAGATGAGATACGTTTAAAATTTCTTTCCAAATTTTAACATTTTTCAAATCACCATGGAATAGGGACGTTTCCTGAGAAATATTATTCTAAATGGAATAATATTTCTCCGTCGGTTAGATTATCGAAAAATATTGGAAACGTAATTTTGTTTTATCAAATTAATAAAAATGGACGAAGATAATATCAAGATCAGCGGCCCTACCATGGCGTGTTAAAGCGTGAGTCGTTCGAGCGAGAAGGAGGGATGGAGCTATTCACCCTATATAGCTCCATCCCTCCTTCTCGCTCGAACTACTCACGCTTTAACACGTCATGGTGCCCTACCATGATACCCGCCGCTGATCTTAATATTATCTTCGTCCATTTTTATTAATTTGATAAAACAAAATTACGTGTCCAATATTTTTATGGAAATCTATCTGACGGACTAATTAAATTTTTTTCAGGAAACATCCCTATTAAAGGAGTGTTGGTATTACTTTGAATATTCAAATACCCTTAATTTGTAAACTATCTTTTGCCCGCTGCTTTGCTTGCTTTAAAGTAACCTATAATCTATATAATACCTATCCAACTTATGTTTAAAAATTATAATTGTTTACCATAGTTTACTATAATCTGTAAGTTTGCTGAAATAAATTTATTATAATATTATTTATTATTGTTCTCTTTATTCATCTTTTTTTACATACTTTTTATATTTTTAAATATTTCAATAACAAAAAAAAAAACAATAAAAAAACATTTAAAAATATAAAAATAGTAGTCCGCCGGTGTCGGGAGCTGGGTCCAAGCTACCGGTGGTTAGGGCTCCAGAGAAAGGAACCTCCTCACAATACGAGCCGTATCGAGGAGTACTGCCTTCTGTATCAGGCCCTTTACCCAACTGCGTAACGCCAGCTTCGACAGGTGGTCGTCGAAGCTTTTGGCTATCAAGCCATTGGCCGTAACGACTATCGGCACAATGACAGCCGAGTCCACATTCCACATGTCGACAACCTCGTGTGCTAAGTCAAGATACTTGATTTGTTTCTCTTTCTCAGCTTTCACGAGGTTCTCGTCATGTGGAATGGTAACATCGATTATCATTGTGCGGCGCGCTAACCGGTCTATCACCACTATATCGGGCTTGTTAGCTATGATAGTCCTATCAGTGATGATAGACCGATCCCAGTACAACGTGACATGGTCATTTTCGAGAACTGGGTCGGGCACATACTTGTAATACGGTACCTCAGAACACACAAGTTTGTATTTCAATCTCAATCTCAATCTCAATTCGTTTATTGCAATCCATAATGTCAAAATACAGGTGGTAAAATAAATACATAGAAACAATTATGGACCCTGTCGGGCACAGCAAAACGTTAAAATAATTAGGAGAGAGGAAGAGCGCTTTAAATAATTTATAAAAGTTTATTATTTCCTGTCCAACCTGTATGCAATTAAGTACATTTTTTGAATAGGATGTGATTTATTTATTGTTATTATTAACAGAGTACTATATTGTTTATTTATTTATCATTATTAATAGAATAGCATGTCATATATTTATTATTATTAATCGGATAGTATTTCATTCATTTATTACCAATAGGATAGGATGTCATTTATATATTATTATTAATTTAATAGAATGTCATTTTTTATTATTATGAATTGAATAGAATGTCATTTATTTATTAGGTTTGCATTTATCCAGTTATTATTAAAACTTATCCGTAAGGAATTCTTCCAATGTGTAGTAGCTTTTTTCTATTAATAATTGTTTTAACTTATTTAAAAATATACTGGTTTTGTTTTCTTGCTTTATGTTTTCCGGTAGTTTATTTCAAACCAAGTTGCTGGTGAATAATCCTAGCCACTTGGTTATGCCGGTGCAAGTACTCGCCGTTAGCCAAACGAGAACAACCAGAGATAATATGTCTGATGGACTCACCCGGACGGTGACATGCCCGACACACGTCAACCGTCCCGTCCTTCATAATATGCCTCCGGTAGTTGTTCGTCAAGATAACTTCGTCCATAATTGAACAAACAAAACCTTCAGTTTCTCCGAAGAGATCACCGAAACGTAGCCAGGCCACGGACGCTGAAAAATCTACATCGGACCCATAGAGAGCCCGATAGAAGCGCCCGTGAAGCTCCTTGCCTTTCCATACCTCCTTGCGGTCATCTGTAGTAAGTATTACAGGTTTGCGCCAGTTCTCTTTAGCCATGGACAACGGGGTGAGTCCCTTGTCCACTGCGACCACATCTCGGTGCATACCCACATCGACTTTGAGAAAATATTCTCTGAGACTGCACATCTCGCGGTTGTGGAGAGTCTTAGCATTTAAAAAGCCTCGACCTCCACACTTCCGCGGGATGTACAGTCTCATCACCGACGATCGTGGGTGATGTATGGAATCCGAGAGTTGAATTCCCTCAGATTCCATAATCTCCCCTTTCTTTACATGCATGACTGCACATTTGTCCACACCAAATTCCATCCTGATGGCGCTACTGAAAGTTTCAGTTACCTTCAGTAGCTCCATCAGTCGCAAATTGTTGGGGGCAAAGAGTTTCAAGTCATCCATGTAAAGAAGGTGAGATATGGTTTGACCACCTCTTCTCAACCGATAGCCTAGACCTGAACCCCCCAGCAGTGTGCTAAGAGGATTCAGAGCTAAGCAGAACCAAAGTGGACTCAAACTGTCGCCCTGAAATATTCCCCGTTTAATCCATACAGGCTCATCGTTCCCTTGAATCGGTCGACATCCTGGATAGCGAAGGACCGTTTTCCAATGCCTCATACATGACTCAAGAAAGGTGCGTAGAGTTGCATCTATTTTGTACAACTCCAGCACCCTCATGAGCCATGTATGTGGCACAGAGTCATAGGCCTTCTTGTAATCTATCCAACATGTCGACAGATCCTTGCGGGATCGACGAACCTGTTGGCTTATGGCCATGTCTATGAGGAGTAGCTCCTTAGTGCCGCGGGACCCCTTCCTACATCCATTCTGAGAGGCGGACATAATTGAATTAGTGTCAATGTGATCATTAATTTTCACTCTCAGAATGGATGTAAGAAGTTTATAGACCGTCGACAAACAAGTAATCGGTCTATAATTCTTGGGTTCCGCGGGACTACCTGTCTTATGGAGCAGGTGGGTAACGCCAGTTGTTAGAAACTGTGGTAGCGACCCAGACTCTAAGGATGACTGGAATTGAGATGCCAGGAGCGCGTGTGAGCTGCTATACCACTTAAGCCAGAAGTTGTGCAGTCCGTCCGGGCCTGGAGATTTCCAGTTCTGTAATGGACGGACTGCTGTGGCTACATCTAATGGTGTGATGGAAATAGCTTCCATTTGTGGTATAGCTTCACACACGCGCTCGACATCGCGCATCCAGTCACCCTCGGCATGACAGACGGGCACCGACCAGATGTTTCGCCAGAATGTACTCGTGGCGATATCATCCGGTCGGCACACGTCCGTCACACTTTGTTCAGGTCGCTCCCAAGCTCTGTATACCCACCTTTCATCGCTCTGGAACATGCGATTCTGCGAGTATCGATCAACCCGCCGCTTATACCGCCGAATACGGTTTGCCCATGCACAAACTTTCTGCTTCAGGAAGTCGATACGCTCTGTGACACGGGACGTGTATTCTCGAGGGCTGATTCCAGTCCCCGAAAACGCCCGCCTCACAAAGCGCATCACACGTGGTCTTGTATTGCCCTCCCTGAAGCAGTATAGTTTGCCGATGAGTGCCCTAGCCTCATCGATACGCCGCTCGATCCTGCACTGCCAGGCTGGTACAGCAGATTTTGGTCGTATAGCCTCGTCACAATTTGGAAACTTGACGTTTGCTATACGACATGCCGCAACAGCCCCGCAGTACAGGATTGAGTGCGTATCAACGAGGTTCTCGCTGCTTTCGAAGATGTACTGCAGCAGCGAGTCTAAGGCACACACCAGCGCCCTATTCTTTTTGTGCATAGGTAACCGTGGTAATCGGGGCCTAAGGTCGGTAGGAGTTGATCTATACTCGCGAAGCGCATCCTCCAGCGCGCTCCTCAGTCGATCGTTGCACTGGCTACTTACCGTGACAACCCTATCATCTACCTCATCACTATTATTATTGGGCCGCGGTATGATTGCGCCACTAGCTGGCGCCGGTACCACGGCCTGTGTCGGGGTCGAGATGATAAGGTTGTTTAGTACCTCTGAGCGCAGCCTATCAAGTGCGGCATCGTCCAACTTGTGACTACGTTGGATGACTCGCACCTGATCCGACAATCGTTGGGCCGAGACGTTCACAGCCGGTTCCAGGTCCTGAAACAGAGACAGCATCCTGACACGGTACGCAGTGAGGTTAGTTCCCCCCTCTGTAGACCCGTAATATGCGCGCATGACGTTCTCGTTCATGGACTGAGTCCATCTCATGCGCTGCACACAACCACCGGTAGCGGGGACCCGGCTCGGGGCCGGTTGGCCCCTAGGTCCCAAGCCCCTCGGTGGCCGGCCTCTCCCCTGCCGACGCACAGGTGTTGGCGACGTCGGCGGAGAGATTATTATTATTATTATTATAATCTATTACTGTGACAAAATTCATCAAAATCGGTTCAACAATTTATGCGTGACAGCGGTACAAACAAACTTACTTTCGCATTTATGATAATTATTAGTTAGGGTAAGACTTTAGAATGAACATTGGTCGTGATCGTATTTCTATTAAACTATAATTTAAATGAACAGTAATAATTCACCTTTAACAAGCATGGTATGTTGTGTCAAACGATTCCCACGTCGCCACCCGATTTCCCGCAATGCGTAATCATCGAAAATCGATATAACTTTACAACTGCGCAATCTTTTACTGACAATGTTGATATTACAGCCTAAGTCACTGATAAGTCGTCGGCGCAACACTAGTTCCTCACTCCGTACTTCGCACTCGAACGAAAAACACGTATCGATATTCGATAAAAGTTTTCGGTGTTGGACAGCACTATTTTCTCTGATTGGAAACGTCACATGTGATTTTTTTAATCTGCGCAAATTTATAGTATTTTTTATTTAATATAGTATTTTACGTCGCGTTCAGTCTGTGTTCTTGATTTTGAACATTCGTGTTTTATTTTTAAATAAAAATTTCACAAAGATGTTAAATGATTATAGAATACAGTATTTTTTATATTTTGCTATAAAGTAGTTTTGTGTGTCTTCTATTTAATCATTAATCGTACTGTGTTTCGTGGTGTTTCATCATTCGTGACTTGGGTGAGTAGCTTCTTTTTAATTCTATTAGTTATGGCTAAGCAAGTATGTGAGTATATAAGAACGATCCGTGAAATGAGTTTTAACTGGAAAGGAACGCAGTTCTACCGCATGTTATGAATACGTATGTCATTTGAATTTTTCATTAAATATGGGGCAGACATGTAACTGCCAGTGTCCTAAAAATATCACGTCACCTTCTAGAACCACTTCCAGGAGTGAATATTTCGGTTTTTCAATCTTCTGCCGCAAAGGAGAGTAATTACAATAATGTTAAGTTTCTAGTCTTAAATACTGCAAACATCATAAAAAGGTTTTAATCCGCTATCAGCCGATCTTTTTTTTGCAAATATGAAACAGATCAAACACTTCTATATATCTTTAAGATTGTAGTACTTACCGTCCAAATACTGATAACATTTCTTACTAGACATAATTTCATAATCTCAAGTTATAAGACAAATAATTACTTAACAGGGGAAGTGGACTCAGATAAAATATCAGTAATCTATGTTAAACATTTCTAGGAATGACTAGCCTTTACTAATTTTATTAATATCCTACTTCGTACTATTCTACTCAATAATATTATATATATATTATATGCAAAAGTTTGTGAGGATGGATGGATGTACGTTTGTTACTCTTTCACGTAAAATCTACTGAAGGGATCTTGATGAAATTTTCCACAGAGGTAGATTATAGTCTAGAATAACACATAGGATACTTTTTATCCCGGGAGTATGGTTCTTGGGATCATTTTCGACATTCACGCGGGCGGAGCCACGGGTCGCGGCTGGTTTTAAATATTCCTCACTGCTGGGACACAGGCCTTCTCCTCGCGGGCCCATTGGTGGATGTTACGTGTCTCGAATTGGAATGACTAATCTTTTTAAGCCAGAAGTGTAGTTCCCTACCGGAGTCTCTGCTTCCTGATAGCTACAATCTAAGGGTCTTAAGGTCAAGAGTGAATACGTGACTTTTAGGCAAGCGTAGTCCATCATTGATCACAACTGTGACAAGAACGCAAACCAATCAATAGGAACAAAAAAAATGATTTTCTACCCCTCTACTGTTATTTTCTGAATATTTTGTTGCAGGATTCACAGCAGTTGAATCGTTTTTCTTAGACTCGTTGAGGTTAACCGAGGTATCGTTTTTCTGGTGCTTACCACTGTTGTTTCTGGCTCTCAGGCGTTGCAGTGGTTGGGAATAATGCCTTCCCCCCCAAAAGACAGTAATACAAAAGGCACAATGATGTCAATGTTGAATGTCATCATTGTTCCTTTAGTATTATTGATAGTCGATGGTGTGGAAAGGTTCTGGAGTGGCGAACACGTTGAAAGGCCTCCCACAAGGTGGATCAATGACCGGGTGAAGGCTTAGGGAATCCGCTGCAGGCGAGACGCACAGGAGTGGTCGATGTGGTGTCACTTGAAGGAAACCTATGCCCAACAGTGGTCGTCTTTCGACAGAAATGAGGATAAAAAATGTTCTGGGTTTAATTATCGAATAGGGGGAATGCCGAGTCCTGCTCGAAAATGTATGGGAATTGTGTGTATATCGTGAATAGCGATTACGCCCGAGGCTCTGCCTTGGTTCTCGTAGTTGATTATCAAGAGGACATTATTAGGAATGCTACCTTAATTACATCATGTGATTTGCGACTTCGGAGGTCAGTGGCCTGACTGACGAAATCTACATAAACATGTTCGAAAGCATTTTTCCGTATCTTTGATAAAAGATACGGAATTAGAGAAGAATTACGGCAGAGAGTATTTCATTGAGTAGCCTAATAAATGCAGATTGTGCAGTTATTTTTGACCGACTGCGTCAGAAGGAGGGTAATGTTATTCGAGCGTATTTATGTATGTATGTCCATTTCTTTGACATGCCCTACAGCCCAAACGGCTGGACGGATTTTGACATAATATTATGAGGTGTCATTGAATTCGTCAGAATTGTGGTAGTGATCTATGCTATATACATTTTCAAAATAGCGCCCGCAAATGAAAACAAATGTAACTCACTAAAATGTACCTAGGAAATAAAAAAACGACTTTGTCAAAAAACCCAACCGCTAAAACGACGAAAAAGTTTCAAACAAGTCGCTTTTCAATCAGTCTGATGCAGTTTGTGACCTCAGAACTGTGATTGAACTGCATCAGACTGCTTGAAGGGGAAGTTGTTTGTTAGGCTTAGTGACAGTAATTTTTTTGCGAGTTAATTATGGCATGTAATTAAATCGATATCTGTATTTTCCCTTTTTTCGAACAAAATATTTCAAAGTTAAATCAAAAATACTGACTTGCACACAAATTATGCACACTAAATAAATCATATTAGATATACTGTTTAATGGTATTTGCAGAACTGTTTTACTGAACGAATATTTGGCTAATGATATTTCTGGGTGGTTTAAAAAAAAATAACCACGAAGGGGATGGCGGGGTCAAGTGAGCGAGCGAAGCGAGCGAACAGACCCCGCCATCCCCTTCTAACCTAACCTGTCCGAGTCGGGGTGCCCAATGACCGGCTACTATTGTAACCATGATAACCACCTGCTATTTCAGGGAAGTGCAATTTAGAGTGCAAGTTAGTATTTTTGATAAACAATTCGTATTTTTGTTTTATAAATCATAAATCCGATGTATGAACCACATTTTTGGTGTGAATTCGATAAAAAGGTCATCTCGTTTTGGATGATTTTTTTAGTTTTTTTTGTACGTAAGTAGTGTAAGACATGTTTTCTAATCAATTGGGATTTTTTGCACAGCATTATTTTTTCTGGTATGCATTAAAATTATACAGATGTGCATTTAAAAATATCCCGTTAATTATTAGCTTTTATTTTTTTATTGAGGAATGAGCTATACCTTTTGACCTCGATCACGCGTGATGGAAAGCGATGGATGAGGTCTATGATGAAGCAAGCGTGCCCAGAAGATGCCTTAAAGCATTATACTCCCACGCGTCGACGAAACACAGCAGGCTGCTTGACGCCGGGCTCCGGAGGAACGGTAGTCGCAAACCAGGCGGGCGTTAGTCCTACTACCGCAAAGGAAGGATTGGCCTGTCTTATAAGCGACACGAGGAAGCTGCTTCATGCATCCCAAATACCAATCTGCCCGGACACCAGTTTTGCCAAGAGACATCGTATTACCCAGTTACTGGGTTGTGGATGTCAGATAGCTAGTGGCACCATGTCATCATCATCATATCAGCCGAAAGACGTCCACTGTTGGCATCCACATGGCCCCACGCGTGTCGCCACAACAACCGGTGTTGTGCTTCTCGCATCCATCGGCTACCCACGACCCTCACCTTGTGGGAGACCTTCCAATGCTGTATAATGCTATTATTTTCTTCAGCTGCATCCGGCTGGACTGAAAAGCCAAACAAATAAGTTTGAAAAAAGCTAGGCAGATTACGACGGCCGCATTGTTAGACTCGCTTGATCCTTGATGTTACTGATAACAGTTAATTCATCAAAGTTTTTTCCTAACTGTACTTCTTCAATAAATACGGATGTGTGTCTAGCATTTTATCGTCTTTATGATATCAAGTAAACCCATATGGTATTGACATACGTACATACAGGTCAACTTTTAGCAATGTCGTGTTGAATTGGCACTGCGTTAAAGCGGTTGATGTTAAATGCTGATCACATCTCGACTTTCCTGAAGAAGAAAAACAACGAAGACTTTTCTTCTAAGCAGTCACGAATGTCCTATTGGTCATCTTTAAGTTAGACTTGATGGCTTAGCGCAAGGTTACCATTATTCGATCATATCGTAAACGTTCGCTGGTGTCAAAATGTAATGAAAAACAGGGCGAGTCGGACTCGTGCACGAAGGGTGCCTATATCTATAAAAAACAGCAAAAAAATCACGTTTGTTGTATGGGAGCCCCACATAAATATTTATTTTATTCTGTTTTTAGTTGTTATAGCGGCAACAGAAATACATCAACTGTAAAAAATTTAACTGTCTAGCTATCAAGGTTCATGAGATACAGCCTGGTGACAAATAGACGGACACCGGAGTCTTAGATATAGGGTTTTTACCCTTTGAGTACGGAACCCTAAAAAGACGAGTTCTGTTATTGTCACCAGTCCTTCCGTTCCTTTAGTACATATTGACGTTTACGTTTACACTTTCGAGTACGTTTAAAAACTTCCACTGAAGCGACTGAGCCTCTAGACGAAGTGAAATTCTATCATCGATTATACATCTGTTGAAAACTCAAAAATGTATGGGATTGACATATACTACTATACTACTATTGACATTTACTAAACCAGATACCTGTGGACATTAGAGACTCAATGAACAGTAAAAACATAAAGCGCAAGCTGAAAGAACATTACATCAACCTGATTAAAACTTAACGGTTAATAGCGCGTTGATCAAATCTCAGGCCATGGCATGCTAAGACAGACCCCAGGGGTCTAATTGTGTGCCTTATTTAAGAATAATAAAAACATTGTATTTATGAATAAATAAATAAAAAAAAATAAAAAAATACTAGCCGGAATATCACGAGGTCAAGTCCAAACATTTTGGTATTTCGACAATCGCTAGCATCTTAGTGCCAAATCTGAATTACAAATTTTTAAGTAACGTAAAATTGTCACTCATCATCATCTGCCTAGCCTGTTCCCAACTCTATTTGGGTTGGCTCCTAGTTAAATGCTCCCAGCCCAACTGCGGGGCTCCTATTTCTGTTTGCAGGGTTTAAAGGTACCTACCTAACATGAATGCTCTGACGGGAGCTAAGTTCGTTCGTTCTAGCTCCCGTCATACCATTCAAACCTTACCTACCCGTGTCGGGGTGCCCTAAGCTCCCTGTTTCCTATATTAAACCAATTCATTTGCCTAGCTGTTCATTAAATACCGGGATGTCATTTAGGCAGCCGATTAAACGGCGCCGTTCAATGAAAAGGCTAGGCAGACAATTGAACGATTGATTAAGCTAGTTGGCTGCGACATGTTACACATACCTATAAAGTTTGTACCAGACAGGGGGACAGTTCTGGTAATTTTAAGGAGCTTTCTCATTCGCACGCAGTCGCAAACTGCCAAAAACTAATTTCCCTAATTAATAATGTCGCTCATATGAAATTGCGAACACAATTTGAATGTTTTTAAAACACGAGCTTTGGGCTTCAGATCAGTTAACTTATCTCCTCATTTCCTTAATCACTTAACATTAATTTTAACTTCTTAGTCCACTTTTGATGTGACTTTCACTTCACTAAGCTCGGATTAAAAGAGTTCCGGTTAAGGCAGTAAACTACATTTATTTAACTTGTTCCAAAAATTTAACGTAAAATGATACTTGTATTACTTGAGACTGGTTGTAATTTGAGTTACAGTTTTTTTACGACTTTAATTTCTTAAAACACCTCTCCTCCAATTACTTGGAAATTATAATTCATAACTGGCAGAATAGGGATGTATCGTACGACATCTTCACCGAAAGTTAGTACCGGGTAAAACGGGGTGGATGGAAATGAAGGGGTAAATAAAAACGAAACTTTTACTAGAATTTTCAGGGTAGTTAAATATTGTTTATAGCAATGAAGAATTCTAATTTTTTTATCAATATTTTTTATAATGGATGCTTGTGAGAAAGAAATCATTAATATGGTATTTAAGTGAAAATTTTAATCCCAGTAAAAGTTTCGTTTTTATTTACCTCTGCATTTCTATCCACCGCTTTACGGTACCTATGGTAGACAGCACAGCGTAACGAAACCAGCAACCAGTAAGCTAGCCCGAAATTTATTGAAAATTCACACCCTTCTGGGTCATACACTCTCGACAGACATTACTCTGCTTGCTGGGCAGGCGGGTAAAAATACTCCTAACTTCTACTAACACTACCAGTGGCCATTGTCCCCGCAGTCAGCTGTTACTTAACATTTAGAGTACACAACGTGTAAAGGCCGATTCACACATATCAATAAAGTCACAGTACCGGTTCAGGGGGTCTACTCTCTAAGCCCGAAGTCCGTAGTTTCGGCCTTAATGTCGAGCGTTTTCAACTCCGTATCACCTACGCACTTGTCCCAAACCTACCATGCGAGAAGGAGGAATGGAGCTATATAGGGTGTATAGCTCCATCTCTCCTTCTCGATCGAACGACTCACGCTTTAACACGTCATAGTAGGGCCGCTGAACTAAGAATGAATGACAATACGAATCGTAAGTCCGCGCGTACGAAGTCGCGGGCATAAGAGAATAAGATAATAGATAGATTTTATAATTAAATCGATCTTAAGCCGTTTGTCGTCGTGTGTCTATCTGGCAGGCCCCAACGAGACTTCTTTGTTTCCAAAACCGGGCATTCGTTAAAGGCGATTGCCGACCCCAAAAATTGGGATATCACTGAAATGGAAAGTTTCAATATGAGTTTAATATTACAATTTATTTTTTATAATAATTTATAAAAACACAATAAATATCTTATTCCAAACGTACCGGTCTCAAAACAAATAAAAGAAACTCCGCAATAACTTTAAACGATAAACAACGTGTTACTACGTTATTTCTTAAGCGAGTTTAATTAGTTTATTTTTAAGTTAATTTAACCATTTGTATTCATTGGTTACGTTTTGAGTTAATTTTGTCGCCGATGACATCGTTTTTAAAAGCTAGTAACAGTTACTTGTGAACGATATACGAGTAGGTATACTTCAGAGTATATTCTATGAGTCGATATGTCCTAAAGTCGCCCATACACAGTCTATCTCGAACGCGATCCACGACTAAAATCAATGATCAGAGGGCTTAGTGCGAGTTTTTTAACGTACTCGATCGCGTTAACGTAAACGTTCGTTTATGTCAAATTGTATAGAAGAAAACAGGTTGTCCGTGAGTGTCACCCCACAATCGAAATCAATGATCAGAGGGCTTAGTGCGAGTTTTTTAACGTACTCGATCACGTTAACGTAAACGTTCGCTTATGTCAAATTGTATAGAAGAAAACAGGTTGTCCGTGACGTTTACGCTAACGCGATCGAGAACGTTAAAAACTCGCACTAAGCCCACTGATCTGTGGGTCTGGTATCGTTCACAAGTAATTGTTATTAAAAGCAGTCTTGAAAAAACGATGTCATCGGAAACAAAATTAACTCACACACCCATATCATGAAACAAAGCCCTGTGCAAAAAGACAATGCCAGATCCTGTCCCAGCTACTTACAGTAAATGTAAATTAACGAAAATCTTATTAATGAATACAGGGTTATTTTTTAATGACCGGCCAAATTTTCACAGGGTGTTCTACCCATGAATATGAACAACTTACACTATGGGACCAAATCTGAAATCACGAAAAAAAAATCAGCTGTTTTATACAAAAGTTCAATACCTACTCGACTAAAATGTATGAAAGAGCTGATTTTTTTTTCGTGATTTCAGAGTCGGTCCCATAGTGAAAGTTGTTCATATATATGTTACTGTAAAAACCCGAACTGCGGTAAATCTTAGGTTTTACCGGTAAATCCTAAGATTTACCAAGTCTCACCGGTAAAAGTCCGAATTGTTCTACAATAATAAAAAATTTCGGACTTTTACTGGCCATTCAGTCGGTAAATCTTAGGTTTTACCACAGATACCGTTAAATGTTAGTTTCAGAGTAAAAATATGCAGTTAATGATTAGAAATTACTATTTATTCAACAGTACTATAATTTATTTTTCTTATTAGCTAAGTCTTAAAACATGTTTAGCATGCTTTAGAAAAATAAAATGCAGAAAAGAGTAACAAAATAAAATTTACGTCTCACCCGTTATATAAATAAAATTATAACACCTACTTTGGCTAAGTAAGCTAAACAGTCTTTTGATAATAATTTCGTTATTCGGCACAATCATTATTATTATTCTTAAAGTATTCATCTTTTAAACTTATTTTTTAAATATTTCTTAAAAAAATACAGGAAAAAAAAACATTTAAAAATATAAAAAAATTACTAGTCCATCGGGAACAGGGTCCAATATAATAGTAGATTTCTCCATTCTCCTCTTTCATTTGTGCAATTTGCAATCTGTTTTTCGGGGGGATTATACACTAACCGCTAGTCGAGCGAGACACGAGTTGACACGACCATTTTAATCTTTGATTTCGGGCATTTACCGGTGTCTACGGTAAAACCTAGGATTTACCGACTGAATACCGGTAAAGTCCGAAATTAAAGATTATTGTAGAACAATTCGTACTTTTACCGGTGAGACTTGGTAAATCTTAGGATTTACCGGTAAATCCTAAGATTGACCGCAGTTCGGACTTTTACAGTAACATATATAACTTAGAAAGCGAGTTTGTTTGTTTGTTTGAACGCGCTTATCTCTGGAACCACAAGTCGGATGTGGAAAATTCTTTTAGTACATCATAGCCACGTTTATGAGGAAGGTTAAAGGCTATACGGGAACTTGGAAAAACAGGATATATGCGCGTAAGAAGTCGCGGGCAAACGCGATGAGTGCTTATATATGATGTATACAAGGGTCCAAACAACTAGAAAAGTACGACATCACCATTGCTCTCACAGCTCTATCAAAAATTGCACTACAATGTAGGTTAACATTTTTGGCCATTCACACAGAGCAATGAGTTAAGTGTTCCGTTGAGATTGGATAACAAGGTCAGCTGCATTCAGTGGCCGGGTCATTGACCGCACAGTAACCAGATCAAGGTTTTTATGTGCTTCTATTCTGTTGGGTTATATTACATCATAACTGTAGGTATTCCTCAAGGACTTATCAAAAGACAGACATAGGCTTCTTTCAATGATCGGCAAATTGGCCGGATTTACTACATCTTCTATACAACGTATTACAGAATAAACGCAATACCTCTTAAGGGGTTATTCTCAACAACTTTTACTATGAGATCAACACTGAGATCGCGAAAAAAAATCTATTTTTATTTTTATTTTATTTTTTATTGTTTTTTTTTTAAACCCGGACCTAGGTATACTGCAAGGCCACTAGTGCTCTAATTTAGACCGATGCGATAAGTCTGAACATTCAACTACTTAGTCACCTTCATGTGACTGATTGGCGGTACGGTGGACAAAAAAAAAATGTTACGTATTTTTAAGTTTTCAGCCTACAGCGAAAAACTGTCGCCTGTCTGGGGTCGGAAAATAATGCGATTGAATGTGCTTAGAGGCCATAAATAGTGAATGGTATTTTTCTGATAATGATAATTACTAAAGCTAAAGTCCGGTCGCGGTGCACGAAGATTTCGTACAATGACCTCTTTGCGTACTGACAGTGGGCACAAACGGCCGCTCGAACGCGCAAGCTGACTTTTGTCACCAAAATTTAGTTTATGCATTTAGATTTCCTACTTCAAAAACACAAATAAATGATTTATAAATTGGAGGAACTAAATTGTTCGTAAATAATCAAGTCATTTTAGTACCTATAACTGTGTCTGAAAACTGAGCGATCACTAACGCATCCCAAGATGGAATATCGTTCGTGCGTTATTTAAAAATTATTAACTATGTCAAGCAAGCCGTGGGTTTTTGTTGTAACTTCAAGACCAACTAAAACCACATGCAAACAAGAACAAACCTTAGGTACGGTAAAAGGTTAAAAATCACTGAGGAATGCCGTCATTGCATCTGTGGAGGAGACAGGTAAGAAGAGGTCATTGTACGAAATTCTTTCTGCTCCGCGACCGGACTTTAGTTTCTTAGTTTTGTGTTTGCTAACCAACACTGATGATTAAGATTTTTTTTTTTTCACCAAAAAAGTATACCTGTATCTAGTACAGTAGCAGTTTGGAATCTGGTCAGTGTTAGGTGCCAGATAAACTTGCAATACTGACCATTCTCTAATATCCCTTCGTAGATACCCGAATAATAAATTATGAGCCGTTTTTCATTACTAGAGAACGTAAAGGATCACGATAGAAGTCGATTCAGGACAGCTTTGTCTTTATTTCTGTTTTTGATGATAGGAAAGTCAATAAATGTATGTGGGTCAATGACTGTTATTGCACATTTATCTGGTGTTTACCATAGTAAGATTTCCATTAGGATTTCAGATTTGTTCTGCAAGTTTAATGGAAAATTATTAAGAGCCCAACCTTCGATTCCTTTTGCTATAATATACCTATCTTTGGAGATTCATGTATATAAAAAAACACAATACAACAATTATATCTACCGATTTTAATTTAACAAAACACGGCCAGGGCGGAAAGTTTAGACATAGTTACCGATCGCCTACCGACTGAATTCGGTCGATAACTTGTAAGGCGGTTCATACACAGTCAATTATAAACGCGATCCACGATCAAAATGGAGTGTGGAGTTGTTAAAGACTTACACTCCTTATTGATGGACTGTGTTCGGTATGAGTCTGAGAGAAATGATTTGTTTAGGGTCTTGAGGTTGGCACATTAAAGTAGGCACATTCCATAAAATCCTGGCTCAACCAAATGGTGATGATGCAAAGAGTCTTTTTAGGTTCACGGCCCAGATATGACCAATGTATATTTAGGGTACGATGGGACTGACAAGCATTGCGATCATAAATGTCCCAAATAAATAAAGACCAAAAAAAAAACCAATGATCTATCCGCGGATCGCGTTCAAGATTGACTGTGTATGGGTGGCTTTAGGAGTTATTTATTTATTTTATTTGGCTCTTCAACTATGAGTACACTGTTTACATGATTGTATATTCAAGCTTAAGTCTAAGTGCCCCATCACTTAAAGAAAAGTACCGCATGCACTGTAATTTGCGCATGAACCGCGATATAGGTACACAAATAAAAAAACACATAGAAGAAAAGAAAAATTAAAACTAACTAAACGTTTTTATATAATGTAAAAATTTGCTAATTATTTATGTTTGACTTTGACTACAATTCAATTACTTATTACGATCTGAGAAAGTATCTTTTCAATCTAGGCACATTTATATGAAACAAGTCTATATTTTCATGGTGTTTTTCGTATACAGTATACATTCTGGACAGTGAGCAATGCTGTCTTAAATTGTTGTTATCGACCGTATCCAATCGGTAGGCGATCGTAGTCAAAGTCAAAGGCAAAGTCAAAGTAAAAGTCAAAGTCAAAGCCAAAGGCAAAGTCAAAGGCAAAGTCAAAGTCAAACTCAAGGTCAAGTCAAAGTCAAAGCATTTATTTCAAATAAACCATTTACTGGTACTTTTGAATTGTCAGAGATCGGTAACTATGTCGAGACATAACGTACAATAGACCAAACTTCCGTACGTCCATTTATGACTGCATTTCCATTGCCATGCTTGTCACACAAACTGTACTTTTTTATCGTCGCCAATTTTCAACGCTCCGCACGCTAGATTACTTAAAAAATTCAAAATTAAACCGAGTAATTAGCATGGTCTAGTTTGCTTAATTACAAAAATGTCTTCTCGCAAACCGTCTGATAAAGTCTGAATGTTTCAAGGTTGCATAATCGAAGCGCGAAGTTATTTTAATTTGTATTTTCACACCTTTTTTCTGTACGTCCCGTCGCTTTAGAGTTTAAGGGCCAATTTCGTCAAGGAAACTGAACGTGATCAGCGAATAAACCACGTTTATGAGCTGTCAGTATCACTACTTTTCTATAGAATATTGACGCTGACAGCTCTTGAACGCAGTTTAGATGTACTGACCGCGTTTAGTTTCATTTGTGAAATAGGCCTTAAAGCGTCTAAATACAATGACACCTTGGGCTCTAGACAAGTGACATTCTGTCAGCGGTAGCGTGGCGAAGGCGATTGTCAATACCTACGTCAAAAATGTATGGGATTGACAGATGCTATCGAAATGTCACGTGATCAAATTCCTACATTTTGGCATTTCGACAGTCGCATTCGCTAATCGAATTTTCTTCATTGTCTAGGGCCTCTTGTCTAAAGTTTAGACAAAGTGTCATTGTATTGGCGATTGTCGAAATGCCAAAATATTAAGGAACACGTGATACTTCGGCAGCGTTTGTTAATTCCATACATTTTTGACGTTTTGACAATCGTCTTCGCCACGCTACCACTGACAGAATGTCACTTGTCAGCATCAGAGGGCCAATTCTACATTTTTTTTAACAACGTTCGCATTTCCACCTCAGTCTCAGTCTGTCAAAAAAACCTCAATTTTCATTCATTTTTGACAGAGTCGCGATCTGTCAAAAATGAATGAAAATTGAGGCTTTTTTTTTAAATCCAGAAAAGAATGCTGACGTTGTCCTAGATTTTATTTATGAAAGCCTTAATTCAGCAGTAGTCTTCGTTCTTCATCGCGTGATCTACAATGGCCTCAATTTTTTAATAGAAATAGTACTACATACGCACAATACAATTATAATATTACGAAATACGATCAAAGCATTGTTTATTCATTAAAATATTTATTTTCATTCATTACTACTTACCGAGTACCTATTTTAATGCTGACTCTGAAGTAAACGTGGTTTTGAATGATCTGGAATACACGCTTACTAAGTATCTAAATAATGAGCACGCCAGTACTAGTGTCCTATTTGAAGAGTGGCTAGAGAGGCGCCGTGGCGTCCTCACCTTCCGCCTGATGCAGATATTCACCAAACACGGTTGTTGCGAGAGGTTTCTGTTTCGGATTCAGTGGAAGAACACGTCCGGGTGTCACCACTGTATGGATCGCCCGAAGGATGCGGTGGAACATACAGTGAAGGTCTGCTCTGCTTGGGCGGAGCACCGCCGTGTCCTCGTAGAGGCGATCGGTGGCGGCTACCTCTTGCGTCCATCCCTGGTTCAATCCATGGTCCGGAACGAGGGGGCATGGGAAGTCAACTCCTTCTGTGAAGCAGTAATGCAAGCGAAGGAAGAGGCTGGTTGCATGAGGGAGAGGCAAACCTCACACGCTTCGGGCTTCGGGAGTCGCACTCGCCATCCGATAAAGTCCAAGCCCGGGTCGACGGCGCGCTGTGTTCCACGTGCGCCTCAAAGAGATGTCAGCTTAATTAACGGGGCCGCGGGGCACGCCAAGGTCAGTGCCAGAGTTGCGGAATTTGTTCGAAAGAGTCACCGCGGATCTGGAACGCAAAGGGCACTAGGAGGAGCAGTGATGGGTTTTAGTCAGTAAGAGTCTGATACTACCTTCCGCATCGCCCAGAGCGGAAAGAGTCACGATGATTTCTTGTCCAGAATAAAAAAAGGTCCCAATAATGCTGCTGAAAGCGGTTGGATTCTAGATACGTGTCATATTTTTGAAATTTAGCAAGTGCAAAGGTAACTTGAAAACTAGAAACCGTGCTCTTTGGCAACTGGGCTTATCCCAGTTGTAAACGTGCATTGGTGCCTATTGGCCTAACTCTGTTCGGTCTTGTTTTATAAAGATTTAATGTAATAGATTTTCAGTTACCTAGTGTAAATTATGGTTTTCTTACTCCTCCGCTGTTATTTTCTGATTAGATCATTTCGTATCATCGTTTCTCCATGACTTGTTAAGTTTCATTGACTATGGCGTTTTTCTGGTGGTTGGCACTACTGGGTGATCATAGTATTATTTATGTTCTAGGATGCCTGTTTTTTCATAACGAAGAATTAGCTCAACTTTGCAGAATTTCTATAGAGCCTATATTTTAGGTCTTTGAGTTTTCGAAAAAGAAGAATAACAGTCCTCTTCACCTTTTCACAATTCCTACCTCCCAGGACCTATAAAAGACCAACTTTAATACTGCTCATCGCAAACATACAAAGTAGGAACCCACACGAACAACTCTTTTTCTTTCTTTTCTTTCAATAGCCAAAACCCGTTAAGAAAAAAAAAACTAAAACCCATAATGCACCTACCTAATCATTAAATCATCGTCAAGCTTACGGATGTACACAAAAAAAAATCTTTACCATTTTTCCACAAAACCAGCAATGGAATTTTATAATCGTTGTTTAAAAATAGAAAAGAAGGTAAAAACCGTTAGTGTTGAGATCACAGAGTACGGAATTGAATAGAGTCGCCATTGCTGAAACTATTCGTGAACGCTTATATATTATTAGGCCCGGGCGACGCGGCACGGCAAGTGAATTTAGAAAGCGCAAATGACTTGAAATCTTTTTTATCATGCTTAGGATTCTTCTTCTTCATAATTGGCTCCGTAGTTTCGGAGATAAGGTAATTTTTAACCGACTTCTAAAAAAGGAGGAGTTCTCAATTCGGATGTTTGTATTTTTTTTCATCAAATCTCTTGAACAACTTCAAAATATGTATTTATAAAAAAGTATATTTAAAACCACTTATTTTGATATGTCACACGGTGCAGTTTAAAAAACTTTTTATTTTAATTTTCTAGTTTGTACCCCATGACCGCGTCCGTATTTGAGTCACAGAAGTTCATTATATGTGTAACTATCGATCCTGTAGATTTGGAAAAAATTGGCTGTGACAAACGGACAGACAGACAGACAACCATGTGATCCATACGGGTTTCGTTATTTGCGGACGTTCAGAACCCTGAAAATACGTGTTTTTGTTATCCAGGAAACATTTCTATTATAGTTCGTCGTCGTATTCTTTGAGTTATCCTAAATACAATTTTTACCGCCTCTAGCAGTGATCGACCAGACGCTTTGGTACTCAATAGATTAAAGCTGAACAGCTGATTTTTATTCGCGATTTCGGGGTTGGTCTCATAGTAAAAGTTGTTCATAATGATGAGATCAATTACCCTTTTTAATGTATTGCGTTTAGTCTGTTACATGTCGTATAAAAGTCTCGAGTTACAGGAGCCACCCTATTGGCATCAACTTAGAGGACGCGTAGCGAGGGATGAAACACACCCCGCGCTAGGCATCCTCGCACATTTCATTTCAA
The DNA here is from genome assembly GCA_947386135.1 of Melanchra persicariae. Lineage (NCBI taxonomy): Eukaryota > Metazoa > Arthropoda > Insecta > Lepidoptera > Noctuidae > Melanchra > Melanchra persicariae. The sequence goes on from OX376668.1 coordinate 13,929,361, forward strand.
TTCATTTTTTGGTGGAAACGCAGCCTTAACGGTGGCACTCTCTGACTCGCTTGACTGTAAGTTTTGATAGTGCCATTTCTAGCAATGACCCACGATTCGACTCCGTGGTCTATAGTCAAGATGATGAAACGATTATTTTTAATCGTGAACGGCAATTATACCAAGAATCGTAATCGGTGTTAAATCGATTTATGTAAAATTGGAATTCGGACAAATGGAAGCTGATTTAGCGTGAAAGTTTGAAGTATTTCTTTTGTTCTATGTTGCTAGGGGACGGATGATGACAGTGTTAGAGAGAGACGACAAGAGGTGGAAAAAAGTGACATTATGTCAACGGTAAAGAAGACTCTCGTATTTACTTTTTTTCTCGTTTTTACTATCATCTCGGTGACAGTTAATAATGTCATAAACTTGCTATGTTAATAGGGTTGCCCCTATAATTTGGTTCTTTAATACAACGTGTAACAGAATAAACGCAATACTTTAAAAGGGGTCATTGAACTCATCATTATGAACAACTTCCCCAATCTCTTCGCAATTAAAAAAAAAACTCGACTGCCCATACATTTTTGTGCGCATAACTCGACAAAATGTACTGAACAGCTGATTTTCTTCGCGATTTCGGGTTTGGTCCCATAGTAAAAGTTGTTCAAAATGATGAATACATGGACCCTTTTTAAGACCTGATGGTGGCGCATGTGTTGGGTCATTTGGCTCCCTTAAATATGGTTGAGCCGAATGGTGCTAGCGCGTGCGTCATGTTCGTGAACGGACGCCGTCAGTTTGGACTGGTCATCTCTCGGCTGCCACGGTTTATTTTTTTTTTTTTAAATGTTGTTGATTTTTATTTTTTTACTCCGGATACTTTAACGTGCATTTCTTTTTACATCGTTCTCACATATATGTTTGTTTAATTTAAACAGGAATGATGTAACCATAAAATTGTAAAGAAAAATAATTTAAAAGAGTGTCCGTGGAGTTTCTTGCACGTTCTTCTCCATAGAGATCTACGCTTTGGAACGTGCAAATAGCTTCATCTTTTTGACTGACCGACCTTGACAATTCAAAAGTGCCTGTGAATGGTTTATTTGAAATAAATAATTTGAATTTGAATTTGAAGGTACCCATTGCGTTTATTCTGTTACACGTTGTATATCTGTCAGAATTTGGCCCGTCACCAGTTCCTACTGTTTTAGCTGGGAAGAAGAATTATACCTACTTATCTTTTCATATAACAGTTAAAGATTCTATTGTTGACTCATCATCATCATCATATCAGCCGAAAGACGCTACAGCAACCGGTCCTGTGCGTCTCGCATCCATCGGCCACCAGCGACCCTCACCAGGTCATTGGTCTATCTTGTAAGAGGCCTTTCAACTCTGCGTCTTCCGGTACCTTTGTTTACTGTTCATGTGTAACTGTTGGAAGAATCTTGTAACTGATACACTTCTCTAGGAAAATCACATGCCATGAAATATATTTTTTGGTAAAGTAATAATTATATAAAACGCAATACCAACGTAGAACTACGACGTATTTTTTCACGGTATATAGAACTAATGAACATCCTGTTATCGTGATGCGATAACCGATATGTATTGCGCAGTGCTCGGAAGGAAACCCCAATCTTAGGTTTTAACACTTCGAAAGGATCCAGGGCACTGTTCTTAGCTTTTTTATTTTATTTTTTTGTGGAATGAGCTAGCTCTTGACCTCGATCCCGCCTGATGGAAAGCGATAGATGAGGTCTATGATGGAGCGAGCGTGCCCAGAAGATGCCTGTTCACTCTTGCTTCGAAGGCAGACGGGTTATATGGTAGACTATTGGGTTTAGTTCCTGTCTATACAGGATTATTGTTAATCTGCGTAGCCATATTGGGATCGATTTCTAGTCTAGCCGGATGCAGCTGATTACCAGTACATGGATCGACTGAATATTCTGACCTTCACAACCCAGTAACTGGGTAAGACGGTAGTTCTTGGCAAGATTGGTGTTAGATTCTCTGGCTATCCGTAATTACTGTCAAAGATCTAGAAAAGACACCCATTTTTGTGCCGTGGCTTAACGTGCTTGTTGAGGCACGGAGGAGACTAAATATGTAATGGATGGTCACCCATGCTGCTTAACTTTAAAGATCGACCCGAGCAACTGTTATTATTTAGCTACGAGCTCCTCACTCAGGGCAGGGCACATTGCTCGCAGAACAGATGGTCGATGGGGCCGAAAAGTTTTGGAGTGGCGACCGCGTACCGGAAGACGCAGTGTTGGAAGGCCTCCCACAAGGTGGACCGATGACCTGGTGAGGGTCGCGGGTAACCGATGGATGCGAGACGCACAGGACCGGTGGCTGTGGCGACACTTGGGGGAGGCCTATGTCCAGCAGTGGACGTCTTTCGGCTGATGTGATGATGATGATGATGATGAGCTCCTCACTCACAATTTAAAATCTATCTATCGAGTCTACTCGTATTTTGTCCCACTGCTGGGCAAAGGCCTCCCTCTCCCTTTTCCAGACAACTCTGTCATTTGCTATGTCGGCCAGTCCTTTCCGGGAGTCGAGCTCGTCCCGCCATCTTCGACTTCGTCTGCCCCGATGTCTTTTGGCATTTAATGGGAGCCATTTGGTGGTTCTTTTTGCCCATTTGTCATCTGACATGCGGCAGACATGTCCAGCCTAGTCCCACTTAAGCTTAGCGGTCTTCTGGGCAACAACCATGGTTTTGCTTTTGGAGCGATCTGAAATGCGTAAAAGAAATAAAATCATGACCATAGGCCATCCAATTCGAAGCAGTGAACGGGTTAAATAATTTAGTTCAGACTACTACGTGCTAGCATTCCGATGGGCAGTGATGCGTCATACGGAAGCTGGACAATGGGCCGATTGGGTCAAAATGGCCGTGGGAAGAGCAGGGTTATTTGGAATGGCGCGCATTTACCTTCCGTGGTAGGTCAACTCATGGATTGAAGTGGTGACGGCCATCACAGGATCATCCTGTGGAAAATTTTTCGCCTGAACCTGGTAGCGATAACGGCGTTTTCATATTATTATTGATAGACACGCGTTTGACCACTGTCTCAAGTGATGCTAATTATCATGTCCTAGGGGGTGAGGCTATTGGCATTACCGGGCACGCATCCAGACTCCAGGCTGCTGCTAATAAATCCCTGAAAGAAAGATAGAAAATTGATTTTATTGGCATTAATAACACGCAAGAGAAAAACCTTAAAATGCAACAAAATAACAAAACTGATCAAAAGGGCCTTGGCTCAGCGTTATGCCAGATGGCAACACAAGGTACCTATAACATCTGATGCTGATTTTCAGCTGCAACCCACGAGTGCCATACGCTCGAAAACATAAATACATATTAAAATAGTCTCAAATATTTTGTACAAAAACCAATTAAAATAAAATATTGCAAATCATAATTTAAAAAGAATAAAAATATAATGGATATTGTATTACTTCATTATGGCGGGGCGGATCGCTAGACTAAAATACATAATACCTAATACAATATTAAAATGCAATAATGAAAAATATAAAACATTTATGGAACTGTTTAAAATTAAACTTACATTTGAAAAAGAAGAAGTTAAAAAAGAAGTTAAAATGACCTGACTCGTGCCTTTATTCTAATATTTCGATGCCAGAAGTATCAATTAACGTAAGCGACATTTTAGATTATTTATAAATGCCACTTTAAATAATCGCTGTAAGGTTCACTTTGGCATTTTGGGTTCATGTCCCTTACGTTAACTGATACTTCAGGTATCGATTTGGGATCAATGCAACATGTCTCCAAAATCTATAAATTAAAGATATCTTTTCATCATCATCATCATCCACAGCCCGTCTTCGCCCAGTACTGAGCATAGGCTTCTCTTTTCTTGTGCCAATCCCCACGTTCCTGTGCCAGCCTCATCAAGGTTCAACCCGCGTTGCCAACAATGTCGTCTGCCCTTCACGCCACTGGACGGCGGATTTAGATGATAATAACTACTTGTTTGGAAGTTAAATGCATAATTATGCTGAGATAGGAGTCTTTTTAGTCTCGCTTGTTATAAAAAGAACAAGTCTTAATGATTATTCTTAATATAAAGATACCTGTCCTTTGCGAGTGTTTGTCCTGTGCGAGTCCCAAATAAAACACACAGACTTTTCGGTCTTTAAATGTGGGGACAATAAATTCCAAACAAACCATATATACCTTAATAAGGGCAACCTTGTCTTTCCACAATTTAAGATCTCGAGACACAAATCAGTATCCTTATTCAATGAAAACAATTTTAAAGGCACGTGGTATGCTATAAAATATTGCTAGAATTAACAAATAAAGCTATACACAATTGAGTCTGTAATAAAAATGTCATATAGCCGCTATTTAGCGGGGCCATCGAGCGAGCGGGTTTGCAGCAGTTTTTGTCTATCGATCAACTAGATATAAACAGTTTAATCCTGGTTTTTGGTTTACGTCACCCACAGTGTAGTTAAAAGATAAACATTAATCTTTTTGGATAAACTATTTGCCGTTTTTGCTCTGACTAGATTGCTCCATTTGTACATCATCGATACTGAGAAAATATAAGAGCCCTCGCAGACTGCAGACTTTCTATTGGCCGATGGTTATTAGGGTTGGTCTGCTAGTGGACACCGAGTCAACTAAACAGTTTGGTTGTTGATGAGTGCGCAAACTAGCCAACAGTCGGCCCACTTTTGCGATTTGCAAAACGAGTCGCACAATAAAAATTAATAAACTGCTGTCCAGAAATGTTATTACTGCTCACATACAACGGAAGAGGAAAATTAATAAGAGTCCGAGAATATTGGGTGCATCCCATGCATCCCAACCTCAGTGATAGATTTAGATGGAAAATTTTAAACGAAACTTTCCCCCAAAGATTTTTCTTCACATTCACGTCAGAGTACTCTGGCTCAGGTTTTTATTGACATCCGTAATCAAATTTACGACAGACGTCTCTACAATCAGTAATTGAGAATCGGGTAACGCCATTGTCTAAAATATACGTACGACTGTCCGGCGCCAAAACTCGGAGCGAAATGAATGTGATGTATCTGGAGCCAATACTGCCGATCTATTCTGAAGATATCTCACCGTGTACATTTAGGTGGAGTAAAAGACAAGTGAGCTGTTATTCCATCTTATTTATGGTTTGACAGCTCACTTGTAGTTCACTTCGCCTAAGTTTTCACTTCGACATTTTGACAGAGTTGCACTGCTGATAAACCAGTCGGCCGACAGTTGACCGACAGATTAGTATGAAGGCAATCGGGAAGCCCATCAGACTTATTTATCGATCGATACCAAATCGTTCTAGTTTGCGTTTTAGGGACCATAAGTCGCTGGTTCAGATCCGGCTCGAAGGACCATTTGTTAGGGACCTATCTAAGGAGTTTAAATGATAGCAGTGGGCTGTATAAACTGAATATTTTCACCAGTAAGGTATAATATTGGTGAGTGCGCGTGGCCTATCGCAGCTTCGATAAAAGTAGTATTAGTATGGCATAAAAATCTACACTAAAGTTCAGTACGTAAGTGTAGCTTTTTATTAGTGAGATTTTCCAAAAAAAATCCAAAACAAACATTTCTACCTGTTAAGTTTTGATTAATATTTCAAAGTATTTCAAGTATTATTCAAAGGTTCGGCCACAAAACAGGTCCTTCAGTCATCTTGCAAAGATTTCTTGCCACACCATCGTAGTACCGTTACTTTTGCAACCGCTCTCTCCATGGCCGTACCTACGACTAGTCACCGGATGGGGAAGAAATTTCAATGTCTACATACCTTTACAATTGTTGCCATTACGAGTATTATTTATGCTACAGTACTCGTAGTTCTACTGCTAGATATTTTATTGAAGTTTCGTACGGTACTTTTAGAATTAACTCGGTTGACAATAGGTTTAATGAACTTGAATTCACCACTTTAGTTGCCAAAAAATAAAAGGCACTTTAGTTGTCAAAAGGATTTATTTCATGTCTCTTTCATACTTACTAGTAAAGTACAGTTCGCGTCAAATAACTGTGCCCCTCTGAAGTCGGCTACGAGTGGCTGCGTAGTAGTCAAAATTATGAACAAACTGCAACTGCGCATGCGCGGGGCGGGGATTATGGCGGCGCGATTTTATGTCTCAGTCGCTCGTTTACGTTCGTTGCATGCTTGCGTCCCGCTTGCTCCCGTCTACGTGAGTGCACCTGCGCGATCTTTGCAAATGGCTAACTTCAGAGGGGCACAGTTATTTGACGCGAACTGTAATGTTGTATCGTGCTGTCAAAACGGGCCCTTTTTATTTTTTGACAACTTTAAATAATGATAAAATTTTAGTAGGAGTTCTAGGTGTACATTGTGTTTTCATCAAAATGTTGGTTACATTTGAAGATTTTTTAATTTTTCTCGACTGCCCCATAAAAAAAGGGATGGTTTTCGATAGTACGTACGTAATAAATGCATTCAATTACATTATGCTTTAATTTTGTCATCTCAAAAGCACGGTATTCATCGTGTGTTATCGATCAGATGGATTTTTTAAGATAATTTATCAGTTGATCTGGAATACTTTTCGATGGTGAAAGAATATGCAGTTTGAGTTACGCAATTGGGGCATAAAACTTTCAGAGATTTCTCTTTACTAGCTTTTGTCAGCAACTTTGCTCGGGATATTAGGGATTTTCTCAAAAACTAGCCCATTAACAGCTCCAGGGTCCCATCTATGTTGCGGATTTTGTTCGAAAGAGTTACCGCGGCCCTAACAAGCAAAGGGCACTAGGAAGAGCACGGATGGGTTTTAGTCAGTAAGAAGGGCCCTCTCTACTCAGAGCGGAAGGGGTCATTTGATGATTTCCCATCCAAAAAAAAAGGGTAGGTAGGGTAGGTAGGTAGCCAGTTGACGGGAGCGAAGCCGCTGGGGACAGCTAGTCTATAATATAACTTAGAATTACTTCAGACACCTAATCTTTCCTACTGAGTAATCGATTGTTTCCTTGCTAGTAGCAAGCAGCAAGTATTTAGGTACTAATGTCAGCGGAAGTAACCTTCATTCTACTACTGCAGAGAAAGTGGAACACGTTGACACAGTGAAGGTTTGAACAAGGTGACCTGTAGACCTTTTAATGCAGGCATTATTATTAAAATGCAAGTTGTTGGTGATTTTCCTTATATTTTATTTTGTCACGTATAAAATAAATATTAAGCCGTATCATTAGGCGACCACTGGGCGACCACAAGTTGTTGGATTCGACCATTATAGTTTATTAAGTTAATGTATTTTTAGGGTTCCGTACCCAAAAGATAAAAACGTGGGGACCCAATTACTAAGACTCCGCTGTCCGTCTGTATTTCTGTCTGTCTGTCTCATGAACCGTGATAGCTAGACAGTTGAAATTTTCACTGATAATGTGTTTCTGTTGCTGCTATAACAACAAATACTAAAAACAGAATAAAATAAATATTTAACTGGGGCTCCCATACAAGAAACGTGATTTTTTTGCCGTTTTTTATAGATAATGATCCGACTCGCACTTGGCCGGTTTTTTTTAATAAATAAATCAATCACTTATTTCGCTTTATATATGATTAAGCATTATTATAAAAAAAATATTCGCTCTCTGCACTCCCTGGTCTTCTTCATATTTTTAAACTTTAACTTTTCCAAATTCCGTACTCCCACGTCCGCGTAATTTTTGTAAAAGGGCTACAAAGTTTTTGCTTCACGTATTAATATTAAGACTCATCATCATCATCATCATATCAGCCGAAAGACGTCCACTGCTGGACATAGGCATCCCCCAAATGGGTTTGCCATAATCGCCACGCTTGGCAGGCGGGTTGGCGATCGCAGTGTAACTGTAGCAATGTACCTACAGAGGATGCTGCTGCCCATTCTCTGCTGAGTCCCTTAGTCGCCTCTTACGACACCCATGGAAAGTGATGGGATGGTGCTGTTCTTTTACGTCCGACACCATACGGAATATTTTTATTACGACTAATTGAAGATAATTAACAACAGGCAGCCTGGTAGATAAACTGATCGGGCTGAACGCATGAGTGTTTAATCACAGATTTGATGCGTCCACCAACTTCATCAGAAAAGTGACCTGTTCAACTTGAAAAGCACGATACAGGAGAAATTTTCAGTGTGGGATAAAATCTCTATCAAAGAAGTTTCAGTTTGTGGCCTCAGATCTGTGATTGAACTGCTTGAAAAGCGACTTGTTTGGAACTTTTTAGTCGTTTTTAGCGGTCGGATTTTTTGACAAAGTATTAATTTTTATATGCGCCCGCATATAAAAAACCGACACCTCATATGTCAAAATCCGTAAAGCCGTTTGGGCTGTAGAGCTTGCCAAAGAAATGGACACACATGTAGCGGCATTCATGCCGCCACAAAAATCAACGTAGCAGAATCAACATCACAACAAATGAGACTCGCAGCGCCATCTATCTCGACAGCTGCGAACTAATTGACAAAATCCTAAATCGCGATATCAGAGTTTACCGTGCGATTTGAACATATGCAAAGCCCGAATATCAACTCTCGGGCAGTTGCCCACCGGACACAAACAACCGTCCGGTCGGAGGATCCTCTCTTTCCAGTGGAGGTATGTGGGACTTTACTCTCTGTTCCGCTACCTCCAAACTGGTGACCCTCGACATTGGACGTCAGCGCAGCCTTCGTGCAGCTACTTCATCATGACGTCATCATCACTTCTCCTCATCCTGACCTCAAGCTCTCGAGCAGCGAGTCATACAGCCAGCCAGAACCCTAGGCTTCTACGGGTATCCTGACCACCAGCATGCAGCGGACGCGCATTCCTGGTTAGCATCCTCAGCCTCTATCATCAACCTCTTCAGCGACCTTGGCAAGCACACTGCACTTTCGGCCAGTCACATGAAGAGCCTTGAAAAACCTCTCCTGGTCGACGCCAGCAGTCACGCCAGCACGTCGCACAGCTCCGACCCACCATGGCAAGCACACTGCACCTTCGGCCAGTCACATGAAGAGCCTTGAAGAACCTCTCCTGGTCGACGCCAGCAGTCACGCCAGCAGCAGCATCGGGGCACCGCAGACAGTTCCGACTCACCGTGAACTCTGCGACGCAGACAGTTCCGACTCACCGAGAACTCTGCGACTTCCGGTTCCGACTCACTGGAACCAACCTTCCACTGGCCTGGCAAGCATCTCAAGAGATGTATGGACGACTCATCCACTATCGACCTCCGGTCTCCGGAGGGGAGTGATGTAGCGGCATTCATGCCGCCACAAAAATCAACGTAGCAGAATCAACATCACAACAAATGAGACTCGCAGCGCCATCTATCTCGACAGCTGCGAACTAATTGACAAAATCCTAAATCGCGATATCAGAGTTTACCGTGCGATTTGAACATATGCAAAGCCCGAATATCAACTCTCGGGCAGTTGCCCACCGGACACAAACAACCGTCCGGTCGGAGGATCCTCTCTTTCCAGTGGAGGTATGTGGGACTTTACTCTCTGTTCCGCTACCTCCAAACACATACAAAAAAACAAACATACATACATAAATACATACGCTCGAAAAACATTACCCTCCTTCCGACGCAGTCGGGTAATCAGGACATTTTGATTACATCTGGCCTGCCTCGGAATCCGTCAAATCCGTCAATAGCTTTAATAACGCCTACAAATCTTGAACACACTGGTCAGCCGTTCCAAGAACCCCACGCTATTGGCTGCGACCGGGCAATTTGACCCACTACGATAATAACCAGTACGCATCGGTTATGTTCGTACAACAACGTTAACTGAGGCATTACGAGGTTTAATCATTTTATTTTCAAGTAATTTTTTTTTATTATGAACTTAGTTTTTATTTGTTTGTTAGTCTATCTCTATGTGAAAACCAAACTCTGCCTAGGTTTTTTTCCCAACCATGCAATGACTAGACATTCCACTTCGGGAAGTGTGCGTCGAAATTGCACAAATTAATTCCGCCGTACTTTCTTCGTGCGTACCGCTGAGGAGTGGATTTCTATGCCTGAGTCTGTTTCCTATTAGCTAAAAACTAATCTGTAAATCAGAGTGAACTGGTTACTCCACGCAAGCGTACTCCATCGTTGACCACATCATCGCTTCCCATCAGGTGATTTTGTGATCCAACGTGAACCTATCAATAATGATTGTGCATATGTCGCAGCCATCTAGCTGAATCAGCCGTTCCATTAAAAGTCTAGCCTTTTCATTGAACTGTGCCGTTTAATCAGAGACATAAGTGTCATGGGCAAGTCATTAAACGATATTGAACAAAAGATGTCACTTAAGTCGCTAAAAAATCGGCACATTTAAATGAAAAGGCTAGGCAACCAATTAAACGGCTGATTCAGCTAATAGGCTGCGACACATATACATGTTATTGTATAGACTCAACAATCTTTGATCTCTCAGTTGTATTACTTTTCAGAGTACCTAGTTGGCTTCGAAACACCGAACTTATCTAGTTTGAAAACAAAAAACCCACGACCTAAAGTGTTACTGTAACCAACTGATGACCCAGTGAACTTCGTAAATATCACCTAAAATTGAATTAAGGCGCTGTGAACAGCAAAAACCTTAAAAATTGCTGGTTTTATAACGTAATTTTAGATTTTAGCCAAATCTAAAGTATAGTAACGTAATTTTAGCCAAATCTAAAGTTTAGTTTCAAGCTGCAGAAAAAATATATGTTAATTTTAACTATATTTCAAAGAGCACTGTTGTTTCCAAAACATAATAAACATTTAAGTGGGGCTCCCATACAACAAACGTGATTTTTTTGCCGTTTTTTATAGAAAATGGAACGAAACCCTTCGTGCGCGAGTCCAACTCGCACTTGGCCGGTTTTAATTTACTGATCACAGCACCTTATAAGCACTTAGTGATTGTCAAATAGTAACAGAACATGTGAGAGATTGACGTGCGCTACCGAAACGTCACGAATAAAATCCAAAACATTTAAGACAGGCCCATATTCCAAAACGTAACTCCAACTCCAACATTAGCAACGAAAATGTCAATGAAAGCTTGTCTATTTGTCGTTTTTGTACTCGAGAGATGAGCAAACAAATGCAAAAACTTCAATTTATGACTAGCTCCGATGGGATTGGAGTTGAGTTGGAGTTCACGTTTTGGAATATGGGCCTTAGACAATCATTATCGGTGATGGAATGTCACTTTTTCTGGAGGTCTGAACCCAGCCAGTCTGACTGTTCTTCAATATCAATTATAGGTAGTTTCTTAGTGAAGTTCTCAATATGTACCCTGAGTTTTTTAGGCTTGTAACCTATTTTCTCCCAATGTCGGGCAAAAGCCGCTCTCTCGCTCTTCCCTATAAAGCTTAGCGTCGTTTTGGATAACGTTGTGTTCTTCGCACAGTCCAAGAAACAACCCCAGGATGATGCACTGCTTGGCTGAAGATGTGACATGACAATGACATGTAAATTACAAAAAAAAAACCGACTTCCAAAAAAAACACTACAAAGTACAAAATAACTTTAATTTCGGAAGTCGGTGTTTTTTTTTGCTTCTTCGTTATTTGACACCGACTTCCGAAATTAAAGTTATTTTGTACTTTGTAGTGTTTTTTTTTGGAAGTCGGTTTTTTTTTTGTGAAAAAGTTTTTTTATTTTTCACTTTTTAGTGGTACCCACCTAAAAACACCACTGGAAAGTCACAGGAAAGCAAAAATATGCAATTTCGTATGATTTTTCCACATATTTTTTCCAGCTATTTGGATTTAAAAACCAAACTGCTGAACCGATTTTGATAAAATTTAAATGGTGGTCCCATTTAAATTTTATCAAAATCGGTTCAGCAGTTTCGATCGAGAAGTAAATCCTTTCACATAAAAAAAGAATTTTTCAAATCGGTTCATAAATGACGGAGATATGAGGTAACAAACAAAAAAAAAAAACAATACAGTCCAATTGAGAACCTCCTCCTTTTTGGAAAGTCGGTTAAAAACAATGCGCAAAAGTTTTCTATTCCTCCACACTCGTAAGTAGGTAGATTACCTATTTAAAATTATTATTATACTGTCGAGACACGGAAGTAGGTAAATACCATTCTGATAATAATGTCATATTGATAATGTTTATCGAAAGATATTTTTAATTTTGGATATTTCGAGTCGAGACGACCAGATGCAAATCATGATAGAGTTTTTTTTCAAAAGGTTCGCTATCGTTCCATACATTGTGGTCAAATACCACAATGTATGGAAAACATTGATGTTGACGATGAAGCACGCTTGCCTAGAAGTAACGTTTTCACTTTTGACATGAGTTTTTTTTATAATTTAGCTCTGAACTAGATGGAATTTCTGAAAAACCATCGTATTACAACCCATGTCTAATATTATTTCTCCTTAATTTTAAAGGTGGGTACTGACCGATGTTGTGGGTGTGAATGTACCATTCGCAGCGAGCATGATACGATACGCAGTATCCTAAAATCCGAGTAACATTCGCATGTTCGTCCTCGTTTCCATGTACTGACTGCACGACTTGCTTTGTTACATGTTACATTAGTATAACACGTCCTAATGTCTCCATTATGCCCCGTAACCCAGCTTTACCGTCTGAATGGTGGATTTGTTTGAAAACCATCACAAAGGTCGACAATGACAAGTTACTGTTTATCCCAGTACAACGTTTGCTGCATTGGACTCGGTGGAACGCAGAGCAAAGATACTTAGGCGAAGAGTCGCTGGTGGCTATGCTTCACAGCCTGGCTCATTGGCGTAGTGTTGCTTGCCTGTCGGTCTTCTACACTTTGTACTTCGGAGAGTGTGCGCAGGAACTTCACGACCTGATCCCACCATCGCCCTTTAACCACCAGAATACCAGACGTACTGTTGGGTACCATCCTCACTTGGTCGATATCCCGACCAGTCGTACTCAGCGCTTCTCCTCCACATTTATTATGCGCACAGCCAAAGTGTGGAACTCTCTACCAGCGTCTGTGTTCCCTTCCACATATAACCCGTCTGCCTTCAAAGCAAGAGTGAACAGGCATCTTCTGGGCACGCTCGCTCCATCATAAACCTCGTCTATCGCTTTCCATCAGGCGGGATCGAGGTCAAGAGCAAGCTCATTCCTCAATAAAAAATAAATAAACGTTACCCGGTTCCAACTAACCACTTACGTATTAAACACACCTTTTCATCGTGAAGGCGTGGCCTCTCCGTGAAAATCACACAGCAATACAGAATTATCTTTAAAAGAACCACGGTGTAGACAAAGAGCCTTATCATGACCAATCATGTTAATACTACCAATATCTTGTATTTAGCTTTATCTTTCCATATCTTTTAGATAGGGTCGAAACAGTGGCGTCTTTAAAGATTGTCTGTTAAAATTACTATGATATTCGAAGACCTTGGAGCATAGGTTCTCGCAGAAATATGTGTTGCGTTAAAGCGGCAGCGAAGCGACAAAGATTTTTCATAAAAATTGTTGTAATTCGTAGAACAAATTTCTATATGTCGCAAAGACCTTAGTGCGTAGGTTCCCGCAGAAATATGTGTTACGTTAAAGCGACAGCGAAGCAACAAAGATTTTTCATAAAAATTGTTGTAATTCGTAGAACAATTTCTATATGTATATAGAAATTGTTCTACGAATTACAACAATTTTTACATTAAGGTATTTGCGACATGTCGCAAATACCTTAGTGCATAGGTTCCCGCAGAAATATGTGTTACGTCAAAGCGACAGCGATGCGACAAAGATTTTTCATAAGAATTTTTGTAATTCGTGTATTTTAATATTTTTTTGCTTTATTAAAAATTTATCGGTAATGCCAAAATTATTCTGTCAATGCAAATGATTCTGTTATTTTGAAACTATTATTTATAATATAGCATCCGTAGAATAATTTCTATATGTCGCAAAGACCTTGGTGCATAGGTTCCCGCAGAAATATGTGTTGCGTTAAAGCGGCAACGAAGCGACATAGAACCTGATGGTGACAATTTATCCGTTCCAAACATAATTAAGTAGTACATTCAAACATGATGAAGGAGAGAGAAAGAGAATCACATCGGTCTTATAATGGACATTATTATGTATTTGTTTTAAATTTTATTATACACCTCATTATAAGAACAGGACAAACATTTATAAAAATAAGTGTACAATGGTCTCGCGCAAGGCAATCTCTCACATCTGTGAGAGATTGCCTTGCGCGGAATCTCCTTTCGCTGTAGTCCTTCCAAAGGTTATCTAACCTTTGGAAGGACTACAACGAAAGGAGATCGACTTAGGGTTGTCAGTGTACTCAAACGTTCTAAATAATACAATCAGCAACAATGGATATTCAGAAACACAAACAAATTGTCAACCAGCCTCACAAACAAAACAAAGAAAGAATTTAAATAAAAGGGTATCTTGTGCTGGGTCATGGAGATAGGCTATCGCTTCATGCAAAATCATTCAGTATTCAGCTTAATCTGTTACATAATCCTGTTGAGGGTCGTGGGTAGCCAATGGATGCGAGACGCACAGGACCGGATTTTGTGGCGACACTTGGGGAAGGCCTATGTCCAGTAGTGGACGTCTTTCGGATGAAATGATGATGATGATGATGATCTAATAAGGCAACTATTATGTAATATCATCATCATCATTTCACTCAAAAGACGTCCACAACTGGACCCCTCAAGATTCACCACGTCGACGGTCCAGCATGTCTCCCATCCAGTGCATCATCTATTTGGATGGTACTATCAAGTTACTAAATTTTTCATTGTTAAATTCAAAGCCCATTGCAAGCTCACGATGGGCCTCATCAGAAGGCTTAAAGTCACCCAAAAGGGCAATGGAGAGGGCAATGCTCTGAGTTTCCTTGCGTGATCGAATCAGGAATGATGATATCCGCAAGAGAACCAAGGTTAACGACATAGCCCGAAGGATCGCCAAATTGAAGTGGCAGTGGGCAGGGCACATTGCTCGCAGAACAGATGGTCGATGGGGCCGAAAAGTTTTGGAGTGGCGATCGCGTACCGGAAGACGCAGCGTTGGAAGGCCTCCCACAAGGTGGACCGATGACCTGGTGAGGGTCGCGGGTAACCGATGGATGCGAGACGCACAGTACCGGTTGTTGTGGCGACACTTGGGGGAGGCCTATATCCAGCAGTGGACGTCTTTCGGCTGATATGATGATGATGATGATGAAATTCAAAGCACACTGTATTAAAACAGTAGGGTATTTGAATATTTATAAAAATTATAATTCTATTTAGTCCGGCCGTTAAATTTTCAAAAAATATTTTACACGTAAATAAGTTTTTACATTTCGAATTGATAAAAATTACCTATAAAGATAAAGCAAAACTAGAAGAAATAATTGTCCAATATTTTAAAAATCTACTTGATGGACTAATTAGATATTTTAGTCATCTACCTCATTCAAAGCACACGGTACTATATCAATTACAAATTCAAATGCCTCCGTGAAAAGTCGATAAACTCTGGCGCACCGATATGATCGACTTTTGCATAGATTCGATTTCGATTACTCGCGAATGCGTCATGGTGACGTATGTTGCGTCCTCGACACACATTCAAAACGTGAGGCTGATCAAATTGTGTTCCAACACACGTTTTTATGACTTATTGTTACTTAAGAAGAGGGTGGGTATAAACACTAAGTTGGTATAAGAACAGCAGTGCGATTCTGTAAACATGTCGAAGTGAACACCCGGGCGGGGTGCCCGACGGGTGAGTTGTCAAACCATACAAATAAGATGGAATGACAGCTGTATTGTCGTTCACTCCGCTTAGGTGAACACCGTGAGATGTCTACAGAATCGACCGGCTGTATACTCTTATTAATTCCCGAAAAAGTTGGTAGAAACAACAATTTGTCTCTTCTGTCAAATTCTCACCTCTCACCCTCTCATTCTCACAAGTTTATACGGTGGAGTGATCATGAAATAATCTGTCATCCCATCTTGTATAAATTGCTTAACAATTCACATCATGTCCACCTCAGCTAAGCTTACACGATGAGAACGTTACGGAATCGTACTGCTGAACCCAACCTGAAGACTGACAACAGAAAGAAAAGGTATTTATTCAAAATACTGGTATGACAGTTCTGTGAAAATAAAGACTACTAATTTAAGTTTAAAATAAGGACATATCTCGCCGACTGATCGACACTTTGAGTGACCAGAAGGCTGGCTCGTTCTTTGCCCAAAGAATTAGCATTGCCATTCAACGTGGCAATGCTGCCAGCCTTCTGGGCACGTTTCCAGTTGACAGCGATGTGGAGGAATACTTCGACGCCTGAGTGTATTTTGTTTTTATATATACACATTGTGTATATTCTTCTGCCAGGACCTTCTAACCGTCTCTAGGGATCCAACTATCTGGTGGAATCTAGATTCTAAGTATTGAGACTTCCCTCAATTCGATGTGCACTACTAATGGTTTTTTTCCTTGAAGAAAATACTGGAGAGAAACTGGACATACAAGTCGATAGTTTTCTCAAGATACTGAAGAAATTCTTAATATAGAGTGAAAGGACTAGAACTCTTGTAAATCGTGGGAGCGTTGTGCTAAGAATATAAAATACTAATTTCTTTAAAAAAATACTCAAACCTTGTTCTTTTATTATAATTGATTAAGTTGCATTTGACCACAATCTCATCAGAAAAGTGATAAATGTATTAATTTTTAAGTTCGCATTCAGATGTCAGTTGCAATCTGTCAAAAATTTATGGAAATTATGGCTTTTTGACAGATTGCAACTGAC
This sequence comes from Melanchra persicariae, assembly GCA_947386135.1. Classification (NCBI taxonomy): domain Eukaryota; kingdom Metazoa; phylum Arthropoda; class Insecta; order Lepidoptera; family Noctuidae; genus Melanchra; species Melanchra persicariae. The sequence goes on from OX376668.1 coordinate 13,946,161, forward strand.
ATGTGAGTGTTGCTTAAAAATTAGTAGAATTGGCCCTCTGGTGGTAGGTAAACGTCGATGTGGTTGACGATGGAGCACGCTTGCCTAGAAGTAACCTATCCACACTTGACCTACAGACCCCCAGGTTTTAGCTATCAGGTAACACAGACTCCGGCAGGGACTTCTACTCCCTGGAGAAGAGTTCCTGGGAGTGGAGTTCCCTACTGGAGTCTGTACTATTTGATAGCTACAATCTGGATCTTTAAAACAAGAGAGACACAACGTGAGACACTTTTAAAACTGCACAAGCTCACGACTCTTCCATCAACATACCCGCCTACCTATATCAAATCAAATGTATCACACACAAACCCTAGTATATAAAAGAGACAAGTTACATAAGCCGTGTCTTCTCATTTGTCTCAAGAACATTGCCTGACGTCCTCTCTGTTGCCAGGCAGACTTATTAGGTTGTCTACAGACTTGCGATTGTAGCAAATATTGTCCATTTTTTAATAGTTTGTGAACACAGATATGGATAGACATACATAACGCAAGGGCACCTACTTCGCATGCCCGTTTCGGTGCCCAGCTTACGTACAAAAATCGCAAGCCACTTTTTGCGCTCAGTCTGCATCGGGGTACGTTAGTCGGACGTCAGTTAGGTGGTTAAGTCAGTTAGGTGCCACACGCGGCGGCGTCTTTGAATCGATTTGATTTTCCCATCACTTAAAAATGCTTGTGTGCGACGTCATATTAGACTAGGTAGTAAAAAAATGGCACGCTTTTTTATGGATGGGAAGTCATCAAATGACTCCTCCCGCTCTGGGCGTAGCGGAAGGGAGTGTCAGACTCTTACTGACTAAAACTCATCCGTGTTCCTCCTAATGTCCATTGCGTTCCCGCGCCTCCCGCGCCTACTGTGGCCGGGAATCACCCAGCGACTCCCGATGCAAATCTTACTCCTACACATATTACCTTGTAAATGATACGCAGTAAACGCAAAGTCACATCACTAATCTAAATTAAAGCTTGTTTAATTATAGGCCTAACAAAACATTGACTGACATTATCAGTCAGAATGTTATCATTTTTGTTATCACTGTTATCAGTATCATCGGTATGTACGTAAATTGTACGTGGGATAGTGACAGTGCTAATTATTACTTCATTATCTACGTATTATGGTGTAGAATATTGCAGATATATGATATAAGTATCGTCTCCGCATGGGTGGTTTATCAGTTCCGCTGAATAAATAAATTTGAAAATGTCCCCCTTCACATTTATTTGTCCGCTACAAATAACAACCATTGCTGAAATTAACCTTTTTGGCGAAACCGTGACGTTCGTTGTTAAAAAATAGAAGTGTCCCTCTGATGGGTTGTGGTCAAATAATTGTATATTTTTTCCATTTTAAACGCTTCTGAAATGTCACGTGAATTGAGCACCACCCAAACATGAAATTCTAATAAAATGTTACTTTGTCTGGAGCCCCTTTCACAATTCTCTCATTTACTTGCTTTGTTTGTGTCTGTGTTCAGTTGAAAATTGTTGAATGATTTACTATTGCGCTGCGTGTCGCGGGTTCGATACCCGCACGGAACAAATATTTGCATGGGCCTACAGATAGTTGTTCCGGGTCTGGCAGTTTGTGTATGTGAGTTTACTCACCCACGATACAGGAGTAATCCTTAGTGTTGGGCACGCTTTTTTAAAAAAAGAAGAAAAAAAAATTAGTCCACTTTTTAAGCTATTTTAATTTGACAGTCGCACGTCAAAACGCGCATCGCCAACCAGCCTAACAAGGAAGGCAAAGTCCACAAATTGATTGCACACACGACTCGGTTCAGTTGCAGTCGCCAGGCTGTCTCAAATGCAGCCACAATTGACTTCTGACATGTCAGAGTTGATTAGTTCGTTAGTCGTGTAACGCGATGTCGTCTGACGAAACTAGTCACGTATGTTGCGTTTGAGTTCTTTAGGAGGGGAATTTAAGGGAATTTGATTATTGAAAGCTGGGTTTCAAACTTTCGGAGGTCTTCATATGAACTTTCAATAAGTAGTGATTGATTCGAAGTAAAGGATTAAGTTGATAGAAGTCTTGATTGGAATTTTGAAAGGTACACTTAGCAATACACCCGGATTCACTCGGTAGGCTTGCGAGTGTAGCACATTTATCTTGTATGACAAAATAGGTAAGATTATTTCCGTTAAACGGACCTTATTCTTTGGGTTAGATTTTTGTAGTATATCTATCTATCTTTGGATTTTTTGCCCGACTCAAGAATCGAGCCGCAGCAGCCAAATTGCTGAAAAAAACTGCATCCAAATCGTTGCACTCGTTAAAGATCTACGGTGCCAGAGACAGACATACACACACACTGACACACAAAGCGTTCAAACTTAGCTCTCTCAGGGGTTAAAAAAATGACTGCAATCGGACGCGATTTGCTATGCAAAATCAAAATGATATTGCAACCGTCTTCATTGCATGTCTTATGTTGTCGAGCTGACGAATTTTTAAACATACGAAGCAATAGATCTAGAATTCTTTTCGAAAATGAAAGAATTGGCGCGATTGGCGGATTTTATTACTAACGCAACTGGGCTGCAGGATTATCGCCTGTGACCAGCTTACGAGAAAAGTACTTACAAATTATCGTATTGTTAGATCGGTCTTCAAACCTCATGGTCAGACGCTAAAATCTTTTATTCACAACTTTTCTATTCATGAAATAGGCCCTGAAACTAGTTACGAAATACCTCACGTTGACTCGAGTCACGCTGCTAAACACCTGGGTAGCTGCTTACCGTTAGTTGTATAAAACGTGAACATAGATAGTTTTGGAGTGAAGCTCGAGGCAGTTGCTCAATTTGTGAATGATGATGTGTGTGTGGAAGTTATGTGTGGTGGATAGGTGAGGTATTTTGTATGCATGTCAGTCCTGTGATATGATTTACAACGAATCAAAACGATTATTTCGGACAATCCTAAGTATCCATGTTTTGTTAAAGGTACAATAACTTAACCTATGTTATATATAAATATACTATCATGTATAATACTTTTCCCTTTTTTTCTTTCCATCATCTTCATCATCATTAGTTGAGGGACGTCCAGCTCTTTCCTTTAGTTTGTTATTATTTCCCAGAATTTGATCCTTATTAGTGAAACTTGGTTGGCGTAATAATACAGGGTGTGTATTATTATTATTCAAAAATCAAATGATGCAGTTTCAGTTTTCATCAAAATCTGTCTCGAGACTCCTTTCAGTGTTTTTTTTTTCGATATTTCTCATAGTGTCGGATTTGGCCATTCACGAACACTTTAAATATTCACTCTGTATTATACCCTAATTAACTGTACAGGCCCAATTTTACTTTATCGCCGTAATAACATTTTGTTTGTATATCAATTAGTAGCACATACGATCATCACTGGCGTTGTGACGTCAATAATGACGCAAGACAATTATATTATTATTTAAACAGATCCTTATTAAATTAAAACAATAGATTAAGACCGTCATGATTTTTAAACAGTTATTGTTACGTTTATCATTTAATTGTGACCATATTTATTTAATTGGGACCATTGTGTACATTCAAAATATTCGATCGACAAATGACAAATAAAAAAAAACCGGGGTTTATTTATTATTATTATTTATTTATTATACACTTTATTGTACACCAAAAGTAAAACAAAAAGGAACCTTAAAACTAAAACACATACAATGGGCGGCCTTATCGCATTACGCGATCTCTTCTCTTCTCTTCTCGATTTACTTTATTTTGTTTCAAGTATTTGTTGTTAAAGCGGCAACAGAAATACATCATCTGTGAAAATTTCAACTGTCTAGCTATCACGGTTCATGAGATACAGCTTGGTGTCCCGTTTTTAACCTTTGGGTACGGAACCCTAAAAGTACCTATGAAAGTATGGGTCAGTTAATGAATTGAGATTTTGGCGTATAGATCGAGAAGGTGTTAAACTCTGCTTTAACGGCATAGTTTGATAGGCTGTCTGGCTAAATTATTTTTAATAAATCATCATCATTTCAGCTGAAAGACGTCAATAGCTGGGGATAGGCCTCCCCCTAGTGATGCCACATCGAACAGTACTGTGCGTTTTGTTTCCAACGGTTTCCCGCGGCCTTCACCAGGTCGTCGGTCCACCTTGTGGGTGGCTTTTCTTGAAGAAAGTTTTTCATTTACATGGGCAGAAGCAGTGTTTAAAATTTTTACTCCAAGCTTTACAAATTCCTAATGAAAAAGCCCAATTAGTGCCCGTTCCCACTTAGACGGACCGTCTGTTTTTTTCTGTTCGTCTAAAGAGACGAATATGTCACTGGCAGTTTAATTTGTATAACACTGATCACATTTACATGGATCTGAGAAAAAGAACGAATCCGGGTTTATAGACGGATGTGATGTGACCACTGCGAAGAGCCGTCTAAACGCCCAGATCGTCGAACGAATGAATCTGCCGATCGTCGGCCGCTGTCTTCCGTTTAAACAGACGGTCCGTCTAAGTGGGAACGGGTCCTTACACTTTTTTTGGCCCGACCTGGGAATCAAACCCAGGACCTCGGGAGCCGCGCTTGGGACCACGAGACCAACGGGGCATTTTATACTAACATACTCGTGGCGACAATACCGATATGACAGTGCAATTTTTAAACGACTACAATAATCTGCTAAATAAGGTGATGACACTGCACGCGTGGTATCTCGATTCTCCATGCTTGATACGACCACATATATATCAGTATAACGTGGCTTATAATTGTCATTCATTAATACGTTACTCGTGTCGGATCAATTGGTCTATAATAATGGGCCATAATAAGCCACGTGTATGAAATGGCGGGGGGTCATGTTAAGTGGTTGATGACATTGTTCAATGGATTGTTATTGGAAATATAAGAGTCGTTAAGGGGAAATGTTTGATTGACCTTTTTGTGATGCACGAGTTGCCATGGGCTCTGTTCACATGACAATGATCAGCACAGAATGAAAACTGATGTTTTGGAATCAAGAATTAAGGCAGTTAGTTTTATTTTGTCAAAGCTCAAAGTCAAAAAGGTCGTTCAAGGCCGAGACAAGCGGTCGGCGAGCGTTGGGTGGCTCGCCGTCCGATCAAAGCCAGGTCCAGGTCGATGGCGCGTTGTATTCCACGCACGCCTCAAGTAGATGTCAGCATAGTAGACGGGGCTCGTTAGGGCCAGAGCCTGCCAGGGAAACAAAGGGCAATAGGAGGAGCACGGATGGGTTTTAGTCAGTAAGAGTCTGACATTCCTTCCCGCTCCACCCAGAGCGGAAGGGGTCATTTGATGATTTCCCATCCATAAAAAGCTTCAAAGCCTTGAACATCAACGCCGAGTTGCCAACCTGTCGGTTTTCTATCGGTAATACTTCGGGTATGGTGCATTGGAAATGTAGAATTCAATTCTGCGTAGTCCGTTCCATCATCGGACTACTAGATGTACGGCGATGCGCTACCGGTACATGGTGGACATCTCACTCATTATGCAAAAAACTCATTATAAAAAAAAAAATCGCATACAGCTAAGGAGTGAAATTGCCTGCCGGAGTCTCCTCTCCTCGGACTCCTTGAAAGCCGGCTTGAAGGACTTTATTTCAAGAGTTAATTGGTAACTTCTAAGCCAGCGTGCTCCAAAAGTAGGTATGCTAATGGTTTTTTTACGAACGTTTTTAAAGAGCATAGTAATATGGTTAGCCATACTTTTTGAGAGTATAATACTTTCTTACGAATATTAGATTATTGAGATCGAGAAACCTGCTAACTGTATGATGACTACGTTTAGAATTTATTGCAGTTCTCTTATCATAATGGCATGGTGATACATTCATTGATCATAGTTGAAGGGTTTACACTACTAGTTTGGACTTATGCCCGTTTTCAAGAAAACCTTACCATTAATAGATAAAAAATGGTTTATGCCTACTTTAGAACTATTCCGGGTGATTTGTAATTGATTGTGTGCCTTCAAATGGGATGTTCGAAGACCAGAGGGCCAATTCTACTAAATTTAAGCAACGTTCGCATTCGCATGTCAGTTGCAATCTATCAAAAAAGCGCAACTGTGCAACGGATAGTGCCATCCAACAAATTGTTTCAAAACCTAATAATCACGTGATCGAAAACGTGAGCGCGTCCTACCGCTTAGACACGATCGTCGGTAGAGGGGACAGCGAGTTCTGGCGGGGCTAGGGGTGTTCGCTCTAGCGCTTGGGCACTCTCGGCTGAATGCTCAAAACCGACGCACGTGTCTGTTTAGTGTATAAACTGTTAGTCTGAATATAGTTATTTTAAATTAAATTATCTTTTGTCCGAGTATTGCGACAGTGTCCCACCCAAAACTATGTCGGATTGAGAAAAAGACCCGGTGCTTCGCATCTTGGCCACCCATGACGCGACAAATATAATTTCTCTAAGAAAGCATCAAGCCCGTACTCTTGGAGTACTAACCGATACTTTTGCGTATTCTTTCGTTGACGTAAATGCAAAGCGGTGTAGATCAGATGCAACTATCTGACCTATTTCTGTTGTACGTCGGTATTTCATCTACATATTTTGTTTAGGTTTCCTTTCATGAATAGAATGTAACATACTGCATTCTAGACTCCGTTAGTGTAGCTAGGAAAAATTATTTAGAATCAGGGAGGCAATTTTCGAATTTTAAGGAGTTTTCACATTCCCATCGCAATCGTAACTGTCAAAAATCCTTCTAAGTATCTGTCTCTGTGTAGCATAGTCCCCTCGCCATCAGTTTTTTTTTCAAAATTGCGTCAAACAATAAAACATACGTTTACGGGTAGAGGACACTTCAATAAACAAAAAATGTTTAAAACATAGTGCCTAAAGTGTCACGTTGCCGAAATATTTCGAGGCGAAGTCGCCTTTTGAGAACAATGAAAATCTTTGAGAATAAACTAATCACGTGCATATAATGCACTAAATTGTATTCAAATAATAGTTATCGGCTTCATTTAACCATTAACATGTTTTTGACAATGATTGTCACTGAGATGATAATGTGTCGTGATTTTTTTTTTTTGTACGAGATAGCCTTCTGGTGCCTACTGCGAAATATAAAATCATCTGAAATTATCTGCCACCATTCTTTTGCTTATATGAACACTGCTGTCATACAAAAGTTTTGTGATGCAGTTGGTGTAGTAGCAAATAGGTAGGTACACTTAAATTATAATCGCTAAATCTTAAACTTATATCACAATAACGTCGTGCTTTGCGTATCAGAAGTATTTTGGTAATTGAAAGGACATTGTAAAAAATGGCCTATGAACCAACACGAATGAAATATTTACTACAATTAGTAGTTCTTTTAATAATAAACATTACTTATATTTTAATAGAACGGACACTTTTTAATTTCGAAAACATTTTAAAAAGTATTCACTTTCGTCCTTAGCTTCCGTCATAATACTCTGAGATAGTTCTATTATTTTTTGGTTCAATTTGAGGTTTTTAATAGGCAAAGGTATTATAGCTCATACAGCCAAGTCTTTGTAACAGCACTCTTACTTAATAAGAGTTTGACACAGACAAGCGTCAGTATTCTCAACACTTGATATACGATAATGATTTTTAATTACAAACAGTCCGCTATGATGTCGCGGAACCATAATAAGCCTTATCAAAAAATTCGATTGAAAGTGCTGTTTGAAACGAGCAATAATATCGAAACTGACAGTTGACGAATTGACAGATGACAACATTTGACATTTGGTAGTAATGTCACTTGGCGCGCGCATTCTGTGCTCGATCTGCGTTTGCGTTAGTTGCGTACTGAATTCGTTTGCATTTTCTTACTTTTCCGATTTTATCTAACAACTCCATAAGACTCCCGACTCCTAGGTTCAATGTCAAGAAGCGCGCATCTGTCGTACTTACACTCAGTAATAAACGCTAAGTTATTGCTACATACCGAATGTTTCTATTAACGTAATTATAACCTCAAAATCCGAAAGTGTTTTGAATTTTTTCAGAATTCTCAAAAGTGTCCGTTGTTTTAATTTAGGTTTAATCGAATATATACATTATCTGAAACCCAAAGAGTAAATACACCTCCCTGTTGGATCTTAGGCGAGCTATGTATGGACGACGAGCAATGTCCTTTGTAATAATTATTCATAATTATATCATAACTTTATCATATTGTCCTGTTGACATGATAGTGTCAGTGATTGATAATGAAATCTCCATACCATAGACGTAATATTCCCATAGTGAATTCAATCAATTTCAGTCAGACAATTTATGTCCTCCATTTGTAAGTAGTCTTTTGCTTGAATTATAACCAAAATAAATTATGAACTCATGAATGGAACTTACCAACACAAAATTAACCACTTATTTGACCGAAACCTTATCCATTAAGGTTATCTCAAAAACCGACACTATAAACGTACATAGCTATCAACAAAAAACCTTTAAGAAAGTTTTTGCATAATAACTTGAGGCGTGTCTGGCTTTCCTGAGCTTTATTTTTTCTTCGACAAGTTTCAAGTTGCTGACAAAAAATAAAACAGGTCAAGATCAAGGTAATGGTAATAGCTACTGAGCCTGGGTTTACCTGGAAATGCGTCATAATTTTTGGAAGCATTTTAACCGACTTCAAAAAAAAAAGAGGAGGTCCTCAATTCGTATGATTAAAAAAAAAATAATAATAATGTAAGTATGTTCGTTCAGCGATATTTTCACCAATTGTCAACCGATTTTGATGATACTTTTTTTGTTTGGAATAGTATTTTCCCGGACGATTTCAATTTGGTGAAGATCTGATGAAGAACTTCGGAGATAGGTAACGGAACTCTTTAACAAATGATAGGAAATCTCCCGGGATTGCTGAGATCAGAACTTCCTTTGTTGTTAATTTCCTTGTAATGCCCGTGCCATCGTTATATGTTGGACATAATTATGAGTCTAAACCGTTTTTCGAATATTTGAAATACGCAAACAGTTGGCAATTCCAGCCATAGTCTATGTTTTCTGACAGCTACAACCCGGGGGGGATTAAGTCAAAAGTGAATAGGTCACTTCTAGGCAAGCCTGCTCCAACGTCACCCTCATCATTGCTTACCATCAGGTGAGATAATAGTAGAACACAAGCCAATAATAAAAAATATATCTTTGACGAAGAATTTCCGCAGCAAAGTTTGCTTGGTTCTTTCTGAAACCTACGATAAACATCTGAAACAATGAATAACAATACTTGAACCATTCAGCAAGTTCTGATTCAAATTCTTTGTTTAAAATATACACAAAACCTTAAAAATTTACTCCGATGACCGTTTCTTGGAAAATTTGTTACTTGGAATCTCTCATCTTACTCTGAATAAAAGAATAGTTACTTTCATGACCATTTTTTTCAAGTGACAAACATACAGACAGTTCTGCAGCCTTGTGTATACTAAGGTCAGCGAGAAACCAGTTGTGGAAGCTTACGTCATATTACACCTCCAATGCTTTTTTGTTTCACTTTTTTTTTTCCGAAAAAGACTTTACTGCGCAGCGGAGAAATGCTTTGTATAGTAACGTTAAAAATATAGGTAGATATGGTTCCGTAGATAGATTTTAACTATACATTATTACTGAGATTCTTATTGACTGAGAAGCAAGAAAATCTGACACCAGTCTTGCCAAGGGGAACCGTAGTAACCAGTTCAAATAGACAGACCAAATCGTGTCATGAAAAACAGATACTCAGCTGCATTCAGTTAAACTAGAACACGACCAAATTACAGTTGGAAAAATGCTGGCAGATTATTATGTTTTAAATCGTTGGTTACTAAAAAGTAATCTAGAAATCTGAAGGCCAAAATTTTCGTTCGCAATATCATCTCAGTGGCAATTGTCAATGACATGTTTTTGACAGCTATAGATTACAATGCGAATGCGAACGCTCCTTATAAGTGCCAGAATTTCACCTTTGTTGTCATGGTATAATCATAATATGACAGTGATACTGAGGAATGAACAAAATGTGATAATGTATGTATATATGAATGTGAATGACTACAAGAGCAGAGGAAGACCGAAGAGTCTATGGATCAATGTGTGAAAAATGCAATGAACGGCTTTTCCGATGATGAATAATAGAGAAGTATGGAAGAATTAGATATTTATGTTGCTCCAAACAAATTTGGATATGAACAAGAGATTGATGAAGATGACCGCTTTGGTGGGAATCTTACAATCAGCAGTCAAACTAGCGATCACAGACAGTGGTCTGAAGTTCTTTTTAATATTCAACTAACTGTAGACACAATAAAATAAATAAAACAGTTAAATATGGCGTCAAGAAATCCTTCTAAAAAACTAATTCGAAATAAGCAGCAGACTAGATGCCTCGGTGATCAATGAATTGGTATATGAAAACATTTAATCTCCATTTTATGGCTTCTCAAACAAGAAAAAAGATTCACATCATAGAGCCTTGAAATTTTTGCAATATTCCCTCAGAAAACCTTCATTGTTACTTTGATGGCAAGGTTTGGCCGTGTACAACATATTACATGCCATGGTAACCTCAAAAACAGACCCGAACAAGGAAGTATACCCCAAAAATATTATAATATTAAAAAACCTTCATAATTTATGATCTCTAATACACTTTAAAAGCGTACTTTCACGTCCTTCGACGCTTCCTTCGCACCTGCCGGTTTACAAGTTTTTTCGCGCTATTTTTTGTCGGCCATGTTTTTTTCTCCTTTTTTAAACGTCGCCGCACTGACTCATTCGTGTAATGCCAAGCTTTCTTGACAGTGATGTTACGTAATCAAAAAGTTTTTATTTCGTAATTGTAATTGACAAGTGAGGATTTTTTTGTTCCGTTTCTTTATTTTTTATTGGTGAGTGTTCTTTTTTATTTTTGTAAGTGTTTGCGGTATCCTAAGGTTTTTGTGCCACGTTTTTTTACGCGGACGTCATAGTAAGTCGTTTTTTACTATTTTTATTTTTGTTCGAATTGTTACCAGTGAAAAGGATTAAATCAAGTCCAATGAGTCGTCCACGTCATTTGTCCAACTTTCCACTCAACGTTATAAGTTTAATATTTTCTTTGATCCTGAAGCTGATGAAACAAAGATGTAGGCCATATTTTCTATGAACAAATATTTTTAAAATAGTCATCGTCCTAAAAATGCCGAAATAATATTTGACAATTGTATATTTGAAACTAATTGATAGAATGCTTTTACTTTGGCCCACATTTCAATAGTTACTGCTGCCAGGGAAATAAACATCGCTAGAGATGTGTATAAGCCAGTTATTTCATTGATTTAAATAAGGGATATTTAACTTATCTGTAACTGAAGGAGCAAAACGGCTAAACAGCTGCATGGGTCGACTTGCAAGGGTAATCAATCCTTGTCAAGGTCAGTACGCGGATGGATGCGCCTATCCATAAGACACCTCCGTGCCTGAAAAACACGTTAAGCCGTTGTTCCCGGACGTTGTTTGTAAACATTTTGACAGAGGTGACGGTAGTCAGAAGCCAATTAAAATATTGAAATCAATCTTACCGGTTACCGGCAACCATCATGTTACCCAGTTACAGGGTTGTGACGGTTAAACAAACAAACCAGACAAACCAGATTTAGCTGAATACAAGTATTATACGTGGAGTGGCTGCCTACCAGACCTCTACAACCCATTAGCTGGGTAACACGGTACTTCTTGGCAAGACTGGTGTCAGATTTTCTGGCTTCTGACAATCTGTAACGACTGGCAAAGATCTACAAATGACAGCCAGGAACAACGGCTTTACGTGCTTTCCGAGGCACGGAGGAGTCTCACGGTATGTAAATATGGTCACCCATGCGCAGACCAACCTCGGAAAGTGTTACTTAACCTTGAAGATTGGCGGCTGGTATTACTTAGCCACGAGCTCTTCGGTTATATAAGCAGTCGCTCTGTGTAAAATACTAGTATTCAGCTGCAAACGGTTGGACTAGAATCTGATGGTTTTACGCGACAGAGAGTTTAACGTAACAGTATTTAAGAATGGGTGACAGATTTGTGGTTCAACGATCTAGAATTTGTGATTCAACAAACAGAAGAAACTGAAGTGGCAGTGGGCACATTGCTCGCAGCACTGACGGTCGATGGGGCGAAAAGTTCTGGAGTGGCGATCGCGTACCGGAAGACGCAGTGTTGGAAAGCCTCCCACAAGGTGGACCGATGACCTGGTGAGGGTCGCAGGTAGCCAATAGATGCGAGACGCACAGGACTAATTGTTGCGGCGACACTTGAGGAGGCCTATGTCCAGCAGTGGGCGTCTTTTGTCTGATATGATGATTATGATGATGATCTAGAATTCTTGATCATCCTCTTCTTTCTCGCTCGTTTCCACTTTATATTGGGTCAGTTCTCCCAATTTGTGGCGCCAGGACACTGGCCCAGGGCAGAGTAATTGTCGGGTCGGGCAGTTCTTTCTCTGAAGGAGTTTCGTCATTCTGGTCCAACATGTGGCAGTAGGCCATCTTCTACCCCTCTCAAGTAATTCTAGATCATCATGTCTGCATCAAAATCAATGTATAATAATAGGTACTAGCCCTTAGCAGTCACTCTATTAGTTTTTTGCCACTTAGACACTACCTTCAAAATAAAAAAAAAACCGTTACATCGACACCAACTAAGCCATATTTTAAAATGAAATTACAAGAACATTATACTTCAGTTTTAATTCATAATTCCAATTACCATCACTTAATCATATGAATTATTGACTCAAAACTATACACCATGAACTGAACCTTCCTGTTTAAGAAACAAGGTTCAAAATCTTTTAAGAGTGGAAGTCGTAAATCACATTATCTTTGTATATAAGATAATTTTATTACTTTAATGACGGGTCTTCAAGTTTTCGAGTGATTTAAAACACAGGTTTTTGTACTGAATCTGTTCGAAGGTGATCGGATGAACACGTGCTTTTGAAGTTAATTTATGGACTGGGGTTGTCAAAGTTTTTTTAATATTTTGTATACAATTTGCAGTGAAGCATGAAATCGGGGTCATTGTACTGATTATTATATTTACTATAGGATCAACTATCATCATATTCCTGCCCTTATCCCATGTTACTTGGGGTCGGCGCAACACGTTTTTTTCTTCCATTCTGTCTTATTAGCCGTCAAACTATCACTAACTCCCTCACTACTATAGGATTATCCCTGTAATCAAATCACAAATAACAAATTAGCTGTTTAGTATTATCTGTCGTTATGCTTAGCATGCATAAATAAATTTATGGTACACTGGATTTTTTTGTCGCAATGTTAGTATTGTCTCATAATAAAAGTTGTACATTATGATCAACATATCAGCCGAAAGATGTCCACTGCTGGACATAGGCCTCCCTTAAGTGTCACCACAACCACGAGTCCTGTGCGTCTCGCCCGTGTTGCATCCATCTGCTACCCTGGACCTTCACCAGGTCATCGGTCCACCTTGTGGAAGGCCTTCCGAGACGCGGTCGCCACTTCAGTACTTTTCAGCCCCTTATACCAACTGTTCTGAGAGCAATGTGCCCCGCCCACTGCTACTTTAGTTGGGCCGATCCTTCGGGCTATATCAGTAACTCTTGCAGATATCATCATTCCAACTCCGAGTATTGCCCTCTCCATTGCCCATACGGTTACTTTAAGCCTTCTGCCCATCCATTCCATAAGTAATCATTGGTATCACGCACTGGTCATAGACTTCGTCTTGAGACACTGTGGTATGTTTTTTTTTTTTTTTTTATTGGTGATGGGTTTGCTCTTGACTCTAGTCAATGTCAGATATGACAGAGACAAAGTCTACGATGGAGCGAGCTTACCCAGAAGGAGCCTGTTCACTCTAACTTTGAAGAGATTAGGGCTGTAAGCTTTTGGAAACACAGACGCAGGCAGAGAGTTCCAGTCCTTTGCTGTGCGCATTATAAAAGACGTTTGGAAACGCTTAGTGCGAATTGGTGGAATAGCTACAAGGTAGGGATGGTAAGATGCAGTGCGTCTGGATGACCGATGGTAGAAGGGGGCCGGTGGGATGAGGTCGTGGAGTTCTTGGGCACACTCACCGAAGTACAATCTGTAGAAGACCGATAAGCAGGCAACCTTACGGCGATGAGCCAAGCTATGTAGCTTGGCATCCACCAGTTTTGCGTCACCGATGAGCCTCTTAGCTCTGCGTGTGAAACGAACTGTGGTATGTGAGACGAGAAGATACCACGCAACTTCTCGAATGCTGCCCAGCCGAGTCGTATTCGATGGTTGATCTCTTTCTTGCAGTTAGCCATACCCAACTGGACCGTTTGTCCCAGGTAGACGTACTCGTCCACAACTTCAAAAACAACTAGGTACAACAGGTGCTCATAATTAATAGGTAATAAGAATAATTACACATTTTCAGGCTCTGCGTTTAATCTGTAACAGCCTGTGTATTGGACGATGACTGTTATAAATAAGTGCAAGGCCATTTCTAGCTTCTGTTATTCAAAGATCAGATTTTTATTGATAACTAAACGAACATAAAACGAATGTACCCAGATTCTGTCTGTTAACAAAATCTAGAAATAAATTTTTCATCCACTTCTAGTACTTTCACGCACACTATAAACTCTAATAATAATATGAATGTTGTGGAGACACATCAATTTTCATTAAGTACATTTTTTAAAGAAAAAAAAACGGTTGTCACAAAACTGACATACATATATATATAGGAAACTTTAACTAAAATTCAATGATAGTAATAAAATATGTTAGTAAAGACAAATATTAAGATATTACAAGAATACTCCCAATAATCAGTCAATTCGGCAATGCACTGACATTTATCATAACTAAATTAAACTAGATTCAATCAAAAGCACATCCTTACTATATCTAATTAACTCCTCATCTCACAAAGAAAACAAACTTCATAATCCTTATTATCTAATTAGCCAAAGACTAAAGGAAACAAAGTTTCATTAACCCTAAGTCCTGCATTCCATAGGCAATCATCCAATCGCCGTTGATCTTGAACCCCGCGGGGTTCAAGGTTAAATATGACATCTCATTGCCATCACTCATTGGGTCGATCCAAGATGGCGGCTAAGGGATATGGGCAATATCCTGTGTTGCGCAACGATACTAATTTTAATGGTCCTTTTATGATTTCGCTGTGGGATGTGTCTGATAGGGTTTTAATTTCAAGGACGTGACTTTAACCTTGTAAAGTTTTTTTGTTGTGAAAATTGTAAGTATATTTATGCCTCTTTTGTCTCAAAACACCAACTAATAATGGTGTAACAACCAGAAAGTAGTGTGTTGGTAGAAAAAACTTCTGCATTTCCATCAAACATTTTAATTGACGAGATTTTCCAATTGCTCTTAATCAAATTTAATGACTTTCTTCATTCTTTATTGTCGAGTTAATGGTGACCCTTAAGCACTTGGTGCCCAGTTTTAGGTGGTCACGTTTACAACGACAGCAGTGGCATTTACTAGGTCCTTAATGTTACAGGTAAATAAATAATTATCTTTCTTTCTTTTTCTTTCACTTGGTGCACTCCAAGTGCCATGTTTTGGACAGGGGCACCGTACTTACACTTAGTATCAAACAAATCAGTAAAACACTAGGCAGCGGCTTACATAGTGCGCAACCGATTGAATGCTTAAAAACCACTGCAGTTCACCTCCAAATGGCGTGATGCGATGCATTCCTGAGGTTTTAGGAAGTCAGGTGTTAATTTTGTTAAAATAACCTATGAACTTACACCTCTTTGTTATTGTCTAATGAATGTGTTAACACTTTTTGAATAGAACTTACGAAGGTCGCTTTTTACGTGTGATTTCATTATTTCGTTGCGTTTCATCCGGCCACAGTAACATACTGAAACTGTTTCATGTGACCATGTTATTTTCTTGCTAGCTGGTCGTTGGTCTTGAGGTCATATTTGTGACTACTGAGCGTGCAGCTCTGGGTTTGATTCCCAGGTTGGGTAGAAAGTGTTTTACGTTTGTCATGCAATTTCTCAGTAGCAGCTGGGCGGTTTTTTTTGTGGTGCTGTGACACCCCATAGACTCGCAACTGTACCGAGCTCTCTGAGTCTAGGACTCGGAGACCACGAAAAGTCTGATCTCTCCCCGGTCGTGTTTGATTGCCGACCCACCAGTTTATGTTAATAACGGAACTGACATTGCATCTGTTATTGCGCACACACTTGTGGTTTATAATATTTGTTCTTTGGAAATTAACGTTATATTTAGGGTTCTAAACTTTATAGAGAGAGTCATAATATTTTAAGTGACTGCGAACGTAACTATAATACATTATTTTAACAGCATTGGTGCTAACTTATATCAATACACATAAAACTGTTCCGTTACTGAGTGACTGACAGACAACGCACAGCCGGAATTGCTAGTCGTAGATAGCTGAAATTTGGCATGTAAGTTCCTTGGGGAATGTAGGGGAGCACTGAGAAAGGATTTCTCGAAATTATCAGGAAAAGACGGGATATGTGCGTACGAAGTCGCGGGCAATAGTGTTTTACCAAGCTTTTATCTTTTCTGACAGAAAACAGCCCGATTGAACTCGGAATAAACTTAGCACTCAGACCAACAAAAAAATATAGACAGCGCACTGCGAACATCAAAAGTGAAGCCATCTTTTTATCTATGTGTCTCGAAGGGTTGCCATTCTTTATTTTTTTTCCCTATAACTTGGGAAATAATATTTTGTGGGTTAGCTAATATTGTGCAAGTCAGCACAACTAAAATATTGTTAAGGGTGGTATTGTAACTTATTTTTTTTAAAAGAGCTATACCTAAAAAAAATATTTACATCACATATGTGATGTGAATGTTTTTTTTAGGTATAGCTAGCCTAAGTATGTATATACATACTTAGGTAAGTAGGTACATTCAATCATAAAAGGTTGTCGAAGCGTAAGTCATGACATATTCGTAGGTATGAGTAATTATGTAAATTGTTTGGAAATAAAATAGGTAATTATATTTTCAATCAACTTTATTAAATTCAAAAAGACCGACATAACAAAATCACTGACTAAAGAAAAAGTAGGTAATATCAAGATAAAACATAACGAACATTGACGTGTAAGTGTTATGTTTTACTTACTTACAAAGTAAATATTATTTTTTAATTATCATCTAAAAACGAAAAGTGTTTTTTCATAACCTATTGTACTGTTTTCTCGCAAATGTGTTGAAAAACATCAAATCTAAAATATTTAGTACATAAAAAAAAACATAGGAATTAAACTCGAAGAAAAAAATCATTAAAATTTACTTAATCGAATGGGGAAATTTTAAATCATATTATGGCAACCCTCGCACTTAATGTCACTGCTTTCGTTGGTTGACGTTTTTGTTCCAAGTAACCATAGTAAATTTATAATAAAAACGATGTTGTTTCAAGTACTTACAAGTGAAAAGTGATTCCGTGAGACTTTTTATGTGTTGAGCTATTGTTTTTACAAATTTTTACTACACAGGGAAGGCATCATTATATTTTTCTATTAATGTTTTCTAGACGACGGCTCGTGACGTACTAAGAGCGATGAGCATGGTTTTAGTGTACGTGTGTGGGTGAGCTTGTGTATTTATTTGTAGGAGCATTGTTTTGTGGCTTCACTTTTGATGTTCGCGGTGCGCTGTCTACCTTTTTTTGTTGGTCTGAGACTCAGCACTAGATAGATAGATAAATAAAATACTGTATTCTACACCAAAACAGTTACAAAACTAGGAACAAGGTAGACAACTACAATACTATTATGAAACATAATATTTTAGATAGGTACTTCTAAGGAATAAAATAATAAATATGACGGAATATCAGAATGGGCAGCGGAGCGATCTTTGTGATAGTCATCCATCATGGGCGTGTTGTAGAAGAAACGTTGAAATAATAGCACGTTTGTGATTCTTAACAGTCCCTCGTTTCATTCGATTACATTTGTAAACAAAATATACGGGCAAACACAAGATGAAACTAGATTACGAGCCAATAGGTTAGCACGCGTGCACTTCGTACGCTGTCTGTCAAAAGAATGCCAGCTGTCACGGCGTAGACGCAAACTTGCTACCCTATTCGGGGTTACCCGCTCATATTTTATAAATCGCCATTTATATTCGACCAATTGAAATAAATCACCATTTTAATTTTGAATTTAACAATAATTACTATTCAACCAAATAACACAATCAGTCTCTCATCCTTAATCTTGGATTTACTTTTAATTTAGCTGCGCGCCGTCAAATATTTATTGTAATAAATAATGACAATTAAATTAATAGGTATTATCTTTTTTGCATATCTAGAAATATTGACAAAGGGGTATTCACATGGCGCACCCTTGACAAACGTTTTGATCTAGTAAGTTCTATTAATTAATTGTGCTTTGAATACTTAGCTGATCTATTTTTGGATAGTTAATATGGTTCTTTTTTTATTGCAGTAGGTACTTACCAACTTATTTCCTATTGATGACAATACTTTTTTCCATTGAATTCACATACATTCTTAAAATACTTACCTGGTTTGTAATTATTAAAAAGAATGTTTCCTAAATTTAATTCTAATAACATCTAAGTCTTTCAAAAAAAAATAATGATTGTATTCTTTCAAAATTTACTAAAAATATTTGACAACCACTGTCCAATGACTCACACGTTCCGCTCAATCGTATAAAAGAAATGATTTGTGCTAATCACGATTCCAGTACGATATACCAACACGATTGCTATGAGTGTGTACCCAGCCTTATCGCGCAGTGTGGTCGTGGCCTTAGACGCTTCAGCGTTAGTGATAAAATAATAATTAATTTATTAGAAATCATTTGTGAGTGGACTTTGTAGCTGAATCGTTTTTTTTTTAAGTGGGTAAGTGTGATTGCTGATTAGAAATAACAAGCCCTTTGTTACGTAATTATTTCTATTTTAAACCGACTTCAAAAAAAGAGGAGGTTCTCAATTCGGTTATATTTTTTTTTTGTTACCTCATATTTTTTTGTGTTACCTCATAACTTTGACATTTATGAACCGATTTTAAATTATTCTTTTATGTAAAATGATATACCTACTTCCCGATTAGTCCCATAGTTTCACCAAAATCGGTTCAGTGGCTTGGTTTTTAAATCAAAATAGCTGGAAAAAATATGTCACACAAGTAAACGAGATTGCGTATTTTGCTTTCCTGTGACTTTCTAGTGGTGTGTGTGGGGCCACTAAACACTTAAACACATAAACACTGACTTCCGATATTAAAGTTATTTTTGTACTTTGTAGTGGACAGACAGACGGACAGCTTTGGATCTGCTTGTTAGGGACGTCTAAATCGCTGGACGAATTTGTCTTATGGACAAACTGTGACCAGGGGCTCGAGACAAGTGAATTTCTGTCAAAGGTAGCGTGGCAAAGGCGATTGTCAGTACGTCAAAAATGAATGGGATTGACAGAAACACTGACTGTTTCAGGTGTGATTTCTTCGTTTTGTGACACCGACTTCCAAAATTAAAGTTATTTTGTACTTTTTATAGGTTTTATTTGGAAGTCGGTTGAACATTTTTGTAAATTTTATTATTTTATTTTTCACTTTATAGTGCTGTCACCACATTCCAATCAGTCCATATCAATTTAATTGTCTATCTCCGAAGTTCTTCATTACATAATATCTTTGATATTTAAATGGGCCCATTTCAGAAAAAACCTTTTTCGAACAAAAAAAGAGTTTTGAAAATCCGTCTCCATAATGACGAAGATACCCTCGAACATACATAAAAAAAGTATATATTATAATATATAAACATCCGAACTAATAACCTCCTCCTTTTTGAAGTCGGTTTAAAAGTATAGATTAGATTTCGACAAAATATGTCGCAATTTCAACTTCCTGAGCGTGTCGACGGCAATCAAATATATCAAATAGCGGAAAAAAAAGTTGTATCAACTTATCAAAATCTGCTATTAACTGTCTCTCCTCTGGACTTTCCCGTTTTTTAATTAAGTACTGACGTATTTTACAGTACTTAAAATGCTAATTAATGATTTTGCTTGCTATAAAGAAACCACAAACGATGAAATCCCAAGAGAAATAGTACCTAATAAAAAACCACAACCGTTAAAATAACTATGGCATCGTAAATAATTTAAGGAATTAAGAACAAGAAATTGAATAAATTGAAATTGGTAAAAATTTAATTAAATAATAATAATAACTTGTTCCATGATAATGAAATAATTGTAAAACTGCATGGTAAAATGAGAAATAATAAAAGGCTTATTTTTTTTTTATTTATATACAATTTAAGGAGGATATGAGGAGCTCGTGGCTAAATGATAACAGCCGCAAAGAACAATACCCCGTTAAGCAATGCTTGTCGATGTCGGTCTATGGATGGGTGACCTTCCAATACATACCGATACCGAGACTCCCGAGCTGCCATTTGTAGATCTATTTGCAGTCGTTACGGATTGTCAGAAACCAGAAAACCATGTTACCAGTGGGTTGTCTGGTAGGCACGTAAAATACTGGTATTCAGCTGAAACCTATGACTGGAAGTCGTCCCCAGTATAGTTGGGAAAAGGCTAGGCAGATGATTTATTAAGTTAAGATAAATAATAATATAATAAATCTTAATAGCGATCCCTTATTGATACAGTAACGTGATATAGTTGTTCCACTGACCCACAGAAATAAAATATCACCCTCGTTATTTGCCACTTAAGTGGGTTTCCTGCCACTCACGTGGTACGACAGTCTCCTTTTCCATACACGTACTTGTCAACTGTTATCTGTGTATCTGTATTCATCGGTTTTCGTAGAACCACGAACATAATAACCGTGCATTTTTTTTTGTAGTTAAAAAAATGACTGTCAAAAAACCCTACCGCTAAAAACGACTAAAATGTTCTGCTTTTCAAGCAGTCTGATGCAGTTCAATCACAGATCGGAGGCATCAGACTGCTTGAAAAGTGACTTGTTTGAAATTTTTTAGTCGGGTTTTTTGACAGTTTTTTTTTATTTTCTACATTTTAGTGAGTTTTGAAAATTTATAGCCTATGTGACTACCACAAGTCTGACAAATTTAACGACACCTCATTATGTAAAAATCCATCCAGCCGTTTGGGCTGTAGGGCTTGCCAAAGAAATGGACATACATACAAACATACATACATACGCTCGAAAAGCAACCATCGAAAATTTTTGAAAAATTAGGTTTCTTTGACAGAAGCGCGAACGTTGCTTTAAAATTGGTAGATTTGGACAGTAAAGGCCAAAATTAGATCCTGCCTCGTCAAACATCGTGCCTTCCGTGGGCTTTTTGCCACTTCCGTATACTTCCCTTCACTCACATGGTACGACAGTCACCCTCTCCATATACATCATTCACTCTGTAACTAGTTGTTTTCCCCGGTTCTTCCCCCGTGTCTACGCACGTATTTGTATCAGTTCAACATTGCAAACAAAAGAATTTAACATTTTTATTTCAAATTCGTTTATTAAAATGTAAAGGCTTACAGCACAGAGACTTAGAGCTAAGAGCCGTTGTAGACCCTGTCAGGACACAGCTGAAGTTAGGTACTAAGAAAAACATAGATAGGTACATATATACTTATACATGTACTTTTAGACAATTTAAATCGTAAAAACTACATATTTAAAAAAATACAATAAATTTTTATCTACATGAAAACTAAACAAGTAGGTACTTTCAGATAAAAAAATAATAACAATAACGTACTTGTAATTCTATCATCGGTAAGTAGGTAGCTACATATTTTACTTAAGATACTAGTTTTACATTTTGATAAAGTTATATTACTTAGTAACTTAATATTATTACAATTAATAATATTTTACGTCTTTACTCGATTATTTTAAGTAGATAAATAATAATAATTAAAACTGATTCATTCTTAATGAACACATTAAGTTACTTTGTTCCACTGACAACACCAAAAAATACATCACCCTCTTTTTATTTTTAAGGGTGGGAAATCATAAAATCACTTCTTCCGCTCTGGGTGAAGCTTAGCTGTCACTTCTGTGTACTTCCCGTCAGTCACATTCA
This sequence comes from Melanchra persicariae, assembly GCA_947386135.1. Classification (NCBI taxonomy): domain Eukaryota; kingdom Metazoa; phylum Arthropoda; class Insecta; order Lepidoptera; family Noctuidae; genus Melanchra; species Melanchra persicariae. The sequence goes on from OX376668.1 coordinate 13,968,258, forward strand.
GTCACCCTCCCCATACACACACCTCAAAAATCGTAATAATAATGTCATACTCATAACGACCATTCATAAGCTGATGTAATACCACAAGGTGCATGGATCATTCCATTTCTATTAATATTCTGACTACGATTTGGTAACGACCAGTATAATTTGACCTCCCATTTTCTAGGCGTGTCGTATAGCGGAAGATCATTGTTTAGTGGTATTTTTAACGTCGCACGGGATTTTTACTCGGCCAGTATTAGCTGACCTCGTTTTTCGCAGGCACGCCGCGTAATGAGAGGTGAGGTTAAACTGGATTTTTAGCTGAATAGTGGCCGTGTATACTACAACTTCCCCTGTTATACAAATAAAAATATTTTGTGTGTCTATCGTTACGACATTCATTCATGGCTGATGCAATAGACCAGGTGTATGGATCAGCGACCCACTAGCAAATATTGTTGTAAAAATAACATGAACCACGCAAAAAATATCTTAGCCCGAGAATGTAGGTCAGTTGATTGTTGCGGAACCGTTATTAAGAATGAGATGTTTCAAATACTTAAATAATATTAATAATATTTAATAAGTAGACAGTTTTATTTAAAGCTTTATTTATTTAAGGATTTCAACTTTTTATACAGTAGCGTTAGGTACATGAGCGGCCCACCCCCATTTAAAAAGGATGACACATCTAGAAAAGGTGTGTTTACTAAGATAACGCAGAGGAATTATGAAAAAAGAGACGTAAACAAGGGTGAGACAATAGAGAAGACGCAAAATATAGAACATTTTGTTATTAAAATGATAAAAAACGTATAAAAGACGGGCCACTGCAACGTTTTTATTTTAGCAAATATTTTTTTAACAATAATTACGAATTAAAATAACGTGAAACAGGACGTTTTTCAGAAAAAGAATCAGCGTCTAGTGACGTCACTGCTGTCATGGCAACGAAAAGACGACAGTTCGTGACATCGTTCGTTTTTGCGCGATTTAAACTGTCAGTTAAGAGCGTTTACGCCGTACGGCATTTCATACACAATATCAAGTCCTTATTTTTCGAAACCAATGAACCGATTTTAATAAAACTTGGTATGCATACGCTAGATATCTAGGTCTAAATAGTTATTAGAAAAAAAATTCGAAAAAGAGTTCAGGGTAGGGATATAGTGATTTTTCACTTTCTATAGAAAACTTAAAATCGCTTTCTGTCTCCCTGTAAAATCTTTTTCAAAAATGTTTTCTAATAACTATTTAGACCTGGATCTCTAGCGTATGCATACCAATTTTTATTAAAATCGGTTCATTAATTTCGAAAAATAAGGATTTGAAAGTTTGCCGTTTTAGCAATAAATTAAAGTGTTTTAATTTTTTAATTTATGTTTTGTCTATTATACATGGAATTTTTCAAAATGATAGTAAGATGAAAATGTTGCATGTTCCTATTATGATTGGTACCCAATTCAAGCCTTGTAACTAGTTACTATCTTCTCATTGTAGTTGAACTGTATTCTTTTCATAACCTAACTATTTATTTATTTTGTTGCAGGTATGTCCAGCTTTACTTTCTAATCTTCGAATTACTTGGGTACGTCTCAGATACATCCATTTTTTCTCCAATTAGGTTTTGTCAGTGGCTTGCGCGGCGTGATGAACTGGGCCTTAACCACCAACTCATAAAGCAGTATTATTTCAATATTACTTCCAGTGGGAAAGAGACGGAGCTATACGTCCTGTATAGCTCCGTCAGTTGGTGGTTAGGTCCCTGATGATAGAACATTAACATTTTTACAGAATATAAATCGACTTCCAAAACGAAACACTGCAAACTACGACTTCCAAAATGGAAGTCCTCACGTCACGTCGCTAGGAAAAAATTTTACCATCTTAGTGACGTCATGCATGTTATCAACGAACTTTCTTCAATTTATGTTTATTTACTCTCGGGTCGTGGGGTCCGAGTGCTCATGCGTTATTTAAAGAACTTGCTAAACGCTTAGTTGACACTTCGCGTGACCCAAGGGCTGGCTTTTACCTTAGACAAGGGATAAGCATTGCCATACAACATGGCAATGCCGCCAGTCTTTTGGGCACACTTCCAGTCGACAGCGATGCGGATGAATTTTTTGACGCCATATTTTGGGGTTAACTTAGTTAGGATATTTGATTTTTATTATTAGTGCTGTCTCTATTAAATACCAATAAAGATTATATTTATGTTTACGTTTAAGAGGGCGCCGACCAAACGTCGACCGCGCAGTGGCGCCCTCATCGTTTGTTTGGTTATTTCTTTTATTTTAGAATGCAAATGCAGAAAATATGCAATTTAAGTTGTGCTCCACAAGATTATACGTTAATATTATTATAAACGGTAGTTTTAAATTGTTCGGACGGATAAATAAAAAAGTAATTTATTAAGCTTATATTTTTTTTTATTAAGCTGAGTAGCTTAATTTGAATAAATTACTTTTTTATTTATCCGTCCGAACAATTTAAAACTACCGTTTATAATAATATTAACGTATAATCTTGTGGAGCACAACTTAAATTGCATATTTTCTGCATTTGCATTCTAAAATCAAAGAAATAACCAAACAAACGATGAGGGCGCCACTGCGCGGTCGACGTTTGGTCGGCGCCCTCTTAAAAGAAACAATACGTGTCTAATACTTTTTAGAAATCTATCTGTCGAACTAATTACATTTTTTTAAATAAAATACCCTATTGAATCAACAAACACTCAAATAATCAGAGTGTCAATTCGACTAATTTATATGCAACATTTGCATTCCCATCTCAGTTGCAATCAGCCGGTCGATTCTGTCGACATCTCACGGTGTTCACCTAGGCGGAGTGAACGACAAGAGCGCTATCATTCCATCATATTTGTATGGTTTGTACAACTCACCCGTCGTGCGCCCCGCCCAAGTGTCCACTTCGACATGCTTACAGAATCGTACTGCTGTTACAAATGTATGGAAATGAAGGCTTTTACGACAGTTTGCATTGACATGCAAATGCGTACGTTGTTTAAAAATTTGTTGCATTGGTCCTTAGGTAAATTTTAGTAGTTCAAACTTACCAAAGATTGAGAAGACATAGAGGTTTGGAAAAAGAGATGGGAGGCATTTACCGGGCAAAGAGACACACACTAGGCTTGGAAAACAAAAGGAGGTAGTCATACGTGTTCGCAATTTTCTAAATTGATTCCTCAATCATATGTTTCTCGCTTTATGGTTTTCCCGCGGTTTTCCTTCCTCCTTCCTAGGGCCTAGCCTTCTTAGGCCTAGGGTTCCATCTAGTGACTCGCTGTCCGATCACAACCAGGCCCGGATCGACGGCGCGTTGTGTTCTACGCGCGTCTCAAAGAGATGTCAGCAAAGTAGACGGGGCCCGTTAGGGCCAGAGCCTGCCAAAGTTGCGGAATTTGTTCGAAAGGGTCACCGCGGCTCTGGAACGCAAAGGGCATGAAAAGGAATATGGATGGGTTTTAGTCAGTAAGAGTCTGACACTTCCTCCCGCTTCGTCCAGAGTGGAAGGAGTCATTTGATGATTTCCCACCCATAAAAAAATGTCCCATCTGTACCAATATTTAGCAAACTTGGATTAACAATTTCAATTCAATTTCAATTTATTTTATTCACTCAAGTAACTAAGACTCATTTGTTAGTAAAAGACTTAATCTATGTTAGTAATTAAAAAAAATATCTGCACTGTCCGACACATCAACGCGGCTGCTCCATTCCATGAGAAATGGCGCAGCAGCGATTCAGGTACGGACAGTCCAGCCTGCACGAAATTAGTGATAAGATACTGTTGCCGCTGTTAACGATACAGGCTTGAAAACGTAACAAAAACACTTACGTCCGCATTTATAATATTTATTAGGTTAGGATTAAGGTCTATTTCGCCTTCAGCATGATCAATACTCAACACATCAATCACGTTACAATTGTTTAACCGACTTCTAAAAAAGGAGGAGGTTCTCAATTCGGATGTTTGTATTTTTTTTTTTATGTTTGTTCGCGCATCCGTCTTAGGCCAACCGATTTGAAAAATACTGTTTTTGTTGGAAAGGGTATACTTTCCAAATGGTCCCATGAAATTTTTATCAAAATCGGTTCAGTGGTTTGGTTTTTAAATCCTGGAATAAAATATATGGAAAAATCATCCATGTATACGAAATTGCGTATTTTTGTTTCCCTGTGACTTTCCATTGGTGTTGTTAGGTGTGGGGGGTACAACTATTTGACACCGACTTCCGAAATTAAAGTTATTTTGTACTTTGTAGTGTTTTTTTAAAGTCGGCCAATTATCTACATGATTGTAAAAGTTTTTCATAATGATGAGTATAATGACCCATTTTTAAGTATTGCGTTCATTTTGTTACACGTTGTTTATTACCACAGTCAATTAGCTTAATCAGTAGTTTGATTGGTGGCCTAGCCTTTTCATTTAAATGCGCCGATTTTTCAGCGACCTAAGTGACAGCTTTTGTTCAATATCGTTTAATGACTTGCTCATGTCACTAATGTCGCTGATTAAGCTAACTTTTATAAGTATATTTTTATAAATTAATTTCAATTAATTTAATTTCGGTAGTCGGTGTTTTTGATTGTTTCTTCGTTATTTGACACCAACTTCCGAAATTAAAGTTATTTTGTACTTTGCAGTGTTTTTTTTGGAAATCGGCTTTTTATGTGATTTTTTTTTATTTTTCACTTTTTAGTGGTATCCCACACCTCCACTGGAAAGCCACAGGAAAGCTAAACTATGCAATTTCGTATACATGGATGATTTTTGCACATATCTGTCACAGCCATTTGGATTTAAAACCATGCTAATGATCCGATTTTGATAAAATTTCATTGAGACCAATCGAGAAGTATATCCTTTTACATGAATTAATATTTTATCAAATCGGTTCATAAATGACGGATATATGAGGTAAAAAAACACAATAAAAAATACAATCGAATTGGGAACCACCTCCTTTTTTTGAAGTCGGTTAAAAATGACACAGTATACCGTTACCAGTAGGTAAATACTTCGACATGTCTGAAACAGAACATCGGCGTCTGACGTAACGTAGTAGGCTGATGCAACACACAAGGTGCATGTATCAGCGGATTGATTAGCTAACAAATAATATTGTATTAACAATTACGTTTTGCTGGCTGGCATTTTTATTTAAAACAGTAGATTTGAAAGTGAAAGTTTTTTAATTTTTTCTATTAACAACAACAACTTAAATTAAAAAATAAACGAAACTTACAACAAACTAAAATATAGCATCAAAAAATTCGTCCTCAACGCTGTCAGTGGCCTTAGAGCGAGTTTTTTAATGTTCTCGATAGCGTTAGCGTGAACGTCAATTTGTATAAACTGAATAAGCGCCGTTTGGTGACACTCACGGACAACCTGTTTTTTCTATACAATTTGACATAAGCGAACGTTTACGTAACTCGATCGAGTACGTTAAAAACTCACACTAAGCCCTCAGCTGGTAATATGCTCAAGAGACTGGCGGCATTGCCACATTGAATGGCAATGCTTAGTCTCTGCCCATAGTAAAAGCCAGCTCTTGGGCCACGGGAAGTGTCAACTAGCCGTTTCAAAATTTCTTTGTAAAGGCTGTGAGCACAAGGGCCCCACGGCTCAAGGGTTTCAACCCCAAACGGCTCGAAAATATAGTTACCATTAAGGTTATTATATTTACGCCGTTTGAGGTTTTCCGCAGCCGCAGCGGCAGCGCCAGCACAACACGATGAACTAGGAAGATGGGATGGCGCAAGAGTATCGACACAGGCAGCGTCTTACACTAAAGGGAACAAATAAATGCTGTCCGGTCTTTTGCCATCGTCACGTGCCAAGCCATTGGGTTCTAATACCGTTTCATGATGATCCGTTCTGATGTTTTAGTGTAGAAGCGTAACAGACAAACAGACAGACATAGTTACTTTTGCATTTATAATAGTAGGAACAACTATGGGGATATATCCCAATGCTCAAAATAACTATAAGATATAATTATACCGTTGAAAAGAGCTTATCTAGAAAAACATTTGCTAGTTACTTGCTTGTCAGTATGTTCGGAGTCTAATAATATTTAACTAGGTGACTAATTTTGAAAACCGAAGTTAAGAATTTGTAGCGCCAGTAAAGTCATAAGAAATACACCATTAAAAAGCTTTTAAAAGACCTTTTTGTGCTTGGAAAATCATTAAATGACTTCTTCCGCTCTGAATGGAGCGGATGTCAGACTCTTAGTGACTAAAAACCCTCCGTGTTCTTCCTTATGCCCTTTGCGTTCCAGGGCCACGGTGACTCTTTCGAACAAATTCCGCAACTTTGGCAAGCTCTAGCCCTAACGCGCCCCGTCTACTTTGCTGATACCTCTTTCAGGCGCGCGTGGAACACAACGTGCCGTTGACCCGGGCCTGGTTGTGATCGGACAGTGAGCCACTTAACGTCTACCGTCACTTAAGGCCTGCGCCTACGGTAGCCGAGAATCGCCCTGCGGCTCCCAACAAGACCCTTTACTTACACAGCTATTTCTAATTATAAGTCCGTTTGGTGTAAATTACCGAAATATGCCACTAATAAGACATACAGAGGGCTGAGCTTTTCTTTGGCCAAAGAATCAGCATTGCCATTCAACGCGGCAATGCTGCCAGTGTTCTGGGCACTTTTGTCATTGTGTGGATGTGGATGAATTTTTTGATGCCCAATGATTTATTTTGTTTTTATACACGTTTGTACATAATTTCGCAATTATTAGTCTAGTTTGTATATAGTTAGGTTTAGTAGATATCCCATAAATAGGTTACTTAAAAAAAGACTTTAAAATGTTGTAAAACCTACTATTTAGGTAACATCTTTCGAATAACTAGGATAATTAATTGAGGTAGATTAAAAAAAATAGTCAAATATTCTATTACTGACCCAATGAAATATCTAGAACATGAATTATGATGTCTCATCGATATTAACGGTCACCCGACATCGTACGACTGTCTCCCCATAGGTAGGTAGGTACATACGTATACACATTCCACGCCTGTCTGTCGTAACGTCCTTCATTCATAGCTGATGCAATAGAAAAGTCGCACGGATCAGCGTTTCGTGTTGCGACTAGACGTTTTGTGTGTACTACGGTTCTAAGAATTGGATCTAAAACAAAATTGTTTAAAAAAACTTTGTTTTCGAAACGATAAAACTTTAAAATCGTGCTAATCTATTCAAGTTTCCATTTTCTTCTTCTTCTTCGTGTGGGCAGTAAGGTCTAACGACCCCACACACCCTAGGGTGTGTGGTGTCAGAGTTTCTAAGCCACCTCAAGAGCTTCTGACGTGGTTTGATGACCGCCATTTGGCGGCGGGGACAGACGTGCCTTCCGAAGCACAGAATCATCTTTTTATCAGACAGTCAGGTGATTCAAACCTGCAATGTCCTAGCCAAACTGGAAACAACTTTAAAAAGTTTGCTTCCCGTGAGAATCGAACCCACGCGACCACCGGGTCACAAGGCAAACGCCCAAACCACTCGACCACGCAGGCAGTTTCCATAATGAGAATTGAACTAATTTTATTTGGTCAGCGGTCAAAGGTTACATTTACAAAAATTGTACCATTTGATGTAAGTTGGAAAACATTGTTGTGCTGTCAAGGCGGAAGGCCATATGGAGCCAAAAGTCTCCAATGACAAATTGTACGTGTATTAAGCACACTTTTTCAACACACAAGTAATCGAAAAAAATTATAAAATGTTGTTTTATTAGTGTGTTTAAGTGGCGCTGTTGTGCAAATACTCATGGGTTCTGCCTATGAGGTCCGACGTTTGGTTCATCCGTTCGGTAAAATATCAAACAAGACGGAAAATCAGCAGTTTTTGAAACTCTAAACAATTTTTGGAGTACCTACTGTCTTCACATAAATTTTTCATAAAGATAGACCCCTAAAACGCACGTGCATCACAGTTTCCACGTGTTTTAGTTCGAAAGAAGAATTGGTGCAACAAACTCCCCAACAACACATAATTATAAGCATTTTTACTCCTGAAAATGTACATTATGTTCTCTGTACTAAAAATCACGAAGCGAAGCCGTAGAAAAAGATATTCAATTTTCTCTTCATGTAAATTAATAAAGACCAAAATAAAGCAACAATTAATTAAAGCCTACGTTTATCGCCTCAGAACACAAAAAACTTAATTAGTTACAGAAAGCTAAAAATAAACCTTCCTGATATTCCCATTTTCCACTTAGCAAGACAGTTCCTTCACGGCTTGTTTCATTAAAATAATTTTCAAGACACTTTTCTTCAACTTAAGGTAAAATTAATTAAATTAATCACTCTTTTGTTCTTAAAATAGCATGAAAAATTGAGTTTTTGGGGTTACGTATCCAAACGGTCCTAGCGGATCCCTGTTGCTCATTCGTTTGTCTGTCTCTCTGTCACAGTGGTCTAGTGGTTAAACAGTTGAAGTTATATATTTGTACGTACTATTTATGTATCTAACTAAAAACGAGAAATTATTGTAAGATTTTTTTTTGAGAAATTGTTCTGCCACCCTTACAAGCAAAAAAAAGGAGTTTGAAAAAAACATACCCCAGCAACTGAGGAATCATAGTTTAGAGCTCATTAAGAGAGAAACTGTATTTTTAAACGGTTTTATTTAGCATGCCCTGTTTGTTTTTTGTTTGTTTGGGTCCAATTTAAGATTTGACATTCTATCTCCTTCCTGTTGACAGATTGATCTGATATTTGGTACAAACCCTTAGTTCTGATGACAATACAATTTAATATATTCAATATTATTGTAAATCCTCTAATAAACAAAGTAATGTAATGGGAATGATAGAAAACCGTTAAAGTAAGCTTTTTACCTCAATTTGATGAAAGAACTACATGTTTGTAACTATGAGTAGGTAGTACAAATATTAATAATTATTTAAGAAAACTAGAAACGTTTCCAGAGTTTTCTCTATCTATTTCCAGGTACATTATGGTCGGATGGTGTAACCACCCAACTCATATGTTCAACATTTTGTACAGAACCTTAAATACGAGGCCTGACGCAAACTTGGCTGTTTTTATTAAATATATTCCTGTCCTAATTCCTTCATTTAGAAAAGGTCACTTCCTTAGAAAAATAGGATACTTAAGAAATTAAAGTCATTTGACAAAGTTATATTTAGCTGAGGGGAAGTTTTAGGAGATTGGCTAATGGCCACCTGACGAGTAGGCACTCATTGACACTTTTTATTTTTGTTTTTTGTTATGGGAAATCATCAAATGACCCCTTCCGCTCCGCCCAGAGCCAAAGTCAAAGTCTAACTCAAAGCATTTATTACAAATAAACCATTCACAGGTATTTTTTAATTGACAAAGTCAGTCAGTCAAAAACATGAAGCTATTTGCACGTTCCAAAGCGTAGATTGGCAGGGGTCATTTCAAATCGGCACTCCCTTCGTGGTCGAACATGAAGGGAGTGTCAAACTTGCTGACTAAGACCCATCCGTGTTCCTCCTAATGCCCTTTGCGTACCAGGGGGTCTACTCTCTAAGCCCGAAGTCCGTAGTTTCGGCCTTAGTTAAGGGCGTTTCCTTTTAAACCGAACGAAGAATGAATGACAACACGATTTGACAGTTGACTTTAGTTCGGGTTCGGGACTAATTGTAAGTCCGTAGGTAATACGGGGTAGAAAACGCCTGTAACTAAGGCCGAAACTACGGACTTCGCGCTTAGAGAGTAGACCCCTAGGGCCGCGGTGACCCTTTCGAAAAAAATCCGCAACCCTGGCAGGCCCTAGCGAGACCTGTCGTCTATGCTGACATATCTTTGAGCCTCGCGTAGAACACAACACACCATCGACCTGTCCCTGTTTCTGATCGGATGGCGAGCCACCTATCGCTCGCCGTCCGCAAACCCGCACCTACGGTGGCCGGGAATCGCCCTGCAACTTTACACAAAAACCGTCCCCAGGGCCCCATCTATCTCTACACCAAAATTAATCAAAATCGGTTCAGCGTATTATGCGTAACGCGTACTAAACAAACAAACTGTAACATTTGTAAGATATTTCAAGCTCATGTACATTATAATGATATCACTATCCTCACTGATAAGAGGCGCCGGCAAGACACTTCATTACGTTTATTAGCACAAAGATTATTATTATTAAACATACCCTATCGCTTATTATTCTTACTATAACAGCCGTTCAGTTGAATAATGACATGAACTCAGTTTGACAACTACCATAGCAAACACAAAAATAACTCGTGGCCACTAATTTGTATGAAATAATTTGAATGATGTTCAGTGCATACTTTCGATCTGCGTACCTACTGTTAGGAGTGGAATTTCCTGTCGGAGTCTGTTTTTCCTACAACCAGAGGTTCTTTAAGTCAAGAGTGTGAAGGTGGTTTCTAAGCAAGCAGCCTAGAGGTGAAATGCGAGCCTATCAACTGTTTTGAATTGTGTTGTATTTGTGATTAAATTTACCAAAATCCATTGAACCCTTTGTGTGATCAATCACATTAAAATTCGAACTTTGCAACAGAAAACGATGCTCGAGTCTTCGTAGAATTTCGAAAAGCACCCACACACAAAATCCCTTTAAAAAATAAAATGTACGTACAACTCTTTGACAATTTTATTACTGCCTTTTAATGAAAATAGCTCCAGTTTACTGATCTGCATGGAAAATCCCTTATACCTATTTAACAAAAAGCTAGTTTTTATTCACTGTTTTGTTCGCATATATATACAATTTTCACGAAAGTTATAAGTATTAAGAAACGATGAATGGATTGTGAGAAAAACATACAGACTGATATACATAAGCAATCGAGCCATATGATTAGTTTTATAAGTACTAATTAGAGAACTGCCTTTATGAAATAATATTATCATCATATCAGCCGAAAGACGTCCACTGTTGGACATAGGCCTCCCCCAAATGTGGGGGGTTTGCCATAATCGCCACGCTTGGCAGGCGGCCTGGGTATCGCAGTGCAGCTGTAACAATGTACCTACAGAGAATGCTGCTGCCCATTTTCTGGTGAGTCCCTTAGTCGCCTCTTACGAAACCCACGGGAAGTGATGGGATGGTGTTATTCTTTTACGTCCGACACCATACGGTACAACATAACCTAGTTATTGGGCAGAGCCCCTGCCCCCTACTATCGTGCCATATTGAATCCGCTGTAAGAAAGAGACAGAGCTATACAGGACGAATAGCGCTTTCTCTTTTCATAACGGATTCAGGAGGGCAATTATACGCTATATGAGGGAGCTTGGTAAGACTGGCATGATGATGATGATCAGGTACAGACCAGAGTGTGCTAATTCTACTAATTTTTAAGCAACTATCTTAGTAGTGCAAACCTCAATTTCCATAAATTTTTGACAGAGAGAGAGGCTATTAAGAAAGTTGTTTAAAAATTAGTAGAATTTAATAGTTTATCTGTGGCCTTAGTGCGTCATTCTCGATCGCGTTAGCGAAAACGTCAATTTCTATTAAAACTGAATAAGCCATCTGGTGACACTCAAGGACAATCTATTTTTTTCTATACAATTTCACAAAAGCGAACGTTTACGTTAACGCAATCGAGTACGTTAAAAAACTCACACTAAGCCCTCAGAACTGATTGCACATAAAAAGCAAAAAAAAACGGACAGTCAGACAATATTTCGCATATATAACTTTGGTAGCCTAATCTGTCTATCTACACACGAGTCGACATATCACTCCCACGCATAGTAAGCATTAGGGTATGTCCAGAGTGACCGCTTGGTGATGATGGCGGTAGCGGGCGCAGGAGCGGGGACGATAAGAGGCGCTAAACAAAGTGCAATTCTATTAGCAAATGCGATTGTCGCAATGCCAAAATGCAAGAGATTGATCACTTGACATTGCGACAGCGTTTCATCATCTGCCTAGCCTTTTCCCAACTATATTGGGGTCGGCTCCCAGTCAAACCGGATTCAGCTGAATATCAGTATTTTACATGGACTGCGGCTGCCTACCAGATCTCCACAACCCATTACTGAGTAACACGGTACTTCTTGGCAAGACTGGTGTCAGATTTTATGGCTTCTGACAATCCGTAACGACTGCCAAAGATCTACAAATGACAGCCTTCCTAGACACGGGGGAGTCTCGGTATGTTAATATGGTCACCCATCCACAGACCAACCTCGGCAAGCGTTGCTTAACCTTGAAGATTGGTCCGTGTGGCTGTTATAATTTAGCAAGGAGCTCCTCTTTTTTGTCAATACCATATATATTGTAAACTGTCAATGCATCAGACACAATAGTAAAACAATGACGTCATTGCTAAATTAGTTATCGCGACAGTCCAGAGTATTTACGTTTTGACAATCGTCTTCGCCACGCTACCGCTGTCAGAATATAACTTGTCTAGGGCATCTGGTTTCAAGAGGGGCGTGACGTATGCCAACACGCTCACCAAGGCCAAGGAGGCATCAACCTCGGTGAGCTTGGCATCGTCGGGGGTCTCCGGCTCAGGGTCACCATGACCGGGGCCAGGATGCTCGAGATCCCTGGAGTAGACAGCGGTCCGGCCGCGGACGCTCTAGCCGAAAGGCTTAGGGCGTCCTTGGGCGCGGATGACGTCCGAGTGTCCAGGCCCACGAAGTGCATAGATATGCGCATCTTGGGCCTGGACGACTCCGTCACGGAGGAGGAGGTGTTGGCCGCCGTCGTCAGGACGGGGGGGTGCTCTGCAGAGGAGGTGAAGGCGGGCACCATCCGTCCTGACAACACGGGCATGCGAACCGTAGTGGTGAGCTGCCCCGTGTCGGCGGCCAAGATAATCTCAGAGGGCCGAAGGCTCTTGGTGGGCTGGGTCTCCGCGCAGGTGAAACTGCTGGAGCCCAGACCTCTGAGGTGCTTCCGTTGCTAAGTTGGCAACCATGTCGGAGCACTCTGCACCTCGGAGGTGGACCGCAGTGACCACTGCTTCCGCTGTGGTCAGCCCGGTCACAGGGCCGGCTCGTGCGACGCCGCGCCGCACTGCTTCGCATGTGCGGCAGCTGGCAAGCCGGCCGATCACTGGGCTGGGGGCAAAGCCTGCGGTCCACCCGCCAGAGCCGGGACGAGGAAGAAACCCTCCTCCACCGCCGCCGCCTCCGCCGTCGCTTCCGCCGCAGCCGCCGCCACCGTCGCCGCCGCTGCAACTGCTCGGGAGGGGGCGAGAATGGAGTGCCAGTAATGGCCCCATTTCGCCTCCTCCAGACGTACGTTAGTCGCTGCGCCTCTCAGGAACTGACGCTCCTGGGCAAGGCGCAGTGACTGACGCCTGCGGACAGCGAGCAATGGGTAGCTCGCTGTCCGATCAGGTCAGGCCAGAGTCGACGGCCAAACGCGCCGTCAGCAACGAGCAGTCGGCTACGGAGACGGGGCCCGCCAGGGCCAGAGCCTGCCAGGGTTGCGGAATATGTTCGAAAGAGTTACCGCGGCCCTGGGAAGAAAGGCACTAGGAGGACTAAGGGTGGGTTTTAGTCAGTAAAAGTCTGACACTCCCTGCCGCTCCACCCAGAGCGGGAGGGGTCATTTGATGATTTCCCATCCTATAAAAAAAAAAAAAAAATAAAATAAAAAAAAAAAAGGGCATCTGGTTTGTATCTTTGTCATCATACATTATCAGTTTCAAAAAACTTCTCTTACAAAGCGAAAAAACCGGCCAAGTACGAGTCGGACTGGCGCACGAAGGGTTCCGTACCATTATCAATAAAAAAAACGGCAATAATCATGTTTGTTGTATGGGAGCCCCCCTTAAATATTTGTTTTATTTTAATTTTAATTATTTATTTTTAAAGTGAATATTATAATTTAATATTCTGTGAATATTTTAAGCCACCTGTTGCCATTATCAATATCAAGCGAAAACGTGCAAAAATATCACGTTTCCCCTTAAATATTTATTTTTTTCCGTTTTTTAGTATTTGTTCTTATAGCCTCAACAAAAATACATCACCTGTGAAAATTTCAACTGTCAATCTATCACGTTTCATGAGATACAGCCTGGTGACAGACAGACAGACAGCAGTCTTAGAAATAGGGTCCCGTTTTACCCTTTGTAAAGTGAAAACTTGAACTTAACGTTGAGCATTTTTGTATATTTTGGAATGGTTTGGGAATAATTTCGCACGAATTGCTTTATTTATCAGTATAAAAGTATTCTCATTTATGTGGTTAAATACAATATTCATTTGTTGCGCTATTGTACACAAACATGAAAATTTATATTACATATTACGATATCCGTCTTACGAATTTTCGATCACGACCTGACGGTCACGTGTCCTGACGCGAGTTTAACATTTTTTACCCATCCCAAAAAGTGCACAACGCCACTAAAGAAGTTTTCACTTCAAAACTGGACCGTCTGGCGTGTCTGAGATTTTACCAAATGAACAAAAAAAGCTGTTTGCCCTAGCACCCGCGCAAACTTCTCACTCTATTCTAACCCTTAGACATACTGTTATCTTACAGAATATTTGTTTAGTGATCAGCTTTGTGCCTATAATGGCAGATCAGTGGCTTATTAACAAAGGGCTATTATTAGAGCTGTTTTTTTGATTAAGGTTATTAATCTAACTTCAAGCTTTTATTTCTCTAAGTTATAGGTAGAAAGTTCGTGATCCCTCTTTTATTCAGGTTTTTTAATGTTATACAACGTGTAACAGACTCATCATTATGAAAAACTTTTACTATGGGACCAACATTGAAATCGCAAAAAAAATCGACTCCTCCATACATTTCCGTGCGTATATTTCGACAAAATGTACTTAACAGCTGATTTTTTTTCGCGATTTGATAGTGTCTTGTTTAAGGAATAAATAATAAGGAAGGAATAATAACAACCGCACGAGCCGGACTTCCAAGGTTGTGGAATTTGTTCGAAAGAGTCACCGCGGCCCTGGAACGCAAAGGGCATAAGGAGGAACACGGATGGGTTTAAGTCAGTAAGAGCCTGACATTTCTATTCGCTCCGCCCAGAGCGAGGAGGAGTCATTTGCAGGAAGGAAGTCATTTGATGATTAATCATACTTCAAAGTTAAGCGACGCTTGCCGAGTTTGGTTAGTGGATGGGTGACCATCCATTACATACTGATATTCGTCCGTGCCTCGGAAAACACGCTAAGCTATTGCCGGCTGCTATTTGTATATCTTAGTTAGTTGTTACAGATAGTCAGACGTTAGAAAATCTGACACCAGTCTTACCAAGGAGTACCGTGTTACCCAGTTACCGTGTTGTAGAAGTCTGGTAGACAGTCGCTTCATGTGAAATACTGGTATCCAGCTGCATCTAGTTAGACTAGAAGCCGACCGCAATATAGATGAGAAAAAGCTAGGCAGTTTTATATTTTTACCCGATAGCGTCAGAAGGAGGGTAATGTTTTTCGAGCGTATGTATGTAGTATGTTTGTATTAATGTCCATTTCTTTGGCACGCCCTACAGCTCGAACGGCTAGACGGATTTTGACATATGAGATGTAATTGAATTCGTCAGAATTGTGGTAGTGACATAGGCTGTATAAAATTTTCAAAATAGCGCTAACAAATGAAAAAAAAAATGTACCTAACTCAATCAATGGAAATAAAAAAAAAAAATTACTGTCAAAAAACCCAACTGCTAAAACAACTACAAAGTTCCAAACAAGTGACTTTTCAGGCAGTCTGATGCAGTTCAATCTGAGGCCACAAACTGCAGCAGACTATTTTTTATTACTGATAGGCACGCGCTTGACCACTATCTCACCTGATGGTAAGCGATGATGTGGGCGAAGATGAAGCACGCTTGCCTGGAAGTAACCTATTCACTCTTGAATTAACGACTCCCAGGTTGGATCAGGAAACACAGACTCTGGCAGGGAATTCCACTCCTTAGCAGTACGCACAAAGATTGACTGCTTGAAAAGCGACTTGTTTGGAACTTTTTAGTCGTTTTTAGCGGTCGGGTTTTTTGAAAAAGTCATTTTCTGACCTAGAAACTGAGGGGATAACCTCTTTCCACAATCTAATCCCAAAAACATTTTTTTCATAAATTAATGTCAGTAAGTTCACTGACAGTTTCAATTAATAATAGCTACACCAAGCAAGTCCCGACATAGTAGGTACACGCGTATTCTTATCTAAATACTACAATAAATAATTTTAGCTCCATTGCAGATAAACTGAATAAATAAGATTGTACATTTCATTCACACTACACGACTGTGACATTCTGACTGTCATTCAGCTACTTATTTCTTGCCACGTGGTTCTATTAAAAGTAAGTGCAGCTAGTAAATTCAGTAAATATCTATCTTATCGTGTACACTTAGGTGGAGTGAGGTGAAGTAAAATAAATCTCTAGACAAGTGACATCACAGATACAACGTGTGACAGAATAAACGCAATACCTCTTAAGATGTCATTGTGCATCATTACGAATAACTTTAACTATGGGACCAACCCCGAAATCACTTAAAAAAATCAGCTGTTCAGTACATTTTGTCAAGTTACGCGCACATAAAATAATGTATGGGGAGACCGACTTTTTTCGGCGATTTTGGAGTTGGTCCCATAGTAAAAGTTGGTCGTAATGATGAGTACAACGACCCCTTAAGAGGTATTGCGTTTATTCTGTTACAAGTTGTATAGATAGACATAGATAACGCAAGTATCACAAACTGTATCAAAGCCCAGCGTGCCATTTTTGACTAGCTATTATGACGTCACAAGCACTGTTTAGTGATAGGAAAATCAAATCGATTCAAAGACGCCGCCGCGTGTGGCACCCGTCTCGCCCCTGCCAGTGAGCCAGCGGTACGCTGAAAGTATTCGTAGTCATTGGCAACGTGGCCAAGGCGTCAAAACGTAAAAAAAATATGTGAGATAGACAAACGCTGTCGAAATGTCACGTGATTATTTTGGCATTTCGACAGTCACATTCGTTAATAAAATGACATTTTGTCAGACTGCCTGTATCATTCCACCTTTATTAAATAATAGCTTTTGCCCGCGGCTCCGGCCGCGTGGATCTGTCGGTTATAGCGTAAAATAGTAGCCTATGTCCTTCTCCATATCCCAGACTATATATCTGCCAAATTTCATGATAATCCGTTCAGCCGTCTTAGCGTGAAGCGTAGGTAATAGACAGACAGACAGGGTTACTTTCGCATTTATTATAATATTTGTAGGGCTTGACACTCCACGTTCACTTTACCTAAGCTTTCGCGGTGAGATTTTACAGAAAGCACTGCAGTATTATGCATAAAGAACACTTGAGTCTTGGTCGTAATCTGCAGTGGCATATAAAGCCTTATCGCAGAAAGAAAGAAAAAGTATTTACACTCACAGAACGGACACGCATATAAATAATAAACCTAAAATAAAAATATCATTAACGAAAGCAAGACACCAACAAT
The DNA here is from genome assembly GCA_947386135.1 of Melanchra persicariae. Taxonomy (NCBI): domain Eukaryota; kingdom Metazoa; phylum Arthropoda; class Insecta; order Lepidoptera; family Noctuidae; genus Melanchra; species Melanchra persicariae. The sequence goes on from OX376668.1 coordinate 13,985,690, forward strand.
TATTTAAAAATAAAAGATATTATTTTTCTACTGTAGAGTACCTATGTCAGATTTAGAAAAGCAGTCTTTAATATGACTACGCAATTCTAAAAGACCCTGTATAACAAGGGTTTCGTTGAAATTCAGACGTACGTAACCCTACAAAAATACATTTCTTCCTATTAATATTATTCCTATTATTAACTAGCTTCTACCAGCTGCGGCTTCGCCCGCGTGAATATCGGAAATAGCAAGGTTTCAAACACCTACCCTACACCTACCCTACACCTACCTTACACCTACCCTACACCTACCTTCTTTCTACAAACATACAAACATACAAACATACAAACATACAAACTTTCACCTTTATAATATTAGTAGGATTGCACACAAAAACATGCCGATAAAAATGTGATGTTTTATAACTGAGAACTGTGCATGATATTTTATAACTATTCCAATTCAAGAACTCGGACAAGCCTCTCTAGGTACAATATTCACGTAAGACAATTTTGTCATCATCATATTATATTTCAATTCAATCTCATATAGTGACCTAAGATAACTGATAGGAACCCTGAACTGTCTGATAACAGATAACCAAGCGCGTGCTCTCTTATCATTGACTAAATATCACACTTTTATGACTGAACTCCATTTTTTGTATAGTGAAGCTATACAAAAAACATTTGTAGGTTAGCCACGCTGATTGGGTTTTTAGGGACATAAGATATATAAAATTTCTGTTGATAGAAGTGTGTTAAAAAATTCTGATATATCCCACTTATATTTTAGGTAAGTATAATTAGTTGTGTATGGTAGGCGCCAGATAAACTTGCAATAAAGTACCTTGACCTTTCCCTAATATACTTTCGTAGATACCCGAAAAATTAATTATGAACCGTTTTTCATTACTAGAGAACGTAAAGGATCACGAATTCACGATAGAAGTGTATTTAGGACAGCTTTGTCTTTATTTCTGTTTTTAGGTATTAAGAGAGTCAATAAAAGTTTGTGGGTTAATGACTGTTATTCTGGACGGTGTATATCAAAAATGTATGGTTCTATCGTTGTCTGTTTCTCATTACCAGCTAAACGGATCTGGATTAAATATCACACATATTATTATATTGTGTACATATAATATTACTCATCCTATAATAATGATCCCAAATGCTTCCGAGATCAAAATGTCGTATTTAAGGAAGGGGTCTCACCATGTGCCAAGCTTCATCGAAATACATTCAGCCATGAAGAACAAACAGACAGATGGGTAGACAAATAGAGTTACAGTTCTCGTCAAATAACTTTGCCCCTCTGAAGTTGTGTCGAGTGGCTGCGTAGTAGTCAAAATTACGAACAAACTGCGCATGCGTAAGAGACATGGGGGCGGGGCGCGATTTTATGTCTCAGTCGCTCGTTTACGTTCGATGCATGCTTGCGTCCCGCTTGCTCCTGTGTACGTGACTGCACCTGCGCGAACTTTGCAAATGGCTAACTTCAGAGGGGCAAAGTTATTTGACGAAAACTGTACTTTCGAAGTTATATAATTAAATGGATTTATTTCCCAATCGGTGTAGCACTCCAGCCCAATCAGTTGTAAGATATCGCATTTCTGGCTACCTGTTACAAGTAGTTTAACGAACTTTTGAAGGCAAGGAGAAACCTTGAAGTTCAGGCAGGTACTTATTAATATCACATTAGGATCTTTTATGCCTGACAAAAAAAAACCGTGTGGGTATGTAACCTTGAATGACTTTTTTGCACCGACCATCGTATCGGTCAATGTCATATTTTTCTAAAAAAAGAACTGAATAAAAAGCAGTGAATTTGATACCTTATTCAATAAAAAAACCTTGAAAATGATTTAACTTTGTGTATCCCGGGGTTTCTCTGCATACAGAGTTACAAATTAGCACAAAATGAAATCAAATATTTATAATAGGTAAAATTATCACCGCTCTAGATCGATTTAATTTTAAAATACCTCAATAAGTTCAAAATCTGCAAAAGACACTATTTTCTTCACCATTTAAATACGTAAATATTATAAAGAGGTCAAATTAAGGAAATATTGTTTTATTTAAGAAACCTTAAAAAAAACATACAAATTGGTCTAATCCTAATTTTTATTTGTATTTGTAATAATTCTGAAGAAGAATTCATTTGATTTCGAAAATCTTCCTCTGATTGTATCAGTGGAAGATTAGTTAGCTATACCAATCAATCGCTCATACCATAATTTGTTGTTTTTTACTCCCGGATATGTTATTATAAACTGGGATAGTTCACGCAAGATGGTACTGCTTAAAACACCCGGGCATGTCCTTCCACTGAATCCGAATGAGGTACCTCCCGAAACAACCGTGTCCGGTTAGTACCTGCGTCGGGTGGAAGGTGAGGACGCCATGGCGCCTCTCTAACCACTCCTCAAAGATGTGACTTATCGCCACAATAGTGCCGTGCTCAGTACTGGGTTGCAACAGTCGCTCTCTCCATACCGCCATGAGATCTTGCGAGAGCTCCGTCCGCCGTGCTGCGATGTGCCGCGGCAGCGGATGAGTTCTTTCACCCATACGACCACTAAACCAAAACGTCACTAAATTAGTGTAGTAGGAATTTAGTTTCAGAAATATTTCCCCATAATCGCCTAAAACGGGACTGTCCGGAAATGTGCAAACCCACGCACACAACACCGGACACACGTGGTCAACGTAACGTATACTATGCGTTGACGTCATAAGAACACGGAGAATGTATGAAACAGAAGCTCAATGAGAGAGCGAGAGAAGGAGAGAGAGAGAGATAGATAGAGATAGAGGTACTATTGAACATGGATTTGAATGTAGAAGTAAAAGGATTTGTCTTGCATCATTTACCTAGCCTTTTCCTAAGTATGTTGGCGTCGGCTTCGCGATTATTCCATGGCTGAATGTACTTTCCGCTTAATTATGTCTGACGTGACTATAACACCATAGCCATGTGGTGTACTCACAGCACAGCAAAGCATTAGCATTTGTATTTCCATCTTACGGCTTTTTATTTTAAACTCAAAGCATACTTTACAAAGTGGTTTTTTCGACAAAACTTAATTAACTAACTGATGTATCTTAGTATTTGTATTATTATTTTGTAATATTATAATCTAAAGTAATGTTTTGCTCTTAATGTTTTATATCTCTTATCACAAATTTCTACACATTGTATGTTTTTACAAAATTAAAGACATCACTTTCCAATTTTTCTCCATCAATGTCGTTGGCGGCTGATAACGCTTTAAGTATCCATGTTCTACACACTCCGTGTCATAGACGAATCGACTTCCGCGCAGATAAGGAATGGCGTGATTCGAGACACGACAGGAAGTAGCTTGTCGGATCGTTAATAGCTAGTGACGTCACTTTAGTAGTAATAATAGAGTAAGGAGACATTGATAATGATGTAAGTCTGTGGACTGAATTAGAGAAATCTTTAATTTGCTGCATGTTGTGGGGCACATTTTACAAAATGTGCCCCACAACATGCAGCAGGGGGGGGAGTTTCCAGCCATAGTTTGCAGCGGGTATCAGGCGGGTTGCCTGCCATAGTTTGCAGCGGGTATCAGGCGGGTTGCCTGCCATAGTTTGCAGCGGGTATCAGCCGGGTTGCCTGCCATAGTTTGCAGCGGGTATCTGCCGGGTTTCCTGCCGTAGTTTGCAGTGGATATCAGCCGGGTTTCCTGCCATAGTTTGCAGCGGGTATCAGCCGGGTTTCCTGCCATGGTTAGCAGCAGGTATCAGCCGGGTTTCCTGCTATAGCATACACAATTCAATGAAAATTAAATACAATTTCACGATTTCTGTGTTGGTCCCATAGTGAAAGCTGCTCATAATGATGAGTACAATGACCCCTTAAGAGGTACCTATTGCGTTTATTCTGTTACACGTTGTTTAAATAAATTTTAAGTACGCGGTGACTTCTGGGGGACGAACTAAAAATAAAACAAATTTTTTAAACTTTTGCGGTGTGAATCAAATTAATTAAAGGGCTTGTTGGGAGGAAAGTTCTTGCAAATAAGTAACTGAGTATTTGCTCCATGTAATGAAACCCGCGACCGAATGCACCGAAACCAAACCACTAAACCAACAGTACCATTGTCACTTTCAATACGACAAAACACGAGGTTGAACAAACCAAGAATTAAATCGAAATTCAAAAGTAAACGACCTAAACCAAATAAAATATAAAAAGAAGCGGTCAAACAGCAGTCAACGAACACTAAAATAAGATGGGTGCGCATAAATAGACATAAATGTATACCTAATGTTTCTATGTGTTACGCACGAAACATTACCTATTCATTTTCCTGTTATTGTTGGCGCCAGATAAATTTGCAATGAAGGGCATTGACCTTTCCCTTATAATCTCTTCATAGGTACCCGAAAAAATAATTATGAATGGTTGTTCATTTCTAGAAAATGTAAAGGATCTCGATAGATGGAGATTCAGAACAGCTTTACGTTTTTTTTCCGATTTTAGAATTAAGAATGTCAAAAAATTAAGGTGGGTCAATGGCCGCTATTGCAAGTTTATATGCTGCCCACCATAGTATAAAGGTTCATGATCTGAATACATTAATAGTTAGTATGTCGTCAGTTTTAGCAAGAAATCTAAAAAAGTCGACTTTGCTAAATACCAATTCGTCGTGCTTGACTCGGTGGATCGTAGAGATAAGAGGCTCATTGACGATGTAAAACTGGTGGATGCCAAATTTGGCTTGGCTCATCGCCGCAAGGTTGCCTGCCTGCAACTGCTGGAATGCCAAAATGAAAGGGATAGACCACAATTTGTCAGTTCGACAACACTTGTCAATTCCATACATTTTTGGCGTCGCCTTCACCACGCTACCGCTGACAGATTGTCATTTGTGAATCTTTCGACTTCTGCTGGTCTCATCATATCAGCCGAAAGACGTCTACTGCTGGGGCTCTAGACAAGTGACATTCTGTCAACGGTAGCGTGACGCAGGCGATTGTCAATACATCAAAAATGTATGGGATTGACAGATGCCATCAAAATGTCACGTGATCAAATTACTACATTTTGGCATTTCGACAGTCGCATTCGCTAATTGAATGGCACGTTGTCTAGGGCCTCTGGGCATAGGCCTCCCCCAAGTGTCGCCACAACCACCGGTCCTGTGCGTCCCACAGGTATATTCTGTAAACAATACAAATTCCTACTTGGTGGAGTGAATTTAATCTTGATTTTATGGATTCACAACACAGCTCACTTCATAATTAACTTTACCAAAGCTTCACGGTGATATGAAGTAACACTTCTGCACTCCCTTACAAGAAACACAAGCGTGAAACTATGAACCGTACGGGTTCAGGTCGTCATCCCTCCCACATGAGTTTCTTAATAAACCATTCGTGGAATCAAATCGATTCTGAAATAGCCGAATACCTGATCTCGCATTCCTGGTGTAAAATTAGTGAGTGTTTTCATAATACGTCCATAAATTGAGAATCTAAATTCTAGCCGCCATTTTTAGTCGCTACTATGAATGGTTTGTGCATTAATGTGCTTCTAATTTAGGGCCAATCATTGGGTAAGCTGTTTTGTAGATATTACCATTTTTGGAAATTAGAATTGGTTATTTGACAACTATCAAAAATTGACGTGCATCTTCTTCTTTTCCGTGTCGCTGGCTCGACAGTGTCTCGGGGGGTCTACTATCTAAGCCTGTTCGTAGTTTCGGCCTTAGTGTCGGGCGTTTTCTACTGCGTATTACCTATGGACGTAGAGCGGTTACGCACTGCATCCGATCCAAATCCGAGAAAATACGGAAATAAAAAACTTGGACTGAATTCGGATGTTGCTTTACGCACTGCATCCGAATTCATAAATATGGATCTAAAGTTGAAAAACTCGCACCTCTGATCCAAATCCTAACTACTCATGTAGTCAATAGTTCCACGCCAATCGATCGATCGTTTTTCGAATTAGTCGAAGTCGATCGATAGTTTTTACGTCATTATTTCTTAATAATTGGATGACGGAGAGAAATCAGATGACGGAAGTCGGACAAATAGTTCTATGACTACTTCGGAACGTATTCTCACGGGTTCGGATCGGATGCAGTGCGTAACTGCTCTTACGATTAGTCCCAAACCTGAATTAAAAACAACTGTCAAATCGTTATTTAGTTTATCATTGGGTTCGGGACTAATCGTAAGTCCGTACGTGAGGGTCTACTCTCTAAGCCTGAAGTCCGTAGTTTCGGCCTTAGTGTCGGGCGTTGTCTACTCCGTATCACTTACGGACTTACGACTAGTCCCGAACCCGAACTAAGAATGAATGATAACACGATTTGACAGTTGTTCTTAATTCGGGTTCGGGACTAATCGTAAGTCCGTAGGTGATACGGAGTAGAAAACGCCCAACACTAAGGACGAAACTACGGACTTCGGGCTTAGAGAGTAGAACCCCAGATTTGCGTGGTCGAAAACATTGCCACTTTCACGGCATCTTTGACGGCAGCACATTATGTCAGTCAATTTGATTACATGTTTTGGGGTAGAGGGCAGGAAAGGAGTTGGAGCATAGTTTGTGACTGGGCTCCACACTACACCATGCTGCTGATCCGTCAAGGTAGCCCCACTTTGCGAGGTTGGAGGAATATGTACCTATTTGAAAGATGTTAGATACGATTTATGAAAAAAAAAAAAAAATTTGTAAAATATTGGAGAAGTTACACAGTTTTGAAGTTCCATCCTTTTCAACGTTTGTATACATATTATGGCGAAAATTCTCTACGACGTTTCTTGCGAGTTCCGTCATACGCAATTAGGGCGGATTTCACCAATGAAACTGAACGCGATCAGTACATCTAAACTACGTTCAAGAGCTGCTGTCAGCGTCAATATTCCATAGAAAAATAGTGACACTGACAGCTCATAAACGTGGTTTATACGCTGATCGCGATCAGTTTGGCTTGATGAAAATGGCCCTTAGTGTTGTTGCATCGTAAGTTTTGAAAAGTATAAACGGACCCAGTGCGGATTCGTAGATGTCACAATATATCTTCGAATTGTGTTCTTGGACATCGTTTCTTCACGATGTTTTCCTTCACCATTTTGTCTGAAAGCAGTGGTGATGAAATTAATTACATGAACAACATGTCTGGTTTTGAACCCACGATCTAAAACTCGAAAGTTGGACCGTTAACTTTGGTCAACCACCTTGTCGTGACCATTTTGTATAATTTCATTATGGGCGCCATTAATGATGTGACCAGCCATTTCACTTCAACTGAAATAGGAGCTGGAGAACAGAAATATGGATATGTTTCATTTTTGTTCTCCGGCTCCTATATTTCAGTTTGCAGGGCTCGCTGGCTTTAGCTTCCACCACATTCCGTCATCCCATTCAAACCTAACCTTTCCGTGTCTGGGTGTCCTAAGTTCCCTAAAAACCTATTGTAACCTAACTTCGGTCACATCATGAATTACCAATTCTACGATTTGGTTACGACGTCCACATTTCCTATTTCTTTGTTTCAGTCAAAAATTCAATATAGAACTTGCACTTCTTACGTTCGCGTTTACCAGACCAAGGTTCCATTCAATCAGTTTCATAAAAAAACTTTTTCACAAAAAAAGAAACCGACTTCCAAAAAACACTACAAAGTTCAAAATAACTTTAATTTCAGTAGTCGGTGTTTTTGGTTGCTTCTTCGTTGTTTGACTCCGACTTCCGAAATTAAAATTTTTTGGAAGTCTGTTTCTTTTTTTTTGATGAAAAAGTTTTTTATTTTTCACTTTTTAGTGCTACCCCACACCCAAAGACTACAATAGTATACTAGCTATAGACAGGCAACTCTACCTTATTTTTGTATACTAGGAAGTGGTCGAACTCAGCGCCATCTAGTTTTTAGTTAAGGGAACTAATTTATATAAGTAAATGTATAGGTAGGTAGGTGTATAGCTGCTGTCTGATCCTTTATGATATTAGGTAGAGAGATGAGTGTATCCGCTATATGCTACAAACATACGTACTACATAAAGGAAAAAAAACCATATAATTGACTATTAAACCATTTTATTTAGATAAACATCACACATTTTACAATAAAATTTTATGTTGGCCTTTTTCGTCCCCTATGATTAGGGTAGTGCCGATTAGCCTTTTCTTTCATTGAATCGTTAATATTCCAAAAGGTTATTTGGCCAGTGAGAACATTATTGATATCTTTGCACCAGTTGTTTACAACAACAACACACACAACACAACACAACACGAACGAATTGTAACGCGGCTCAATAACATGGAGAAACGAAAGCTCAACTCAACCTGCAGATGCACTAGCGAAAAAAACAAAAACTCTATTGCAAAAGGAAAATAAATGCGCACGAGTAGTTACACTCTCACGCAGCCATTTGCAATTGAAGTGTGGCCATTCAAAAACAAACTTTTGCACGTTTAAATACCAAAATATAACTTTTTCACTATTAAAGCTCTTAATAAAAACCTAATTATGTACTAATTCATATATTCTATTATTTTTATAAAAGAAGATCATGAAATTATATTATTTTTCTTGATTAATGTTACAAAGTACCTAACTCCCAGAAAAAAAATAAAAATAACCGTAGCAACACCGCAATTTGTTTCCCTTAACTAAAAACTAGATGGCGCTGTTTTCAATAAAAAAATGGAATTTTAATTTTGTTCTAAGTTGCCATAGCATGCCCACACCTAACAACACCACTGGGAAGTCACAGGAAAGCAAAAATATGCAATTTCGTACACATGGATGATTTTTCCACATATTTTTTCCAGCTATTTGGATTTAAAAACCAAACTACTGAACCGATTTTGATACCATTTCAATGGGACCATTTGGAAAGTATATCCTTTCCAACAAAAAAAGAATTTTTCAAATCGGATGGCAAGCGACGGAGTTATGCGCGAACAAACATAAAAAAAAACATACAAACATCTGAATTGAGAACCTCCTGCTTTTTTAGAAGTCGGTTAAAAAACCCGCCACTTATTCAGAGTTGAGGAAAATTCCTAAAAAATATTGAAGGTTATTATGAGAAGAAACGTTTTACATGCAACCTTACTGGTTTATAAAACATGAGAATTCTGTGAACTGAAGTGAGTGTAGTATGCAGATTCAACTCGATGTGTCGGAGTGTTGATGACCTTGACTTGTTCTCGACCAGTGTTCCTAAACTAAAAAAAATACTGTGCAAAAACTTCTTTGAATATCACTAAAACCTTGTTTTAATTCTCTCCGAGTGCTTACTAATTCTTACTTTCTCTTGCCTGTCTACTGTTTCTTGTGCTACCTTAATTTTATCAGTGAAAACTTTTAATTGGCCTTCTCTCACTAACTGTCAACTATCTGTATCCTAGCTGTAAGTTTTCTTAAGAAAAATAAAATAAAATAAAATAAATATTATTGGGAAAATTTATCACCCACAGTCCAGCCTCCAATGTGCCAATCTCCACGTTTCTATTCCAGCCTCATCTAGGTTCCACCCGTGATGACAACAGTGTCGTCTGGCCATCTCACCGCCAGACGACCAACCCTCTCCTTCTTCTAGTCCTTGGACGCCACTCGGTCATTACCTTGCTCCATCTATCATTACCGTGTCTTGCGGTCTTGCCAGGTGTTCGGCCCTGTCCCATTTGAGTTTCATAATTCCGGAAATAAATACTATTTTACTTCTCATACTCGGAAAGTTGTGTTTATTTGATCTTAGTAGCAGGTGGAAGACGACGCTTTCCACCTAAGAGCGGGAAATAGGTACTCATAGTAATCCTTAGCTTCCCTACCTAGGGCAGGAATGAATTTTAAAATTAGAACTAAGTTTGGTTTGTCAGTCAGCTACGAAAGATGTTACATTATTAAAAATAACGTGTGTGTTCCATGTTTAAAATTTAAAAAAGACCATATAATTTTGCGGGATAACTAATTCTGTGAGCTGTACCGATATTTAAAATCCCGGTATTATAGATTAATAATTTTAGATTCGGTTAAAAACGAGGCAAACACAGTAATCGAAAATCGTTTGCCAGTTTCAAAGGAAAGATGACATGAGAGAGACTTACCCAGTGTTTCTATCTTAATAACACCCGGTCCCGGAATTGAGAACTGGTCAAACCCTAGTGTAACATGAGAACGTGAGATCTTAATTTAATAATTTAACAACTCTTTATTTAGAATAAAAAATTGAGATCCGCACAAGTTACCCTTTCATTTCATATATCGTATGGTCCGTATTTTTGATTCTAATTTGTCATGCAAAAACGATTTCGTATTTAAAATTAATTTATTTACTTTTGGTTCCATGTTTTGGGTCACAGCTGATATGCGAACCAAATTTCATCTGAATCGTTCCAGTACATCATCTGCCTAGCCTTTTCCCAACTATATTAGCTAGCTAACAAGCAGGTGTGAAGGCAGTGGTGAAGCTACCTGTAATAACAAAATAGTCTGGTAGGCAGCCGCCTACCAGACCTTTTTTTTTTTTTTTTTTTACGGGGGGGAAATCCTCATGGATGTCCTGGGGTCTGTCAGACTCTTACTGACTAAAACCACCCCGGTGTTCCATCTTCCACCTACGCCGGGGATCGCGGGAACATAGCGCCTTCCGTAATCCCCGGCTGGTGCCGGCCCGCCTCTGCGGGCCACATCTCGTATGCGGGGGGAGTGAGGTGTTAAACTCCCCCCGCGACGTCAGAGGGGCGCACGGGAACACCACGCGCCGCCACCTCGGGTCCGGATGAATGGGGGGCAACGGACATCCCCAAGTCCGCCGCTCCTGGACCCAATTAGGGGGGCCGAAGGAGGGCAGCGTACGCCCTCCTCCGACGCCCGGTGCGCCTGCTGCGGGCCGGGAGAGCACTCGACATCTCCCTCTCCCTTTCCGCAGCCTCCTTCTGCGCGATGACAGTTTCGCAGAAGGAGACCACCGCGTCCCAGGACACCTCACCGCCGACCATAGAACGGACTACAGCCGGCAGCGAGAGGTCACTGCCTACCACAGAGACGAGGGCACGGCGTGGCTCCTCCCAAGCGCGCCTACCAGACCTCCCACAACCCATTAAAGCACACAACCCAAAGATCTACAAATGACAGCTGGGAACAACGGCTTAACTTGCTTTCCGAGGCACGGAGGAGTTTTGGTATGTTAAGATGGTCACCCATCCACAGAACTACTTCGGCAAACGTTGCTTATCCTTGAAGATCGACCCGTACACACGTTATTATTTAAGAGTTTATTTTCAACTAATAAGAGATATTTATGTTTTTAAGCTCATACACAAAACTGGATTAATAAAATAATCACGAATCAAAGTTTGTTCTTGATATAAAGAGAGAAAATTATGTCACTATTGTGAAAAGAAATTAATTTTGCGTGACTGGGGTAAACCCCAAGGTAATTTTGATAACTATTTATTTATCATGATTGGTCTATAATGGCTTATCACAGCTTGTAATAATCAATTATCAAAAATATTTATGCTTATTGCTGCTTATTAAAATATCAAGCAATTGATATGAAATCTTTACAATCGGAAATATTTATTGGCAATTTTAGTAGAGTCTAAGTCAAAAGTTATTTGTTCGAATTAGGCTGAGGGCCAGCACCTTTTGAACGTCAACGTTTACAAAAACGTAGCCCCCCAAAAACACCCGTCACCACTTCCTAGTGTTTTAGCTGGGAAGAAGAGGTGGCGCAACGAACTTCCCAGCAACACATCTGTCTGTTCAATTAGAAGAACTAGCATTTAAACAATTAATTTAAACTAAATTTTATGACGACATAGTTGGCGCAGTGGTTGAGTGATTGACTGCTGCGCTGCGTGTCTCGGGTTCGATTCCCGCACGGAACAAATATTTGTATGGCCTACAGATAGTTGTTCCGGGTCCAGACCCGGAACAGCTATCTGTTTGTGTATGTGAATTTATATGTTTGTAAACGCACCCACGATACAGGAGAAAATCCTAGTGTGGGGCAACGTTTTTAAAAAACAAAAAAAAACAAAAGGATTATAAAAAAAAACAAAGGATTATAAAAAAAAATCATAGGTAACACGTAAAAATTGAAACCAAATTACTTGCCACTTGTAACATTATAGGAAATATACACTATTCTGGCGTCACTTCTTCAATAAAGATAGAAGAAGCCAAGAGCTCAATAAAACTCCTGTGTAAAACTAACGCAAAAGTCGCATTATTAATAAGAATGGAATTTAACTTAACATTCCTGAGGAAAAGTTGGGGATCATAAATACAAAAAATACTATCAGAAGTTCCCCGGGAAACTTCGTCTTCTAACAGTCTAGTATTATACAGAGATCAAGAGTAGCATTGCCTCATTGCAGCAATCTAACCATCGTTTCTTTGGACTTCCTCTTCTTTTATTGTTTTCGACGTCTTGGATAGTTCTCGGGACCCGGACCCGGGGTTCCCGGACCTTCGAAAGGCATACGAGGACCCGATGCCAACTCGCAGAACCCGCGTTAGTCGTTCAATATTATGATTATGAGGCACCAACCGGTGATTATGCCTGGGTGCGCTGCAAGTACACCCAAGGACAACCCTGGTTGGTGCAGGACTATTGTAAAATAGAGAGGAAGAAAAGAAAGAAAGAACAAGAGTTTATTTGCGCCAAGCATGACGCACACCATAAAAATATATAGGTATAAAAATAAAAGATGAGAGACTAAGGGTTTGGGGTCCAGGGTTGTAGAAGTTGTTCGAAATAGGAGCAAAGGGCATTAGGAGGAACACGGACGAGTTTTAGTCAGTAAAAGTCTGGCACTCCCTTCCTCTCTCCAGAGCGGAAGAAACAATTTTATGATTTCCCACCCAAAAAAAAAAATTGGGTGTCTCTAGCACTGTAACTATTATTTTCAAGTTAGTAACTAAATATATTAAATGTTTCATTTAAAACCTTATCACTGACTGTAGCAGTCTCTTGTTATAGCTGGTTTTATAGTCACGCCGCTAGACGCGCCGCTGGGCAGCGCGCTGTTAACAGCGCGCGCTTGAACAGCGGTCCACTGTGAAACGAGATTAGTACTACACGTTCCACTGCTGTAAGACAGTCGTGTACAATATGAACGTTAATGCGGCCACGGTGCGTCTTAACGGCGTCACACCAAAACGCATACTGGCCGTAGAAAGGCACGAGCGGCACGCGTTTCGGCAGCGCCGGCGAACAGCGCGCGTTTACTGGACGGCGCGGCGCTGCTCAAGCGCGCGACTTTGAAACGCAACTACTACCTCATACATCTCCGAACGCGCGCGCTCCAACGACGCTGCCGAAACGCGTAACAATAAAACCAGCCTATCAAAGACAAAACTACGATCCATATTTTGCCTAATCTACACTCCAAGTTCCAACTAACACAAATGAAAAAATATCAATCACTAGAATTTCAAAACAAATTGGCAGATGTTTACATTGATCTTTCAACGCCGCTTGCGCATTTTGCCAGAAATAAAACAACTAATTCACTAAACATTTATATTAAAAGATTGTTTGCTTTCTTAGGTTAGATAGGTGTAAGGCGTTGAAAGCTCACTGTATCTGGCTCTTATCTGGCTGTATTTATTTGTATTTGTTCAATCTATTAAAACGTTGTAGTGCGGTGAACCTGTCGACTGAATGAAGTGTTCCTCGTGGTCTAGAACGAGAGAGCTGTTATTTTTAGGGTTCCCTACGTCCGAGTTTCTTTCTGTCTGACACAGCCAGTTTTACCATTCTTTTTTAATTATTATTGATAGGCACGCGCTTGACCACTATCTCACCTGATGATAAGCGATGATGTGACCGAAGATGGAGCACGCTTGCCTAGAAGTAACCTATTCACTCTTGACATAAAGACTTCCGGGTTGTAGCTATCTGGAAACACAGACACTGGCAGGGAATTCCACTCCTAAGCTGTACGCACAATGAATGTGCTTCGAAAACGATTAGTGCGTGTGGGTTGTCCACCATGTACCGGTGGCATATCGCCGTACGTCTTGTGTTCCGCTGATGGAATGGGCTTGGCGGAATTAGACTTTGCAATTCCGACGCACGCTCCCCAAAATGCAGCCGATAGAAAACTGACAGGCTAGCGACTCGGCGTCAATGCTCAAGACTTTGGTGCTTCGACTCGACGAGCCTATCATTGTCAATGATCCTCTCGACTCATTTCTCAATTGACTCAAAGGCATCAAGCCTAAATTACCTAAATTAATTTTCTCACGTTTTTTTAGGCTTACTATTCAGCTACACGGAAATAGCAGCTACATAATTATAGTTCTGCAAACTTACTACCTTTAAATTAACATTGCCACTTTAACTCAGAATACGTGTCACGCGCCTCGTGCCTACAAATTAACAGCCACGACCAGGGATACAGAACTCTTTAGGAACTATTTAAAAAAATATTAATAATTTATATAATCATTTTAAACTAACTATGCAACGTGTTATAGAATAAACGCATTACCTGAAAAGGGCTCATTGTTCTATCATTAGAACAACTTTTAGAATGGGACCCGCCCCAAAACCGCAAAAAAAAAATCTGCTGTTCAGTACATTTTTCAGTGCTGTTTGTACAGTTATACGCAAATAAATGTATGGGCTGTCTATTTTTTTTTTCACCATTTCAATGTTGGTCTCATAGTAAAAGTTGTTTATAATGATGAGTCCAATGACCCGTTTTTGGGTATTGCGTTCATACTATTGCACGTTGTATACCTATGTTGTTTCTCCTTTTCTGTCAAATCCACCCAAAGTTAACGATGAGTCCGCCCGTTGCTACACCCTTCTATTTTTAAACGACTTCAAAAGAAGAAGGAGGTTCTCTATTTCGACTGTTTTTTTTTTTGTGTGTTTCTTCAGCGATGTTTTCGCAAATTGCCAACCGTTTTTGATGATTCTTTTTTTGTTTGGAAGAGTATTTTCCCGGACCCTATTTCTGGTAAAGATCTGATGAAGAACTACGGAGATAGGTAACGAAACTCTTCAATAAATGATAGCAAATCTGATGGAATTGCTGAAATTGCACGTCTGTTTATTGTTGACACCAGTTCATAACAGAACATCACGCCCGGTACGCTGTGAAGGGGTACGCAGATGTATCAAGTCAACTATGGTTTCGGGGTTATCTATTCGGGCATAACTTTATTGTTTATAAACCGATCTTGATGATTCTTTTTGCGTTGGGTTTAGTCAAAGCTAACCACCATTAAACGTGAAAAATTAAAAAAAAAATACAAAAAATACCACAGACTTCGAAATAAAAAAACACTACAAGGTGTAAAATAACTTTAATTTCGGAAGTCGGTGTCTTTGAGTTGTTTCTTCGTTTTTTTTTAAACCGACTTCCGAGTCTTTGTATTGTATTTTTATTTCGAAGTCGTTGTTTTTTTGTAAAAAACCTTTCTTTAAGCTAATAGGTACAGTTGTTTTTGTATAGTGTACAATAGTATTTCTATTCTATCTTTACGAATTTGTAGCCAGTGTGGAAATTCTAAGACTATATTATGAAACAGGACAGGCCTGTTGGTCTAGTGGTTAGTGACCCTGACTGCAAAGCCGGAAGTCGTGGGTTCGATTCCCACCCCAGGACAAACTTTGTGTGATGAGCATAATTGTTTGTTCTGTGTCTGGGTGTAATTTATCTATAATATGTATGTATTTATAAATTATATAAGTATGTATATCAGTTGTCTGGTTACCACAACACAAGCTCTGCTTAGCTTGGGATCAGATGGCCGTGTGTGAGTTGTCCCAAGATATTTATTTATTTATTTTATTTATTTATAAAAATTCTAATCTGTTAAAAACAATCCTAATGTTGCAGCATTTTGAGAAGTAAGTATTTGCCAGGACTTGATTTTGTATGGATATTATTTGAAAAAAGTAGAATCTACGCCATTAAGAGATGAATACATACTTTATTATTATGAAAAAATGAAATAAAATGAAATCATTTATTTTTGCTTTTCAATAAATACTACATTATGAGACCAAACTTTTCCGTCGCTTGTTATCAGTGGCACAGGTTCACCGTCCCTGTCAAAGAGCATTTTCTAGAGGGCTACGCGTATGTCGTCACGTAGACAGATCCGATCGTTTTCCTTGTACCTTTGCAAGTTAATCTATGGTACTGTCAACAAAAGGAATAGGTCTTGAGGCAATAAGTAGGTGAAGTTTTTAAACAAAATTTTAAGGGGTTTAGGTCACCGGAAAATTGTAAACGCCGTAAGATTGTAAATTATGGCGTGAAATTGTTAACAAGTTTTTCTTAATATGACATGGATATATTGGAAACTATTGAATTTGGATGGGATTTATTGTATATGTCGCAGCCAATTAACTTAATTAGCTGTATAATTGGTGGCCTAGCCTTTTCAATTAAATGTGCCGATTTTTCAGAGACCTAAGTGACATCTTTTGTTCAATATCGTTTAATGTTGCATGGGCAAGTCGCATGCAACTTATGTTGCTGACTAAACGGCACAATTCAATGAAAAGGCTAGATTTTTGTCAGGTCAGGTTACATGTAAACTTACAGTGTAAGGATTTAAATTTATTTTTCTTTCGAGGTCAGGTGCTACCAAAAACCGCAGAAAAAGCTTAGAACTACAAATGTTAAACCTATTTTTTTAGATAATTGTTGTTAACACTTTGTGCAATAGCTATTCTAATTACTACATACAACTAGCAAAGAAAATGGCCTGCATAGTGCGTTTCATGCATACAAACCAAGCTGTTTTGCCGTGTGTACGTACTAGTAATCGTTTAAGGAATAGGAGCAGCAATTATTTTGTGGTCTCAGTCATGATTAAGTCGTGATAAAACAATTAATCAATACAAATTATAAATTCTATAATTATAACGATAATAAATAAATGAGAAAAGAGCTTTGCTTATTTATTATTATCTTTATTATGGAATGGTACACCGCATTAAAGAGACTGCTAATTCTAGTATTTTTTAAGAAACGTTCGCATATGCAACAAAGTCGAAATCTGTCAAAAAAAAAGGTTTGTTCCGGATTCGCCCACAAAGTTCGCCTAATTTTTATTTTTCCGTGTTCGCCTACTTTTCGTTCCTTTTTCGCCGCGTTTTTCATTTGTTTCATAAATATGATTTTTGAGTACCGTTTCGACCCACTTTTTGTTCCTTTTTCGCCTAATTTTGGTTTGTATGGAGATTTATGCTTATAAAGTACAGTCAGTTTGAAAAATATCTTTGGATACCCGACTGCAAACAAAGGTTATTCATATACAACATGTAACAGAATAAACGAAATACCTCTTAAGGGGTCTTTATCCTCATCATTATGATCAACTTTCACTATGGGACCAACACTAAAATCGCGAAAAAAAAAACGACTGCCTATACATTTAAATGTGAGCATAACTAAACAAAATGTACTGAACACCTGATTTATTTTCGCGATTACAAGGTTGGTGAGAGGTATTGCGTTTATTCTAAATAATATTAGTGTAGATGATAAATTATATTTATTTTGTAAGTAGGTTAAACACAATACTTTAACACTTTAAGTTTTCTGTTACACGTTTTATATACCTACACCTAAATCACTAGAATGTAAAAGAACAATCTAGTTGGTGATTTCGAACACAAATAAAGTTGTTTTAACGAAATCCACGTCATTGTCGTCAACCACTCGTCGCTTACCATCAGGTGAGATGGTGGTCAACTGGAGCCTTTATTAACCAAAAAATACTTTATATTTATTTTATTAGACCTATGTAAAGTCTCGCATTAGGCGAACCGGAGACCCATTCGCTACGCAAATAGGATCATAAGAGGCTTCATGATTTCGTCTATGCAACGCAAATAGCGAGCTCTGCTTTTTTAACGGAAGAACCTAAAATGTTTTGTACGTCGAACCTTGGTCAAAGGCATTCAAACATATCATCGTTTTGACGCTTGCATGTCTTCGTGCAGTCGATTATGGATCGTTTGCTTACTGACATCAGTACCGTTCTTCAGCTGCAGGCGATTAAATAACTTTCTAGACAGGAAATTCACCAGATGTACTACTATCTTCGTGTACGTCGAACTTTATCCGAACCCAGGTGTTCTAACATGACAACACTGCTGGTTTCTTGAAAGCGATTGCAAGCATTTTAGATAGCTTTTCGCAAAAATAACCCAGGATCAAATCTACTGATCGCAGCAAATGTTCTTCTTGGATAAATGTAGCAGCTAGGGTTGCGCTATTCAAAACAAAGAAAATAGACAAAAGTACAAGAATCGTTGAGTGACATCAACACTCAAAGATACTTGAACTTTTTGTCCATTTGAGAACACTGAATACTCCCGTATCTTGTATTCAGTATGTTCACATTCACACTACCTATGCATACATAAAAAAACACTTTTGGTGAAAATGTATAATACAATCAGTATTATACATTTTCACCAAAAGGCGCTAAGCGCACAGTGCGGCTGGTTACTAACATTTTTGGTTATATTTTGCTACTCGCTCGGCTGTCTGTTGTCGGGCTAACCAATCCGAATCTTTTTTTTTGTAAAAAATTTTTTTTTTTTTTTGTTAATATTGCATCGATGTTTTAGGGACTATTCATTTTTATTTTGTAAATAATGAACCTACTTTTATGTTTTTGATATTTTTTTTAATAGTTCACCGATGTTTTAGGAAATATTTTGGTTAGTAGGTATTGCTAGCTACATAATATTCGTATTCGATTGTTAGTACATCCAGTTGTTTCACTCTATCTTCAATATAATAGTGAAAGTGGATTTTGAAAATACAATTTCATTACAATACATTTTATTACTACCAACACAGGCTGAACTTTTACAGTGTGCGTGGATGGTCAAATCCGAAACTTTAAGGAATAGCGCAAAACACTGAAAGGATTCTTGAGCCCGATTTCGATGAAAACTAAAATTGCATCATTGGACTTTTGAAAAATCGTTACACCTAGCCCGAAATACTTTACAAATTACTTTTTAAATTTCTGACTACACCTACTTCACCTACATCTCAGGAGATATTACAAAATTAAAGTAATTCGCGTAACCAAATACCTAATTTTATGAAACAGCGAGCAGCGCAGCGATGGCGCCGGCAACCAGCCGCCTTAGATGTTAGAACTTCACCTGCGACTTTATCTGCGCAGGTTTACGTTTAGCACAAACGATTTCCCCCTTTTCACCCTCTTAAAAATTGAATTACCAAAAAGTTTTTCTTAGTGTCCACCTTCATCATAAAAGAAAGCCTTGTGCAAAATTTGTTGTGACTAGTCAGTAGTTTCGGCTGTGCGTTAATATGTCAGTCAGTTTCTCTTTATAAAGAAGATAACATAACACTTCTTTTTTGGGCAGTCGTGCAATGACTAGGCCGTGATACATTTTTAAATACATATTTAACTGATTGTACTTTGATAAACAAATGAAAAGTGGGCGAAAACGGAACTTAGTACAGAATGAGGCGAAAAAGGAAATTTTCTTTTTTTTTCCAAAAGTGGGCGAAAAAATGCGGCGAAAACGGAACAAACCAAAAAAAAACCTAATTTTTCATATTTTTTTTCACACATTGCGACTGAGATGCATGCGAACATCACCGTTGCTAGATAATTAGTAAAGTTGGCCCTCTGATTCTATAGTCTGACTTTATTAAATATGTTTTTTTTAGCTTGTATAAAACTTACTCCCTCTTACTAACAGTGGCGGCCTTAGAGGGTGGCGGGCAGGCAACCGCCCGGGGCCTCGCTCTTGAAAGGGCCTCGCGCTAGTTAAAAAACCCTTACATTTGAAACGTTTTATATTTTAAGCAATAAAATAAAGTTATTTCATAGTAAATTATTTAATAATATTAATAGCATTACCTACCATCTAATTAAAGAAATTCGATGATACAAGATCGTGTTTCAGCTTTGCATTTATTTGAATTGAACATTTCGTAAGTCGCTCTGATTTCAATTAAAATTTTACTAGTCGTAGGAAAAGCCACAAACATCATCTGAAATACCTACTTTCGATTCAGATAAAATTTAAAAGAACAAGGGCCTCGCAAGAACTGCCACCCGGGGCCTCGCAAAGGTCTGCCGCCGGGGGGCACGCAACGGTAAAGGCCGCCGCTGCTTACTAATAAACACGGAATATAGGTAAAGCAGGAATAAACAAAGGAATAACCATATACTTTCACAGGTTTAAACTTGGAATAACTTTATTCTGTGTTTATTAGTAAGAGGGACTATGTTTCTAAGAAGATATAGGTAATTATTATGTTTGTCCGGTTCAAATCATACAACTGAATTTTCA
The DNA here is from genome assembly GCA_947386135.1 of Melanchra persicariae. Taxonomy (NCBI): domain Eukaryota; kingdom Metazoa; phylum Arthropoda; class Insecta; order Lepidoptera; family Noctuidae; genus Melanchra; species Melanchra persicariae. The sequence continues at coordinate 14,006,005 of OX376668.1, forward strand.
AGCAGTTGTCTTGTTACATTACCTGCCATTAGTATATACAACGTGTAACAGAATAAACGCAATACTTCTTAAGGGGTAATTGTACTCACCATTATGAACAACTGAAATCGCGAAAAAAAATCGACTAGGTACTCCATACATTTCTGTGCGCATAACTCGCCAAAATGAACTAAACGGCTATTTTTTTTATAATGACACCCTAAGAGTTATTGCGTCTATTCTGTTACACATTGTATATAAACAAAGACACGTCAAGTCTACTACTTTCTTGTAGTAAAATATTTGTTATTTATGGAAGGTGTAAATACAACAGGAAAAGAGTATAGCCATGTTGAAAAATAAACAGAGCCTTCGAGAATCGATTAGCCCGACGATATTTAAATGATTTCTACCTCTTTGGATTGATGCGTAATTTGGAACATCTTTTTTATCCCAGCCATCTATAATACTTTTAAATGGGAAAACAACACGGTCAAGGTAATTGATAAAACGTACTGTCGTACAGTCAACAAGGTGAAACATTCTTGATTATAATGCGAATATCCTATGGTAGGCGCCACATAAATGTGCAATAACGGTCATCAACCCACATACATTTATTGACTTTCTTAAAATCATTCTCTAGTAAGTACATATTATAAAACGGTTCATATTTTTATTTATTGTTCGGCTATAGAAGGGATATTAGAGAAAGGTCAATGTACTTTATTGCAAGTTTATTTGGCGCCTACCATTATATTTGTATCTTTATTAATATTTAGGAATAGCTTTTTTTTTTTTTTTTTTTTTTATTTATGAATGGGCTAGCTCTTGACCTCGATCACGCCTGATGGAAAGCGATAGATGAGGTCCATGATGAAAGCGAGCGTGCCCAGAAGATGCCCTGAGGCACTGGTACTTCCACGCGTCGACGAAACACAGCAGGCTGCTTGACGCCGAACTCCGGTAGGAGAGTGGTCGCGAACCAGGCGGGTGTTAGCCCTACCACCGCAAGGGAAGGATTGGTCAGTCTTATAAGGTGTTAGGTGAGACTGTCCAGGATGCGCCGAGCGCTCGGTTCAGTTGAGTGTCTGATGGAACAAATTGCGCTACACGAGGAGGCTTCTTCATGCATCCCATAGCTCGTGGCCAAGTAATCGAATTGAACTTTTTACGGCCCGTGGATAGGTGACCATTTTAAAGTAATATAAATGCGAATGTAAGCTTGAATTTTAATACGCTTTCACGCCAAAATCGCTGATATATTTTATTTTACAGAGATAGATGGAACCCCTTTTTATGGAAGGGAAATTATCAAATGACTTCTTCCGCTCTGGGTGGAGCGGAATAGAGTGTCATACTCTTACTGACTAAAACCCATCCGTGTTCCTCCAAATGCCCTTGGCGTTCCTAGGGGTCTACTCTCTAAGGCCAAAGTCCAGGGACACGGTGACTCTTTCGAACAAATTCCGCAACTAGATGGGACCCTGGAGACGGTTATATGCTACTTTCAATCCTTCATGCTACGGAAAGTTCAATAGTACGTAGACTCAGGTATCGTGTTACCCAGATAAAGGGTCGTGGTGCGTACAGCTGAGGACCGAAGACATCCCGGACGTCAGCCTGTATGAGATTAGGATGGCTCTGAAGCAGCTTAAAAACAACAAGGCGTCGGGTGAGGACGGAATTACGGCCAAACTCCTGAAGGCGGGTAGAAAACCAGTCCTTAAGACCCTTCAGAAACTGTTCGATTCCGTCATACTCGAGGGGAAAACGCCACAAGCGTGGAGCAGAGGTGTGGTGGTACTCTTCTTTAAAAAGGGCGACAATGCCCTGCTTAAGAATTACAGGCCCATCTCACTTCTGAGCCATGTCTACAAGCTGTTTTCCGGAGTCATCACAAACCGTCTCGTACGCAGGTTTGACGACTTCCAGCCTCCCGAACAAGCAGGATTCCGAAAAGGCTTCAGCACCGTAGACCACATACACACGCTGCGGCAGGTTATACAGAAGACCGAAGAGTATAATCTGCCCCTCTGCTTAGCGTTTGTGGACTACGAGAAAGCCTTCGATTCGATCGAGACTTGGGCTGTGCTGCAGTCTGCTGAAGTGTTTGTATGAAAACGCCACCATGTCAGTCCGACTTCAGGATCAGACATCAGAACCTATCCTCCTGAAGCGGGGTGTGAGGCAAGGAGACGTAATTTCTCCGAAACTGTTGACGTCTTCAAGGGTTTGGACTGGAAAAGGCTAGGCATTAATGTCAATGGCGAGTACATCACTCATCTTCGATTTGCCGACGATATAGTCGTCATGGCTGAGACCACGGAGGACCTGTACAATGCTCGATGACCTCAGTAGAGCTTCCGAAAGAGTGGGTCTTAAAATGAACATGGATAAAACCAAGGTCATGGTAAATACCCATGTAGCACCCACTTCTATCAAGATTGGAGGCTCTGCACTCGAAGTTATTGATGAGTACGTCTACCTGGGATAAACGATCCAGCTAGGTAGGGCTAACTTCGAGAAGGAGGTCAACCCTTCGAATCCGACTCGGCTGGGCGGCGTTCGGGAAGTTGCGCGGTATCTTCTCGTCTCACATACCACAGTGTCTCAAGACGAAAGTCTATGACCAGTGCGTGTTGCCAGTGACGACTTATGGACTCGAAACGTGGTCGCTCACAATGGGCCTCATCAGAAGGCTTAAAGTCACCCAAAGGGCAATGGAGAGGGCAATGCTCGGAGTTTCCTTGCGTGATCGAATCAGGAATGATGATATCCGCAAGAGAACCAAGGTTACCGACATAGCCCGAAGGATCGCCAAATTGAAGTGGCAGTGGGACATTGCTCGCAGAACAGATGGTCGATGGGACCGAAAAGTTTTGGAGTGGCGACCGCGTACCGGAAGACGCAGCGTTGGAAGGCCTCCCACAAGGTGGCCGATGACCTGGTGAGGGTCGCGGGTAACCGATGGATGCAAGACGCACAGGACCGGTTGTTGTGGCGACACTTGGGGGAGGCCTATGTCCAGCAGTGGACGTCTTTCGGCTGATATGATGATGATGATGATGACAGCTGAGGAGTGGAATTCCCTGCCGGAGTCTACGTTTCCTGATAGCTACAACCTGGGAGTCTTTAAGTCAAATGATAAATTATAATTATTTTGTAAGTAGGTTGAGGAAGCAAACTCAGAGGTCAAAGTCTCTTTTGAAGTCCATACAACTGTACTCGTCAAATCATATGAGACCCATGTAGGTTGATGTCTGAGGTGGTATTTTGAGGAAAGCACCACACAGATTTGAGTAGACTTGTCCAGTCAGTGCAAGCCTTCATCAGAAGTCGAGTAGCTCAACTTGGAACCAATAAGGAGCTTAACGTCTCGACGAACAATGCCAATGAAAAATACTTGAAGAGAAAAAATAAAATAAAATAATAACCCATATAGTCCTCATATCCCATCTTCCTAGTTCATCGTGTTGTGCTGGCGCTGCCGCTGCGGCTGCGGAAAACCTCAAGCGGCGTAAATATAGTACCCTCATTGGTAACTATATTTTCGAAACGTTTAGGGTTGAAACCCTTGGGCCGTGGGGCCCTTGTGCTAATAGCCTTTTCAATGAAATTTCGAAACGGCTAGTTGACACTTCCCGTGACCCAAAAGCTGGCTTTTACTTTGGGCAGAGACTAAGCATTGCCATTCAACGTGGCAATGCCGCCAGTCTCTTGGGCAGATTACCAGCTGACAGCGTTGAGTATGAATTTTTTGATGCTATATTTTAGTTTGTTGTAAGTTTCGTGTATTTTTAATTTAAGTTATTTTCTTAAATAAACTGTTATTGTTATGAGTAAAAATAAAAATATTCACAATAGTGAATTAAAATTAAAAATATAATCATTTTCAAAGTAAGTATGTAGTCAAGAGTGAATAGGTTACTTCTAGGCAAGCGTGCTTCATCTTTGGCCAGTGATATAGTGGTCAAACCCGTGCCTATCAATAGTAAAAAATAAAGTGATAATTTTCGACCAAGTATAATATGTACACCTATCTCTCTTCTGAAATAAACAGTCCTTTTGTGCTCTTCCCTTTGTATATTTTTTTTACAAGTGTACTGTGCGTACATAAATAAATAATCGTACTTCACCTTTCGCGTTTTTTTTTCATGTTTTCAATTCTCAGGGTTTCAACAAAAACATTGAAAAAAAATTGTCTGGCCAATTATAATATTGAAATGATACGAAATTGCGCAATACAATTTCCTGAATTGTTTCTTGTTGTGTTGACGTGAAAAAAGTTATGTTTTACATACATGTGTCTAGACACATGTATAATAATGTATATTGACACAGTACGGCGGTAACAGATGAGAACAATATTGATACGTTCCCCACGTTGGGCGCCAGTTTAAGAAAACGATCTCGAGTACAGACGTAACTTCTGTTTTCTTCCAGGAATTTTCACATGGTCGTTCATAAGTGTAAGTCATCTGCCTAGCCTTCCCAACTATATTTGGGTTGGCTCCCAGTCAAATCGGATTCAGCTTAATACCAGTATTTTACGTGGAGCGGCTGCCTACCAGACCTCCACAACCCATTAACTGGGTAATACAGTACTTCTTGGCAAGACAGGTGACAGATTTTCTGGCTTCTGACAATCCGTAACGACTGTCAAAGATCTACAAATGCCAACTGGACCAACGGCTTATCGTGCTTTTCAAGGCACGGAGGAATTCGATTTGCCATAAGCATCACGCTTGGCAGGCGGGTTGGCGATCCCAGTGTAGCTGTAGCAATGTACCTACAGAGGATGCTGCTGCCCATTCTCTGGTGAGTCCTTTAGTCGCCTCTTACGACACCCACGGGAAGTGATGGAATGGTGCTAGTCTTTAACGTCCGACATCATACGGAACGAAAAATAACTCAAGTTTAATTTATAATTTATTTCAGCAGGGAGATCACTCCTTATCAAATTGAATTATAAATAAGTAAATAATAATTATTAATTCCTTTATTTATGGTATACAAATAAGTTAAAAATAAAACTTTCACATGTCAATCTAAATTAAATGGAGCCGTTGATTTGTGATTTAATTAATCCGATTTGAAAGTATATTTTTTTCATTTAGTTTATGTAAAAAGAGGAGTTATTATTTATCTAGCCCGGAAACAATAAAATATTTATTAAGAAATTGCGATTTTAAAATTGAAAATACATGTCCCGATTTCGATTCCAACAGACGGAAATTTAAATGTGTAATCGATTAACATCTGCGTTCGTTTTGGAAGTCAAATAGATATTTTGAAATCGGCGGGACCCGCCCGACGCGGCGACGTTCTTTTTTTAAACGCGAGCTTGGATTAACCCTACAACGTTTGGAGAAATGTTTTATATTAGCTCATTTTAACTTAGATCATCAATGTAAAACGTAATAGTTTATTAGTTTTGTTTGTTAAATACGCTTTTACGCCTAAATCGCTGTACTGATTCCGATTAATTTTGGTACAGAGAGAGATTGGAACCTGAAGACGGTTATAGTATTTTAATTGAAAATGAAACATGAATACGAGCCAAGCTGCTGGAAAAAACCTAGTTTAAATATAAATTAGTATGTTAAAAATTGGTTCACAAATGACGGAGATATGAGGTAACTAACATACATAAAAAATACAATCGAATTGAGAACCTCCTCCTTTTTTTGAAGTCGGTTAAAAAAGAAAATTGGTTGTGTCTCTGGAATTATGAAAAGTAGGAATTAAAAAAAAATACGCTATCAAATCGCAGAGTTACGAAGTCCGATATTAGTGCAAACAGAAAAACAATTATAGACGTCGCATTTTAATGATGAAAAAACAATTTTCCACTGTTCCTAACATTACAAAATAACATAGCAACACAATATTTCCTAGAAAAACAGATAGGTAGTATCTAAATCTGTTCCACTTAATTAAAAGTTGTCAGATTATATTATAATTTAATACGTTTAAAGTGTTGTTAGTTCAAGTTATTATTAACATTCCGGTAGCTTTCCACCTTTTTGGGTTGAAAACCATTTAATAAAACTTAAAAGTTACTTCGCTGTTTTTAATTACAACCCCAAAATAGCTGCAAACAAGGTGAAAAGTAACACGATCCTATCCTACTAACACTATAAATGCAAAAGAAGTAAATGTGTAGGTATGTATGTTCGTCGATTACGCTTCAACGGCTAAATGTATTTGAATGAAACTTGGCACATTGATAGACCATAACATGAATTAGGACATCACATACTTTCTGTCCAAATAGTTAATTTGTGAGAGAAGGTAGCAACCGAACTTAACATTATGAATGCGAAAGTGTGGCTTAAACGATTTTAATAACCCAAAAGCGACATGGCGACTTATCACGCAAGTAGCGAACCTGAAGCAGGGTAGCAAAGAACCTGCCTCGGAGTTGCTGAAATGCTGTGACGATCCCATACAATCAGTTAACGAGGTTAATCACTACTTTGCTAGTGTTGGCAGTAATCTAGCTTCTAAAATCCGGCAACCTTTCCCAACCACAGTCTATACAGACACTCAACCTGAACCTATAGTACTGAGCTGTGCCAAACCATGCCCATCAGATTCAATGGTTCTGTATGACGTGGACTGTGATGAAATAGAAAAAGTTATCCTAAATCTAAAGGATAAATGTGCTGTTGGTTATGACGGTATCTCGGCGTCCGTTGTTAAGGCTGCTAGGCACACTATCATCCCCTCTCTAGTATACATCTATAACCTGTGCCTTTCCTCAGGTGTTTTTCCAGATGTTTTTAAAACCGCGATAGTTCATCCCATATTCAAAGCTGGGGACAGGGACGGTGTCTCTAACTATAGGCCTATATCTGTCCTTACTACTTTGTCCAAAATTTTTGAAAAAATTATTAACACTAGACTTGTGAATTTTCTTACAAAAAATAATACTTTGGCTTCCAACCAGTTTGGTTTCAGAGCTGGGAAATCTACGGATGATGCAGTTTTGGAGCTCACAGATACAATTATTGGCCATCTAAATAACAAACAAAAAACTCTTGGCATATTCCTGGATTTATCCAAGGCATTTGACACCGTTTCTGTCCCCTTATTACTTTCCAAGCTGGATGGCATTGGAATTCGCGGTATTGCTCATGAAATCTTCCGCAGCTACCTGACTGACCGCCGGCAGGTAGTAAAAATTGAAACATATACTAGCAGAGAGGAGCTAGTTACCTTTGGTGTGCCGCAAGGTAGTGTCCTAGGACCTACTCTCTTCCTCATTTACGTGAATGAGCTCTGCCAACTATCTCTTTTAAACTCTAAAATCATCACATATGCCGATGACACAGTGCTTATAATTCACGGCAAGGATTGGTCTGATACCTTCAATAAAGCGGAGTTAGCGCTCAGTGAGGTCATGTACTGGTTAAACACAAATCTCCTTACACTAAATGTCAATAAAACCAAATTCATACCCTTTACCCCAGGCATTTTAAGCCAGCCCCCCCGTTCCTTCAACATCAGAGCTCACGTTTGCACACTTTCTGATTTTCCTGATTGCAACTGTACGACTATCGAACGAACTGACCACATTAAATATCTTGGAGTAATTATCGACAATCTCCTAAAATGGAAAAAACAGATCGACTCTGCAGTCAAACGGGTGCGAAGGTTAATTTATATATTTAAAAAACTTAGGGGGGTTGCTGACTTCAAATGTCTGATAACTGTCTACCTAGCTCTCGCTCAATCAGTCCTTGGGTATTGCGTGACCTCGTGGGGAGGAGCGCACAAAACCACCATGCTACGTCTGGAAAGGGCGCAGAGGGCCGTACTAAAGGTTTTATCAAAGAAACCAATCCGCTATCCGACATCTGACCTCTATTTACATTGCAAGGTCCTCACAGTTAGGCAGCTCTTCGTATTACAGACTGTACTCCGAAAACACAAACTGATACACTACGACCCAACTTATAGTACTGCTAAACGCCTTTCTGACAGAGTTTGCAAAAATGTTCCCTGTGGGACAGCAGTAGCGAGAAGACATTTCAGGTATATCAGCTCCAAGCTCTATAACAGCATAAATAAGACCTTAGATATCTACCGATTACCCCGTAGTCTCTTGAGGAAGAAGTTGACTGAGTGGTTGAAAGCAATGTCATATGACGCAACTGAGAGAATTGTGGAAACTTAGCTAACACAAACACTGACACACACCCAAACTTTCACTCACATACACGCACACACCCCTCACACTCTACAAAAAGCACACCCATCCCACTCCCTTCCACACACACACCCCCACACACCCAAGTTTACTCCAACAATGTATGTTTAGTATAAGTCTGGAACAAATTTATTTCTTGTCTAGATGGGCGTTGATAGCTGCGACACAGTTATAAACTTTTGCAGCTATCATCGTTTTCTTTGTATTTGAGTCGAACTGTCTATGTTCCAAAATAAATCTTTTTACTTTTACTTTTTTTTTACTAATGATTTTTGGTACAGAAATAGATGGGACTTTTTTTTTTAAGTACGGGAAACCATCAAATAAATAACTTCTACTGCTCTGTGTGGTGCGGAAGGGAGTGTCAGACTCTTACTGACTAAAACCCATCCGTGTTCCTCCAAATGCCCTTTGTGTGACTGCGCCGCAGTGACTTTTTCGAACCAATTCCGCAAGACCCTGGCAGGTACTGGCCCTAGTGGGCCCCGGCTACTATGCTGACATATCTTTGAGGCGCGCGTGAAACACGACGCGCCGTGGACCCGGGCCTTGTTCATATCGGACGGCGAGCCACCCGACGCTCGCCGTCCGAAGGCCCGCGCCTGCGGTAGCCGGGAATCGCCCTGCTACTCCCGACTCCCGGGGCATCACATTCTGTACAGAAACAGATGGGGCATTAGAAACAGTTACAGGTCATTTGAAAACCGCGGGCAGAAGTTAGTTATAAAATAAAATAAATTGGAAATAGGAGGAAGAGTGTCGTGTAATAAAAACTAAAGTCTTATTAGTAATATGAATCCAATTTAAAAGGTCACCTGTAATTTTTTGTGGAATAATTACATGTTCTTGTTTATACTTAATTAATTAGAGGAGCCTAGAAAAGTTGTGTGACTGTAATTATGATGTTTTTTTTTTTAATTTGGTGTGCAATAATAGTATTATTATGATACAAGTGAGCTATGTTGCTCATTACCCACGAGGCTATGAAGAAGTGTGTAATGAGCAGAGCCCACGAGTTTCATACGACGTTTTTCAACACATTGACGAGTAAAAAACAAACATGTATTTAATTGCTTATATCGTTTAATTATTTAAAAAATTGGTGAATGTATTACAGGCACCAAATGCATGCGTCTCTTCAAAAATGCCATCAGGTTACAGTACGTTTTTATATCAACACCATGTTTGAGCTTAACCATGCTTCTTAAAACGGAAAAGATGCACCACAGGAAGCTGGGCTTGTTTGTATTGACGAGTTCACAGAAATACGCCAAAAACACACTTTTAGAAAATGACTGAGTTTTTTTCTTGCTCTTTCATTGTAGGAAACTATCATGTGCTTCATTTAGTATTTCTGGCAGGGTTAACTCTATCAATTGTTCATCTTCTGCACTAGAACTAGACATTTTCCAAAATATGATGAAGACAATACACAAAAATTCTGGGAAATAGCGCCCAAATTTTTTTTTCACACGCCAATTGCAACGTGAGTTAATTGAACATACAGCATACTTCAAAATTATAATTTTAAGTGACAAAATGCAAGTATTTTAATATTTTTAACCGACTTCTAAAAAAGGTCCTCCTTTTTTAGAAGTCGGTTAAAAATATTAAATCTTTCTTCTCAATTCGGATGCTTGTATTTTTTTTTATGTTTGTTCGCGCATAACTCCGTCGCTTGCCAACCGATTTGAAAAATTATTTTTTTGTTGGAAAGGGTATACTTTCCAAATGGTCGAATTGAAATTGTATCGAAATCGGTTCCGTAGTTTGGTTTTTAAATCCAAATAGCTGGAAAAAATATGTGGAAAAATCATCCATGTATACGATATTGCGTATTTTTGCTTTCCTGTGACTTTCCAGTGGTGTAGTTAGGTGTGGGGTACCACTAAAAAGTGAAAAATAAAAAAAAACTTTTTCGGTTTCTTTTTTTTGTGAAAAAGTTTTTTGATAACAAATTATTGTGAATTATGAATAGTTAAAATAAATGTTTGTTTGATTTAATTACGGACGAACACATTTATTTAATCCAAAAATGTATATAAATTATTGATTTTCAGAGGCATAAAACCTATTTGTTGTTAAGTACTAAAAAAAATAACTGTATTACCCGGTTAAATTGAAAATGGTCTGTTTACTCGCATATAACTTGCAGTAAGGTACTAATTTAACTTTGTAGGAATAATTATATTACGCACGTGTGTGTTATAGCTCGGTTTATGGCCCTAAAAGCGATGTTATAAGGCTCACTTTACGAGCAAGTGTGTTGAAAAGTATATTAATAAATAATCATATAAGTAGCGACCAAAATGTGAGTCGGACTCGCGCGCAAAGCAAACGAATTATACTTTTTTAACGTAAGTTACTTTTAAACCAAATACTTCTGTGATGTGAAGTTTATATTTTTGGAACATGCGTATTTAAACCTTAAATTTTATATCATAGAATATAATTTTATAATATGTATTTTTTTGCGTTGTTTGTTGAGTAGTTGGTAATATAAATCAGAAGACCAATATTCTCGAACTTAAAAGCATTTAAATTCAAGTCAGTGATATTGCATCATTGCAGGGGTACTTAAGAACGTTTACGCCGTACGGCTTTTCATACAAAATTTGAAGTCCCTATTTTTTGACATGAATGAACCGATTTTATTGAAACTACGAATATGCATACGCCATCCGACCAGGTCTAAAAAGTCAGTTGAGAACATTTTCGAAAAAGAGTTCTGATGGAAAGATAAAAATATTTTTCACTGTCTATAGAAAACTTAAAATCGCTCTCTCTCTCCCTCTAAACTCTAAGCGCTCTTAAAGTTCGAGAATTGTTCCTAAAATGAACATCCATACTCACATACAACTAAAAAACGAATCTTTCCAGAAATTAAGTAAATAAAAGCAGTGTGATAAAAATACCCGACCAGCATTGAAGGGTTTTGGCCTCGATATTGCGCATTATCATGAAAAAATATTTTAATTTGAACGTTCTAGAACAAAAATTTACAGATGGGATGCCTCCAAGGACATTAGCAGCATTTGAAAACCCATTTCAGCCTCAACAACCTATAACTTCTGAAACCCATAACACAGAAGCCTATAATTACGGGTCTTTTAACCCAAGTCAAGCCAGATAGATTCCAGCGTTTTATATAGGTTCTTAAGGAATGCAAATGAGCTTTAAGAACCCATTTAAAACTCTGTTATCTAAACCTTTTGAATTCATATAAGTTTCTCGAACTCATAAATTATCGTCTTCTCGTTCACAAGGTAAGGCGCCTTTGGAATTGTCATGTGTCTTACAAAGACAAGGGAATAAGTTCAGTGCATTTTTTTTTAAGGATGGGAAATCATCAAATGACTCCTTCCGCTCTGGATGGAGCGGGAGGGAGTGACAGACTCTTATTAACTAAAACCCATCCGTGCTCCTCTTCATGCCCTTTGAGTTCCAGGGCCGCGGTGACTCTATCGAACAAAACTGACCTGGCACTCTAGACAAGTACGTTCTGATAACGGTAGTAAGGGAAAGGCGATTGTCAAAACATCAAAAATGTATGACAAACGCTGTCGAAATATCACAATCGCCATTGACAATCAAATTAACACACACATTTACCGACAGTTTCTCGGCGACAGCAATAGTCGGGAATTCCAAAATATTTGATAATGATCATAATACATTTAGGTAGCGTATGTCAATCCTATATATTTTAGTCGCTGAACACAGAAAAGACGTAAGACGAGGACGGGGCGCGGACAGGGCACAGACGGGGCGCCGTCACGACTTTTTAAAACATATAGAAAAGACGAGGCACGGACGTGACGTGGTTCATTGTGGTGATGTAATTGTGTGTGACAGCGACGCGCGAGTCCCGGCACCCACGCCCACTCGCCCGTGCCCCGTCCTTTCTGTATGTTTTACAGTAGGGCGCAGACGAGTAAGCGTTATGTCTGCGCCCTGTCCTTCCTATATATTTTGCATCACGACGCTTCTCTACGTTTTAAAGGACGCGGAAGAGACATATGTCCGCACCTCGTCTGTGTGTTCAGTGCCTTAGACTTTTGGAAAATCGTCACTTTTTCTGGAAGCTCTGCCTTAACAACCGAGGCCTTAGCAACAGATCCTGTACCAACTTACTACATCTACTTGTAAACAGCTGATTCAACTGCATCGTTGCAACTGTCGACTTCAATGAACGATTATTGCCATAATCATATTTGCATCAGGGGCAATTGAGCTTGCATCGGGCAACACAGGCAGTGGTGTGCGTTCAATCAATTGTGTATGTTCTTGACGCTGTTTGTGGAGTGGGTAGGCAGTTTTGTCATTTCTTTAGACTAACTTTCTATATAGAAGAATCCTGGCAGTTTTTCAAGTTAGCCTGAGGAATCACTTTTTATACCGCTTCGTTCGACGGCGGCGTTCATACAGTGAACTTCGGTTGTCATTGAAAACTACCGATTAGTCTCACAGTCGCACATGACGTATTTTTCCCAACCTGTAAAAATGTCAAATTTTGTTACCTTTTGGTCTGCGTGATTTTTGGCGCAAATAAACGCATTTTCTTTCTACTTTCTAGGTATGTATAATTATGTATTACCATTAGGTAGTAACACCTTAGACATTACCTACTAACGGTGTTTCATGCAAGACTTTTAAGACCTTATTCTTTGAAATAAATTTTCCGGTTTTATTGAAACTTGGCAGGAACGATCAAGATTCTTAGGTCACCATTTAGGAAAAGACTTCAAAAGACAATGATTTTTTCACTTTCAATACAATAGAATAATTCGATAGGTAATTTCACTTGGCTACAAACCTTTTCAATGTGCATATTTTATCGCCACATACCAAATTAGTTACGAGTATGAAATCAATTTTAAATTGTACACATTCCGTTCTCTAAATTAGGGATTCTTTGAAAACTGGAAAAAGAAACATGTGTTAGTTCAGACTAAAAGTGAAGAACGAACTTGGTAGGTCTTTGTAGGACGAAGAATCGCCAAAAAGTGCCAGTGTGCAAGGCATATTGGTCGTAGAACAGATAGTCGATAGGATGGAAAGGTTCATGAAATGGCAACCGCGTACTGGAAGACGAAGCGTTGGAATGCCTTCCAAAAGGTGGAGCTCTAACCTGGTGAAGGCCGCAGGAATCCGCTGGAAGCGAGACGCACAGGACCGGTCGGTGTGGTGACTTGGGGGAGGCCTAAGTCCAGCAGTGGTCGTTTTTCGGTTGAAATAATGAATGAGGATGTTGAGGTCAGCTTCATTAGTCTAGTGGTTTAAAAAACCACTGCTAAGAACCTACAAACGGGGTAAATAGGAACGCAGGGGTAAATCGGCACAAAACTTTGAAGGGGATTTTTATGTTATTTAAATCTTGTTTGCAGCATTTGCGGTCTTTAATTTTATTATACTGATATAAATAAAATAAAGTGGCTTGCTTAGACAATCAATATTATGATATTAAAGTTAAAAACCTTATCAAAGTTTTGTTTCTATTCACCCCATTTGATGGTATGTGATCCTGGGTGCGATTGCCAAGTCGGCCAAAGTACGAATGGGGTTTTTTAGCCAGATTATGGCATTAGCTTCGGCCCTAAGAAATGGGACTAAAACAGAACTGGCGAAATGGTGGTATGCTCTAAAGTAACTCCCCATTTTCAACTTTATGTCTCAAGATGATTCACAGATACTGTTTTAGTTTCTAGAGTGAAACCATATTCCGTACAAGTTTTGTAATGAACTGGGTATAATTAAGATTATAGATAAAGCGTAGATTTGTTGTACATTGACAAAATATCACTGAGCCAACATCAGATCCAAAACCTAAAAACTGTTTTTTATTCCCGAATTTTTTTTCATGAATTTGCAATAAAATATCAGGCAAAGGAAATTGCATGATTCCTTTGCAAAAAAAAGAAATCTCGGGTAATGGAAATGACATGTAAATCGTTTCAGTATACGAACTTCGTATAGAACTTTCTTTGTTCATTACAAAGTCAATGTGAGTACGATTTAAAATTTTCATGGCGCCGTTCAATTGCGCTGGCGCACACGCCTATATAAGATTCTGTTCAATAATAGCAGTTTTCATTCACGGATCATATCGACCGATGGTCTCATGTAAAGAAACGTTTTTGATCGTGGAAAAAGGCGGTATTTCGGTTCATATTATAATCAAAATTAGAACTCATATTTTCTTTTTTTATTATTTCGGCTGTGATCGTGGTTTTATTATTTTTATTTTTAAAAGTGAATTTTTGACGGACACGTGTGGCGGGGGTTTTGAAAGGTATTTATTTTTTTCAAATTGTTTTTTTTTTTTGTTAAGAACACTGTGCTGTTATTTTTTAATAATAATAAATAATAGTTTTTTTTTTGAAGTTATTAGATATTAATAAAATATTATTTCAAACTGTTATAACTTCTTACCTATTGCTCTTTTTCTTTTTTTAGGAATAGACAATAAAATTAGAGATATTTTCTTAATTTGTTTCGCAATTATATTTTAGGATTATTATGTATTCAAAATCAATACAAAGAGAAGTGCATAAAACTCAACCAAAAACCACTAAAGATTTTTATAGCTAAAATGCATGCAATAGGCAAAAGTGTGAAATAACCATTAAAATTTTAAGTCCGATCGTCTTATTTTTTTCAATTCACTCAATTTAATTTAAAACACACTTGAGTGTAAAATTAACTATTTAAATTAATTATCTCCATCATAATTATGGTAAACACCCAGATAAGTGTGCAATAATGGTCATTGTCCCAAACATTTTATTGACTTTCTTAATATTAAAAACAGAAATATAGATATGCAGCTGTCCTGAATCGACTTCTATCGTGATCCTTTACGTTTTCTAGTAATGAAAAATAGTTTATAATTTATTTTTCGGGTATCTACGAAGCGATAATAGGGAAAGGGCAATGTTCTATTTTGCAAGATTATCTGGTGCCTACCATAGTACTTATAAGCTTACAAAAAAAGTTTTTTCACAATGAAAGTTAAAGTTTTAATCTTTTCAAAATAAAAACCAAAAATCTATCAATCTTCGTACGTAACGTAGTTTTTTTTTTTTTTTTTTTATTGAGGAATGGGCTTGCTCTTTACCTCGATCACGCCTGCGCCTGTGGTAACAATAATTGACAAAAATGTAGTCAAGAAGAGTCTGACACTTCCTTCCGCTCCGACCAGAGCTGGAGTCATTTGATGATTTCCCATTAATAAGAAAGTGGTCGAACTTCGAAGTTAAGCCACGGTTGCAATGGTCGGGTCGTGGATGAAGCCATCCATTACATACCAAGCTACATCCGTGCCTTGGAAAGCACGTTAAGCCGGTGTTCCTGGTTGTCATTCTTGCCATCGGGTAGCGTATTGCTCATTTTACTAGGTTGATAGGTAAAAGGTAAGATACTGCCAGGTTTGCGGAATTTGTTCGAAAGAGTCACCACGGCCCTGGAACGCAAAGGGCATAAGGAGGAACACGGATGGGTTTTAGTCAGTAAGAGTCTGACACTCCCTGCCACTCCCCCCAGAGCAGAAGAAGACATTTGATGATTTCCCATCTATAAAAAGGGGGTAAGATAGGCAAAGTCAAAGTCAATTAATTTATTTAAATTAGACCATTAATAGGCACTTTTGAACGTCTTTACAGTTTAAAAATATAATAATATACGGACTCTAGTTGTCCATTTGTAAACAGTAGATTCTTATGGAGAAGAATGGACAAGAAACTCCAGTCACTCCATGCAAAGTACCAGTACAGCATAGCTGCATGGGGTTAGTATGTAATCCGACCACGTCATAGTTGGTAAAAGGCTAGGCAGACTAGTTGTCTTAACTTCCAGGCTTCTTTCTGACTATCTGTAAAAGCATGTGTATCTTCAAATGACAACCCATTGAATTTGTTCAGTGTAATCATTTTAATAAAACCAAGGGCTCGGCTTTTACCTTGGACAAATGTTAAGCATTGCCATGCAACGTGGCAATGCTCCCAGCCTTTTGGGCATTACCAGTGGCCAGCGATGCGGAGGAATTTTCCGACGCCATGTTTTTTAGATTACTTTTAGTTTTAGTTAGTTATGAGTTTTTATTTTTATGTGTATAGGTACAACGTTTAACAGAATAAACGCAATACTTCTTAAGGGATAATTCTGTTACACGTTGTATTCAATTAACCCTCATAAAACCTAGATTTTAGAATGTGTTACTCCAGGGAAGTTATATGTAGTAGAACTTCAATATTCCTTGGTCTTAAGACAAGTTTTTGGGTACATACTCGTGTAACAATAAATTGCAAATCAACTATAGTCCTGCCAGGGTTGCGGATTTTGTTCGAAAGAGTTACCGTGGCCCTGGGAAGCAAAGGGCACTACGAGGAGCACGGATGGGCAAGAGCAAGTAAGAGTCTGACACTCCCTCGCGCTCCACCCAGAGCGGCAGAAGTCATTTAATGATTTCCCATCCATAAAAAAAAAACAAAAATAACTATAGTATTACCATTTGTAGGAACGCCACTCAATTAAAAGTCACCTTGTACCGTATATTCTCGAAGCAGGAAAATCCCACCATGACCAATGAAAAAAGAATGAAAGAATGACTTTAAAACAACGTTGGCATTCGCGTCACAAGCTGTTAAAAAAGCATCAATTTCCCTTCAGTTTTGACAATTCGCGAATGCAAACGATGCTATGGCCTTCATATTTATTCTTCGGATAAAAGCTATCTGACTTTTGAAAAATCAA
Organism: Melanchra persicariae; assembly: GCA_947386135.1. Taxonomy (NCBI): domain Eukaryota; kingdom Metazoa; phylum Arthropoda; class Insecta; order Lepidoptera; family Noctuidae; genus Melanchra; species Melanchra persicariae. Next base: position 14,022,953 of record OX376668.1, read on the forward strand.
AGGGCCAATTCTACTATTTTTTAAGCAACGTCGGTCAGTCGCAATCTGTAAAAAATGTAGGAAAATTCAAGTTTTTTTGACAGTTTGCGGTTGACATGTGAATGCGAACGATGTTTATAAATGAGTAGAATTGGGCCTCTGCTCTTAGTGCTACAAGATGTTCTAGCCAAGTGACATTCTGTCAGCGGTAGCGTAGCGAAGGCGATTGTCAAAACGTCAAAAATGTATGGGATTGACAAACGCTGTTGAAATGTCACGTTGTCAATCGCTTCTTTTTTCGACAATTACTTCAAATTCATATTTATTTTTCATATCTTTTTATGCTTCTTCTTAGTTCTACTCTATTTGTAATCTATGTTAAGTTCTTCTGTACTTGGCTAATGTGGCTTAATAATGAATAATTATGAATCATCATAATTATTCATAATTAAGCCACTCTAAGCTACAGCTCTAAGATACAGGTCTAGGCTTAGTTTAGACTCCAAATCTCTCACAAATTACACTTCCTTTTTTTTTCGCCTATTCATGTACTTTATTTATTATTAACCAAGTAAGCATGTAATTTGTGAAGATAAATAAATGCATTATTTATTTATTTATTTATTTATTAATCACCTTCGCTGATAAACCCCCCAAACTTTGGGTTAAACAGAAAACATTCGGAAAATCGATGACGATGTCAATTCTAGTGACACACCCATGAATCACCGTGTTATTAATCACAAAATTAAAATTATGTAATGTTAAAACTATTACAATTCTGTACACATAATTATTTTATCGGCTAAACGTGACTTGAAAACCAACGGCATTCAATTTATCAGATGAGTCAAGAATATAGTATTGGTACATATATGCTGCCCTAATTTTATACTTCCTAAGATGGTACAGGCCTAGGAGTATTAGATTTATACAACGTGTAACAGAATAAAAATCAGCTGTGCATTTTGTCGAGCTATGCGCACATAAATGTATGGGGCAGTCGAATTTTTTTTTGCGATTTCGGCCCCTTAGTAAAAGTTGTTCATAATGATGAGTATAATGACCCACCCCTTAAGAGCGTTTACGCGGTACGGCTTTTCATACAAACGTTTAAATCTTTTTTTTTCGAAATTAATGAACCGATTTTAATAAAACTTGGTATGTGTACGCTAGATATCTAGGTCTAAATAGTTATCAGAAAAAAATTTCGAAAAAGAGTTCAGGGGGAAGGATATAGTGATTTTTCACTTTCTATAGAAAACTTAAAATCGCTCTCTCTCTTCCTGTGAAATCTTTTTCAAAAATATTTTCTGATAACTATTTAGACCTGGATATCTAGCGTATGCATACCAAGTTTCGTTAAAATCGGTTCATTCATTTTGAAGAATAAGGACTTGAAAGTTTGTATGAAATGACATACGGCGTACACGCTCTTAAGAGGTATTGCGTTTATTCTGTTACACGTTGTATAAGGTAATATCAGGATAACATAGTTGCTTGGATTCTCTCCTCTCTCGACTCTAGTTTGCCAATGAATTTGCGTTGCATGCAATCTTTTTATAGCAAGGTACGATGTTCTATTTATCGGCAAGTCTATCCTAAATTCTATGTCAGCTATCCCAAACGTGTTTCATAATATGGATTTGGCAACTATCCCTTAATGAGATAGATGTCCGTAAATGTAGAAGGCCGCAAAAAATGTTAATACTTTTCATTGGTTCTTCAAAAAACAAAGTAACAGCCAGTTTCACAAATCAATAATTTAGCTTCTGGTACTTACTAAGAAATATTCAGTGAATTCAAAAATTGGAAAACTAAATATTTTTTTTCCCTTGAATTTCCAAATCGGATATAAACAACTTTGTTTTGCCACCAATTTTATTTTTACTATTGATAGGCACGCGCTTGACCGCTATCACCTGATGGTAGGCAATGATGTGTTCGACGATGAAGCACGCTTGCCTTGAAGTAAATAATTCACCATTGACTTGAGTTAATAATTCCGCAAATATTATAACATCTTACGGTGTTTGCAGTAATCTGGGGCGACAAAGTCAACAGTCTACTTTTTCATAACTATCTTGGGGACGTCTTCCAATCCAGCTAAAGCACTTGTATTTCAAAAAGAGCGACTGCCTATTCCATCACTTCCTGTGGGTGTCGTAAGAGGCGACTAAGGGACTCACCAGAGAATGGGCAGCAGTATTCTCTGTAGGTACATTGCTACAGCTACACTGCGATCGCCAACCAGACTGGCTAGCGTGGCGATTATGGCAACCCCCCCCTCCATTTTGAGGAGGCCTATGTCCAGCAGTCCAGCAGTGGACTTCTTTCGACTGAGATGATGATGATGACTGCCTGTCTAACTTTTACAACCCCCAGTAACTGGGTAGCACGGTACCCTACTATCTATAACAACTGCCAAAAATCTACAAAATAACGGTCGAGATCAAGCGACTTCACGTACTTTTCGAGGAACGGACGAGTCTCGGTATGTGAAGAGGGCCACCTATCTACAGACCGACCTCAGCAAGCGTTGCTTAAACCTTAAAGATCGATCCGTGTGGCTTTAATACACCGATTAATTGGTGGCCTAGCCTTTTCATTTAAAAGCGCCGATTTTTTAGCGGCCTATGTGACATCTTTTGTTCAATATCGTTTGATGACTTGCCCATGTCACTAATGTCGCTGATTAAACGGCGCAATTCAGCGAAAAGGCTAGGTTTTTAATGAAACGGCTGATTAAGCTAATTGGCTGCGACATAGCCAATGGTACCTACCAATTTGATTAAAATAAAGCTTAGGTTAGGTTACTGCTAAACCGTCAGTTATCTGTAACTACTCCATCTTTACTTCCTGCGACAACACGTGCAGATTGCGATAAAGAAGCCGTAAAAAAATTTGTTAGGAGGGTGACCCCACCTATTATCAGCCGACCTGATTTAAATTAAACATTAATGTGAATGTTCATATTATATAACAGTCATGTAAAAGCAAAGCCAGCAACATTCACATTTACTAAAATTGTACTAGGCGACTTTTTATTTTACGTTGCATTATTGTAGTAGTAAATAGTATGAGATGTTGCTGTTTGTGCTACCAACCTTAAATTGAGATGTTTATTTTGTTAAGGAATCATCCTTAACAAAATAAACATCTCAATTTAAGGTTGGCTAGTTTTGATAAGATTTTAAAATTCGGTCCAGTAAAGTTGATGTCGCACTACCAAACGAAATTAAAAGTTACCAAAATGAAAAAATGGGATGTTGCTGCGTTTGCTTCTATAATAATATGACTCTGAGGTCTATAAAATATGTAAAAAAACACATTCTCAAAGGTATTTTGGCAGACAGAACCCACTGAGAAAATAGTATTTAACACAGGCTTTAAAAATAAATCAGATGTCAGAAGTAAGTTCTCACACGGTTCGAACAGGATTTAGTAACTGACGAGAACAATATCTTCAATAATAATGATAGACTAAACCAGGATTAGATAAGTTTTGTATTTATTAGTTATTAAAAACAAAACGTCTGACCGTGATAATCCGGTAATTTAAAGTTTTTATGCATCAGCCTGCTTGAAAAGCGAATTGCTTGGAACTTTTTAGTTGTTTTTAGCGGTCAGGTTTTTTGACAAAGTTTTTTTTTTATATAGGTAGTGAGTTTTTAAAATTTGTGTAGCCTGAAACTGTTACTACCACAATTCTGACAATTGCAACGACACCTTATATGTCAAAATTGGCGAGCCAAAGAAATATACATATATACAAACAAACATACATACATACGCTCGAAAAACATTACCCTCCTTCTGACGCAGTCGGTTAAAAAATACACAGCCACATGGGCCGCTGGTAAATAAACAGATAGAAAGAAAGAAAGCATACAATTTATTTAACACAAACACGAAGCACTCACGGTACATGATAAATAACAAAAAAATGTTGAGTATGCCAAAAACCAAGTGTCTCACAGCTGTGGAAACAGGGGAACTCCGCGTAACGTCATTCTCTTCATTGATAAATTTGATCATGTACTGAGACTGTGTGAACTGATATGCAAACAATAGTATATATCGTTTATAGTACGTCAGAGTAATCATTGGTATTCATTGTGTTGTGAGTAATCCTTTAATCTTTTTTTCTATAAGTACCTACTGTTTTGGGTATAAGGAAAATTCGAAATTGGTTTTGATGTATAATGCATGTAGTCAAGCGTAATTGTCGTAAATTTTTTTTTGTATGTTTTGATTCTGTTACGCGCCAGAATTAATGCCGGGTACATAACGAAATTAGTTATTACTGGCGCCATCTATTATCGAGTAGCAGAACTAGTAGAGTACCCCTCCCCTGTAGTCCCTTCTAGACATTTCTATGCTAGAACATTCTAGAGTTTCCGACATCTGGTTAGTCGGCAAGCGAACTGCAAAAAGGGAAGATAGCCGATCTTAGAGGGTAGGGCGACTAACAACACTGGCCAGCAACATCAGGGAAACAAGTAAAAGCCAGGACTACGGGGCAAGTGCTGGCTGATGTTCAAAGAGCCCCAAGGATTTCGATCTCACGAACCCATGACGGGAATAGTCTAATCGTCTAGGGCGAGATTATTATAGACACTGGATCTTCTCGCATGGTTGTCAGTTGACCTGTAATCGTAACTGGCGCTACCCTCGAGGCTGTGCAAGAATACATATAATAATAAAATATCTAGGCTAAATTATACAACTGGGACGGAACCACTTTGAGAGGAAGGAGACCAGAAGAATTCGTTTGGGCTGGGTGGCATTCGGGAAGCTGCGTGATATCTTTGAATCGTCGATCCCACAATCCTTTAAGACCAGGGTCTATAATCAGTGCGTCCTACCCGTAATGACTTACGGAGCCGAAACGTGGACACTCATCAAAAGTCGGGTCCACAAATTCAAGGTTGCTCAGCGTGCAATGGAGAGAGCAATGCTCGGGGTTTTTCTGGTGGATAAAATTCGCAACGAAGTCATTCGCCAGAGAACTAAAGTCACCGACATTGCGCGAAGAATCAACATGCTGAAGTAGAAGTGGGCCGGTTATGTCTGTAGACGGACAGACGGTCGATGGAGAAGACATGTGTTAGAGTGGAGACCGCGTATGCGCAAACGTAGCGTAGGACGCCCTGCGGTACGATGGATCGCTGAATTGAAGAAGGTGGCTGGCAGCGGATGGATGCGGACTGCTCAAGATCGGGATGGTTGGCGCTCTTTGGGAGAGGCTTACGTTCTGAACCGAGATATTACGCACGCTATTATTCATTATGTTATAATGCTTTGTTCACAAATGAGTTACACAGTTGGTGTATTAGTGAATAATATTTCTATATACGCCACCTTTCGAAGTAAATTGATTGCAATCCTTGCCGCCAATATTTTATTCTTAAAACTCATTGAAAATCGCTAATCTCCTTTAATACTTTGACAAAATGAGTTCGAAATTTAAAAAAAGTATACGGTGTAACACAATATTCAAGGTAAAATAAATGAAGATTTTATGACAAAAAAATGTCTTGCACGGACATCAATTGTGCTTCTCACCCTAATTTGGGACTTAAAAGCTGTTACTAGCCGGAAGAACATAAAACTCTTTAAAAAGGACACTTTATAGCCTTTCAACGTGTAAAAATGTGTGCAGTATGAATCATTGTAATTTCGGGAGACCCTTTTTATATCAATGCCACGCCTCTAAACGAGTTTGCGTCGGTATCTCTGCAACTGCTGCACCGATTTCCGTATTTTTTTTTATGTAGAGATAAGATAATTTGCTTGCTTTGGAAGGGGTTTAATAAGACTATTGTTTACAATTTACCTGAATTAAAAAATGTCCACCCACAGATTGTAATACATCTTGGTTAAGATATATATTCTCTACGTATTGTGAACTGATCATTTTGGATGCAATCATTACGTAACATAAGGTTAGGCCATCGCCTGGATTAAATCCAATAATAGAACATTATGGTGGGATTAATTACGATTAGCTGTTCCTCGCTCACTCCTTCACTCAGATAAATATTTGCTAAAAAATAGACTCTAACCGTCTCTAGGATTTCATCTACCTCTCCATCAAAATTCATCAATATCGGAACTGCAATTCAGGTGTAAAAGCGTTACAAACTTACTTCACTATTCTTAGTTTTAACATTATCTATCACATAACATAATAAGTTACAGTTAAATTTCTTATAAGTCTTCTAGGCTGGATCGTAATTAGTTATTAAGAATTTGGTTCTATATAATGTAAGACAGGACATTTCTAATCGAAACCTCTGACAAACGTTAGCTTTTCAAAGCTCAGGGGCCCTACCATGACGTGTTAAAGCGTGAGTAGTTCGAGCGAGAAGGAGGGATGGAGCTATATAGGGTGTTTAGCTCCATCTCTCCTTCTCGCTCGAACTACTCACGCTTTAACACGTCATGGTAGGGCCGCAGGTGTAATTTTTCTAATGTAATTTCTTCTCTTGTTTCAGATAACTCCTTCAGTTGAATCTCTGCAGTATTATTAAAGTAACTTATTTACGTAACAATGTATCTGGTTCTCCTGTTCGCGACGATGGTCCTGCTTGGCTCTGGCCAGTCAGCTAACGTGAACAAACACATGAGACTCCTGTCTGAATTGGATAATAGTATTGAACACAATGGTGAGTTCTTTTATTTGTTTATTAAGACTTCATGCACATACAAAGGCCGAATTCATGCTATAACTAGACATCGGATAATTAGATGCAAATTTACCTAAAGTAAATTTTCAGCTATCATATGGCGGTGGTTTCTAAAAATATTTTTATTTGAAAATTCCGGGATTACATAAGAAATCGTCAATAAAAAAACATAAATTAATACAGTAATACCCGCTAAATACTATCATGCCTAATGCGATTTCCACACAAACCGCAATTTTAAGTCAATAACTGAAATTTGAGGCATGTTCTCAGATAATTTTCTAAGAATAAAATTAGGGAAAAGCATCCATATTGCGTTGTAATAAGGATGCTAGAACTGTCATTTGTGTCCAATCAGGTATACACGATTAGATTAGATCTCACGAAGTATACACTACAATTAGTTGTAGATTTTTTCGATAAAAAGTGCTTTACATAATCTGAACTTTAGGCAAATAATTATGTATAGGTACCAGGGTTGCGGAATTTGTTCAAAAGAGTCACCGCACCCCTGGGTTGCGGATTTTGTTCGAAAGAGTTACCGCGGCCCTGGAACTCAAAAGACACTAGGAGGAGCATGGATGGGTTTTAGTCAGTAAGCGTCTGTCACTCCCTCCCGCTTCACCCAGAGCGGAAGGGGTCATTTATCGCTGATTTCCCATCTTCAAAAAAAAAAGCCCTGGAACGCAAGGGGCATAAGGATAAAAACGGATGGGTTTTAGTCAATCCAGAGCGGAAGAAGTCATTTCATGATTTCCCATCCATAAAAAAAAAAACATAAAAGCATACAATATGCAAACGATTGCATTTATTGTTGTATTGCATACGCAATTAGGGTGGGTTTTTCGATTTAGAATTTATTAGCAGTAGCTCGGAGTCTGATTTGTCTCGATTGCTAGAAATAGGCTGGCATAAGTGGGGTATAACACGGGACTAAAACATTACTGTCGAAATTATACCTTTTATAGCTAACCCTTTATACCGGTGGTTCGTCTCTGGCAGCACCTGAAATGATCCGCGAAGCCATTCTATATTGCAATATTTTCGCACAGTTGAATAAATTGTAACTTGGACTTCAAGGGTCCGAAAAGGATGTGATTGAAATTCAATACAATAAATACTAACTTTATATTTGAGACAGGAAAATAAACTAGATCCAGCTGAATACCAGTATTTTACGTGGAGGTAACCTAGGTACTGACTTTACCTACCTCTAAAATCGAAGGGCAGGTTTCTGAATTAAGTATTCTCAGTTATGAACGTGTAATCCTAGTTTGATAAAACTAGTTAAGTGCTTGGCCAGACTGCAAACGCGGGTGCGGGGCGGGTGCGGGGCGGGCGCGGCGCGACTAACTCAAACATTATGAACTTCATTTGAGCGTCCATAGCGGACGCGGGTAGCGGCGCGGGCTACTTAGTACTTGGTGAGGGGAGCGAGCGGGCAACTCATGCCATAGCTCGTTCATACAAGTGGCCGCAGTGAGTGCGCGGGCGGCAAGCGACAACCCGAACGAACGGACGAAGCCGCGCTCGACTGCGGTGCGAACAGGCACGACCGCGTGTGTCCCCGCACCCGCGCCCGCGTTTTCAGTCTAGCCAAGCACTAACAGGATTTCAGGCAGAGTTTGACTTAAGAGCGTGCACGCCGTATGTCATTTCATACAAAATTTCAAGTCCTTATTCTTCAAAATGAATGAACCGATTTTAACGAAACTTGGTATGTATACGCTAGATATCCAAATAGTCTAAATAGTTATCAGAAAACATTTTTGAAAAAGATTTCAGAGGGAGAGAGAGAGCGATTTTAAGTTTTCTATAGAAAGTGAAAAATCACTAAATCCTTCCCCCTGAACTCTTTTTCGAAAATGTTTTCTGATACCTATTAAGACCTGGATATCTAGCGTACGCATACCAATAATAAGGATTTGAAAGTTTGTATGAAAAGCCGTACCGCGTAAACGCTCTAAATAGTCAAATCAAATGCTTAATTTAGAATTGAGGGAATGTATACTTAATTTAGTAGGGTTAAAAAGGACAAATAAATCTGTATAACATCTTAATTCTGTATTACGATATTCACGATCTCATTCAAATCAAAATAGAATGAATCATGAAACTAAACTTGTTCTCCGTAGCGCCATCTATTGTCGAGTAGCTGCAACTGGTAAAGCTTGTAGCTTTTCCTTTTTTTCATTGTGTTTAATTATTTTGTACCTTCACTAGTTTTATTAAGAGTTCTACCCTGAAATCGTGCACAATTGATTTGTCAATGGACTAAATGTTATTTTCGCAAAGCTGAACACTAAATTTGTTTGTTTTGTGTTGGTCTCATAATAAAAGTTTTTAACAATGACGAGTACACTGACCTCTTAAGAGTTATTTGCAGTTTCTTTACTTATTTGTAGTAAACCTTAACCACTACTTATTTTCACTATTACAGTAGCCCCACAAAAGCAGTCCGGAGCCCGTCGCTTTCTCACGATAACTCAGCGCCCCCTAGCGACGTACACACACAAAAGCGGTGAATTGTTAGAATTAACGTGCGACGCAGTCGGCGCTCCAGCGCCATCTATACACTGGTTTAAAAACGATGCACCGGTTTATGAGGTGAGGAAAATTAATCACAGTAAAATGTTCCCGCTTTGGTAAGAGAATAGGCAGTTTTACAGCAGTCACAATATTGCCATTTGATTCTCTTGGGTGACTGGGACCTGAGTGGCAGTGGTTTGGTAATTAGTGTGTTTTGACTGCTTGGGTTCGATTTTTGGGCTGACCCAGCCAAATAGAAAAAAACTAATGCCTAACATAAATACTGACTGGTCAATATTTACATATTGTAAGTTAGTTAGATCTTTCGAGTTTTAGTAACAGCCTATGCCAGTTCTAGTATTAAATTGTTTTTCTAGTCCAAATTGGTTTTTGTGTGAGATACCTATGGGATGTTGTTTCTTCCGTTTGCTACTAGATGGCAGCCAAATATATTGGTATATCGCAAAACAATTCTTGACCGTTAATTTCTCTATTCACAAATAGATGGCAGCACAAGTAATACCTAATTCTTTATTTTTACAGTACGACGTAGAATCTAACGAGCTCATAAACAGTAACCCGAGTTCTCTCGCGAGGGTCATATCGACCCTGCTGGTAACGAGGACGATGGGCCATGATGTATACACGTGCCTGGTCAGTGCTGGCTCTAAGACGGCCAGGGCTACCACTGTTGTTTACAGTACTGGTGAGTTTATTTTTATAAATTTTCTATGGCACAGGAACATTATATTTTCCAGGTCCAAAAAGTCAAAACCAATAGTCATTTATTCAAATTAGACTGACAGCCAGCACTTTTTGAATACCAAAGTTCTACATGCAGATAGTCCCCCAAAACCTGGGGTATAAAAATTGCCAAACCCCCTGTTTTGGAAATATTTTAAACACACAGCCATAAATTAAACGCAAGTCAAGTGAAGCAAAACTCATTCAACCAATCACAGCTCGAACGCTTCGTTCGAGAAACTGACAAGATACCAATAAGTAGGTACCATGTTTTTTTTTGCAATCGGACAAGCAATCTTAGAGATAACCTTTTAAAAACATGACGTTAACCTTACCTAACCAAAAAAGCGAACTTTGTGAATTGAACATCGCAAATTAGAACTTTAAACTTATTTAGACTTCTTGGTGTTTTTGTACCAAAATTTTAATTCCGCTTCTCTCCAACAGATGGCAGCACGCTACTATCGGAGCGCGCGAAGCTATTTCCACTGGAACCTCGTATAGTGGTGACCTATGAGATGTACGTGGACACAATTGGTAACAACATCGTCCTGCCGTGCCGGGTCAAGGGACACCCCAAGCCCCATGTCACCTGGAGAGATAATAAAGGTGCTGTCATCAGAAAGGATAGTAGGATGAAGGTGAGACTTCTCTTTACTTCTTCTTCACTAGTCCTTCATTGCTGAGAATCGTGACCACATACGATGCGTGTCCAAGTCATGCGGTCTTCTGCAGTGTTGACCGCTGTGTACATGCTGCCTCCAACAGCTTTCTATAATGCTTCGGTTTATCCATCTGGTGTTCTTTCTTTTGCGCGTTTTCCGCGTTAGGCAAATGCTTTATTTAACCGATAAATCCGCCTAGCCTTCTCCTAACTATTTTGGCGTTGACCTCCAGTCCAACCACACGCAGCTGAACACCAATAATTTACATGGAGTAACTGCTTATCTTATCTCCACAAACAAGACAAGGCAAGCCAAGACTTGTATCAGGAGGCCAATTCTCGTTCTCTAAAAGCAACACAATTCAAGTCGCTATTTCATCTTGGCAATAGTCAGTGTAAAAACTTGTCAAAATTATGAGAAAATAAGCGGTATTTTTGACAGCAAACTGTCAGGAGAACCAAGGTTACCGACATATCCCGAAGGATCGCCAAATTGAAGTGGCAGTGGGCAGGGCACATTGTTCGCAGAACAGATGGTCGACGGGGCCGAAAAGTTTTGGAGTGGCGACCGCGTACCGGAAAACGCAGCGTTGGAAGGCCTCCCACAAGGTGGACCGATGACCTGGTGAGGGTCGCGGGTAACCGATGGATACGAGACGCACAGGACCGGTTGTTGTGGCGACACTTGGGGGAGGCCTATGTCCAGCAGTGGACGTCTTTCGGCTGATATGATGATGTGATGATGATGTCAAAAATACCTCTTATTTTCTGCGATGCGAATGTGAAAGCTTCTGAGAAATTACCTTTAGTTCGAAAGAGTAACCGCGGCCCTGGAAAACAAAGGGCACTAGGATGAGCACGGTTGGGTTTTAGTAGGAATTTCATGGCTGTTAGTAGTGAAGTTTAAGCCACAAAAGTCAGCTTCAGGGAAAAAAAATATTGTAGCTACTCTAGATAAGTATTTAAGAGTACTGTTGGCAATTCTACATGTAGAGTGACTATTTCGTACCAATTCCGTAACCCTGGCCAACCATTTGCAAACCTACATAATTATAGGGTTTTGTGAAAAATTAAATCGTTATTAAATGTCTAATTACTTATTTTAATCTCCAGGTGCTTCGGTCCGGCGAGCTCGTGATATCTTCACTGCGTTGGAGTGATATGGGAGAGTTCTCTTGCCAAGCCACCAACGTTTTTGGGTCACAACTAGCTCAAACATTCGTTTATCCAGCTAAAGTAAGTTTTACTAGTTATTATTAAGTGTCAAGAAAGAAAGAAAAAATATATAAAGAAAATTATTTAGCAACAATTAACAACGGTAGGTACGGTACGGTGTGTGGTCAATTTCAGCGTTATTAACAGATAGGAGGATTACGCAGTTACAGTATCTAACAATACAATAAAATACAATACAATACTACATGCACACAAAGAATAACTTTTATGCTTACAAAAAAAAAATATCTTAGTGAAATCCATGCCACTTACCGTGATAAAAAGTAGCCTATGTGTTATTCCAGGGTATGAACTACATGTGTGCCAAATTTCATCCAAATCCCTTCAGCCGTTTTTGCCTGATTTTTACACAAACATACAAAGTTTCACATTTATAAAAATAGTAAAATTATTGTTAAGAAAATAAATAAATAAACTAGTGTTATAGAAACTGCATTGATATTTGGATACAACTTATTTTTTCAATTTTCATTTTAATGACTTACATAAAAAATCTTAATTGTTTCAGGCCGGATAAACGAACAAGCAAACCCTCAAAGCGTCGAGTATACTTAACTGGGTGTTCCTGATAATAATTAAGTTTCTTATAAGGGCTGTTCCACACTGCGAGCGCTGCGGTTATCCAACGTTTTTACGCTTCTCTTGACTTATTGCCTACGTATGTAAAATGTTTAACCTGATTCGTGGGAATCAGGATAAAAAAACCGGACCGTTTTAAAATTTGTTTATATACCAAAGTGGGGCTTTAAATAATTTTTTTCAGGGGAAAAAGTTTCATTTTGTAGTAAGTCTCAAATATAAGAACCAATATCTAAGAAATGTAGGAATCGAGGAAAATATATTTAATTCAACAATTATGTCTTTTTGTAAATAAAAAAAAACCCAAATTGTAAATGGAAGATTGTATACATTCACTATCAGCGAATGCCGTGTCAGATAGCGTTGTTTTCTAGCAAATATTATCGTACCAGGAAAGTTGGTTAGGCCTATAGAATTAGAGAACTGAGGAACAATTATCGTGGTTTAAGGAACGTTCGCAATCGCAAACTGTGAAAACACCCTAATTTCCCTACACTGTGACATTGATTATCACTGCGATGATAAAGCCACTTGAATTAGAACAATATTTAAGTAGCAAGAATTGGCCTTCTAAGACCCTAGGCAATGTGCCATTCAATTAGTGAATGCGACTGTCGAAATGCCAAAATGTAGCAATTTGATCACGTGACATTTCGACAGCATCTGTCAATCCCATACATTTTTGACGTACGGTATTGACAATCGCCTTCGACACGCTACCGTTGACAGAATGTCACTTGTCTAGAGCTCCTGGATATGGTTATAAAAGTGTAAAAAAAGAGGGAAAAGTAGAAATCTTAACGCCACGGGTTGTCAGTGTCTCTTTCGTCACTGCAACCTACAGAAAAGATGAAGGTATTGGTCGCACATTCGCTTTGCCTCTTTCTACAGATTACCCAATTTTAAGACGATAATCCTCAGTCCAGTTCTTTAGGTCTACGGTTAGGCTTGAGTCTATACCTACCTTACATTTGGCGCTAGACACTATAAGATTGACACAATATATTTCTGTTATGTTTATTTTTTAAACTGGGTCTAATAACCGTGTCTTTATTGAATTATTATTAGTATTCATTAGTGACCTTTGTATTGCACATACTTTGTAACATGACAAGCTATATTATTTAAAAATGAATGACTAAATCGAGCTTTTAATATTTTCTGAATTATGTACAATGTTATTTTAAAGAATGTATACAATGTAAGCTGATTTTTGTGAACTATTATAAGTATTAAAGGAAGCCTAGAAACAATAGCCAGCGGCTGGACCGCTAAGCTATTAATACGCAGCGTTGTGTAAACTCCCTTAAAAATGAAGTCTGCTTATTATTTTAAAATACCTTTCTTTTAATAAATGTTATCATTATTATAAAAGAAAAACACTGAAGTGTTTATTATTACAAATAAAATGTAATACTTATAATTAAATAATTAAAATTAATGTTTTTTTAAGTCGTTGGGTCTTACTATTTTTGTTGATATAACGTAAAAAATTTTTCAGAGTCTTGTTTTCATAATATTATAACTATAGTAACAGGTATGTCTGGTAGGTTAATAATAAGCTCCATTATAAATTTAAAAAAAACATGCAACCACTTTTTTAAGTTGCTACTTAAATGTAAATTTAAGAATTTTTCGTAATAAAATGAACTTACTAATACATGGGACTATTTTAAAATATCTAAAATTACGATGGCGAATTAAATGAAAAAAATATATTTATTACAATGAATTATATAAAGCACCCCAGTATCAGCGTAAGAAATTAATAATGACATCTAATAACGGGAAGTGGGGAGTTTCTAGAAGTATGTCAACACCCAACTAGCGATGGATTCTATTAATGTATACTTATTTTTTCTTTAGACTGTGATTCAAATAAATACATACAAAAAATGAAGTGACGAAATAATTCATTATTTTATTTCACACACACAAAGTGTAACAGAATAAACGCAATACCTCATATGTAAATACAATATAATTTTTAAAAATAATAGCTATTTCTATCCATAGATTTTAGTTTCCTCTAGTTGTATCAGTTATCGGGGAAAGTTCTTTCTCTCTTATATTAACGCTTGCTTGATATTGTGTTGACATTCACGACGTGCGGCAGCTTTCTTAGCATATCTTTCAGACTTGTGTTTTTCAAATGGGTTATACTTTGGGGTTAGAATGGTTGGTTCTAATGGGTTTCTAGTTGGTTGCATAACTGAGCTTACTTTATCTGGTTTATTTTTGTTTCACAGAACTTCATATTTGATTTTTGCGTGTTAGACGTGGTTTCATCGTGGTTTTGTAAATCAACCTTCATTGACTTCTTGTGTTTTTGGATCTTGGCTGCATTATCATCAAATTTGTTCGAGTATAACTGGGTAGTAACTGGGTACATTTCAGATTTTCTCTAACTTGCTTCACTTATAGTAATAATTGTTGCGTCGCCGCGTCGTTTTGTCAGCACAGACTCAGACACTAGTGTGTGAGGTAGCGATGTCGCATCGTTCACCTTCGTAATCAATCGTGCATTGACAAACGGGTTCCTCCTTCTCATTTTGGGAACAGACGCCGCCATGCAAACAGTACATATGGCACGCGTTAATTTCGCACTTTTCTCCGGAGTAACCAGCTTCACAACTGAAATAATAAAAAACAACGTTACTCGATGAACAAGGAAACCAATTAAATATTTGTTGGTTTCCTTGTTCATCGAGTACGCAGTGGTTCAGATGCTACACAATAGTGAGCGCACTATACTAGGTGACTTTGCAATTGAAAGTCACCTAGTATAATAATAATAATAATAAACATTTATTTCAGATAACTAAGATCCAATTTGTTAGTAGTATAATAAGTTATAATTAGTGTTAGTTATACGATTTTAACCTACTCGCCCCCTGCCTGACCCATGAATCGAGGTAACAATACTCATGTGAGCATTAATACATCGACCCATGTACAGACAGTCAAGTCTACTGGCTATCATAATATTTCAGGGAAAGCAAGTTCTCTAGAATATTAGGTAACAATTTTATTATGATACCCATCAACCCTGACTTGAAAAAAATTGTATTTAGCTACAGTTTTCCGAGTTAAGTGACATAAATATTTTTTGATGATCACATAATTATGAATAGAAAAGTAGTTCACTTATGTTGATGGCAGTCATAACGTTCCCTGAAATATTAGCAATGAATGAAAAGTTACTTGTACAGGTACAAGGCAAAGGTACAGCTACAAACCAATAGTGTATTCTACAGAAAAAATCTAAAAATCAGGCAGGTTTCCAAAAAAATACGTTTCCAATATTTTTTCAAATTATCTATCGGACGGACTAAATAGAATTATATTTTTTCTACCCAGTACAATAGGTACTCTATTTTGGATACATTGAAATGTAGGTGTGAAATGTAGGTAGAATAGGTACTCTATTTTGGATACATTGAAATGTAAATGTAAATGTAGGGTGAGAGAATTAAAAAGAACCCGAGACGTTGCGATGCAGCTCGAGGCTCTTCGAGACGCAGCGATGCTTCGCCGGTAGACGCGGCTTACTAGAGCCCACTCAGCTCGTACTCCACCATGCGGTGCCAGTCTTCACTAGTCCTTAATGAGATGATAATGTTTTACCTGCATTTAGGATGTCCCTCAGCACTGACACTGCAATTTCCATGGATACAAAAGTAATGATAGGTTGAATCATAGCATTCCCCTGCGTCTGAAGAATATCGTGATAGAGACTTCAGAGCTTCACAGCTCTTCATCCCCGACGTTTGTTCCTTGATTGTATAGTTGGCTGCTGTAAGCCTATGACTCCAATAATTTCTGTTAATATTTGAATAAATAATCGGTCCCACACCGTGTTGTTCATTCTTTGTTAATTGCAAAATGGATCTTTGATCGTAGCTTCTCCAATAAATGAAATCTTTTGATACGGCTAAAGCAGTTGCCCCCATTTCTGTTCCTATATTATAAAATGTTTTTCTGTTTTTTCCATTCAAGTCGGCAGTTTCAATAGAAAACTGAAAAGCTGTAGTTTCCTCAATCCAGTACATTTTTTGTGTTTGTTGGTCAATGGCCAAACTTAATCGTCTGTAAACTTCACCGTATATTAAAACTTCTCTCTCGGAGCCGTCAATCACAGCCCTCTCGATCTCAAACTTTGTGACCCAGTAAATAAACCTGTAATTTGTTAATAACTATTAATACTTACAAAGTTTAATATGAATTCCGCTGAGTTTAAAAGCAAAAATAGATAATTGAGCAACGCACTCTCCACAGCTGTCCACAGCTATCTCCCAGCAGTAGTGATCCAACGTAAACAAAAGATTTTCGGTAACTGCTTTGTTAGACGATGCAGGCATTAATGATAACGAGTATATATTATATCTTTGCCTCCAAAAGAGTAATTGTGTGACCGGGTCGTAGGCGAGAGTCTTGACATAAGAGTCTAATGTTCTCGTAATTATAGGTTGTGTTTTCCTGGTAGATAGGTCAAAGCTGGATATTGACATATTCGTGTTGTGCTGGTCGACAAACAGCACCCTGCAGTGAACTGGATCGTAAGTTATTGTAGTGATTTCATTAACAAACGGAAATATTTCTGTATGCATTAGTGTTCTGTTGTCATAAAATTTCAGTCGCTTGCCGCCACCCACGACGATCTCTGAAAATAAAAAAGGGTCGCATTTAGCTGTTTTTCAATTACAAATTTTGCTCTAGTTTCTCCAAAAATACTTATTGTGCTCTAAACTCAGCTTAATAATATTTCGAGCACTTATTTAATAACTGTTGCAAAACAATAAAAGTAAAAAATATTCTTCTCATAAATTAAAACTAAAAAAATATTTCTAATAAAAGGTACTTTATTTAAATTTAAGACACGGACGCTATGCAGGAGGATGTGTACAGGCTGAGAGTTCTATGCTTGGCTTATGGCAACTAGACTGAGATCCAAACGTCAAGATTTAAAGACGTAAGATGTTTTTCAATATTGGAATACATGCAGTTGCCGTCTCGAATAAGATGTGACGTTTGGAAACACCACAGGGCCTCAAGTCTACTATTACAATAGTGTCAGAATGGTCTATCATCGATTTCATAATTGTTGATTTTGACAAGCTTGGTAATCTACTAATATGAAAGTGTCATTATAACTTTCCAATGGTCAACCACTGACACTCCATTGAAAGAAATGGCACAGAATGGTAATCTCGTACATAATGACAAATTAATTACAGACGTATGCGGTAATCTGCTAAAATGGTAGTTCCTTCGA
This sequence comes from Melanchra persicariae, assembly GCA_947386135.1. Classification (NCBI taxonomy): domain Eukaryota; kingdom Metazoa; phylum Arthropoda; class Insecta; order Lepidoptera; family Noctuidae; genus Melanchra; species Melanchra persicariae. The sequence continues at coordinate 14,040,651 of OX376668.1, forward strand.
TCAGTGACTTACCATTAGAATGTCATTTTGCAGTCATTGCTATTTGTTGCGGCACTAATAAAACTTACTAAATTGGACTACACTAGTCGGCCGCTGCGATTGGCTGAGCGGCGATGACGCGACGGCTAGCGGGCGAATGAAAAAACACCAGAAAAATCATGGACGCCGACAACGAACGTGAGAGTTCTTAAACAAATTAGACAGACCACTGTAATCTCAAGAAAATAAACGTTTTGTACTTTCCATCAAGCGTAAAAGTTAGTTACCGCCCTCAATCTTCATTAGCAGTAACGCGCAGCTACATATTTTGGTCATTCGAGCCGGACTTTCTACGCTTCAAAAAAAACCGGACGATTGAGAGACGCATCGTGGTGCATAACTTAAATTGGAAAGGAATCTAAGGAATAACGGTGGATTACAGTGCTTTTGGTGAGGCGTGCCAACTAAAACCTCCTAACCCTTTCTTTCTTCACATGTGTGATATATTTCTATGGTTATTTCAGTGCTTTGCAATTTCGCATGCCGACTTGCACGTCGTGGGGGTGATGCATACGCTTTAGCTCGCCTCAGATTTTGCAAAGGTTCGCTTTATACGCTGAATATTACAACCTATAGTGGATTAAAACTGTGAGTATTACATTTCAATAATATCTAAAATGGAATCATCGGGTCGCGATCCGAAAACAGAATTATTGATGAAAGATTTGAAAAAGAAACGTGCAGCGATAAAATGTCGACTAACCAATTTTAAAAAATATGTGATTTCTTTCGAAGACTCAGATTTATCTGTTCATAACCAAGCTGAGTTAAAATTGCGCGTGGCAGGATCTCACATATTGATAAATGATTTCAATCAGGTACAAAATAAAATAAAGGACATAAGTTCAGAGTCAGAGATTGACAAACAGCTTGAATCGCGTGAAGAATTTGAGCGAGATTATTATAATATTCTTGCACTTGTTGAATGTATGACAAGCACTGATGAGAAGTCGACTAGCATTTCTGATTTACCAACAACTAGTTCCAACTCTATTAAATTACCAACTATTACCATTCCTACCTTTGACGGGTCCTATGAGCATTGGCTGGAGTTCCGTGACACATTTGTTTCTTTAGTGCATAATTGTAAAACAATAACGCAGATTCAAAAGTTTCATTATTTAAAATCAGCATTGAAGGGTAACGCCAAGTCATATATAGATTCTCTTGAATTCTCTGCTGGTAATTATGACGTTGCATGGGAGTTGTTAACTAATAGGTTTGACAATACCAAGTTATTGGTTCACAATCATGTAAAGTCCATGTTTACAACCCAAGCGTTAACTAAAGAATCCCCGGGACTGTTGCGCAAGCTTATTGATAATATTTCAAAAAATCTACGTGCATTAAAATTATTAGGTGAACCAACAGAATACTGGGATACATTGATACTGTATAATGTGGTTTCTAAATTGGATCCTGTTACAGAGCGTGATTGGGAACAGCACAGAGGTACATTTTTTAATGGTAGTAGTAAAAACTCTTTAATTAAACTAGATGATTTAATACAGTTTCTTAAGAATAAGGCTGATATGTTGGAGACCCTGATCACACAAAGTCAAAGTCAAAGTCAAAGTCAAAGCATTTATTTCAAATAAACCATTTACAGGTACTTTTGAATTGTAAGAGTCAGTCAGTCAAAAACATGAAGCTATTTGCACGTTCCAAAGCGTAGATCTCTATGAAGAAGAACGTGCAAGAAACTCCACGGACACTCTTTTAAACCATTTTATGATTTACAATAATCCTGGTTACATTATCTTTGTTGCTTCTATATGTGAGAACAATGCAAAGAAAGAGAAAAAAAAAGAATTCTAAGTATCAAATAAACTATTGAAATAAGCCAGCGACAGCTAAGAGATGACCAGTCTCCACTGATGGCGCCCGTTCACGAACATGACGCGTGCATCAGCACCATTCAGCTCAACCATTTTGAAGGGAACCGAATGATCCGATACACGCGCCACCATCAGCGAGACATTCGAGTGAGCATGACAAACCCTCAACTGCCCCTGCTCATTCATGTCAAACAAGGAAACCATCTATTAACATAAAAGGCTCCATGGTCCTCACATTTACAGGATTCCAAAATAAAAAAAAATTGCTTCTAGTTTATATAAAACTATAAATATCAATTGGAAAGAACAGAAAAATAAAAGTGTATCATGTGTGAGAGTTCTTAAACAAATTAGACAGACCACTGTAATCTCAAGAAAATAAACGATTTGTACTTTCCATTAAGCGTAAAAGTTAGTTACCGCCCTCAATCTTCATTAGCAGTAACGTGCAGCTACACTATATCAAAGACATTGAATGTTTAAAACCACGATTCTATTACGAGACCGCTGACCGACCAATGATCGACCATTATGAATTTAACAGATTACGAACTTATAGCAAAATGACAATGGGATCGTGTTGGACTGACGAATTTACAAAAAATAGCAGACTTGGGGCCCTGGTCTAATGACCACTTGTCGTGACCAAGGAAGTCGACGAAGCCCTGCTGCTTGGGGCTCCTATTTCTGCCAGAAGGGTTTTAAGGAACCTAACATGAACCTACCCTATCCATGTACGGGTGCCGTAGGTTCTAAATATTACTCTTACAAAATAATAATGATAATGATAGTTACATGAAAAGAATATGACAATAAATGACATACTAAACGAACGATACAGAAAGTGTTGATTTAATATTAATGTTGTTTTATGTTAGTATTGAACGGTAATGGAAAGTGTTCTTATGATAAGTCGTTTAAGCGTTGTAGCGTTTGATAATAAAGCAAATATTCCGAATTAATTTACTAAATTAGCGGCGTGGGGCAAAAACTAATTGTGAATACAATTAACAACTAACAATTATATTGCCAAATTTAGTTGCAACTAACAACTAAAATAATTAATTGTAATTGTAACGTGTCGCAATTAACAATTAATTAATTGTGCTTGTAAAACTTTGCAATAACAATTAAATTAATTGTGCTTGTAAAAAATTGCAATTACAATTGATTAATTGTTAATTATTTGATACACGTTTACAATTACAGTTAACAATTAATAAATGTCAGTAACTGAAAAAAATAATGCAAACAATACAAGAGCATTCTCCTTAATATTCTCAAAGGTGTGTAAAGCCTGGATTTAAGCCAGAACATTACGTACTAGAAACTAGAATAATACAGGATTGGATGGTTCAAGGAAACAAGGATAACCGTAGTTTTAAATACAAAGAAAATAACTTTTATAAATCAGCTTTTATAAAGCTCCTAAATAAATGAATATAAACAATGTACATGTCTGTATCTTTTTGCCTTTGCTTGTAACGACATCCGGATGTAACGACGAAATAACAGTGGTCCCTTCATCGTCGTTATACCCGAAATCCACTGTATTAATTGTTGAAAACAATTCATTTAAATGCAAATAAAATTTTAATTGCAATTGAATTAGTTGTAAACCACAATTAACAGATTTAATTGCAATTGATTTTAATTGCATTTCACAATTAAAAAATAATTGAATTAATTTAATTGCAATTTATTTAGTTGAAATAAAAATTGTAATTGTTTGCCTCTACAATTAAAAAAATAAATCAATTGTGCCCAACACTGAGCGGCACCCATGGTATCAAACAAACATTTTAAAATTACATGATTCCAGAACCCTTTGCATGTTTGGTTTAAAAGAAAAATACAATTCCCAATATTGTGTTGTTGAGTATGTATTCGTTTTGGTGGTGAATTGGAGCCGTAAAGTAACCAAAAATAAATTACAAACAATAACAGTAATTCATGGTTCTTGTACTTACCCCAGGAGAAAGAGTGCGCCAACCCCACGTACAGGGCTAGCAAAACCAGCACACGCGTGCACATCTTGACGAACACAAAAGCAAAGTGTTCGTTCTCTGTTCAAGTCTGTTCACACAAAGCTATATACATGATGATGGGGAATTAAGTACGTAAGATGTTTCGATTTCTTGGCTTGAACTTTACGATGCTTCATTTCCAAAGATATGATTATTTTTCTATAAATTGTTAATACAGGGATTAATTCGTTCTCGAGCTATCCAAAATTGTATCAGTTGTCTATCCAGAGTGAAACAGATTTCTCACCATTTGCAGTTTTTGGTCGTAAGATAGAAAAATTCAAAAGCATTGATAACTCGAAAACCACTAGACAATAGACCCTTAGTTTTCGGGGTTAAAATCGTTGCTCATTAGTTCTAGTATAACCCATTATAAAGTACGCACTTAATTACCAATCATCCTGTATAGGCAGCTACGTAGGTGGTGCCATGGAACTTTTTCCTGTTGCGATAAGGGACTTCGGTTGTCCTGATATTTTTTACACGTTAGTAAAATATATTCATTACTTACAACTAACTTCGGCCGCATGAAAATTAGTTTTGTCATCGTATTAATTCAGACAAATATTGGTATAGAGATTGATTGTATCTCGGAAGGATTATATAGGTCATAAACAATTATGTTTCTATACTAACCGATGGCAGATTTCCGATTTAATGGTGATAAGCTGGATAACCCGTATTTTATTATTCATAAGTAACAGTACCAGAGACATTTTTGAATAGGGAAATCAGAAAATATTTTCTGCTTTTTTTATTATTATTGATAGGCACGCGCTTGATCACTACCTAACCTGATGGTAAGCGATGACGTGGCCGAAGATGGAGCACGCTTGCCTAGAAGCAACCTATTTACTCTTGACTTAAATACTTCCGGGTTGTAGCTATCAGGAAACACAGATTCCGGCAGGGAATTCCACTCCTTAGCTGTACGCATAATGAATGTGTTCCCAAAACGTTTAGTGCGTGTGTCCCGCTTACATGTTTGAAAAGAGTAACTATGGAGTTTCTTGTCCGTTCTTCTCCATAAGAATCTACCCTTGCGAACGGACAGTAGAGTTACTTTATATTATTTTAAATGAAAATGTGACGTTCAAAAGTGCCGTTTAATGGCCTAATTGAAATAAACGTTTTGAATTTTGACTTTGACTTTGACATGTCAGTTACATGTCCAATGAAAAAAATTAACATTAACTCACTTTTCTTGAAATCACAGTGCTGCTTTCAAAGGATTTTTACGGCATAAATATTAATAATTAGTTATTAGAATAGTCTAAGAGCTGGTCGTCACTTCGAGTCTAGTCCTAATTCACATGGATGAACAAATCGTTGATTTTGATAGTGGATCGCGTTCAAAATTGACTGTGTACGGCCTTAGGACTTAACGACTGAATTCGGTCGATATGCAATCGTTATAGCTATGTCAAGACAACAATTAGTAAGACGGTCAATTTCTTTTTTATTACTCCATTTATGAATTTCGAAATGATAAAACTCTTTAGTTACCTTAAATCCCGACATCTTGAATTCTCTATTTTATTTAATTGACGATGTTATAAGAATTTTCATATCGACATTTATTCTAGACTAATACTATTTTTTTGTACTAAATGTTTGCATGCCTAATTTAAGGTAGATCGTATAAGGATCTTAAACTACTTAAAACATCTGCATTTTTATACCTACTTTCTATGCAAATAAATTAATGGTTAAACGAACTTACCTAAGTGATGTTCGACCATAATTATACGAGACGTTACATCCGAAGAGATTTAATATTACTATGTAGTTTCACTTCTCAATATACTAGGCGTCGCACATAATTTTTAGAGCTGTGGAAATAAAAATCAAATTATAAAATTCAAATTGGTTCTACTACATCCGCCGACCGCAGCGCCATCTTCCCGTGACTTCATTCATTTTTAGAGACACTACTCTCGTTTGATGAATTGTTTGATGGGCTTTAGTTTATGGGTTCGGGAGGGACTTTAAATCTCTTCGGATGTAACGTCTCGTATAATTATGGTCGAACATCACTTAGGTAAGTTCGTTTAACCATTAATTATACTTACGACGTTACATCCTCAAGATTTAATATTACTATGTAGATGTTTAGCGCTTTCATTCAAACGAGATTGGCAAGGGTTTTGAAGAAGATTGAACACGATAATAGGAAATCAGTAAATATATATTTCACAATTATTGAACACATAAGTACTTTTGACTGTTTATAAAATTACATTAATCCTTAAAAACATAAATTGCATCTTCTGCATAATGTACTCATTATCTAATATTAGGTAGGTATAATACAATCATCGTAACCTTTATCTATTAACTACCTTAAATTAACAATTATAAATTGCCTCCGCAAATGCGCTATCCTCGTCCACTGTTATCGGACGATTATAGAATTTAGCGAAGGTTAAAGAGTTCCCTGACCATCCTGCGGTTCTTTTTATTATTTCTACTGAAACCCCTTTACGACTAGCCGCCGAGGTTGACGCGTGGCGAGTGCTATGAGCCGTAAAAAATCCTGTATCAATACCACTTTCAGTCAACACATCTTTAATCCATCTACTTATAGTTGCGGCGCTAGCGTTATGGATTGGTTTCTTGACAGTAAGAATAAGTCTATCAGTTAGTGATAAGCTCCTATAATTCTTGGTGGCTTCAATATACGCGGTCAATGTTTTTGCTGGACAGATTTGTTCCCTATTACAGAAAAAGGGTATAATTAAATGAGGCGCCGATCTGTTAGGAGCCGATGTTTTGATCAGATCATTAATATTAATAACTATCCTCGCGTTACTTACTTCAACACTAGACAAACGTATAAGCGATAGCGTCTGCACACGTTGTGCAGTTGACAATGCGAGCAGAGCTACTACCTTTTTGGATAAAGAGGCCAAGGTTAGGTTCTCATTTGGATAATAATTTGAAAGGTGATCTAATTAATGATTAAACGAACTTACCTGTAAGTGAAGTTCTATCCTAATTATACGAAGAGCTTTGTCCGAAGAGATTAGCATTAGGTATACATGTAGTAACACATACGGTGTCGCCTATTCGCACTGATTTTTGAGGTAGATTATAAAAAAAGAAACTACCCTTCTTTTTTTTTTTTTTTTTTTTTTATGTGGGTATCCCTAGCTTACTAGTCTTGCCCGGGCGCAGTACTCGTCATTTAGTTCAGAGCATGATTCATGTTGATCATAGACTATACACTTGATACTAATGTTGATATTTGAATGGCCAGGGGATGGGCCCTATGTCCCGGGAGGGTGGGATGTATGCTAATCTCTTCGGACAAAGCTCTTCGTATAATTAGGATAGAACTTCACTTACAGGTAAGTTCGTTTAATCATTAATTATACTCGAGCTTTGTCCTCGAGATTAGCATTAGGTATACATGTAGATGTTGAGACTTAATGAAAATATCAGCACCTTTAGGATTAATGCCAATTTATTTAAATACTTATTGAAGTATTTAGAAATAAGCATACATAAGTAATATCAACTAGAACATTATGTTAAATGAACAAAAAAGGTACCATACTTTTGGTAAATTATAAAGTAATTTAGGTAATTAATTTTACAAACTTAGTAATTAAATATTGCTAAATATGATTGACTAATGCATGACTCTTAATCAGATAAAATGCTATTAGCAAAAGAGTTTTGATTCTCCTGTTGCTCTCTAACTATATACTTATTATAGAAACGCCCGAAAGTATTGGAGTTACCGCTCCAACCAGCTGTCTTCCTAATTAAGTCCAAATTGATACCCATTTTATGAGCTCTAGAGGTGGCTGCATGTCTAGTACTATGCGCGGTAAACACAGAAATGTCTATACCACAACTGCAAAGAACACTCTTTATCCACCTACTCAAAGTTTGCGACGTAACAGTCTTATGAGGCTTTTTAAGGCCAATAAATAAGTGAACTTCACTGCCACGTAGTGGGTTCGTCATCAGCAGGTAAGAACTTAGTGTGGCAGCTGGACATATGGCTGGTTGATCTCTAAAAAACGGAAGGATTAGAGTAGGCTGAGTAGCGCCGATACGGGACGTTTTTATTAAATCGGGAATTTTTATTTGAATTTCATTTGGAAGAACTTCTATGTTATTAATATTTATTTTTGAAATGGTTTGGACTCTGTGTGCAGTAGTCAAGGCTAGGAGCGTTGCCAGTTTTTTGGAGATTTTTTCTAAGTTTAGATTTTCATTAGGATACCAGGATGTTAAATAATTAAGGGCCAGGGAGGTATCCCAAGTAGTATTGTACTTGGGCAGAGGGGGTCTTAATCGGTAAATTCCTTTGAAGAACCGTTTTATCCGGTCGTCGTTCCCTAGGTCTAGATCGAAAATTAGAGAGAGAGCGGACCTACAGCTATTTAGAGTTCCATATTGAGCACCAGATTCGTATTTCTGAGTAAGAAAATGTATGACAGTCGGAACAGAAGTTACGTATGAGTCAGTATGATTTGTTTTACAGAACAAAAACCATTTTTTAAGACAGGTGTCATACTGTTTTAAGGAGTTGTCTGATAGGGAGGCCATCATAATAGGAATTGAGTCTGGAGGTACACTTCTTCTCAGGAGCGACGTCCGGATAATATCCCGGCAACCAGGGTAGTCTTCTGGTGAACATCTCGGTTGCTGGAATGGGAAATTATTAAGTTTTCATTGGGTTTAAAAAATAAAGTGTCAGACACAAGTAATTTTTGAAACAAGGGAAACCATGGTTGTGTAGGCCAGTGGGGAACTACAATTATGCCCTCTGCGTGGTCATTCTCAATTTTCCTAAGTGTTTTTAATATTATGGAAAAAGGTGGAAATCCGTAAAAATAAATTGTTTTCCAAGAGATGGTAAATGCATCTATTTCACAGGCGTCGGGGTCCCGATGCCAGGATATGTATTTTTTACATTTTTTGTTTAACCTACTGGCGAAAATATCTATCTCGGGGATACCGAATTGCTTTGTTATGCGTTTAAAGGCGTGATCTGCCAGCTCCCACTCGATGTCTGGGTGGACGCGACGAGACTCGGCATCCGCGATGCTATTATCCGTGGAGCTTATGTATGAAGCAAAAAGTATTATTTTTCTTCTTTCGCACCACTGCCAAATTTGTTTTGTAACGTCAGTTAGGTGAGGAAACTGAATACCACCCATTCGATTTATATACGATATGGCAGTGGTATTATCAATTCGTAATAAAATTTGGCAGTCATAACAAGATTTAGCAAAAACTTTTAGTCCAAAAAAGGTAGCGAGGATTTCTAAATAATTGATATGTCGCGAGCGTTCGCAGTCAGACCACATACCACTAGCCCGTTTCTCCCCGCAGGCCGCCCCCCACCCCGTTGTTGAGGCGTCGCTGTAAATAACCAAACAAAACTTGTTTTGTTTGATTTTGTTCACAGAGTTATTAATTACTCGTGACCACCAATCTAGATCTGGCAATATCGACGGGGCTATAGTCATATACTTATCATAATTATCATCATCTTTTATGTTAAGATATTTACAGCGTTCGAGTTCTTTAGTGTAAAGCCAGCCGTATTCGACGGCAGGGCAGGCGGAGGTAAGTAAACCTACGAGGCGGACAAATTCTCTGACTTTACAACGTGTAAGTATTTTAAATTTTTCTATTTCCTTTTTAATTTTTTGAATTTTTTCGTTAGGCAAAGAAACGTGTAATTTCTCAGTGTCAATTATAAAACCCAGGAATTTACAACTTGTTTTAGGATAAAGTGTGCTTTTTTCTTTGTTGATAATAAAACCTAGAGATTGTAATAAGCTTATTGTGCAAGAGACTTCTCTCGCGCATGACTCATATGTATTTGAAATTAGCAAAATGTCATCTAAATAGATAGTAGATAAGAAGCCACACGACCGGAGTAAACTAATAACTGGTTTCATTATTTTAGTAAACACAAACGGAGCAGTATTGAGGCCGAACGGCAAAACATTAAAGTGAAATAGTTTTCCATCGAATTCAAATCTTAGGTATTTTTTATGATCGCTATGTATAGGGATCAGAAAATAGGCATCTTTGAGGTCAATAGTGCTCATGTTTTTGCCATAGGCGGTGAGTGTTGTATTACAGGTTGCGAGAAGGGAATGCGATAGCCTGTGACCCAAGACAGTATTGTCTTATCATTAGTGATAAGGGACCACTGGTCAAGGAAATTAGACAGCCGACCGGCGTACATTACCCTGTCTAGCGGCGGCCGCGGCTCGCTGCTGGACGCGATGACTGTTTCGAGGAGGTCTCGTGCCGATTCCTGGGTGCAGGTTCCTTTCTCCTCTGGGTTCCCTTCGACCTGCGGCTCTGGGGAGGGGCTCGCCAGTTTAAAGGATTTTTCTGTACTTTGGGGTTAGTCACTTTTTTAGCAGGTTGATTGGGAGGTGTGGGTTTCATGTCGTCTCCCGTTCTAGTTATAGCTTTTGCAGCTTTGAGCGTTTCTGCTAGCTCTGCACTAAAAAGATATTTATCAATTTTAGTCGCCTGAAGCTGATCTTTAAATTCTTTTTTCATATTGAAAAGTATGAAGTTCCTTCTCACAAGCGAATCAGAGTTTTGGCTATCGCATAATATTTTTTGTGCGTCCATTAAAAGCTTAATAAGCTCTGTGGGCGAGGCGGTCTGCTCAGGTGATATAAGCAAGGTGAGAGCTTCGGCAATACAGGTTATAGCAGACGCGATTTGCTTCTGCTTTTGTTCAATACCCTTGTCCCTTTTGTGGACAGCTTCGGAGACGGCAACCTTTACCTCTGGATTCAGTAAGGGTGCGTCGATCAAGGTGCAGTTGGCGGGAACCAGGTATTTATCCAATAGTTCCTTCCGGGTTTCCTTGGACAGACCCGAAGTAGCCACATGCTGGAGACGTACGGCCAAGTCAGGCTGGATGTCATTTCCATAGACTCTTTTTTGGGAGGGGTCCTCACCAAGCAGTTGCATAATCTCATCATTGATTTGCGGTGTCACCTGCGCGTCTGGGGGCGTGGGCCCTGTCCCTGCGACGTCGATGTCGACGTCGACTGTCGACGGCGCCGGCGGCGATTTCGTAACATCAGCGACGGCGAGCGGCGGCACGGCAGGTGGCGGCGGCGGCGGCTCGGCGCGCTGCGGCGGCGGGGGTGGCGGAGCGACGTGAGGAGCGGCACTCGTCGACGGTTCAGGTATGTATTCGCTCGTAGGTACACCTGGGATCGACGTGATTCGTGATAATATTTTCGTCCACACATTACGTCATATGGGTTAAGTGACAGTCCCTAAGACTGCCCGCAAAACCCTGACAAGGTAGGTATTTAGATGTAATCAGTGTTTATAAATTGTAAAGTGACAGTCCCAAAAACTGACCGCATTACTTGAGCTACGTATGTAGTAGAGTGACATTCCCATAAAATGCCCGCAACACCACATTTATATAGCATAATAATAAGAGGTAATTTTGTGAAGTGACAGTCCCAAAGACTGCCCGCAACACTTATTTTTTACGCATGAAATGAACTATGTATTCGGTAAAGTGATAACCCCACAGGTTAACCGCAGTACCAAACAAAATTATCACGCGTTAGATATACCTACTAACCTTCAATACAAAACAAGTGTTCCTGGTAGGGCTGCGGGCGCGCGGCGGGGCTGCGGGCCGAGCCGGCGGAGCTGCCGCTCGACGAGCACGAGGTGCACGACGACGACGACGACGTGGAGGACAGGCGGCGGCGCGGCGCGTGTTGTCGTTCTTTCCGGCGGGCGCGCGACAATCTTTCTTCTAACTTTTTAAACTTTTTAGCTAACGACTCATAGTCGCTCGGCTCGGTACGAGAGCGTTTTCCCATTTTGGCGCACGACTTGAGTTCACGTGCGAAGCGGCGGAGCACTGAACTGTGAATGACGAGTACTGCGCCCGGGCAAGACTAGTAAGCTAGGGATACCCACATAAAAAAAAAAAAAAAAAAAAAAAAAAAGAAGGGTAGTTTCTTTTTTTATAATCTACCTCAAAAATCAGTGCGAATAGGCGACACCGTATGTGTTACTACATGTATACCTAATGCTAATCTCGAGGACAAAGCTCGAGTATAATACAAGATTAGGATCCCATGTAGATGAATATCTAGGGAAGGAAGGTTTGGTCCTATAGACTCCTTTCATAAACCTTATAATTCGATCGTCTTGACTTATACATTTACCCAGTATTAATGCAAGTGCTGAACGACAGGTGTTGAGGGATGAATAATTTGCGCCTAAATTATATTCATTGACCAAAAATTCAAGAATATTAGGAATATTGTTATCAAAGATGTTTATTTTCTTTTCAATACAAAAAGACCACCATTTTTTCAAAACTACATTATATTGTTTAAGAGTGCTGTCCGCTAACGATGATATTATTATTTTAATAGCATTTTCTGGTAACGATTGTTTTACGTACGATTGCTTGATAATACTGACGACACCAGGGTAAGTCCTTTCCAAAGTGGGTGTGGAGTTCTGAAAGGTGATAAAAGCAATGAGGAACTCGGCTTCAAATAAATAACCTGGTTTTGGGAAAGAGATAAAAACAGTGGGTACCATGGCTGGCTAGGCCAATAAGGTACAACTACAATCCCAGTGGCTTTATCTGTAACTATTTTTCTTAAACATTTAAGAATCAGTGAGAACGGGGGAAACGCATAGAAAAAATATGGAGACCAGTCTATTGTAAACGCATCTATGTTATACGCTGAAGGGTCTCGTTTCCACGATATGTATTTTTTACATTTTGCATTCAATCGTGTGGCAAACAGATCTATTTCAGGCTTTCCAAAAGTATTTGTGATTTTATCAAAAGCAAACAAAGCTAAGTCCCATTCAATGTCAATATTTACTCGTCTAGATTCGTGATCTGCTTCTGTATTCTCTTTAGACTTGATGTAAGAAGCAAGAACAAAGAGTTTCCTTTGCTCACACCATTGCCAGATTTCTCTAGCTATATCATTAAGGTGAGTATATTGGATTCCCCCGTACTTATTTATATAAGCTATAGCTGTAGTATTATCTATCCTAAGTAAAATCTCCTTATTGTAAAGATCTTTAGCGAAGCATTGTAATCCAATAAGAGCTGCTTTCAATTCTAAAAGATTTATTTGTTCTTTAGATTCGACCTCACTCCAAAAACCATGAGCACGTACTCCATTACAATATATACCCCAACCGGTAAGGGATGAATCTGAGAAGATTTCCAGATCATACCTACCACTACGTATCGGATTTTTTAATGTTAAAATATTAGCTTGCCACCAGGAAAACTCTGACTTAAGATTGGGCGAAATGTTCATGACACAGTCATAATTGTCTTTAAATTTACTCAATGCTAGAAATTTTTCTCGTTCGAATCGTTTCGTATACAACCAACCATAAGAAATTGCTGGGCAAACAGAGCAGAGTAAACCTAGATACTTTGCGAAATCCCTAATTGTTAAAGCCCTTTTTTTAGCAATTCGTTTTGTTTGGTCGAGTATTTTTTGACGTTTCGTATCTGGAAGCATTAGACACATTTCTTGAGAATTTATTTCGAAACCTAGAAACTTTTGAATTTGTTTTGGTCTCAAGCTACTTTTTTCTTTATTAATTATAAAGCCTAATCTCTCGAGAACGTGTACTGCTGCTGCTGTACTTTCTAGGCAACTATTAAAAGATTTATTTATACATAACAAATCATCTAAGTAAACAACTAGGAGTAACCCTTGGTTTCTAAGATAAGCTACTACTGGCTTCATTAATTTCGTAAAAACGAAAGGTGCTATAGACAAGCCAAAAGGGAGACACTGAAATTCAAAAATAGAACCTTGAAATCTAAATCGCAGATATTTCTTACTGGCATTGTGAATGGGCACTAAAAAATATGCTTCCTGTAGATCCATAGTTGTCATGAAACAATCTTCACTGATTAAATTAGTAGCAGTACGAATGTCTTCCATTTTAAAGTGCTCCGGACTGATAAATTTATTTAGACTTTTTAAATTTAAAATGAACCTAAACGACCCATCACTTTTAGGAATCAAAAAAATATTAGATATAAACTGGCCAGGCACATCACAGCATTTTTTTATAGCCCCTGAAGACAATAATTTTGAAATTGACAGCTTTAAATGTTCAAGCTCTGTTTTACTAAACCTTGGGTTAGATGGCTCAAATTTTTGAAATGGAAGTTTATCAAAAGTAATTTTTAAGCCCGTAACATAGTTTAAGACAGTTGGATCTTTGGTGATTGCTTGCCAGTAGCTAACATAGTGGAGTAATCTACCAGCATGAACTATTACCTCTACTGGTTCCTGCGAGTTCTGTAGTCCATCTTCCGGGCAGGAGGGGCTCGATTCGCAGCTGGCTGCCTGCGGCCTTGCTGTGTCGGGTGTCTTTGATTGGTTGTGTACCTCGGCTTCTGCCCACCCGGTTTGGTACCCCTGGTTGACTGAAACCTGGGTGGGCACCTCCAGTTTCCCTGTTGTCTGGATGTTGAAGGAACGCTAACATTGCTGCGCTTTATTTGTAGACCTGATTTTTCTGCTGTTTTTGTGGCCTTAATCTTTTCCCCGAGGTCAACTCCAAACAGAAATAAATCTCGTTTTATATCAGTTACTGTAGTAGTAAATTTTTTATCCAATGAAGAAGTAATCAACTTTCTTCTATGTTGTGAGTTTTCGTAGTGTAAATCTAGAAAAATCTTGCTGACTTCTGACAGTTTTTTCAAGATTTCCACCTTTGAGTAGTCTTCATTAATCAGAGACGAAGCCAGATTGCTAAGACCAGCAATGCCCAACCCGAGTTGGTTCTGAGCTCTTTCGAGGAGTTTATCCCGATACTTAATGTTGTCACTTATGATGGCAGAAATTTCTAAATTAAGCTTTGGCGCTTTCGATAAAGTGAAGTTCTCAGGCGTTAAAGTTTTCTTTAAAATGGCTTCCTTCAACTCTTTAGTCAACCCTTCTACTAGGATCCTACCCCAACGTTTGGAAATCTCTTCATTTATAGTCGGGCCTAAGATCTCTTCTTTGCCAATTGAATCTCCAAGCGCCTCTAATATTTCAGGCGGTAAAACCTGGTAATCAGCTATTGGGGCCTCATTTGTGCTAGGACCAGGTTCCAGAAGGAGCAAATTAGATGCATCTGCATTATTTGTAACTTCACCGGTACGCGGTGGACTAGCGGAGACTACAACGTCAGATCTGATTGGAATTATATCTTCTGATTCATCTGAATATAAAGGCAACCGCAGTGAGTGTGGTGTTGACGACCTTGAGTGATAACGGTCGTATTCTGTAAGTTAAAAGAAAAAGAACAACTGTTGTAGTTGACAGTATTGTCTTTTAGACTTTGTACGCACTCACGTAACGCCATTCGACAGTTTATTTGACAAGCTGCTGTATGCAGTGTTTACACATTTTAAAGTCATTGTACGTATTCCCGATACGTCACTAGACTAATTCGTTATCAGCCGTGCTCACGTCACGGAGTATAACTATGTAGATGCAAGAAATCAATTAAATGTATGCAGTGTTTACACATTTTTAAAGTCATTGTACGTATTCCCGATACGTCACTAGACTAATTCGTTATCAGCCGTGCTCACGTCACGGAGTATAACTATGTAAGTGTAAGTGTAGATGCAAGAAATCAATTAATTCGGTAGGTACCAGTAATTTACGTTCGTAGTTAGGACCTATACGCTAACATGTCGAATGTAATAATAAGTAACACCAAACATACGAATCTAATCCTTATTATGAACGTGATAAACAACAAAGTACGATTTTTAACAAAAATTAAAAAGTTACCTTAAATGAAGGTACTTATACACCAAAACAAAAAAATTTCGTTGTGCCGAATAGAAAGTATATTAATTTAGAAAAATTCGTTCATAATATAATGATATATATACACCCACGCCAATATTTGGCTACGATATTCAAATTAGGAACAAAATAAAGATGTGTAGGTACTAACCTTCTTCATCCTTACTTGATGCCGATGAGACACGTAGTTTTCGCTCCAAACGCTTTATCTTTCTTCGAATTTTCGAATCACTACGTTCCCTTTTTCGTTTTCCCATAATAACACGATTTTTCCACTAAATACACACTATTTTTACTTAAAACTATATTTTTTTAAAACACGCGATGTTACGACGCCCGCACATAAAAAAGGAATGAAGTCACGGGAAGATGGCGCTGCGGTCGGCGGATGTAGTAGAACCAATTTGAATTTTATAATTTGATTTTTATTTCCACAGCTCTAAAAATTATGTGCGACGCCTAGTATATTGAGAAGTGAAACTACATAGTAATATTAAATCTTGAGGATGTAACGTCGTAAGTATAATAATAATTCTACTCTATGATGTCTGTGATAAGTGATGATTATGATCAAGTAAGGCTGCAATGATGAGGGGTCAATGCTGTTGAGCCTCGCCTGCTAATTGCCTTTTAGCAACATGTGCCAAAAAAATTAGATTGCCTTTAGCCTTCCGTAAGGGGAAACTATCGTGGCGGTGTGTGTGAAAAACTTTATAATGTGATACTTCGCAACTTGCCGATCGGATGAGCGGTCGATATATTTTTTGTATTTTTCTGTTCAAAGTAATAAACCAAGTAATTAGCAAAAAATCATTGTAATCATTGAAGAAACCCAAATTCCCATAAATTCATCCTTCATGTCGTAACAGACAAATATTCACAAATTATCATGTTTCTTGAGATAAAATGCGAGATTATCGCTATAAAAATAGACACTCCATTATAAAAAACAAAAAAAAAACTTTTTCACAAAAAAAAACCGACTTCCTTCTTTTTTATTTTTTACTTTTTAGTACCCCACACCTAAAAACACTACTCGAAAGTCACAGAAAAGCAAAAATATGCAATTTTATATGATTTTTCCACATATTTTTTTCAGCTATTTGGATTAAAAAACCAAACTGCTGAACCGATTTTGATAAAATTTAAATGGGACCAATCGCGAAGTATATCCTTTCACATAAAACAAGAATTTTTCAAATCGGTTAATAAATGACGAAGATATGAGGCAACAAACACAAAAAAAAAACAGTCGAATTTAGAACCTCCTCCTTTTTGGGAAGTCGGTTAAAAATTTTAAACTAATATTGCTTTGTGAGATGAAAACATTGTAGGATCCTGCACACAAGTGAAGGTGAGTGAGTTCGAGAAGTTCATTTTCTTCAAGCCATTGCTATTCATTTACCGGAAAACGTGTTCATTGTCTCCTTCAGGTAAGTAAGTACTCCAACGACGATGTACTTTGTTCTTTCATTTCATACCAGTTTTATACATAATTCAAAAGTATGCACGGATGGAAAAATATTGCGTTGTATGTTGTTTAAGGTCAAGAATACACATTCACATGACGCAAACACTTTATTAACACTAAATTTAACTTTTAACTGATTAACTACTAGCATTTAGAGTTAAGACAATTATTTAAATTACAAAAATCTAACAGCTCCGATTTACAAAAAAAGTGACACAGGTCCTGCCAGGAAGACCTCCACGGAGCATCTGAGAAGTGAGAACTGAACAAACGAGAGAGATGCAAATACTTTTGCAAAGAAAAAGGAGAGATAACGATACTAAGAGTGTTACTTGGAATAAAAAAACGTAAGTGCCAAAATGAATTTACGGATTTGATAACATAAAAGTATTAATCAAAACTTTTTCACAAAAAAAAAAGAAACCGACTTCCAAAAAAACTACAAAGTTCAAAATAACTTTAATTTCGGAAGTCGGTGTTTTCGGTTGCTTCTTCGTTATTTGACACCGACTTCCGAAATTAAAGTTATTTTGAACTTTGTAGTTTTTTTGGAAGTCGGTTTCTTTTTTTTTGTGAAAAAGTTTTTTATTTTTCACTTTTTAGTGGTACTCCACACCTAACAACACCACTGGAAAGTCACAGGAAAGCAAAAATATGCAATTTCGTATACATGGATGATTTTTCCACATATTTTTTCCAGCTATTTGGATTTAATAACCAAACTACTGATCCGATTTTGATTAAATTTCAATGGGACCATTGGGGAAGTATACCCTTTCCAACAAAAAAAGAATTTTTCAATTCGGTTGGCAAGCGACAGAGTTATGCCCGAAAAAACATAAAAAAAAAAAAAAAAAAACAAACATCCGAATTGAGAACCTCCTCCTTTTTTAGAAGTCGGTTAAAAATAGGTTCAGTTGGAACCTCGATGAGGTAATTTTGTGTTTTAAAGTAATTTTCATAGGATAAATCTAAAGCGTTACGTCTTGTATTTAAAAAAAGTAAAAAGATATTTCGAACTTTGTAATTTTTTTCTGTCGAGAAAATTTCTTCGCATCGTGTATTCCTTCAGTTGGATAATAGATCATATGGTCAAGAAGCATATAATACCATAATTTTACCAAGATCCGCTAAAATGAAAAACGGCCTTATACTGAATGTAAATTAAATTAAAATGAAACGTAAAATACAATATAAAAGGGATAAAAAAAACAAAAATAATCACTGCAGCTGGGGTTCAAACTTGTGGCCAATTTTCAATTTAAACAGACGTTATTCAATATTGCTCATCCTCCATAGCACTTGGCGTGATAAGAAAAAAAAAACGCAATTTCGTAAAATTGGATGATTTTTCCACATATTTTTTCCAGCTATTTGGATTTAAAAACCAAACTCCTGAACCGATTTTGATAAAATTTCAATGGGACCATTTGGGAAGTATACCCTTTCCAACAATAAAAATAATTTTTCAAATCGGTTGGTAAGCGACGGAGTTATGCGCGAACAAACATAAAAAAAAATACAAACATCCGAATTGAGAACCTCCTCCTTTTTTAGAAGTCGGTTAAAAAGTATTGATTATAGATTAGTATCGTAAACCTAACACTAAACAAATCTAAAAGATTGACCAGCAAAAATCAGCGTTACCTAGTTTAACGGTTACCAAGGTGTGCCGTGCGACTCTAAAGGAGGCTTCCGGCGACTGGGACCGCAATTAACTAGGACCGCGGTCCCAGTCGCCGGATCCGTAAAAAATAAATATTTTTCTTCCGGCGACTGGGACCACTCATAGATAACTTAAAAAAATCTATAATTCAAGCCAAAATCGGTACAGTCAAACGAAAAAATTTTTAAAATCAAAAAGGTTTTTCCTTCAATTATTACATCTAAAAATTTTTCGTATGACTGTACATTTTTTGATTTCAGTTATCATTTATGAGTGGTCCCAGTCGCTGGAAGAAAAATATTTACTTTTTACGGATCCGGCGACTGGGACCGCGGTCCTAGTTAATTGCGGTCCCAGTCGCCGGAAGCCTCCTCTAAAGCACATAGTTACGTGCGTTCGCAACAAATCGGCGTGACCGCATTCGATCACTGCGTGCCGAGTCTAAGCTGCGGCCCTACCATGGCGTGTTAAAGCGTGAGTCGTTCGAGCGAGAAGGAGGGATGGAGCTATACACCCTCTATAGCTCCATCCCTCCTTCTCGCTCGAACGACTCACGCTTTAACACGTCATGGTAAGGCCCTTGAACCCTATAAAATATTATGTTCGACCGTTATAGATGTGAGGTAAACTTACATTGGAATTATCAAAATTTCCGAAACTATCACTTTTTTTAAACTTTCCTGTGTTCATATAAATCATCATCGTTATACAAACTATATTGTTGTTGACAAAAGTTGCAGTAAAATCAACTTAATAGTATTTTCTTCCAATAAATGATTGTTGTTCTATAAATTGACATGACTTTTTTATTAATAAACCGATTGAACTAAAACAAACACTAAGTCCTAATTGAAGCTTTCCACAATATATAAGTGTAAACCGCACCCACGTCAGATACGCCGTTTTACCGATTAGCGTGCACAAACACAGAAAAACAGACCAAAATTCAAAAAATTATTGCGTTTAAAAAGACCCCAAGTAACAGATTTTTCTCCAAAAATATTTAATGTAAAGCCAGCGATCGGTTACAGATTTTTTATATGTTGAGATAGATAATGCAAATTGTAAAATGAAATTCGAACAAAAAAAATCGGAAAAGTGATCGGTTCCCCTTTATTTCCCACCATACAATTATTTAAAAAAAAATCAGTCAGATCTTGTTCTACTGAGTAGTATGTGGTGGTGATGGTAGTCGTGAAAGTGAACTCTTCAACGGCTTCACATCTCGTGCTCGTGCACAAGCTCCGCTGATCAGACAACAGTTGAAGCACACGTCGATTTCACTTCTTTGCACAGAGTAACCGCTGGAATACCTGTTATTGAAGGGTAATAATATACAATTAATATTAGCTGGACATCAATTGTAGTCCTCCCGACCAATTTCGACCATGGCGTAGTCTCATCGGGAACTAGAGATTACTAAGGCACGATGAAACTAAGCAGATTAAGTTGACGGTTATATCTTGTTATGTATGATCAGTAAGTGATGGTTTTGTTCGTTGTTTTGTCAAGTAAGCTAAATGGAGGTCATTCAACCGCACTTGGAATATGCGCCTCTACCACCGTCACCTACATCGTCATTCATTACTACACAATAACGTCTGATCAAAATTGTTTATTATTATAATTAAAAATGTTTTAACTAATCATAAATCTGTATTATATCTCCTTACTTTTGTATGCGTATAAAAAAGTTTTGATTAAAAAGCCGGGAACATCGCATCTGTCTCCCTCATAATCTCCAGTGCATTGGCAGACTGGCTCACTGTCTTCATTCAGGGAGCAGACACCGTCGTTCAAGCAATACTGATGGCATGCGTTGACATTTCTTTCGCCCGAGTTACCAGTACTGCATCTGAAACAACGCACATTTGAAACAGGGCAACTCAATAAACAAACAAGCCTATATTAATGTGACTACAACCTACTAACAAACAATCTTAAGGGATTGATCATGAAATCAAATGAAAGACGTCCACTGCTGGACACAGGCCTTCCCCAGATGGGGGTGTTTGTATAATCGCCACGCTTGGCAGGTGGGTTGGCGATCTCAGTGTAGCTGTAGCAATGTACCTACATAGAGTTGTGCTGCCCATTCTCTGGTGAGTCCTTTAGTCGCCTCTTACGACACCCACGGGAAGTGTTGGGATTGCTCGTAGGTACTCGTATGTGTTTAATTTTCTTACAATTTCGTCAGGCATAGCATAAAAAATAAAATAATGTTTTTGAGTTACATTTTTGATTAAACCGGCATTGCAAGAAATCTGATATTAATAACTTCCGCTAGCAGAAATTGTTTAATTCTGTTGCATTGCGTATTAAGATAATTTAACGATGTAATTTTATGACAAAATATCATATGTTTAATAAAATTTATTCATTAAAAAGTTAATTTTTCTGTTTAAAATATACCGAAATGTTTAATTCTGAAGAAAATGATTCGTTTTTATTATTCTCGACATATTGTTACAAAAATTTCAAAGTTAATATTTTTTTTCCTAGCTTTACAAACACTTAATAAAACAATAAACCCGTAGGTGTATGTTTTCAGTTGGCGAAAAAACTACTGAACAGATTATGTTTAAATTTTGCATAAACAATCCTTATATGTACGGTCAGATTATAAAGTTTATAATATCACGATATGTGCCATTTGATAACCGTCTCCGACATATAAACTCTTTTGCAAAAAAAACGGGCACTTTAGATTTTTTTCTCTACTTCAATGAAGAAGAACAAGAAATAGGTTTTGTTAATTTGACGATGTATTGGCATGTTTTTTGAAGCATCCTGGCATGATTCTTTACGTTCTAAATTTAAAATTTGAAATTATTAAAAGAAAAATAATGATTATTGTGGATTATTCTAAAATTGCTTTACTAATGGCGCGAATTGCTGAAACGATTTTTAACTGATTACGATATTTTAAAACTTTTTGGATATTTTCTGCAAATTAAACAATTTAATCTTTCTTTTTACATTAAATACCACTTTTTGATATGAGTGATAAAGCGATAAGGACCGGTAAAATTATAGCCCTACTTGAAGAAGGTTGTTCGCAAACTTACGTGTCTCAGCGGCTAAATGTGAGTCGTTCAACTGTCCAGAGGACTTGGCAACGGTATCTAGAGACTGGTTCGGTCAAAAGAAGACCCGGTTCGGGAAGAAAACGATGTACAGAACCAAGAGATGACCGCTTTTTGGTGAGTCAGGCGTTGCGTAATCGTAAGGCGTCAAGTGTGGACCTGAAGAAGAGCCTTGAAGAAGTAAGAGGAGTAGAAGTTAGCTTGTGGACGGTCAGGAGGAGGCTTTTGGCTGCCAATATCAAGAGTTACCGCCCAGCTCGGGGCCCTAAATTACTCCGTGAGCACCGTGTTGCTCGACTTCAGTTTTCTCGGAACTGCGCTTCATGGACTCTGGAGGACTGGAATAAAGTATTGTTTTCTGATGAAGCTAGAATCTCTTTGTGTGGAGAGGACCGACGCCGGCGAGTGCTGCGAAGACCACGGGAACGCTATGCGGAAGTGTGTTTCGAAGAAATCACTCCTTATGGCGGAGGCTCCGTTATGGTTTGGGCAGCAATTAATTCGACGGAGCGTACGGAGTTAATTTTCATAGAAAATGGAACATTAAATGCACACCGGTACATAATGGAAGTCCTAATTCCATATGCACAACCCACATTGACTGCACTTGGGGAAGATTCCATTTTTATGGACGATAATTCTCGCCCGCACCGTTCTGGCGACGTGGAAGCGTACATGCAAGAAGTTGGGATCCGTCGTTTAGATTGGCCAGCTCGAAGTCCTGACCTCAATCCAATTGAGCATGTGTGGGATGTTCTAAAAAGACGGGTAAGATCAGTGCAACCTGCTCCACAAAACATCAGGGAGCTAAAAAGAGTCATTGCAGAAGAGTGGGAACGTATTCCTCAAAACGTTATTAAAAACATCGTGGAAAGCATGCCCAGAAGGATTCAAACTGTGATTTTGGCAAGAGGAGGTCACACTCGTTATTAGGTTTTTACATTTGTAACTTTATTTAATTAAAAAAAGTAAAAAAAAAACTTGTCTTTATTGCCGACCACTTCTTATTGTTTGGGCGTGTACGTCTATTTTAAAGAATCCATCGTTTTTTTTTCTTTTAATTGCTCGAATTCACTTCACGCGCATTAATTTACACGATTATAAGTATACAGACTACGTCAAAGAAATAAATTTCATTTAATTAACTAAAATCGACCTTAGAACGTAAATTTCCTTAGGTGCCCGTTTTTTTTGCAAAAGAGTGTATATAGATAGATTGCTCATTCCCATGAGCAATCTTTCTATATATATGTCGGAGACGGTTATCAAATACAACTATGGGTAGTTGTCAAATCTTATTAAATACAACTGTGGGTAGTTGTCAAAATGTGTTATATTATGCAAACTGAATTGTTTTGTTTGTGTTATTTAATTTAAGTGATTTTAATATTAATTACTGTCTGATAAATCATAACATAATTTATTGAGTACTCGTAGTAAACTAGAATTGAGTTTTGGAAACTTATTTCAATAATAGTAATCGTTTGTCTTCTAAAATACAAATGATGACATGTTAT
The DNA here is from genome assembly GCA_947386135.1 of Melanchra persicariae. NCBI lineage: Eukaryota > Metazoa > Arthropoda > Insecta > Lepidoptera > Noctuidae > Melanchra > Melanchra persicariae. Next base: position 14,064,138 of record OX376668.1, read on the forward strand.
TTTGATTTAAAACGATTTACTTTGTTAAACCACTGTTGTTTATTTACGATAATTATTATTGTACAATTTGATTAATTTGCAATGCAAGTCTTATTAGATTATGCTAATTTTAGTCATTCGTATCAAGTAAACACGTGACGCACTTCCGTGCGGCATTGGACAGAGTTGTTGTAGAGGAAGAACATGGTATTATAAAAGAGCGTGCACTCTGTGTGCGAGGGACCTTTTTACTTTAGTCTTATCTTGGATTCGACTCACTATAGAGCTCCTGCTTCCAAAAAAACTGTCGGTTTACCTGGTACAGCACTGCTGTATATTTACATAGCTGTATTGGCTTGCTGATACACTTTGTACTTGGGTGGCTTAGGCCTCTACGAACTGTTACCTTAAAGGTCTGTTCGAGTGACTGTATTTCTATTACTTATTGTTTCAATGTGTGTGTGTTTTTAAAAGTGTAATTAGACTGTGTTATTGATCCCAATAAAATGGGGACGCCAATATCCTGACACTATACCACTACCCACCGCTCGGAGGAAAACAAGAACGACTGAACTGATTTGGCTGAAAATTGCTGGGGAGGTAGCTTAGAACCAGGGGTAGGTGTAGGGTTCGTCGCGATATCAGAGTTTACCGTCCGATTCGAACAGATACAACAGACGGAATATCAACTATCGGGCAGATGCCCACCGTATACAACAACCATCTGGTCGGAGAATCCTTTCTTTTCAACCGAGGTATGTGGGACTTTACTCTCTGTTCTGATTCTGCTACCTCCATAGCATTGTTCATTTGATATCATTTTTTGAACTCCACGTAAGAATGATTTTTGCACGTGTTAGCAAACTTCGTCAGCTAGCGCGTGCTTACATTTGCCAAGTTCAATAAGCTAAAGTAACTCAAAGATGGGCCTGGGGCCAGGGGTTACGGCACATTACGGACAGGTGGCGAAGCCCCATGATAGAGGACTCTTAGCAGTCGCTGCTTCTAAAACAACAAGAGTTGAGTTAGCTCGGATGATGGGGTGTCTGTTTGTATTTTTTAAATTATTTTGTTTTGCGTTGCTGGTTCGAAAGACATTAAGAGTAAGCTTATTCATCTAGTAGTTTCTAAACTTCATATTATGAAGAATAGCATCATTCGTTGGATAGTCAGTTTTGTTGATTTTGAATAGAAATGTTTAAAGGAAGAGGCTAATTAGGTCTAAATAATCAGAAAGCACTGACATGTGAAAATTCCAAATTATGTATAATGTATAATTATCTAACGTAAATGTAGTAATAATAAACATCAAAATCGCGAAATTATCGCGGCACACCGGTGTGCCGGCAGTGCTCGAGTTAACAGGATTTCGCGGGTCATAGGCAAAATAACCGGCCGATGGCATGTGTCGGCGACTCAAGAACCGATTAAATAAGGGCCTGCCATAATAACTATATTCTATAACAAAATATAAAATCAACATAAAGTTCAAATAGGCGATAATTAGGAGGCCACTCAAAATCCAAGAATCAATCAAATTTACTATTTAAAAAAAATATTGACGGCACACACCACAGTCAAGAAGAGTGTCTCGTTGCTTCACAGCGTGAATTCATTTCTTCTTTGCATGGGGGTCCTACCGAGTTCGGAAGCTGTGAACCGTCTTGTCCCAACGACTAAGTAGCAACCATCAATACGCATTAAATATCATTCGCAAAGTCACAAATCCCAACAGTTCACTGTGGTGATGTTGTTTTCATTTTCAGGTTCCCCCCTTATAATTGTGTGTTTAGTTTCAAACCTTTACAATTCCCAGCGAGCCAATGATTCCTCATGCCTAACCTTGGGTGATAAATTTTGCGAAATTTGTTAAAAAGAGTCACCGTGGCCCTTGAACGCAAAGGGCATTAGGAGGAACACGGATGGGTTTTAGTCAGTAAGAGTCTGAATATTTACTTTTTTAAATAAGTAACAGTAATCGCGAGTGAGTGCGGAACGGCGCAGCACCAAAAAGCGAATAACACGGATTGCGGCCATTGCATAAAAAAAAAATTGCAAAATGGAAATGCACAAGAAATCAAAATATTCCCAAAATGTGGAATGGTGTGTGCTACGCGTTACTCATCATCTGCCTAGCCTTATCCCAATTATATTGGGGTTGGATTCCAGTCAAACCGGATTCAGATGAATACCAGTATTTTACGTGGAGCGGCTGCCTACCAGACCTCCACAACCCATTAACTAGGTAACACGGTATTTCTTGGCAAGATTAGGCGTTACTACTTGTGTATGAAATGCTAATCTTGAGGACGAAGCCTGAAGTATAATATTAATTTTCACACCACCTGACCGAAAACGTCAAATTATATTTCATGCCAACCTAACCTAAAGTGAGTCATTTTTGGCCGGTGGCACAGCCGGGAAATAATGTCGTACTGGATTTCATTATAACCCGCCGGTCAGTAATGTGATTTAAATTTGGAAACTCATCTGTCTGCTAAATTGGCGGTATATTAGGTACTTACAACGCCCTCTGTCTCTGTTTCTCTCTTTCTATTCCAGAAAGAGGAAAGATATTCTCGATACTCTTACGACTTAGGGATGATATTCTCGAATTTCTACAGAATCATAAGGATTGAACACAATATTATAAGAATAATTGGTTATGTACGGATTATCGTATAAAAAGATTGGAATAACACCCATTTATAGTCGGTTTATTAATTTAAAACTATTTTCTCGAACATCTCCTATGACGTTCTAAATTCAAATTGCGTACAGCCAAGCGTCCGAACCCATTCTACCAGCTGATATAAAGCTCTGTATAAAGCTTTGTGTACACAAAATTCTTAAATAGGCACATATTTACAAACCCACAGAGAAGTAAACAAAAACGAAAATCGAGGTGGTCGTGGCCACTATGTGGTAAGTATACCGAGTGGAACGCAAAAAAGGCGCGCATATTTCAAATTCGTATGGTATTAAACTATTTTTTTTTAAGATTATAGTAAGTATAGTTCTAAATACATATCTCTACTTAGTGTAAATTTAAAATACTTTGTTTTTCGTATTATGGCTTTTCATTTTCTCACAGGAGGTGTGAAAAGTAGACTATCCTCCTCAGGGATAAAGGTGTCTTTGCCTTTGGCTAGCTTGAATCCCTCGCTGCAATCTTTAAACTCCCGTATCCTTCATTGCGTTCGAGGTTCAATATGACGCCCGTGACACAAAACACTGCTTTATCCCCTGGGTGCATAGGTAATCTACTATTTCCGAGTCGTTTTGTTTTGTTTGACATCTTGTCGTGTCTGCGCAGATATCCTTTTAGTGTTCAACGCAGGCGTTCGAGCATTTATCATCACAACCTAGTGTTCAATGACAAGAATATGTTTTACCTGGAATTAAGTTGTCCCTCATCACTAACACAATTGTCCCGGCAGGCCGAAACTTCACACCTTTCACCATCATAGTCTGCTGTGCACTGGCAGACCGGCTCGTCCTTCTCATTCAGGGTACAGACACCGTTGTTTAAACAGTACTCTTGGCAGGCGTTAACTTCGCACCGTTCCCCAAAATAGCCGGCATTACATCTGAAATAATAAAGATAATCAATTAAACAAACTTTATTAACAACTGATAGAGGTGCGTCCAGTGTGATGTTTTAGACGCTCTAGAAATTTATCTTAGACATCAATGTCTTTAGACGCTCTAGAAATTTATCTTAGACAACAATGTCTTTAGACGCTCTAGAAATTTATCTTAGACAACAATGTCTTTAGACGCTCTAGAAATTTATCTTAGACAACAATGTCTTTAGACGCTCTAGAAATTTATCTTAGACAACAATGTCTTTAGACGCTCTAGAAATTTATCTTAGACAACAATGATGAAGGAAACATCGTTAGGGAACTTGGACTTAAAATTAAAACCAGTGGTAGGATGGACAAAAACGTTTTTACAGTTGGTTGTTTTTATGTAAAAAAAAATTTTGTTCACGTTATAATGGTATTAGTGTTAAACACTCCAAAATATTCAAATCTTCGGAAAACCAGGAACTCGAACAGCAATATAGGGATCTTTTTAAAAAATATTTACCCCAAATCACAGCAGACATTAAATCAAATTTTGCAGGACCTTCGTTTACGATAAAGAAAGGTGTTAAGCAAGGTGACCCTCTAAGCAAGGTGGCTCTCTCCAAAATTATTTACGAGCACTCTCGAGGAGATCTTTAGAACACCGGCAGCCTCATGGACGACCAAGAGCATTGAAGTGGGCAGTAAGAGGCTATCAAACTTAACTTAACTCTTACTTAACTTAACTTCGGTTTGCCGACGACGTATTCCGTTTTGCACCTACTGCTCTAGAACTACAGACCATGCTTCAAGACCTAAGCACGGCCAGCCTCATGGTGGGACTCACGATGAATCGGTCCAAAACAAATTGGACCAACACCACCAAGCGTAGGGTCGAAGTAGATGGGCAGGATATCCACTATGTCGATGAGTATATCTACTTTGTTCAGTTAGTTTCTTTCAAAAACAGGCAGGAGAAGGAGATAGATCGCATGAAGGTAGAGTTACTAACCTCCATGAAGCGAAAACTCATCGATATTGTGTATCCTTCCTGTTCTTAACTATTGTGCTCAGACCTGGTCGCTCACCGAATCACAAAGGTTCCACCTTGGGGTTTGTCAAAAAGCAATGGAGTGCAACATTCTAGGCTAAGAAGAGCTGAGAAAATATGAAACACCACGCTGCGCTCAAAAACGTGCAACCTCTCGCGTCCGGCTCTGGTTCAATCCATGGTCCGGAGCGAGGAGGCATGGGAAGCCGTCACCTCCTTCTGCGAAGCAGTAATGCTAGTAACCCTCACGCCCCAGCCGCCGCAACATAAGGAGACGCACTGGGCGTCGGGAGTCGCAGGGCGATTCCCGGCCACCCAGGAGTAGAGGCCCACTAGGGTCAGAGCCTGGCAGGGTTGCGGATTTTGTTTGGAGTTACCGCGGTCCTGGAAAGCAAAGGGCACTACAAGGAGCACGGATGGGTTTTAGTCAGTAAGAGTCTGACACTCCCTCCCGCCCCACCCAGAGCGGCAGGAGTCATTTGATGATTTCCAATCCTTAAAAAAAAAAATAACTTCGTGTGTCTTCGCAAATCAAGAACAGACTAGCTGATAGTTGATATAGTTTGCTTTAGGATTGACATAAACCTAACAATATCTCACTTTACCAGATTTAATTAATTTTAAGTTGAGGAGGTCAATGGTATAAATACATATCTTTGCGTTATCTCTAAAAGTTTACATCTTGTGATAAATAACGTAAGTATTACAAAACTTTTCAGAAACGAAATACTATATCTTATATATTATACTAGCACTTCGCCCGCGACTTCGTACGCGCATATCCCGTTTCTGTAGGACCTTTCCGTTCCCATATAGCCTCTCCTTCCTCATGATCTATCATATTGCACGAAAAGAATTTGTGTAAGTTGAGTAGATCCAGCGATTACCGTCTACAACTTCACAAACTTTACCTCTCTATATAATAATAGTATAGATGTCCCCGGAAAATTGCAAACGCTGTAAGATAGTAAAATATTCTGTGAAGTTGTAAACTATTTTTTCTTAATAAGACAGGGATGTGAAATGAAAACTGGAATTTGCATGGCATTAATTGTATACAAAACGATTTTTTCATAATATATACAGAAATTTAATCTAAATTTCAGAATCTGTAAGATTGTGTTGTGCAATTTTCCCTGTCTAGCTATCATGGTTCATGAGATACAGCCTAGTGGCGGACAGACAGACAGACGGACAGCGTTGTCTTGGTAATAGGGTCCCGGTAACACTAAAAACGAACCCAGTTTCCCTTGGTCACGCCATAACTTGACAACGACTTTGCAGATTTCATCCATTGTTTTTTTTTTCAAGTTTTCTTATACTTTGTACAAGGTTCTTACGGAAAAAACAGTTAAGAAAATTGCGCAGAAAATATTTCTTTGGGAAACGGTTAAAACGGGATTTACGCGTATGAAATCACGGGAAAAAGCTAGATTTGGTATTTTTTTTTATTTACCAATGGGCTAGCTCTTGACCTCGATCACACCTGATGGAAAGCGATAGATGAGATCCATGATGAAACGAGCGTGCCCAGATTATTTTCTGTTAGTCAAGTACTAAAAATTGATATGTATAATATGTATATCGTAAAGTAGCAGAAAAAACAGTTGATTCTGAGAGCCAGTATAATCATTTTAGGTAATTATTTTCAGAAATCAATCGCAGTTTGACTCGACTTAGAACCTACACAAATTATCATAAGTTTGTTTATTTGACTATAGATCTCAATTTGTCTTGCCGACCTTAAATAAAAAAACTTTAAACATATCTGAAGATGAAGGTTCCATAGATGAATAACAATAAAAAAGGTACTTTAGCGCGAAACTACTCTGAAATACGTAAACCACACATAAATACGTAAACGTAAGCCACTAATACTGAATAGCTCAGTCTGCACGACATAATATACCTTTCATTGTAGTCACGAACTGGGTCATGCGGCATTTACATAGTGTCAAAACTTAGAATAAATACTTAGTTCGTATTCTAATTTAGGAATATAAGAGAGCAACCTAAAATCACATACTTATTATTTTTGAATTTTTACCACTCTTTGAGGGTCCTGCCCCAATGGGCGGCATGGTGTTATGTTATGAACTAGTTGTAATAATATACAGACATGCGATTTCAGCAATCCCGGGTGACTTGCTATCATTTACTGAAGAGTTCCATTGCCTACCTCCGTAGTCTGTTCTTCATCAGGTCTTCACCGAATTGAAATGGAACCAATCCGGGAAAATTAAACTCTTTTCAACAAAAAATAATCATCCAAATCAATTGACAATTAGCGAAAATATCGCTGAACAAATATTTTTCGTGGGATCCCATCATCTGCAGATTCTGACTTCCATCATCGGTTCAGCAACATGAGATGAAACCATAAACACCAGTCACAAATATCTGAATTGCGTCACAAAATATATAGAAAACATTGTATGTACCTATAAAATGTGTGGGCTTCCCTCGATTGCTCTGAGATCGCATCATCAGATTCTATCTTGGTGACAGTGAGACCAACTCAGAAGCGTAGGCTTTCGAATAAAAAAGGAATTTTGAAAATCCGTTCAGAATTTGGCGTAGAAATCGGTGAACATACTTACAATGACATTAAAAAAAATACACACAGTGGAACATAGAACGTCCTCCTTATTGAAGGCGGTCAAAATACCTGCAAGTAGGTTGTCCATCAGTAGTGACACTACAGTTTCCTTGCACACAATAGTCCTTGCAAATAGAAACGTCGCATCTTTCACCCTCATAATCTGCTGTGCACCGACAAACGGGTTCGTTCTCCTCATTCAGGGAACAGACACCGCCATGCAAACAGTGCTTGTAGCACGCGTTAATTTCGCACCTTTCCCCGGAGTAACCAGCTTCACAACTGAAATAATTAAGAAAACGAACAGCGTTACTGATGATCAAGGAAATCAACGAATATTCGTGACTAGTAGCAACAGGCGAACGAGGTGCGCGACCGTTTAGATGCTCTGTAATAGTTTGAGCACTATACCACGTGACTTTCAATTTATTGACAGTACTTCAGGGGAAGAAAGTTCTCATGAATATGAAAATATCTTACTTTGATACTAACTTGGCCCCTGGTTCGAATTACGTTTTGACGTACTAATTGAAATTCAAAAATTAGATTTCGATGAAAATAATATATACGCAACTGTAACAGTGATGCTATCGCGTTTATATTGTTTCCATCGAAATTGAATACTTCACTTTCAATTAAAACCTCAAAACGTCATTCAAAATGTGTCGAGCCAGGTGCCAAGTTAACGCGTACGAGTAGTAGGTTCCTTTACACCCTGCACACAGAAATAGGAGCCACAGCGGGCCCGGGGCTCCATCGTCATTTATTTGTGCGCATAACTCGTCAAAATGTACTGAACAAGTAATTCTTTTTTCGCGATTTCTGTGTTAGTCCCATTGTAAAAGTTGTACATGATTATGAGTGCAATGGCCCCTTAAGAGGTATTGCGTTTATTCTGATACACATTGTTTATTTGGGCACAGCGAAGAGATTTACAAGTATAAGGCTATAATAATCGTAGAAATGTAAAACTAAATAATCATTGCAAATCAAAATAACATGTTCCGGGGCAACAGATGGCTTATGTGTTGATTTTTTTAGCGTATTTTAGTCAAACAAGAGCTATTTATAATCCTAGCTATTGACAGACAGCTAATTATAATATAGTATATTATTACACAACGTCATCGCTTACTATCCGGCGAGATAGTGGTCAAACGCGAGCCTATCGCTAAATAAAAAAAAAATATCAAAACAAAACAGATTTTTTTAAAATGCAGAAAAAAACATTTTTGCGCTGGATTTGAACTTAGCTGCCATAGGATGAAATAAAGTACACTATATGAGCTTTCATATGACATATAATTCATCACTGTTTAAAAATTTTGAAAAAGTGGGCCCAAAATGACGCATGGTCCTTTAGTCTTTGAGGCATAGTAATAGGACACAAAAGCTACATAATAATATGTCCAAAAAAATCTGATAAAAATCAAAAATCATAATTATCTTCACTAGTCCTTGATGAGATGAAGATGTTTTACCTGCATTTAGGTTGTCCCTCAGCACTGACACTACAATTTCCTTCGAAACAGTAGTGCTGACAAGTTGAACCACTGCAATTCTTGACATCCGAAGAATTATTATCTGAAGAATTATTACGAATTCGACTCTCCAGAAATTCACAGCTCTGCTTTCCCAAAGCTTGTTCTTTAATTGTATAGTTCGCTGCAATAAGTTGATAGTACCAATAGTTTCTGCTAAATTCTGAATAAACAATTGGTCTCACACTGTGTTGATGATTCTTTGGTAATTGCAAAATGGCGCTTTGTTTGTAGCTTCTCCAGTAAATGAAATCTTTTGATACGGCTAAAGCACTTGCTCCAAATTCTGTTCCTATTAAATAAAATGTTCTTTTGTTTTTTCCATTCAAGTCGGCACTTTCAATAGAATGTTGATTATATGTAGTTTCCTCAATCCAGTACATTCTTTCAGTTTGTTGGTCAATGGCCAAACTTCGTCGCAAGTAAACATGGCCGTCTAGTAAAACTTCTCTCTTGGATCCATCAAAGGCAGCCCTCTCTATTTCATGGTATGTGACCCAGTAAATAAACCTGTAATTTGTAAGCAACTATAAATATTCATAAACTTTTAAGTGAATTCGGCTGAGTTCTAACACGATAGGTAATTGTTATATTAGCAACGTACCCTCCACAGCTGTCCACAGCTATGTCCCCGCAGGAGTGATTCAACGAAACTAAAACATTTCCATCAACTGCTTTGTTAGCCGATGCAGGTTTTAATGAAAACGAATATATATTTCTTTCTTCCTTCCAAAAAAGTAATTGTGTGACCGGGTCGTAGGCAAGACTCATGTAAGAATAGTCTGTTATTCTCGTGACTATAGTTTGTGTTTTCCTGTTTGTTAGGTCAAAGCTGCATATTAACTTGTTTATGTTCTGGTCGACAAACAGAACCCTGAAGTGAACTGGATCGTAAGTAATTGCAGTGATTTGTTTTGCCGACGGAAGATTTTCTGTGTGCGTTAGTGTTCCGTAGTAATAGAAATTCAATTGTTTCTCTTCGCCCATGACGATGTCTGAAACATGAAAATAACATTTTTTAACCTGATTGCTAACCAACTCGTCAAGACCGGAGAGAGGTCAGTAGGTCTATTGTGTCAACATCTCGCCATGCTAACTTGAGTGAGCATGAAGTGAATTATCATTATTTTCATCATGTTTGTATCGGATTGACAGCTTACGTCATGTTCACTTCACTTTAGTTTAGAGCTGGGAGCGCGCGGCTCCCTACTTCTCATGTTGGATGCAAGTCGAGTATGTCGAACATTCGCATTCATCAGAAGGACGTTCGTGGGGTACCTATTGCTTAACCTAGACGTGAACAAGGCTAGTGGCCCCGACGGGATACCGGCAATTATACTAAGGACCTGCGCACCTGAGTTGTCTCCGGTCTTGACATGGCTATATCACCTTTCGTTTGAGGCTAGTAAAGTGCCGATGTTTTGGAAGCAAGTTAACGTGCAGCCCGTGCCCAAGAAGGGTAGTCGAGTTGACCCAGCGAATTATAGACCCATCTCAGTAACTTTACAATTCCAAATGTCTCATCGCATTCGAAATGTGTCGAGCCAGGTGCCAAGTTAACGCGTACAGGTGGTAGGTTAATTGGTTTCTTGCATCGCCAGCTGCCGAACTCTGGATTGGCAGTGGAGAATTTTTTTAGAAAAACCCCAATTGGCGAAAAATCAACACATTGCCCGACCTGGGAATCGAACCCGGGACCCGATGCTCAGCAGCACAACGGCGAAAGCAACCGGGCAGGATATAATAGGTTGGTACGGGGGTCACACTGAAAGTTTGTAGAATGTGTTATTAATTCATACGTCATTAATTTGTTTGTTAAATTGGCGGCAATTTAAAAAATGTGTCTGTCGTGCGTCGAAATGGATTTGACTAGAGAAAAATTTTGCTCAATGATTTCTTACGACTTTCGTTACAATCTTACTCAACAACAATATTACGGTAGACTTCGATTAGCAGCCATTTTTAGAGGCATTTTGAGACAAAAACCGGCACCCTTTTTTTGTTGGTGTTTCCAGTTTATACGATTTATATGTCTATGGAGAAGGCCAATTAAAAGTTTTCACTGACAGTATTAGGGTAGCACAAGAAACAGTAGACAGGCAAGAGGAAGTAAGAATTAATAAGCACTCGGAGAGAATTAAAAAAGGTTTTAGTCATCTTCAAAGAAGTTTTTGCACAGTATTTTTTTTAGTTTAGGATCACTGGTGCAGAACAAGTCAAGATCATCCACACCCTGACACATCGAGTTGTATTATGCTAGCTCTTCTATACATATAATAAAACTGTAGAAGAGGTCAATTCTGTACATTGAATATAAACTAAAAAAAATACTCCAGGGGTGCTTTATACAAACAGTAGAAGCCAAAAATATGTTTTTTTCTTTTTTTGTCTGTCTGTCTGTCTGTCTGTTGTTCGTCTTTCACGCAAAAACCACTGGACGGATTTTAATGAAACTTTTTTTGTTGTATAGCTATTTGTCCTCGCCAACATATAGGCTATAATTTATTTTGAAGATCTGAATACAAGACGTGGAACCTTAGCAGTCCGGCTAATCTATAAGAGATATTAATATACCGCTTTAGGAATAGTTGGTCAACATGATGAGTACTCTCTGTGGACATAAAAAAATGAAGGTCTAGAGCACCTGATGTGGAACCCTTTCAGGGAGCTAAGCTATCGGCTATTTTAATCAATTTTCAACAGATCTCATAGTCCGTTGGTTTAAAGCCTGCCTCTCGAAAGACTTGGTGTGGTTTCGAATCCCACAAAAGTTATAATTATTTTTGGATTATTTTTATCTTATTTATTTCCTTATTTTTTTATTCCTACCAAACCTAATATTTTTAAATATTAATAATATGTTATTGCTGTATTTTCCATATCTTTTTAGCAAGACAAGCAGAACCTATTTTCTGTTTATATGTATTCTGTTTTGTTTGCATCACGTTAAGAAATACAAAACTAATGTAGATAACATTCAGATAAACCTGATAGGATAGTGGCAATCTAGAAGAAATCAACTTATTATCTACATGCATAGTAAGTAGGGGTAAGTATCTTTAATTATACTTGCAATGACATCTGTTGAGCGAAACTGTACTTACCATCAACACCACGAGAATAACACCAAAAAGTATTTTTTAGTTAAAGATTCTTTTGATACTTACCAGGCGTTACGCAATTGATGCAAAAAAAAAAAGAAAATTGCTCCACTGACTTTGTTTTCATTTTTTTTACTTTTGATAGGAACGCGTTTGACCACTATCTCACCCGATGGCAAACGATGATGTGATCGAAGATGGAGCACGCTTGCCTATAAGTAACCTACTCACTCTTGATAAGACTCCCAGGCTGTAACTATCAGGAAACACGGACTCAGTCAGGGAATTCCGCGCCATGTGTTTCCAAAACGTTTTGTTCATGTGGGTGTGAGGTCCACCGTGTACCGGTGGCGTACCGCCGTACGTCTTGTGGTCCGATGATGGAACGAGCTTGGCGGAATTAAACTATGCAATTCCGTCGCACACTCCCCAAAATGCAACCGATACAAAACCGACAGGCTAAAAACTCGGCTTCGATGCTCAAGACTTTGGAGCTTCGACTCGGTGAGCCTTTCACCTCTTGGATTTCTTTCCCAGGATCTACCTCATTCCTAATTATTTTCTGTTAATTTTGAAACAAAACTGTTCAATTCCCAGTCAGCTGGTGATTCGTAGTGACCAGCCTAGGGCCAGAAATTACCAGTAGCGGGTTTCACACTCCAGAGCTTCAAGGGGAACTGTGGGTCCCTAGGCAATGATGCCACAGAAGAACTCGCGAAGATAGGTTTCGAGATGGTAGTGCTGGACCCGTACCCGCTCCTCCTTCTTTCTTTCTTTCTCACAGTTTCGCATGAATTCGCCAGAGAACAACTGAACTTCATGACAACAAATTGTCACGGGTTACAGATTGCAGTGAAAAATGGCAATGACAAGTCTATAAACGTGACTAACTAAATGACTTCTCAGCTTAAGAGGGCGCCGACCAAACGTCGACCGCGCAGTGGCGCCCTCATCGTTTGTTTGGTTATTTCTTTTATTTTAGAATGAAAATGCAGAAAATATGCCACGGACTAACGGAAAATAGTGGCCACTTTTGTCCGTTATAGTGATTATAATAAAACTGAACAATTTAAAACTACCGTTTATAATAATATTAACGTATAATCTTGTGGAGCACAACTTAAATGGCATATTTTCTGCATTTTCATTCTAAAATAAAAGAAATAACCAAACAAACGATGAGGGCGCCACTGCGCGGTCGACGTTTGGTCGGCACCCTCTTAAGTAAAAATTACCTCCGTAATAATAGGGATTATTATTACGGATCATTGCCCTTATTTTTTTTTAACTTATGCACCACAGCCAGCCCAATTTGCGGAGGTTGTCTCGACGCCGAGGAATCAGTGGGGTACGTCATCCTGGCCATGACTTTCCGACGTGAAAAAATCCTCGGAACGGTGAGGTGCAGGCTTCAAATCAAATCGTTTATTGCAATCTATAATGTACATATACAGGTGGTAAATATAGGTTTGTGATTTTGTGATTCTAAGTGATTGAGCTGACTTTAATATCAGATTATCACTCCCTTGCGGCTTGAGTATTATCGGTCGTCTCTCCGCTCAACCTGTGAAGCTGGTGGCTTTCGTACATTTGGGAGGAGCTAGGCTTGCAAACTTAGCCAGGACAACGGAGTCTCTACTCTACTCTATCCGTTGTGGGTTTTTTTATGGATGGGAAATCATCAAATGACTTCTTCTGCTCTGGGTGGAGCGGAAGAGAGTGATGAGAGAGTGGTGAGATACGGATGTGTTTTAGTCAGTAAGAGTTTGCTCTTACTGACTAAAACACATCCGTATTCCTCCTTATGCCTTTTACGTTCCAGGGCCGTGGTGACTTTTCGAACAAATTCCGCAACACTGGCTACGACGCTTCGTCGATCCGGGCCTGGTAGTGTTCGGACAGTGAGCCAACCTATGCTCGCCATCTGCAGGCCTGCGCTTAGGGTGGCTGGGAATTGCCCTGCGACTCCCGACGCAACGCCCGGGTTGTCTTTTTCTGTTGCGGCGGCTGAGGGGGTCTACTCTCTTATGCCCGAAGTCTGTAGTTTCGGTCTTAGACTTACGATTAGTCCCAAACTAGGAATAACTGTCAAATCGTGCTGTCATTCATTCTTATATTCTTTTCCGGACCATGGAGTGAACCAGGACGCCGCGGTGATGCTCTGCCAAAGCAGGGCAGACCTCCACCGTATACTCCACCATGTCCTCTGCGGAGACTTCTCTTCTGATAGTTTCGGCATGACCATTAATCAAGCTCAGGGACAAACTATTAGTCGTGTTGGTGTGGATCTGCGGAAGTCCTGTATCTCGCACGGTCAGGCTGTATGTTCCTTTGTCGCGAGTAAGCAGCGCGAAAAAAAAAAGCCTGTTTATACGTACTGATGAATATCACATAACGAGTAATTTTGTTTACGAAGAAATTTTTTAAAGTGTTAATATTCGTTCGTTCTTCGTAATTTTGTAACTCATGTCATAATCATGATGAGTACCTACATACATTTAGTGAGTTTGTGTTTTTACTTAATATCTTCCTAAATACGAAATGCACGCGCGAACGAAGTCGCGGGCACAGCTAGTATTATATAAGAGTTTTGTCGATATATGCGCGGCACAGACATAGAGGTCGATAATTCCTTAAGGTAAAGGATGGAGCACGCAGCCCAAATTCGCTCATCAGTTCAGAACAGTCGATTGAACCTTTTGCCAAATTGAATAGAAATACCATGTCAGCAATTTCTCTCCTCTTAATTAGTGGAAGGATGTGAAACTTCCTGCAGCGGCTATAGTAACCAGGTTAGTAGGTTTTGGATCTAAATTAAATGTACCTCAAGAACTTCTTTTGGATACTTTCGATGCGATTGACGTAAATAGGATTCCATACGGATAAGCAGTATTCGAGATGACTAAAGCACGATAGATAAAGAGCTCAAATGCATGTTTCATCCCTGTGCGCGTTCATTGGAAAGATCGTCATCACCGTTGATACTGGGAGAGCAGAGAAAACTTGAATAGAAGTAGTTACCAAACATGTTGCAGAAATCCTCTCCTTACTTGATGTGCTATTTTTATATTTAAGTAAGGAAGGATAAGCATTGGTTTGATTTTTTAATTTGACGTACGACCAAAACGCTTTGGGGTTCTTAAAAATGTATGCTTTGTTTGTGTTGTTTTGTTTTGTTATTTTTGATGTGCTTATACAGGGTTATTTGTAAAACACCAGCAAACTTTCAGGGGGTGAAAGTACTCATCATTATAAATAACTTTTACTATGGGAGCAACTCTGAAATATCAAAAATTAAATCAGCTGTTTCATACAAAATGCAAAAGTCACCCGATGAAAATGTATGAAATAGCAAATATTTTTTTCGATTTTTCAGAGTTGGTCTCATAGTAAAAGTTGTTTATAATCATGAGTACTTTCACCCCCTGAAAGGTTGTTGGTGTTTTACAAATAACCCTGTATTATGCTGTTTTAAAGCTGTGTGTATTACGATATGGATATTTTCCGACATAAATGTGTATTATTATTATTTATAAGTTGTCATTGTAACGACAGCAAATATTGCGTTTTGCCTGTAGCAGCTAAATAGCTAGATCGGGCCATGCCCTCATGAAGTTCAAAACAAAAAAAATATGTATTTGTCTGAGCGTTACCATAGGGTCGACTGGTAAAAACTACATATTTCAAACGCACATTCAGTCTTCGACTCTTCATACAATGATTCTATCTTGTGCATATAGTTTACGTAAATTAAAAAAACTTTGCGCTCTGAGGGTCCGTCTTAAATCTGTGATTCACTGAAGCGACATGGAATATGAAGTTCTGATTCCGGATTAAGAGACAGACTTAACGGTACAAAAAAATCAGTGTTCCTGAACACATCGATACGGTCAGCGACAGAAATCGAATAATGCTGCTGCTGTTGCATATCATCTAAATTCAACATGATTTTATGAAACCACCGAAACCTCTAAAAAATTAATTTACGAATAATTATTTTTAAACGGCAATATTTTTTTTTAGACAAAAAAGAAATACCAGGTGCTAGGTAGCCTAACCAATTCCAAAGTTGTGAAGCATTTCATAATTTGGTAGTAAAATTGTTAGGACTGATTCTGGTTAGCACTATTAATTTGCGATTACCCAAAATAGAAACAAGAGATAATTTATCGTTCACGCCAGCTACTCACCCCAGGAGAACGAATACGTTAATCGCACGAGCACTGCTAAAAACGCCAACACACGCGTGCTATACATCTTGTTCTCCACACACAGTTGGTTCAGTAGATTTTTATTTAAACGTCAGCTCTCGGTGATCGCTCGCTGGTTATAAAGCAAACTCTGACTTTCCGTAAACACGAATATATAAGTAGGTAAACTGTAACCATATCGCTGCGAAAAAACTGCTTCCTTTTGGGAGGAGTTCCTGTGATAAGCGGCCTTCCTGTGGGTAACCTGGTGATAATGAAATTAAAAATAATATTATAATTATGTATTTCAGCATATTCATAGTGTTATCGCTGGTTTTCTTTTAACATTAAAACTACTGGAAAAGCCCAAACAACGATAAATCCTAACATTTTCCGGTAAAACCTAAGAATAAAAATGTGTCAAATTTGTTCACAGTTCCTTGAGCTATGTTCTCAATCTGTGCATATCACGTGGTACTTACCCAACCAACCTAAAGACAGTTGTAAAAAACCATTAATTTAAAACATTGACAAGCAATGCGTGGAGATTAGACTCCACGCATTGACCCATAGCGCTTGTCCAGTAATATCGAAGATATTTGAAAAACATATTTTATATTCAAATCTATACATATCTAGATAAAAGTATCATAATAACCGATGAACAAAAAGGCTTTCTAAAAAATAAAACCATCAATATGGCAATATATGATTTTTGACAAAAGAATAGCTGTTTGTTCAATTTATTTTGACATAACTTAGGCATTTGACTATGTCGATCACAATATCTTGCCCAATAAACTGGATGCGTACGGTATTAGAGGAAATATCCTCAGTTTAATAAGTTCATTCTTGCGGAACAGGAAACAGTACGTTGAAGTAACTGATATAGATCCCAAAACTTATTGCCTACGCACCTATAAGTCTAATCATCGCACAGTTGCTTATGGTATACCCCAGGGCAGCGTCTTAGGCCCCCCTGTTTATACTATTTATAAATGATCTGCCAAAAGTAACACTCTATATCACTGTTTGCTGACGACAGAACTGTCACCATTAAGAGTACTGATGATCGAAACCACAACGACATTGTCACTCAGACAATAACCTCCATAGTGAAATGGTTAGATAATAATTATCTTAAAATAAATATTGATATGACGAAATTAATGATGTTTAGCCAACGTGCGAATCCAAATAAGTATGACAGTATGCTATAACAATAAAATTATAACACGAGTAAATACTTCCAAATTCCTAGGTTTAACGATTGCCAAAAAATTAGACTGGAAAGCACACACCGAGGAGCTAACTAAACGATTAAGCAAATCAGCCTATGCACTATTTAAACTGACCCCAGTGACTAACGTCGATGCTTTAGTCAAAGCATATCGTGGTTTGGTGAGTTCGGTATTGAGGTATGGTGTAATTTTCTGGGGTAACTCAACCAACAGGGAAATAGTTTTTAAAGCACAAAAAAAGGTGTATTTGGTCAATGTTCAGACTCCTTCTTTCAGACCGATTCTTGTTAGCCATTCTTTATCAAATACAAATTATTGACACTTCTGTGCTTATATATTTTTGAAGTAGCTGTGTTTGTTAAGGCGAATCCAGACCTGTTTATAAGAATGACATTTTATAACACACGAACTCACAGAACAATAACTTGTGCGTAAAAAGGTCCCACAGCATTGATGCGTAATAGTAGTTTATGCAACGACCATATAAAAAGTGTTATTAAAACACGAGTGTTTTAATACCTAATTATATGCCGTTGCATACACTATTTTATCTTTACTCATCAGTTGAAATAAAATAAGTGGAAAAATAGTTTATTCCAATATGGCGGATATTCTCATTGCGTATTTGAATGACTGCGAAGCGAGGTCATCCATAAACGAAGATAAAGGCTCATTGACTTAAGTCAATGAGCCCGCGCCAAAAATTAAAAAGAAAAAGTGTGCTATTATAAAATTTAAAACGTTATTTTATGATGCAGTTGTTTAAAAATCGAAGGAAAATGTTGAACTGTAATGGTTTTTTTTTTAATTTTACCTATCCACGAAAAAAAAGTACAAGGTTATGCATTCGTTTTTGAACTCATATTTGGAACATTACGTTGTGAGTGTAGATAAAAGTGTTTTTGTATGGCACCAATTATATATAACCACATACCAAGTTCAATTAAATAATTAAACATTCTCTTATTTAAGAAAAGGCTTACCTACATCTTTGCTAATGAATAAAGCATAATAATATTACAGCATTTTGGAATTTTTGACTGACAAAATGTAATGACTGTGTTTGACCTGAAGGGGTACTCATTGACCTAGTATGTATATTATTATTAATTTTAATTCCATTAATTTGACTTTGCACGTGACCTTTTGTATTATTTTAAACCGACTTCTAAATGTTTTCCGCGCATAGCTCCGTCGCTTGCCAACCGATTTAAAACATTCTTTTCTGTTGGTCCCATTGAAGTTTTAATAAAATCGGTTCAGTAGTTTGGTTTTTAAATCCAAATAGCTGGAAAAAATATGTGGAAAAATCATCCATGTATACGAAATTGCGTATTTTTGCTTTCTTGTGACTTTCCAGTGGTGTTGTTAGGTGTGGGGTACCACTAAAAAGTGAAAATTAAAAAACTTTTTCACAAAAAAAACCGACTTCCAAAAAAACAATACAAAGTTCAAAATAACTGTAATTTCGGCAGTCGGTGTCAAATGACGAAGAAGCAACCAAAAACACCGCCTACCGAAATTAAAGTTATTTTGAAATGTTGTAGTGTTTTTATGGAAGTCAGTTTTTTTAAATTATTATTTTGTGTTGACATTATTTTTTGATTTTTCCATTTGACATTTATTTATTTTTCTTTCAATTCGATTAATTTAACATTGCACATGACATTTTGTATTATTTTTTATTGACTTAAATTTCCTTTTGACATTTATATTTTTTCTTTGTTTCTTTCGATGACACCGCTATTGTCTTTTATGGAAATAACTGGCCCGATGTAAAGCTCAAAGTCGAAACAGGTATGGCTCAAATTGCTAATTGGCTCAATGAAAATCTCCTCACGTTAAACGCAAACAAAACCAATTATATATGTTTTACAATTAGAAATCGCGCGCAACCAGATCAAGATTTAAATATCAAAATACATACTTGTAAACGAGTCATGAATTATGCCTGTACGTGTCCTATAATTAATAAAGTGACACAAACAAAATATTTAGGTGTCATAATTGACCAACATTTAAATTGGTATTCCCACCTCGAACACGTTACTAATAGAATACGGAAATTGGGATGGATATTTAAATCATTGAGATATGCGGTCCCTGCCAGTATACCTACAAAAGTGGGCGCTATGAGAAATCTTTTAAATGAAATTTACTTAGCCCTTGCACAATCCGTGATAGTTTACTGTATACCTGTGTGGGGTGGGGCAGCGAAATCAAAATTTATAGACGTGGAACGAGCGTAAAGAGGTCTGATAAAAATAATGTATTTTAAGAAACGTAGATTCCCTACTGAAAGTCTTTATGAGATCAGTGGCCTGTTGTCTGTTAGGAAATTATATATATGGGCGACAATCTTAAAGAAGCATAAGACACTTACCTACGATGAAAACATTATTTCCAAAAGAAAGAAGGATATTATTGCGCAAGTCCCACAATCTAAAACCAATTTTGCTGCTACACAATATAGTAAGCAATCAGCACGATTGTATAATAAAATAAACAAAGACATATACATATATACTAAAAATCTTCATGAAGGTAAGAAAATGCTAATAGAATGGTTAAAATTACGCACGTATGCAGATATTGAATCATTGTTACAATAGGAGTAAATCAGATACTTGCATCGCCACACTCACACGTACATCCTTCCCAGTCCCGGATCTACGATTTTTCCAAACCGGGGCAAAAACTTGATAGTGGCGCCCTCCTCTCTTCCACACTTCTTCTAATATATAAAATTCTCGTGTCATGTCACAGTGTTTGTTACAAAACTCCTTCGAAACGGCTTGATCGATTCTTATGAAATTTTGTGTGTATATTCAGTAGGTTAGGTTTAGAGTAGTTTTTACACAAATATATGTAGGTAATCGATCTTCACCGGGTCATCTGCTTATTTATACATTATTATTATGAAACTTTCGATAACTATTTTAACTAGTGATCGAAATTCGACCATACGTTTTTAATAATTTATCAATTTTTTAAGCATTATTAAAAAAATATTAGCTTTCTGGACTCATTCTCCATAGACTTTATCTGTGCCTGCGTTTTTTTCGTAAAAAGAGGTACAAAGATTTTGCTTTTGTATTACTGAAGTAGGTCTATATAGATAACGCTGATCACTCTCACATTCAGTCGATTTTAGATCCTTGAAAGGGGAAAAGAAAACGTTTCCAAAGTTTGCTTAGGAGTCACTTTACGACTTAAATGCAGAAAAATAGAGATTCAAGAGAATGCGAAATTCAAGAGCGAATGTAGAAAGCTCAATAATTTTACCACCCACATCGAATAAGTTTTTTTTCAAACATGTGAGTTTGGCGCCCCTTGAACTTGCCGCCCGGGGCATGGGCCCCGGCTTGCCCCCCCCTAGATCCGGGGCTGATCCTTCCCTCAAACACACATCCACACCACTCACACACCTCTCATATCTCGCACACCACACACATCAAAACACCACACACTCTCGACACACATCACGCACTCCACATACATCTCACACTCCGCACACCCAACGCACCCACAATAATAGTGTTAATTTTGTTTTATTCATCAGCGAGCGAACGTGTTTGAATTTTTAATATTTATTCTTTATGTAAATTTCAATAAAGCCATCAACACGCGCTCAAGAGAGAAAAAAAAAAAAAGGAAATAGAATATAATACAGTAGATAATTTTTGTAAGTTTGTACAAATATCCAAAGCTAAGGAGGAGCGGTGTCTCCTAACACAGGCGTCATCACGCTTAACAGGAGGCTCCAATCATAAACTAATTTATATTTATTGGTACAGAAATAAATTATTTTGTATTTTTTTTTGTATTTTTGTACTTTGTTTTTTTTTTTGTCCAAATCAATCATTAATTAATTTAGTACCTCTATAAATATTTGGGCACCTTCGGGTATAACATAGCGCGCTTCTAATTTTTTTGTAACAACTATTTATTGTACCTATACTTATAATATAATAATAATAACGGACGGACTGCACAACTTCTGGCTTAAGTGGTATAGCAGCTCACACGCGCTCCTGGCATCTCAATTCCAGTCATCCTTGGAGTCTGGGTCGCTACCACAGTTTCTAACAACTGGCGTTACCCACCTGCTCCATAAGACAGGTAGTCCCGCGGAACCCAAGAATTATAGACCGATTACTTGTTTGTCGACGGTCTATAAACTTCTTACATCCATTCTGAGAGTAAAAATTAATGATCACATTGAGACTAATTCAATTATGTCCGCCTCTCAGAATGGATGTAGGAAGGGGTCCCGCGGCATTAAGGAGCTACTCCTCATAGACATGGCCATAAGCCAACAGGTTCGTCGATCCCGCAAGGATCTGTCGACATGTTGGATAGATTAAAAGAAGGCCTATGACTCTGTGCCACATACATGGCTCATGAAGGTGCTGGAGTTGTACAAAATAGATGCAACTCTACGCGTCTTCCTTGAGTCATGTATGAGGCAATGGAAAACGGTCCTTCGATATCCAGGATGTCGACCGATTCAAGGGAATGATGAGCCTGTATGGATTAAACGGGGAATATTCCAGGGCGACAGTTTGAGTCCACTTTGGTTTTGCTTAGCTCTGAATCCTCTTAGCACACTGCTGGAGGATTCAGGCCTAGGCTATCGGTTGAGAAGAGGTGGTCAAGCCATATCTCACCTCCTTTACATGGATGATCTGAAACTCTTTGCCCCTAACAATTTGCGACTGATGGAGCTACTGAAGGTAACTGAAAACTTCAGTAGTGCCATCAGGATGGAATTTGGTGTGGACAAATGTGCAGTCATGCATGTAAAGAAAGGGGAGATTATGGAATCTGAGGGAATTCAACTCTCGGATTCCATACAGGTTAGATCCCTTAGTTCAACCGAAACCTACAAGTATTTGGGTATGTCGGAAGCGTTGGGCATTAACGGTACTGACATGAAGCAATCGCTGAAGGAGCGCTTCTTTGGCCGCCTGAAAAAGGTTTTAAACAGCCTTTTGTCGGGCGGAAATAAGGTGCGTGCCTTCAACGGTTGGGTCATGCCGGTATTAATGTACTCTTTCGGCATACTCAAATGGACTCAAACCGAACTCGACGCTCTGGATAGAAGGGTCCGTACACTGCTGACCGCAAATCGGATGCATCACCCACGATCGTCGGTGATGAGACTGTACATCCCGCGGAAGTGTGGAGGTCGAGGCTTTTTAAATGCTAAGACCCTCCACAACCGCGAGATGTGCAGTCTCAGAGAATATTTTCTCAAAGCCGATGTGGGTATGCACCGAGATGTGGTCGCAGTGGACAAGGGACTCACCCCGTTGTCCATGGCTAAAGAGAACTGGCGCAAACCTGCAATACTTACTACAGATGACCGCAAGGAGGTAAGGAAAGGCAAGGAGCTTCACGGGCTCTTTATGGGTCCGACGTAGATTTTCCGGCGTCCGTGGCCTGGCTACGTTTCGGTGATCTCTTCGGAGAAACTGAAGGTTTTGTTTGTGCAATTATGGACGAAGTTATCTTGACGAACAACTACCGGAGGCATATTATGAAGGACGGGACGGTTGACGTGTATCGGGCATGTCACCGTCCGGGTGAGTCCATCAGACATATTATCTCTGGTTGCTCTCGTCTGGCTAACGGCGAGTACTTGCACAGGCATAACCAAGTGGCTAGGATTATTCACCAGCAACTTGCTTTGAAATACAAACTTGTGGATTCTGAGGTACCGTATTACAAGTATGTGCCCGACCCAGTTCTCGAAAATGACCATGTCACGTTGTACTGGGATCGGTCTATCATCACTGATAGGACTATCATAGCTAACAAGCCCGATATAGTGGTGATAGACCGATTAGCGCGCCGCACAATGATAATCGATGTTACCATTCCACATGACGAGAACCTCGTGAAAGCTGAGAAAGAGATCAAGTATCTTAACTTAGCACACGAGGTTGTCGACATGTGGAATGTGGACTCGGCTGTCATTGTGCCGATAGTCGTTACGGCCAATGGCTTGATAGCCAAAAGCTTCGACGACCACCTGTCGAAGCTGGCGTTACGCAGTTGGGTAAAGGGCCTGATACAGAAGGCAGTTCTCCTCGATACGGCTCGTATTGTGAGGAGGTTCCTTTCTCTGGAGCCCTAATCACCGGTAGCTTGAACCTAGCTCCCGACACCGGCGGACTACTATTTTTTTATATTTTTAAATGTTTTTTTTTATTGTTTTTGTAGAAATATTTAAAAATATAAAATATATGTGTAAAAGTGAATAAAGGAAATAATAATAATATTTTGGGACAACCAACTCACCGCCATCTGATCCCAAACTAGGCAGAGCCTGTACTATGGCAACCAGACAACTGATAAACATACTTATATCTTTCTAAATACATACATATTATAGATATTACACACCCAGATACAGAACAAATAATCGTACTCATCGCACAAAGATTTGTCCTGTGTGGGAATCGAACCCACGACCTCCATCCTAGCAGTCAGGGTCACTAACCACTAGACCAACAAGCCACTATGTTTACAATACAATCATCATCATCATCATTTCAGCTGAAAGACGTCCACAGCTGGACTCGCACAAGCGGCCACGTCTATCAGTCCTGTGCAACTACCAATCCCAAATGAAAACAAACGATAATTATTAGATATTTTTAATGATTAGTTGATCTCATCTTTCATTTGGTATTGTTCATCATCTGTCTAGCCTTTTCCCAACTGTATTAGGATCGGCTTTCAGTAAAACCGGAGACAGTCGAAGACCAGTATTTAATGTGGAGCGACTGCCTATGACCTCCACCATATTATTATAGTAACTACACGGTAGGTACTCTTTGGCAAGACTGGAACCAGATTTTTTGGCTTCTGCCAAAGTTGTTTTAATGACAGCCACGATAAACGGCGTAACGTGCTTTCTGACGCACAGAGGAAACTCGATATGTCATAGATGGTCACCATCCACGGACCAGCCTGGGCAAGCGTTACAAACCCTCGAAGTTCGACTCGTGCGGTTCTTATTAAGTAGCTACAAGCTCCTTAATTTAAAATCAAGACGCACTCTTCTGGAGACGGCATTTTTGTTTGATTTGTGTAGCGATGTAGGTATATGACTGTATTGATATTCTCAATAAAATAAGTTACATAGTACTTAGGTCAAGAAAGTGTGAATTCTACAATTTTTAAATCAATGTTAACTTCCACCTCGCATGACATGCGTTTATGAAAGACGGCAATATTTTGGCTATTAAAAATTTTTTGGTTTGCTATGTTTTTTTTTTTTTTAAGAAAAACGTTGCTCCACACTAGGAATTTCTCCTGTATCGTGGGTGCGTTCACAAACATATAAACTCACATACACAAACAGCCAGACCCGGAACAACTATCTGTAGGCCATACAAATATTTGTTCTATGCGGGAATCGAACCCGTGACACGCAGCGCAGCAGTCGATCGCTCAACCTCTGCGCCAATCTGTCAATCATTCCGCCCCTTTTGTTTACAAAAAATTGCATCATTATTTCATCCATCGCCTACGCACAATACAATAATATTCCATGGTGAGTCGAATCCTAAATCATAAGGCGCGAACCGAGCAAATATAACAAAAAAACAGCTGGATTGCTGGCACTGTAACTGTCAGGCAGGTTTAAGTAGAAATTCTACACAATATTGTACTTAACAGCAGACAGTGGAAAACTATTGATCCATAATAAGTTCAAACAATTTTGTGTAGTACATAACATAAAACTAAATAGAACGTTAAAACAGGGACACACTAAAAGAGGTTTTTTACACAAAGGCTATTATTAAGGTAGAGAGATATTACTAAGAAAACCGAAGTGATATTCTTACAACAAAATAAAATTGTAACATCTTTTTCTTACTAACCTGCCACGTCCAAACCCAAAAAGACACACTTTGCATAGAGCTATTTTATATACATATATTTATTTCAAAACTGGGTTTAAGTTAAAATACTAGTCTGTAAGTATAATAATGAAGAAGAAACCCAAATTTCACAGAAACTTGGGCCTGACGTTACAGGGCTGGTTTACGAAAACCAGCCACGGTCGCTTAAAACACCGTTAAAATACCAAAATTACATCAAGACGCTTTTTGTAATTATTCAGTTACAAAAAAAATATAGTAACCACACAAAATCTTGAGAATTTCGCGACGAAAATTTTTATTAAGTATGTCTCTCGTGACGTGTTTTATCATAATTCTAGATCATTTTTTTATATCTACCCAAAAAGCTTTACTTTAAAGACTTGGCTATATATAGTCCTTCATTTTTCGCTTGAACAGTTATTGGCATTATGGAGAGGTCTCCAACGAAATAATTAGCATTTTTCTCAATCTCATGTTTGAAAGTAAGTGAACACAATAAATTAATCAGATGTTAATTGAAATGAGCTAAGCAGAAGTACGTATGTTATGTGCGGACACAATTACTTTTGGCGCATAAAAGTGCACAAAAGAATAACCAAAGTGCGGTGTGCGCTTCAAGGTTACACCAAATGAGAGTCCAGCACAGACTGAGTGGCAAATATACCTGACACTGACATTCTGCTGGATCCATGTGATGGCATATGGACGTCGAGCTGAATTTGTGAAAAAAAAGTTAATATTGTGTAATATTGTTAGTGAAAAAAATAAAAAAAACAACGCTGATTTTGATATAAAATGTTTTTTAAACAAGCCTAATTAATATGCGTGCGTATGGTGTAGATAACTTTATCAATATCGTCTGACAGTCAGCCGCTCAAAGACGTGCTGGCCGACCAAAATATAAGTGGACAGTTAAGTCAAACTTATCATAAGAAATTGGTTTCATTTCGGTATCTCGATGACATAAAATGGGACTCTCAATTACTGTCCCCTTTTTTATGGATGGGAAATCATCAAATGACTCCTACCTCCTCTGGGTGGAGCGGGAGGAAGTGTCAGACTCTTACTGATTAAAACCCATCCCTGCTCCTCGTAGTGCCTTTTGCTTTCCAGGGCCGCCTGGCAGGAGAAGGGGCTGCCAGGGTTGCGGATTTTGTTCGAAAGAGTTACCGCGGCCCGAACGCCTCTAAAAGATGTCAGCATAGCCCCTTCTTCTTCTCCTTCCGCGTCGGGAATCGCCCAGCGACTCTCGACGCCCGGTGAGTTTCCTTATTTAGGGCTGGCTGGGACATGAGGGTTGTCTCTCGCTCACGCGGTCCGCCTCCTCCTTCACTAGCATTACTGCTTGGCAAAAGGAAGTGATGGCTTCCCATGCCTCCTCGTTCCAGACCATGGATAATATTTGAATACATAAAATATTTATCTTGTACTGTCATATCAAAAGCTCATATCAGCGGACCTCTTAGGTTATCAACATGCCTGATAAAATGCTGTATATAAATTCAAGTTCACGAAACAGTTTTGTATTTCACAAGAAGCAGTCGTGTCATATCAATCGGCAGCAAATTCTGGTGAACAAGATGAATGTAACTCGTGTGCTGGCGTTGTTACCGCTGTTCGTGGTGTTGGCGCACTCCTTCTCCTGGGGTAAGTACTGGAGCCCTTTAACATTGTCAATTGGTACTTTTCTTGTTTTCGTTACTAAATGTACAGTCACGCTTACCATTCGCAACTATCTTACGATTATAATAAAAACTTCTTCATATAAAACTATTATGAAATCCGTCCGCTGGAACCAACCGATTAGCTTGTTTTTTTAATGAAAAGTAATAGATGCACCGATTTGTCGTCAAGCATTGGACTAACCTTATTTACTGTTTCAAACTTGCCTCCAAACTCGTTTCCAAACAAGTTATCATCATCATCATCATCATCATCATCATCCATAGCCTGACTTCGTCCACTGCTAGGCATAAACCTCTCTTTTAGTTTATTATACCTAACATTGTTATCTTAATTTTCAATAAAACCGTTAAATTTAAAAAAATATTTTTAGGTAATTTATTTTCAAGTTTTTAGTTTTTATGTCGTTACTTTAATATTTCTCATTCTATTTTGTTCATTAAATGCCTCATTATTAGAAGGTTTCTATTCTGATAAGTAATTTGTTGCAATCAAACTCCTCAATACATAGTCCTTCCAAAGAATTAACACGGCTCAGTCAGGGCCACATAATATGCTTGTTCTTCCTCAAACAATTTTGAGCCTAAATACACAACTGCTGGGTGGAGCTACAAGATTTCAACTTAAATGTAAGTAGGTATAAACTGTCTAAACTCTTTGATCCGTCAAGCACTGTGTTCTAATTGTAAAGCCTTTCATTTTATACCCATAACCTATATTAAAACAAATACGAAATTAGAAATATTAAAACAAATATGAAATCTGGCATTTTGTGCCGTCAGCCATCTTAGATTTGAAATGTCATAGTGTATACCTAGTATTCTACTAGTCAAGCCCTGTCATTTGATACCCTTATTATGGGTAGTGTAAGTATTTAGACTGTCTAAACTCTTTGATCCGCCAAGCACTGTGTTCTACCAATAATACCAATTACCCCTACTGAAACAAATACGAAATTAGAAAAATTGTTCGAGAATAGTGAGCCGCTTTTATTTAAAACCTGTGCAACTTTTGCCGAATATTATCTATTTCTCAATCAAGCTTGGAAATTTAAGAATTATTTTGACAACCTTCTTCGAGATAAATCAAAATTGCTGTACTAGCCAAATGCGAGCAGTGACCGGCAAAAGTTGTATGAAAATCCATATAAACCATATAAATTACATAATTACATAGTAAACTCATATCAGTCGTGTTATTTAAAAAAAGAACGATACTTTACTCCGAAAAATGGCAACCAAGAAGGTAACTTGTCAAAGGTTTTATTTAAATTTCGAACTGGCTTGCAAATAGAAAGCTGTTTATTCATTGAGAAAAAAAAAATGTTTATTGAAAAAAAAAAACATAAATGGACACTTTAACGCGGGAAAAATTAGTGTTGTTCGTCACAAAAAGACGCTGTTTCGGCACAGCGCGCACTAATAATTAAACCACATTTCGGCGCGTCCCGGTCAAAAGGCAACATAGACTAATACCTACTTGCGCAGCAATAATAATTTGACTAGCGCTCGACCAACCACTACAAGAGAATTGGAATTATGTAAGCCAGCAATGGCGTGAAGAATTACAAAATGATAATGTAATGGGTACAATATGCCACAGCACTACAGCTAAACTTTTTAATACTTGTGAGCAGCAAATAGCATTGTATCGCATTAACCTATATAAATCTTTTTTTACTAAAAATACTAATTGTGCACCAAAGATTCCGACAGTTCTGCAATATTAATCTAATATGCATCCTAGAACAGACTCATCATCATCTTCCTACAACATGATTTTTTCTTCCATTCTGTCTTTTCTTTCATGTCACTCCTCACACAGTACTGCAGTGCGATTCTGTAAGCATGTCAAAGTGAACACTCGGGCGGGGCGCACGACGGGTGAGTTGTCAAATCATACAAATAAGATGGAATGACAGCGCTCTTGTCGTTCACTCCGCCTAGGTGAACACCGTGAGATGTCGACAGAATCGACCAGCTGGTTCTACGTTAAAAGCAGTCAATCCAAATCATGTTAGGTTCCTTTAAATCCTGCACATAGAAATAGGTTCGTCGATTTACCTTGAACATGACCGAAATTTAAGCCGAATTTACATTCTATTACATTATATAAAGTGATCACTGAAAACTATGAACATTAAAACTTGTAACCATTAGTTTAAGTGTACCTATCTTATATCAACTTTAAAATACGTGGCACCACCAGTAGAAGCCAAAGATATAATCGACGGTAAAAACAGAAAACGAGGGCATCCTACAAAGGCAAGACATGCTTTATATGTGCAATATAAAAATGCATTTAAGCTGATTTTATTTAAAAAATACTGCAGTTGCTGTGTGGACTGGCAGCGAAGTAGCTCAACTACTTGAATATTTTGAATTTATTCGACGAATACTAATTTGAAAATATCTTGTTCGACAATACTATGTACTTTCCGCCTCGCTGTCTGCCTGCGTCTTGGCGCTCCTTGTTGTTCTCCTCATCGCTGCCAGTGTGGCGAAGTTGTCAACAGCCTCGGACACCACGGCCTGTCATGCAGTCGTAGCATAGCGCGGTACGCGAATATTAACGACATCATCAAATTATATAAGTATGTATATCAGTTGTCTGGTTACCATAACACAAGCTCTGCTTAGCTTGGGATCAGGTGGCCGTGTGTGAGTTGTCCCAAGATATTTATTTATTATTTATTTATTTATCATCCGACGAGCTCTTGTCACCGTCGACGTTCCGGCCATATTAGAAACCAAAGTTATTCATTAGTGTTCGTTATGAAATATTTTTAAATGCACAATTACTATTTTTGTGGACACAAAGGCAACATTTGTACGACTGCTTTTATTTTTCAGATATCGTCGTGGGCACAGGCAAACGACTTAAGTTTTATAACAGCGGATCAGTAACGCACATAGAAAACTTTAAGTCAGTTAATGAAATCACTGCAATAACCTACGATCCAGTTCGCTACAGGGTGTTTTTTGCTGACTGCCACAAAATGTATAACTCAATATACAGCTTTGACCTAACAAGCAGAGAAACACAACGAATAATTATGGTAATAACAGGCGATTATTTCTGGAGTCTCGCCTACGACCCGGTCACACAATTTCTCTTTTGGTCGCAAGGATTGTTCAGTATATACTCGTTATCATTAAAAAAATCTGTTAGAGAAGGACATCTTTTAGTTAAGACGAATCACGACTGCCGGGATATAGCTGTAGACAGCTGTGGAGGGTACGTTGCTAATTTAAAAATAACCTTTAGTTTTCAAACTGAGCCGAATTCATATTAAACTTAGTTAATATTTACTGTTGTTTACAAATTACAGGTTTATTAACTGGGTCACACCCCATGAGATAGAGAGGGTTGCGTTTGATGGCACCGAGAGAGAAGTTCTTATATACGGCCATGTCAAAGAGCGACGAAGTTTGGCCATTGACCAACAAACACAAAAAATGTACTGGATTGAGGAATCTACAGCTAATCAGTATTCCATTAAAAGTGCCGACTTGAATGGAAAAAACAGCAGAACATTTTATTATATAGGAGCAGAAAATGGAGCAAGTGCTTTAGACGTATCAAAAGATTTCATTTATTGGAAAAGTTTCAATCAAAGAGCCATTTTGCAATTAGCAAAGACTCAAGAACACAGTAGTGGGACGATTGTTTATTCAGATTTTAACGGAATCTCTTGGACGCATCAAAATTCAGCAGCAAACTATACTGTTAAGGAACAAACATCGGGAATGAAGAGTTGTGAAGCTCTGAAGAATCTGATACCTAAACCTTCAGTTAACAACAGTGTGGAGCTGCGATGCAACAGTTCAACCTGCCATAACTATTGTTTCCAAGGGAACTGTAGTGTCAGTGCTGAGGGACATCCTAAATGCAGGTAAAACATGTTCGTCTTATTAATGATGAATGAAGATATTAGCACCTCATATGCTGTATTTTTTTTAATATTTAAGGTGCTGTGAACAGCAAAAACTAGAAAATTGCTGGTTTCCTCACGCAATTTTAGCCAAATCTGTTTAGTTTCAAGCTGCAGAAAAAAATTTAGCTATATTTCAAAGAACATAGTTGTTTCCGAAACATGATTAAAAATAAAATCCTCGATAGTAATGATCGTCAAAGTTACCTCTAACTTTGACCTTAGATAAAAAAACCCATACAATTCAATCGTATTACTAGCCTACTTATGCCGATAAAAATTATACCAAATAATGAATCGAAACTTTGTTGTTTTAGATTTTTAATAGATCAACTTAGTTTTGAGGAAATCGATAAAATGCTTCATATTTGGCAATAAATTGCATGCATTTAGTCGTCGCGCTTCTCTTTGTTTTCTATACAGTCCGAGAGTGACCGAGCTTTTGCTGTAGTCAGCGTCTTAAGGCTCAGTAGTTTCGAAGATAAGGTCGGGGAATGGTCAAATTTCGTCTGTTTTCTTAAATAACTTAAGAATATTTAAAAAAATACAAAATACATCGAAAATGAAGGGCTCGTTGCAAAGAGCCCTTTCATTTGATATGCCTCACGATACAGTTGGACAGTTCTCCCCCAAAACGTGACAACATTTTCAAAATTTATTTATTTTCGTCCGTACTGCGTACAAAAGTTGATCAAATTTCAACTGAATCGGTCCAGTAGATTCTGAGAACATCAGCTGTGACAGACGGACAGATAGACGAACCAGTGATCCTATAAGTGTTCTGTTTTTTAAACGGACGGTTCGGAACACCAAAAACACAAATTTGTGCACTTAACTTTGCAGTTTCGAGGCTGTTAAATATCAAAGAGGAGTTGTTCATATTCATGAGAGCTTGCGTCAATAAATTTTAAGTCATGTAGTATTGCGCTCACTTTGACCGAGCATCTAAACCGCGGCGTATCGGTCGCGCCTGTTACTTTTACTTACAAATATTTATTGGTTTCCTTGTTCATCGAGTAACGCTGTTTCTTATCTTCATTATTTCAGTTGTAAAGCTGGTTACTCCGGGGAAAGGTGCGAAGTTAACGCGTGCTACAAACACTGTTTGCATGGCGGCGTCTGCTCCCTGAATGATGAAGAAGAGCCAGTTTGTCAGTGCACAGCGGATTACAAGGGAGAACGATGCGACGTCGCTACTTCAGACACTGATGTCTGTGACAAGACGACACAACAAATGTTATTAGACCTGCGCAGCGAAGTGAAGCAAGTTAGAGAAGATCTGCAGTGTACCCTGCAACTCTACTCGGATAAACTTGACGAGAATGAGGCCAAGATCCAAATCTGCGAGGAATCAATGAATGTTGATTTACAAAATCACAATGAAACCACGTTACCTCAGCTCAAGACCCAGATGACGTCGCCTAACAGCGCGGCGACGACAGTTATTCTTCCTAATGAGTGACCCGATATCCCTCCCTGAAACTGAAATACCTATATAAGTAGGTTTAAATTTATTTATTCTCAAAAAGACAAAATAGCCACTTACATGAGAACATAAGTTAACATAATGTAATAATCTTATAGTAGATATCGGTCACTTATATAATACAAACAGTCTTCAAATTTTTGTTTTATTAGTAAATTGCATGGGTAAAAGCTCAGTGGTTTTCTTCTCAACTAGTAGGCTGATAATATTGTTAGTTTAGTTAGTGGGTTTCGATTATGTCGTTTGATAGAATAAAAAAACATATGAATACAAGCAGCTGACAATAACACGGCGATGTGTGTGGCAAGCATGAGACAATACTGCGCTGTTAAAGTGTACCTCCGGCAGTGTCTTACACCAACGAATGCATAATTATGAGTGCAATGAACGATTTAAAGTTATACGCACCCACGCGTGTGCTACAAATCGAATTATAAGTGTACTCTTTTCTACTACTCTTAATTTTCCGTGGAACATTACTATATTTTTAATTCATCTATACTTACAAATAATAAATGTGTAACTGATCGGTGTCTATACATTGAAGATTTTTGAGAAAAACTGTTACTAAGGGTCTTTATAAACGCAATAGAATACAAAACAATGATTTTTAGATTTTTTTTTCTGTTTGTCTGTGTGTTTGTGTGCGCTTATATGTTAAACGGTGTAACTGACGTGGTTGTGATTTATACTAATATATTGTGGTAAGTTTCACTTAGGAATAAGTGTTTGTTTTATTTCAATCGGTTCATAAATAAAAAAGTTACCTATGTCAAATTGAAGAATCACAACAATCGTTTATGGAAAAAAATATTATATAATGCAACTTTGGTCAACAAAATTATGGTAAGTAAAACTATGATGATTTATACGACCACAGGAAAGTAAAAAAATCCGGCCAAGTGCGAGTAGGACTCGCGCACGAAGGGTTTAGTGAATATGTAACTAAATATCCTGTGAATATTTCAAGCGTCTACCTGTTGCCAATTAATATCGAGCAAAAACGAGCAAAAAAATCACGTTTGTTAGGGGAGCCCCTTAAGGGGATACATTAAGTATAAGGCCGTTTTTCGCTTTAGCGTATCTTGATAGGTACCTGGAGCAGGAATATGAAATTGTGGTTTATGCTTTTTGACCATAATTATGATCTATTATCCAACTCAAGGAATACACGATCCGAAGAAATTTTCTCGACAGAAAAAAATTACAAAGTTCGAAATATCTTTTTACTTTTTACAAGCTACAAGACGCAACGCTTTAGATTTGTCCTATGAGCGTTGCTTTAATACATACAAAATTACCTTATCGAGGTTCCAATTGAACATATTTTGATCTAATAATAATATATGTTATCACATTCGTAATTAATAAAGTCTGTCAAGCGAGTCGTGTCCCTGGAAAAAGGCGGCAAATTTAAAAATCTTACATGTGTCAACACTGATATAGTACGCTATCAACTTCGTTGATACTTGAATTATTTTTGTAGATAAAAAATATCTTTGGGATAAATTAAAAAACGCATTTCAATGTAGGATTTTATTAGTCACAATCAGCACTAAAATCAGAATCTATTATCCTTGTTTTCTAGCAGCAATTTTCGTCAGATAGGTACTCTGTTTCAAATTAAATTTTGTTACCGTCTTGTATGGTCATGAGTTGCTTAAATAAATTATCAATTGTACTTTTTATTACTACATCATTCAAGGCGGCTGATAAAAGTTGTGTTATTAAAAATGCAGAAAAACAGTGAGTATCACTTTTAACAGCAATCTCTTAAAGTGGCTATCAATATTATGTGCCCCATTAAGATTCAAAGTCCTAACTAAAAGAAGACCGAAGCTAAATCCGAAATCGTGATCATATCACAGTAAAATAAATAAAATTTAGATAGTTGAGCTAAAAGTATCAAGATGTTGTAACCTTACTGAAACGAACTTGTGACAATCCGTTTGACAGATAAAAGTGTTGCCAATATTAGAAATCTGTCTATGGTGCGTGGACACGACTCGCTTGACAGACTCTACATATATATCATTTTGGCACTTACGTTTTTTTATTCCGAGCAACACTCTTAGTATCGTTATCTCTTATTTTGCTTTGTAAAAGTATTTGCATCTCTCTCGTTTGTTCAATTCTCAGATGCTTGACGCTCCGTGGAGCTCTTCCAGGCAGGACCTGTGTCACTTTTTTTGTAAATTCGAGCTGTCAGATTTTCGTACTTCAAGTAGTTGTTTTAACTCTAAATGCTAGTAGTTTATCAGATTAAAGTTGAATTTAGTGTTAAGAAGGTGTATGGACCATGTGAATGTGTATTCTTATGACTTTGAACAATATACAACCTCATGTACAACGCAATATTTTTCTATCCGTGCAAACTTTTGAATTAGGTATTTATAAAAAGGGTATGAAATAAAAGAACAAAGTACATCGTCGTTGGAGTACCTACCTGAATGCAACAATGAACGATTTCCAGTAAATGAATAGCAATGGCATGAAGAAAAAAGCGCCACCAACAAAACACCTTAACTTGTATGTCTACGTACAGGATCCTCCAATGTTTTCATCTCACAAAACAATATTAGGTAAACTATTTAAGGAGTGTCTATTTTTATAGCGTTAATCTCACATTTAATCTCAAGAAACATGATAAAATATCGACTTTCCTCTAAAAAACTGTCGTAACATAAGAAAAAGTAGACACAGATTTAAATACAGTTTTATTAAGTTTTTCATTCTCTATCGATCAATGAAACCGCCACAATTGTAGTTAAAACAGTAAACAGGTAAAAATTTGTAACCTAAAAGTCACAATAGCATTAATTTATCGAAAAATTATTTAAATCGTTTTTTTCTTAAAACTAGCTTTCAGCGTCTTATGACAGTTTTTCAGAGGAAATGCGATATATGTTTTCATTTTAGGATTGAAATACGTCAAACATGAATGTGTCAAAAATGTTTATAATGTCACAGGCAGCAAGCACAGGGACGGAAATGGAGTCGCGTTGAATTGAGAAAAATAAAAATGTGATAAGTAAATACTTGCTTCTTCTCCCGACTTGTCTGCGTGGGTTTCAGAATGACATCTACACTATCTACACTAATCTACACTAATATTATAAAAAGGGAAAGATTTGTTTGTTTGTTTGTTTGTTTGAAATGAATAGGCTCCGAAACTACTGGACCGATTTGAAAAATTCTTTCACCAGTAGAATTGTACATTATCGATGATGGACATAGGCTATAGAATATTTTCAAAAATGTTAGGGATCCGTATGAAAACTTCGATGATGTAACCCAAGGTGTGAGAAAAAATCCTTATATCGCGTACGCGGCAGAATCTATTGACAATAGAGCAAAGTGATGTACTACAGTTTTATAGAGGTCATCAATGTCTACAAAAAAGTCCGAAATACCATATGTCTAACTATTATGGTTAAGTCACCATGACCGCTTTTTGTTCAAATTATTCAAGCAAATCCTTGGTGATTTGAAATAATGGTGATTTCGGTATCATGATATCAATCCTTATCCATTTAAATGGTTTGATAATTAAGGTTGATTATTTCCGTGTAAATTACACTTTAAATTATTCAAATCGGACCTTTCGTTCAAAAGTTACGACGGTAATAAACATGCTCGGAGTAAGAAAAATGTCGCGGCTTAAGCGAACTGGGAAGAATCATATCAATGCTTGGTCCGATGAAGTTGAAAATGATTTCGATAAAACAATAAGAATAACAAATGTTTGGATTTTTCGCAAATAAACTACATACTGTAGACCACAGGAATATGTCCTGCGGTCTACTTATCAAATATTGTAAATAAAACCCGATTTAGGGATAAAAGCAGTATAATAGAGCACCGTGGCTCGGAGAGTCCAATAACATCTGAATGCTTAAACAAAAACCGTTCTACCATATTCAAATATTCTAATTATTACCAGCCACGTCCAAAGGAGGTATGTACAGCCAGATGCTGCGCAAAGAGGCTCTTACATTAGCTACGCCCCTTCGAATAGAGGAAACGTAGTCAACCTCTCGTTAACATCTATTCAGCCTTTGGAAGAGTCAAGTATGACCTGCCTAACCTAACACAATTTCCCTACCTACAGGGGGAACAGGATGAACAGGGGTGCGTATACTTCTATAGAAGCAGCCTAGATCATGACCAGCGATTAAAATATTTAGTAAATCAAATAATTAAAATTACTATGCGCCACCTGCGCTGATCAATTACGCGGTCATGCCGAAGCCCCGCCGGAGCAAAACTCCCTGAGAAAAACTCCGGTCACATCGCAATATATAAATAATTAATGCGACAATTCACATTAATCCTTAAGGGATTTACAGCTATATTTTACATCATCATAACATTAATTTCCTCGGACGCTATTGTGTTTCGAAAAAAAGAAGGTCATAATCAGATAAAATATCATCCTAACTTTGAACCTACTCCAGCGATTATCATGTATGAATAAAATTCATCAAAGTTTATCTTTACCATATTTAACCATGAACTGTGGGCCACTCAACGTTTGCTGAACCACTGGTGACAACCTGCCACCCTTTGCAAAGGCTATGCCTCGTGAGCAAAGTTGGAACCAAACTTTGTTGTGCGAACCACTCCCCTCCTTTCAGGGTTGACAATAGTTTCAAAAAAACTTAAGTATTATATCGCCCTGGAGTAACTTCATCCTACCAAATTCTTAAATATTTCACACTATGCCGTTCTTGTACAAGTGACCTTCTCCTTCTCGCCCGGCTGCGTCCCTCAGACACGTACATGTCCGTTTTCATTGTCCACATGAAACAAATAAGCTTATTAATAAACTATATAAAATATTTCACTAAAAAAATAATGTCTTGTTTACATGAAATAATGACAACACAACTGACATACATTGACATCTTTTTTTTTTTTTCTACTTGATTATTCTAACGTTTTAAGTATTACAATTAAAAAGTTTTAACTACATTCTAATATAAAATGGTTTCAACCTATTTGCATGAACTATTTATTAAACTAGTCAAAACCTCCCTTGACTACAGGACACATCAAGACAGATGTCATATGACATGACTTTTCCTATCATGACAACTATGAAAACTATACTATTAAAATCATTCGTGCGTCGTCATGTTTAAAAATGTTACATAACTATCATGTCCTGCATATCTCCCTAAACTAACTAAAATTATCTAACAATACTAACAAGGACATGATATATAAAAGAAAATGACGAAAGCTTACGAAATCCTCAACATTAATCGCTTCCTACTTTTAAAATTATATACAGTTGTATCAAATTTCTTTCTAACAGATTTCCGTATTTTATATTTAGTGATGGACAACCGTTTGACCAAATCATTTTTAGAATATTTTTTGTGATTTGATTTGTATGGTTCCATTTTAGGTGTATGAGTGTGTATAAAATTCTTTCTAATCTTTCTTCTTACCCTTTTATTGATTTCATTACAGGCACGGAAAGAAATCTTACGATATCCAAACCTACTCAGAATCTTGTGTGCGTGTGTGGCATTTCGGTCTCTCACGTTAGCCCTAACATGTAAAATCAAGCCCCTAGTTTTTATATTTACGCTATACTTTGTTACCAAGGCCTTATCCTTCTTTACTTTATCGTTACGAGACGACATAGGTTTAGCAGCTAACGGGACCGTCACCTTCAGCTCGGCTTGTACTGAGACAGCTCGTTCGACTACAATGTCCTCCATCATGACAGCTTCCTCGGCTTGGACCTCAACAAGCTCGGGATCCCTTTCACCGCTTTCCAAATGATCATTGTTATCACACACTGGTTCTGTCAATGAATCAACAAGTTTGTCTGGAATTAAATCAAAATTAGGTATCGGAATGAACACACCCGCTTCCATGTCTTCATCCGTCATGTTCTCTTCTGTCTGCTCAGGTTCTTCCTGGCTTAGGCTGCATTCCACCTGCTCGTGGCTCAGGTCACTCTCCCGGCAGCTCTGTTCATCGTTGTCATCATCATTTATTAGTGGGACATCCGTCACCACGCTAGAATATAATACAGCATTATCCTCTACATTTTTATTATCTTGCCGTCCGCATTCGTCGGATACATCGGCGGTAGTTTGTTCCACATGTAACAAAGCTTTTAGTGCACGTATTTTACATGAAATGCACTTGCAGGGAAATTCATTCCTTATTATATCGCACAGCCACTTAAAATCAATACCCTCGTGGTATGTGTAGTTATAAAAATGTTTAGCTGCACCATGCAAAAATGCACCCAATATCAACGAATAATCGTTCTCTCGCCATTCACTCTCAGTGGCAACGAGTTTGAATTCACTTATGAACTCTTCAAAACATACTCGGTCTATGCCGGAAAACATATACATTTTGACGTTTTCAAACAAAATCACACATTAAAACATTCGCCATCTAATTAAAAAAAACCACTTAGCGCTTTATTCCACTTGGCGTCGATACATCGCCTGACATCAACATCAAAATACTCCTCTGGTACGCTTTTATGTAGCTTTTGGGGGTTTTACCAGCCCATATACTTTTTTACTTCTTCGTGCAATGTTTCACGCCTTGCACACGCGTTTTTTTCACGGCTTTTCGTATACGCGGCGTTTCGTACGCGGCGCCTCCACCAATTGTAGACCACAGGAATATGTCCTGCGGTCTACTTATCAAATATTGTAAATAAAACCCGATTTAGGGATAAAAGCAGTATAATAGAGCACCGTGGCTCGGAGAGTCCAATAACATCTGAATGCTTAAACAAAAACCGTTCTACCATATTCAAATATTCTAATTATTACCAGCCACGTCCAAAGGAGGTATGTACAGCCAGATGCTGCGCGAAGAGGCTCTTACAATACCTACATAATAAGGGGTGAAGCAGGGGTGATTAAGATTTTAGGGGAGGACATTATTGCTTGCTTTAATTTACGTCGGGATGCTATGAACAAACTAAAAATGTGATTATTGAAACAGATGTACCTAACAATTTTTGCATAATCAACTCCTGACGGGGTGAACGGGGTGAACAGTTGCGCTGAACCTGAGACCATAGAATAAATAGAAATGGCTAAGTAATAAATGTAAATTAATGAAAATCGTTGTGCTTAATTTTCCAAAACTAACCTTTATAAGGGGGTTGAGGGGGCGTTGAAGTTTGTGGAGTACCTACTAAATCCGCGCGGACGAAGTCGCGAGCGAAGTGCTAGTCAAGTAATAAATGAAAAATATGTCATCCTACTAATACCTATTATAAATCTAAATCAATATTATGTTGTAATAGTTGTTAGCCTTATTCGTGATTCTGGCCTCCTGATAATTTGTGAGTTTTTACCACTCATCATTGCGGCCTCATTTCATCACAATCATTACTTACTATTATATATATTTTTGTAAAAATAAGAAAGTACTAAGTTTAATTTCATATACAACGCCAACATTTCAGTCTTACTGTATCCAAATTTTGGACAGTCATTGTCACATTTTCAACGTCTCATTAGATATATCGCCTACATAAAAGCAGTGCGATTCTGTAAACATGTCGAAGTGAACACTTGGGCGGGGTGCACGACGGGTGAGTTGTCAAACCATAAAATAAGATGGAATGACAGCTCACTTGTCGTTCACTCCGCCTAGATGTAAACCGTGAGATGTCGACAGAATCGACCGGCTGTATATCAATCAATAGAGTCGATGGCTTTCTCATAACGTAGGCAAAAAAATATACATTACTTATTTGTGAAATTTTACAATCCATATTTGTAACAACAAATCTGTGGTTGCCATAGGCTACTTTTCATCTCCAAAAACTGCACGATGTATGTGAAAAAGGCTACGGGAATGAAGCCACGGAGAAAAAACAAATAATCCACATAACATTTAATTCGTTTTCATGAGATACATATTTCAATTAGGTAGGTAATGATTTTAGTAGGGTCCCCTATGTTGTTTCGAACGCCGTTGTTGCGACACACGCTGTTGCGAATTATTTTTCACTGCCTCACAGTTTCGAAAACTCATGGACTCGAATGAAGTAGTCGCGAAAGAGGCTGTTTCGAAAAACATTTTCACTGCCTCATACCCTCGAATGCTTGTGATTTCGATTTATTTAGTCATAAAGTGTACAGAAAAATATTTAAACAGTAATAAATAAAATCAACAAATTCGGTGTCGACATCATCATTTAATATTTCAAAATGTGAGGGTAGGTGGCCACCACAAAGTATATGGTTTTCTAAATACGATTTTAGATGTACCCACAGATCAGTCTTAGATTTTGTGTCAGGTACTCGATAGAAAAAAATGCACAGTAGAGGTACTAATATTTTTGATTGTTACTTTTAATATTAAATGATGATGTTGACACCGAATTTGTTGATTTTATTTATTACTGTTTAAATATTTTTCTGTACACTTTATGACTAAATAAATCGAAATCACAAGCATTCGAGGGTATGAGGCAGTGAAAATGTTTTTCGAAAGAGCCTCTTTCGCGACTACTTCATTCGAGTCCATGAGTTTTCGAACCTGTGAGGCAGTGAAAAATAATTCGCAACAGCGTGTGTCGCAACAACGGCGTTCGAAACAACATAGGGGACCCATTTTAGTACAAGTGGTCTAAAAATCTCTAGTGCTATCTCTATCGCACAATTACTCGTATGGCCATGTTCATAAATAGTCAATTGAATGAGTAGTTTTCAAAATAATTTGGAGACATAAAAAACATGATTATAATTTTCCAACGACTGTAAAAAAAAACACTAACACAATTAATAATGATTAGTCTAAGTTCAATATTTATTTTATTCTACGTCTAAAATCATCGTTTTTATGAGTGCTGAATTTAGTAAATGTTTTGACACAAGAAGTTTATGAAGTTTGCGTGCGAGCAACACTGAATCAGTTGACGTTTAAAATTAATTTGATTTTGTGGCGCTAGGGTCGATAGGCTCTTTGCCTTTCCATACCTCCTTGCGGTTTAGTAAGTATCACAGGTTTGTGCCAGTTCTCTTTAGCCACTGCGACCATAACTCGGTGTATACCCATATCGATTGCACATTTTGCGGTTGTGAAGAGACTTATCATTTAAAATGCCTCGACCACTTCCGCGGGATGTACAGTCAGGCCGCAAAAGTCCATAGGAACGCTAAAGATTATTTTGCTACGAACCGAGCGAGCGCGATACTTCCGTGCGTATGTGTGCGCGTGTATGAGTATCCACATTCAACAGATAACACACACTAAGGAACTGTCGTCACACTGAGCTTAAAAACATCATTATTATTTTTCTGTGCCATTGAATACGCATCACACAGTCACAGAGGCGACTTGTTTTTACCATTGTATTGATAAAATTCGCGCAAATATGTCATGTGCTGGTAGCCGTATGAACTAAGTGTTGGATTCGCAAATAACGTAGCCCGAGTTCAAATCATGGTCGGTCCATTGCGGTTATTTCTTACTTTGAAAATTCCCAATCTATATTAATATTGTTGTTTTTTATATTTCTATGAAAAATACTATTGCATTTTTTGCACTAAATTGTTGCAAATTACGAATATGATCTATTAACTACAAGAAGAATCACATTCGTTGTTTACATCTTATCGATGTTGTAAGGTGGAAAATAAAAAGACGTGTTTAATAAAAATGTTTATTCTTTTTATTTACAAATTAAACATTTATGAGAATTGTGACGTCGAATTGTTACGTAGACAAAAAAGTTATCTTGTAACCGTTATCTATGTTACGTGTAAGATTGTTTGTTATGAGTATACCCACTTAGACCATTCATAATATGAATAACGTAACAATGAAAGGATATTAAAATTTTAATAAAATAAAATATAATTGTTTATATCCAGTTATTTATTGAAAAGTCATATATGATTTAGACTTTGTAAACATTTTATTTTTATGTAACGTCACAATGAATGTTTTGAGGTCATAGCTTAATTGTTCATTTTCTTGACGAAAAGAAGATTGAAACTAAACCTCAATTTCTGTTAAAAGAACTTTAGTTCTCACAAGATAATCGTCAATTAGATGAGAAAAATAAATTGAACTATTATGTTAGAACAGTGCGGGTAGAAGAATAAAAAACAAAATAGAATCATGATTATTGTCAACAAAATTGATAGCGAGTTCACTGCATTCTTAAGATAAGGCGATGGCACAAGTTAAAAGATATAGCTATTTTAAACGAAAGTAAACACAATATAATACAGTGTTTGTTAACGAATAATCACGGATATGTTAAAATAAAATGGCCTACTGATTTTACTAAAACTTAATATTTTGTATAACCCCCATTATTTTCGATACAGTCAAGTAGACGTTTGCGCATGGACCCAACAATATTACTGCATACTTCGCTCCCTCTAAAACTTTCCCACACCTCCATGCAATGGGTTTTTAATTGTTCCGTAGACCTCTCATTCCGCGAGTCCCACCTTTGCACCATCAAACCCCATAGATTTTCTATGGGGTTGAAGTCGGGTGATCGCGCTGGCCATGGAATAACAATTACTTCCGGGTGATTGTGAAACCACTCACGCACAGTACTCGCTCGGTGAATAGGACAATTGTCCTGGACAAACGGAAATTCTGCTAACTCATCAGCTGGGTAAATGTTGCGCACAGTAGGTAGCATAATTGAGTCCAACACTTCCACATAAGTTGAACTGTTTGCGCGTGGAGGAATGAAAGCCAGTTCTCCTGGTCCTGCTGCACTCATCCATCCCCACATATTAATTGTGATTCGACCTGATTCGGTGTTAGGAATGACGTTGTTATCACACTAGCGAGTGTTATTCTTGCGCCATAAGTGAAGCCTGCCCTTTTGACTGGATTTAAATGTTTTTTCATCTGAAAATACCGCAGTATTCCAGTCAGAATCTAAATAATTACGTGCGAAACGTAATCGTTCTTGTTTGTGCCTCTCTGTCAAGTACGGCTTTTTAGCTGGTTTTCTGTGATGCACGCCTTCAGCGTGAAGTGCACGGCGAACAGTATCCATCGAGGTGTCATATAATTCCGCAAAATGTCTCGTTGGTGCGAAACCATTCGTTTCGTATATGTCCACCATATGTCGGCGCTGTGCCTCGCTAATAAGCTTCGGTCTCCCACTTCTCTTTCGACTAGCAAGGCTACCTTCTTCCTCATATCTTTTTATCCAAAGACTTACAGTATTTTTCTAAAACAAAAAAAAAATATATATTAGGCAGCTATACTTTCTTGACTTCATTTTCATTATATAAAATGTTAATAATCATTATTGAATATAATTTTAAAATAAAACTGAATTTATAAATCCAATAACCAACCCAATAAACCCAAGGATTTATGTTCTCTTCTAAACCTCATAAAGATACGATGGATGGATTCATAAATGGCATACATTTTAATTAGAAGATTAATTTATAATAAAGTTACAATTCATTAATAGCTATTATACTCACATTCAGTCCGGTTTCTTCAGATATTTGTGTTTTATTAAGACCACTTTTATGCAGCCCAATGATAGTCGCCCTCACTTCAATACTAATATTAGCCTGCATTTTGCGAATATTACAATATTGTTAACCACACGTCACTAACCAACAACTACAACCAAACGACAGTTCATTTCGGTCAAGTTAAAACTCATGTCTACCTCGCAGAAATCTAATTCTTTATTTAGTTTTTTTGTGATCTACCTTTTAACTCTAAGAAATGTGTGAACAAGTTAAAGAATAATTTAATATAATAATATGTAATGCTAATCCATAACTTCCAATCGGGTAAGAACTTACAAAAAGTCAACAATTGCGTGGGATTTGAACTTGCGGCACACTGATTTGCGCTTCAATCTGTGTGCTCTATACCACTGGGCCATCTTGACTTATGCTAAGTTGATGAAATTGAGGATTACAATCAATTGTTGGCGATAACTTGAAAATTGAAGGTCGTAAGTCAAACTAAACGTCAAACTAATACGTTGTGAGAATTCTTATCGACTTTTGCTGGTGACCGTACGGGCTCATCGCCGACAATCGTGCGTGATACATTCAATTTGCGGTCAGCAGTGTACGAACCCTCCTATCCAGGGCGTCGAGTTTGGTTTGAGTCCAT
Source organism: Melanchra persicariae (assembly GCA_947386135.1). Classification (NCBI taxonomy): domain Eukaryota; kingdom Metazoa; phylum Arthropoda; class Insecta; order Lepidoptera; family Noctuidae; genus Melanchra; species Melanchra persicariae. The sequence goes on from OX376668.1 coordinate 14,108,542, forward strand.
TTGAGTATGCCGAAAGAGTACATTAATACCGGCATGACCCAACCGTTGAAGGCGCGCGTCCTATTTTCGCCCAACAAAAGGCTATTTAAAACCTTTTTCTGGCGGCCACAGAAGCGCTCCCTCAGCGATTGCTTCATGTCAGTACCGTTAATGACCAACGCTTCCGACATACCCAAATACTTCCAGGTTTCGATCGAGTTGACGGATATAACCTGAATGGAATCCAAGAGTTGAATTCCCTCAGATTCTACAATCTCTCCTTTATTTACATGCAAGACTGCACATTGTTCACACCAAATTTCATCCTGATGGCGCCACTGAAAGTTTCAGTTACCATCAGTCGCAAACTTGTTGGAGGCAAAGAGTTTCAAATCATCCATGTAAAGAAGGTGAAATATGGCTTAACCACCTCTTCTCAATCGATAACCTAGGCCTGAATCTTCCAGCAGTGTGCTTAGAGGATTCAGAGCTAAGCAAAACCAAAGTGGACTCAAACTATCGCCCTGAAATATTCCTCATTTAATCCATACAGGCTCATCATTCCCTTGAATTGGTGAACATCCTGGACAGCGAAGGACCGATTTCTATTGCTTCATACATGACTCAAGGAAGGTGCGTAGAGTTGCATCTATTTTGTACAACTCCAGCACCTTCATGAGCCATGTATTTGGCACAGAGTCATAGGCTGACAGTTTGTCCAATATGTCGACAAATCCTTGCGGGATCGACAGACCTGTTGGCTTATGGCCATGTCTAAGAGGAGTAGCTCCTTGCACACAGTGGTGAAAAACGAGAGAATAGTTGCTTAGTATATTATTTTATTCAACCATAACATCTAACCATAAACTTGCGTGATTGTCCCATACTGCGCTACTCCAGCGATATGCAGTAACATGCATGTTTTCCTGCATATTGCATAGTGTTGGCAGTAACGGTTTTCGACAAAAATACAGTAAAACTCGAAGGTGGTTCAAATTAGCCCGAGCGGCTCATTTCACCATACCTTCCCTTAGTTTGGCTTTACTTTATTGCTTTTTTTTTAAATCGTTGCCACAGGCGCAAATAGCTGTCACATATTTATGCACGTGTCTGTACATAATAATCAAAGTAATCTATTTTTTACAAATGTTTTGGGTTATAATGGTCAATGACTTTTGATAACCGGAAATATTATTGTCAGTTAAAAATGTATTATCTGCAGTAACAGCAATACCTACAACCATATTATGTATGTGCGGTTGTTTGTCTTGTTTTAGGCATGAAAAGAGAAGGGATGAAACGCATGCGGCTTAAAGTGCATGGCGTTTAGGGAACACATTCATTGTGCGTACAGCTAAGGAGTGGAATTCCCTGCCAGTCTGTTTCCTGATAGCTACAACCTGGGTGTCTTTAAGTCAAGAGTGAATATTCCGTGAAATTTCCGTGCGTTCAAACGATTTTGCCATACCTTACTGGAATCAAAAGTAGCTCACAATTTAGGACCCATTATTATTAGTTAATGTAAATCCGTGGTGCTTGGCAACTGGGTTTAACCCAGTTGTATATGTCCCTTGATGCCTATTTGGCCTAGCTCTGTTCAGTCTCCTGCTTATTAAGGAGAGAAGTGGAAATTATTATTTTTTTCCTACTCCTCCGCTGTTATTTTCTGATTAATTTCGGTGCGGGATCCAAGACAGTTGAATCATTTCTCTGGGACTCGTCGAGCTTCATTGACTCGGCATTTTTTCTGGTGATCGCCAATGTTGATTCTGGCTTTCAGAAGTTGCAGTGGCTTGGGAATGTGGTGTGGTGGGCTTGTCCCAATAAAAAAAAATAGTGAATAGGTTACTTCTAGGCGAGCGTGCTCCATCTTCGATCACATCATCGCTTACTATCAGGTGAGATAGTGGTCAAGCGCGTGCCTATCAATAATAAAAAAAATAAAAAAAAGTGCAATGGACATGAATTTGGACGGACGGAAAGAGAGAAAGGCGAAAGAAAACGGTAGATAGGACAGAGACGGATAGACTTGCTGGACGTCTAGCGCAAAAATAAGCTACTTATCTTGTTATCCGAGATTTGATAGTTTGGGCTTACTAATTAGTTTAGTAATGGACACTGGTTTTGTAATTTAATTAGTAATTGACTCATCTCTATGTTAAGTACAGGCTAGTAAGCCCGGGTAAACTATATTTTATCTACACTCACAACGTAATGTTCCAAATATGAGTTCAAAAACGAATGCATAAATACATACTTTTTTTTCGTGGATAGGTAAAATTAAAAAAAAAACCATTACGATTCAACATTTTCCTTCGATTTTTAATCAACTGCATCATAAAATAACTTTTTAATTTTTATAGCACACTTTTTCTTTTTAATTTTTGGCGCGGGCCCGTCAAAGGCCGGTCAATGAGCCAGCTTTTATATTTGTCTATGTTTGAGCGCGCTGCGCAGTCATTCGAATACGCAATGAGAATATCCGCCATAGATAGGCCCAGATAAATAAAAGAGTGGACTGTATTAAGGTTTAATAAAATTAGTTATATAATAGGAGTATTTAAGTTAAGCGTGCGATCGCGGCTGAGGTGTGAGATGGTAATGATCGTCGACGAGCTGTGTTGCGGACGCCGCGCCGCCCGGTCCCCTCGTCGCGCAGGTGTGTGTGTAAGTAGTGTTGATGCTGTGTGCGTTAACATATTCCCGGGCCAACAATGGAGAGGCCAGCCTGGCTGATTGTCTTGCTTCGTGCTCAGACTGATGATCTATCATCCAGCAATGGGCATATTTTATGGAAAGCCCTTCGGATTGTCCCGGTCATTGTCTTGATGTCCGCTACTCGAGCTTCTCCGTCAGGTCCTGAATAGAGCTTCACTATGCGTCCCAGCGGCCATTGCGCCACCGGTAGTGTCTCGTCCTTCACGATGACCAGCGAGCCGTCTGTGAGCGCGCCTTGTGAGCGATGCCAGCGCGTCCTTTGGTGCAACTGGGAAATATATTCCTTATTAAAGCGTCTCCAAAAATGCTGGCGTAGAAGTTCAACTCGTTGATGACGCGGTAGCCGTGCTGGGTCGCAGTCGGACATCTGTGGATGAGGTAGCACAGTTAGAGTACGACCAATTAAAAAGTGAAAGGGTGTGAGAGCTGAGAGATCAGACGGATCGGATGAAAGAGGAGTGAGTGGTCTTGAATTAAGAATGCCTTCTATTTGGACTAGTAATGTATACATTTCCTCATATGTGAGGTGTGCCATCCCTAGTACTCTTTTGAGATGATGTTTCACTGATTTGACAGTGCTCTCCCATAGACCCCCGAAGTGGGGTGAATATGGGGGAATGAAGTGGAAGTTTACACCTTGTTCTGCAGCAGTACTGTAAATTGACTCACTGTGATTTTTGAGAAAGTTGGTGATCACACGAGCTGCACCAACTAGATTTTTCCCATTGTCTGAGTAAATATTATTAGGTTTACCTCTGCGAGAAATGAACCTGTTAATTGCTGCTATGTAAGAATCTGTCGTCATATCTGTAACCAACTCCAAATGAACAGCCTTGACTGCAAAACAAACGAAAATGCAAATGTAAGATTTGATAAGCACACTTCCACGCCCCTTACGGTTGTTAATCATAATTGGCCCGGCGTAGTCGACACCTACGTCACTGAATACAAAGTTTGCGTGGAGTCTCTGTTCAGGTAACTGTCCCATGATAGGTGTTACAGTTTTTCCTTTATACCGTTTGCATGTTACACATGATTGTGTAGTTTTCCTAGCTAGGTTACGACCAGATATTGGCCAGAAAACTTGACGTATGTGTGACAATAACAGTTGTGGGCCAGCGTGTAAAAGTGTGGTGTGATATGTTGAGAATATGATTTTAGTTATGTGATGAGCTGGGTGCAGAAGGATAGGAAATTTTCTATCGTAATTATATGGTGATTGTGCTAACCTTCCGCCCACACGAATGAGTTGATTATCTCCTATGAAAGGATTAAGTGAATTTAATTTATGAGTAGCGGGTAACTGTTTATTATGTAATAATAGGTGGTATTCCGCAGAAAAGAGATCCAATTGTACTATCTTTGCTAACTGGTACCTAGCTAAATTAAGTTCACTAGTTGATAAAGGCTTGACTTCACCTGTGCACACCTGTTGGTGTTTATTTGTACTGATTTTGTTGTTTGAATGTTTATGTTTGCAATGATGAATGAATCGAAGTATGTAAGCTACGATGCGTGTAAGTTTGTTAAAATTGGAATATTTGTAAATAAATGAATTTTTATTAAGTGTATCTTCGTGTGTGAGATGTGTTTGGGACCGGACTTCTGGAAGGTCAGATACGCTGAGATGTCCTGGTTGTTCAGGCCAGCTGTGATTATCATCATTCCTTAAAAAGTTCGGTCCTGAAAACCATAACGGTGTTTGAATTAATTGTTGTGCATTGGTACACTTTGTTATTATGTCTGCTGGATTTTGTTTGGTTGGTACATAGTACCATGACTGTGGATGAGTGTGTTTGAGAATGTCTGTGACTTTGTGTTTGACGAATGTTTGAAGTTTGTGTGCAGGTGAATTTATCCAAGATAAAACAATTATTGAATCACTCCAATAATAACACCTACAGTTGGTTTTATTGCGAAGTGAGTTTAAAACTTTTTTACTTAAATTAACACCGGTATACGCGGCCATTAATTCTAGTCTCGGAACGGTAAGTGTTTTGAGAGGTGCCACGCGTCCCTTGGCTATTAACAATTGAACACTGATATTACCATCGGATGCGTAAGTACGTATGTATACGCACGCACCATACGCCTGTTGTGAGGCGTCGCAAAAAATGTGTAGTTCAATGTTATCGCGCGATGAGTCATGGAATGCACGCCGAGGAATAGATAACTGATTTGTGAAAGACAACGATTCTATAAACTTCGCCCACTGTTGTTGAATTGAAACGGGTATTTCACCGTCCCAACTGATGTTGTTTACCCACATCTGTTGCATTATTAGTTTAGCCTCGAGTATGCATGGGCTAATGAGACCTAATGGATCGAAAATCTGACCTATGGTGGATAAGATTGTGCGTTTTGTGATTTGTTTTTGTTTTTGTGATGCTATATCTGAATGTACTGTATATGAAATTGTGTCTTTGTGTATGTTCCAAAAAATGCCTAGTGTTTTTGATGGATCGTTTGAACTAAGGTTAACTGTTGTGTTGGATGAATCATTATAATCTATTTTTTTTAGAACTGCGGGACAGTTAGACTGCCATTTTCTAAGTGGAAATTGATATTTTTTTAATTCGGAAAAAACTCCTTTGGCAATTTCCAATAGTACCGACTCGTCATCTGTTCCGGTCAAGAGGTCATCACAATAAAAATCATGCAAGATGATTTCGGAGACCAGTTTGTGATCATAGTTTTCTGAATGATTTTGTGTGTTTTTACAGTTTAGGCCTATTTGTTTGATACATCGTGTTGCTAGGAACGGAGCTGATGCCGTGCCATATGTGACAGTGTTGAGCGTGTAAGTTTGTAGAGGTTCCGTAGGATTGTATCGCCATATGATTTGTTGTAGGGGCCGATGATGTTTCACCACTGATATTTGGCGAAACATTTTTTCTATATCAGCTGATATTATGTACTTATGTTGACGAAAGCGTATGAGTATAGAAATAAGATCGTCTTGAACGACAGGTCCTATTAACTGAATGTCGTTGAGAGATAGCTTTGTGGATGTTTTTGCGGAACCATCGAACACTGATCTGAATTTTGTTGTGGTACTTGACTCACGTATAATTCCGTGATGTGGTAGATAATACACAGGTGAGCGCTGTATGTTTGTGTTAGTGCTGTGTGCACTTGATTGTATAATTGATTTGTTGTGTTCTGAATGAATGTTATTTTTATGTGAATGTTTGTTCAAAGTCATGTGACCTAGTTGTATGTACTCTTTTATGAAGTTTGAGTACTGTTGTTTGTATGTGTGATCGGAATTCATGCGATTTTCTTTGGAATAAAATCGTTTTTTGGCTTGACAGTATGAATCACCCAAGCATTCAGGAGATTTTTTTAATGGAATAGTGACAACGAATCTGCCATCACTTTGTCTTGTGGTTGTTTGATTAAAAATGATCTCGCATGCATCTGAATCGCAAGGATTGTTGATTTGTGAATTAGATAAGCTGTCTAGCTCCCAAAACCGTGACAACTGATCTGGGTTGTTGTTATTGAAAAAACAACGGTTTGAGTGTTTGTCGGTGTTTGTTGTACACCCAGAAACTAGCCAGCCTAATTCAGTTTCCTGTAGTGTAGGCTGTTGTTTACCTAACTGAATCTGACCGCTGCCAATTATTTGCCAGAATATGTCAGCACCTAGCAACAGGTCAATTGGGGCGGGTTCATAGAACTGTGGGTCGGCGAGTTTTAAATGTTTAGGTAGATTTAAACCTTGTGTATTGATGCGCATGTTTGGTAATGAGTGTGCTATGGTATCAAGTACCAAACATGACAAATTGGTTGTGAATGAATTATGTAATGATTTTATTGGTACATTTGTGCGATGAAATATGTTTGTATGTTGTTGATTTATGCCTGAAACTGAGCCGCAGATGGGTTCGTATGTGAGATTGAGCTTTGTAGCCAGGTTGTTTGTGATGTAACAGGAGGTACTTCCATTGTCCAGTAATGCTCTCGCCAAGTGTGGTGTTCCATCGCTGGCGATGACATGCACTACGGCAGTGGAAAGTAGCACTGATGTGTGTTGAGAACTACTGTTACTGGCGAGTGTGGTGTGCGCAGTGTCCTTGTTCGTTTCCTTGTGTATGTGTAGCATTGTGTTGTGTTTCTTCTGACAATACTTACATTCTCCGCCACGACACGACTTCGTTTCGTGACCGGTATGCAGGCAGTTAGCACAAAAATTTGAAAACTTTGAAACCTTTTCTATCCTCTTTTCAACTGTCATTTGTTTGAATTGTGGACAAGTGAATAGATAATGGTGACCCTTACATAAGGGACAAGGGTTGCGAGATTGTTTTTCTTTATTGTCTGATTTTGATGTTTGTGATTTTGTATCTGATTTATTAATGTTTTTTGTGTCTTCAAGATTTTGTAAAAGAATACAGCGATCGTTAAGATATGTTGTTAAATCTTGAAGTGTGGGCTTTTCTGTTGCATTACTGTTGATTGTACGCCATATTGGAATTAACTATTTTTCCACTTATTTTATTTCTACTGTAAGAGTGAAGATAAAATAGTGTATGCAACGGCATATAATTAGGTATTAAAACACTCGTGCGATGCTATTATCACACTCGGCTACGCCTCGTGTGATTAACCCACACTCGTGTTTTAATAACCCTTTTTATATGGTCGTTGCATAAACTACTATTAACTTCGTGCTGTTATTTGTCACCACACAAGAATGTTAAAACACATTATAATGACTGATTCCGCATTTCATAAAATCGGTAGAAGTGCTAGTTCTGTTCTATCGGGATCTTTATGAATGTCTGAAACGAAGCAGCTACCATATTTAGTGACCTGAATAATAATATTACATCTCCACAAGTAATAAGTTAACTGCCCGTTGCATAGAATCTCAAAGTATAATTTACTTCTTTATAGGTGATAGGTGATAGTTCTTGTCCGTAACAATAAACATGGTATTATTTAGCATTGCGACATTATATGACGAGCTCTCGTCACCGTCAGCGTTCCACCCGTATTAGAACCCAATGGCTTGCCACGTGACGATGGCAAAAGACCGGATGGCATGTCTGTGTTTCAATGGAAGATGGGTAGGCTTTTAGTGTGGGACGCAACCTGTTTCGATACTCTTGCGCCATCTCTTCTTCTTATTTCATCATTTTGTGCTCACGCTGCCGCTGCGGCTGCGAAAAGCCTCAAGTGGCGTAAATATAATAATCTTATTGGGCTCTATATTTTCGAACAGAGAACAGTGGAAGAAAGGAAGGGAGGCCTTTGCCCTGCAGTGGGACAGTACAGGTTCATAATAATAATAATAATAGTTGAGTTTGAGTCCGCTTTGGTTTTGCCTAGCCTTGAATCCTCTTAGCACACTGCTGGAGAATTCAGGACTAGGCTATCGGTTGAAGAGAGGTGGTCAGGTTATATCTCACCTCCTTTACATGGATGATCTGAAACTCTTTGCCCCCAGTAATCTGCAAGTGATGGAGCTACTGAAGGTAACTGAAACTTTCAGTAGTGCCATCAGGATGGAGTTTGGTGTGGACAAATGTGCGGTCATGCATGTAAAGCGTGGAGAGATTATGGAATCCGTGAGATGTCAACTCTCGGATTCTATAAACCTGAGATCCCTCTCTCCAACTGAAACTTACAAGTATATGGGTATGTCGGAAGCGTTCGGCATCAATGTTACTGACATGAAGCATTCGTTGAAGGAGCGCTTCTTTGGCCGCCTGAAGAAGGTGTTCAACAGCCTTCTATCGGGCGGAAACAAGGTGCGCGCTTTCAACGGATGGGTCATGCCGGTATTGATGTACTCTTTTGGCGTACTCAAATGGACTCAAACGGAACTTGACGCCCTGGATAGGCGGGTCCGTACACTGCTGACTGCACATCGAATGCATCACCCACGGTCGTCGGTAATGAGACTGTATATCCCGCGAAAGTGTGGAGGTCGAGGCTTTTTAAACGCTAAGACTCTCCACAATCGCGAGATATGCAGTCTCAGGGAATATTTCCTAGCTGTCGACGTGGGTATGCATCGAGATGTAGTGGCGGTAGACAAGGGACTCACCCCGCTCTCCTTGGCAAATGAGAACTGGCGCAAACCTGCGGTGCTGGACACTAACGATCGCAGGGCGGTATGGCAGAGCAAGGAACTTCACGGACGCTTTTTCCGGGCCCTACACGGGCCCGACGTAGATCAGTTAGCGTCCGTAGCCTGGCTACGTTTTGGTGACCTCTTTGGGGAAACCGAAGGTTTTGTCTGTGCAATTATGGACGAAGTTGTCATGACGAAAAACTACCGGAGATTTATTGTGAAGGACGGCACGGTTGACATATGTCGGGCATGTCACCGTCCGGGAGAATCAATTCGCCACATTATCTCTGGTTGTTCTCGTCTTGCTAACGGAGAGTACTTGCATAGACACAACCTTGTAGCCAGGATTATCCATCAGCAACTTGCTCTGAAATACTGTCTTGTGGAATCGGAGGTGCCGTACTACAGGTATGTGCCCGACCCAGTTCTCGATAATGGCAGTGTCACATTGTACTGGGATCGGTCCATCATCACTGACAGGACTATTATTGCAAATAAGCCTGATATAGTGGTGGTGGACCGAATCGAGAGGCGTGCAATGATTGTAGATATCACCGTTCCGCATGACGAGAACCTCGTGAAAGCCGAGAACGATAAACAAATAAAATATCTTGACTTGGCTCGCGAGGTTGTCGACATGTGTAATGTGAATTCGGCAATCATTGTACCGATAGTCGTCTCAGCCAACGGTTTAATAGCCAAGAGCCTCGACCAACACCTCAGGAGGCTCTCGTTAGGCAGCTGGATCAAGGGCTTGATTCAGAAAGCAGTACTTCTGGACACGGCTCGTATCGTTAGGAGGTTCCTCTCTTTGGAGCCCTGACTGCCGGTAGCTTGGACCCTGTTCCCGATACCGGTGGGCTACTATTTTTATATTTTTAAATGTTTTTTATTTATTTTTTGTAGGAATATTTAAAAATATAATTAATATGTACAGAAAATGAATAAAGAGAATAATAATAATTGGACCCTGTTCCCGATACCGGTGGGCTACTATTTTTGATATCTTTAAATGTTTTTTTTTTTGTAGAAATATTTAAAAGTGTAATTTATATATGTACAAATAATGAATAAAGGAAATAATAATAATAATAGGGAATAACTGTTCCCGATACCGGTGGGCTACTATTTTAAATATTTTTTGTTTTTTTTTTTTTATTTTTATAGAAATATTTAAAAATGTAAACGATATGTAGAGAAAATGAATAAAGGAAATAATAGGGAACAATAATAATCTGTGGCCCGGCTGTCAACTTGGCTGACGTAAATTTTTCTCTCTCCTTATTTTTGCTTAATTTTACTAAAATGAATAAATAACAAAATGTATTTTATCAAGAATCCAACGAAAAAAAAGAAATAGAATATTATAGAAAGTCAACCTATACGACAACATATTTGAAAATACAATTTGGCGACTCTGAAATGGACAACTGAAATGCTAACAAGAAGCCAGGCACGGACACTAAACACACACCCAACATCTTCGGGTTCGTCGCTCAGCTCCGCCTCGCAGCCACCGGGACCTGCGCCAGCCGTGAGTCCTGAGATTCCGGTCGCTGCAGTTGCGTCGAGCTCGAGCGACGAATACAGGCCTCGAAGTCCCAAGCTGGTCGGAGGTCGGCCTCCTCGCCACCGACGACACCACCACCTGCGCGTCGGCGTCGACGAGGCCGACCTCCGACCAGCTTGGGACTTCGAGGCCTGCCGGCCTCTGACAGGGATCCCGCTATCGGTGGAAGTGTGCAGCGCATGCGATGAACAAAATCGGTGAACGAAAATGTCATGCGCTCATACTTTGGGGATACAGAGGGGGAAACTAACCTGACTGCATACCGTGGTCGGATGCTCTCTCTGTTTCAGGTACTTGAGCCAGCTGTCGACGTTTCAGCCCAACGATTATCGGATCAGGTGCGGGTCATCCAACGTAACCGTATGTTGGATGACGCCGTACTTGATGCTCATTTAGGATGATAAAGGCATGCGAATGATAATATTGCAATGCTTGTAAAAGGCTGCTGAGTCATAAGTACCTACTAACATAACATAACATCAACATTGTACACTTAGAGCGGATTTCATCAAAGAAATTGAACGCGATCAGTACATCTGAACTGCGTTCAAGAGCTGTCAGCGTCAAAATTCCATAGAAAAATAATGACACTGACAGCTCATAAACGTGGTTTATACGCTGATCGCGATCAGTTTGGCTTGGTGAAAATTGCCCTTAGTTCGCAATAAACGTTTTTGACTTTTGACTTTTGACTGGGTCTGGAATCACGGCGTAGCCATATCTGACCGGTTTCGCCACCGGCTGCGGTAAATACAACCTAGTGTTGCACCGCGACCTGACTACGTTGGTGAGGATGATGATGACGGGGCTATATCCGTGAGTACCCAATGCAATGAGCGACTGAGGAGCGCTTTGGAGGATGCTTTCCGGGAGTATCGCTCCACACCGCCTGAGCTTAGGCCTCGTCTACCTCGTTTGCCCATGCATAAGAAAAATAGGGCGCTGGTGTGTGCTCTAGATTCGAAGCTAGCAAGTTGTTTTGATAGCAGCGAAGACCTCGCCGATACCCATTCGATCTTGTACTGTGCGGCTGCAGCGGCATGTCGTGTAGCTCATGTCAGATTTCCTAACACTGACACAGCTACACGACAAGCTGTACCAGCTTGGCAGTGCAGGATCGAGTGTCGTATCGGTGAGGCTAGAGCACTCATCGGCACACTAATCTGCTTCAGGGAGGGCAACACTCGCCGTAGACGTAGTTACGCAGTTGGGTAAAGGGCCTGATACAGAAGACCCGATACGGCTCGTATTGTGAGGAGGGTCCTGTCTCTGAAGCCCTAACCACCGGTGGCTTGGACTCTGCTCCCGACACCCGCGGACTACTATTTTTTTAATTATTAAAGGTTTTTTTTTTGTTTTTTTATAGAAATATTTAAAAATGTAAACGATAGGGATACAAATGAATAAACGGAATAATAATAATAATAAGACATTTATTTCAGATGTAGTCCATACACTGTTAGTAACACAAAAAACCTTATTCCTATTGTTAGTATATATAAAAACAAAGCCACAGACACAATTCAAAACACAAAGTGGCGCCGCACAGGAGTGCCAGTTTATGCCAAGTCCTGGACGCGACCACCCGCAGTGCGTAGTCGCATCCAGTGCCGCCACATTGGCGAGTCCCAGCAGTCCACGAACACGCTCAAAAGTTTGTTCGAGCTGGCTCGCATGCGTTTCATAAGAGACGCACAACGCTTTTACATGATGGCATGAAAACCATCCACGCTTTTTACCGAAAACATTTCTGAAGCGCTGCAGTGGCGCGGCAGCCCGAACAGTACCCTGAACGCGTTGTTGTATTGTACTCGCAGAGCACTGTATGTACGCTGCGTGTACTAAGTCCACAGGCTGCAGGTGTAAAAATATTGACAGAAGGCATTAAATAATGTCACTTTGACTTGCTCAGTACACCGTGCAAACCTGCGAGCCAGCATGTTACAGCGCACAGACAGCGCCCTGCGCTCCCTCTCCAAATCTACATTAATAAGTCCAGGATTTTTGTTTCATGTTTTCAAGGAGTAAATTATTACGTTGTGTTAGTTCTGATTTTGCAAATTAAAGAACATTTTATAACACTTTATCATGTTCTTTATTTTATTTTAATTCCCAAAGGTTTTATTTCAGGAAGAAAAATATTGTTCTTAATGTGATTTTGCCAAAAGTGGGAAAATGGACTTAGTGATTTCTTGAACTGGGCCATTCACTTAGGATGTCCCTCAACATTGAAACAGTTTGGGTACACTGGATTAGAACGGCGGGGTTTTCGCATCTGTCACCTTCATAATCTGCTGAGCAGCGACAGACCGGCTTATCTCCTTTATCTAGGGAACAGACACCATTGTTTATGCAATACCCACGGCACGGTTTCAATTCGCACCTGTCCCCAGAGTAGCCGGTATTACATCTGAAATAATGAAGATACTTTAATAAAACAACTACATTTGTGACTATTTATAACAAGTCTTGTTAATGAAGTGCGTCCACTGCGCAATGTTTTGGATTTTCTAAAATTTCTACATAGCAGTGTCATCGGTGAAGGAAACACCGTGAGGTAACTTGTACTTAAAATTAATACAAGTCTAAAACCGCCAACACACATTGAGCATGCTTGCTGGTATAAACTCGCACCTCTTCCGTGTGAACAGAGGCTTTGCCAGTAATGGGACCTGCAGTAACGATCCGTGAGAAATTCAGAAGGGTGATCATTTTCTTTGCAAGAAATTACATAGTAGAATAGAAAACAAAATACCTGCAACTAGGTTGTCCCTCAGTACTGACACTACAGTTTCCTTGCAAACAATAGTCCTTGCAAATGGAGACGTCGCATCTTTCACCCTGATACCCTGCTGTGCACTGGCAAACTGGCTTTTCCGTGTTACTCAGGGAACAGACTCCGTTGTTTAAGCAGTACATATAGCACGCGTTAACTTCGCACCTTTCCCCAAAGTATCCAGCTTTGCAACTGAAACAATGAAAACAAGAAGCAGCTTAGTAGTAGTGACGAGTAGTAACAGGCGAAGGAGCTGCGCGACTGGTACGCTGCATTGAATAAACCTGTAAAGTTTTGAAATAAAAATCTCTTAAAATCAATACGTGACTGATAAGTTCCACACACAAATTACATAACCAGATGTCTGGAAAAAAAAAGTATTTTATTAAGAAAAAATATACTAATTTTTATCTAGTATTCTTCACTAGTTCTTAGGAGCATTTACGCCTTACAGCATTTCATTCAAGTCCTTATATTTCGAAATAAATGAACGGATTTTAATGAAACTTTGTATGCATAATAATACATGCTAAATATCCGGGTTTATATGTATAGTCAGTAGAGAATATTTTCGAAAAAGAATTCAGGGGGAAGATATAGTGACTTTTCACTTTCTGTGGAAAACTTCAAATCGGTCTCTCTCTCCCTCTAAACTCTTCATCGAAAATGTTCTCAACTAACTATTTAGACTTAGATATTTAGCTTATGCATACCAAATTTCACTAAATTCGGTTCATTCATTTTGAAACAAGAACGTGAAAATAGGTATATGAAATGCCGTACGGCGTAAACGATCTTATTGAGATGAACAAGTTTTACCTGCATTTAGGATGTCCCTCACTGACACTACAATTTCCTTGTAAACAATAGTTCTGACAGTTTGAACTATAAGGTTCCCTTACATCCAGTGCTACACTCTTCAGAGCTTCACAGGTTTGAGTTCCCCAAGTTTGCTCCATAATTGTGTAGCTGGCTGCTGTTATTTGACATCGCAAATAGGAAAAGTCAGAATTTGAAACAAAAACTGGTGCTATACCGCGATATAGACTCTTTGGTAATTGCAAAATGGCTTTTTTACTGTGACTTCTCCAGTAAATAGAATCTGTTGATAAAACTAAAGCATGTGCCCAAAATTCTGTTCCTATGTAATAAAATGTTCTTCTGTTGTTTCCATTCAAGTCGGCACTTTCAATGGAATGGTGATTATTTTTTTTTTTTCAATCCAATACATTGTTTGTGTTTATGGGTCAATGGCCAAACTTCCTGCCCAATAAATATGGTCGATTAAAACTTCTCTTTTGGATCCATCAAAGGCAGCCCTCTCAATCTTATGGTCTGAAATCCAGTAAATAAACCTATAATTTGTAAACAACTATAAATATTCACAAAGTTGAATACGAAGCTTTAGAACTATAGATAATTGTTATATTAGCAACGCACCCTCCACAGCTGTCCACAACTACCTCCAAGCAACGCCACAGCAATGCTATCAAATGATTAACTGTTTTGGTAGACGAAGCAGGTTTTAATGATAACGAGTATATATTAGTGTCTTCATTCCAAAAGAGTACTTGTGTGACCGGGTCGTAGGCGAGACTCGAGATTAGTTAACTTGCATTATCATGCATAAAAAGGAAATTTGGGCCCACATAGTCCGCGTATGGTATCACGTGAGGTTTTAAGCACTCACGAATGTACCTTTCAGCATTTAATGTTGGCAGCCGTGGTCCTGTAACAACCTCAAGTTGAGTTTTGCCGCTCGCGGATATACCGCCCCAGACAGTCCATGAGCCACCGCCATAAGCAACCCTCTCTTCAAAGCAGCATTGTGCGAAACGCTCTCCCTTACGTCGGTAGACCTTCTTCCTTCCATCATTGCCATGTAACACAATATTAGACTCATCAGAAAAGAGTACAAGGCTCCAATCTTTCTGTGTCCAATTTAAATGACTGCGTGCGAAATGAAGGCGCGCTGTTCGGTGGGCTCGCGTTAGTTTGGGCCCATTAGCTGGCGTGTGTGGTACCATATCGCGTTCTTTTAACCTTCTCCGAACAGTTCGAGCGCTCACAGATACTCCGTGGAAGTCGCGAAGTTGGTTTTGTATCTCAATGGAGGTAAGGTGACGATTTCTCAAGCTGGTCGTCACGATGAATCGATCCTGCCTTTCAGTTGTGACCCGAGATCGTGGCCTTCCTTGGCGACGAACAAAGCCGCCAGTCTCTAGGTACCTCCGATAAACATTTCGGACCGCAGATCGACTTAAATTAAGTTGAGCACTCACGTTTCTTTGGCTGTGTCCGGCCTGAATAAGTGCCACAGCTTGGGCGGCGACTTCAGGTGAAGTATCCATAGATTATTGATAGAACCTCACCTTAATGTTAAGAATAAGTAATGTTTGTTGCAAAACCAAAGATATCAATCACTTTTTCAAGAATTAAATCCAAGTAAACCAATAAAACCAAGTTTTCTTAGTATTCGATTGTTTGATATCAACAAACAGGCTCCAAATTGTCTTTTGTTTCTTTAAATTCTGTGTTCGAAATTCAAAAAAAGACTATTGAATGAAATTGTGAATGTGCCAGGTTCAAAACTGCATAAAAACTTTTTGCTCGACCTAATATAAAATTTTAGCTAGGACCAAACGAAACTGAAAATGCAAGGTGGGCCAATAGATGTGTCCAGAAGTGTATTATATAAAACGTAAATTCCAGATGCGTCATTTCAGAGTTGAAAGGTTAAGAAAATATGAGATTATTATAATAATACCGTACAAATTCCGCAATGGGCCTCATCAGAAGGCTTAAAGTCACCCAAAGGGCAATAGAGAGGGCAATGCTCGGAGTTTCCTTGCGTGATCGAATCAGGAATGATGATATCCGCAAGAGAACCAAGGTCACCGACATAGCCCGAAGGATCGCCAAATTGAAGTGGCAGTGGGCAGGGCACATTGCTCGCAGAACAGATGGTCGATGGGGCCAAAAAGTTTTGGAGTGGCGACCGCGTACCGGAAGACGCAGCGTTGGAAGGCCTCCCACAAAGTGGACTGATGACCTGGTGAGGGTCGCGGATAGCCGATGGATGCGAGACGCACAGGACCGGTTGTTGTGGCGACACTTGGGGGAGGCCTATGTCCAGCAGTGAACGTCTTTCGGCTGATATGCCGCGCAATTTTAATTAAACGTTAGTTTCTGTAACAATTAAATTATATTGTTGGTTAAAAATTTAATATGCTGTGTAACAAAAGTTAGTGACAGAGCCGAATTGCTGCAAAACCGACTCCACGTAGTCTTGTTTGTCCTACCCCTAGAGTGTAATTTAAAATCGCGTAGGCGCGTGGGGCCGCCGGAGTCCCGCAGCGCCAGAGCCGTGACAGAAACCCTGCCTGCTGCATGTTGCATGCTTGCTTGCATGCTGCATGCTTGCTTGTTTGTTACATGCTTGCTTGCATGCTATATGATATTATGCTTAAAAAAGTTATGCTTTAGAATATAGTGCTTAAACATTATTATGGTTAGAGAAATTATGCTTAAAAAAAATATGCGTCAGCTGTTATGCGTAATTAAATTATGCTAAGTTATATTAGGTCTTAAAATTGTATGCAAATGGATAGGGAACCGTGGAGCAGTGGTAGTATGGCTTTCAGCGCCGCAGTCGGGGTAGTCCTTATGCAGCCCGTCGCGTTGTCGCCATGCAGGCCAGCCTTTGCATGTGTTGTAGTTTGTGTACGGCTGTAACTTGCTTTGTGCGGGTCCACCACCCACGGCCCCGTAGGTGATCATGGGATGAATTATTGCGCTGTACAGCCATAGTATTATTTTGGGAGATAGGCCCCACTTTTTACCTATCATTTTCATGCATTGCCAGAAGGTGATGCATGCCCTGTTTAGTTTGTAGTCTATGTGATTACTACAGTTTAACTTACTGTCTAGGATGACCCCCAGGTACTTAACCTCATCAGATAACTGGAGTTCTGTATGGAAGAGCTTAGGTAGACGGAATTGGCCTAGTGCTCGTTTTTGTGTGAACATGACTAATTCAGTTTTAGTGGGGTGCTTGTTGAGTGAGGTTGCAGATCGTTCCAGTCACCTTCCCAGGTACTAGGATTGCGAGGTCGTCTGCCTAACCTATTGTGTAGTAACGATGTGCGTTGAGTCTGCTCTTCCTCAATTTGAGCCACTCGTTTGATAAACATATTAGTAATCCAGTCAGTAATTACCTGTTTAACACCGTGCTTGAATGAATCACCTGATTGACAAATAAAAAAGGTGATTCCGTGCTTCGGAAGGCACGTATAAGCCGGTGGTCCCGGCCACCAAATGGCGATCGTCAAACCATATCAGAGGCCTTTGAGGCGGTTTAGAAACTCTGACACTAGGGTGTGTGGTGTCGTTAGACCTTACTGCCCACACGAGAAAGAAGAACAGAACAAAAAATTCTTATCCAATATTTTTCGAAAATGTAACTGACGGGCTAAATAGAATCATAATTATCTTGACCAGGAATCATCCCTATTGGAACAATACAGCGATCATTGTCATGTATCCTCTTCCGCTATTAACTTGGATGTAAAATGTGAAATATGCTTCATTACATAAGTTTACAAAATCATAGTCAACCTCCCCCAGGCCTATAAACTCAACATTCCCCGGTCGTGTGGTAGGTTAAGATTTCTTGTTTCGCAGAAACCAGCGAATAACAAAAACTATGATAAAAAACTTAATTATTTTATCGCACAGATAGTGCTTCTACATAGGTATACAATGAAGTTATTTCTATAAGTATAATTATGAAATTACAATGAATAGGTTTAGAAATGAAAAGTAAGTCAATTATCCCCAATTTCCCCTACTAAGAGCTGTTATCTGCGGACCTCTCAGGTTATCAACATGCCAGATGCCTTATATGCTGTATGTAAATTCACGTTCGCGAAAGAGACATTTTACATTCGTATGTCACAAGAAGTAGACGCGTCCTTTCGATCAGCTGAAGCAGCAAAGTCTGAAGAACAAGATGAATAGAACTCGTGTGTTGGCGTTGTTACCACTGTTCGTGGGATTGACACACTCCTTCTCCTGGGGTAAGTACTGGAGCCCTTTATAATATTCAAGAAATCTTAATAGATTGAGAGCCAGTCGTTCAAAGTTCTACTTTATACCGTAAAAAAGATGAGAGAGTTCCAGTTAATATTGATTTTTTTAAATAATTACGAGAAATGGAACGGGTTTTAAAACACCAATCAGCGTCTGGTGACTTCACTTCTCTTAATTATTAGTCCAAGATCCCATTGCTTACATGCGTAATTTATTTTCTCAGTAACAAAATTTTTGATAGCTTTTGTCCGAGGGCCAATTATTTAGTGAATTTGGTATTACAGTATATTATGACATATTTCAAACGTCTAGGAGTTACTTTTGCATCTTCAGAAATCCTAGCAGACTTTTGTTTTTATTATTAAATATGTTTTGTGTTTTTAAACACCAATCAGCGTCTAATGAAGTCACTCCTCTTAATTATTAGTCCAAAATCCCAGGGCTAACATGTAAAGTAGGTAACTTAACTTATTTTCTTAGTAACAACATTTTTGTCAGCTCGGTTTGACGGTCAATTTTTTAGAGATGTTGGTATGACTCCGTATCAAAACGTTCTATTCGCAAAGTGAGCAAATGTAAAATACAGTCCGATTAAGTTTTGGTTATTCACTAGTTTTTAATTTGACGAATACTTAGTTTATTTGACCGTTAGGCTAATATTGATCTCATGGATAGGGCCGTCACCTACCCCGGTCACGAGGGAGAGTGGATTCGGCGAGAGATGTCGTGCGGTGTTTCACAGGGCTCGGTTCTGGGGCCGTGTCTGTGGGACATCGGCTACGACTGGGTGCTGCACGCCGGCCTCCCTAGCGGCGTCAGCGTGATCTGGTACGCGGACGACACGCTCGTCTTGGCTCAGGGGGGGTCGTACCAGGCGGCGGTCGAGCTAATGACACGCGGGGTTGCGATAGTCGTGGATAGGATCCGGCAATTGGGTCTCGAGGTGGCCTTGCACAAGTCCGAGGCCATGTGCTTTCACGGTAGGAGGGGTTCACATCGGCGTTGGGTCAACGATCAAGTATCTGGGACTCGTTCTCGACAGCCGATGGAACTTTGTCGAGCACTTCCGACGTTTGGCTTCAAGACTGGAGCGGGCCGGGGCTGCCTTCAAGCGGCTTCTGCCCAATCTGGAGGGTCCAAACGCCTCCTGCCGGAGGCTCTATGCGGGGATCGTGCGGTCCATGGCCCTTTTTGGGGCCCCAGTGTGGGCA
The DNA here is from genome assembly GCA_947386135.1 of Melanchra persicariae. Classification (NCBI taxonomy): domain Eukaryota; kingdom Metazoa; phylum Arthropoda; class Insecta; order Lepidoptera; family Noctuidae; genus Melanchra; species Melanchra persicariae. The sequence goes on from OX376668.1 coordinate 14,127,972, forward strand.
CTGGATCTAAAAAAGCATCCAGCCCGACAACTGAACGCGTTCCAAAGGGTCATGGCCATCCGGCTGATCCGAGGATACCGCACGGTCTGGCGAGGCGGCCAGCCTCCTTGCCGGATTGCCGCCATGGAATCTGGAGGCGAGAGCCCTCGCGCACGTCTACGCGTGGCGCGTGGAAGCGCTAAGCCGGGGCGAAACTCTGCTGCCGCGGCAAATTGCAGCGTGGCGGACGGAGCTCCGGCAAGATATCATGGCGGTATGGAGTCAGCGACTGTCGCAACCCAGTGCTGGGCACGCCACAATAGCGGCGATAGTGCCCCTCTTTGAGGAGTGGCTGGAGAGGCGCCACGGCGTCCTCACCTTCCGCCTGTCGCAGGTACTTACCGGACACGGTTGTTTCGGGAGGTACCTGTTTCGGATTCGGCGGGAGGAAACGCCCGGGTGTTTTCATTGCAAAGATCGCCCGGAGGACACGGTTGAGCATACGGTGGAGGTCTGCCCCGCTTGGGCGGAGCACCGCCGTGTCCTCGTCGAGGCGATCGGTGGCGGCGACCTCTCGCGTCCGGCCCTGGTTCAATCCATGGTCCGGAGCAAGGAGGCATGGGAAGCCGTCACCTCCTTCTGCGAAGCAGTAATGCTAGTGAAGGAGGAGGCGGGCCGCGTGAGGGAGAGACAACCCTCACGCCCCAGCCGCCGCGGCATAGGGAGACGCACCGGGCGTCGTGAGTCGCTGGGCGATTCCCGGCCACCGTAGGTGCGGGTCTGCGGACGGCGAGCGTTGGGTGGCTCGCCGTCCGATCACAGCCAGGCCCGGGCCGACGGCACGTTGTGTTCCACGTGCGCCTCAAAGAGGTGTCAGCATAGGAGTAGAGGCCCGTTAGGGCCAGTGCCTGCCAGGGTCGCGGATTTTGTTCGAAAGATTTACCGCGGCCCTGGAACGCAAAAGGCACTAGGAGGAGCATGGGTGGGTTTTAGTCAGTAAGAGTCTGACACTCCCTGCCGCTCCACCCAGAGCGAAAGGGGTCATTTGATGATTTCCCATTCTTAAAAAAAAAAGGCTAATATTGATCGAAAAACGCACATTAATGAAGGTGCACAAAATTACGGATAAAAAAACTCATCCTTAATCTTTTTCTGGGCGGGATCTCGACATAAATAACGGTCGCATAACAATCGAATTCCATCGTCAACTTCTAAGGCTGCCCGTACACAATCAAACTTGAACGCGATCCACGAAAAATCAATGATCATTGTGCCAGTTGTACTTAATTTTAAGCAACTTTCGCATTCGCATGTCAGTTGCAATCTGTCAAAAATGTATGGAAATGAAGGCTCTTTTGACAGATTGCAACTGACATTCGAATGCGAAAGTTGCTTAAAAATTTGTAGAATTGGCCCTCAGGGACCTAACCACCAACTCTTAAAGCAGTATTACTTTAATATTACGTCCAGTGGGAAAGAGACGGAGCTATAAAGTACATATAGCTCCGTCTCTTTCCCACTGGACGTAATATTAAAGTAATACTGCTTTAAGAGTTGGTGGTTTAGGCCCTGACCTGTGGATCGAGTTTGCCAGTGTACGGGCGGCTTTAGGAGTTATTCGTACCGTATTCAGTCGGTAGGCGATCGGTATTTATGTCGAGACTTCCCCCTCTGGGCTCGGTAGTTAACGATACGTCGCGATAAGACTGCCCATTGTGCATTATCTGAACCTCTTCATCATCTTCCTGCCCTTATCCCATGTTACTTGGGGTCGGCGCAACACGTTTTTTTCTTCCATTCTGTCCTATCAGCCGTCAAACTATCACTAACTCCCTTTTCTTTCATATCGCTCCTCACACAACCCAACCATCTTTTCTTTGGCCTTCCTCTTCCTCTCCATCCATCCACATTTATATTCATAACCCTTTTAGTTACATGCGTTTCATCCCTCCTCTTCACATGACCATACAGGACAAGCGGTTACCTTTCAACTTTTCCGTCACTGGCGCCACTTTTAAACTACCTCTAATGTACTCATTTCTCACTTTATCCATTCTCGTTACTCCACACATCCATCTCAACATTTTCATCTCCGCTACATGCAATCTATTTTCATCCGTCTTTATCATAGCCCTACATTCTGATCCATACAGTACGACAGGTCTTATCACGGACTTATAGATATATTGTCTGAACCTCTTGAAGAAAGGAAATATGACGAACTACTTATTTTAGTTAGTTGTTATGATGGTGTACTTTATTGTAAAAATGTTATGATGATATACTTTATTGTATTTTCATCGTAAGAAGTAATTTATTCAAAGTATTTTACTTAGTTCTTGAGCGGAAAGTAGACTGTTGACAAAACTTATTTATTTATTTATTAAAATCTCCCTTACAAACTATCATTACAGGTGTGTACTAATGCGATAGCGCGGTTTTAAAATTAACTTTTAAATACATTGCAATTTAAAAAAAACGAAGAAAACTTAACAACTAGTAGTACCTACTTATTTATAATCTATAAACAATATCTAATTATTACTTCTATACTGGGTTCTTAATACATACGTAAGGAAATAATTACATTTCCTTGATTTGGTTTAAACTTTGCCGCGTTTTTTATCGTTAAGAGTAATTTGCTAACAAATCAGGCAGTCAATCATTCAGTCATTCGCATTCCATTTATATTACTAGCCAGTATACTATTGCAGTCTTTGCATATTACGATACTCAATGCACGTCAGTGAAAAAGTAACCTTAAAAATATATTTTAAATGTGAACAGTTTGTTTTGTTCATAATAATATCTTTAAACTTTCGATTGTGAGAAATCTTTGGACAAGATTACAGATTACGGGAAATCAACTAGTAATTGTCGTTTCTTTGATTTACTGGTGAGGAGTACCTATGTGTTTATATAAGTTTTGTCTATCGAACATAACCTACTTTTTAAGAATTTGTTGTTTAATAGAATAAACTTTGATTTACAGAGCAACACAATTAAACAAAGAAACGACATTTAACGTTTATTATTCACAGTGTCAATTCCTTTATTGATCTTTTCTTAATAATCTAAACAAATTAAACGTAACCGCTGTATCATCATTTTTCAGTCTTTTTATAACCTCCAAGTATTCCCCATTGACAGCACAGCTTTACCGACAGTACGCAACACCACGCTGCTTTACTGACAGAGCGAGTCGCGGCCAAATTCAAACCAAAGAAATGATTTATCTATTTCTTTACATCTCCCCCACAAAGGAAGAAAATTTTCAGTAAAATTTTCGAGATCATCACTCGCAACTCTATTCTTCGTCTTCTTGACATCTAATTGTAGAAACTGGTATGAATTTTGTGATATGGAAAAGATTTGACTCCATTTTTTTGTGGCTTGTATTTATTCTGTATATAGAATTAGAACTTCTACTATTTTATACGGTCCAATTCTCAGTTCGTCCAATTTCTTCCTATTTAGCTTATTGCCATTTTCCACATATACCATGGCCCCTGCATTAAATTCATAGTATATTTGGTTTTTATCAAACATTGTTTTGTTGTAATCATGCGATTTTATGGTATTTTCAAGGGCAATTTCTCTGTCTCTAATCCAATCACCGTGTGACTTTTTTTTCCTTAATTCCGTTGGTAAAATTGTGACATCTGTACCATGTAAAAGATAGGTGGGTGAAAAACCGGTAACTGAGTGACTGGTTTCATTGTATTTCTTAACACATTCGTGAGCAATGGTTGTCCAAGATTTTTTTTTATTTCTTCATTTATTCTGCATCTCATTTTATTGACCAATGTTTGGTTCAACCTTTCATTTAGACCATTGGAAAATGGAGCATTCACTGCTGTAAAAACCATAGGTATTTGCTTGTCCTTTAAAAATGTCTTAAATTCTTTTGAATTTATACCAGGATATTGGTCGGTTAAAATCATACCAATGTCCTCTACGTCTACTAAGCTCATGACAAGTTTTACAAAATCATTGACACTCTCGAGTTTTCGATGTTAAGATGAACGCATACCGAGTAAAGCTGTCTACCAAGAGATGTAGATATTTCTTTGTAGATCTTGAACCACCGAAGCCTCCAATTGTGTCTATAGACATTATTTCAAATGGCTTCGTGGCCGGACCTAGATGTGACATAAAGCCAAATTTTTCATGTCCCCTTGATTTGTTCTTAATGCATATTTCACAGGTCCTGCAAACTGTTCTTATGTTTTTTGCCAAGTTTTTGGTTGTAAATAATGGGCTCATTGTCTTCTGCATCTGTCCAATTCCGATATGACCTAAGTCTTTATGTATCGTTTTTAAAAGTTTTATGCTAAATTCTTCCGATATAACTATTTTCTCTTTTTTCTTTGCCTTTTTGAAGTAGATCTTGTCTTTTACAATTAACTTGCTTTTATTATTTTGAATTTCTTCATTTTTATGCTGATCTTTTGGAATATCGTCCAGTTTCATAAAGTTCACAACTTTGAGTTGCTCATCTGCGTTTTCATTTGACTCTAATACGGGATTCCTGCTAAGGCAGTCTGCTTCTAAATTTTGTCTTCCTGGTGCATATTTTATTTTAAATTCATTTTGTGATAGATAGTAGGTCAAGTCACCTAGTTCTTCATCCGTTTTTGCTTTCAAATTCATGTTTTCTAGCGGTTTATGATCTGAATAAACCGTGAATGATTTTCCTATTAACCAGTATTGCCAGTACTTGACCGCTTCTTTAATAGCTAGGCATTCCAAATATATCGCTTCTTTTTTTTTTTTGTGCTTCATTAAGTTTTTTTGAAAAGTATGCTACTGGTTTTTCCTTTCCATCAGGCTGTATTTGTTTTAAAATTGCTCCAACACCTTCTAATGAAGCATCAGTATAAATATTTATAGGTAATTCTTGGTCATAAATCTCCAGTACTGGTTGAGTACATAGTAAGTTCTTTATGGTGTCGAATGCCTTCTGACATTCTTCCGACCAAACGAATTTTTGATTTTTTCGCAGTAAGTTATGCAATGGATCTAATATTATTGCACTCTTAGGTATATATTCGTGGTAAAAATTGATTTTTCCTAAAAATTGTCTTATGTTCTTTTGCGTTTTTGGAACCGGAAAATTCTTTATGGAAATCAAGTTGTCCTTCACTGGTTTAACAGAGTTATTCTGTAGAATATGACCTAGATATTTTACCGAGTCAGCGCGAGTCAGAGCGAGAGCAAATGTACACTTCGTAAATTTTAACCTAAAACCTTCTGTTTTGATGGCTTCAAGTAGTTGCGTCAGATGATTCATATGCTCAACAAAAGTTTTTGAAAATATGAGAATGTCATCTACGTAATTGATAGCGAAATCGGTAAGCTTGTATTTTCTGAGTATATTACTTAAAATCCTTTGGAAAATCGCAGGCGAAGTCTTAAGTCCAAATGGTAGACAAGTCCACTGGAAATGTCCCTCCTGTGTTACAAATCCTGTTTTTTTCCTGTCTTCAATTCGTAAAGGTATAGACCAAAATGCAGAGTTGATGTCTAATGTTGTATAAAAATTACAATTTCTGGTCTTTATCATTAAGTCTTCAATTAAGGGAAACGGTTGAGCTTGAGGTATTATTATTTTATATAAGTCTCTGAAGTCTATACATAGCCTGGATTTTCTGTTTTCTTCTTTCTTGAATGCTAGAGTAACCGGTGCAGCAAATGGACTGTAAGATTCCTCTATTAGCTTACTATCTAACAATTTTGCAATTTGCTCTTCTATCTCTTTTTTATCTTCTAAAGTACATCTGTAAGGTCTCTTACTGCAATATTTATCTATTCACAGGTCTATTCTTGCTTCATATCCGGTGACAGTGCCTACATCGTATTTGTTTTTCGCAAAAACTGATTCGTATGTGTTTACTAAACCGTTTATTTCAGATTTTTGTCTTTCATCTAAGTGGTTTATTTTCATTTCAAAGTCGTCTTCTTTTACGTGTTCGTTGAAATTAATTGTGTAGTTTTCTGGAGTTTTAACATTATGCCCATTTATAATTTCACTTTTAAAATCCATCTTTTCTCCGGTACTAAATTTTTCCAGTTTGTTTGTATTCTCACAATTCAAGTTTAGTTTCTGGGTTATTCTCAAGTCTTCATTCTGTGTCAACCTGAAAGTTTGTATTAAGTCAAGTCCTATTAAAGAATCATACTTGAAGTTTTGTTCCTCAATAATATATACATCCACATTTTTCTCCAAGTCTAAGATTTTTATTTTCAAATTAGCCAAACCACTTGTTTTTTTCACACCATTAATTGTTACTAAATCTGCTTCATTCAAATGTTTTCCTTTTCCTTTTATTTTCAATAATTTAGAATTAATTAAAGAAACATTGGAGCCTGAATCATAAACTCCTTTTATTTCTAATATATCATTTACTAGTAGTTTGACATTTATTAAAAGTGTTTTTTATTAATGGTGGTTTTTTGGTGGTGGTTCGTTTTTTTGATCAGCATCGTTTAACTCCGTTTCAATCACAGAGTTGTTGACATGTTTAATGAAATTTTTCTTTGTGTTATCCTCTTCCTTTGGTCTAAACCAACATGTAGCTTCCGGGTGGTAACGACCAGCTTTATTCAATTTCTCACAAGTTTTACATGGACTTTTTACTTCATTTTTATCAGTCGTCCTTACTAAATTTCCATCTCCAAATTTCCTTCTTGGCAGAAAAATTTTCTTATTTACCATATGTTCATACTTGCTTACCTCGTTAAACAAATCCACAGTATCTTTGAGTGTTTCTCGATCAATTTTATTCAGAATGAATTCGGGCAAACCAGCCGCAATGAGATCTACCAAAGTACTTGTATCAATCGATCTCCTCATATCCAACAGCAGTTTTTCTTTTCGTATGGCATAATCTAACAATGATCCATCTTTATATTTAAATAAAAGTGCATATGTTACCGGGCTCCAGCCTTTGTTTGTAAATGACTCACAAAATTTGTTCTTCCATGTTGACCAATCCGCGTTGATAGTCAATTTAATGATCATGGAACTATACCAATCTACACAAGTCTTGTCCATAAACAGTCGAAATAATTCAATCTTCTTCTCGTCTGTTGTAACGTCAAAGCGGACGCACTCTTTTTCAAAAATATCAATCCATTGTTTTGCGTTTGGGTTCTTACTTGTAAACTTTTCCAAAACAAACTTTTCTGAAATATATTTCAGGTTTTGCTGTTTCGGTTCCTATGTGTTTTCCAATAATTTCTCAAACAACCTTTCCACTGAATCAATTCCTTTTGCACTCACAGCAGTAGGTTGTTATGGGTTCATTACTTCTAAAAACTGATTCCCGAATTGCAAGTTACCATCTTCGTCTATGTAATTTTTTTTCAGTTCTTCTGTCAGTGTAATCCAGACTCTTCGAGTTTGAAATCTTTTTATTAAACTGTTTTTCACTTTACTGTAGGCCGATGTTTTTAATATCTCTTTGTGATGACTAGCTGCTTTTTGGGTTTCTGGTATAGCATACACCTTCTCATCGCTTGTTGTTATTTTGGTTATGGCCAGTATATTAGATTTCCCATCACTTCCCGGCAGCACCGTAAATTCGAAACGTAACTTCTCCATTTTCAACTGACTTCAATAAACAAGAATGTCGTTTTATAATGTTGATTTATAATGTGGGGATCTTAATGACAGTGAATTAAACGATGTGTTGCTCTGTAAACAAAATTTTATTTGCATGAGTTTTAATCTATGAGAAACTTACACACTATTACGCTCTAAACAAGTAAAACTCACCTGTAAACAAAGAAACGACATTTAACGTTTATTATTCACAGTGTCAATTCTTTTATTGATCTTTTCTTAATAATCTAAACAAATTAAACGTAACCGCTGTATCATCATTTTTCAGTCTTTTTACAACCTCCAAGTATTCCCCATTGACAGCACGGCTTTACCGACAGTACGCAACACCATGCTGCTTTACTGACAGAGCGAGTCGCGGCCAAATTCAAACCAAAGAAATGATTTATCTATTTCTTTACATACATAATAACAAAATATTTAAAATATAAAACCTCAACCTGTAGCGTACTCTAATTTCAACTATAACATAAAATAAACAGCAGTATTTTTGCGAATTCACTCAAATTACATGTAAATACATCGATCTCGATGTGAAGATCGTTAACAAAGACTACAATAGTATACTGGCTGGCTATAGACAGGCAACTCTGCCTTATTTTTTTATATTAGGAAGTGGTCGAACTCAGCGCCATCTAGTTTTCCGGTAAAGGAAATAATTTATATAATATTAATAATACTTTTAAAAAGAGAACTAAAACTATTTGCCCTAAGTTTTTATTTAGTGACTGGGCGACTAAAGGACTGAGAATAAGTAGGGATAGGCTTTATGAACTGTATGGCCTTAAGCCATTTATTATGACTGAAACTTTTAATAAATATGTTGCTACCTACTCAAAAATTTATAAAATTTCTTGTAAGGCAGCTAAGGCCTTATATATTAGCAATAAGGTTAAAGCATCAAAAAATAAAATAAAGACGGTTTGGAAGATAATTAATAATGAAACAAAGCGGAACAAAAGACATAATACTGATTACACATTGGAGACTCCTCATGGTCTTATTAGCAATAACAAGAAAGTTGCTCAAGAAATTGTAAATTTCTTTACCAGTATCCCTATTGAAACAACTGAAGCCTTAAACTCCTCGCCTTCGCTGGCTTTTGATTTATTACAGGCCAACGTGTCAGCCTGCCCAACTAAATTTGAGTTTAAACATATAAACCCCATAACAGTACTAAAGGTTTTTAAACAAATCAAGATTAAATTGACAGAAGACCTGTGGGGATTGTCTATCAAAGTATGTACCTCAATTATTGAGACTATAGCGCCGTATTTAGCTTTAATATTTAATTTATGTGTGGATCAAGGAGTATTTTCGGATCTGATGAAATACAGTAAAGTTATACCAGTTTTTAAATCCGGGGACAGTAAAGACACAAATAACTATAGACCGGTGTCCGTATTGCCAGTATTTAGCAAGGTATTCGAAAAGGTAATGCTTAATCAAATGCTTAATCATTTTAACACAAATAACATCTTACACGATAAACAGTATGGTTTTACCAAAGGACGTTGTACAACTGACGCCGGTGTCACCTTACTAAAACATATCTTTAATGCGTGGGATGAGGCGCAAGACGCCATAGGCATCTTCTGCGACCTATCTAAGGCGTTTGATTGTGTAAATCACGAAACATTACTCATGAAGCTCGAGCATTACGGACTAGGCAAAACAGCGTTAAACTTAGTAAAATCTTATTTGAATGATAGACAGCAATTAGTCCAAATAAACGGTGTTAATTCGTCGGGATTAAACGTGAAAATGGGCGTCCCGCAGGGATCGATTTTAGGTCCTTTCTTATTTCTAGTTTATATCAATGATTTACCCCATTTATTGCAAAACCAACTGAACATGGTCTTGTTTGCCGACGATACTTCTTTGATTTTTAAGATAAATAGACGTAGTAATAATCTTGAGGACGTAAATAACGCCCTTCTGCAGGTCCAAAATTGGTTCACTGCTAATAATTTAGTTTTAAATGGGAAAAAAACTAAGTGCATAAGATTTTCCTTACCAAATGTCAAAAGTAGTGATTGTGACATAGTGTTGAACAAGGAGAAACTGGAATTCGTCGATAGAACAGTTTTCCTGGGATTACGGTTGACTCTAGGCTACAATGGGGTCCTCATTTAACATCTCTTGCAGGACGGCTAAGTTCAGCGGCATATGCTGTTAAAAAAATCCGCCAATTTACGGATGTTGATACCGCGAGATTAGTATATTTTAGTTACTTTCATAGTATCATGTCTTATGGTATTTTACTATGGGGACGGGCTGCAGACATCGAGTCTATTTTTATTCTGCAGAAAAGAGCTATAAGAGCGATATACAATCTCCGCCGACGTGATTCTCTAAGGGAACTGTTTAAGGATATTAACATCATGACGGTACCCTGTCAATATATATATGAAAACATTATGTACGTTAGAAAGAATCTCCATCTTTTTAGTAGACGAGGCGACAGACATAATTATATTACTAGAAATAGGGATCAACTAGTTCAACCAAGTTTCAGACTAGCTAAAGTAGCCTCATCTTTCATGGGGTACTGTTTAAAATGCTATAATAAAATACCTCCTAATATATTAGAACTGAATGAAACAAAATTTAAATCTTGTATCAAACGCACACTATGCAAGAAAGCATATTATAAGTTGGGGGATTATATTGAAGATAATAATGCTTGGCTCAATGCCGGTCCAGCTCCACAGTTACTAGGCCGCACAAACTAATCTTTTGGCATTTATAAATATTGTTAGACCCGTTGAAGACTGTAAAACATTATATTTTCATTGTATAGACTCAATGTAATTAGCATTGTATAAATTCATTAATTAACGGCACATGTGTGAGTACTGTGAACCTTTTTTATTTATTTTTTAATTGACTTGACTGCCCTGGCGGTTGGGAGTGTCATGCTCACTCAAAAGTCTATCTGATGGTGGCGCATGTGTTGGGTCATTTGGCTCCCTTAAATATGGTTGAGCCGAATGGTGCTAGCGCGTGCGTCATGTTCGTGAACGGACGCCGTCAGTTTGGACTGGTCATCTCTCGGCTGCCACGGTTTATTTTAATGATTTGTTATTTTAATTTGTTGTTGATTTTTATTTTTTTACTCCGGATACTTTAACGTGCGTTTCTTTTTACATCGTTCTCACATATATGTTTGTATAATTTCAACAGGAATGATGTAACCATAAAATTGTAAAGAAAAATAATTTAAAAGAGTGTCCGTGGAGTTTCTTGCACGTTCTTCTCCATAGAGATCTACGCTTTGGAACGTGCAAATAGCTTCATCTTTTTGACTGACCGACCTTGACAATTCAAAAGTGCCTGTGAATGGTTTATTTGAAATAAATAATTTGAATTGAATAAGTAAATGTATAGGTTGGTAGGTGTGTATAGCTACTGTCCGATCCTTTATGATATTAGGTAGAGATATGAGTGTATCCGCTATATACTACAAACATACGTACTGCATAAAGGAAAAAAAACCACAGAATTAAATATTAAACCATTTTATTTAAAAAAACATCACACATATACAATAAAATTTTGTGTTTGCCTTTTTCGTCCCATATGATTAAGGTAGTGCCGATTAGCCTTTTCTTTCATTGAATCGTTAACATCCCAAAAGTTTATTTTGCCAGTGAGAACATTATTGATATCTATGCACCAGATGTTTACAACAACAACACACACAACACAACACGAACGTTCGAACGAATTGTAACGCGGCTCAAAAACATGAAGAAACGAAAGCTCAACTCAACATGCAGATGCACTAGCGAAACAACAAAAACTCTATTGCAAAAGGAAAATAAATGCGCAAGAGAGTTCTTTACACTCTCACACAACCATTTGCAATTCAAGTGTGGCCATTCAAAAACAAGCTTTTGCACGTTTAAATAGCCAAAATATAACTTCTTCACTATTAAAGCTCATAATGAAAACTTAATTATGTACTAATTTATATATTCTATTAATTTTAAATAAGATCATGAAATTATATTATTTTTCTTGATTAATGTTATAAAGTAACTCCCAGCAAAAAAATAATATATTTAACCGTTACAACACCGCAATTTGTTTCCCTTAACCAAAAACTAGATGGCGCTGTTTTCAATAAAAAAATGGAATTTTAATTTTGTTCTAAGTTGCCATAGCATGATCGTTATCAACCCGATTTGCGCGAGTCAATGGAGTTTTGGCGAGAAGGTTGGTTCTGGCAGCCGGCACGGCCAGCAGCGGCGGGCGGCGCCGCCTCCACACAGCGAAAATGAGAAGCATATAATAAGAAAGAAGATTAGAGTAACGGGAAGCTCTGCAGCTCTCAATTAGAAAACTGTTTTTTTTTTCAGATATCGTCGTGGGTGATCGGAGACGATTAGAATTTTATTACAATGCGACTCTAACGCACACAGAAGATATTCTGATGGATTATATCACTTCAGTCACTTACGATCCTGTTCACTACAGGGTGCTGTTTGCCGGCCACCACATCAACACGTTAATATCCAGCTTTGACCTATCCACCCGGAAAATACAAACGTTAATAACGAGAGGAACAAACGATATCATAAGTCTCGCCTACGACCCGGTCACACAATTACTCTTTTGGAGTGAAGAAAAAAAAATATACTCATTTTCATTAAAACCCGCATCGCCTAAAGAAGCAGTTGACGTTAATGTTTTAGTTACGTTGAATCACTCCTGTGGGGATATAGCTGTAGACAGCTGTGGAGGGTACGTTGCTAATATAACAATTACCTATCGTGTTACAAGTCAGCCGAATTCATATAAAACTTTCTGAATATTTATAGTTGTTTACAAATTACAGGTTTATTTACTGGATGACAGACTATGAGATAGAGAGGGCTGCCTTTGATGGATCTAAAAGAGAAGTTTTATTAAACGGTTATGTTTTCTGGCGACGAAGTTTGGCCATTGACTACCAAACTGAAAAAATGTACTGGACTGAGGAAACTATATCAAATCAACATTCTATTAAAAGTGCTGACTTGAATGGAAAAAACAGAGTAACAATTTATTTAATAGGATCAGAATATGGGGCAACTGCTTTAGCCGTATCAAAAGATTTCATTTACTGGAGAAGCTACGATCGCAGCGCCATTATGCAATTACCAAAGAATCAACAACACAGTGTGGGACCAATTATTTATTCACATTCTAGCAGAAACTATTGGTACTGTCAAGTTATAGCAGCGAACTACACAATTAATGAACAAGCTTTGGGAATGAAGAACTGTGAATTTCTGCAGAGTCAAATTCGTAATGATTCTTCTGATAACAATTCTTCGGATTTGAAGTACTGTCAGCACTATTGTTTCCAAGGAAATTGTAGTGTCAGTGCTGAGGGACAACCTAAATGCAGGTAAAACATCTTCATCTCAAAAAGGACTAGTTAAGAAAATTAGGGTTTTTAATTTTTAACGTTTTTTTGGATTTATGCAGCTTTTGTGTCCTATTACTATGCCCAAATATACAAGGTGTAACAGAATAAACGCAATACCTCTTAAGGGGTCATTGCAATAATCATCATGAACAACTTTTACAATGGGATCACCACTGATATCGTAACAATAATCAGCTGTTAACTACACATTGTCGAGTTTTGCGCTCATAAATGACGTCAGACCCCCGCTCCGTTCTACTCCGGCTCCTATTTCTGTTGGCAGGGTTTAAAGGAACCTAACATGAATGGCACGACGCGAGCTAAGTTCGCTCCATTCGCTCGATCACTCTAGCTCCCGTCATACAATTCGAACCTAACCTATCCGTGTTGGGGTGTCCTAAGCTCCCTGTGCCCTATGTTCCGCTACTTGGCTGAGCAGTCTGTTCTGTTCTCTGTTCAATTTATTGCCGGGAATGTCATTTAGGCCGCTGATTAAACAGCGCCGTTCAAAGAAAAAGCAAGGCTGCAAATTAAACTGCTGATTAAGTTAGTTGGCTGGGATGTATCTAGGTATCTAAAAGAGGTACCTATTCAAATACGTGATTAACATTTCAATATGATAACAAAAAACACAAAATTTTGCACATAACTCTGCAAAATGTAGCAAATCCATATATAAAAGTCAAGTATTACAGAGCATCTAAACGGTCGCGCACCTCGTTCGCCTGTCACTACTAGTCACGAATATTCGTTGATTTCCTTGTTCATCAGTAACGCTGTTCGTTTTCTTAATTATTTCAGTTGTGAAGCTGGTTACTCCGGGGAAAGGTGCGAAATTAACGCGTGCTACAAGCACTGTTTGCATGGCGGCGCCTGTTCCCTGAATAACGAGAACGAACCAGTTTGTCGGTGCACAGCAGATTATGAGGGTGAAAGATGCGATGTTTCCATTTGCAAGGACTATTGTGTGCAAGGAAACTGTAGTGTCACTACTGATGGACAACCTACTTGCAGGTATGTATAACCGCCTTCAAAAAGGTGAAAGTTATAAGTTCCACTGTGTGTTTTTTTATATAATTGTATATGTTTACCGATTTCTCCGCCAATTCTGAACGGATTTTCTAAATTCCTTTTTTATTTGAAAGCCTCTCATTCTGAGTTGGTGTCATTGTCACCAAGTCAGAATTTGATGATTTGATTTTAGGGCTATTGAGGGCAACATACAGTTTATAGGCACATACAATGTTTTCCATATACTTTCTAACTCAATTCAGATATTTGTGCCTAGTATTTGTGGCTGGTGTTTGTCATCTCATGTTGCTGAGCTGATGGAAATTATATGTCAGGATCTGCAGATGATGGGATTCCACGAAAAATGTTTGTTTAGCAATATTTTGCCATTTGTTTCGAAGAGAAGAAGTAGTAATTTTCCCGGAAAGGTTCTATTTCAAGTTGGTGAAGATCTGGTGAAGAACTACGGAGGTAGGTAGCGGAACTCTTCAGGAAATGATAGCAAATCACCCGGCATTGCTGAAATCGCATGTCTGTGTATTGTTACAACCAATTCATAATATATCACATATTAAGTATACAATATTTTACAATTTTACGGCGTTTGCAATTATCCGTTGACGTCTATACTAATATTATAAGGAGAGGTAAAGTTTGTGAGGTGATCTCTGGATCTCCTGAACCGATTTTGAAAATTCTTTTGGTCTGTGATAGCCACATTCATGAGGAAGACTATAGACTAAGGGAACGGGAAAAACGGGATATGTTTGTATGCACGAAGTCGCGGGCGAAGTACTAGTAGTACTATAATACATATATAAAATATAAGATAGATTGTTTGTTTCGTTTCAAAAACGTCATCTTATACTTACATATGTTATTTATCACAAGACGTGAACTTTTAGAGATAACGCAAATAAAAACAAAAAACAAGCAAGTAATTCTTATCTATTGTGGATACGTTAAAACGTAAATACTACTTAATTTGTAAAAAAATACTTTTAGAATGTAGCTTTTTAAATATTAAAAATAATATTGCTTTTTTCTAACGGTACATAAGTCTCTTTATGAAAACATTCTATCCTCTTGTTAACTGCCTACGTGGCACGTGGTCGAGTAACTGCCTCCGTGGTCGAGTAACTGCCTCCTTGGTCGAGTAACTGCCTCCATGGTCTAGTAGTTTAGGCGTTTGCCTTGTGACCCGGTGGTCGTGGGTTCGATTCCCACGGGAAGCATACTTTGTAAAGTTGTTTCCAGTTTGGCTAGGATATTGCAGGCTTGAATCACCTGATTGTCTGATAAAAAGATGATTCCGTGCTTCGGAAGGCACGTATAAGCCGTTGGTCCCGGCCGTCAAATGGCGGTCGTCAAATAAACCATGTCAGAGGCCCTTGAGGCGGTTTTGAAACTCTGACACTGGGGTGTGTGGGTTCGTTAGACCTTACTGCCCACACGACAACAAGAAAAAGATCCTCTTTATAAGTTCCAACAGCTTATTAGATGGCACTTACGAGGGTCTTCTGCCCCACTGTGCGCCAGTATGCTCAAAACGGGTACAGTTCTCGTCAAATAACTTTGCCCCTCTGAAGTTGTGTCGAGTGGCTGCGTAGTAGTCAAAATTACGAACACACTGCAATTGCGCATGCGTAAGAGACATGGGGGCGGGGCGCGATTTTATGTCTCAGTCGCTCGTTTACGTTCGATGCATGCTTGCATCCCGCTTGCTCCCGTGTACGTGACTGCACCTGCGCGATCTCTGCAAATAGCTAACTTCAGAGGGGCAAAGTTATTTGACGAGAACTGTACGCAGAAGTATATAAGTCAACTTGATTATACATGTTTTTGTGGTTATCAGTTCGTGTGTGGACGTTGAACTTCCAAGATAAACCATTGACCTCCTCAACTTAAAATTAATTAAATCTGGTAAAGTGAAACATTGTTAGGTTTATGTCAAACCTAAAGCAAACTAGATATTTTAAAAATGAGCTAATCTGGACTTGGTTTACGAAGAAAAACAAAGTTAACTCCTTAACGGCAAATAGCCACCACAAATTATGGGAATAATGTCAATTTAGTTGTGAGGTATATAAGGTGGTCACTTTTGTTTTTGATCGCGGGAACATATGCGACTTCCGTAATCCCCGGCTGGTGCCGGCCCGCCTCTGCGGGCCACATCTCGTACGCGGGGGGAGTGAGGTGTTTAGCTCCCCCCGCGACCTCAGAGGGGCGCACGGGAACACCACGCGCCGCCACCTCGGGTCCGGATGAATGGGGGGCAACGGACATCCCCAAGTCCGCCGCCCCTGGACCCAGTTAGGGGGGCAGAAGGAGGGCAGCGTATGCCCTCCTCCGACGCCCGGTGCGCCTGCTGCGGGCTGGGAGAGCACTCGACATCTCCCTCTCCCTTTCCGCAGCCTCCTTCTGCGCGATGACAGTTTCGCAGAAGGAGACCACCGCGTCCCAGGACTCCTCACCGCCGACCATAGAACGTACTACAGCCGGCAGCGAGAGGTCACTGCCTACCACAGAGACGAGGGCACGGCGCGGCTCCTCCCAAGCGGCACACTCTGACAGCGTATGCCGCGCCGTGTCCTCCCGACAGTCAACGCAGTGGTGACACCGAGCGTCCGACTCCCTGCCTCTGCGACACAGGAATCTCCCGAAGCAGCCATGCCCCGTGAGGACCTGCGTCGCACGAAACGACAGGGAGCCGTGCCTTCTCCCGAGCCACAGGTCGAGCACTGGCCGGATGGCCTCGATAGTGACGAGGCCGGCGGTAGGGCGTGAAAGCCTGTTCCGCCATTCCGCCACCAGGACCTCGCGCAGCTGCGACCGACGCAGCTCAAAATGTCGCTGCGTCAGTCGCTCCCCGCGCGCCCGCGCGTCCTCGCGCCACCGATGCATTGACGCGAGGACTTTTGCCTCCAGGTCCCAGGGCGGAGATCCGGCCAGTGCGCAAGCCGCCTCGTAGGAGATCGTGGGATAACCCCTGATGACTCTGACGGCCATCACCCTCTGCGGCTTCCGCAGAACAGAGATGGTGCCGGCCGTCAGGTCAGTCGCACTGGGCAAAGACCTCCCCCAACTCCTACTAAATGTTTTTGTTACGAACCACTTCGATCCAACCTTGCTAGTAGGCGTACAGGTCGTCTCTCAAATTCTTCCTGGGCAGACCTTGCCGGTGCCGCCGGCACCGGCACCTTTGTAGAAGCTTTGTGCGTGTCAAAGTTAAAGTCAAAGAATTTACTTCAATTAGACCATTTACAGGTAGGTACTTTTGAATTGTCAAGGTCGGTCGGTCAATAAGATAAAGCTATTTGCACGTTCCAAAGCGTAGATCTCTATGGGGAGAACGTACAAGAAACTCCACGGACACTCTTTTAAAAATTATATTTTGTTACAAAATAATGGTAACATCATTCATATTGAAATTATACATATATGTGAGAACGATGTAAAAGACGTGCAGGATAAAAGAGTCCGGAGTAGAAAAGGAACAATTCAAAGAAATAATTAAAATAAACCATGGCAGCCGAGAGATGACCAGTCTCAGCTGATGACGCCCGTTCACGAACATGACGCATACGCTAGCACCATTCACCTCAACCATTTTTAAGGGAGCCAAATGATCCAACGCATGCGCCACCATCAGCCAGACTTTTGAGTGAGCATGACATCCCCAATCGCCAGGGTACATTCAAGTCAAAGACCTACCGTGAACATGGCTGACGTGACCCGTCCTATCCCATTTTAAATTGGCAGTCTTTTCTCCTCCGTCTATAATGCCCGTTTTTGAGCGCGGCGTGGTGTCTTATTTTTTCAGTTCTTTTTTTAGCCAGGGATGTTGCGCTACATTGCTCTTTGACAAACCCCAAGGTGTAACTTTGTGATTCGGTAAGTGACCAGGTCTGAGCACCGTAGGTCAGGACGGGAAAGATACACATATAGATGAGTTTTCGCTTCAGGGAGATTGGTAACTCTACCTTCATTAGCGTCTTCACGGACCAGTAAGCTACTGGCATTCCAGGCGTTTTCGGTACGGCGATCTATCTTCTTCTCCTGCTTGTTTTTGAAAGAAACTATCTGGTCCAAGTAGATAAACTCATCGACATAGTGAATATCCTGCCCATCTACTTCGACCCTACGCTTGTGTGGTGTTGGTCCATTTTGTTTTGGACCGATTCATCGTGAGTCCCACCATGAAGCTTGCCGTGTTTAGGTCATGGTCTGTAGTTCTAGAGCAATAGGGGCAAAAAGGAATATGTCGTCGGCAAATCGGAGGTTTGATAGACTCTTCCTGCCAACTTCAATGCCCTTGGACGTCCGTGAGGCTGCCAGTGTTCTAAAAATCTCCTCAAGAGTACTTGTAAATAATATTGGAGAGAGCGGAACCCCTTGCTTAATACCTTTCTTTATCCTAAACGAAGGTTCTGCAAAATTTAATTTGATGTTTGCTTGCTGTTGTGGTAAATATTTAAAAAGATAATATTTCAGTATTTTATACTATCGAAAGCTTTCGAATAACGTTGATAGTATCACCACTAAAACGTGATTTTTTTTTCTTACAAAAAATCAACCAAGTGTAAAAAAATTATCGATCCTATATAACACTGGTTTTAATTTTATGTCCAAGTTCCCTAACGAAGTTCCTTCAGCGAAGACATTGTTGTCTAAGATAAATTTCTAGAGCGTTTAAAACATCACAGAGTGGACGCACCTCGTTCAGTTGTTAATAAAGTTTGTTTAATTGATTTATTTTTATTATTTCAGATGTAATGCCGGCTATTTTGGGGAACGGTGCGAAGTTAACGCTTGCCAAGAGCACTGTTTAAACAATGGTGTCTGTACCCTGAATGAGGAGGACGAGCCGGTCTGCCAGTGCACAGCAGACTATGATGGTGAAAGATGTGAAGTATCGGCCTTAGTTAGTGCTGATGGACAACCTAATTTCAGGTAAAACATATTCGTCTCATTGAACACTAGCTAGTGATGATAAGTGCTCAAGCGCCTGCGTTGAATACTGAATGGACACTCCGCAGACGCGACAAGATGTCAAACAAAACAAAATAACTACAAAAAATAGTGTCCTTACTTTGGTATTGTTCGTCAAATCGTTGAGCTCCTTAAAATTCTAAGTTTGAGCTCCATTATAACTGACAAATTATGCTTGCACTGTCTGGACAGGTCCACTCAAATCTGTGTGGCACTTTCCTCAAAAGGCCACCTCAGACATTAACCTACATGGTTCTCGTATGATTTGACCAGTAGAATTTGTATGGACTTCAAAAGAGACTGTGACCTCTGAGTTTCTTTCGGTGTTTCTTCTCAGGGTAGTCAGCTAGGAAATTACCAAAAAATATTGACGTGTAAAAGTGTTATGTTTAACCTACTTACAAAATAAATATCATTTATCGTTAGTAGTAACGCGTAATCTTACCAAGAACTATCGTGTTACCCAGTTAGTGGGTTGTGGAGGTCTGGTTGGCAGCCGCTCCACAAATACTGGTATTCAGCTGAATCTGGTTTGACTGGAAACCGACCCCAATATAATTGGGATAAGGCTAGACAGATGATATTGATGAATAACGCGTAGCACACACAATTTCACACTATTTTGAGAATATTTTGATTTCTTGTGCATTTACATTTTTTTTTATGTGGGTAGATTAGTCCACTGTCTTGATTCTTGCAACCGCAATCCGTGTTATTCGCTTCTTGAAGTTGTCAAAAAATAAAAGGCCTGTATTGACAGCAGGATACAAAATTACTTTTCTAGTAAGTGTGAAAGAGACATAATAAATCTCTTTGTTTGTTGTATCCTGCTGTCAAAACGGGCCTTTTATTTTTTAACAACTATAATGATAGTGCTGCGCCCCCCACTCGCTCGCGATTACGGTTATTTATTTAAAAAAGTAAATATTCAGACTCTTACTGACTAAACCCCATCCGTGTTTCTTTCCTTTTGCGTTCCGGGGTCGCGGTCTCTTTGTTTTCTATTTACATTTAATTTTATAATCATTATTTAATTTGTATTTATATATTTCAATTTAGTATGTGTTCCGTAAGTGTATCCGTGGCATCACAGGCCCTGTCGGAATACCAGCGCTGTCATATTTCATTTTAACTCTTAACTGTAACGACGACTTCTGGAGTCGATGTGCCATTATTTTACTGTTGTGTCTGATACTATTATGGCGGCTGAAGATGTATTGCAGCATAATGCTGAGATAGGAACCTTTTTGGCTTCGCACAGATTAATTTCATGCTTTTGTTATGTTTAATTAATTTTTGATTACCTACCTACAGACTGTTAATTTTATTTCAATTTTTTTTTTACTTTTGTGTTTTTCTTGTGCGTGTCACAAATAAATAGTAGCAGTACGATATTTTTCTAAGTTTTTGAATAGAAACTTTTGCATAGTAATACAAAAGTGTACTATTTAAATATTGTATTATCTGTGTATCTCTATTAGAAATATGTTGTCTGTTTGCAACCATTGAACTGTGTGGTTTTCGCTTGCCAGTGGGCAAGGGTTGCCAGGGTTGCGGAATTTATTCGAAAGAGTCACCGCGACCCTGGAATGCAAAGGGCAATAGATGGAACACGGATGAGTTTTAGTCAGTAAGAGTGGTAAGGGTCTGACACTCCCTTCCGCATCCACCTTCTTCCGCTTCACCCAGAGCGGAAGAAGTCATTTGATGATTTCCCATCCTTAATATGAAAAAGTGGGCAAGCGTAGTAAATAGTATTTAGTATGCTTTATTTATTTATTCTACTTATTTTTATATAAATAATATGATAACATTAAGTATGAAAATATTAATAGGCATAGTCGCATTATAAAAAATTAAAATTACGGCTGATGGGGTTCGAACCTACACCGAGTGTTTCGGGAAGACAGTCTCTCAACCGGTCGGTCTATGAACTCCGATGATAATTATCTAAATTAGCCAATCCTATTGATGTAATTTCCGAAGGAAGTTTTACTTTTTTTCCTACTCCTCCGCTGTTATTTTCTGATTAATTTCGTTGCGGGATCCAAGACAGTTGAATCATTTCTCTGGGACTCGACTTTCGTCGAGCTTCATTGACTCGGCGTTTTTTTCTGGTGGTCGCCACTGTTGATTCTGGCTTTCAATAGTTGCAGTGGTTTGGGAATGTGGTGTGGCCGACTTGTCCCAAAAAATAATCTTATTGATATCATGGTCAAGTTATTAACCAGGATATTAACAAGATTTTTCTTTTTTTAGCTTAGCTCCTCGAAATTATAGCGTGATGTTAATCATTTCTAAAGTTAGACCCTAAGTTAGAACCTAACATAAAAGTATCGACAATTTTGTAATGTTTTGTAGCTTTTTTAACATATCTCCGCTAAACTGGTTGGGAAAACGTGAAATAAAGATTTCTATGTTATTTTAAGTACCAAACATTTTTTTTTTTTGGAAATATTATCATGTAAACATACAATACAAAAGTTAAAATAATTACTGTAGCTGGGGATCGAGTCAAACCATCACGAAATTGTCGTTTAAAATACACATAATCGAATGTTGATCATCACGATATTTGTTTGTACAAAGTTTGAACAGAATGTGTTCAGTAAATTTTTCGCCAATTGAGTACTTAAAGAAAAGCTAGGAAAAAAAATTAGTTACGTCGAGAATAGCAAAAACTAATAATTTTCTTCAGAATTAAACATTTAGGGGGTATCGAAACAAAAATAATTATGAAATTGTTAAATTGTACTTCAAGCAAAAATATTAACTCCAAATTTCATAAAATTCATCATATTCCTGTTACTTGGGGTCGGCGCAACACGTTTTTTTCTTCCATTCTTTCATATCGCTCCTCACACAACCCATCCATCATTTCTGTGCCCTCCTTCTTCCTCTCCATCCATCTACATTTATATTCATAACCCTTTCGGTTACATGCGTTTCATCCCTCCACTTTACATGACCATACCAGGACAAGCGGTTACCTTTCAACTTTTTCGTCACTGGCGCCACTTTTAAACTACCTCTATGTACTCTTTCTCACTTTATCCAGTCTCGTTACTGCACTCATCCATCTCAACATTCTCATCTTTGGCAAATGTTTTTGGGGTGCATAAAGGAGCCTCCTCGTGTAGCGCAATTTGTTCCATCAGACACTCAACTGAACCGAGCGCTCGGTGCATCCTGGATAGTCTCACCTAACACCTCATAAGACTGGCCAATCCTTCCCTTGCGGTGGTAGGGCTAACACCCGCCTGGTTTGCGACCACCCTCCCACCGGAGTTCGGCGTCAAGCAGCCTGCTATGTTTCGTCGACGCGTGGGAGTACCAGTGCCTGAAGGCATCTTCGGCACGCTCGCTTCATCATGGACTTCATCTATCGCTTTCCATCAGGCGTGATCGAGGTTAAGAGCTAGCCCGTGATAAATAAAAAAAAAAATGTTTTACAGTCGGCCGCCAACCTGACACCAACCCTCCTTGGGAATGCACACAATTAATTTTTAGGTCACCCGCGTGGTGGCGGGTGACCTAAGGTGCTGAAATTGTGTGCACGGTCTCAAAATTTTCCTTAGTCACCTCCTACGACACGCATGGGATGGAATGGGGTGGCAACATATCGAAAAAATAATAATAATAACAACATACTTAATCCGGAGCCACACGGACATTTCATAAAATTACTTAAATTAATTAACTTAGTACGCTATGAACAAAAATAAACAATTTCTGCTAGCGTAAGTTATTAATATTTAGTAAGTAAGTTACTAGATTTCTTGTAATGGTGGTTCTAAAAATGTAACTCAAAAAAATATTTGTTTTATTTATAGGCTATGTTTGACTCAATTATAAGAAAATTAAACACATTCGAACAATCCCACCACTTCCCGTAGGTGTCGTAAGGGGCGACTAAGGAACTCACCAGAGAATGGCAGCAGCATCCTCTGTAGATAGATTGCTACAGCTACACTGCGATCGCCAACCCGCCTGCCAAGTGTGGCGATTATGGCAAACCGACGTCTTTCGGCTGATATGATGAGCAATCCGTTAAGATTTTTTAAAAGTTTTTATTGAGTTTTCTTGTATCAAATGTGCGTTGTTTCAGATGCAGTGCTGATAACTCGGCCGAAGTAAATGTCAACGCATGCCATCAGTATTGCTTGAACGACGGTGTCTGCTCCCTGAATGAAGACAGTGAGCCAGTCTGCCAATGTATTGGAGATTATGAGGGAGACAGATGCGATGTTCCCGGCTTTTTAATCAAAACTATCTTATACGCATTGAAAAGTAAGAAAATGTAACATAGATTTTGTTGCCTATTTAGTATCTATGATTGGTTTAAACATTATTAGTTTTAATAATAATCAATTTTGATCAGACGTCATCGTGTAGTAGGTAATTAATGACGATGTCGGTAACGGTAGAGAATGCCTTGTTGCATTAAGTCCGCCCATGTTCCACTATTATACATAGAGTTTAAATAAATAAATAAATAACGGCGGTACAGGTGCATATTCCTTACTTGACAAGACAACGAACAAAACTCTCGATTACTGATCATAAATAAGCCTGGCCGACATTATTGAAATCGTTCGGGATGACTACTAATTGATCTCCAGCTAATATTAATTGTATATTATTACCCTTCAATTACAGATATTCCAGCGGTTACTCTGTGCAAAGAAGTGAAATCGACGTGTGCTTCAACTGTTGTCTGATCAGCGGAGCTTGTGCACGAGCACGAGATGTGAAGCCGTTGAAGAGTTCACTTTCACGACTACCATCACCACCACGTACTACTCGTAGAACAAGATCTGACTGATTTTTGATAATGATAATTGTATGGTGGGAAATAAATGGGAACCGATCAATATTCCGAATTTTTATTGTTCGAATTTCAATTGACCGAAAACTATTGACCGACGTCTTTTTCCCGACTGAGGCAAAACCAAAGGGAAGGGTTATAATTTTAGCAGTCTATGTATGTTCCTATGTAAGTATGTTCAACCGTAGCCTCTAGACTACTGATCCGATTTTGATGAATGAGGTATTAATAGATGGTTTATAATGGCCCGGGTGACATATTGTAGACTATATTTATGAGTTATACCTAAATGTATTATGGTGGACTTGACTGACCACGAATAAAATATATCTTAGAATCGTGACATGTTTGGTATCAACAAAAAGGTCGTGACGAACACATTGCAAAAACGTAGGTATATATATGTGAGATAGACAATGACGGCGACAATACACCGACATAAATATCCGTATTGTCTTAGTAAACGTATATCAATAGTCATTTAATCAAATTGAAATTCAAATAACGAGAAGTTAATAAAATATATAAAAAAATTACGATTTGAAATGCTACTCATTATGAAAAAAATACATAAAACTAAATATGTATTTTATGCCTTTAATTTAAAAAAATCTCGACAGATGGTGTTGGCGTCGAAAAAAATCGTGCAAAGTTTTCGTTGTGTATGTCGTCTTGAGGTCACGCGGCTTAGCCCCCCTGCTCGCGGTAGCAACCCTTCAGCACTTAAAAACGGGACCGCCATTGTTCTCTATTTCATTTTTTGTTATTGTAAGTAAAACATTCAATTTGAGTGTTCCTAAAGTGTTGATTAATTTCGTAAAAAGAGGAATGTGAAAAAAAAGCAACTGAACCAAGTCATGGCAACATCTTTCCATAAGAATCGTTCCTGAAATCCATATAAAATATCAACCAAACTAGATAGACATCTTAACCGGTTTCCTTCAAAACGGAGAAGGTTATTTATTTAAACTTTATGTACAATAGTGGTACATGTGCGGACTTAATGCAACAAGGCATTCTCTACCAGTTAACCTTTGGGTTAAAAAGACTACACTGTGGTTAATGTACAACAAAACAATAAGAATTTACGTTGAATTTTGTTTCGGAAAGAATAGACATACTTGCAAATAATAATATAACATTTGTAACTAAAAAAATACATAATTATATATATCGGCGCGAAGGCTTAATCAAGCGTCGAATAAATCAATATGAATGCCGGCGGAAAGGCGTAATCGAGCGTCAGTTTGATTATTCTAAGTTCAAATACTGTGTGATTGCTTATTTGAAGTTGGTAAAAGTCACTCAAACGATTATTTAATTAACTTTATTAGTTGATTACTAGAAATTATTAAACTAATTAATTTGTACTTCTAAATTCATTTTATGATTTTTAAAATTGAATCAAGAATTTAAAAACGAACCATAAAGAAAACATGAGTCGATAGATTTGTAACGACTCTAACCGAAGGGTATAAATACGAACGCCCGACCGTTCACAAGTCAGATGACACGGCCATCTATTGCTTCGGCAATAGTGAAAACTCAATAGCCAAAAATCTCCAAAAGGCGGCCAGCGACCTAGGCGCTTGGTTCCGTCTCTGGAGATTTGAGGTTAATCCCGAAAAAAGCCAGGCGGTTTTGTTCTACAAACCGCGGGCGAAATTCATTCCCAAACCACCGAGTCCGATCACTATGTTTGGTAAGCAGATCCCTTGGGAAAAGCGAGCCAAATATCTAGGTGTGATATTAGACCATAGACTCACCTTTGCTGAGCACATAAGTGCGGTACGTTCGCGTGCTGCATTCGCTCTGGGTAGACTCCATGCAATGCTGAATGCACGCAGCAAGCTATCACTTAAATGTAAACTGCGCATCTACACTACGTGCATACGACCGATTATGACTTATGCGTGTGCTGTGTTCGCACACACAAAGCCAAAGCAAATCCACAGGATGCATAATCCAAAACAGATTTCTCCGAAAAGCCACGGGCGCCCCGTGGTATGTACGGAACGAACGAACTTCATGTCGACTTTAAAATCCCGACCCTAAAACAGTTTATGAAACGCCTTACAAAGCGTTTCTTCGAATCCACTGAAAAGCACCAAAACCCATTGATTTCAAAGGCAACCCAGTACACTCCCTCTCGCATTAGTAAGATTCGCCGTCCTCGGCATACACTCGTCGAATCCGACGACGAGATCACAAAGATACAGGAAAGCTGTAGGGAAACCAGCACCCTTAGAATAAACAGATACAGACCGCGTTCCGTATACCGACCTCGCCGCCGAGGTCCGTCGCGACGACCCACTCAAAACCCTCCCCGACTTTTGCAAACGAGCCAGCCCGCGCCGCTGAGCCTTTAGCTTTAATAACCCCTAAATAATAAAATGACCCAGCCTGATTGTCCCTTGCTGTCCCAAACTGACGCCGCTAAGCCGAGGTCGTATTCCACAGGGAATGCCCTTAGTGAGCGGTCAGTAGTGTTTTTAGCTTGTAGCTAGTTTTGTTGCCTTGGCTGGGGGCTTTAAATTCATTTGAAGCCACCACAGGTTAGTCCGGTTAAGCAGTTAATATCCCACGTGTGTTAACTTGCTAGTGGTCATACCTAAAAAAAAAAAAAAAAAAAAGAAAAAAAAAAAAACACACAAGTTCACAAGTCATTCTAAGTCGAGCCGTCGGACGGTGCGGAGCTCCGTAATATCGTGAGTCATTCTTTGTTGTTGACGAATATTTACTGTGTGCCATTTGTGTGCTATCCACCAGCGAGAATATAAGTTGATGATACTGAAAACAAGTATTTCATTTCCGAAATGAGTAACCACCACCAGGACCATGATGATATGGAAATAGTGACGCAGGCATTGCTGACGTCACTGTTTTTTAAAAATATCAAGAGGGCCCGTTCCCCGTCATATATGTTTAAATAATAAACTAATAAATTATGATGCTTTTTAACAATCTTTATGATTAAGAGGGCGCCGAGCGCGCAGTGGCGCCCTCATCGATTGTTTGGTTATTTCTTTTATTTTAGAATGAAAATGCAGAAAATAAGCACGTTAAGTTGTGCTCCACAAGATTATACGTTAATATTGTTATAAACGGTAGTTTGAAATTGTTTAGTTTTATTATAATCACCAAAACGGATAATAGTGGCCACTATTATCTATGTGTATTTTTGTTATTGTTATGTATGTTCACCAATTTCTCCACCAATTATGAATCGATTTTCTTCCAACTACGTTGGTGTCGGCTACCAGTCTCTTCGGATGCAGCTGAATACCAGTATTTTATATGGGGCAACTGCCTATTCTGACTTCCACAAGCGAAATCTGAATACCCCCTTCCTGTTGACAGATTGATCTAATATTTGGATCCACTGCTGGGCAAAGCAGTACCACAGGCTTATTTTACATTATTGGCTACTTATCTACCAACAATACAGTTAGTGACAGCATGTTAATTTGTATGTTTATTACATAACACGATGTAAGAAGTCAACTGTCGGGAGCGTTGCTGAGGATTTCGGAAGTAAAACGAGGACTCGTACTCAGATGGTTTATTGTTGAATAATCCTTAAAACATTTTTCATAAATACTACATGACATTGTTTACATCGTTATCGATCAGATACCTTCAGTGTCTGTCAATCCTTGTTAGCTGACGTCAAAACACATGAAATGCCATGAGAAGGTAAAACTCTATCAGCTATGGCGACGACAGAGCCTGAGTGTTGAGCTCGGCCTATACGCTAACAAAAACTAAATATTCCTAAATCACGGTCATGCATATAACTCGTACTGCCCCAAGTTCGAAACTGTCAGAGAAACGACAGTCACTGTAGTGATTCATATCGTCACTTCGATTATTTCGATAGACTCCTTCCTTACAAAACATGATATTTCTATCTAATATATAAAATTCTCGTGTCACAGTGTTAGTTGCCTTATTATTCCGCTGAAATGGCTTGACCGATTCTTATGAAATTTTGTGTATATATTCAATAGGACTGAGAATAGGTCGTGAACTACGTGTAGGGTAGATGTAGGGCAGGTGTAGGGTAGGTGTAGGGCAGGTGTAGGGTCGGTGCTGGGTAGGTGTAGGGTAGGTGTTGGGTAGGTATAGGGTAGGTGTAGGGTAGGTGTTGAGTAGGTGTTGGGTAGGTGTAGAGTAGGTGAAGAGGAGTGTAAGGTAGGTAGGTAGCCAGTTGACGGGAGCGAAGCCGCAGGGGACAACTGGTTATTTATATTATACTCTAGTGTTAAAAAAATGTACTGTACAGTGAAAAACTTACGACTATGACTAGGTGTACACGGTAGCATACTTTCACTGATTTCATCGAGTTATTGTGCTAGTTTAGTGACGGCTCAAGGGTTTCTCCACTGGTCTGAATGTTTTCCAATAAACTGTTATATTTTTTTATTTTATTAAAATGACACTTCTGTACAGTGTGTAACAGAATAAACGCAATACTTTAAAAGGGGTTAACGTAATTATCATTATGAACAACTTGAACGATGGGAGCAATACTGAAATCGCGAAAAATCGACTACCCCGCACATTTATGTCCGTATAACTCGACAAAATGTACTGAACAGCTAATTTTTTTTTCACGATTTCGGGATTGGTCCCGTAGTAAAAGTTGTTCATAATTATGAGTACAATGTCCCCTTTTTAGGTTTGGGTGTTGCTAAATGATAGCCATAGATTTTAGTTTCAGGGGGTGGGGGCATCGATTTAGGTATCAGAAAGAAAAACTTTTCACGCCACACTTGAAAGCACATCTGGGTCTTGATTCATGGTGAATTTTGGAAGCTTGCTTAGCATATCCTTCAGAATTGTCATACTTTACATAATATTTCAAGTTGGTTGCCCAATTACTGAGCCTGCTTAATTTGATTTATTTTTATTTACTAGACCTTTACACTTGATGTTTGCGGTTTTGACATGGTTTCATCGTGGTTTTGTCGGTGGTAATTAATTGATTCCTCGCAGATTTGTATTCTGGCCGCATTCTCGTCAAGTTTATTCGAGTAGAGTTGCAAAGTACATTGCAGATCATCTCTAACTTGCTTCAGTTCGTTGCGCAGGTCTAGTAACATTTGTTGCGTCGTTTTATCAGCACAGACACAGGCACCAGTGTGTGTGGTAGCAACATCGCATCGTTCACCCTCATAATCCACTGTGCACTGGCAGACCGGCTCGTCCTGCTCGTTCAGGGAACAGACGCCGTTGTTCAAACAATACTCATGGCACGCGTTAACTTCGCAACGTGACCCAGAGTAGCCAGCATTACATCTGAAATAATGAAGATATATCAATAAAACCAAGTTTATTTGTGACTACGCGTAACAAGGTGTGTACACTGTGCTTTAGAATAGAATAGAATAGAATACTCTTTATTATGAACACCTTAAAAGTAACAGAAAATATACATGAAGAAAACATTACATAGTATTGTGTCATGTGTAATGTAGCTCCCGAAACGCACAGAGCATATTATGCTTTGTGCGTTTCGGGAGCTCTAAAAGTTTATCTTAGACAACATTTGTGTCATCGGTGAAGAAAACATCGTGATCTTGGACTTAAAATAATACAAGTCTAAAACTGCCAACTCGCTTTGAGCAAGCAAGTTGATAAATGAGCAGAGGCATTGCGAGCATTGGGACGAACATAAAAAGCCGGTAGATATAGAACGAAACGAACGATCTATGAAACGAATCATACGGTAGAATAGTAAACAAAATACCTGCAACTAGGTTGTCCCTCAGTACTGACACTACAGTTTCCTTGCAAACAATAGTCCTTGCAAATGAAGATGTCGCATCTTTCACCCTGATACCCTGCTGTGCACTGGCAAACTGGCTTTTCCTTGTTATTCAGAGAACAGACTCCGTTGTTTAAGCAGTACATATAGCACGCGTTAACTTCGCACCTTTCCCCAAAGTATCCAGCTTTGCAACTGAAACAATGAAAACAAGAAGCAGCTTAGTAGTAGTGACTAGTAGTTACAGGCGAAGGAGCTGCACGACTGGTACGCTATGGGTACGCTGCTTTGAATAAACCTGTCAAGATTTAAAATAAAAATCTCGTAAAATCTATACATGACTGATAAGTTTCATTTACTGTTATACACTTCTGGACACATCTATTGGCCCACCTTGTATTTTCAGTTTCGTTTGGTCCTAGCTAAAATTTTATATTAGGTCGAGCAAAAAGTTTTTATGCAGTTTTGAACCTGGCACATTCACAATTTCATTCAATAGTCTTTTTTTGAATTTCGAACACAGAATTTAAAGAAACAAAAGACAATTTGGAGCCTGTTTGTTGATATCAAACAATCGAATACTAAGAAAACTTGGTTTTATTGGTTTACTTGGATTTAATTCTTGAAAAAGTGATTGATATCTTTGGTTTTGCAACAAACATTACTTATTCTTAACATTAAGGTGAGGTTCTATCAATAATCTATGGATACTTCACCTGAAGTCGCCGCCCAAGCTGTGGCACTTATTCAGGCCGGACACAGCCAAAGAAACGTGAGTGCTCAACTTAATTTAAGTCGATCTGCGGTCCGAAATGTTTATCGGAGGTACCTAGAGACTGGCGGCTTTGTTCGTCGCCAAGGAAGGCCACGATCTCGGGTCACAACTGAAAGGCAGGATCGATTCATCGTGACGACCAGCTTGAGAAATCGTCATCTTACCTCCATTGAGATACAAAACCAACTTCGCGACTTCCACGGAGTATCTGTGAGCGCTCGAACTGTTCGGAGAAGGTTAAAAGAACGCGATATGGTACCACACAAGCCAGCTAATGGGCCCAAACTAACGCGAGCCCACCGAACAGCGCGCCTTCATTTCGCACGCAGTCATTTAAATTGGACACAGCAAGATTGGAGCCGTGTACTCTTTTCTGATGAGTCTAAAATTGTGTTACATGGCAATGATGGAAGGAAGAAGGTCTATCGACGTAAGGGAGAGCGTTTCGCACAATGCTGCTTTGAAGAGAGGGTTGCTTATGGCGGTGGCTCATGGACTGTCTGGGGCGGTATATCCGCGAGCGGCAAAACTCAACTTGAGGTTGTTACAGGACCACGGCTGCCAACATTAAATGCTGAAAGGTACATTCGTGAGTGCTTAGAACCTCACGTGATACCATACGCGGACTATGTGGGCCCAAATTTCCTTTTTATGCATGATAATGCAAGAGACCATGCGGCCGGCATCGTCAGGGAATATCTTCGGGATGTGAACATCACAGTTATGGACTGGCCAGCCAGAAGCCCAGACATGAACCCCATTGAGCACATGTGGGACGAGCTAAAAAGACGTGTTAGGGCTCGTCAGCCAGTTGCCCAGACGATGCAGGAGTTGAAAACTGCCATAGAAGAGGAATGGGAGATGAACCCTCAAAATTTCATAGAGCGGTTGATAAACTCTATGCCTAATCGTATGAGAGCTGTGGTAGATGCCCAAGGAGTCAACATGCGTTATTAAATTAAACCTTTATTTGATAAAACATGTTTTTTATTCAAAAATCAATTGCCTTTAACAAGGCGCATATCCGACTTGTTAGGCGTAGCTCCATGTAGTATGGTATTCTGAATTCAAATTTAAAACAATACGATCGAAAAAGATGGTAAAATGTATCAGGTTTAAAACTGCATCAACAGTTTTTGTTCAATCTAGCAATCATATTTCGGTAGGGGCCATCGAAACCTAAACTCTAAGGTGGGCCAATAGATGTGTCCAGAAGTGTATTTTCTTTGAATCATGATTTATTACAAAACACCGTAATCAGATCTCTGGGAAAAAAGCATTTTATTAATAACTAGCTGTAGCCCGCGACTTCGTTCACGTTTAAGTCGTAAAGTAAAATGAAGTCGCTAGGTAAGATTGCTAAGATAGAATACACGAAGCGTCAATATCTTAGGAATGGAAAATCATTAAATGACTCTTACTGACTGAAACCCATTCGTATTCTTCTTAGTGCCTTTTGCGTTCCAGGGCCGCGGTGACTCTATCGAACTAATTCCCCAACCCTTGCAGGCACTGGCCCTTGCGAGACCTGTCTTTCATGCTGACATCTCTTTTAGGCGCGCGTGGAATACAACGCGCCGTCGACCTGGGCCTAGTTCTTATCGGCCGGCGAGCCACACAACGCTCACCGTCAACAAGCCGCGTTTCTTGACCCCTCTTAGAATTAGGAATTTAAAGTGTTATGCAAGGCACCGACCGTATCACCTCCTGTTGGAGCAAAATCGGTTCAGTAGTTTTCTCGCTTATTGAAAACATACACCATACGATTTACTATGATTTATTTATTACTAGCTGCTTCCCGCGACTTCGTCCACGTGGAAGTCTGTTTTTATTCTGGTTAATTTATCTTTTATTGGTATAATATCTTTTTTTCCCATCACAGGCAGTTATGTCTAGGTAAGTACTAATACCCTATACTTTGATATTTATTCATGTTAATGCTTGTAATTAGCAAATGACCCTTCAGCATAGCATGATATTATTATTCTGATTTAAGTTATTGTTATAAATCTGTGAGCTTTCTTTAAAATCAAATAAATAATATTAAGATAGTAGAGTAAGAAAGTCTAAGTAGTAAGTTTGTTTGTTTCATCAACATCATATCAGACGAAAGACGTCAACTACTGGACATAGGCCTCCCCCAAGTGCAACTACATCAAAACACTTTTTTTTTGTTTTAAGTGGAACTTTTAATGACTTAAAAAGTGATTATTAAATATCTTAGAAAAATAAATAATTTAAAAAATATATTATTCCTGTTTAATAAAAAAGGAATCCAAACTAATATTTTGACAGATCAACTCCAGTTTCCATAGCTGGGATGTGCGTTGTGCATTTGATCTCATTTTAAGAATTGCGGTGTTAAGATTCTCCGCGGAAGAATGATTTTAAAGAATGACAAATTTTACAATCTTTGTCACCAGGCGGCCGATTTACATTTCATAGGCTTAATAAGCTAAAGTAACACTAAGATGGGCCGTTTATTATTAAAACACCCACGAGCAGATGGCGAAGCACTGTGACAGCGGAGCTTCTAAGGTAAAAAGAGTTGAGTTAGCTCGGGTGATCAGGGGCCTAACCACCAACTCTTAAAGCAGTATTACTTCAATATTTCTTGCAGTGGGAAAGAGACAGAGCTATACAGGACGTATAGCTCCGTCTTTTTCCCACTGGAAGTAATATTAAAGTAATACTGCTTTAAAATAACTTAAATTAAAAATACACGAAACATGTATATGTACAATGTTACACATGTTTACAAATAAATATATCTTTATCTTTATCTTTATCTTGCAAAAAACTAAAACAGCATCAAAAAATTCGTTCTCAACGCTGTCAGCTGGTAATATGCCCAAGAGACTGGCAGCATTGCCACGTTGAATGGCAATGCTTAGTCTCTGCCCAAAGTAAAAGCCAGCTCTTGAGTCACGGGAAGTGTCAACTAGCCGTTTCGAAATTTACATTTACCCATTGATGTTACGTATGTTTTAAGTTTGTTTGGAAATCCAAACAGAAACAAACACAAAAGACACTTGCATACGGCAGGGTTCGAACTCACGCATCTCAAAGTGAAAGTCTAAAATTTTCGTTCCCAATATAGATGTTATGTTACGATGGTAACATAACGATGTAATGGTAACAATTTATCATGTCGTAAAATTTATCTTTAAATGCCCATAACTTTTTTTCCTGGCTACTAATTTAAATGAAACTAAGACTAAATGTGGTACAGAACTAACCCGCATATAATTGTATAATCTCCAAGTAAGTCTGTTCAGTATTTTTGGAGATTAGCGTTAACAGACAAACAGACAGACAAGAAAATCAGAAAATCCTTTTTTTGTGCAGTATGTTCCTTTTTTATCGTCTCGAATCCATTTTTGGTAAATTTGTTTAATGTACAGACTCAACGCTTCCTACTGTTTTATTATAATTGTTTGTAGATTATTTATGTAAAGATGGATAGATAGATTATTATTAGATTAAAAATACACTATTATTTGTCTAATGTTCTTTACTAGTCCTAACGAGCGTTTACGCCGTACAGCATTTCAAGTTTCATTAAAATCGATTCATTTATTTCATTTTGAAAAATGAGACCGTGAAAGTTTATAAAAAATGCCGTACGGCATAAACGATCTTATTGAGATGAAGATGTATTACCTGCATTTAGGATGTTCCTCAGCACTGACGCTACAATTTCCTTGAAAACAATAATTCTGACATTTTAAACTATAGCGTTCCTCTACATCCAGTGCTGCACTCTTCAGAGCTTCACAGCGTTCAATTCCCAAAGTTTGTTCCTCAATTGTGTAGCTGGCTGCTGTTATTTGACAATACGAATAGTCTCTGCTAGATTTTGAATTAACACGTGGTGCTACACCGCGCTGTCGACTCTTTGGTAATTGCAAAATGGCTTTTTGACTGTGACTCCTCCAGTAAATAAAATCTTTTGATACAACTAAAGCATTTGCCCAAAATTCTGTTCGTATGTAATAAAAGGTTCTTCTGTTTTTTCCATTCAAGTCGGCACTTTCAATAGAATGCTGATTATAAGTAGTTTCTTCAATCCAATACATTGTTTGTGTTTGATGGTCAATGGCCAAACTTCGTCCCCACGAAAGATAGCCCAATAGAACTTCTCTTTTGGATCCATCAAAGGCAGCCCTCTCTATCGTATGGTCTGTCATCCAGTAAATAAACCTGTAATTTGAAAACAACTAGAAATATTCACAAAGTTGAATACGAAGTCATAGAACTATAGATTATTGTTATATTAGCAACGCACCCTCCACAGCTGTCCACAACTATCTCCAAGCAGTTCCGTACCAACGCCACGAAATTATCAACTGCTTTGTTAGACGAAGCAGGTTTTAATGATAACGAGTATATATTAATGCCTTCACTCCAAAAGAGTACTTGTGTGACCGGGTCGTAGGCAAGACTCACGATGTAATCGTTTACTACTCTAGTAACTAAAGTTTGTATTTTCCGGGTTGATAGGTCAAAGCTGAATATTGACGTGTTCGTGATATGGTAGTCGGCAAACAGTACCCTGTTGTGCAATGGATCGTAAGTTACTGAAGTGATGACAAAAGCCGTCGGTAAGTCTACTGTGTCCATAAGTGTCGAGTTATGATAAAATTCTAATCCTTTCTCTCCGCACACGACGATTTCTGAAAAATAAAAAATAATAAATTTCCAATCCGATTGCAAAATAGAGCTGCAGAGCATCCCACTACACGTCTTCTTTCGTAAAAAGTCACAGGAAAGCAAAAATATGCAATTTCGTATACAAGGATGATTTTTTCACATATTTTTTCCAGCTATTTGGATTTAAAAGCCCAAATTACTAAACCGATTTTGATAAAATTTCAATGGGACCATTTGGAAAGTATATACCCTATCCAACAAAAAAACATTTTTTCAAATCGGTTAGCAAGCGACGGAGTTATGCGCGAACAAACATAAAAAAAAATACAACAAAACAACAACCGATTTGAGAACCTGCTCCTTTTTTTGAAGTCGGTTAAAAATATGGTGCTCAGAAAAAAAAAATAATATTAAAAAAAATGCCAAAATGTAGAAATTTGATCACGTGACATTTCGCTAGCATCTGTCAATCCCATACATTTTTGACGTAGGTATTGACAATCGCCTTCGCCACGGTAGCGTGACGAAGGCGACAAGGTGTGACAAGTGTGATTCGGACAACGGTAGCGTTGACAGAATGACACTTGTCTCGAGCCCAGGTTCAGCGCAACTGTTCAACCCGTTCACTCACCCCGTCAGGGGTTGATTATGCAAAAATTGTTAGGTACATGTTTCAATTATCCCACTTTAAGTTTGTTTATAGCATTCCATCGTAAATTGAAAATATAATGTCCTCCCCTAAAAACTGAATCACCCCTTATTATGAATGGAGTTTATTTTCGAAAAATCTAAACATTTGTTATTCTTATTGTTTTATCGAAATCATTTAAATCCCCAACTTCAACTTCATCGGACCAAGCATTGATACGATTCTCCCCAGTTCGCTCAAGCCGCGACATTTTTCTTACTTCGAGCATGTTTATTACCGTCGTAACTTTTGAACGAAAGGTCCGATTTGAATAATTTAAATTGTAATTTTAACATACATAATCAACCTTAAATATTAAACCATTTAAATGGATAAGGATTAATATCATGATATCAAAATTCCCATTTTTCATTTCAACAGGGATTTGATTGAATAATTTGAACAAAAAGCGGTCATGGTGACTTAACCATAATAGTTAGTTAGACACATGGTATTGCAGCCTGTTTTGTAGATATTGATGACCTCTATAAGACTGTAGTGCATCACTTTGCTCTATTGTCAATAATTTCTGCAGCGTACGTGACATAAGGATCATTTCGCACCTTGGGTACATTATCGAAGTTTTCATACGGATCCTTAACTTATTTGAAAATATTCTATAGCCAATGTCCATCACAGATAATGTAGGATTCTACCGGTGAAAGATTTTTTCAAATCAGTTTAGTAGTTTCGGAGCCTATTCATTTCAAACAAACAAACAAATATTTCCTCTTCATAATATTAGTGTAGCTTACAGTGTTTGATCTCCCTGAACACACACCCAATCCATGCACATTATTTGCAAATGACATTTTTGTCATATGACATCATCAGTAAAAGCTGGCATAAATAATTACAGAATTGCTATTAACAATACAATTGAATCAATAATTTCTTTGTTAAACTATAATAATTTATATGTTAATATTAATAAAACAAACATGGTTCAATTCAGGACATTATGGTCGCAAGCGGGATAAACTTGACATTAATTATAACGGACAACCTCTATTAGAGACAGAGCAAACCATTTTTCTAGGAGTAGCACTAGATAGCCACCTCTCCTATAAACCGCACGTAGAAAAAGTTTGCAACAAATTAAACAAATTCGTTTACGTTCTCTACACACTGCGAAAGACCTCGTCGCTGAGTCTATGTTGACTACGTATCACGGCTGTGTTGCATCGACTTTACAATACGGCCTCATATTATGGGGTAACTCAACATATCTGGATAAAGCATCAGCATCATGCAAAAAATGCATCCGAGCCATTTGTGGCATTCCACCATGGGAACGCGGTAAACCACTATTCCTAAAATTAAAGCTTCTTAGAATACTCAGTATGTTTTGTTTTTGTATTTGTTTTAAAAAAACGTTGCTCCACACTAGGAATTACTCCTGTGTCGTCGGTGCGTTTACAAACATACAAAGTCACATACACAAACAGCCAGAGCCGGAACAACTATCTGTAGGCCATACAAATATTTGTTCCGTGCGGGAATCGAACCCACGACACGCAGCGCAGCAGCCAATCGCTCAACCACCGCGCCAACCGTGTCGTCAAAGTACACATTTTAGAATGCGCTAAATTTGTTCGACAGCACTTTGACACAGTTTAAATATGGACTTTGACTTGTTTAATAAGACTGAAGTCCGGTTCTCTAGAAAAGTTAGAGATCCAGATAAAAAGAACTCTTTTAATATGTGTGTACTAATCTATAAAAATACCAAAGGACTTCGAAGAACTATCTAATACTGTTTTTTTTTTAAGTTAAAATTATGGCTGCAGGGAAAACAAAGTGACTATGTTAATGAATTTATTAATAATATTAATTAATCATTAACATTATTTGTAAATTCATTAACATAGTATTGTTATCTATTATTATTAAGGTAACTATTATGAATGTTGAGTTGTAAAATTTTGCATGTCATCTAAATCTGGCTAATATTAGGAACTTCAACTGACTTTAAGACCAAAATGTACCATACTTCTTGCAAATAAATGATTTTGATTCTCTTCTGCTAAAAGTTAAACTAGTAAAGTAAACATATTTAATAATGAAATCAAAAGTCTGCTAAGATTTGGGAGGATGCAAAACGACCTCCTAGACGTTTGAAATATGTAATATACGGTACCTAATACAAACTTCACATAAAATTGGCCCTCGGACCGAGATATCAGAAAGAGAAAAAAAGAAAGAAGAAAGAAAAACTGTTTATTTACGTAAAAGACAAAACAAAATCAGGTGTAGACCTATTTCGAAAACAATAATGTAATGCGTCACCACCACTCAGCATAATGCCGAGGCCCGAGGAGATTGGTGTTTCAACACACGTTCCGTTTCATGTTACTTTTAAATTATAATTAATTTTTTTAAATCGAAAATCACTGGAATAAAAACGTTGCAATGCCCCTCTTTGTTTTTTTTTTTTACATTTATGTCAAATTAAATTGATAAATATTGTATGTACATGTTCCTTAAAGCTTCTTTCCTGTAACTCGATAAGGTAGGACTTTGAACAACTGCCTCTCAATCTATTAAGATTCGCTCCAATTTTTGATTAGTTTAATTCAATTTTTGAGTTTGGTAGTTGGTAGTGTGACACACCCCCGTGCCTCGGAAAGCACGTCAAACCGTTGGTCCTACCTCTTATATCCTGGTCGTATCAGATTCCATCGGACTATAAAATATAAATAGAGAACAGAGAGCGCACCGGGCATTTCATCAAGATTCTATGTTACTTAGTCAACGAACACTCAAAAATAAATAACGTGTCTTCCTACCTAAGATGTTTCCTTTTAAAAGTATAAATAGCAATACGTATCTAAGTAAGTACGTAAGTACAGACTGCTATTATATATTCTAAATGGCAGAACAAGACATTGATAGTCTAAAAATAAAAGATACTTGATAAAGAAATGTTCTGAATCTATCAATCATCTATTTAAATTGGGTAAACTAACCAATTTCAATTAAATATGGCCTTAAAATGTAAACAATTGTTAAGCGTTGATGTTCACTTAGTAGATAATAAAAAAATATAGTCAAAAATATCATAGGGCTCCAGTACTTACCCCAGGAGAAGGAGTGTGCCAATCCCACGAACAGTGGTAACAACGCCAACACACGAGTTCTATTCATCTTGTACTTTACTTTGCTGCATCAGCTGATCAAAATAACGCGTCTACTTCTTGTGAAACACGAATGTAAAATGTCTCTTTCGCGAAAGTGAATTTAAATACAGCATTTTAGGCATCTGGCATGTTGATAACCTGACAGGTCCGCTGATAACAGCTCATAGAGGAAATCGGGGATAATTGACTTACTTTTCAGATCTAAACCTATAATTCTTATAACTTCATTGTATACAAAGTCAAAGCATTAATTTCAATTAGACCATTTACAGGCACTTTTGAATTGTCAAGGTCGGTCTGTCAAAAAAAAAGATGAAGCTATTTGCACGTTCCAAAGCGTAGATCTCTATGGAGAAGAACGTGCAAGAAACTCCACGGACACTCTTTTAAAAATAAGTTTTTGTTACAAAATTATGGTAACATCATTCATATTGAAATTATACATATATGTGAGAACGATGTAAAAGACGTGCAGGATAAAAGAGATGCAAAAGGATAAAAGAGTCCGGAGTAAAAAAGAAAGAATTCAACGAAATAATTAAAATAGACCATGGCAGCCGAGAGATGACCAGTCTCAGCTGACGGCTTCCGTTCACGAACATGACGCATACGCTAGCACCATTCGGCTCGACCATTTTTAAGGGAGCCAAATGATCCACCATCAGCCAGACTTTTGAGTGAGCATGACATCCCCAATCGCCAGGGTACATTCAAGTCACAGACCTACCCAAAATGATCATTATAGTTTAAATTTGAGGGACCTACATAGTACTCACACATGTGCCGTTAATGCATGAAATTATACAATGCTAAATAAATTGAGTCTATACAATAAAAAATATTGCATTCTTACAATCTTCATCCGGTCCAACAATATTTCCAAATGCTAACAGATTACTTTGTGCGCCCTAGTGGCTGTGGAGCAGGACCAGCATTCCTACCTATATAGAAACACTATTTGTTCAATAAAATAATAAAGTTTTTTATCATAGTTTTTGTTATTCGCTGGTTTCTGCAAAACAAGAAATCTTAGTCAACCTACCACACGACCGGGGAATGTTGAGTATAGGCCTGGGGGACGTTGACTATGACTTTGTAAACTTTAGGAATGAAGCAAAAAGTCTAAATCTAAACTTCTAAGCTAATATTATTATACAGAGGAAAGATTTATTTGTTTGTTTGTAAGTCACGATTTGGCTCAGGAACTAATTAACTGATTTAAAAAAAATCTTTTGCTGTTAGAAAGCTACATTATTTACTTACTTTAAACATAGGTTATATTTTATGTATGGAAACAATTAGAGATCCCTACGAAAATCGCAATAATGTAACCCAAAGTAGATCAATTTAGCACAATAAATTCATTATGCGCTGAATTAACTATTCATGATACATAAATAAACATAATGTACTACATGATTAAAGTTCTAATATTATTTGTAAAAACGTCCGCAAGGGTATCTAACTATTACGGTTAGATGACTGCTTTTTTACAAATGATTTAATCAGAACCCTGTGGTGGTGAAATGGAAAAGTGGTGACTTTGGAATCATGATATTAATCCTTAGTCATTTAAATAGTTTGATAGGTACTTAAGGTTGATTATGTATTTTGAAATTACACTTTCATTATTCAAATCGGACCTTTCGTTTAAAAGTTACAGTTATCATGTATCTACAAGCGAAAAGTCACTTACCGATTATCACGAAATCTCAGAAAGTACTGGATCTATGAAAATCGAATTTGGCACGGTAGTACAGTCGGTTTTCGGCATTATCTGACCCACCCTAAAAACAAACGAATTTGGACCCTCTACCTGTAACATTAAGCTTTATTCAATTTATATGAGCTTATCAGACAAGTGCTCGTGGACTCGACAGACTTACAGACACGCAAATTTGATCTTTATAACGTTAGCATTAGGTTATTGTTATAACTACTTGTTATAATATAATTAGCGTGATAGCTTATTTTAATGATTCCGTTCATGTAATTCTGGCCTCGTGGTCTGTGTATAAGACTGAGAAAAAGAAGTTGCGAGATCAAATCCTGCGACGAAGATATTGTTTTGCTTACAATTTAGAATTCATTCAAAAATTATTTCTTGTAATAATGTTAAGAACTATAGACGGAATATCTTCAAATATAAACTTTCTAAAATGGTAATATTTTCGCATAACTTGTAATAAGCGGGTAGTTGAAAAATAAATATTCGTATTCATTATAAAACTGGTATTCAAATGCTACTACGGGTATGCAGTGACTACGCGCAAACATATTTTACCTTGCCTGACTAAGTTGCAAAAACAACGTCTCTTTACATTTTTTTTTATTTTCTATTTAATAGGTAGGTTTTTTATTATCATGTCTCAATGGACTGATTATTTAAAATACGAAATAATCTACTTGCACGAGGAGCAGGTTGGCTACTTGTGCTGTGCAAGAATAAACTTTATGAAAGTATATTATATGGTTTAAATTCTTTAGAATATTTCGTCTAGCATTACAACTAATATCAAATTTCAATGCGGCTTAGAAGAGTTGAGTTGGTCTTCTGGTCACTAAGATAGCGCGTCGTTCATCACTGTCACGTTCGAAACCAAGTCTAAATATCGCTTTTTGCACAGCTGTTTTTTTTAAATTATTTTGTTACACTTTTTTTACATTTCTTTAATGGGCATTTTGTATAGAAATAAAACTAAAGAATTGCAAGTTTAAAATGTTTATTATTTCATTAAAACACTTAGGTAAGACAAAGTAAGTAAATGCTCATATATTTCCAAATATTAATATACATTTTATATTAGTTTGCCATAATCAAATATAACCATATAAAAACATTAAAAAAGGCATGCTTGTGCTTAAAAGTTTGTTATCGAGAAAATGAATTCATCTGTGAAATGCTTTACAGATTTATAGCTGCCTATGTAGTGAATAAACATATTATTTAAATAGAAATAATCTATTTATAAACAATAACATCACCACATAATCTGCAACATTTTAATGGTTTAACAATCAATCCATTGAGCATTTACTTACATACATTGAGATTTAAATGATTTTTCATCAGTGAAGATCACAACATTTCCTTCCCAATTAAAATTTAAATATTCCTGGGCAAAACGGACCCTTTCTTCGCGATGAGCAGGTGTCAATGCAATTTTCTGTGCCGGTTTATAATTCCTTATCCCAGCAGCGTGTAAATTCCTTCTCACTGTTTCCACTGAAATATTGTGGTTTATTCCGGTTACACGAATGGGCAAAAATGGATTTTCAACATGGCTTGAAACAATGGCCCGGTGGCGGTCGAATTCGTGCCTATACTTGATAGCTTTTAAAAAAACACTTACTGCTATATTAAGTCGACGAACAATCTCTCTAATTCCAACATTCTGCTCATGTAAAAATATGATTTTATGTTTGGTATAGTCATTGTTGCTACATAATGCTTTTTTACACTAAATTGCTTAAAAATACTTAGCGAGTTATGTGAAACGATTTACAAATACAAATGTGTGTGCGCAGTCACTGCTTTTAGGCATAGTGTAACTTTTGTCACTTAGTTGTATTTATTATCTACCTCACTAAGCAATTTATGTTTTATCCAACCATTCTTGGTAAACATAAATTCTGTGAACTTAAGTTTTTAATTTACCCACCACAAGAAGTTATTAGGCGTAAATCATATTATTGGTTGTTCTTTAATAATGCAAGCAATATTGTAGAAATGAATACAAATTAAAAAGAAACTGATGTGTGGACAGTGTTTCGAACCCACAGGTTGTTCGTCGCCAATCCAGCATCAAACCGCTAAGCCACAAGAACTTGTTGGAACTATGCGAAATTAAAGATTGGGTTGTAATTATGTAGTGTGACTTAAAAGCTTTTCAACTTTAATGTCAACGAGATAATGATTAAAATAGCTTAACAAAATGATATACAATGCCGGTGGCTCCGACAATGTTGGCGAGCACTTGTCTGATAAGCTTATATAAATTGAATAAACCTTATTGGTTCAAGAAGAGGGTCCAAATTCGTTTGTTTTTAGGGTGGGTCAGATAATGTCGAAAACCGACTGTACATTAGAATTTAGAGACGTCAGCCAACTATGAAATGATTTAAGGAAACTCTTCCCCATAAAGGTGTGAAAGAGGGGGAGGAAGTTTGTATGACAAAACTTATTCCTTTGCCGAATATACTTGAAACTTGGTACGAATACTGGTCAGTGTACTAAAAAAGTTGAACTTATTAATTATATTTAATTCTTTCGATTAGTTTTCATAAACAACCCGTTAAAGTCTATCCCCCTTAAAGGGCGATGAAGTTTCTGGAGTACCTACTATAGCTAAAAGTAAATAATTGTAATATGATGTGAAGAACGGCTACCACATTTTGGTGGGATGTGCTCGTTACGTAACAATAACAGAAGTATACGATGTGATCTTTTTGTTTTTTAGTGGTATATTAGAACTATAACAACCTCACTCAGAGGAAGCCTGACTGCTTTATAAGCTTACACATAATTATGTATACGTAGGTATCGTTAAGTTAAGTTAATCCACTGTATGATTAGTGTTTCATGTAATATAACTAGATATTGAATGATCGTATATCTTATCTTAGCGATCTTACCTCGACATCATTTTACTTTCCAATATTCACGCGAACGGAGTCGCGGGCAATTGCTAGTATAATATACGAAAGAAAAACTTATCAGTCACCTACGAGCTAACCTCCTTTAATAAATAATTATTTTAAAAAAAACATCTCCCGTATTGGCACCATTTTGAGAAATATAAACTACTGATAACATTGCATGTTGTCAGTAGTAACATATTTAATCACTAGCACTTCGCCCGCGACTTCGTCGTAATTCCGACGTAAATTGAAGCAAGCAATAATGTCTTCCCCTAAAAACTTAATCACCCCTGCTTAACCCCGATAGAAGATAATTTCGATAAAACAATAAGAATAACACACATTCTTATTGTTTTATCGAAATCTTTTTCAACTTCGTCGGACCAAGTATTGCCCCCGATTCTCCCCAGTTCGCTTACGCCACGACATTTTTCTTACTTTGAGCTTGTTTATTAACGACGTATCTTTTAAACGAACCGATTTGATTAATTTAAAGTGTGATTTACACGGACATAATCAACTTTAATTATCGAACTATTTAAATGAATAAGGATTAATATCAATATATAATATACCGAAATCACCATTTTTTCATATCACTAGGGATTTGCTTGAAAAATTTGAACAAAAAGCGGACATGCCCTGGCAACATAGCTAGGTACGTTTTCCCTCGCGACGATATTTATATATAATTACATCTTTACGAGGGAATATACAACGACGTATTGCGAACGACAAAATAATATTATTCAGTTTTCTCGTGTTAATAGTTTACCAAATAATTAAACAATGTCATTGTGTTTTGTATCACAATCAAAGAATAGGTTTAGAGAACAAAACTGTAGTAAAAAATGTCCAGAACGACTCACTAGAGTTAACCATGTACCCAAATCATATATTTACATTTACTTTTAGGTCAAACATAAATCTGATTTTTGAATTTACATAACCGCTAAAATAATGGTTACGCAGTTTTATTGCCATACTACCAAATACTTCAAAGGCTATCCCAAAGAGATTAAAACCTTTTTTTTTGTCAGGCCGGCTGGCACTTTCGATTTTGGGCCCAATATGTATAGTCTCCTTTGCGTTCCCAACGGTATAGGTTACCAATGGGTACGATTTAAATCATGTCGTAAAAAATGACCATTACCTTTTTCCTAGCCACCAATTCAAATGAAACAAAGTCTAAATGTTGCTCAGAACTGACCCACATGTAACTGTAGAATCTCTATAAAGTAAATCGGTTCAGTATTTTCGGAGATTAGCGTTAACAGACAGCCAGGCAGACAGATAAGATATCTGAAAAATCTTTTTTTGTGCAGTATGTTCCTTTTTTATCGCCCTAATCCATTTTTGGTCAATTTGTTTAATGTACAGACACAACGGTTCCTACTGTATTATATGTATATGTATATAGATTGATATAGATAAAAGGTAGGTTTGTAAGAA
Source organism: Melanchra persicariae (assembly GCA_947386135.1). Classification (NCBI taxonomy): domain Eukaryota; kingdom Metazoa; phylum Arthropoda; class Insecta; order Lepidoptera; family Noctuidae; genus Melanchra; species Melanchra persicariae. The sequence continues at coordinate 14,172,947 of OX376668.1, forward strand.
ATCCGAGTTGAGTCATCAATATCTGTCCGGTCTTAGTTATGATGGGGTCACCTGTAACTTGAAGCAACTAAATAACAGACACACGTATTTTTTTCTTGTTAGAAGTTTTTTGTGTTTTTATATAAAACGTAAATTCCAGATGCATCATTTCAGAGTTAAAAGGTTATCAAAATATAAGATTATTTTAATTATACCGTACAGTTTCTGCCCGCAACATTATCCGCGAGGAATTCAACTGTAGGTACCTACCTAAAACTAAATCTTTAACATAGGTGGCGCTTGGATTTGCTAACTTATGTGTCTGTAGATACTTCTACAAATACCTATGCTAATGTATCCTGTCTTATATTAGTTATATCTAAATGTGAAAGTGATCACTCTATCTTTCTTCCAGGGCTCTTTTCACACCTAGATAGATAGCGTGAAAAAATGAATAAACCGATTTCAATGAAACTTCGTATGCAAAAGTTTCATTAAAATCGGTTTATTCATTTCGAAAAATAAAGACTTGATAGTAGTATGCAGAGTTAAGTAGTTTACAAAACATGACACAGAAAAATAATATAACCAATTTGTCAATCAATTGAAATGAAATTAAATGAAACTAAGTAGCAGTAGAAGTGTCAGTTAATTTCATTTGTGTTTTCGCTCAGCTCCGCCTCGCCGCCGCCTGACAGTAGATCATCAGTGTCACCGGCGCGCTGCAGTCGTGTCGAGCTCGAGCAACGGGTATTTGTCCCCGCGGACACCGCCAACATCTGAGCGTCGTTAGGGGACAGGCCGGCCACCGCGGGACTTGAGACCTACTTTTTATATTATTGATGGGCACGCGCTTGACCACTATCTATCCTGATGGTAAGCGATGATGTGGTCGAAGATGGAGCACGCTTGCCTAAAAGTAACCTGTTCACTTTTGACTTAAAGACTCCCAGGTTTTAGCTATCAGGAAACACAGACTCTGGCAAGTATTTTACAAAAAGAAACTTGAATTCGTCGAAAACGCGGTTTTCCTGGGGATCACGCTTGACAAAAGGCTACAACGGGGTCCTCATTTAACATTTCTTGCGGGACGGCTAAGTTCAGCAACATAAGCTGTCAGAAAAATCCGTCAATTTACTGATGTAGATACCGCGAGGCTGGTCTATTTTAGTAACTTTCATAGTATCATGTCTTACGGTATCTTACTATGGGGACGAGCTGCAGACATTTAGATTTTATGTTAATGACGGTTTCCTTGTTTGACATGAATGAGCAGGGGAAGTTGAGGGTATGTCATGCTCACTCAAATGTCTCGCTGATGATGGCGCATGTATCGGATCATTCAGTTTCCTTCAAAATGGTTGAGCTGAATAGTGCTGATGCTCGCATCATGTTCGTGAACAGGCGCCATCAGTGGAGACTAGTCATTTCTTAGCTGTCACTGGCTTTTATTTCAATATTTTATAGTTATTTGATACTTAGAATTCTTTTTTTTTCTCTTTCTTTACATTATTCTTACATTTAAAAATAAAATAAAAATAAAATAAAAATACTTTATTTCAGACCTTGATCCATATGATGTTAGTAGTACACACTGCTTATAAACTATGTTAGTAACAAAAGGAATAAGAGATTTTAAAATTAAAACTATCGTTCAGTTCATATATCTGCTGCATCCACCAGACACACCGGGTACATGTACATGGACACGTAACCAATGCGCCATAACGGTGCAGCACGGCTTATCACTAATGACCTTCAGGATGTCATTGCCGCTCCCACGTACTCTGCGCATCATGGAAGCAATCTTTTTACGTATGATGGTACTGAAACCATCAGTACGTGCATCTGCAAACATTCCTGATGCGCTACAGTAACGTGGGAGCCCCAACAACATCCTGAAAGTGTTATTATACTGAACCCGGAGGGCGTTGTATGCCCTCTGCGTATATCGAACCCACAGGGTGCACGTGTACAACGATTGACAGAACGCCTTAAAAAGAGTTATTTTTACTTCTGGTGTACAACGAGCAAACCTGCGGGCCAACATATTGCATCGGACAGCCAACGCCCTCCGTTCCCTTTCCATATCAGCATCATCTTTTAAGTCCTCCGTAACTATGTGCCCAAGGTACTTAAAATCTAGCACTCTTTCAAGGGCCACACCTTCCAGCATAACAGGTGGCATACTATGTGCTGGTTTTTTATGCTTTGCCTTAAACACTAGTAATTTGCTTTTCTGTACATTGTATACAAGTCCGTGCGCCTTTGCATAGGCCTCACAGACTGCCAACAACTTCCTGAGCGCGCTAATTGACGGACTCAGCAGCACCATGTCGTCTGCATAACTAATACTATTGACACACAGACCGTCAATAGAACAGCCAACAAGAGTGCTACTGAGCTCGACAATCAGTTGGTTAATGTACAGGTTGAAAAGCGCAATTTAGAATTTAGAAGCAACAAGGAAAATGTAGCCGGGATTATTGTAAATCAAAAAATGGTTTAAAAGAGTTTCCGTGGAGTTTCTTGCACGTGCTTCTCCGGATCCTCTTCAGGGTCCGGCCTTTTTTGCAAAATTTGACTTATGTCAAAATCATCTGTCAAAGTTTCGCGCCATAACGGCGCGTGTGATTAAAATGCCGATATCTCTAAAAGTTTGCTTGTGAGCCCTATGAAACGTGTGTTGTTGGAATCTTAATGGAATAAGCTATCACATTTGAAATGTATTTGTCCAGTTTTGCCTTGTAATGTATTGTTAATTCTACTTTGAAATCAGTGTGAGCGAAATATTTCCATTTTACTCTACAAAAGTAGGTAGAAATAAAAAATTAACCATTATTTCAAAAATTTTTGTTTTGTTTACATGAATACACCCTATTTCACAATAATCAATTAAAATAACACACCTCCCCATACATTTTTTTCATACCACAAGCTTTACAAAAACATGTCTCAGGTACTTGACCCGGCCGCCAGCAAAAAAATTGGGTATGTTTACACTTTAGTTCTGGGAACTCTGTAAGCCAAGTGGCTTAGATTACTATTTTATTACGTAGTTTGGTACACAATCTTATCGCAGACAAAGTTTTTGCAGTTAGAATTGTTAAGTTTACGAACATGAGTCACAACGCAAACACTTGAAAGAGGGCGCCTAAAAAATTTGGATCAGAGAGCAAGTACTATTGCATTTATTTGAAATCTTTTTTTACAAACCACACGATAATGATATTAACTAATGGAAAAACATAACACAAGGGTATGTTGCTGAACAAAAACATCCCACAAATCAACAAACAAAACGGTCAATTAATTCCAAAATGTACCTAAATGTAAATGTTCATGCTAACATAACATGGAGAAGACCAATACTTCCACATCTGAATTTGAAATGTGAACATAAATAAAAAAAAAATTAAAAATATGAATAAAAATAAGTAAAAAAGGTAGCACTGCAATAGATAAGAATCTTTTGGAAAAAATAGCTTTTCCAATAATATTGAATTGAAATCCACGGAAGTCTTCTCCACACTTATCGAAAATAATGGCGGTTTGGAGTCATTGACCTCAATTGCCTGTCTGTCCACTCGTCTCCTAGAGTCTGTTGTTTATGTTGCGTATTTTTCATTTGACTATTATGTCAATTATTTAATAGTAATACTTAAATTAAATGCTTAAAACGTATGCTGTGACGTACCGGTACCGATGCTTAAACAAATCACTATTTCTGGACAAAATCTTTATCAAATACACAATCTATTAAGTTAAAAACTGTTTATAACTTACATATTCATCCTGTTTTTATGTTCACAGCGACATATACACTACACACACTTAACGTTACGAACACTTAAAAGTACGTCGCCTGGCCGGCACGCGGTCTAAAACAGCACTGGTTTAGTCACGTACGCACCGCCATATGAGGAACTTAGAGACTTAGTGTGTGATATTATGCCATCCTCGTCTTTTACACTACACGTTGTGCATGTAAGAGCAATATCGATTTAGTTTTCATTGAATTATGAGCCAAAACGTGACGTCGGAGTGGCGTCGACTCTAGGAGTCGATGGACAGACACGCGGACCGTGAAGAGGCAGGTGGATAGCTTCATATTTTTAACTGACAATTCAAAAGTACTTGTAAATGGTTTATTTGAAATAAATGCTTTTTTTACTTTGACTTTGGCAGGGAATTACAATCCTTAGCAGTACGTACAATGAATGTGTTCCCAAAACGTTTTTGCGTGTGGGTGGGATGCCATGTGTCATGTACGTCTTGTGGTCCGATGATGGAACGGGCTTGGCGGAATTAAACTATGCAATTCCGTTGCACACTCCCCAAAATACAACCGATAGAAAACTGACAGGCTCGCAACTCGGCGTCGATGCTCAAGACTTTGGAGCTTTGACTTGACGAGCCTATCATTGTCGATGATCCTCTTGGCTCTTTTCTCAATTGACTCAAAGGCGTCAAGCTGGTATCTGACAGATCTGTCCCAAAGATGCGAGTGGTACTCCATACAAGATCGCACTTGCACTTGATAAACTTTGAGCACCAGTTCCGGCGTGAAGTACCGTCGCACCTGTGCTACCATTTCCAACTTTTTGGCAGCCACTTGAGCCTCTGCCTCTATGAATGGGCCAAAATGACGGCACGGTTGGCGCAGTGGTTGAGCTATTGCGTAGCGTGTTTCGGGTTCGATTCCCGCACGGAACAAATATTTGTATGGCCTACAGGTAGTTGTTCCGGGTCTGGCTGTTTGTGTATGTCTACACTATCTACACTAATATTATAAAGAGGAAAGATTTGTTTAATTGTTTGTTTGAAATGAATAGGCTCCGAAACTACTGGACTAATTTTAAACATTCTTTCTCCAATAGAATCCTGCATTATTCGTGATGGTCATAGGTGATAGAATATTTTCATACCATATGTCTTTTTATTATGGTTAAGTTACCATGACCGCTTTTTGTTCAACTTTTTCAAGCAAATCCCTGGTGATATGTAGAAATGGTGTTTTTGGTATCATGATATTAATCCTTATCCATTTAAATGAATTTATAATTAAGGTTGATTATGTTCTTGTAAATTATTCAAATCGGACCTTTCGTTCAAAAGTTACGACGGTAATAAGCATGCTCGAAGTAAGAATAATGTCGCGGCTTGAACGAACTGGGGAGAATCGTATCAATGCTGGGTCCGATGAAGTTGGTAATGATTTCGACAAAACAATAAGATTACCAAATTTTTGGATTCTTGAAAATAAACTAGGTACATCCTATTAATATTATAAAGGTGAAAGTTTGTATGTTTGTACGTTTGTATATTTGTATGTTTGTATGTTTGTATGTTTGTATGATTGTATGTTTGTATGTTTGTATGTTTGTACGTTTGTATGTTTGTATGTTTGTATGTTTGTATGTTTGTATGTTTGTATGATTGTATGTTTGTATGTTTGTATGTTTGTATGATTGTACGTTTGTTTGTTTGTATTTTTGTATGTTTGTATGTTTGTGTAACAATCAGGCAAAACGGCTGAAGGGATTTGGATGAAATTTGGCACACATGTAGTTCATATCCTGGAATAAAAAATAGGCTACTTTTTATTCCGGTAAGTGGCATGGATTAATGGGGATCCCTTCTTTTCGCATAATGTTCTTTGTCCTAATATACTTCGGCATAACGATTTTGGTACAATTTGTTTTGGCATAATAATACTTCGGCATAATTTTTTTAGGCATACATTTTATGTTGGCATAATCATCTTAAAGACTAATTTGTTTTGAATTTGATTCGCATAACGTTAGTAGGCCTAATGACTATTAGCATAACGTTAGTAGGCCTAATTACTATTAGCATAACGTTAGTAGGCCTAATGACTTTAATATCGACTGAATTTAATATGCTGTACAACAAAAGTTAGTGACAGAACCGAATTGCAGCAAAACCGACTCCACGTAGTCTTGTTTGTCCTACCCCTTTTTTTTTTTTTTTTTTTTTTTTTATAGGATGGGAAATCATCAAATGACCCCTCCCGCTCTGGGTGGAGCGGCAGGGAGTGTCAGACTTTTACTGACTAAAACCCACCCTTAGTCCTCCTAGTGCCTTTCTTCCCAGGGCCGCGGTAACTCTTTCGAACAATTCCGCAACCCTGGCAGGCTCTGGCCCTGGCGGGCCCCGTCTCCGTTGCTGACTGCTCGTTGCTGACGGCGCGTTTGGAGTGAACGCGCCGTCGACTCTGGCCTGACCTGATCGGACAGCGAGCTACCCATTGCTCGCTGTCCGCAGGCGTCAGTCACTGCGCCTTGCCCAGGAGCGTCAGTTCCTGAGAGGCGCAGCGACTGAAGTTCGTCTGGAGGAGGCGAAATGGGGCCATTACTGGCACTCCATTTCGGCCCCCTCCCGAGCAGTGGCAGCGGCGGCGACGGTGGCGGCGGCTGCGGCGGAAGCGACGGCGGCGGCGGCGGCGGTGGAGGAGGGTTTTCTCCTCGACCCGGCCCTGGCGGGTGGACCGCAGGCTTTGCCCCCAGCCCAGTGATCGGCCGGCTTGCCAGCTGCCGCACATGCGAAGCAGTGCGGCGCGGCGTCGCACGAGCCGGCCCTGTGACCGGGCTGACCACAGCGGAAGCAGTGGTCACTGCGGTCCACCTCCGAGGTGCAGCGTACTCCCACGTGGTTGCCAACTTGGCAACGGAAGCACCTCAGAGGTCTGGGCTCCAGCAGTTTTACCTGCGCGGAGACCCAGCCCACCAAAAGCCTTCGGCCCTCCGAGACTTTCTTGGCCGCCGACACGGGGAAGCTCACCACTACGGTTCGCATGCCCGTGTTGTCAGGACGGATGGTGCCCGCCTTCACCTCCTCTGCAGAGCACCCCCCCGTCCTGACGACGGCGGCCAACACCTCCTCCTCCGTGACGGAGTCGTCCAGGCCCAAGATGCGCATATCTATGCACTTCGTGGGCCTGGACACTCGGACGTCATCCGCGCCCAAGGACGCCCTAAGCCTTTCGGCTAGAGCGTCCGCGGCCGGACCGCTGCCTGCTCCAGGGATCTCGAGCATCCTGGCCCCGGTCATGGTGACCCTGAGCCGGAGACCCCCGACGATGCCAAGCTCACCAAGGTTGATGGCCTCCTTGGCCTTGGTGAGCGTATTGGCATACGTCACGCCCCTCTTCACCGCGTCCGGCTGCAGCGTTAAGACTACAGCCGCGGTCTTCGGGGCGCGGAGCGCAGCCGCGACGCCTCGCGCTCGCTGCCGCCGCCTTCTTTCCCGCCTCTTTGCCGCCCTGGCTGCCTTTCCCGCCTTCTTCTTCTCCCCGGCAACTTGCCATTCGGCTTGAGCCGGGGGAGGAGCTGAAGGCGAGGAAGCCGGGGGGAGCTGCTGCTCAGACGGCGCAGGAGCCTTCGCCGTCCGCGCAGCAACCCCACCCTTCCTCTTCCTTCCCGGGGCCGGGTCCGGTTTTCCCGACACCGGCTTCGCGGGTGCCGGCCCGGACCCTTTGTCCTGGCCGGACGACCCCGGTGTGGCAGCCACGGCGGCCGCGTACGACGCCGCCTTCCGGCCTGGAGCCTTCCCACTCGTCGCTAACGGGGGGCGCAGGACGATGCCCTCCAGGACGGAAAACCGCGCCTGGAAGGCAGCCATCTCCTGCCGCACCAGGTCCAGCACCTGGCCCTCCTGCGGCACGGGCTGGCTGTTCTCCCTGCTTCCCCCTTTAGGCGCCCTCTGTGGGCCGGCTCCCTGGAGCCTGGCCAGGTCTGCTCGGAGCCCCGCATTCTCCCTCTGGAGGCGCTCCGTGGCGGCAGCCAAGCGGGCGACCTCCGCCCGCAGCTTGGACATCTCGTCCCGCGGAGGCCCCCCTGGGTTACCCTCCGCTGCCGCCAGAATGGAGGCCATCGCCTCGCTTATGGCCTTGTTCTTGGAGGACAACTTCCTCTTCAAGGCCACATCGCGAAGCGCGGCCTCTACAACCTCCGCAAACCCGGCCCTCCGAACACGCTCCTGTCCGGAGTCATCCGGCCCACCGACGGAGGACTCCGAACCAGGAGCCCTGCGACCGCCCTCTACGGGGGGTCGTCCGTCAGCGACGAGCTCCCCGGCTCGCTGACCAGCCACCTTGGAGGCGGGCAGTCTCCCCTTGCCTCCCTCTCGGCCCTTGCCCCGCCTGCTGGTGGGGATCTTTCGAGCCGAGGCTACCTCCTCGCTGCCGGACGACCCCCGGTCCTCCTCTGATCTGGGCCGCTTGCGGAAGGACCTGGAGTCCTCCGCAGCAGCCCCCGCCCCCTCGGGTACAGGGCTCGCCGAGCTAACGGTCGCCAGGTCGTCGGAGTCCAACTCGGACTCCGACTCTACACCCGTGCGACGCTCAAGCGAGCCCTCCTCCCAGTGCAGCGCGCCTTCGCCCGCGCTCTGCCCGGCCGACTCTTCGTCGGGCGAGCTGACATCGAACCCGATCAGTTCCTGAAAGGATAATTCGGATCGGGGGCCTCCTCGGCCACTGTTGCCCTTGGCAAACGGAAAATAGAGAGCACTGTTGCCCCCCCCAGAATACGAGGGGCTTGACGCACGAGGCGTGGCGGATTCCCGGGCTGCTATGCAGTCCGGACCACCCTGGGGTATATCATCTCTTGCAGTGTCTCTATTCATTGTTTCCTTTTTGAGGGTGCGGTCCCTATCTCCCCTCCTCTCCCCCTCTCTCTCAGTGCTTGCTCGCTGCCCTCACAGTCACGTCTGATGATCAGACGCGTACCAGAGAGCAGCGAGCAAGCCAATGAGACGCACACCGTCCGAGGACCCGAACACTGCTCAAGTCTCCGAACGGTGTGCCCCTCTTGTGTCTCTCTTGGTCTGGTCTCTCACTTGGGACCTTCCGGCATGAGTGGCTCTACCGGCAAAGCCCCCAAGATCACTGAGACACGCAAGCCCCACCACGACGGCAACGTGGTGACACGGTTGGTGGGGTTGTCCTACCCCTAGAGTGTAATTTAAAATCGCGTAGGCGCGTAGGGGCGAGGCGGCCCGCGGGCTGAGGAGCAGGCGGATGCGAGCGAAAGCCGTCTGCGACGATTAGCACGCGTGGGGCCGCCGGTTATTCGCCGGCTTATTTGGTTGAATAGTAATTATTGTTAAATTCAAAATTAAAATGGTGATTTATTTCAATTGATGAAACGAGGGACTGTTATGAATCACAAACGTGCTATTATTTCAACGTTTCTTCTATAACACGCCCATGATGGATGACTATCACAAAGACGGCTCCGCTGCCCATTCTGATATTCCGTCATCAGGCGTGGGATGTAACTCACATGGCCCACAAGGAAATTCGTGACAATACTAGTGAAATACGAGGCGTTACGTTTTGAAATGCAAAACTCATAGTGACAGTGATAGTGAAAATTGCGGTTCTTTTTGAAACGCGTACGCTAATCCAGACGTTAAAAACTCAATGTGTGCCGTGAAGTGCCCTGAAATTTGATCCGTTAAACCCAAGTTTGACGCCCGATCATAGTGCGGTATCACGGTGGTATGTTGCGTCGAGGATGCAGTATTGTGCAGTGCAGCTTATTTTTGACCATTAGTAAGGCGCTGAAAAGCTTCGTGCCTTCATGCCTGTCGTAGATAACCTATCTGGGTTCAACGTAGGAAAAATTCAAGGAAAATTACGAGGTCAAGATTTCTTTTTGTCGAGTTTTATGCGACTACCCCCATCAACCTGAACAATGGAAAACCAGTCTAAAACGGAGGCAAGCAACTTCACAGCAACTGGCCAGGTCAAGGAGAAGTGTGTGGGGATATTCACGACAATCTGGTGAGCCATTTTCGTTTAGTTATTGCTTTGGAGGTGAGGTGCTAGTTAGTTAACATTTTTCTGTTTGTGAACATTTTTATGCTGTGGAGACTGACTCACAGAGGGTTACGGTCTCATGATTGACGACTATCGATATTTGACAGTTGACTTGTCGTTTTATTGCTCTACGCTAAAGTGAGGTTGTTATTGTCGTGTTGGCTATCGTTTTAGTGTAGTAGTAGTTTAAGCGCTATAGCTTTGACGTTGACTGGTTAAGCGATGCTTTATATAATGCTCATGAAGCGATATTATTTTAGTATCGCTTTTTGAGTAATAGACTTGATTGTTTAGTGTCATTTTTGTTGGGACTATAGTGGCGTAAATACCTCCGTGGGACAATAAAGCGCTATAGTCTCAATACCGTACCCACCTAACGCTTTTTCTGAAAACTGTGTTATTTGCAAAAGCCATGTTTTGATTTATTACCTTCCATTGCCCGGGCTTTGCCCACTGCTGGGCGTGGGCCTCTTTTCTTGTGCCAATGTTTTGTTAAGTTTTCGATTTACTGACTTTATTTATTGACTTCTACTACTACCTGAAAGCTCTATTTTCAGCCACAGCTTTGATAGAACTTGTACTCTCGTAGTGTTTCTCAGTTTTCAGATATTGTATTCGGTGGATGAAGTTAGCAAGAGGCTAGCGGTTCGCATGCTGCTATAACTGCTGAGCAGCTGCAACTTCTGAGCAGCTGCAACTTCTGAGCAGCTGCAACTTATGAGTAGTTCTGAGCGTGACAAACCAAAGGTCAGCAACCAGTTTGCAGACTGCAGTAGCCGAGCATCTTGTCAACATCTTTGGGGTGTAAAAACGTTCAAAGCTGTCTGAAACTGGGTGAGTCGCTCCCATTTTATTTGTATTGTGAGTTTAAAAGCTTCCAAATTCTTCATATGTATTCAGTGGTTGGTTTGATAGTGCAAGGTTATTTTGACATATTTAATACAAAGCGAGTACTTAGTTTTCCCATTGGCGGTAATAGTTTCAACATTTTGTTCAGTGCGAACTTTGGAATGAGATAGTGCATGGCAAGGTTGCCACAAGGTCATGTTCCGACTTAGACTTTTTTGGTGAAAAATTGGACCCAGGCTTATGTACTAACGTGTCGGCGACAGTTTTCCTTACATACGTTTACATTTACGTACGTTTTCCAACAGTTAGTTATTTCGATAGTAAGTAAACCATCATGAACAGCAACTTGATTTGAATGACAATGATTAAAGGTTTACAGGCATAGAGAAATCATCCTATTAAAATTTCTAAATAGATTTTTCAATTCTCACTACTGGTTTGCCTACCCGGTATGTGAGTTAATACGGGTGAGATTAAAATAAGATTTATTAATTCAAATTGAACAGTGCGGTTATGACCGTGATGTTCGTAGATTAACGAAGAGTAATTCGTGAACGTAGCTCCTTCACATGAACGTTTAACGCAAACATTGTATCTTTTTGGAAGCTCCAATGTGCATAGCTTATCGGTCGGCATGTTTTAAAATCTCTTTATGGAGAAGAAGACACCCGAGGCAAAGTACCAATAGACGTTGTGAATTAGATGATGAGTTAGTGGCAATTTAGATTATGTGAACAGGTTCAGAGTTCTGTATGTCAGTGACTGTACTAGAGTATCGTAGCAGTATCCCAGAGTGAAACAGACGAAGGAGTCTGTAACAGGGTTGCGGTAGCTCTTTATCGTACAAAATAAAACTTACTTGATATTATTCCCATGGGGAAGAGCGAGTGTTGTAATTGTGTTGTGTTGAGCTATGATATGATAGCTGTTGACTGTGATGAGATACCGTTTGGATTTTTCGAAAATAAACTAGGTACATACATAATAAGGGGTTAAGCAGGGGTGATTGAGTTTTTAGGGGAAGACATTATTGCTTGCTTCAATTTACGTCGGAATTACGACGAAGTCCCGGGCGAAGTGCTAGTGATTAAATAGGTATGTTGAAAACATGCAATGTTATCAGTAGTTTATACTTTTCAAAATGGTGCCAATACGGGAGATGTTTTATTTTAAATAATTATTAATTAAAGGAGGTTAGCTCGTAGGGGACTCAAAAGTTTTTCTTTCGTATATTATACTAGCTATTGCCCGCGACTCCGTTCGCGTGTAAGATCGCTAAGATAAGATATACGATCATTCAATATCTAGTTATATTACATGAAACACTAATCATACAGTGGATTAACTTAACTTAACGATACCTACGTATACATAATTATGTGTAAGCTTATAAAGCAGTCAGGCTTCCTCTGAGTGAGGTTGCTATAATTCTAATATACCACTAAAAATCAGAAAGATCACATCGTATACTTCTGTTATTGTTACGTAACGAGCACATCCCACCAAAATGTGGTAGCCGTTCTTCACATCACATTACAATTATTTACTTTTAGCTATAGTAGGTACTCCAGAAATTTCATCGCCCTTTAAGGGGGATAGACTTTAACGGGTTGTTTATGAAAACTAATCGAAAGAATTAATTATAATTAATAAGGTCAACTTTTTTAGTACACTGACCAGTATTCGTACCAAGTTTCAAGTATATTCGCCAAAGGAATAAGTTTTGTCATACAAACTTCCTCCCCCTCTTTCACACCTTTATGGGGAGGAGTTTCCTAAAATCATTTCATAGTTGGCTGACGTCTCTAATTTCTACTTCACCTCCGCGCTAAATTCAATTTTGATAGATCCAGTACTTTCTGAGATTTCGTGATTAATCAGTAAGTGACTTTTTTGCTTTTAGATACATGATAACTGTAACTTTTAAACGAAAGGTCCGATTTCCCTTAAGTATTAAACTATTCAAATGGCTAAAGATTAATATCATGATTCCAAAATCACCACTTTTCCATTTCACCAGGGTTTTGATTCAATCATTTGAAAAAATGCGGTCATCGTGACTTAACCGTACTAGTTATATATACCCTGGCGGACTTTTTTATAGGTAAAAAGTTATGTTTATTTATGTATCATGAATTTTCTTTTTTAAGTTTATTGTGTGTCATAAATAAGTAAATAAATAAATAAATAAATGAAAAGTTTATTCAGCCCACGCCACATAATGAATTTATTGTGCTAAATTGTTCTACTTTGTGTTACATTATTGCAATTTTCGTAGGGATCTCTATTTGTTTCCATAAATAAAATATAACCTATGTTTAAATTTAATAATGTAGCTTTCTAACAGCAAAAGATTTTTTTAAAATCATTTGATTAGTTCCTGAGCCAAATCGTGACTTACAAACAAACCAATAAATCTTTCCTCTGTATTATTAGCTTAGCAGTTTAGAGTTAGACTTTTTGCTTCATTACTAAAGTTTACAAAATCATAGTCAACCTCCCCCAGGCCTATACTCAACATTCCCCGGTCGTGTGGTAGGTTGACTAAGATTTCTTGTTTTGCAGAAACCAGAAAATAACAAAAGCTATGATAAAAAAAACTTAGTTATTCCATTGCACAGATAGTGCTTCTACATAGGTATACAATGAAGTTATTTATGTAAGTAAAATTATGAAATGACAAGAATTATAGGTTTAGAACTAAAATGTAAGTCAATTATCCCCGATTTCCCCTATGAGCTGTTATCAGCGGACCTCTCAGGTTATCAAGCATGCCAGATGCCTAAAATGCTGTAGGCATGCCTAAAACCCTATAGAAAATTCACGTTCGCGAAACAGACATTTTACATTCGTGTTTCACAAGAAGTAGACGCGTCATTTCGATGAGCTGAAGCAGCAAAGTAAAGTACAAGATGAATAGAACTCGTGTGTTGGCGTTGTTACCACTGTTCGTGGGATTGGCACACTCCTTCTCCTGGGGTAAGTACTGGAGCCCTATAATATTTTTGACTGTGTTTTTTTATTATTTACTAAGTGAACATCAACGCTTAACAATTGTATACATTTTAAGGCCATATTTAATTGAAATTGGTTAGTTTACCTAATTTAAATAAATGATTGATAGATTCAGAACATTACTTTATCAAGTATCTTTTATTTTTAAAATATCAATGTCTTGTTCTGCCGTTTAGAATATATAATAGCAGTCTGTACTTACGTTCTTACTTAGATACGTATTGCTATTTATACTTTTAAAAGGAAACATCTTAGGTAGGAAGACACGTTATTTATTTTTGAGTATTCGTAGACTAAGTAACATAGAATCTTGATGAAATGCCCGGTGCGCTCTCTGTTCTCTATTTATATTTTATAGTCCGATGCAATTTGATACGACCAGGATATAAGAGGTAGGACCAACGGTTTGACGTGCTTTCCGAGGCACGGGGGTGTGTCACACTACCAACTACCAAACTCAAAAATTGAATTAAACTAATCAAAAATTGGAGCGAATCTTAATAGATTGAGAGGCAGTTGTTCAAAGTCCTACCTTATCGAGTTACAGGAAAGCAGCATTAAGGAACATGTACATACAATATTTATCAATTTAATTTGACATAAATGTAAAAAAAAAAACATAAAAGAGGGGCATTGCAACGTTTTTATTCCAGTGATTTTCGATTTAAAAAAAATAATTATAATTTAAAAGTAACGTGAAACGGAACGTATGTTAAAACACCAATCTCCTCGGGCCTCGGCATTATGCTGAGCGTTAGCCGTTTTGCGCGGTGCAGCGGTGGTGATTATTGTTTTCGAAATAGGTCTACACCTGATTTTGTTTTATGTTTTACGTAAATAAACAGATTTTCTTTCTTCTTTCTTTTTTTCTCTTTCACCTTCTCATGGAATTTCATGTGATTTGACTTCAGCTAACAAGGATTGACAGACACGGAAAGTAACTGGTCGATAACGATGTAAACTATGTCATGTAGTATTTATGAAAAATGATTTAAGGATTATTCAACAATAAACCATCTGAGTACGAGTCCTCGTTTTACTTCTGAAATCCTCCGCAACGCTCCCGACAGTTGACTACTCGTGTTATCAGAATCAGAATCAGAACTTTATTTGCTCCAAATGTAGGTACAACATAAGATAACTTTCACAGAATCATAAGATCAGCCACATTTTACCTTACGGCATGCAAATCATTAGTACAGTAATAAAATATAAATAGAAAATGTCAAAAAATGCAAATAGAATTAATATTAAAATAAAATAATAAAAAAACAAGTCAAAAAGATAAAAGAAAAATTATCACATGAATAACAAATGTCAATAACAAATTAATTTCATGTCAAGTATCTAAATTAAAAATTCGCAATGATATGTCCTAAGTGATTATGTGGTAAACATACAAATTAACATGCTGTCACTAACTGTATTGTTGGTAGATAACTAGCCAATAATGTAAAATAAGCCTATGGTATCCCACTGCTTTGCCCAGCAGTGGATCCAAATATTAGATCAATCTGTCAACAGGAAGGGGGTAATCAGATTTCGCTTGTGGAGATCAGAATAGGCAGTTGCCTCATATAAAATACTGGTATTCAGCTGCATCCGAAGAGACTGGTAGCCGACCCCAACGTAGGTGGAAGAAAATCGATTCATAATTGGTGGAGAAATCGGTGAACATACATAACAATAACAAAAATACACACAGATAATAGTGGCCACTATTATCCGTTTTGGTGATTATAATAAAACTAAACAATTTAAAACTACCGTTTATAACAATATTAACGTATAAAATTGTGGAGCACAACTTAACGTGCTTATTTTCTGCATTTTCATTCTAAAATAAAAGAAATAACCAATCAATCGATGAGGGCGCCACTGCGCGCTCGGCGCCCTCTTAATCATAAAGATTGTTAAAAAGCATCATAATTTATTAGTTTATTATTTAAACATATGTAATTATGTATTTTATTAGTTATAAATGTTATATTATTATTTGTAAGTATGTCTATTCTTTCCGAAACAAAATTCAACGTAAATTCTTATTTTTTTGTTGTACATTAACCACAGTGTAGTCTTTTTAACCCAAAGGTTGACTGGTAGAGAATGCCTTGTTGCATTAAGTCCGCCCATGTACCACTATTGTACATAAAGTTTAAATAACCTTTCCCGATTTGAAGGAAGTCGGTTAAGATGTCTATCCAGTTTGGTTGATATTTTATATGGATTTCAGGAACGATTCTTATGGAAAGATGTTGCCTTGACTTGGTTCAGTTGCTTTTTTTTCACATTCCTCTTTTACGAAATTAATCAACACTTTAGGAACACGTTAACATTCAAATTGAATGTTACAATAAAAAAAAATGAAATAGAGAACAATGACGGTCCCGTTTTTAAGTGCTGAAGGGTTGCTACCGTGGCCCGCGGGCAGGGGGGCTAAGCCACGTGACCTCAAGACGACATACACAACGAAAACTTTGCACGATTTATTTCGACGCCAACACCATCTATCGAGATTTTTTAAAATCAAAGGCATAAAATATATATTTAGTTTTATGTATTTTTTTCATAATGAGTAGCTTTTCAAATCGTAACTATTTTATATATTTTATTAACTTCTCGTTATTTGAATTTCAATTTGAATAAATGACTGTTGTTATACGTTTACTAAGACAATATGGATATTTATGTCGGTGTATTGTCGCCGTCATTGTCTATCTCACATATATATACCTACGTTTTTGCAATGTGTTCGTCACGACCTTTTTGTTGATACCAAACATGTCACGATTCTAGGATATATTTTTTTCGTGGTCAGTCAAGTCCACCATAATACATTTAGGTATAATTCATAAATATAGTCTATAATATGTCACTCGGGCCATTATAACACATCTATTAA
The DNA here is from genome assembly GCA_947386135.1 of Melanchra persicariae. Taxonomy (NCBI): domain Eukaryota; kingdom Metazoa; phylum Arthropoda; class Insecta; order Lepidoptera; family Noctuidae; genus Melanchra; species Melanchra persicariae. The sequence goes on from OX376668.1 coordinate 14,189,536, forward strand.
TAACTCATTCATCAAAATCGGATCAGTAGTCTAGAGGCTACGGTTGAACATACTTACATAGGTACATACATAGACTGCTAAAATCATAACCCTTCCCTTTGGTTTTGCCTCAGTCGGATAAAAAGCTGTCGGTCAATAGTTTTCGGTAAAATGAAATTCGAACAAAAAAAATTTGGAAAATTGATCGGTTCCCATTTATTTCCCACCATACAATTATCATCATCAATAATCAGTCAGATCTTGTTCTACGAGTAGTACGTGGTGGTGATGGTAGTCGTGAAAGTGAACTCTTCAACGGCTTCACATCTCGTGCTCGTGCACAAGCTCCGCTGATCAGACAACAGTTGAAGCACACGTCGATTTCACTTCTTTGCACAGAGTAACCGCTGGAATATCTGTAATTGAAGGGTAAAAATATACAATTAATGTTAGCTGGATATCAATTAGTAGATAGTCATCCCGAACGATTTCAATAATGTCGGCCAGGCTTATTTATGATCAGTAATCGAGAGTTTTGTTCGTTGTCTTGTCAAGTAAGGAATATGCACCTGTACCACCGTTACCGACATCGTCATTAATTACCTACTACACTATGACGTCTGATCAAAATTGATTATTATTAAAATTAATAATGTTTCAACTAATCATAGATACTAAATAGGCAACAAAATCGGCAACAAAATCGACAACAAAATCTATGTTATATTTTCTTACTTTTGAATGCATATGTGATAGTTTTGATTAAAAAGCCGGGAACATCGCATCTGTCTCCCTCATAATCTCCAGTACATTGGCAGACTGGCTTACTGTCTTCATTCAGGGAGCAGACACCGTCGTTCAAGCAATACTGATGGCATGCGTTGACATTTCCATCGGCCGAGTTATCAGCACTGCATCTGAAACAACGCACATTTGATACAGGACAGCTCAATAAAAACTTTTAAAAAATCTTAACGGATTGCTCATCATATCAGCCGAAAGACGTCGGTTTGCCATAATCGCCACACTTGGCAGGCGGGTTGGCGATCGCAGTGTAGCTGTAGCAATCTATCTACAGAGGATGCTGCTGCCATTCTCTGGCGAGTTCCTTAGTCGCCCCTTACGACACCTACGGGAAGTGGTGGGATTGTTCGAATGTGTTTAATTTTCTTATTATTGAGTCAAACATAGCCTATAAATGAAACAAATATTTTTTTGAGATACATTTTTTGGAACCACCATTACAAGAAATCTAGTAACTTACTTACTAAATATTAATAACTTACTCTAGCAGAAATTGTTTAATTTTGTTCATAGCGTACTAAGTTAATTGATTAAGTAATTTTATGAAATGTCCCTGTGGCTCCGGATTAAGTATGTTGCCACCCCATTTCATCCCATGCGTGTCGTAGGAGATGACTAAGGGAAATTTTGAGACCGTGCACACAATTTCAGCACCTTAGGTCACCCGCCACCACGCGGGTGACCTAAATATTAATTGTGTGCATTCCCAAGGAGGGTTGGTGTCAGGTTGGCGGCCGACTGTAAAACATTTTTATTTTTTTTATTTATCACTGGGCTAGCTCTTGACCTCGATCACGCCTGATGGAAAGCGATAGATGAGGTCCATGATGAAGCGAGCGTGCCGAAGATGCCTTCAGGCACTGGTACTCCCACGCGTCGACGAAACATAGCAGGCTGCTTGACGCCGAACTCCGGTGGGAGGGTGGTCGCGAACCAGGCGGGTGTTAGCCCTACCACCGCAAGGGAAGGATTGGCCAGTCTTATGAGGTGTTAGGTGAGACTGTCCAGGATGCACCGAGCGCTCGGTTCAGTTGAGTGTCTGATGGAACAAATTGCGCTACACGAGGAGGCTCCTTTATGCACCCCAAAAACATTTGCCAAAGATGAGAATGTTGAGATGGATGAGTGCAGTAACGAGACTGGATAAAGTGAGAAAGACTACATAGAGGTAGTTTAAAAGTGGCGCCAGTGACGAAAAAGTTGAAAGGTAACCGCTTGTCCTGGTATGGTCATGTGAAGTGGAGGGATGAAAAAAGAAAAAAGAAAGAAAGAAAAAGAGTTTATTTACGCCAAGCATGACGCACACCATAAAAATAAATGGGTATACATATAAAAGTAAAACGGGATAACGACGGCGACAGGGTTATGAATATAAACGTAGATGCATGGAGAGGAAGAAGGAGGGTAAAGAAATGATGGATGGGTTGTGTGAGGAGCGATATGAAAGAATGGAAGAAAAAAACGTGTTGCGCCGACCCCAAGTAACATGGGATAAGGGCAGGAATATGATGAATTTTATGAAATTTGGAGTTAATATTTTTGCTTGAAGTACAATTTCATAATTATTTTTGTTTCGATACCCCCTAAATGTTTAATTCTGAAGAAAATTATTAGCTTTCTATTCTCGACGTAACTAAATTTTTTTCCTAGCTTTTCTTTAAGTACTCAATTGGCGAAAAATTTACTGAACACATTCTGTTCAAACTTTGTACAAACAAATCTTGTGAAAATACACATAATCGAATGTTGATCACATTCGATTATGTGTATTTTAAACGACAATTTCCTGATGGTTTGATTCGATCCCCAGCTACAGTAAATATTTTAACTTTTGTATTGTATGTTTACACGATAATATTTTTTGTACTTAAAATAACATAAAAATCTTTATTTCACGTTTTTCCAAACAGTTTAGCGGAGATTTGTACAAAATATTACAAAATTTTCGATACTTATGGGTCTAACTTTAGAAATGATTATCATCACGCTATAATTTCGAGGAGCTAAGCTAAAAAAAGAAAAATCTTGTTAATATCCTGGTTAATAACTTGACCATGATATCAATAAGATTATTTTTTGGGACAAGCCCGCCACACCACATTCCCAAACCACTGCAACTACTGAAAGCCAGAATCAACAGTGGCGATCACCAGAAAAAAACGCCGAGTCAATGAAGCTCGACGAAAGTCGAAAGTCTTGGATCCCGCAACGAAATTAATCAGAAAATAACAGCGGAGGAGTAGGAAAAAAAGTTAAATTTCCTATGGAAATTATATCAATGAGATTGGCTAATTTAGATATTTATCATCGGAGTTCATAGACCGACGGTTGAAAGACTGCCTCTCCGAAACACTCGGTGTAGGTTCGATCCCCATCGGCCGTAATTTTATTTTTTCATAATGCGACTATGCCTATTAATATTTTCATACTTAATGTTATCATATTATTTATATAAAAATAAGTAGAATAAATAAATAAAGCATACTAAATACTATTTACTACGCTTGCCCACTTTTTCATATAAAGGATGGGAAATCATCAAATGACTTCTTCCGCTCTGGGTGAAGCGGAAGAAGGTGGATGCGGAAGGGAGTGTCAGACTCTTACCACTCTTACTGACTAAAACTCATCCGTGTTCCATCTATTGCCCTTTGCGTTCCAGGGCCGCGGTGACTCTTTCGAATAAATTCCGCAACCCTGGCAACCCTTGCCCACTGGCAAGCGAAAACCACACAGTTGCAAACAGACAACATATTTCTAATAGAGATACACAGATAATACAATATTTAAATAGTACACTTTTGTATTACTATGCAAAAGTTTCTATTCAAAAACTTAGAAAAATATCGTACTGCTACTATTTATTTGTGACACGCACAAGAAAAACACAAAAGTAAAAAAAAAATTGAAATAGAATTAACAGTCTGTAGGTAGGTAATCAAAAATTAATTAAACATAACAAAAGCATGAAATTAATCTGTGCGAAGCCAAAAAGGTTCCTATCTCAGCATTATGCTGCAATACATCTTCAACCGCCATAATAGTAGCAGACACAACAGTAAAATAATGGCGCATCGACTCCAGAAGTCGTCGTTACAGTTAAGAGGATTTTAAAAGAAATATGACAGCGCTGGTACTCCGACAGGGTCTGTGATGCCACGGATACACTTACGGAACACATACTAAATTGAAATATATAAATACAAATTAAATAATGATTATAAAATTAAATGTAAATAGAAAACAAAGAGACCGCGACCCCGGAACGCAAAGGGAAAGAAACACGGATGGGGTTTAGTCAGTAAGAGTCTGAATATTTACTTTTTTAAATAAATTACCGTAATTGCGAACGAGTGAGGGGCGCAGCACAGCATTATTATAGTTGTCAAAAAATAAAAGGCCCGTTTTGACAGGAGGACACAACAAACAAAGAGACTTATTATGTCTCTTTCATACTTACTAGAAAAGTAATTTTGTATCCTGCTGTCAATACAGGCCTTTTATTTTTTGACAACTTTAAGAAGCGAATAACACGGATTGCGGTTGCAAGAATCAAGACAGTGGACTAATCTACCCACATAAAAAAAAATGTAAATGCACAAGAAATCAAAAAAGTGTGAATTTGTGTATGCTACGCGTTATTCATCAACATCATCTGCCTAGCCTTATACCAATTATATTGGGGTCGGTTTCCAGTCAAACCAGATTCAGCTGAATACCAGTATTTGTGGAGCGGCTGCCAACCAGACCTCCACAACCCACTAACTGGGTAACACGATAGTTCTTGGTAAGATTACGCGTTACTATTAACGATAAATGATATTTATTTTGTAAGTAGGTTAAACATAACACTTTTACACGTCAATATTTTTTGGTCATTTTAAGCTAGATGAGGCCGGTGTTTCCTAGCTGACTACCCTGAGAAGAAACACCGAAACAAACTCAGAGGTCACAGTCTCTTTTGAAGTCCATACAAATTGTACTGGTCAAATCATACGAGAACCATGTAGGTTAATGTCTGAGGTGGCCTTTTGAGGAAAGTGCCACACAGATTTGAGTGGACCTGTCTAGACAGTGCAAGCATTTGTCAGTTATTATGGAGCTCAAACTTAGACCTTTAAGGAGCTCAACGATTTGACGAACAAAACCAAAGTAAGGACACTATTTTTCGTAGTTGTTTTGTTTTTTTTGACATCTTGTCGCATCTGCAGGGTGTCCATTCAGTATTCAACGCAGGCGCTTGAGCACTTATCATCACTAGCTAGTGTTCAATGACACGAATAAGTTTTACCTGGAATTAGGTTGTCCATCAGCACTAACTAAGGCCGATAGTTCACATCTTTCACCATCATAGTCTGCTGTGCACTGGCAGACCGGCTCGTCCTCCTCATTCAGGGTACAGACACCATTGTTTAAACAGTGCTCTTGGCAAGCGTTAACTTCGCACCGTTCCCCAAAATAGCCGGCATTACATCTGAAATAATAAAAATAAATCAATTAAACAAACTTTATTAACAACTGAACGAGGTGCGTCCACTCTGTAATGTTTTAAACGCTCTAGAAATTTATCTTAGACAACAATGTCTACGCTGAAGGAACTTCGTTAGGGAACTTGGACATAAAATTAAAGCCAGTGTTATATAGGATCGATATTTTTTTTTACACTTGGTTGTTTTTTTGTAAGAAAAAAAAATCACGTTTTAGTGGTGATACTATCAACGTTATTCGAAAGCTTTCGATAGTATAAAATACTGAAATATTATCTTTTTAAATATTTACCACAACAGCAAGCAAACATAAAATTAAATTTTGCAGAACCTTCGTTTAGGATAAAGAAAGGTATTAAGCAAGGGGTTCCGCTCTCTCCAATATTATTTACAAGTACTCTTGAGGAGATTTTTAGAACACTGGCAGCCTCACGGACGACCAAGGGCATTGAAGTTGGCAGGAAGAGTCTATCAAACCTCCGGTTTGCCGACGACATATTCCTTTTTGCCCCTATTGCTCGAGAACTACAGACCATGACTTAAACACGGCAAGCTTCATGGTGGGACTCACGATGAATCGGTCCAAAACAAAATGGACCAACACCACACAAGCGTAGGGTCGAAGTAGATGGGCAGGATATTCACTATGTCTATGAGTATATCTACTTGGACTAGATAGTTTCTTTCAAAAACAAGCAGGAGAAGAAGATAGATCGCCGTATCGAAAACGCCTGGAATGCCAGTAGCTTACTGGTCCGTAAAGATGCTAATGAAGGTAGAGTTACCAATCTCCCTGAAGCGAAAACTCATCTATATGTGTATCTTTCCCGTCCTGACCTACGGTGCTCAGACCTGGTCACTTACCGAATCACAAAGTTACACCTTGGGGTTTGTCAAAGAGCAATGTAGCGCAACATCCCAGGCTAAAAAAGAGAGCTGACAAAATAAGACACCACGCCGCGCTCAAAAACGGGCATTATAGACGGAGGAGAAAAGACTGCCAATTTAAAATGAGATAGGACGGGTCACGTCAGCCGCATGTTCACGGTAGGTCTGTGACTTGAATATACCCTGGCGATTGGGGATGTCATGCTCACTCAAAAGTGCATGCGTTGGATCATTTGGCTCCCTTAAAAATAGTTGAGCTGAATGGTGCTAGCGTATGCGTCATGTTCGTGAACGGGCGTCATCAGCTGAGACTGGTCATCTCTCGGCTGCCATGGTTTATTTTAATTATTTCTTTGAATAGTTTCTTTTTTACTCCGGACTCTTTTATCCTGTACGTCTTTTACATCGTTCTCACATATATGTATAATTTCAATATGAATGATGTTACCATAATTTTGTAACAAAATATTACTTTTAAAAGAGTGTCCGTGGAGTTTCTTGTACGTTCTTCCCCATAGAGATCTACGCTTTGGAACGTGCAAATAGCTTTATCTTTTTGACCGACCGACCTTGACAATTCAAAAGTACCTATCTATAAATGGTCTAATTGAAATAAATTCTTTGACTTTGACTTTGACATGCACAAAGCTTCTACAAAGTTGGTAGGTGCCTGAGAATGGGCGGCACCGGCAAGGTCTGCCCAGGAAGAATTTGAGAGACGACCTGGACGCCTACTAGCAAGGTTGGTTCGAGGTGGTTCGTAACAAAAACATCTAGTAGGAGTTGGCAAAGGCCTCCCCTTTGCCCAGCAGTGGGACCATAATTTTAAGCTGATATAAAAACAAAAGTGGTGATACCTCACAACTAAATTGACATTATTCCCGTAATTAGTGGTGGCTATTTGCCGTTAAGGAGTTACTTTGTTTTTCTTCGTAAACCAAGTCCAGATTAGCTCATATTTAAAATATCTAGTTTGCTTTAGGACGAAGTTGAGGAGGTCAATGGTTTATCTTTGAAGTTCAACGTCCAATGTTTTTTTTTTATCTTTTTTATGCAGATACATTGTAGCTATAACTAAACCCAACGCAAAAAGAATCACCAAGATCGGTTAATAAACAATAAAGTTATTCTCGAACTGATAACTACAAAAACATGTATAGTCTAGTTGACTTATATACTTCTGCGTACCCGTTTTGAGCGTACTGGCGCACAGTGGGGCAGAAGACCCTCGTAAGTGCCATCTAATAAGCTGTTGGAACTTATAAAGAGGATCTTCTTCTTGTTGTCGTGTGGGCAGTAAGGTCTAATGAACCCATACACCCTAGTGTCAGAGTTTCAAAACCGCCTCAAGGGCCTCTGACATGGTTTATTTGACGACCGCCATTTGACGGCCGGGACCACCGGCTTATACGTGCTTTCCGAAGCACGGAATTATGTTTTTTATCAGACAATCACGTGATTCAAGCCTGCAATATCCTAGCCAAACTGGAAACAACTTTACAAAGTATGCTTCCCGTGGGAATCGAACCCACGACCACCAGGTCACAAGGCAAACGCCTAAACCACTCGGCAGTTACTCGACCATATTTATTTTTTCGTTCGTGTTTTAAAATACTTTGCGTACTATTGTTTAATTGAAGTTCTTAAAACGTAACAGACAGATGTGTTGCTGGGGAGTTTGTTGCGCCACTTCTTCTTCCCAGCTAAAACACTAGGAAGTGGTGACGGGTGGGCGTTTTGGGGGACTGTCTTTATGTAAAATTTGACGTTCAAAAAGTGCTGGCTCTCAGCCTAATTTGAATAAATGACTTTTGATTTTGATTTTGATTTTGACCAGGGAGGCAGTTACTCGACCACGTGCCACGTAGGCAGTTAAAAAGAGGATAGAATGTTTTCATAAAGAGACTTATGTACCGTTAGAAAAAAGTAATAATTATTTTTATTATTTAAAAAGCTACATTCTAAAAGTATTTTTTTTTTACAAATTAAGCAGTATATTTACGTTTTAACGTATCCACAATAGATGAGAATTACTTGCTTGTTTTTTGTTTTTATTTGCGTTATCTCTAAAAGTTCACGTCTTGTGATAAATAACATAAGTATAAGATGACGTTCTTGAAACGAAACAAACAATCTATCTTATCTACACTAATATTATAAAGAGGAAAGATTTGTTTGTATGTTTGTTTGTTTGTTTGTTTGTTTGTTTGTTTGTTTGAAATGAATAGGCTCCGAAACTACTGGACCGATTTGAAAAATTCTTTCACCAGTAGAATCCTACATTATCGGTGATGGACGTAGGCTATAGAATATTTTCAAAAAAGTTAGGGATCCGTATGAAAACTTCGATAATGTGACCCAAGGTGTGAGAAAAAATCCTTATATCGCGTACGCTGCGGAATCTATTGACAATAGAGCAAAGTGATGTACTACAGTTTTATAGAGGTCATCAATATCTACAAAAAAGTCCGCGATACCATATGTCTAACTATTATGGATAAGTCACCATGACCGCTTTTTGTTAATATTAGTCAAGCAAATCCCATGGTGAAATAAAAAATGGTGATTATACTACCATGATATTAATCCTTATCCATTTAAATGGTTTGATAATTAAGGTTGATTATGTCCGTGTAAATTACACTTTAAATCATTCAAATCGGACCTTTCGTTCAAAAGTTACGACGGTAATAAACATGCTCGGAGTAAGAAAAATGTCGCGGCTTGAGCGAACTGGGGAGAATCGTATCAATGCTTGGTCCGATGAAGTTGAAACACCACAGCATTTAAATGTTTTGGATAAAACAATAAGAATAACAAATGTTTGGATTTTTCGAAAATCAACTAGGTACATACATAATAAGGGGTGAAGCAGGGGTGAATAAGTTTTTAGGGGAGGAAATTATAGCTTGCTTCAATTTACGTCGGAAGTCTATGAACAAACTAAAAGTGGGATAATTGAAACAGATCATGTACCTAACAATTTTTGCATAATCAACCCCTGACGGGCTGAACGGGGTGAACAGTTGCGCTGAACCAATAATGAGAATCGTTGTGCTTGATTTTCCAAAACTAACCTTTGTAATGGGATATGTATAGGGGCGTTGCAGTTTGTGGAGTACCTACTATCCCCACGCGGACGAAGTCGCGGGCGAAGTGCTAGTATTCTATATATGTATTATACTAGTACTTCGCCCGCGACTTCGTGCATACATACATATCCCGTTTTTCCCGTTCCCGTAGCCCATAGCCTTCCTCATGAATGTGGCTATCATAGACCACAAGAATTTTCAAAATCGGTCCAGTAGATCCAGAGATCACCTCACAAACTTTACCTGTCTATATAATATTAGTATAGATGTCAACGGATGATTGCAAACGCCGTAAAATTGTAAAATATCTATACATATAATAAAACAGTAGAAAGTTTGTGACTGTATATTAAACTTATTTACCAAAAATGGGTTGGGGACGATGAAAAAGGAACATACCTACTGCACAAAAAAAAAAATTTGTCAAATGTGTCTTGTCTGTCTGTCTGTCTGTTAACGCTAATCTCTGAAAATACTGTACAGATTTACTTGGAGACTGTACAGTTACATGTGGGCTAGCTCTGAGCAACATTTAGTCTAATTTCTCAACATTTGTTTTGATTAAATTGGTGGCCAGGAAGAAAAGTTACGGGCATTTAAAGATAAAGTTTCCGGCAGGATTTAAATCGTCGCCATTGGTAACCTCTGTACTGATAGGAACGCAAATTTTGAATTGTTTTAACAGGTGAAGTCAGCCAAGTCGATTAATGACCGGACTTCCACTTAGTGATGCGTGCGTTCGAACCACGCCGTATGCAGGTTTTTTTACAGGTTTTGATTTCCTTTTGTATTTTAGTTCATGTTTAGATTTCCAAACAATCTTATAACATACTTAACATCTAAACATTGATGTTAAGTATGTTATAAGATTGTTTGTAATACATTCGCAATATTAATATTCAATTTTTCAAATACCTACAGTGCCAATATTAAAGAGGTTATGACTATAAATAAGTTTTTTTATGTGTTGCATCTCAGCGGCCACTTTCTGTGTAAGCCTTTAATCATGAAGAAATGCCAAACGACATACTTTAAATTAATATTTTTTTTTGTAACATTCATAATTATGTGAACACTAGACAAATAGAAATTATTTGTAACAATATATTCTTCAGAACCTAATAGTTGGTCCAATATAAGTCTGTAAATCTACTGTAAATCTTCAGCCATCTTCAAGTTATCGATGAAACAGTGGGCCCAGTAGATAGGTGCAGTACGAAAGATCGCTTGAAACATAGCAAATTCTTGGTTGTGTGAACGCGATATCTGGCTCCAAGGAACGTTTGATATATTACTTTATTTTATTTGTTGACTTATGGAATACAGGGTGTAAGCATCGAAATCCAAGATGGCGCCCATGAGATTTCACAACTTTTTATCATGGGTGTCATTTTTATGGTTTTCGGGGTCGCTAATAACGATCACCGGGTCAAAATCGAAATCCATGATGGTGCCCATGAGATTTGACAACTTTTCATCATGGGTGTTATTTTCATGGTTTCACGAAGTTCCTTATGGAAAGGGGGCTAAACGGAAAAAATTAAGACCAACAGCTGTAACGATACTTTTTGCTATAGTTGTAAGCCGTGCGTATAACTTAAAAAAAAAAAAATACAATTCCTTCACTAATTAATCGAAAGGAACTTTGTTCCATCCGGGTGCCCCTTGAAACCTTTCAAGTTTTTTTATTTTAGCTGTAATATTTACAAAAATGGAGTGTTGCGTTCAAAGAATGTAATTTTACACTGAAAGAAAGGAAAAGTAACTGAAAAAACGGTAAAAAAACATGAAAATTTTTCTCAGAAAAATTCCGGTGGAGGAGGGCTGTCTTTTACACCCTGTATAAAACAAAACAGAGCGTCACACGACTGGTGCTACTGTTCAAACTAATTAATCAAATTGATTCTTAGGGCCAATGTAACAACGCGATCAGCAAATAAACCACGTTTATGAGCTTTCAATGTTATTATTTTTCTATGGAATATTTACACTGACAGCTCCTGAACGCAGTTTAGATGTACTGATCGCGTTCAGTTTCAGTGGTGAAATCCGCTCTTGATTTCATTAGAACCGGTAACATAGATCGAAATAATTGTAAGTATTTAACCGACTTCAAAACAAGGAGGAGATTCTCAATTAGCTTCCTTTTTTTATTTTTTTTATTTGTTACCTCATGACTCCGACATTTATGAACCAATTTGATTTTTTTTTATGTGGAAGGAAATAGGTACTTCTCGAGATTCATCTGAATCGGTTTAGTAGTTTGATTTCTAAATAATCCAAATAGCTAGATCATTTCAGTAGTGTTGTTTGGTGTGAGGAATAAAAAATACTTTTATTAAAAAAACTAGCACTTCGCCCGCGACTTCGTCCGCGTGGGGATAGTAGGTACTCCACAAACTGCAACGCCCCTACACATATCCCCTTATAAAGGTTAGTTTTGGAAAATTAAGCACAACGATTCTCATTATTGGTTCAGCGCAACTGTTCACCCCGTTCAGCCCGTCAGAAAAATTGTTAGGTACATGATCTGTTTCAATTATCCCACTTTTAGTTTGTTCATAGAATTCCGACGTAAATTGAAGCAAGCTATAATTTCCTCCCCTAAAACTTATTCACCCCTGCTTCACCCCTTATTATGTATGTACCTAGTTGATTTTCGAAAAATCCAAACATTTGTTATTCTTATTGTTTTATCGAAAACATTTAAATGCCGTGGTGTTTCAACTTCATCGGACCAAGCATTGATACGATTCTCCCCAGTTCGCTCAAGCCGCGACATTTTTCTTACTCCGAGCATGTTTATTACCGTCGTAACTTTTGAACGAATGGTCCGATTTGAATGATTTAAAGTGTAATTTACACAGACATAATCAACCTTAATTATCAAACCATTTAAATGGATAAGGATTAATATCATGGTACTATAATCACCATTTTTTATTTCACTATGGGATTTGCTTGACTAATATTAACAAAAAGCGGTCATGGTGACTTATCCATAATAGTTAGACATATGGTATCGCGGACTTTTTTGTAGATATCGATGACTTCTATAAAACTGTAGTACATCACTTTGCTCTATTGTCAATAGATTCCGCAGCGTACGCGATATAAGGATTTTTTCTCACACCTTGGGTCACATTATCGAAGTTTTCATACGGATCCCTAACTTTTTTGAAAATATTCTATAGCCTATGACCATCACCGATAATGTAGGATTCTATTGGTGAAAGAATTTTTCAAATCGGTCCAGTAGTTTCGTAGCCTATTCATTTCAAACAAACAAACAAACAAACAAACAAATCTTTCCTCTTTATAATATTAGTGTAGATAACTCTGTAGATAAAATTAAAAATAGTCGGTGTTTTTGGTTGTTTCTTCGTAATTCAACACTGACTTCCAAAATTAAAGTTTTTTTGTAATTTGTAGTTGTTTTTTTATTTGGAAGTCGGTTGTATTTTTTTTTTGTAAAAGAGTTTTTTAAGAACACAAGATCACCCGAGCTAACTCAACTCTTTTTGTCTTAGAAGCTCCGCTGTCACAGGGCTTCGCCACCTGTCCGTGGGTGTTATAATAATAAATGACCCATCTTAGCGTTACTGTAGCTTATTAAGCTTAGGAAATGTAAAACGTGCGCCTGGTGATAAAGATTGTAATAAATTGTCATTCTTCAAAATCATTCTTCCGCGAAGAATCTTAACACCGCAATTCATAAAATGAGATCAAACGCACAACACACATCACATCTATGGAAAATGGAGTAGAACTATCAAAACATTGGTTTGGATTTCTTTTTATTGTATTGATAAATAGGAATAATATATTTTTTAAAATTTTTCATTTTTCTTCGATATAAATAATCACTTTTTTAAGACATTATAAGTTCCACTTAAAACAAAAAAAAAAGTGTTTTTATGTAATTTATTAATCAGTTTATTGTTGCCAAACTTGGAGCAGGCCTATGTCCAGTAGTGAACGTCTTTCGGCTAATATCGTCGTTTCCTACGAATACGGGCAGTACCTATTCGTAGGATACGACGATATTAGCCGACGATTTAACGAACATAAGGGCTTTTATCTTTTATTGCATAATTAAATTCTGCTCATCATACCACATAGCAACAGTGCAACAAAACAATTAAAAACGGTACAGGCTATCAAATAATTAGGTTTTCTAAAAAGCCACAATTTTAAGCACTACATTTTCAACGAAGAATAAAGTCACAATCGCCGTCACGCCCTCTTTCTTTGCGAGTAGTGGCGGTGCGCGGGCGAGGAGGTTCGGCCACTATTCGGCGGAACGCGAAGATTGTTAGCTGCGGCGAACGTAATCTGATTTCTAAATAAATAATAGTTTTGCATATACTACTAAACTTTAGTTATATTATTATTTATCAAATTGACCGTTACATTTTAATATAAATAATAAAACGCCGAGGACGACAGTAGGTGTAATTGATTGGAACGGGTAAATGAAAGAAAATAGACGAAGATTATATCAAGTAAGTAAATCAAAATATTTTATAGCTCAAGGGATTTTAAGGAAATGGAGTAATGTTTTGTTAAATTGTACTATTTCATAAGTTCAAAACACTTAATATCAACGAGTTTGTACTAAATTAAGTCATTTTAATTACTTATTCAATTTTCAATATTGGGTACGTAAAAAAAAACCCTCATGGTGATTGTGGCCGTGTTTTATGGAATGGCTAAATTGCGTATGTATAGAAGAGACGAAGCCCTAATTACGTTTGTGTCTTTCTCCTACGTTCAAAATATGTTTTTATCTTTTATTATTTCTTTGATGCATGTAAAAATCCACTTTGTTATTCAAAATACAGTATTTTTTACGCTTACACAATTTTAACCCTTCTGTACAAATTTAACCACTGAATACATATTATCATGCTTTTTCTGGGATGGGGCCTAATTGCACTTAGGTTTTTATTCTATTGCTTGAAAATGTATATAAAAGCATTTGTGGCCGCATTCTTAGCATCCTACACGAAGATGACAATACATTTATTTCTTTATTTAACCTTTTTCATAACGTTTTGGAAAAATTATATTTTATATGTTATGGCTATGCAATGTTAGTAAGAATACATGCAAATTTGTTCAATCTATTTCATATTACAGGGGTTGGCTACGATTTTAATTTTTTTTCAGCCTATACTTTTGAAAGTTGTTTACAATTGAAGTATGGAAGTCATTACGGGTTGATGGATTCAACAATTTGCTGCTGGAAGAAGCCATACATAATGAGTGGTGCAACAGTTCGTTGGTGCGTTGTCTTCAAGAACAAAGGTGATGTGCTAGAGTGCAACATTTATAGATGAATAAAACTAATGTCACATAGTATGAAAGCTTGGGAAAAATTTATTGAAAGGCGGTTGAGGGATGAGATTGAAATATCACAGAACCAGTTCGGTTTTATGCCTGGTCGGGGTAAAATGGTTGCCATTTTCGCTATCCGTCAGCTGTGCAAGAAATACAGAGCTTTATAAAAACTTGCACATCGTGTACGTGGACCTCGCAAAGGCATATGACCTAGGCATAGGCTTCGTGAGGTTTTGTGGTGGGCCCATAAGGAGAAAGGTGTGCCTGGGAAGTATGTACAGTCGATGCAGTACCCAAGTCCGGTCTGCAGTGGGCACCACTGAGCTTCAGTGTGGCAGTTGGTTTGCACCAAGGGTTGGCCCTTAGCCCTTACCTCTTCCTGATGATAATGGACGCTCTAACGTTGGCCATCCAGGATGAGGCTCCCTGGTGTATGCTGTTTGCTGATGACATTGTGCTAGTTTCCGAAAACGGCTTCGAGGTCCAGAGCAGATTGAAGACGTGGTGGCAGAGGCTAGAGAGTGTTGGCCAGAAATTGAGCAGAACCAAAACAGAATTAATACCTGTTCTGCAATTTCGGCGGTCTCTCCAGTCCTATGCCTATAGCTTTCACCGGAACGTCTATACCAATCTGCTCCGACTTTCAGTACCTCGGGTCGCTTGTCCAGGGGGATGGCAATATAGACCGAGACGTAACGAATCATCTCAAGATGGATGAAATGGCGACAGGTCTCTGGAACAACTTGCGACCCACGGATGCCCCTCAAGTTGACGGGAAAATCCATAAATCCGTGATAAGACCTGTCGTACTGTATGGATCAGAATGTTGGACTGTGAAAAAGATGGATGAAAATAAATTGCATGTTGCAGAGATGAGAATGTTACGATGGATTTGTGGTGTAACGAGAATGGATAAAGTGAGAAATGAGTACATTAGAGGTAGTTTAAAAGTGGCGCCAGTGACGGAAAAGTGGAAAGTTAACCGCTTGTCCTGGTATGGTCATGTGAAGAGGAGGGATGAAACGTATGTAACTAAAAGGGTTATGAATATAAATGTGAATGGGTAGAGAGGAAGAGGTCGACCAAAGAAATGTTGGATGGATTGTGTGAGGAGCGATATGAAAGAAAAGGGAGTTAGTGATAGTGTGACGGCTGATAGGACAGAAAGGAAGAAAAAACCGTGTTGCGCCGTCCCAAGTATCATGCGATAAGGATGATGACTTTTGAAAGTTGCAATGATGAAAAAGAGTTAGAATTTTGAATCTAAGAAAATAATATTATGTTTTGATAACGTGCGTTTTGATTTTATGACCAGATTTTGATTATAATGCAATTTAGTTTTAAAGACTGATTTTGACTATGTTTAATTTGATGTTAAGGACTGATTATGATGATTATGTGTAATTTAAAATTAAGCTCTGATTGCATAGAGATATTCTTTTGTTTCGAAATATTAAAATAACCGAATCTTTTATGAAAATACAATTTTTTGGTTTGTAGAGTTATACGAACTATTTTTATAATTACTTATCTTGATTTTTTTGAAATTTTTTCATAAGTTAAAAATACAATGTAGTCCTATAAATATTTTTATATGTTTGAAAAAACTTTATTTTGTATACTGTGTGCACAAGTGCAAATACTTAGGTTAATAGAATTCAGATTTTGTTTCGAATTAAATATTATAATTCTATTATTATTTTCTTTTATTACATTCAAATGTTCTTTCAGTAATGGTAAAATAGTTATTAAACACAAATTCCTATGACATAAAAATAAATACAAGCATCAGAATAATATAAAAATGACCTTAAGGCGGTTGTCGCCTCAACATTTCCGGAGATAAAAGGCATAATGTTACTTATCGCTCAAGTCCAGCCTTACTTTGCCTAAACACAACGGAGAATAAGGATTTAAGGAACAAAATGGGTATTAAATATAGAGAAAATTTATTGAAAACAATCTCAGCCGAACCATAAGATACCCATACACAATGTTTGAAACCACCAATACATATTTGTTCATATTCAAATTAATTAAACACAAAAAAGTGTCTCCTGAAAAGTAGCTATTTTGCAGTTACGCCCCTATTCGTAGGACACGGCGATATGATGATGATGAAACAAACAAAATTACTATTTAGTCTTTAGAAGTCTACATAGTAATTTTGTTTGTTTAATTTTGTTTCTCTACTATCTTACTACTATTTATTTATTTATTTTACAACTGCCTGTGATGGGATACAAATATATTATACCAAAAAAAGATAAATTAACCAGAATAAAAACAGGATTAGGAATAGGTAGCAGCTAGTTGTATAATATGTGTTATGTTATGAATTGGTTGTAACAATACACGGACATGCTATTTCAGCAATGCCGGGTGATTTTATCATTTCCTGAAGAGTTCCATTACCTACCTCCGTAGTTCTTCACCAGACCTTCACCAAGTTGAAATAGAACCTTTCCGGGAAAATTACTTATTCTTCTCTTCCAAACAAATGGCAAAATATCGCTGAACAAACATTTTTCGTGGAATCCCATCATCTGCAGATCCTGACATATAATTTCCATCAGCTCAGCAACATGAGATGACAAACACCAGCCACAAATACTAGGCACAAATATCTGGATTGTGTCAGAAAGTATATGGAAAACATTGTATGTGCCTATAAACTGTGTGTTGCCCTCAATTGCCTGAGATCACATCATCAGATTCTGACTTGGTGACAATGAGTGAGACTCAGAATGAGAGGCTTTCAAATAAAAAAGGAATTTTGAAAATCCGTTCAGAATTGGCGGAGAAATCGGTAAACATACAATTATATAAAAAAACACACAGTGAAACATAGAACTTTCACCTTTTTGAAGGCGGTTATACATACCTGCAAGTAGGTTGTCCATCAGTAGTGACACTACAGTTTCCTTGCACACAATAGTCCTTGCAAATGGAAACATCGCATCTTTCACCCTCATAATCTGCTGTGCACCGACAAACTGGTTCGTTCTCGTCATTCAGGGAACAGGCGCCGCCATGCAAACAGTACATATAGCACGCGTTAATTTCGCACCTTTCCCCGGAGTAACCAGCTTCACAACTGAAATAATTAAGAAAACGAACAGCGTTACTGATGAACAAGGAAATCAACGAATGTTCGTGACTAGTAGTGACAGGCGAACGAGGTGCGCGACCGTTTAGATGCTCTGTAATACTTGACTTTCAATATGGATTTGCTACATTTTGCAGAGTTATGTGCAAAATTTTGTGTTTTTTGTTATCATATTGAAGTGTTAATCACGTATTTGAATAGGTACCTCTTTTAGATACCTAGATATATCCCAGCTAACTAACTTAATCAGCAGTTTAATTTGCGGCCTTGCTTTTTCTTTGAACGGCGCTGTTTAATCAGCGGCCTAAATTACATTCCCGGCAATAAATTGAACAGAGAACAGAACAGACTGCTCAGCCAAGTAGCGGAACATAGGGCACAGGGAGCTTAGGACACCTCAACACGGATAGGTTAGGTTCGAATTGTATGACGGGAGCTAGAGTGATCGAGCGAATGGAGCGAACTTAGCTCGCGTCGTGCCATTCATGTTAGGTTCCTTTAAACCCTGCCAACAGAAATAGGAGCCGGAGTAGAACGGAGCGGGGGTCTGACGTCATTTATGAGCGCAAAACTCGACAAAGTGTAGTGAACAGCTGATTTTTGTCACGATTTCATTGGTGATCCCATTGTAAAAGTTGTTCATGATGATTATTGCAATGACCCCTTAAGAGGTATTGCGTTTATTCTGTTACACCTTGTATATTTGGGCATAGTAATAGGACACAAAAGCTGCATAAATCCAAAAAACCGTTAAAAATTAAAAATCTTAATTATCTTAACTAGTCCTTTTTTGATGAAGATGTTTTACCTGCATTTAGGTTGTCCCTCAGCACTGACACTACAATTTCCTTGGAAACAATAGTGCTGACAGTACTTTAAATCCGGAGAATTGTTATCAGAAGAATTATTACGAATTTGACTCTGCAGAAATTCACAGCTCTTCATTCCCAAAGCTTGTTCATTAATTGTGTAGTTCGCTGCTATAACTTGACAGTACCAATAGTTTCTGCTAGAATGTGAATAAATAATTGGTCCCACACTGTGTTGTTGATTCTTTGGTAATTGCAAAATGGCTTTTTGCTCGTAGCTTCTCCAGTAAATGAAATCTTTTGTTATGGTTAAAGCAGTTGCCCCATATTCTGTTCCTATGAAATAAATTGTTACTCTGTTTTTTCCATTCAAGTCAGCACTTTTAATGGAATGTTGATTTAATGTAGTTTCCTCAATCCAGTACATTTTCTCAGTTTGTTGGTCAATGGCCAAACTTCGCCGCCAGTAAACATGACCATTTATTAAAACTTCTCTCTTGGATCCATCAAAGGCAGCCCTCTCTATCTCATAGGCTGTCATCCAGTAAACGAATCTGTAATTTGTAAACAACTGTAAATATTCACAAGGTTTTATATGAATTCGGCTGACTTGTAACAAGAAAGATAATTGTTATATTAGCAACGTACCCTCCACAGCTGTCAACAGCTATATCCCCAAAGGAGTGATTCAACGTAACTAAAACATTAACGTCAACTGCTTCTTTAGGCGATGCGGGTTTTAATGAAAATGAGTATATTTTTCTTTCTTCACTCCAAAAAAGTAATTGTGTGACCGGGTCGTAGGCGAGACTTATGATATCGTTTGTTCCTCTCGTTATTAACGTTTGTATTTTCCGGGTGGATAGGTCAAAGCTGGATATTAACTTGTTGATGTGGTGGCCGGCAAACAGCACCCTGTAGTGAACAGGATCGTAAGTGACTGAAGTGATATAATCCATCAGAATATCTTCTGCGTGCGTTAGAGTCGCATTGTAATAAAATTCTAATCGTCTCCGATCACCCACGACGATATCTGAAAAAAAAAACAGTTTTCTAATTGAGAGCTGCAGAGCTTCCCGTTACTCTAATCTTCTTTCTTATTATACGCTTCTCATTTTCGCTGTGTGGAGGCGGCGCCGCCCGCCGCTGCTGGCCGTGCCGGCTGCCAGAACCAACCTTCTCGCCAAAACTCCATTGACTCGCGCAAATCGGGTTGATAACGATCATGCTATGGCAACTTAGAACAAAATTAAAATTCCATTTTTTTATTGAAAACAGCGCCATCTAGTTTTTGGTTAAGGGAAACAAATTGCGGTGTTGCTACGGTTAAATATATTATTTTTTTGCTGGGAGTTACTTTATAACATTAATCAAGAAAAATAATATAATTTCATGATCTTATTTAAAGTTAATAGAATATATAAATTAGTACATAATTAGGTTTTTATTATGAGCTTTAATAGTGAAGAAGTTATATTTTGGCTATTTAAACATGCAAAAGTTTGTTTTTGAATGGCCACACTTGAATTGCAAATGGTTGTGTGAGAGTGTAAAGAACTCTCTTGCGCATTTATTTTCCTTTTGCAATAGAGTTTTTGTTGTTTCGCTAGTGCATCTGCATGTTGAGTTGAGCTTTCGTTTCTTCATGTTTTTGAGCCGCGTTACAATTCGTTCGAACGTTCGTGTTGTGTTGTGTGTGTTGTTGTTGTAAACATCTGGTGCATAGATATCAATAATGTTCTCACTTGCAAAATTAACTTTTGGGATGTTAACGAAAAAGGCTAATCGGCACTACCTTAATCATATTGGACGAAAAAGGCAAACACAAAATTTTATTGTATATGTGTGATGCTTTTTTAAATAAAATGGTTTAATATTTAATTCTGTGGTTTTTTTTCCTTTATGCAGTACGTATGTTTGTAGTATATAGCGGATACACTCATATCTCTACCTAATATCATAAAGGATCGTACAGTAGCTATACACACCTACCAACCTATACATTTACTTATATAAATTAGTTCCCTTACCGGAAAACTAGATGGCGCTGAGTTCGACCACTTCCTAATATTAAAAAATAAGGCAGAGTTGCCTGTCTATAGCCAGTATACTATTGTAGTCTTTGTTGACGATCTTCACATCGAGATCGATGTATTTACATGTAATTTGAGTGAATTCGCAAAAATACTGCTGTTTATTTTATGTTATAGTTGAAATTAGAGTAGGCTACAGGTTGAGGTTTTATATTTTAAATATTTTGTTATTATGTATGTATAAATGTAGACTTTATCTTCGAAATCAAAACAATTGCGTTGCTCTGTAAATCAAAGTTTATTCTATTAAACAACAAATTCTTCACTTCCGCGCGATCTATTGTTGTGAGCGGACGTTTGTTAATTTTTGTCACAGTTTATTGAGCGCGTATTTCTTATCTTGATCGTGCGCTGGACAACCGGTTTTGCCGGTCGGTCCCTGTGCAGTTGTTGCTTTGTTTACATGTGTGAATCAAATCCAAGTAATGTAAACATCAATTCACTTTCGAGCGCTGATGAGTTAGAGGATAATACAAATATGGAAGTTGAGGTCAATTCACAACAGGATGGCAATGAGACGACACGAATGAAAAGGTTAAGAGATGAAAACTCTTCTGAAGAAGGATGGACTGAAGTGAATAGAAGACGAAACAATTTAGTATGCAGTAGAGGAGATCTAGGTGGGAGGGAGAAAGAAGACAAGATACAGGCATGCGTGACTTGTAAAACACCTTTGCCTAAACAGTTCGCGTTGGCACGATTACTAAAGACGCACAACATTACCAGCAGCAACATTCATAAAATTAAATATGTTCATCAACATAAAATGTTAATTACATTAGATAATGATACAGGCGCAGAGGAATTTTTGAATTGTTCGGTGTTTATTGACATGGGTTGGTTCTGTCAAAAAACTTCTGAAGTAGGTGTATCGTACGGCCTTATTAAAGCTATGGAACTAGATATTTCTGATGAAGATCTTAAAGCTAATTTAACAAGCAGTGCTGAAATAATATCTATTAAGCGGTTAAATAAACGCTGCTTGGATAACCCTGATGGTATCGGCTAGACTCCGAGTGAAACGATTCGACTAGGATTTAAAGGATCTTCACTTCCGCCGTATGTTTATATCTACAGTTTGAGGATTCCAGTGGAGCGGTTTATATTCCCAGTTACTCAATGTGCGAACTGCTGGAAATTTAGCCATTTGAAGATAAGATGTCCATTAAAGAAACCGGTTTGCCCCAAATGCTCTCAAAACCATGAAAACTGTACATCTACATCATACACTTGTGTGAATTGTTCAGGTATATAGCTACAGGTATATGGCATTTGAAAAAAATATGTCCATACTTTAAGAAAGAAAAGAGGCTAAGGACTTTAATGTCCGAATTTAATTGCACTTACAGGAAAGCACTTACTATATACGTTCCTCCATCCCCTGATAATGTTCCACAAGTGAATTTATCTGATTTAAATCCTGAAGTCGACCAAACGCCTACTGTGACTGCCGCAAATATCAGTTCGATAATAACGCAGCCTCCCATAGACGCAAATGACGGTACAGCCTCACAGGTCCACTGCCCAAGCACGGTCAATCCAAAAACCAAACCTTTGCCTAAGCGTAATTCGAAGAAGCAAAATCATCGACCAGCTACCCCAGCACTTGTAGAGGACATGGCATGGCATCAAGTTTCCGATTCTTCCGATTCTGCAGAGTATATTATTGATACACCCAATTTTGTCAGAAACAATAACCCTAATAAGACTTCCTATAATTTAAACTTTTGGCATATTATAAGAAAAATTAAAAATATTATAAAAAGTAAAGAATCTTTTCAAGTTAAAATCCAGCAATCAATTTCAATAGTTTCTGAATGGCTGACACATAAAATTGTAAGTAGTTTATCTATTGATTCGTTATTCGATTTATTTGCTGGAAATGGCTAATAACAATAATTATATGAACTTGAATATTATACAATGGAATTGCCAAAGTATTAGACCCAAATCTCGTTCACTTGAATTACACTTAAGCCAAGAAAAAATCCACATTGCCGTATTGAGCGAAACTTGGTTGGAACCCGAAAGTTTTTTTAGAATTAGTGATTATAATACCCATCGACTAGACAGAGAAGATGGTTACGGTGGTGTCGCAATTATGACTCATCGCTCTGTAAAATCCGTTGTTTGTACAACGATAAGTCGCAACCCCGGCATAGAATTGTTACATATTAGAATTTTGAATTGTCAGCATATTGAGAATATTATTTCCGTTTATTGCCCTTCGACTGTGCATACCACTCAAAGTGATTGGGACGCGATCTTTTCTGTAGGAAACAGTAAAACTCTTATTTTGGGAGATTTTAACGCGCATCACTCTAATTGGTCTTTGAGAACTAATCGACGTGGCTCCGAAATATTTGATTCCATAATAATAATAATATCTTGGGACAACTCACACACGGCCATCTGATCCCAAGCTAAGCAGAGCTTGTGTTATGGTAACCAGACAACTGATATACATACTTATATAATTTATAAATACATACATATTATAGATAAATTACACCCATACACAGTACAAACAATAATGCTCATCACACAAAGTTTGTCCTGGGTGGGAATCGAACCCACGACCTCCGGCTTTGCAGTCAGGGTCACTAACCACTTTTTTTTTTTTTTTTTACGGGGGGAAATCCTCATGGATGTCCTCCGCCCTGGGGCGGGCGAAGGGTCTGTCAGACTCTTACTGACTAAAACCACCCCGGTGTTCCATCTTTCACCTACGCCGGGGATCGCGGGAACATAGCGACTTCCGTAATCCCCGGCTGGTGCCGGCCCGCCTCTGCGGGCCACATCTCGTATGCGGGGGGAGTGAGGTGTATAACTCCCCCCGCGACGTCAGAGGGGCGCACGGGAACACCACGCGCCGCCACCTCGGGTCCGGATGAATGGGGGGCAACGGACATCCCCAAGTCCGCCGCCCCTGGAGGGTCACTAACCACTAGACCAACAATCCAGTCAATCCATGTTAGATTACAACTTTATACATTTGAATGATGGTAGCTTCACTAGAATCAGATTGGTTGACGGAGTTCTCCAGCAATCTAGTCCTGATGTCTCATTTGTATCTTCTGATTTATCTTTATTATTTATTTGGAAACCAACTAACGAAACACTCGGTAGTGATCATTTAATTATTAAATTAAACTTAGTACTAACTGTTAACCGTGAATATCAAAGCAAAAGAAATTATAAAAAATCGGAATGGACTTCATATGCTGCATACATAGATGAGTACTTACAAAATTGCGTTACTCCCCAGGATCCCCAGGATTTGTATGACCTTCTGTATATTAATTATTATGCAATAATCTGCGGATAAATATATTCCCAACATTAAAATCCCTCAAGGTATCAGCAACGTATTTAAGCCAAAACCATACTGGTCTCCAGAGTTGTCCAGGGCTGTTGCTGAGCGACGTTTGGCCCTTGCAAATCTGAGATCTTGCCCTTCTCCTAGAAACTTAGATATTCTTAAAGAAAAAATTAGTACCGCACAAAGGCTTATTCGACGGGCTAGATGTAAATCTTTTCAGCAGTTCTGTTCCTCTGTTGATGAAACTTCTTCAGGGTCCGATATGTGGCGTAAGATGAGGTGGTTAAAGGATCGGCAAATTCCTAACGCCTGTGTGGCTAAAGAAAAAGCTGAGTGCCTGCTTAGCGAACTTACTCCAGATTTTGATTGTCCCGCGAAGCCTACTTTTAATTCAAATAACGCAACGTTGGAGTCGTTAATATCTATGCCAGAATTAGTACAGTAGTAATTAATACAGTTAGTATTAAAAACACCGACACAGCTCCTGGGTCAGATCAAATTTCCTTCTCCATGATTAAACACCTTCCAACTTCCGGTAAAGTTATGTTGCTTTTAATATATAATCAATGTTTTTCTTTCGGTTTCGTCCCCTCACAATGGCGCCAAATCAAAATAGTACCAATCCCCAAGCATAGTAGTAGCTCATCTTCATCTTTATGTCCAATTTCCCTAATATCTTGTGATTGTAAGATCTTGCATGCCATTTTGGCCAAACGTATTGAATGGTTCTTTGAAAAGCAAGGTCTTTTTTTTTTTTTTTTTTTTCCTGAGGACATGGTAAAGCACGATCTTGTCTGGATAACCTTACGCGGTTGGTTTCTGAAATTCAACTTGGATTTTCTAAAAACTTGGTTACAGCGGTGTGTTTTATAGACATCGAAAGTGCATATAACAATGTTGATATTCCTTGCCTTTTACATATTTTAGATCAGTTTGGAGTTGGATCAAAAATCTGTACTTATTTGTGGTCTTTTTTTATCAAATAGACATCTACAAGGGGCAACATCTGATTGTCAGATGATTAGATGTACTGGGCGTGGGCTAGCTCAAGGAGATCCACTGGCTCCACTATTATTTAATATTTTAACACTACATATATGTAAAAAAGTTGGCCACGTAAATATGTCTCAATATGCTGATGATTTTGCTTTATATTCTTCAAAAATTAATTTAGATTTAGCGTTTGAAGAACTTCGGTCTGCATTACGATATACCAAATTGTTAATTGACAAGCTAGGTTTAACTATGTCTCCAAATAAAACTAAGATTTGTGTTTTTAAAAAGGGTTGTTTTAGGAGGTCTATTGATTTTAATTTTGACGATGTCTCAATTGAAGTCGTTAATTGTGTTAAATATTTGGGTCTTTGGTTGAATAGTTCACTAAGATGGGGTAAACAAATCAATGAAATCGCACAGAAAGTAATGAAATTCATTAATTTACTTAAAGTCTTATCTGGCCCGGGATGGGGACTCCATCAAAAACACCTAAGACGTTTATATATTTCTATTATTCGAAGTAGAATTGATTATGCCAGTTTCTTGTTTGACAATAGTTCTAACTCTAAACTAATAAAACTCGATTGAGCTCAAAACCAGGCACTGCGTGTTATTGGCGGATTTATAAGGTTTACCCCGATACATGTCATGGAAAGCGAGCTATGCCTCCCTCCACTTCATATTCGTAGAATATATTTAGCTGTTAAGTTTATACTTAAATCAAAGTCTTTTTCTAATAATAAAACTATAAAATCACTTGAAAATCTCTCACTCGTTACCTACCGGTTCCAACTATTGGCAGAACAAGAAGCTGCCATTACTTACTGACATCCTCGCACAATATAACTCAGTCCCAATACACTCAAGCGTTCAACTTGAAATGTTTTCTCTTAACACGTGGGTAAGTAATATTAATTACTAATATAGTATTTGACAAAATTCCTAGCATCTCTCAAGCTAAACGACGCTACAGTACTGTACCATTAAAACACCTATGTACAGCATACATCCGAGAACGATATGCAGGTTTTCAAACAATTTTTACTGATGACGGCTCCAAAGACAAACAACTCGGAGGCGCTGCCTTTTTGGATCCTGTCCATCTGAACCAGGAGAACTTTGGCAGGAATATTTTAACCAAAGGTCAAAAGAAAAGGGGATATGGTACCGTACTATCCAGCCAGAGATCTCTCGGGTTCCGTGGATCGACTGTAGTCTAAATAGAAATTTAATAACTATAGCTTTAAGACTTCGTTCCGGACATACTCCATCAAATAAATTCTACTATCTAATGAAGAAAGTTTTGTCTCCAAATTGTGATGACTGTGGAGTAGTTGATGATGTGTTTCACATCCTGATGGAGTGTGTCCGGAATGAAAATACGAGGATCAATGTTTTTGGGCGCTGTAAATCTTATAATTTTGGTATCTGTAACACAATACTCGCTTGTCCAATGTCGGAGAATGCTAAACAACTGTATGAGTTAGTCTTAAGGTATATTGTAATATTTTGATGTGGTCGCTAAGCGACAAAGCCCTTTAATCAAATAAAAAAAAACAAATTCTTAAAAAGTAGGTTATGTTCGATAGACAAAACTTATATTAAGACGTAGGTAGGTAATCCTCACCTGTAAATCAAAGAAACGACAATTACAAGTTGATTTCCCGTAATCTGTAATGTTGTCCAAAGATTTCTCACAATCGAAAGTTTAAAGATATTATTATGAATAAAACAAACTGTTCACATTTAAAATATATTTTTAAGGTTTCTTTTTCACTGACGTGCATGGAGTATCGTAATATGAATGGAATGCGAATGACTGAATGATTGACTGCCTGATTTGTTAGCAAATTACTCTTAACGATAAAAAACGCGGCAAAGTTCAAACCAAATCAAGGAAATATAATTATTTCCTTACATATGTATTAAGAACCCAGTATAGAAGTAATAATTAGATATTGTTTTTAGATTATAAATAAGTAGGTACTACTAGTTGTTAAGTTTTCTTAGTATTTTTTAAATTGCAATGTATTTAAAAGTTAATTTTAAGACCGCGCTATCGCATTAGGTACACACCTGGGGGCCTACCACAACCTCTTAAAACAATATTATTTTAATATTACTTTGTAATTTCTGTTGTTGCATTTTCAACTCTCGGCGCTGATCCGAGAGTTGAAAATGCAACAACAGAAATTACAAAGTAATATTAAAATAATATTGTTTTAAGAGGTTGTGGTAGGCCCCCTGTAATGATAGTTGTAAGCGAGAGAAATAAGTTTTCCCAACAGTCTACTTTCCGCTCGAGAACTAAGTTCATTCTTTGTATAAACTACTTCTTACAATGAAAATACAATAAAGTATACCATCATTACATTCTTACAATAAAGTACACCATCATAACAACTAACTAAAATAAGTAGTTCGTCACATTTCCTTTCTTCAAGAGGTTCAGACAATATATCTATAAGTCCGTGATAAGACCTGTCGTACTATATGGATCAGAATGTTGAGCTATGAAAAAGACGGATGAAAATATATTGCATGTAGCGGAGATGAAAATGTTGAGATGGATGTGTGGAGTAACGAGAATGGATAAAGTGAGAAATGAGTACATTAGAGGTAGTTTAACCCTACATTACTACTCATGTTGCGACGATGGAATTCGATTGTTATGCGATCGTTATTTATGTCGAGATCCCGCCCAGAAAAAGATGAAGGATGAGTTTTTTTATCCGTAATTTTGGGCACCTTCATTAATGTGCGTTTTTCGATCAATATTAGCCTAACGGTCAAATAAACTAAGTTTTCGTCAAATTAAAAACTAGTGAATAACCGAAACTTAATCGGACTGCACATTTGCTCATTTTGCAAAAAGAACGTTTTGATACGGAGACATACCAACAATACCAACATCATTAAAAAAATTGGCCATCGGACCAAGCTAACAAAAATGTTGTTACTAAGAAAATAAGTTACTTTAAATGTAAGCCCTGGGATTTTGGACTAATAATTAAGAGGAGTGACTTCATTAGACGCTCATTGGTGTTTTAAAACACAAAACATATTTAATAATAAAAACAAAAGTCTGCTAGGATTTCTGAAGATGTAAAAGTAACTCCTAGACTTTGAAATATGTCATATACTGTAATACCAACTTCACTAAATAATTGGCCCTCGGACAAAAGCTATCAAAAATTTTGTTACTAAGAAAATAAATTACGCATCTAAGCCCTGGGATCTTGGACTAATAATTAAGAGAAGTGAAGTCACTAGACGCTGATTGGTGTTTTTTTTTTTTTTTTTTTTTATTTATTTATGAATGGGCTAGCTCTTGACCTCGATCACGCCTGATGGAAAGCGATAGATGAGGTCCATGATGAAAGCGAGCATGCCCAGGAGATGCCCTGAGGCACTGGTACTCCCACGCGTCGACGAAACACAGCACGCTGTTTGACGCCGAACTCCGGTGGGAGGGTGGTCGCGAACCAGGCGGGCGTTAGCCCTACCACCGCAAGGGAAGGATTGGCCAGTCTTATAAGGTGTTAGGTGAGACTGTCCAGGATACGCCGAGCGCTCGGTTCAGTTTAGTGTCAGATGGAACAAATTGCGCTACACGAGGAGGCTCCTTCATGCATCCCTCGTTTTATAACACGTTCCATTTCTCGTAATTATTTAAAAAACATCAATATTAACTGGAACTCTCTCATCTTTTTTACGGTATAAAGTAGAACTTTGAACGACTGGCTCTCAATCTATTAAGATTTTTGATAAGTTTAATTCAATGTTTGAGTTTGATAGTTGGTAGTGTGACACACCCTCGTGTCTCGGAAAGCACGTCAAGCCGTTGGTCCTACCCCAGATCTCGTGGTCGTGTCAGATTCCATCGCACTATAAAATATAAATGGGGAACAGAGAGTGCACCGGACAATTCATCAAGATTTTTAGTTTCATAGTCAACGAACACTCAAAAATAAATAGCGCATCTGCCTACCTGAGATGTTTCTTTTAAAAAATATACATAGCAATCCGTATCTAAGTAAAAACTTCCCAACTTGCAAAACTTTTGTAATTTTTATTTTTGGTATGCGTCATGCTTGGCACAAATAAAGTTTTTTTCTTTTTTCTTTCGTTCTACTATCATCTAAAATATGGCCTTAATTTAGTAGGTAACAAAAAAAATGTAATCAACAATATTATAAAGGGCTCCAGTACTTACCCCAGGAGAAGGAGTGTGCCAATCCCACGAACAGTGGTAACAATGCTAACACACGAGTTCTTTTCATCTTGTTCTTCAGACTTTGCTGCTTCAGCTGATCGAAAGGACGCGTCTACTTCTTGTGACATACGAATGTAAAATGTCTCTTTCGCGAACGTGAATTTACATACAGCATATAAGGCATCTGGCATGCTTGATAACCTGAGAGGTCCGCTGATAACAGCTCTTAATAGGGGAAATTGGGGATAATTGACTTACTTTTGAGTTCTAAACCTATAATTTTTGTTATTTCATAATTATACTTATAGAAATAACTTCATTGTATACCTATGTAGAAGCACTATCTGTGCGATAAAATAATTAAGTTTTTATCATAGTTTTTGTTATTCGCTGGTTTCTGCGAAACAAAAAATCTTAGTCAACCTACCACACGACCGGGGTATGTTGAGTATATAGGCCTGGGGGAGGTTGACTATGATTTTGTAAACTTATGTAATGAAGCATATTTCACATTTTATATCCAAGTTAATAGCGGAATCAATGACGATGATCGCTGTATTGTTCCAATAGGGATGATTCCTGGTCAAGATAATATGATTCTATTTAGCCCGTCAGTTACATTTTCGAAAAATACTGAATACGAATTTTTTGTTCTGTTCTTCTTCTTTCTCGTGTGGGCAGTAAGGTCTAACGACCCCACACACCCTAGTATCAGAGTTTCTAAACCGCCTCAAAGGCCTCTGATATGGTTTATTTGACGATCGCCATTAGGTGGCCGGGACCACCGGCTTATACGTGCCTTCCGAAGCACGGAATCATCTTTTTTATTTGACAATCAGGTGATTCATCCAAGCACGGTGTTAAACAGGTACTTACTGACTGGATTACTAATATGTTTAGCAAACGAGTGGTTCAAATTGAGGAAGAGCAGACTCAATGCACATCGTTACTACACAATAGGTTATGCAGACGACCTCGCAATCCTAGTACCTGAGAAGGTGACTGGAACGATCTGCAACCTCACTCAACAAGCACCTGTTATATTAATGTAATTATTATGTGTCTAATATTTAAAAATAAGTTCTTGATATACCTTTAAATGTGATATTTACTGTTTAATATGTTATACTCAATTGAAAATTAAAATAAATTGATGAATTTACTAAACGATTTTTATAACAAACTTATTTCAAACACTGATTTTGACTCAACTGTCATACTTGTTTGTTAACGGGTATAAAATAGCGGAGCCACAGTGGAGCAGCCAGTTGCTCTTCGATTTTCAAGGCATGAGACACACATCTAAGGTATGAGATTATTCTGATTGTTTTTGGTTTATTGTTGATGATGATGTATATTGTGTATTATAATTCTAATTATGAAATACTTATGAATAATGTGATATTATGTAGTGTTATGGTTATATAAGTGTTATGTAATGTTGTGCAATGTTATGTAGTGTTATGTAATGTTATTATGATGATTGGTGTATTTTAAATACGGGTAATAATAACTTGTTTATTCACTATGGTTGGTATATTATAACGTAATGTTATGTATGTAGTAACTAAGGAGTTTCTTGTCCGTTCTTCTCCATAAGAATCTACCCTTGCGAACGGACAGTAGTCACTTTATATTAAATGTAAACGATGACGTTCAAAAGTGCCGTTTAATGGCCTAATTGAAATAAACGTTTTGACTTTGACTTTGGCTTTGACTTTTGTGTCATGTACACTACTACGATAGTTAGTTCTTATATACTAAAAGATAAATAATAATGTTATTAAGAATTGAATCCTATTGTTTATATTTTCCCTTTGATACGATTAAATATTTACATAGATCTAGATGTATTAGATATATATACCTAGTTATATATCTACATATATACATAACATTTAACACACCCCACTAAAACTGAATTAGTCATGTTCACACAAAAACGAGCACTAGGCCAGTTCCGTCTACCTAAGCTCTTCCATACAGAACTCCAGTTATCTAATGAGGTTAAGTACCTGGGGGTCATCCTAGACAGTAAGTTAAACTGTAGTAATCACATAGACTACAAACTAAACAGGGCATGCATCACCTTCTGGCAATGCATGAAAATGATAGGTAAGAAATGGGGCCTATCTCCCAAAATAATACTATGGATGTACAGCGCAATAATTCATCCCATGATCACCTACGGGGCCGTGGGTGGTGGACCCGCACAAAGCTACTTATAGCCGTAAACGAACTACACTACATGCAAAGGCTGGCCTGCATGGCGACGACGCGACGGACTACCCCGACTGCGGCGCTGAAAGCCATACTACCACTGCTCCACGGTTCCCTATCCATTTGCATAAAATTTTAAGACCTAACTTAGCATAATTTTGTTTGGCATAATTATATTTTCGCATAATATAATTACGCATAACAGCTTACGCATAATTTTTTTAAGCATAATTATTTCTCTAACCATAATAATGATTAAGCACTATATTCTAAAGCATAACTTTTTTAAGCATAATATCATGCAGCATGCAAGCGAGCATGCAACATGCAGCAGGCAGGGTTTCTGTCACGGCTCCGGCGCTGCGGGCCTCCGGCGGCCCCACGCGCCTACGCGATTTTAAATTACACTCTACGGGTAGGACAAACAAGACTACGTGGGGTCGGTTTTGCAGCAATTCGGTTCTGTCACTAACTTTTGTTACACAGCATATTAAATTTTTAACCAACAATATAATTTAATTGTTACAGAAACTAACGTTATGCTAATAGTCATAAGGCCTACTAACGTTATACGAATCAAATTTATGCCAAAAAAAAAATAGTCTTTAAGATGATTATGCCAACATAAAATGTATGCCTAAAAAAATTATGCCGAAGTATATATCGACGTAGGAAAACGTATTTGCTGTAAGCCTCAAAACATGAAATGTTCACCAGGCCAAAAAACTTTTTTGAAATTAGGAAAAAAATCATTACTCATAGACTATACATCGTAGGAACATGATTTTGAAAACGTATTTTTATTTTTTTTCACATTACATGTTGGCTATAAAGATATCTTTCTAACTCAGTTATTACCAGTGTTTTTGTGGCTTACAACAAACAAATTATTTTTTACATATGTATAAAACGCTGTAACCTTAGGGAATTTTCTATGGCAACAAAATATTTAAATTATGTTTAGAACTATAAAATGTTGTAAATGAAATACTTATTTTTTTAAGTAAAGCTATAATGACGTAAGCCATAGTGAAGAATTATCATGCATTGATGTTATTGATTTAACTGAATAGAGTGGGAAAAATGTTTTACGAATAAAAGGGAGTTGGTTAGGCGTATTTATTTAATGAGAACTTTCAAAACGTAATTATAATAAACAGTGTTTTGTGTAACAAACTTTATTAGTATAATGAGTCAATAAAATCAAATTAAAAGTAGCAATCAACAAAATTATTAAAAAAAAAACATCTAGTACTTGAGATCAAAATTGAAGAAAAAAAACAGAAATAGAAAAAAGTTTATAAGTAAACATCTTCAATCCTCTTCATCAGTATCTGGCAAGCGGTCTACTGTTTTATTATTATGGTCTAGGTCCAGAAATTCTTTTGCATAGTTAGGTGGAATAATTTTTTTTACAACAAGATTTTTCAGATCCTTATATTTTTGGGAAGAAATCGGTAATTTCACTCTATATAAATTTTCCTTCGGTTTGGTGTTACCCATATCTCCCAGTGGAATTTCGGAACATTCAGCATCAGCTGCCATAGATCTTTTGATAAACATCACGTTTGGCTTTTTCTTTTTGAAAACTACAACACTTATCGTAGAAATATGCAGATTTAGATTCTTTTTAAATAATTTATTAACGATGTCATTAAAACCCATGAAAAAGTTTCCATCTCGTACATGAACTTCATAGGAAAACGGGTTTTTTCTAGCAATTTCCATGATCGTCGGCCACTGAGAAGGTGCCCACACAGTTGATTTTCTAACCGCACGCTCTATTGTTGCATGCATACTATCCACTGGCATGTACGTATGACCTGGGATTAGATAATTTATTTGAATTACCTCTAAGTTTTCGCATTTAGACAGTGCATAACGGAGCATGGCTAGTACGATTTTATTCTTGTTTTGGCCAAAACAAGAGTCGCAATAGAGTAGTAATGTCCTTATGTTGCCTCTTTTGTCAATGTTGTTAGTAATATAATTAAACAAACAACTTGATATCTCGTTTGCTCCTCTGTGAGCATCGGTTTCTGTCCAAACATTGCAAAAACCATTTCGGGTTCCACTCTCATAAAATTGTGAAATTATAAACGGCAATTTTGCGTGAATAGTATAAAGACATATTAATAGTACCATGTGGAGTGTTTAATACTTTTTGTAGGTCAAAACTTGCGCAAACAATGCTTCTGTCA
The DNA here is from genome assembly GCA_947386135.1 of Melanchra persicariae. Classification (NCBI taxonomy): domain Eukaryota; kingdom Metazoa; phylum Arthropoda; class Insecta; order Lepidoptera; family Noctuidae; genus Melanchra; species Melanchra persicariae. The sequence goes on from OX376668.1 coordinate 14,223,095, forward strand.
TTTTCATATAAATTTTGGTGAAACAGGAATCTTTTTTGAGAATCATCTTTATCTTTTAAGTGTTTGTTTATCTTATCCATCTCTTCTTCTGTAAGTACATCATATGATTTATAAGAACATATTGAACATTTGTCTTTTTTGGGTATGTGAAATGCAATATTAAAGTTATTTTTAAAGTATGCCGAAAACACTTTAAGTGACATAGGGTTCTGATCATCTTCTCTACACTTCTCAGCATAAATGGAGTACAAGTTTGTAATGTTTTTTAATTCCTCTGGTAAGTATAACCGTTTACTGTCCTTTCTACAATAGTGAGAAGGCAACAAAGGCAAGCTATAAATAAAAGCTTTGGCATACTCAATAACTTCTGCAGGAGTTTTATTATGTGAAGTGTGTTTGCCTCGTTGGTCAAGTTTTGCAAAACCTTCATCTGACGAATTTTCGGCAGTATATAGAATAAATCTTTGTGATACATTAAGAGTCGCAATCAAAAATTGTTGACAAACTTGTCTCCTCGACTCACCTTGGTTAATGTAATAACTGTATGTCACGCAGCGTCTAGAAGTAGCTGGCGAATCGAACTTACTGCGTCTAACACTTCTTTTTACTGTCGCTTGAGCAATCCAATCTCTGCGTCTTTGCTGACTTTCAAGCCCCCAAAAATATGTAAATAAAGCACTACGGCGTTCTTCACTAATTTCAGAACAATTGTTTTGGCATGCCTCTCCAACACAAGGATTTTCCTTCATTTTTTTTTCTTCTATGATTTTTCCCTTCGTATTGGTGTAGCTTTCGCCTTTCAGTTTATTTTTATAGTTGCGTAATTTAATTTGTTTCTTTGTTTTACCCTTTTCAATATTTATAGTCTCAGATACATTTTCTGTGTTTTTCTTCGTCAGTCTTTTCTTATTTTTGTTCTTTTTCACTTTAGTTTTCTCTTCTGCTTCACTAGACTCGACATCCAATTCATCCCAACTGTCAAAATCTTCAGATGGATATGCTTCATTTAGTAAAATAGTATCTGCGGAATCTTCTTCATCTACAAAATCTAGGTAAGATATATTAAAATTTAATTTGCGTTTTGATTTTCGACGTTTTGATTGTTCAATTTTTTCACTGTTGTCAGGATGCGTTAGATCGTTTGCATGAATAGTATTTTGTGTCATGATCTGATGTTGGAGATATGAGTTACTAGTTCCAGGTACTGGAGAATCATAATATTTTGAATGGCTCCTTTCTCGGCTCTTGTAATTGTGACAAATGTCTCCATTCGAGTAACCAGGACAGCTATTAGTATCAGTATCATATGACGTGCTTTGATGATTAGGTAAATCATCAACATGTGCAGCATTAGCATCCAACGGTACGTTTCGGGGGACGCTCACGGCGCGGCGTTGGTGAAGATCAGGTAAAATATTAATATGTACAGGGTCGGCATCACACGACGTGTTTCGGGGGACGCTCACAGCGCGGCGGCGGTGAAGATCAGGTAAAGTTTTAACAAGTACAGTGTCTGCATCAAACGGCGTGCTTCTGGTGACTCTTACAGCGTGGCAGTGAAGATCAGGTAAAGTATTAACAGGTACAGTGTCTGCATCAAACAGCGTGCTTCGGGGGACGCTTACAGCGTGGCAGTGAAGATCAGGTAAAGTATTAACAGGTACAGTGTCTGCATAACACGGCGCGCTTTTGGGGTCGCTCACAACGCGGTGGTAGTGAGTATCAGGTAAATCATTACACACAGGTACATCGTCAACATTATCTGGCGTTCTATGAAGGACACTCAATGAGTGAGCTTTTGAATAATCTGGTGCGTTGTCATCGTCAAGTAAGTGACCATTTGTATCTAATGATATATCTTGTTCACGATCAACAGTTACGGTCACCATATAGGATGAATGGTCAAAGTGTGATGGCGAGTAATTAAAAGATTCGTAATTGTCTATTTTGCACGGTGTCATTTGCTTCATAACTTCTTTAGTAGCTTGAAGATAAGTGTTTGGACTACGAAATGTAGGAGTTAGTTTTTCATAAAATGACCTTTTATTACTATCTGGTGTAGATGACAATACTGGGACGTTTACACCCTCAGTGTGAGTGCAAGTTTCGACTTGTGTACCTTGTTTGTAAATAATTTCACTCAAAATCTGAATTTTTGGCTTTTTCTTTTCCAAGTCATCATTTTTGGATTTTAGCTCATCTATCCACTGTCTTCGTTTCGCCATCTTGCCTGCAAAAACATTATTAGGTATAATTGAAAAATTACAATACTTTTTCCCATTTTATAGACCCTAATTAGACAACGAACTTTCATTGTAGATGAAGACTGATCATAATAATATGAATTAAGAAAATTTTTATATGTATAGGAAAAATTATTAAACAAAATTATAGGAAAGGTAGATACAGGTTTTTTTTTTGTCGGTGGGCAAAGCTCATCGAGATGACATGTTTCGCTCTTGGGCGAAAAACCCACCCCGTTCCTTCGTTGCCTTTCATACCGGGGCCGTGCTTTCCCGGCCCGGCTGCTGACAACTCTCTAAGGCTTGCGGGAATGGTGCGCGGCGTCGATGACTTGGGCTCGGTCCGGACAGTTACCGGACGGTCGGACAGTGAGCTACCTATTGCTCACAGTCCGCAAGCCCGCGCCTGCGGTGGCCGGAAATCTGGATCGGATTCCCGGCGGTGGCGACGGCGGCGGCTGATGCGTAAGCGCCGTTGCCTTATGCGGTCGGCTTCCAGGACGGCCGCCTGCCACCCCTCCTCGCTCCGGACCATGGCCTGAACCAAGGCCTGGCGCGAGAGATCGCCGCCGTCAATCGCCCCCACCAGGACATGGCAATGCTCTGCCCAAGCGGGGCACACCTCTACCGTGTGCACCACCGTGTCCAGGAAAGGTACAGGTACAATATAATTGAAATTAACAACATAATCGACCCATATTCATCAGTGGGATGAATAAAAACCAGCAATAAAAACCAGCAATAATAACAAGTACAATAACTTGTTTGGTCGTCAGACAACAATCGATAACCCTAATAGTGCACCCTTGCATTACCTTGGTGTAACCTTGATCATTTATCAATATCAAAACCTCACGTCTGAGGTATATCAATCAAAAATACTAACGACAAAAAAAAAGTACTACAAAATAAATTAAATATGGCATTGTGTAGGTATTCGTGTTTCTCTTTCATACATTAAATTAAACCAAATACCAATAGGTACCTTATAACGAAACTTCCAATTTTGATTAAATACTCTAATAATACGTATTACAATTACTAATAATTTATAGAAACACAAGTTATACATACCTTGTACTAGAAATCACTAACTAACACACAATAACCGCTAAAACCACCACAGATTGCAACAAACAACAGTCTCAAATGACGCGTGTGGACCGAATGCGGGCTATGACTTGATGTAAACATGGCGGTGCAGCGAGCATTGGGTTGCAACCAATAGCGTATCAGTATTTGTTGACAAGTATTTATTCGAATTAAAACGTTGTAAGTATAACGTAATTGCGATTTAATTTCCGTCAAAAATGTGTTATTTTGAATTGTTTGAAAACTAAATGCTATCTATTTGTAGTAACTGACTTTTAGCTATGGAATACATACGGATAAAAGTAGTAAATATCTCTGCCGTCTAATAGATAAACCGCTAAAATGATGTAAGTGTTGGCAATCAAAAAAACTCATCCTGCCAAAATAGCGTAAGCCTCTGTTTGAAAGATTTGCTGACGGCAAGAATGGTGTAAGCAACAAATGCACCAAAAATACTCGATTTTGGTAGACTTACGACAAAAGCAGGCACTAATATTGTTCAAAAAACTTACGACGTAAGTGATATTTTTTCCTTCGTAAAAATATGAGACCCATACCAATCGACGCAATATTTTTTTCTGATAAAAATGATGTAAAAAACGTAATTTCGATTTCTTGAGGCTTACAGCAAATACGTTTTCCTACATCGATATGCCAAAACGAATTGTGCCAAAATCGATATGCCGAAGTATATTAGGACAAAGAACATTATGCGAAAAGAAGGGATCCCGTGTGTAAGACATCCGAGTTGTGTCATCAATATCTGTCCGGTCTTGCATATGATGGGGTCACCTGTAACTTGAAGCAACTAAATAACAGACACCCGTGTTTTGTTCTTGTTAAAATTTGTTATTTGTGTTTATATATAAAAAGTAAATTCCAGATGCATCATTTCAGAGTTAAAAGGTTATCAAAATATGAGATTATTTTAATTCTACCGTACAGTTTCTGCCCGCAATTTTATCCGCGAGGAATTTATCTGTAGGTACCTACGTAAATCTAGGGCAGCAGCATTCTTTCGGTACATTGCAACAGGTACACTGCGATCGCCAACCCGCCTGCCAAGCGTGGCGATTATGGCAAACCCCCCCCAAATGGTAAGCACAATGAGACAATGGCCCCTTGTGCCCAGCAGCGCGTCTACCCTTGACTCCGGTAGCGGTCAAGGTTATGACGATGCAAGGGGTGCTAAGAATCCCCGGAGTGGATACGGCTACCGTAAAAAACACCGACGACTGGACCTGGCAACATTAAACACGAGAACACTCCGGACTGACGAGAAGATCGCCAAACTTGAGGAGGAGCAGGTTGCGATGGTGTGTTGTGGGATTATCTGAAGTCCAAAGAGAGGGGGAGGACACGACAACTCTCAAATCCGGCAACCTTTTCTATTTCCGGAAGGGTGACCAGAAGTCCCAGGGTGGTGTCGGGTTTTTCGTCCACAGGTCCCTTGTGTCCAATGTGGTGAGGATCGAGAGTGTGTCGACCAGCGTGGCGTGGCGTTGAAGGTCGTACAGGTTTACGCCCCAACCTCAACACACCCCGACGACGAAATAGAGACCATGTATGAGGATATATCCAGAGCCATGCATGGTCATAAAACTCATTTCACCGTGGTCATGGGGGACTTCAACGCAAAACTAGGCAAACATGACGGTGACGAGCTGCGAGTGGGGCAATTTGGATATGGACGACGGAACCACCGGGGACACCTACTGGCCAGTTTTATGGAGAAGGAGGGCCTCTACATGATGAACTCCTTCTCCAGAAAGCGTGAAAACAGGTAATGGACCTGGCAGAGCACAGACGGTGCAACTAAAAATGAGATTGACTTCATCATGTCGACGAAGAAGCAGATATTCAATGTTGTCTCTGTGATCAACGCGGTGAAAACCGGAGTGACCAACGCATGGTAAGAGGCACATTGAATCTTAATATCAAGCTGGAAAGGTCTTGACTGATGAAGTCTACGCTCCGTCCAGCACAGATCCATATCCAAAACTCTGAAAACTTACAGCTCGAACTTCAAAATCGTTTCGAGTGCCTAGGGAGCTCCGTGGACGAATACAACGATGGGTTCGTGGAAATTGTTATTACGGTCGGGTCTAAGTTCTTCAAGACTCACCGTAAAGATAAGACCAAGAGGCTCTCTGATCCTACTCTCAAGCTCATGAAGGAGAGGCGGGAGATGATTCTGCAGTATTTGGACGATGCGTGCAAATACCGGCAGCTCAGTAGACGGATCTCCAAGTCCTTGAAAAGCGACCTCCACCGCTTTAATACTGAAAGATTAAAGACGCAATAGAGCGGAATAAGGGCTCCAGGGTCTTTGCAAGAGATTTGTCTATTAAGCAGAGCCAGCTCACAAAACTGAAGACCGACGATGGCAGAACCATATCCGCCAAATCGAAGCTTCTGAGGGAGATCGAGACATTCTATGGACAGTTATATTTATACACGTCGCAAGATTTGCTGCGGGTTTGGTCCCGCAGCACATCTAGCGAACGACCCAAGAGCTAGATTGAACCGGCATTATACCGAAGACATCTCGGGCGTCAGCCTGTATGACATAAGAATGGCTCTGAAGCAGCTTAAAAACAACAAGGCGTCGGGTGAGGATGGAATCACGGCCGAACTGAAGGCGGGTGGAAAACCAGTCCTTAAGGCCCTTCAGAAAATGTTCGATTCCGTCATACTCGAGGGGAAAACGCCACAAGCGTGGAGCAGAGGTGTGGTGGTACTCTTTTTTTAAAAGGGCGACAATGCCCTGCTTAAAAATTACACGCCCATCTCACTTCTGAGCCATGTCTACAAGCTGTTTTCCAGAGTCATCACAAACCGTCTCGCACGCAGGTTTGGCGACTTCCAGCCTCCCGAACAAGCCGGATTCCGAAAAGGCTTCAGCACCGTAGACCACATACACACGCTGCGGCAGGTTACAGAAGACCGAAGAGTATAATCTGCCCCTCTGCTTAGCGTTTGTGGACTAAGAGAAAGCTTTCGATTCGATCGAAACTTGGGCTGTGCTGCAGCTTACATTTATTATTACATTTATGCTGTTGCCTGTACTAACCAAGAACTGACTATCAAACGGCCAAGATAAGCTTCCAATATGGTCGCCGGGAAAATACTCATAACAATAAACAATAATTATCACAATGACCGAGAGCTTGTTTATTCAAAGCAAGTATTAAAGGTCACAGTCGAGGAACCAGCTCTTAGATTTGAATTAAAATTAAGAATTTGGAATAAAAAATATTAGACGCGTATTTTTTTCTTTTTTTTTTTTCGTTTCGATTCCCACGGGAAGCATACTTTGGAAAGTTGTTTCCAGTTTAGCTAAGACATTGCAGGCTTGAATTACCTGATTGTCAAATAAAAAAGTTGATTCCGTGCTTCAGAAGGCACGTATAAGCCGGTGGTAGCAAACCATATCAGAGGCCTTTGAGGCGGTTTAGAAACTCTGACACTAGGGTGTGTGGGGTCGTTAGACCTTACTGCTCACACGAGAAAGAAGAAAAACAGAACAAAAAATACGTATGCAATATTTTTCGAAAATGTAACTGACGGGCTAAATAGAATCATATTATCTTGACCAGGAATCATCCCTATTGGAACAACACAGCGATCATCGTCATGTATCCTCTTCCGCTAGTAAGTTGGATACTTTTCACACTTTTTACACCACAATGAAGCACTAACTTATAAAACAGGTGACCGAAATTAACATTTTTTCCGAAAACTGCCTCGCAGGAACCATTCTAACTTTATCCGCATTTCAGCACTTCAAGTAGTTTTGTCGTATCTGAGTAATTTAGTTTAGCTTAATATTTTATATCCTTAGCAATTCAAGAAGTAAGGTTCTATGAATAATTTAAATCTGTTTGTGAAAATATGTTTAGTCCAATGCAAACGATCCTTTCTTCTCTTGACTCTTTCCTTTTTCAGTAGTAAAAGAAAAGATCTGAAAGTCTTTAGTTAGTAGTTTAACTACTTATGTAGTACTAAGACTACTTCAGAGCGACATACCTCGGATGCGGATCGATGCACCTACCTTAGAGCAACTCCCAGCTACTAATTCAATCTGTTTGTACCCTCAATCCGACTTGTTTTTTCGTTAGAGAACTATTCGGAGGTTTCATTATTTACTATTTGTATATAATGAAACCTCCGAATGCGTAATATTACAATAGATGTAGGTGATAGAAGCTGCACAATTTATCCAACTGCTTAACCGTCATACATACTTCTTTGCGCCTAGAGCGATAGTGTCTGCAATAAAGCACACGGGTGCTCCAGCGAAAGATCCATCCATCATTTCTTATCGCATCATAACTGGTGTTAATTCAGGAAATCATTCTGCCTCCTGTTTTGTACATGGTCGTCATTACTTATCTATCAAACGGGACGGACTTCCGTGCGCGTAATTTTATAAAAATAATCTTTTTTTGTAAAATTGAATAGAATTAGTCAAAAATAAAGTAAATGTTTTCATCTACATTCTCTTCGTTTTGTTGAGCACCGAGCTTCACAGTAGACAGTAATTCTATTACCTACTTGTATGTTATCTAATACCTTTAAACGGACAATTCTTGTATATATGTATCCTATATATATAATCTGAATCTCGGAAACGGCTCCAACGTTTTTAATGAAATTTAGTATGCAGGGGGCGATAATTGGATCTAGCTAGGTTTCATTTTTAGAAAACGTCTTTTTAACTATGTTTCCAAAAAAAAAAAAACAAATCTCGGTCATCCAGGTACTATAATATTATACTTCGTATCGCTACCGAAGATGACACACTAGTAATTTTAATTCACTTTTCTGGATTGATAAAATAAAACTTTGTAGTTCACGCCAGTTGCAGCCGCTGGCGTGACATAATAATTATTTCACACAGGCATAAACGGGAACTTATATTACAACACGTCAGAAGCTAGTGCAAAGTGAGGTAAGTGGAGACAGCTCACATCTATGTCTTGCTTTTCATTTGACGCAAAATGATAATACCTACTCTCGTCATAGCTATTAAATGAATCCTAGCCGCGGGCTTAAACCTAGTGCACAGCCTTTTTTTATGGATGGGAAATCATCAAATGACTTCTTCCGCTCTGGGTTGAGCGGAATGGTGTGTCAGACTCTTACTGACTAAAACCCATCCGTGTTCCTCCTTATGCCCTTTGCGTTCCAGGTTCCAAATTTCGCAATAGTGCATAGCTACCAACTAACTGCGTCAATGTTATTAAAATAATATATCTAATTCAATTTCAGGCTATTGATTCTAAGTCCACTAGCCACACATACAAACTCGTGTGTTCACAGGTTTCTAAACATAAAATGATCACAAGAGAACCAGACCTATGAATACTCATTAATTAGGCTCTTCTATAAGTTTTTTTATTGTGAGTCAAGGTGGCGCAAGAAAACAGTATCTGGAAAGATATGGACGAGGGCTTTGCCCAGCAGTGGGATACCACAGGCTTATTTCACATTATTGGCTAATTACCTACCAACAATACAGTTTAGTGACAGCATGTTAATTTGTATGTTTATTACATAAAACGTTTAAGAAGTCAACTGTCGGTAGCGTTGCTGAGGATTTCGGAAGTAAAACGAGGACTCGTACTCAGATGGTTTATTGTTGAATAATCCTTAAAACATTTTTTCATAAATACTACATGACATAGTTTACATCGTTATCGACCAGTTACTTTCCGTGTCTGTCAATCCATGTTAGCTGACGTCAAAAGACATGAAATGCCATGAGAAGGTGAAACTCTATGTGCCATGGCGACGACAGAGCCTGAGTGTTGAGCGCGGCCTATACGCTAACAAAAAGAAATATTCCTAAATCCAGGATACAATGCATAGCTCGTACAGCCCCAAGTTCGAAACTGTCAGAGAAACGACAGTCTCTATAGTGATTAATATCGTCACTTCGATTATTTCGATAGAGACTCCTTCCTTACAATACGTGTTATTTCTATAATATTATATTAAACTGTAGTGTTAAAAAAATGAACTGAACAAAACAAAACTTGCGACTATAACTAGGTGTACACGGTGGCATACTTTCACCGGTTTCATCGACTTATTTTCCTAGTTTAGTGACGGCTCAAAGGTCTAACCGCTGCTGTTCTGAATGTTTTACAATTTATACTTTTATGAATGATGTATTATTATTTTGTTATTTTTCACGATAATGTTCCACACTACGTGTAGTAACAGAACAAACACAACACTGTGTGGTGTGTGGTGTTTCCTGCTAGCCATAGATTTTAGTATCATAGTTATCAGGTGGGGGGAGGTTACCGAGACAGGTATTAGGAAGAAAATCTTTCCACGCCGCCCTTAAAGGCGACGACGTCATCTGGGTCATGTTTTAAGGTTACTTACGGAAGCTTGCTTAGCATATCCCTCAGAATAGACTTTTTCTACTATGTTGATGTTACATATCTCAAGATCGTAGCACAATTACTAAGCTTGCTCTATTTTAATTAACTTTTCATTTACTAGAACTTTATACTTAATTAATTTTAATTTATTTTACTTATTACTTAATTAATTTAGATTAATTTTAATTTACCAGAACTTTATACCTAATGTTTGCGGTTCTAAAATAGTAACATCGTGGTTTTGTTAATCGTCATTGTTTGACTCCTCGCAGATTTGTATCCTGGCCGCATTCTCGTCAAGTTTATCCGAGTAGAGTTGCAGGGTACATTGCAGATCTTCTCTAACTTGCTTCACTTCGCCGCGCAGGTCTAGTAACATTTGTTGCGTCGTCTTGTCAGCACAGACACAGGCACCAGTGTGTGTGGTAGCAACGTCGCATCGTTCGCCCTCATAATCCGCTGTGCACTGGCAGACCGGCTCGTCCTCCTCATTCAGGGAACAGACGCCGTTGTTTGAACAATATTGATGGCATGCGTTAACTTCGCATCGTGATCCAGAGTAGCCAGCATTACATCTAAAAAAAATGAAGATAAATCAATAAAACCAACTTTATTTGTGACTACGTGTAATAAGGTGTGTCCACTGTGCTTTGTGCATTCTCTTGAAGTTTATCTTAGACAACAGTGTCATCAGTGAAGAAAACATCGTGAGGGAACTGGGACTTAAAATGAAACAAGTCCAAAAGCGCCAACTCGCTTTGAGCTAACGACCTGATAAATGCTCGCACCTTCGCTGCATGAGCAGAGGCTTTGCCAGCAGTAGGACAGTAACGAGCCCGTAGGTATAAAGAAAATATGTAATTTTCTTTGCAACAAATTACATGGCAGAACGGAAAACAAAATACCTGCAACTAGGTTGTCCCTTAGTGCTGACACTACAGTTTCCTTGCAAACAATAGTCCTTGCAAATGGAAACATCGCATCTTTCACCCTGATAATCAGCTGTACACAGGCAAACTGGCTTCTCCGCCACGTTCAGGGAACAGACGCCGTTGTTTGAACAATACTGATGGCATGCGTTAACTTCGCAGCGTGACCCAGAGTAGCCGGCATAACATCTGAAAAAAAATAAGATAAATCAATAAAACCAATTTTATTTGTGACTACGTGTAATAAGGTGTGTCCACTGTGCTTTGTGCATTCTCTTGACGTTTATCATAGACAACAGTGTCATCAGTGAAGAAAATATCGTTAGGGAACTGGGACTTAAAATGAAACAAGTCCAAAAGCGCCAACTCGCTTTGATCTAACGACCTGATAAATGCTCGCACCTTCGCTGCATGAGCAGAGGCTTTGCCAGCAGTAGGACAGTAACGAGCCCGTAGGTATAAAGAAAATATATAATTTTCTTTGCAACAAATTACATGGCAGAACGGAAAACAAAATACCTGCAACTAGGTTGTCCCTCAGTACTGACGCTACAGTTTCCTTGCAAACAATAGTCCTTGCAAATGGAAACATCGCATCTTTCACCCTGATTATCAGCTGTACACTGGCAAACTGGTTTCTCCGCCTCATTCAGGAAACAGACACCGTCGTTCAAACAGTACTTATGGCACGCGTTTATTTCGCATCTTTCCCCAGAGAATCCACGATCGCAACTGAAACAGATAACAAATATTTATGACTACGCCGACGACACTTCTTTAATTTTTAAAATAAATAACAGAACTTGATGCCATAAATAACGCCCTAATGCAGGTCCAGAATTAGTTCACTGTCAATAATTTGGTTTTAAATGAAAAGAAAACTAAATGCATAAGATTCACTTTATCAAATGTCAAAAGCAGTGATTGTGACATAATATTGAACGAGGAGAAATTAGAATTCGTCGATAGAAGAGTTTTCCTTAGGATTACGCTTGACTCAGGGTTACAATGGGGTCCTCATTTAACGTCGCTTGCAGGACGACTAAGTTCAGCAGCATAATATGCTTTTAGAAAAATCCGTCAATTTACAGATGTTGATACCGGGAGACTGGTATATTTTAGTTACTTTCGTAGTATCATGTCTTACGGTATCTTACTATGGGGACGAGCTGCTAACATCGAATGCATTTTTACTCTCCAGAAAGGAGCTATCAGAGCCATTTACAATCTCCGCCGGTGCGATTCTCCAGGGGAACTGTTTAAGGAAATCAACATCATATCAACCTTGTCAAAATATCCATGAAAACATTATGTATGTTAGAATGAATCAACAAACATTTCTTCGATAAACGAGGTGACATGCATAATAATTATGTTACTAGAAATAGGGATCTATTGATTCAATCAGGTTTCAGACTGGCTAAAGTAGCAACATCTTTCACGGGGTACTGTTTAAAATGTTATAATAAAATTCCTCCCCATGTATGTATGTAAATCGGGCTGGTTTCCGCAACTCCACGACTAAGCGCGTATTTTGCGTGCAGGTGGGACAATTTCTCCCCATATTAATAGAACTAAATAAAACGAAATTTTAATCTTGTATTAAACGCACGCTATGCAGGCAAGTATATTAATAACTTGGAGGATTACATTGAGGATAAAAAAGCTTGGCTAAATGCTGGTCCTGCTCCACAGCCATTAGAGCGCACAAAATTCCTAGGTTAACCTGCGAGAGGCCTATCATTAAAAAATAAAAAAACCGTGTCACACCGTGTTTGATGCACGTTTCATTGCGTCTAGCTAATCACATTAGGGAACACTCAACATTTCACGGGAAAAATTCACAGTATGTTTTGTAGATAATTATGACCCTAATATCAAAAAAATAGTCATTTAATTTTGTTAAAGTCAAAGTCAATCGTTTTTATTTAGTTCTATTTGATTAAGTTTAGTTTTTAAAGAAAAATCTTACTGCTTTGAGATAGCCTTGTAAATTAATTGTATAAGCTACGCTCAAAGAGCGTTTTTGGTCTTTGAAACAACTGCTCACAACGCGTCGTGGTTTGTTTGATCACTGAGAAAAAGAAAAAAAACAACGGATTGCACTCCGCGAGAGCCGGCACTAGTGAAAACTTGAATATTAACGTTGTGCATTTTTGAATATTTTCGAATGGTTAGGGAATAATTTCGCACGAATCGCTTTATTTATCAGTATGAAAGTTCTACCATATATATACGTTATTATACGTTAATTTTGGCACAAGGTAAAGTAGGTGGCGCCGTCAAAAAAAACGGACTTCCCCAAGGTAGCGTGCTAGCGTATTTAATATTTACACGAACGACCAGCCTAGCTCTCCGCAAACGCAACGCTTTCTTTATGCAGACGTCCTTGCTCTAGCCGCTCAGACACCTACTTTCGAAGAGGCCGAAGAAAAACTGACGGAAGCTCTGGAAACACTTGAAAAATTCTACAAGGAAAATGCACTACGGCCAAACCCTTCCAAGACCCAGTCCTGTGTTTTCCACCTCCGCAACCGCCAATCAAATAGGGCTTTAAGTGTCTCGTGGGGAGGCGTTGACATAGAGCACTGTTCCCAACCTCGCTACCTGGGCATTACTTTGGACAGGTCCCTGACATTCAAGTTTCACCGTCTAAAAACAAAACAAAAAGTCGGGACTAGAAATAACATCCTGAGTCGCCTGACATCTACTAGCTGGGGAGCGTCTCCACAGGTTCTCCGCATAACCGGCCTTTGTATCTCGTATTCGGAGAGTTTGCATGCCCAGTGTGGCATCGTTCCGCCCATGCTAAAGAAGTTGACATAGCGCTAAATGACACCCGTCGCATCATAACTGGTTGCCTAAAACCTACCCCTCTCACAATGTTGTACCCACTGGCAGGCGTAGCTCCACCAGATGTTCGCCGCGAAATAGCTAGCCGCATTGAGAAGGGGAAACAGGAATGAGACGACCGACATCCTCTGCATGATCACCAACAAATACCTGGACGTCTAAAAAACCGCAAAAGCTTTATGAAAGGCACGAACTCGCTGGTGGACAATGCAGCAGACGAGAGAAATTCACTATGGAGACACAAACACCCTCCCCCTCCACACTTCATCACCCCGGCAGAACATTTACCACCTGGGCCTAAACCACCAACTCATAAAGCAGTATTACTTTAATTTTATTACCAGTGGGAAAGAGACGGAAATATACGTCCTGTATAGCTCCGTCTCTTTCCCACTGGAAGTAATATTGAAGTAATACTGCTTTAAGAGTTGATGGTTTAGGCCCAGGTTGGCTGCTGCAAAAATACAATAATCATTTATTGCGCTATCGTACACAAACATGACAATTTATATTACATTATCCGTCTTACGAATTTTTGATCAGGTCACGTGTCCTGACGCAAGTTTAACATTTTCACCCATCCCAAAAAGTGCAAAACGCTGCTAAAGAAGTTTTCATTTAAAAACATGTTGCCTAGTGTTATCATTAATTTTGAGATGAACATGTCATGATTTACCTGCATTTAGGTTGTCCCTCAGCAGTGACACTACAATTTCCTTGGACGCAATAGTTCTGACACATTAAACTATAGCGTTCCTCTTCATCCAATAGTAGATTCTTCAGAGCTTTACAGCCCGTTAATTCCAAGGTTTGTTCCTCAATTGTATAGTTAACTGCTGTATTTCGATACCACCAAAATTCTTTGCTAGAACCTGAATAAACGATTGGTCCCACACCGAGCTTTCGATTTTTTGGTAATTGCAAAATGGCTTTTTGATCGGCGCTCATCCAGTAAATAAAATCTTTTGATACGGCTAAAGCACTTGCCCCGTATTCTGTCCCTATAAAGTAAAAGGTTCTTCTGTTTTTTCCGTTCAAGTCGGCACTTTCAATAGAATGTTGATCATTTTTAGTTTCCTCAATCCAGTACATTTTTTGAGTTTTCTGGTCAATGGCCAAACTTCGGCGCCAGACAACAATTTCGTCCAATAAAACTTCTCTCTTGGATCCATCAAAGGCAGCCCTCTCTATCTCATGGTCTGTGACCCAATAAATAAATCTGTAATTTGTAAACAACTATAAATATACACGAAGTTTAATATGAATTCGGCAGTTTTAACATGATAGGTAATTATGCATACAATTTTTAAGTTTACAAAATGAAATAATAAAATAAATGAAATAATAATAAAAACTTATTAACTTTAGAAAGAACTTATGAAATAATTTTTAAAATAACTTTATCGATCATGAAGTTATAAAGCTTCAAAGTTGTCAATTAGAAAGAGAAGTCCGATGTGGACTTTGACGTCAAAGTCTATAGCGCCTTTATAGTTGCCATACAAAAGAGCGTTTTCGCGATAGGGACAGATATATTTGTTTAAAATAGTTATATCTCGTTGGTTTTTCGATCAATTTTGATTCTATTTTCAGTGTTAGTATTAAATTTTTGTATATTTTGAGATACACACACACAGATTTTAAGTACACATAAATATTTTTTTCATGCATATTTCTTCTTGATGTATTAGCAACGTACCCTCCACAGCTGTCCAAAGCTATATCTCCGCTGAAATGTTTCAATGTAACTATAAGATTTTTGTCAACTGTTTTGTTAGACGACGCAGGTTTTAATGATAACGAGTATATTTTCAGAGATCCTTCCTTCCAAAAGAGTAGTTGTGTGACCGGGTCGTACGCGAGGCTCGAGACATATCCATCGTATATTAATTTCGTAACTAAAGTTTTTGTTTTCCCGGTTGATAGGTCTATGCTGTATATTGATTTGTTCGAGTTGTATTCGTCGGCAAACAGTACATTGTTGTGAAGTGGATCGTAAGTTACTGAAGTAATAATCGATGGGCTGAATTCCTCATGCTCTACTATTCCGTTGTAATAAAACCTCGTTATCGTGCCTCAGTACTATTCTCATTTTTATTTCTTAAATTCAAATTGCAAAAGTAAATTAAAATAAAGTAAAAAACAAAATAGGAGTGCATAACCAGCGAGGAGCCCTTTTGAACGCCAGTAGTGACGACGTGACGACCACACTGCAAGACAAAGAAGGATACTCTGTTGTCTCATGCGGCGTGCGCTCCTGGTACCAGTTGCCATCACTAAGTGGAAAAGACTCCTCCCCAAGGAACGTAAGCATCCAATAAATACTAATTACTGCGCGTGCGCAACACCTTCTATCAGATGTCTCGCATTGGCCACACCCCATCGCTAATGCGTTTTTGTGGTACTGGATCTAATTAGTTAATGAGGGTCAGGCCCACTAAACTGTGAACCAATTATCACCTACAAGTCAACTACTTTGAATCAGGTATCTCACACTGGCCACTCCCCAACGCTAATGCGTTTTGTGGTACTGGATCTAATTAGTTAATGAGGGTCAAGCCCACTGAACTGTGAACCAATTATCACCTACAAGTCAACTATTGTTAAGCAGGTGTCTCACACTGGCTACTCCCCATCGCTAATGCGCCTGTGGAACTGGATCTAATTTGTTAATTGAGGTCACGACCACCAAAGTGTCAACCAATTATCACCTACAGAACTAAGGTGAAGAAATTTAGTGAAATCCCACCCTCAACGTTCGCGCAGCTTGAGTCGTCAGATATAAAACATCAACAAAACTTTAGTTTTATCCTTTACCTACTTGCTTTTTGGACAATTTAAGTATGGAAAATAGTATGGATAAATCTCTGTCTGAAACGGATGTCACCTTAGTAGGGAAAGGTTTCTCAACACCGCCAAACTTCTCTCAACGTGCAGGGAAGAGATGCAGAGAGGATATGGAAGACTCACTCAGTCAACAGCTGAATGATTTCAAAGAGGAAATGAGGAAAATGATGTCCTTTTTCTCAGAAAAGCATGGTAATGAGACACAGAATATTAACTATACCCTAAAAGAAATTCAGCAGTCTAGTAATAACATACAAAGCTCGATTGCCTACCTTACCACGCAAAATGAGGATCTCACGAGGAAAATCAACAAAATGGAAAACAAAGCCATAGAAGACAAGAAGCTCATCATTACTTTGGAGAACAAAATTGAGGATTTGCAAATGGGAGGACGGAAGGCAAATTTTGTTGTTAAAAATGTTCCAAGGAAAAGTAATGAAACCAAAGAGGTCCTCCTAGAAATGATAATGTGCCTTTCCCGAAACTTAAGTTGCAATATAAATAAATATGACATAAAGGACGTTTACAGAGTGCGTGGGAAAAACCTTGAACAACAAAATAGCCCAATTATTGTGGAAACAGCCTCCACAATATTGAGGTCTGAGATTCTGAGGATGAGTAAAGCGTAGGTATAACTTAAAAAACCAAACTAAATTGTGCTGTAAACACCTTGGATTCAAAACCCAAGAAGACACTCTTATCTTTCTGTCGGAGCATTTAACTCCTAAAGGATCGCGACTATATTTCCTTGCCCGAGACCTGATTAAATCAGGGGCCTTCAAGTTTTGTTGGACTTCATATGGGAAGGTGTATATAAAAAAGGATGAAAATGCGAAATCTATAGTCATTTCTTCTGAGGAACAGATTCATCAACTCTTGTTGAAAGCATGACTAACTACATGTAGTAATTCGTGTTCACCTGGTTTACTGAATTTGATGTCAATACTCTTGTTAGTTCGTACTTCAAACCTGTTATTTTATCTACTTGCTGTAAGTTGTCTCAAATACCTAATGTTTTCTTATATCACTATCAGCCATAACTTAACTTACGCTGTTACACTCACCTACACTCTCATGCATCTTCATTTGTACAACACACACTCGCTCCTATACATACATAATATATATTACATACCATAACTACACACTCACAAACATTAATATAAAACTCACCAATATGTGCTCAATCATCAAGATGTGTCACCCATTCCTTCAACTTACCTTAAATAATCAAAATACTTATCTTGAAAAAACATCTATTCTACTTGCTAAGATTCTAAATGGATGACGCACTTTCTGCCGTAACCGAAATAGATAATATTGAAATTGCACGCACAGTCGAATGCGGGATCGCAGAGCTTGGCAGACACATACATATTAAGAAAAATGACCTAACCATTATTTCACAAAATATAAGGAGCATTTATCGTAATTTTGATGATTTTATGCTCAACTTATCAACTGTTCCTGAAACAGATATTATCATACTAACGGAATGTAGATTAAGCGCTAACAAAACCATTCCGCAACTGAATAATTATGATTCCTTCTTTACTAAACGGCAGCTAAATCAAAATGATGGGGTAGTGGTGTATGTAAAACAATCATTAAAACCTAAAGTTACTGAAATTTTGTTATCACAAGCGTCCTGTCTCCAACTGGACGTTCTCAAAAACACAGTTCTTTGTATTTACCGCTCCCCTTCTAACACGAACACTGATAACTTCCTAGAGTCCCTTAGTAGGTACCCACCTAGACCAATTAAACTCTAACAAAAACATAATCCTAACGGGAGATTTAAATATAAATATTAAACCTAAAGAAACGGAATCGTCACATGACCATAAAAACAGGAATAGTTATCTTAATATGTTGTCATTGCATGGAATTCTACCTGGACATACGCTACCAACTAGAGAAAATAACTGCTTAGATCATTTCATGTTAAAAATTAATAGTAAAAAGGTATCGGCTTTTATTGCGATACTTCATACCTCTGTCACTGACCACTTTACTACATTTTTGTCCCTATCTAAATTAAAAAATACACAAATATAAAAAAAAACTACTACTTTTATCGACTTTGAAGCAGCTCTGAAATACCTACAGGAAAAAAATCTGGCTGAACTATTATTATGTAACGACCCCAATCTCCTGATTAACCTTCTCATAAGTAAACTTACAGATACCTTAAATTATAGTACCACAACGCCTTTTATCTAATAGTAAACAGATTATTAAACCGTGGATTACAAAAGGCTTACTGCGCTGCATACGAAATCGTAATAAATTACAAAAACTTCATAAATCCGACCCATATAATGATATTATAAAGATAACCTACACTAGATATAGGAATTATTGTAACAATTTATTAAAAAAACTAAAGCGTAAACATGAAAGGGAACTATTAGCAAACTCTGTTACAAATAATAAGACACTTTGGAAAAATATAAAAAACCTCACTTATTCTAACAAATCAAACAATAACAACCCTGAACTACTAAATATCAAGTCATCTCCTCTTGAATCGGTAAACTTCATAAACGAACATTTCGCTAACGTCGGTAAACAGCTGGCTCAGAAAATTACAATAATCACCCAATAGCTTATCATACTAAGCCAACCTCACAATGTAACACGTTTGTCCTCCTGGATACTGACCCCAACGAAGTTGATCGAATACTGATGGGCCTTAAGAGCGTGTACGCCGTATGTCATTTCATACAAACTTTCAAGTCCTTATTTTTCTAAATGCATGAACCGATTTTAACGAAACTTGGTATGCATACGCTAGATATCCAGGTCTAAATAGTTATCAGAAAACATTTTTGAAAAAGAGTTCAGGGGGAAGGATATAGTGATTTTTCACTTTCTATAGAAAACTTAAAATCGCTCTCTCTCTCCTTCTGAAATCTTTTTCAAAAATGTTTTCTTATAACTATTTAGACCTGGATACCTAGCGTATGCATACCGAGTTTCATTAAAATCGATTCATTCATTTTGAAGAATAAGGATTTGAAAATTTGTATGAAAAGCCGTACCGCGTAAACGCTCTTAAGTCGGATAGCGCCCCCGGATGGGACAATGTTTCGACTAAACTTTTAAAACACGTACGGCAGGAAGTTGTTCCTATAATATCTCATCTTGCAAACCTCTGCTTCCAAACCGGTACATTCCCGAACCTACTGAAACATTCAATTATTACTCCAATTTATAAAGGGGGCGACAGGGACGACGTGAATAATTATAGGCCTATATCTGTTCTGCCATCCATTTCAAAAATACTTGAAAAATTAATTAACCACAGATTAATCAATTACCTTACAAAATTTAATTTACTATCACACTCCCAGTTTGGTTATAAATGCCTGACTATTTTCCTGGACCTAAAAAAGGCTTTTGACACCGTCTCTGTTTCTGTCCTTGTCAGTAAACTCGAAAAAGCTGGAATAAGAGATACTCCACTGAAATTGCTCCAAGATTATCTCACTTCTAGGAAGCAGAGAGTTAAGGTGGGGGAACAGATCAGTGGAGATGCTGACGTCACTTACGGCGTTCCCCAGGGCAGCGTACTCGGTCCGACGCTGTTCCTCGTATATATAAACGATCTTTGTAACATCCATATTAATAACGCAAACATTTTCTCGTATGCCGATGATACTGCTGTCGTTTTCTCTGGGATCTCCTAGCAAGACGTTAAACTCAAAGCTGAGATGGGAATGGCTCAAGTAGCCAACTGGCTAAATAATAACCTTCTCACTTTAAATACATCCAAAGCTAATTACATATGTTTTAGCATTAACAAAAGTGGTCAACCAAGTGACGATCTCCATCTAAAAATACATACATGTGGAGATCCCAAAAACAGAAACTGTGATTGTTCAAGCATTAACAAAGTTACACAGACCAAATAATCTTGGCGTGATTGTTGATCAACGGCTATCCTGGTATCCATATCTTGAACAAGTCACAAATAGGATTAGGAGATTGAGTTGGATCTTTAGGACACTTCGGTATATTGTACCAAAAGATTTCACTAGTAATCGAGACCCCCCCAGAAATGTACTTAACGAGATCTATATGGCTCTGGTTCAGTCTGTTTTGCTACACTGTATTCCTGTTTTGGGGAGGAGCAGTGAAAACCAACAACCAACCCATTTTATAGATGTAGAGCGAGCCCAGAGAGCACTAATAAAAATAAAGTACTTTAAAAACAAAAGATATCCCACTGAGATCTTATACAAAGATACTGATCTTCTTTCAGTAAGAAAGCTGTACATAATACAAACAGTCTTAAAAAAACATAAAACTCTTCTCTACGATCCAGTTTTGCTGCGGAGAAGAAGGGCTGACATTGTTGCAAAAATCCCACAGACTAAAACTATATTTTCCACCAGGCAATTCAATAAACGGTCAGCTAAACTGTACAACAAAATAAACAAAAAAAATTGACTTATACAATAAAACAAGTACTGAATGTAAAAAAACACTAACTAACTGGATTAAGACACTGTCTTATGATGATACAGAGGCACTTCTAGAGCACATACGCTAACACTTGCACAAATACTCACACTTTCACACTCTCTTTCACACACTCACTTACACACACACACACTCACCATCACACACCCTCACTTATACTCTCACACCTCACACTCAACCCTCACACACACTACCACCCTCAGTTTACTACGCACACGTATTCACACTCGAGAAACACTCAACATCTTCTTTATTATTTTTTTGTTATTTTTAACTATCTACTGGTAATTCTAGTGTTAATTATAATTGCTATATTATGGAAGAGTGGAGTCTCCTAACACAGGCATTATTTGCTTAAAAGGAGGCTCCAAACACAAAACCCTTATGTTAACTAAAGCATTAATAAATTATTATTATTAAAAATTACACCATCATAACAACTAAAAAATAATA
Organism: Melanchra persicariae; assembly: GCA_947386135.1. Lineage (NCBI taxonomy): Eukaryota > Metazoa > Arthropoda > Insecta > Lepidoptera > Noctuidae > Melanchra > Melanchra persicariae. The sequence goes on from OX376668.1 coordinate 14,244,398, forward strand.
TTACTTTCAAGAGTTACTCAGATTGTCATTGGGCGATCTTATCGTGACAAAGGTCGTGTTGTTTGATTACGTAGTTTACCACTTGTTAAAGAACCGGCCAAGCGCGAGCTTGACTTTTACACGAAGGGTTCCGTTCCATAAACCAAAAAAACACGTTTCTTGTATTGCTTCCTTTTTTTTGTTGTTATTGCGGCAATAGAAATACACACTGTTAAAATTTCAACTGTCTACCTATTACGGTTCTTGAGATACAGCGCGCTGACAGATATACGGATGGATGGATGGATAATTGAAATTATCGCAGTGTGTATTTCTATTTATGCCATAACAACAAATAATACAATTTAAATTAAATAAAATTAAAGCCGGCACAATGATGCAGCAGAGGATCCTAAATTTCGTTAATGTGCGTTTTTCGATCAATATTTAGCTTGACTAATGGTCAAATAAATAACTTACATACAGGACGAATTTTTAAAGTGTGCGTGGATGGCCAAATCTGAAAGTATGAGGATTAGCGAAAAACACCGAAAAGAAACTAGAGCCCGAGTTTGATGAAAATGAAAACAGAATAAATATTTATTAGTACTTGTGTTAATTGGTTTTGTATTTATGTGTTTTTTATTATTATTTGTATTTAATATCATTTAGAACGTTTGTACACTGTCAAACTTTGAATCTATTTCCTTTCGTTCAGTCCATCCAAAGGTTATTTGTAAGAGATCGCCTTGTGCGATAAGACCGCCCATTGAACACTTGTGTTTTAAAATTAGAGTGTCAAATATAAAATTTCACTTTTCCAATCAAAATTAATAATGTCAAAAATAATAAAAAAAAACTCGATAATGGCCCATGTCCAAAAGCAAAATAATGATGATAATAGTTAACATTCCAAATCATTCAAAACAAAATAAGAAAAAAATCAATGTCAAAAATAAAATTAAATATTATTTCAAAAGCAAGTCCATAATATGTCCGTAACACTATTGACTTGCTTTTGAATTACTATTTAATTTTATTTTTGACAAAAAACAAAAATCAATAACAAAAATAAAATGGTACCTACCTAATGTAATCATCATCATTATCATATCAGCCGATAGACGTCCACTGCTGGAAATAGGCCTCCCCCAAAGGGGGGGGGGGAGGTTGCCATAATCGCCACGCTTGGCAGGCGGGTTGGCGATCGCAGTATAAGCAATGTACCTACAGAGAATGCTGCTGCCCATTCTCTGGTGAGTCCCTTAGTCTCCTCTTACGACACCCACGGGAAGTGATGGGATGGTGCTATCCTATTACGGCCGACATCATACGGAACACCGACACCATACGTAATGTAATAAATAATCCATATTCCAACTATTCCAATAACATTATTGTCTTCTGTCCTCTAGACACGGGGTGCGTTTCATATCATATAAAGTTATTTGGATATTTTCATTTCAATAACGTTTACATGATATTATAAACGTGAGATATACCAACTGTTGATATAATTTCTTTACATATAACATTTATATATTCTTAAACTCATTTTATATAACTTTACTAGACGATATTTAATCGAAAATAATTAAGTATACCATTTAAAATATGTACAGGGTTATTTGTAAAACACCAGCAACCTTTCAGGGGGTGAAAGTACTCATCATTATAAACAACTTTTGCTATGAGACCAACCCTGAAATATCAAAAATTAAATCAGCTGTTTCATACAAAATGCAATAGTCACCCGATGAAAATGCATGAAATAGCAAATATTTTTTTCGATTTTTCAGGGTTGGTCTCATAGCAAAAGTTGTTTAAAAAAGTTTGTAAAATACTATCAAAAATATTATAGGGCTCCAGTACTTACCCCAGGAGAAGGAGTGTGCCAATCCCACGAATAGCGATAGCAACGCCAACACACGAGTTTTATTCATCTTGTACTTCAGATGTTGCTGCTTCAGCTGATGAAATGACAAATGACTTGTGGCACATGAGTCTAAAATGTCTTTTTCGTGAACGTGAATTCATACATATACAGCGTTTTAGTAATCTGGCATGTTGATAACCTAAGAGGTCCCCTGATAACGGCTCTTAATACAGTAATACAGAATGATTTTTTTTTAAGTATCCGTGGCCAACTTTTAAACTATGAGAAATAGCAGAAAATACTCAAAAGGCATGATCATCATCTTCTTTAATAGCCTGACTTCACTCATACAAAAGGCATTACAAAAAATTGCATCGTGATGGGCGGGAATCAAACCTCTTGATTTTTATAAACTCAAAGAATCATCTCTCTCTCTCTCTCTCGCTCGTATCGGCACGTATGCTAAACTGACGTGTTTTTGCGAAAGAAATTGCAGGAAAGCCAGTAGATTAGTGATTTCAAGTGAATTAGGGTTGGTATCAGAAGACACGAAATCCTTTGCAAAAAAGTTTCATATTTTATCATAGTACAAAATTCTTGGTTTGGATTTTGAAAATTGTTCTGAATGTGATTTGAAGAACGGCTACCACATTTCGGTGTGATATGCTCGTTATGCAACAATAACATAATATGCAATGTGACCTTTTTTGATATTTAATGGTATAACAGAACTTTATCTACCTCTCTCAGAGAAAGCTTTGCTCACTTTGCGGTTAGCCGGATTGCGGTCAACCGTCCGGTTAACCGCAGTATGCGGTTGCGCTTGCGGTTAGCCGGGTGGCGTGTATCCGCAACCGCAACCGGAACGTTGAGAAAACGTCGTGGTTTGCGGGTTGACCGACTCATTTCCAAGATGGACGTCGAAGAAGTCGCAGCAATTTATTATAGTTACTCGCGTCATATAAAGAAAAAGAAACACACAACATATTACACGAGTTAATGCATAATCTACTATTATTGTATGGCCGAATGTTTATATTATATATCCGAATTTACAAATAATCGCATTTTTTAACATGGTAAAATTTAATTTAAAATAATTTTATTAGGCATGTTGCCATTTATTCCAAACAGCATAATTATTGTACCGTAAATTAAAATCACCATTTTGTCTTTATAAGTCAATAATTATGTTGTGCTACAAATGTTAGTGACTACAACGAATCGCTGCAAATCCGTCTCCACGTATACTTGTCTGCCCTACCCTTAGTTAGAGTGTTATTTAAAGCCTGCGTAGAGGCGAGGCGGGAGGAGCAGGTGTTTTAACGCCCGCGGTGGTGAGCGTTGAAAGCATCTGTGACGATAAGCTCGTGTGACTTGTGAGACGTGCCGAGCCGTGACGGAAATCATGCATTTTGAATGCTCGCTTGTATGCTGTATGCTTGCCATGCATGGTGTATGTTTGCTTGCATGTTTGCATGATTTTAATTATATATCTGAGAAATGATAGTGCTTTCTTTTTATGACTCTCGTTGTGAAATGTATGCCAAAGACGATTCTGACAATGAACTTTTTGCGATATGTTGGTTCTACTTTTTAATAATTATGGATATGAAATTTATGCCTAAAGATGATTCTGAATTACAAAATTATGAGTTTTTAATGTATGATAAATAAGTGTTTATGAAGTTTACATAAGCTATCCATATTATGATATTAAAGTTCTACAATAAAGGGTAGACCCGTTATAAACAAACCTTCTTGAATAGATAAAGTTAAAAAACATCAGCCCGTATAGTAACAGATACAATAGAGAAGTATAAACAAATGATAACATTACATGATTTTAATTATAATTATATAAGACTAACTCACAGTCACAGCCCCGGCTTCACTTGCTGTGTTTCCTGTGTGTATGTTCATTTCTATTCTTATATTATTAACCAGCGTGACTTCGTTCGCGAGTATGTCGAAAAAAATAGTAAAGTCGCTAAAAAAGATAGCTAAGATAAGGTATTATACGAACAGTCAATAATTATATCCTGCATTACCTGACCCCTCTTTGAATTACTAATTCGGAAGAGTGTTATTCAAGGCACTGACTGTATATATCCTTCGTTTAAAATGACGGTAATTTTTCATATTGAAAAACGTTTAAATGATAACGTCTCTCTTTATACGAACCCCTGAGGTATACACAAAAAAGTTGCTAGGGTAATCGTAGGTCCACACAATACAGACATACATAAATGCTTATAGAATTTGGTATGTGCAACGCCGTGGTGACTCTTTCGCACAAATTCCGCAACACTGACAGGTTCTGGCCCTGACGGGCCCCGCCTACTACCAACCCACCTGTTGCGGCCTTTTTTCAAAAATGACGCAACTGTCAAAGGTCTTCTGTCAAGCGTCAAAATTTAATTGGATATTCAGACTCAGATTTTGCTGGGGATTTGGACACAAGAAAAATTAAATCAACCACTGGTTATATTTTTATGCTAAATGGTGGTCCAATATCTTGGGCTAGTCAGAAACAATCTTGTATCGCCTTATCAACAACTGAGGCTGAATTTATGGCTGGATGCGAAGCTGCCAAGAATCTTTTGTGGTTAAGACAGTTTTTCAAAGAAATTGATGTTTGTCTGAGTAACACAACTCTGTGTATTGATAATCAGAGTGCTATCATCATATCAGCCGAAAGACGTCCACTGTTGGACATAGGCCTCCCCCAAGTGTCGCCACAACAACTGGTCCTGTGCGTCTCGCATCCATCGGTTACCCGCGACCCTCACCAGGTCATTGATCCACCTTGTGGGAGGCCTTCCAACGCTGCGTCTTCCGGTACGCGGTCGCCACTCCAAAACTTTTCGGCCCCATCGACCATCTGTTCTGCGAGCAATGTGCCCTGCCCACTGCCACTTCAATTTGGCGATCCTTCGGGCTATGTCGGTAACCTTGGTTCTCTTGCGGATATCATCATTCCTGATTCGATCACGCAAGAAAACTCCGAGCATTGCCCTCTCCATTGCTCTTTGGGTGATTTTAAGCCTTCTGATGAGGCCCATTGTGAGCGACCACGTTTCGAGTCCATAGGTCATCACTGGCAACACGCACTGGTCATAGACTTTCGTCTTGAGACACTATGGTATGTGAGACGAGAAGATACCGCGCAACTTCCCGAACGCCGCCCATCCGAGTCGGATTCGACGGTTGACTTCATTCTCGAAGTTAGCCCTACCTAGCTGGATCGTTTGTCCCAGGTAGACGTACTCATCAATAACTTCGAGTGCAGAGCCTCCAATCTTGATAGGAGTGGGTGCTACATGGGTATTTACCATGACCTTGGTTTTGTCCATGTTCATTTTAAGACCCACTTTTTCGGAAGCTCTACTGAGGACATCGAGCATTTACTGAGGTCCTCCGTGGTCTCAGACAATTTTAAGACAGTTTTTCAAAGAAATTGATGTTTGTCTGAGTAACACAACTCTGTGTATTGATAATCAGAGTGCTATTAAATTAATAAACAATCCAGTTTATCATAAGAAAACCAAACACATTGATGTTAAATTCAATTTTATTAGAGAGAAGGTACAGCAAAAGTTAATTGATATTAAGTATGTGCAGAGTTCAGAACAACTGGCTGATATTTTCACTAAGGCTCTACTTACTCTTAAATTTGAACATATTAGAGATGAAATATTGTACACAGGAGCTTAATTTTTTTTTTGTTATATAAAATTTAGTGGGAGTGTTGAGTTAAATTTTATAGCTCTAGGCTGTATGCGCTCGCCTGTGCATAAGTATTGTCAGAAAAAAAAACTCACTAAACTTCCTACACTAGATGTCGTGTTTGTCATCCATCTTGTTTTTACTGTAACTACATGATAACAACAGCCTGCCAACACCAGCCTAGCTTTTACAGCCCGTTTAGTATACTTTAGTTACTTTCATAGTGTGATGTCATACGGCATTCTGTTGTGGGGAAATGCCGCCGATATTCAAACAGTATTTGTATTACAAAAAAAAGCTGTTCGTGCAATTTATAAATTAAGTCCTAAACACTCCCTCAGAGACATATTTAAAGAGATTAATATAATGACTGTGCCCTCTCAGTATATTTATGAGAATCTTTTGTACGCACATAAAAATATTAATCTATTTAAAAGATACAGTGATATCCATACCGTAAATACTAGGAACAAACACAATTTTGTCATTCCTAAAACCAGGCTCAAAAAAATAGGTGGTTCATTTAGATGCCAATGTATACGTTTTTATAATAAACTCCCTAGCCATATTCAAGACCTTAGTACATGCTATGGCAACTTAGAACAAAATTAAAATTCCATTTTTTTTTGAAAACAGCGCCATCTAGTTTTTAGTTAAGGGAAACAAATTGCGGTGTTGCTACGGTTAAATATTTTTTTTTTCTATGAGTTACTTTATAACATTAATCAAAAAAAAAATATAATTTTTCATGATCTTCTTATATAAAAATAATAGAATATATGAATTAGTACATAATTAGGTTTTTTTATGAGCTTTAATAGTGAAAAAGTTATATTTTGCTATTTAAACGAGCAAAAGTTTGTTTTTGAATGGCCACACTTGAATTGCAAATGGCTGCGTGACAGTGTAACTACTCGTGCGCATTTATTTTCTTTTTGCAATAGAGTTTTTGTTGTTTCGCTAGTGCATCTGCAGGTTGAATTGACCTTTAGATTCTCCATGTTGTTGAGCCGCGTTACAATTCGTTTGTACGTTCGTGTTGTGTGTGTTGTTGTTGTAAACAACTGGTGCAAAGATATCAATAATGTTCTCACTGGCCAAATAACCTTTTGGGATATTAACGATTCAATGAAAGAAAAGGCTAATCGGCGCTACCCTAATCATAAGGGACGAAAAAGGCGAACATAAAATTGTATTGTAAATGTGTGATGTTTTTCTAAATAAAATGGTTTATTCAATTATGTGTTTTTTTTCCTTTATGTAGTACGTATATTTGTAGTATATAGCGGATACACTGATCTCTCTACCTAATATCATAAAGGACCAGACAGCAGCTATACACCTACCAACCTATACATTTACTTATATAAATTAGTTCTCTTAACTAAAAACTAGATGGCGCTGAGTTCGACCACTTCCAAATATTAAAAAATAAGGTAGAGTTGCCTGTCTATAGCCAGTATACTATTGTAGTCTTTGCCTTAGTATGAATAAGTTCAAATTATTTATAAAACGTAAGCTATGCCAGAAAGCTTTTTACACAATTAAAGACTATCTTGAAGACAAAAAGGCTTGGGATTGAGCTGCTTCAATGATGTACATGGCCTAATGTTACACACCTTTTTAATTTTTAGAAATTGTCTTTTTTTTAAGCTCTGTTGTATACTTTTCTTTCATCTCGTTGGTAAATTTTGACATGAATGTTTACTTTATTAAATATTCTACTTTATTATTTTTGACATGGAATATTTACTTTGTAAAGTATTATTTTTTTTTATTATTATTATTATTTAACTCATTTTGTGAATATGGGGACCATGTGGGTTATTTTCTTCTTATTTTTCTCTTCTTTGAAATACTTCTTCTTCTTTGAAGTATTTTTAACGAGGTCTGGCAGTTTGAGTACTTAAATGCGGCCTACACAAATGTCCTTTCTTTGGCATGTTCGTCGGTTCGTTGAGCTCCTTTTTGGTTCTAAGTTGAGCTACTCGACTACTGACCAAAGCTTGCACTGACTGGACGGGTTCACTCAAATCTGTGTGGTTCTTTCCTCAAAAGACCATTTCAGACACTGATCTGCATGATCCTCATATCGTATTGTGATTGTGGGGACCATGCAGATCGCTATGATAGGGGTTCATTTCATGTTAGTCAACAATGTCTGGCAGTTTGAGATTTTTTTTATGCGGCCTACCCAAATGTCCTTACTTTGGTATTGTTCGTCAAATCGTTGAGCTCCATAAAGTTCGAAGTTTGAGATCCATAATAACTGACAAATGCTTGCACTGTCTGGACAGGTCCACTCAAATCTGTGTGGCACTTTCCTCAAAAGGCCACCTCAGACATTAACCTACATGGTTCTCGTATGATTTGACCAGTACAATTTGTATGGACTTCAAAAGAGACTGTGACCTCTGAGTTTGTTTCGGTGTTTCTTCTCAGGGTAGTCAGATAGGAAACACCGGCCTCATCTAGCTTAAAATTCCCAAAAAATATTGACGTGTAAAAGTGTTATGTTTAACCCACTTACAAAATAAATACCATTTATCATTTATCATTTATCGATAGGCGTTTTCTAATTGAATAAAACTAATATTCAGTATTAACTAAAGAAATCTTGTTTATTATTACACTTCAAGTCAGCACAGACTGAGTAGCAAATATACTTGACACTGACATTCTGCTGGATCCATGTAATGGCGCCAGCAGAATGGGAACTCTTTTTTTCACAAATTCAGCTCGACGTTACGGACGTATGAGCTGAATTTGTGAAAAATAGAGTTATTATTATGTAACTAGCTGTGCCCGCGACTGCGTTCGCATGGATGTCGGAAAAAATTGTACGTACAGAGGAATGAGGAAACTGGTTGCTCATGACTTAATAGTAACAGCCGCAAGGGTTGATATTAAGGTTAAGCAATGCTTGCCGAAGTCGGCCTGTAGATGGCTGACCATTTTAACATACCGAGATTCCTTCGTGCCTCGGATAAAATGTTAAGTCGTTGGTCCGGCTGTCATTTGTATGTAGGTCTTTGGCAGACGTTACGGCTTGCCAGAAGCTAGAAAATCTAACACCAGTCATGCCAAGAGGTACCCACCTACCGTGTTTCCCAGTTATTAGGTTGTGAAGGTCAAACAGGCAGTCGCTTTACGTACCTTATTTTTAATGGATGGGTAATATTCAAATGACTTCTCCCGCTCTGGGCGGAGCGGAACGGAGTGTCAGACTGTTAATGACTAAAACCCATCCGTGCTCCTCCTAGTGCCCTTTGCTTTCCAGGGCCGCGGTAACTCTTTTGAACATAATCCGCAACTCTGGCAGTGCTTTACATACCTAAAACAATGGTATTCAGCTGAATCCAGTTTGACTGGAAACCGACCCCAGCATAGTTGGTAAAAGGCTAGGCAGGCGATGATATTTTTAGTATCTACTGAATGAATCTCGACCCAGTAAATCGTTATACGTATTTTTTTTGTTTCGATCACTAAAAAAAAACGTTAAATGTGCCCAAAACTACCTATAAGATTTAAATACAATTTAACACACAATTAAGTAGGTACTCAAAAACTTGCAAAACTTGTGGTTATAGGAAATGAAAACAAAGTTTTGTTTTGATTTTTTAAGTTTTGCTAAACAATCGTGCCGAGGTCAAGGTCTGTGCATGGGTGACCTTAACATACCGAGACTCCTCCGTGCCCCGAAAAGCACGTAAAGCCGTTAGTTCCGGCTGTTACTTATTTGGCAATCTTTGGCATACGGATTGTCAGAAGCTCGAAAATCTGACACCAGTCTTGCCAAGAAGTACCGTGTTACACAGTTAATGAGTTGTGGAGGTTTGGTAGGCAGCCGCTCCACGTAAAATACTGTTATTCAGCTGAATTCGGTTTGACTAAGAGCCGACCCCAATATAGTTGGGAAAAGGCTAGGCACATGATGATGTTAAATAATCGTGCACAGTTGAAGGATTCAGTCACATTATGCCAAAGAAAAGTTAAATAGGTTTATAGTAGTTAAATTGATGTAGGTTTCATGATTACCTGCATTTTTCTTTCTCAATAGATGGCGCCTAAGAGTCGGTCACCGCAACGCTTAGCGCTGTATAAAGTTCCTTACTAAAATTAAAAATTCAATATCTTTTGATTTTGTAAGTCGATTTTGATGAAGTAAACGCTAAATGTCCCGAGTAACATTTAGCGTTAACACTTAATATTTTTAAGAATTTAGCTTTCGAATCCAATCAGTGGTTTTTGCGTGATGCTGACTCAAACATATGGACAAACTGTAATGGCCCGAGTGGTGGCGTTGTAGTAGGTATGTGGGAGACACTGATTGAGACACAAATTTAATACAATCTGAACTTTACTATTGTCACACGAGAGTTGTTACAAATAATATTATGTAGACACAGAGCTTCACTACTGTAACTGTATGGCTGTAACTGTTTACCTGTTTAACTGACTATGTGGTAACTGTATAACTGACTGAGTGAAGGGTTGTGGTAGCTATTTATACCATAAAAAGGGTAGATAAGTACCACGACCCTTTTACATTAATTAATTAAATATCTAATAATAAATAATAAATAATATCTTGGGACAACTCACACACGGCCATCTGATCCCAAGCTAAGCAGAGCTTGTGTTATGGTAACCAGACAACTGATATACATACTTATATAATTTATAAATACATACATATTATAGATAAATTACACCCAGACACAGAACAAAGAATTATGCTCATCACACAAAGTTTGTCCTGAGTGGGAATCGAACCCACAACCTCCGGCTTTGCAGTCAGGGTCACTAACCACTAGACCAACAGGCCTGTCAATTAATTAATAGATAAACAATACATTAGTGTTAATGACATCCTTAATGCCATTCAAACCTACCACTATTTGTCTCTGCATCACCCAAAGGTTGACTGGTAGAAAATGCCTAAGGCATTAAGTCCGCCTCTGTACATTTGTGTGCATGAAGTTTTAAATAAATAAATAAATAAACAATGTTGTTGAACATTATCTAATGAGACACAAACATCATAAGTATAATGAGAATAGTCTAATATTAAAGTATACATCATTTCCATCAGAAAGGTAAATAACACGAGTCCATTACAAAACAGACAAACAGATACACAGACAACAAAATTTCAAAAATGGCATTTTTGCGTTTTATGCCTTTTTCCTAACATTTCTCAGTTATTTTTATGCGAAAATATTCAATGTACAGACACGGCAAATATACGATTTTATTATATGTATGTATAGATATTGTTAGTAAAAACAATTAATAAAACAACGCTGATTTTGATTACGAAAGTTTTTTATATAAGCCTAATTAATCTTCGTGCGTATGCTGTAGATAACAATATTATCAAAATCGTCTGTCAGCCGGCCGCTCAAAGTCCTGCTGGCCGGTCAAAATGTTAGTGGACAGTTAAGTAAAACTTATCATAAGAAATTGGTTTCATTCGGTATCTCAATAACGTAAAATGGGACTCGTCAACTATCCCCTAAAGGTCTGGCAACGGTACTAGCCGACATCGGCCGTGGCAGACCAACAGTCAGTCTCTATACCGACCAAGGAACTTCTATTACAACCTGGAATGTGCACAGGCTGTCGATACGCGGTCCGAGGGAGATAGCTTCGCGAGAGCCCTCTGTCCCTTTCATTAGGGTGACCAACCAATATAATGTAAATTGAGACTAATATAATAGGATATAATATATTAACCAATAATTTGATTTCATAAGTTAATAATAATTATGCTTTAAGGATGGATTCAAGTAAAACGCATTAAACTATGTTTTATTATATCCTGGGGCCTGAAATGAAGACTGCAAATAACGGAATAATTTTTGATATTTGAATGACTTGGAATGACATCAAGCCATTTTTTCTCTCTGATTCTTCTCCAGGCAGTCTGAAATTATATTTTTTAAAATTATTTAAAATATACGAAGTGACACACCTAAATCCGCGATTAATATGGGGAGTTGAAACTTTTTTGCCATTTCCCTACAATGTTCCTCGAGAAATGTGAAATTTCATGATCACGTCTTTAAGGTATTCGGTACAACATTCCATATAAAGTTTTATTATGCAAACGTTGAAGAATACCTCCTATTTATATGCTGCATTGTGTAAATAATCTTATAATTTCGTTCATTATGGGCACCCTACTTCAAGAATTGCAATATACTTACTTGAAGAAAGAAACACCGCATCCTGCATAGGATTCGCTTTTGCAACCGAACAGCTTTTGAATCGCACACTTTTTAACCATTTTTATAAAATCCGAATAAAGAAATTGATTGTTTTACAACAAATAAATATGGCTGGTGGGTCTAACTTATATAATTATATATTCTACTAATAATCTTTTCGTTTTTAATTACATTTCAATACAGTATCTAAATTATTGCTAAAAAAATGTTCTCATTCTAACAGATAATTTAAAAATATTAGAAATATATCAAAACGAAAGTTAATGTTTTTTTAATAAGACACGAAAATATTATTTTTTCCTACCATTCTTACTAAATTCGGGAATAATCCTCCTGGCAACACTTTAGAAAGGGACACAGGGCTCTCCAAGCGCTTTCTCCCTCGGACCGGATTTCTCTTTGACCAAGTGATTGTCTGTAATAGAAATTAACTTCATAAACATAAGGTTTATTTTTAAATTGGTGTCAAATTGACAATGCTCATTCCAGGTTGTAGTAGAAGTTCCTTGATACCGACAGATTAATTTCGTTCGGTAACTACATGAGATAATTATTTTGTGACCGCCAGATAATTTAAAAAACAGGTTTGCTAAATAAGTGCCAGGCTGCGCTTCGGCTGACTACATTATTTAAGGACCCCTTTTGGTCGAGCTTGTTCTTCTATAGATTGCTTCTTTCCGTTAATTCGGTACGGTAGAACTTTGACCGACTGGTTCTGTCTAATAGACACAGTTTGCAGAGCTGGCAACACACAATGGGAAAATACTTATCTTGTATTGTCGTGTCAAAAGCTCATATCATGCTATGGCAACTTAGAACAAAATTAAAATTCCATTTTTTTATTGAAAACAGCGTCATCTAGTGTTTAGTTAAGGGAAACAAATTGCGGTGTTGCTACGTTTAATTTTTTATTTTTTTTCTGGGAGTTACTTTATAACATTAATCAAGAAAAATAATTTAATTTCATGATCTTCTTATATAAAATAATAGAATATAATATGAATTAGTACATAATTAGGTTTTTATTATGAGCTTTAATAGTGAAGAAGTTATATTTTGGTATTTAAACGTGCAAATGTTTGTTTTTGAATGGCCACACTTGAATTGCAAATGGCTACGTGAAAGTATAACTACTCGTGCGCATTTATTTTCCTTTTGCAATAGAGTTTATGTTGTCTCGCTGGTGCATCTGCAGGTTGAGTTGAGCTTTCGTTTCTCCATGTTATTGAGCCGCGTTACAATTCGTTCGTACGTTCGTGTTGTGTTGTGTTATGTGTGTTGTTGTTGTAAACAATTGGTGCAAAGATATCAATAATGTTCTCACTGGCAAAATAACCTTTTGGGATATTAACGATTCAATGAAAGAAAAGGCTAATCGGCACTACCCTAATCATAAGGGACGAAAAAGGCGAACATAAAATTTTATTGTAAATGTGTGATGTTTTTCTAAATAAAATGGTTTAATATTCAAATATGTGGTTTTTTTCTTTATGTAGTACGTATGTTTGTAGTATATAGCGGATACACTCATCACTCAACCTAATATCATAAAGGATCAGACAGCAGCTATATACCTACCAACCTATACATTTATTTATATAAATTAGTTCCCTTAACTGAAAACTAGATGGCGCTGAGTTCGACCACTTCCTAATATTAAAAAATAAGGTAGAGTTGCCTGTCTATAGCCAGTATACTATTGTAGTCTTTGGCTCATATCAGCGGACCTCTCGGGTTATCAACATGCCTGATAAAATGCTGTATATAAAATCAAGTTTACGAAACAGTTTTGTATTTTACAAGAAGTAGCCGTGTCATTACAATCTGCAGCAAAGTCTAGTGAACAAGATGAATGTAACTCGTGTGCTGGCGTTGTTACCGCTGTTCGTGGTGTTGGCGCACTCCTTCTCCTGGGGTAAGTACTGGAGCCCTATACTATTGTCAATTGATACTTTTCTTGTTTTCGTTACTAAATTAAAAGTAATGCTTACCATTCACAACCATCTGACGTTCATAATAAAAAATTATTTATAAAAAAATATTGTGAAATTGTGAATCCGTCCGCTAGAACCAACCGATTAGCTTGTTTTTTAAGGCTACTCTCTCGAAAAAAGCTTAAAAACAGCGTGCAGATGAAGCAGCTTTTCGTCAGCATTTATAAAGAAATTACATCTGAAAAAAATATATAGCAATCTACATGATATAATACGTAATTTGGTTTAGCCATAATTTTTCTATCGGTATCCGATAATAAGAAAAAAAATCACCAAATCACCTCTAAATCGTTGAGATGAAACCATTTTACTCCTTCATTTTTTATCAAAAGAATATAAAAAAAATATCTACTGCTTTGCAATACCAACGAAAATGATTTGGTTTTGTTACTTTTTAAAAACATGTATTATTTTTACTATAATAAATTAAAAATGCGACCATTTAAAGTCCGTGTCTATATCTCCCCCGCACTCGTCCACAAATTCAGTGCGGGGCGCGTCGTGTTGCCAGGTGGACGTGTGTCGCTTTGCGAGAGCTCAGCACTACAAAAATATCGTAAAATATAACTGCAAAAATGTAATTTTGTTAAAAGTGGAGTAAGTTTTTTCTGATTCCTGTATAAGTAGTGTTTTATAGTTATTTTAATTGTACAGTTTTATTAGTGTTTAAGTTTAGTTTGTAAAACATGGGGAATAAACAGAAACGTTTGAAGAGAGGTTTAAAAAAATATTACAAACAAAAGGGTATAACATTTATCAAGGTAAGTTTTATCTACATTTTCATTATAGCTTTACTTACCTTTCATGAAAGTAGATAGATACTGTTTATAAAATACCTATATTCAAACAAAGTTGTAAGTATAATGCTTCTGTGTCATAGAGTAGTGAATGATCACAGAAGGACCATATCCTTGCAATGACTTTTTGTCAATATTACTTGTGATTTTCCTTTTCGGTACCTCAGTAAAGTATATTTTTACCCGACCGCGCCAGAAGGAGGGTTATGTTTTTCGAGTGTGTATATTTCTTTGGTACGCTTTGTAGCCTAAACGCCTTGATGGATTTTATCTTGATAGATGTCATTAGATTCGTCTTGATAGTGAAAGTGACACTGAGTATATAAAAAATAAAGTGGCTGATTTTTGGCGCCATATTATGTCTTCAAATTTTTTTCCTCAAAACGTATCGAGGGGGTAACAAGATAAAGGGCACGAGGAGACGATTTCAAAAATGTATCTCACTAAAATGAAAGAAATAAAAAAATACCTTTTTAGTAGTTTTTAGCGATCGGATTTTTAGACAAAGTCAATTGTTTATAATATTATGATTGATTTATTCTGGTTATTTTACAGAGTTTATGCAGTGAATGGCTGGAATTGAGAAGGAAACTGTCAACAGCCTCTAACTTTGGCCAAATTATAAAGAGGCGTTCAAATATCAGTTGCAGTAACGTAGTAAAAGATTTACTATAATATAAAGAAAGCATAAGTCACGTTAAATCAATAAAACATGGGGCTGACAATGAAAAAAATACTCTTGAGCAAATTTCAAAAGACACTGGTTTAGTTATACAACCATACGGTTTATTTATTGACGATGAATTGCCATATCTAGGCGCTACTCCTGACGGTATACGAGTATGTGTCGAGGAGAATATGGTGGTAGAAATTAAATGCGCTATTGCAGCTCACTAACTGAGTTTTACCGATGCAGTTACTAAAAAAAATACCTTTTTATAAAACTGACTAGCTGTCCCCCGCGGCTTCGCTCCCGTCAACTGGCTACCTACCTACCCTACACCTACCCTACACCTACCCTACCCTAAGGATTCTTAAATTTTCTAATTTTCCGCGCAATTTTTTTAATTTTTTTTTTTTTTCATAATAACCTTCTCCTGACAATAACAAACACAACAAAAAAAGAATTAGTGAAATCGGTCCAGCCATTCACGCGTGATGCCGTGACCAAGGAAAACGGGTTTCATTTTTATGTATATAGATAAAACTGCTACGATTGTTATTAATACTAATCATAATTGGTATTACCAAATTCAGGGTCAGCTTCACATAACCAAAAGAACAAAATGTCTTTTTGGAATACAGCTGGGTGAAAATATTTCCTATGAAAATCGAAATTATAGAAAAAGATGACAAGTTCTGGAAAGACGTAATGGAAAATAAATAAATTAGATTTTATTTGGATTGCACATTACCGGAACTTATTGATCCAAGATACCCGAAAAAAATGAAAATTAGAGACTATTTGTATGCATAGAAAAAACAGTGGTAAAAATAAATTACCCAAAAAAAGGAAACAAAATGATTTAAACCAACAAATAAATGATTTACAAGAAGACGATGTACAGGAGAAAGAAGAAAATGTCAAAGAGAAGGAAATATAACTAAGGAAAGAAAAAGAGGTTGAAGAGAAAAATGAACAAAACGAGAACGAAGAAAAAAAGAAAACAGAACAAGACTTTATCTGGCTCTCGAAATTTTCAAAAGTAAATATATGTGAACACGGAGAAATAAGTGAGGATCAAGTTCAACCAGCCAAAAGAATAAAAATACTCACTGAAAGGAAGTTACATTTCAGTGAATTTTAGTTCTTATCTTTTTTTAAAACAAATATTATGACATACACTAGTACCTATTACTTATAATATACTACCTACCTACCCTACCTAGAAACCTTCCTCTGACTTTAACAGAAATTTTGATAAAAATATTAGCCGAAATTGGTTTAGCCGTCCTCGAGTCTTGCTCTTAGCAACAGAAATAACCATTAATTTTTATTTATTTATATAAATAATTTTGTTCACAAGTTGTCTTCCTCGATCATGTTTCAAGCCTGGCTGATTTGTAGTAAAGGTATAGTTTCTACCCGCGGCCTCGAAGCATTTGACAAATATATTCGTAACTGTTGCCCGAAAAGTACATCCATATCAATAGATAGTAAATAAAAACAAAAATTGACTACCTACTTTATATGCGGAGCATATAAAAAATAATTTTAACTTCCACGATGATTTGACCTTCTGTGATTTCAATACTCTGTGACGGAACCAGGCGACGACGCGCGGTGGCAAGCGGGCCGCGCGCGGCTCATCGTTCTGTTGCATGCGGGTAGCGGAGTGGGAGTTCGCTCCGCCCAAATGCGCAAGGTCACTGGCATGAATACAAGCCTTAATGAAAGTTAATAGATGCACAGACTTGTCGCCGTTGTCAAGTTATACTCGAAGCCGATTTCCTTCTATTAATTTCTTATGCTTATATAGCTTTCTTTCTCTATATTATTATCTTATTTCTTGCTAAGGTACGCGTTCGTTTTGATCTCAGAGAACTCGCTGAAACAAAACAAAACTCTTTCATTTGGGCTTGTTGGTTAAGTTGTTAGAAAGCAAGTAGGCGTGAAGATTTAATTTGACTTTCAATCATGCGTTTCAGTTAGGTTCCAATAATTTTATTTTTATTGTTTCAACAACTAAATGCGGAGCAGCACTGGTCTCTTGTTTGATTGAAATTAGTTAGGTTAGATAAGTTCCTTGTATGGGAGCCCTCCTTAATATTTTTTTTTAATTTAATTAGTTTAGTATAGTGGCAAAAGTCTGAAAAAATTTCAACATCTTCTTTTCAATGTAAAGTATTCTAAATTAATATTCAGTTGACAATATTAATCGAGAAATAACAATCTCTCAAAATATTTTATAATTGTACGGAGTTTACCATTTTCCGAAGACTGAGAAAACTGAGTGAGTGACAGACAACGCACAGTCGAAAGTAGAAAGACGCAGATGTGTACAAGTCAACATCAAGGGTTTATCTATTCGGGCACAACTTTATTAAATTACAAATTATTATTATACTATTTAGACGTTAAACTTTTAAGATAAACCAGTGACCTCCTCAATTTAAAATCAGTGAAATCAAGTAAAGTAAGATATTTTTAGGTTTAAATCAATCCAAAAGCAAAGTAGATATTTAACTAACAGCAAATATCACTACCACTCACTATGGGCACAGTATAAATATACTGTGCTATGAGAACAATAACAATGTAGTTGTGGGCTACTAAAAAGTGAAAAAAAATTAAGCAACACGTTTTTTTCGTCCATTCTGTCTCGTCAGCCGTCACGCTATCACTAACTCTCTTATCTGTCATGTCACTTCTCACGGCTTAAAGTTTAAAACGGTTAATTTTTTTTTCATTATTTACATATATTTACATTGCCGCGGTAACTCTTTCGAACAAAATACGCAACCCTGGCAGGCTCTTGCCCCATCGGGCCCCTACTCCTATGCTGACATCTCTTTGAGGCGCGCGTGGAACACAACGCGCCGTCGACCTGGGCCTGGCTTTGATTGACGGACGGCGAGTGTCGGGCTCGCCGTCCGCAGACCCGCACCTACGGTGGCCGGAAATCGCCCAGCGACTCCCGACGCCCGGTGCGTCTCCCTATGGCGCGGCGGCTTGGGCTTGAGGGTTGTCTCTCCGTCACGCGGCGCGCCTCTCGCTTACTAGCATTATTACTTCGCAGAATGAGGTGATGAGTTTAAACCCTTAAATTAGAAATAGGTTCGTCGATTTACATTGAAAACGACCGAAAATGCCAGATTCATCTATTAAATTATAATTAATGATCACTGAAAATATTGGTATTAAAACTTTTATTTATTTAAGTGTCAGTAGAGTCACTTTGTATTATTTTTAATGTAAATAATGACGTTCAAAAGTGCCGTTTAATGGCCTAATTGAAATAAACGTTTTGACTTTGACTTTGACTTTGAAGTGTACATGTTATATCAACTGTGAAATACGAGAAACCACCAGTCGAAGCCAAAAACATGATCAACGGTAAAAAACAGAAAACGCCGCTTTAAAAGTGCAATAAAAGACTGCATTAAAACTGATTTAAATGCTTTACTACAATGGCTGTGTGGACTGGCAATGTTGCTCCAGTATAATAGTTGGATATTTTGAATTATTTCGACGAATACTAATTAGCCAAAAAACAATTTTATAGATAAACATTATATTTTATGTTGTAGTTACATTTGATAAATAAAACTACATTGGGATTTTACTGATGTTCGTGCAATTTTTCAAGTGAAACAAATATAGTAAGTGCTTCTGCACTTCACTATTTTTTTTTACAGATTTACATCAGTTATTTGTTCGTTATAAAATATTTTTGAACGCATAGTAAAGTCAGTATTTTTGTTGACACAAGGGCAACATTTATAGGACTACTTTTATTTTTCAGACATCGTCGTGGGCACAGGCAATCGACTTGAATTTTATGACAACGGAGTAGTAACGTACACAGAAACCTATCCGTCAGCTAGTGACATCACTGCAGTAACCTACGATCCAGTTCAGTACAGGGTGTTCTTTACCGACTGCCACCAAACGTACCAAACGTACCAAACGTACCAGACGTACAACTATATATACAGTTTTGACATAGCAAGCAGGAAAACACAACAAATACTTATGAAAATAACAAACGATTATTTCTGGAGTCTTGCCTACGACCCGGTCACACAATTTCTCTTTTGGTCGCAAGGATTGTACAATATATACTCGTTATCATTAAAAACAATAACGTTTAACAAAGCAGTTAGAGACGGACATCTTGTAGTTAATTCGAATCATGACTGCCGTGATATAGCTGTAGATAGCTGTGGAGGGTACGTTGATAAACTATATTTTGAAATTGAGCTGAATTCTTAATAAACTTTGTTAATATTTATAGTTGTTTACAAATTTGACAGGCCTGTTGCTCTAGTGGTTAGTGACCCTGACTGCAAAGCCGGAGGTCGTGGGTTCGATTCCCACCCAGGACAAACTTTGTGTGATGAGCATAATTGTTTGTTCTGTGTCTGGGTGTAATTTATCTATAATATGTATGTATTTATCAATTATATAAGTATGTATATCAGTTG
Organism: Melanchra persicariae; assembly: GCA_947386135.1. Taxonomy (NCBI): domain Eukaryota; kingdom Metazoa; phylum Arthropoda; class Insecta; order Lepidoptera; family Noctuidae; genus Melanchra; species Melanchra persicariae. Next base: position 14,264,154 of record OX376668.1, read on the forward strand.
TCTGGTTACCATTACACAAGCTCTGCTTAGCTTGGGATCAGATGGCCGTGTGTGAGTTGTCCCAAGATATTTATTATTATTATTATTTATTAATTACAGGTTCATTAACTGGGTCACACCCCATGAGATAGAGAGGGCTGCGTTTGATGGCACCGAGAGAGAAGTTCTAATATACGGCCACGTTAAAGAACGACGAAGTTTGGCCATTGACCAACAAACAAAGAAAATGTACTGGATTGAGGAATCTACAGATAATCAGTATTCTATTAAAAGTGCCGACTTGAATGGAAAAAACAGCAAAACATTTTATTACATAGGACCAGAAAATGGAGCAAGTGCTTTAGACGTATCAAAAGATTTCATTTATTGGAAAAGTTACAATCAAAAAGCCATTTTGCAATTATCAAAGGATCACCAATACAGTACGAATGCTTATTCAGATTTTAGCGGAAGAGCTTGGACGCATCAAAATACAGCAGCAAACTATACTGTTAAGGATCAAACTTCGGGAATGAGGGGTTGTGAAGTTCTGAAGAGAGAGATACCTAAACCTTCAGTTATCAACAATTCATTGGATGTGGAGCTGCAATGCAATAGTTCAACCTGCCATAACTATTGTTTCCAAGGGAACTGTAGTGTCAGTGCTGAGGGACATCCTAAATGCAGGTAAAACATGTTCATCTTATTAAGGACGAATGAAGATATTAGTGCGGCATTTTCGTAACATGTTACTGTAAAACTATAGACTTCTTAAAAGTTTTCCTGTAATTAATAGGAACAGCAGTGCGAGTCTGTAAACATGTCGAAGTGAAAATTTTGGCGGGGTGCATGACGGATGAGTTGTCAAACCATACAAATAAGATAGAATGACAGCTCTATTGTCGTTCACTCCGCCTAGGTGAACACCATAACATTTCGACAGAATCGAGCGGCTGACCTATTATCTGTATTTTTCAACATATTTTAAGGCTTAGAAGTTTCAGAAAAAAGGTCGGGGAATGGTCAAATTTTTTTTCTTTAATAACTTCAGAATGGAATATTTCAAAATTAGAAAAAAATACATCAAAGATAATGCAACGAACCCTTTCATTTGATAATTATAAGCCCCCACACAGTTCGAAAAATGCGCCATCTAGAATTTCGTTAAGGGAACTAATTTATATAAGTATATGTATAGGTGGGTAGGTGTGTATAGCTGCTGTCCAAACCTATATTATAAGAAGAGAGATGAGTGTTTCCGCTATATACCAACCACAAACATACGTACTACATAAAGGAAAAAAAACCACAGAATTGAATATTAAACCGTTTTATTTAAAAAAACATCACACATAACTTTTCTTTCATTCATTGGAATATTAACGATTCAATGGAAGAAAAGGCTAATCAGCACTACCTTAATTATAAGGGACGAAAAAGGTGAACACAACATTTTATTGTAAATGTGTGATGTTTTTTTAATAAAATGGTATAATATTCAATTCTGTGTTTTTTTTTCCTTTATGTAGTACGTATGTTTGTAGTATATAGCGGATACACTCATCTCTCTACCTAACATCATAAAGGATCGGATAGCAGCTATACACACTTAACAACATATACATTTACTATATAAATTAGTTCCCTTAACTAAAAACTAGATGGCGCTGAGTTTGACCACTTCTTAATGTTAAAAAATAAGGTAGAGTTGCCTGTCTATAGCCAGTATAGTATTGTAGTCTTTGACCGCAACGTACCAGTCGCGCACCTCGTAAGCCTGTTACTACTGGTCACAAGTATTTATTAGTTTCTGTGTTTATCGAGTAACGCTGTTTCTTATCTTCATTATTTCAGTTGTGAAGCTGGTTACTCCGGGATACGGTGTTAAAGCGTGCTATATGTACTGTTTAAATGGTGGCGTCTGTTCCCTGAATGAGAAGGACGAGCCGGTGTGCCAGTGCGCAGCGGATTACGAGGGTGAACGATGCGACGTCCCTACCTCACTCACTCATGCGTGTGTCCGGGCTGACAAGGCGACGCAACAAATATTACAAGAAGTGAAGCAAATAAGAGACGATTTGAATCGTACCATGCAGCAATACTCGGACACATTTGGAAACCACTACTGAATTGCAAACATGAAATATGAAGTTCTAAGAAACAAAAATAAACAAGATGAAGCAAGCTCAATTATGCAACCAACTAGAAAAAACATGTACCACAACCCCATTTGAAAAAGACAAGCCTGACAGATATGCTAAGCAAGCTGCCTCCACTTTATAAGACCCGGATGACGTCGTGAAAGTCAACACAATGTCCAGCAAGCCTTCAAATATGCGGCAAGGACGACTGCTCCCCGAACAACGAGAGCTATGGATATGGATAGGGCTATGGCAAACTATTATATTAAGTTTTTTCATTATAGTACCTATATGTGTTTATAATTATTATTATAATAGAAGGTATGTTATACAATATAAGTAAATTTATTTACAAAATTTATAATAGATTACTAAACTGTATAAAAAACATTGAAATCTGAATATTTTAAAGCTAAACTCAAAAGATTCTTAATAAGTAAAGCATTCAATTCGGTTAACGAATTTTTAAATGATAAAAAAAATATTGACTTATATACATTAAAAAGTACGTGTGACTATTATATTTGAATTTGACTATATGGACTTCATAATGTTTATATTAGCTCATATTAATGAATTACTGTATTTTTGACGTGAGTAAATAATATTATTAATGAATAATATCATCATTAATTAATATTACATCCTTGACATGAGATGTTTGATAAATACCTATACATACATACATAATTTTAAAATGAGTAATAATTAACTGACTATTAAAATGTGTTTTGGCAAGAGTAGAATAATATGCATTAATTTGTAATGTATTTTATCAAGTATTTTGACTTGAATAATAACATTAATGATAAAATTTTGAATTAATAATCATTGTACGCCTTATGGGTAGGTTAAAGCGATCAATAGTTAAAAACAAACGTATTGTATATTATTTTAAAATCATTTGTAAAGGCTTATTTTCAAACACTCGGACAAACGGGTGAGTTGTTAATAAACTTGGTTAACACGATAATAACTCGATGAACCCAGTGAAAGTGTGTGTTTTGTATTCTTAGTTATTTTTAAATACTTTCAGTTATCGCAAAGCATACCCTCTTATTGTGTTTATTAGTTACCTGAATTACAGATCTTCAACGTCCTAGATTAATTTAAACCTGTTTTTAAGGTTTAGGCCCCGCCCACGGGGCCTCAAAATATTAGAGAATAGCCGATTAAAGTATATCTTTAATGTAGTTGTAAATCGTCACTAAAGTCTATTATGTTAGATAAAAATTGATGAAAACACAATTTGATATTTGATTTGACCTACCTTGATTTTATCAAAAAATACCAATTTTTAATTTATTAATTTAAATATTTTCTCTTTAAAGTGTCTTTTTTCAGTCTGGACACAAATAACTATGTTTTTGAACACAACGTATTAATAGTTACTTTTGTTCTCCTTAAGAGGTAATCAAACCATGGAAGTCTGGTATGAGTTTAATAGCTCTTTTAGCTGTGTCATTAATAGTTTTGAAGCTTGACACACCTTCTTTTTAAACGGTTTTATTTAGCTTGTCCTGTTTGTTTGTTTGGGTACAATTTAGGAGTTGAAATTCTAACCATATCCTGTTGACAGATTGATCTAAAATTTAGTACACACCTTTAATTCTGATGACAATACAATTTAATATTTAAAATTAGTGTAAATACAAAATGGCCGCCGCTGTAAAATGGTGGATAACATATTTATTCACAACACCCTCAATATCAGGGTATCAAATGAAAAGGCTTGACTAGTAAAACAGAGTAGATACTGAAAAAAAAATGAAAATCCAATATGGCCACCAAAAAAATGGCAGATTACATATTTATTCACAACTCACTCAGTAGAGGTATCAAATGAGAAGGCTAGAGTACACAATGAACAAATAGTCCTCACGTTTTTCTTGTAAAAATTTCATAAATCGTGATAATCAGTGTAAATATGGCTGGAAATGTAATAACAAGTATTACGGTATTTAAAGGACGAGAAAATTACTAGGAATAGGCGTTCGCAGTGGAAAAGTCATATCAATTCGACGTAAAAATTGCGAGTCCATGGCATAATATGTGCCGGCAATAGTGGAAACAAGTCAAAGGTTCAATAACACCGGTTTCACTATCAGCAAACAATGGGTTGGATCGCTACTTTTAGCAGGTTTGCATGAAAAATTCGTGCCTGTGATTATAGCCATTGAGCATTAGGGCATCGAAATAACAGTTGATGCAATCAAATCGAAGCTCATAGACATGGATGATCCAAGTGAAGGTAGCGCCGGAGGTTGTAACCAGAGTGTGCTTGTTTCTAAATCACCGGTTGGCATCACCGAAAACATGGCCGAAAACCAGCTAATATCAGTACGGCCAAAACGTCAACGTCAAAGTCGAACATAAAATGTTACAAAATAATGTAAACAGCAAGGACACTATAAAAATCAATGTAGATTACAGAAAATACAAAGCAAAAACAAAAATAAAAAGTGCGATTTTTCTTAACGGAAAATTCGGTGCTAGGTACAGACTGGTACATAGATTTAGGTTCCAGCATGCATATGACGACAAAAAAACAATAAATATGGATACGCGGTAAAGCAAATACATTTTTATAAATAACTTACAAAAATTTGTACGCCCGCTGGCATAACATAGCGCATTCTTTATTACATTGATATTTACCATTATTATTATACTGCCTATGATGTTAAACAAATTAATAAATGACTTATGACTATCAGCCTGTGTCAGCCTCTTCATTACCCCCTTTTTTTAAGGATGGGATATCATCAAATGACCCCTTTCGCTCTGGGTGGAGCGGAAGGGAGTGTAAGACTTTTACTGACTAAAACCCATCCATGCTCCTTCTAGTGCCTTTTACGCTCAAGGGCCGCGGTAACTCTTTCGAACAAAATTCGAAACCCTGGCAGGCACTGGCCCTAACGGGCTCCTACTCCTATGCTGACATCTTTTTGAGGCGTGCGTGGAACACAATGCACCGTCAGCCTGGGCCTGGCTTTGATCATACGGGAGCCACCCAACGCTCGCCGTCCACAGACCCACACTTCATTACCCATTAAGTCAGTATGAGAATTAACCCATTGCAATTTCAGGAGTACACCTCGTTCTGTAAGTTCATCCATCACACATAAGCTATCAATGCACCTCTGCAACCGGACGCGCATTGAGCTATGTGTTGTAGTGAGCTTTTGGCTGTCTGTCAAAATAACCACCTTCCTGTGTAAGCATTACGAACATAAGACAATGCTTCCGATATCGCAACAAGCTCCAAGGTTAAATACATACTTGTTTATCAATTTTTAAAACAGTTATCATTGGTGTACTCGGTACATCCAAATCAAAACGGAGAACTGTCATTTAAATCTAAATTAGGTAAAAATTGCACAGGCGTTCCACAGGGTAGTACTTTAGGCCTCCCACTTTTTCTGATAAATATGAATGACCTGACGGAAGTAACTGATCATCCCTGCGTACTCTTTGCAGACGATGTGGCTGTAATTATCCCTAAAAGAAAGATAACTATAATGAGGAAACAAATAGTACCGTAAGCAAAGTTATACAATACCTGGATTGAAAAGAATAACCTTAAACCTACCATAGATAAAACCAAACATGTACAATTTCGGAACAAAAACTGAAATAAAATGGACTTGAACATCTCTTATAAAGATAAACAAATACAACAATCAGATAGTATGACTTTTCTTGGGATAGATCTAGATGAGAGGTGTTCCTGGATTGTTTGACACCCAAAAATGTTTGAAAAACTGGGAGATAACTGTAAGTTCAAAACTAGATATCCTAATAGATTAATTATTCCTGGAATTAAAACGGAACTTTACAGTCGAAGTTGCTATTTTAAGTGTATTCAGATTTATAACAGATTCCTATCCAAATTAAAGAACTTCCAATGGTCCGCTTCAAAAGGGTTCAACGCAGTTGGTTAATTGAGAATTCCTTCTGTAGGTACTATTAAAGAATTCCTACAGCTTAAATTAAAATGATCTGATTTAACCTATACCAAAATTTGCATGTCATTATGTTATGATAAATTATGTTACTATTATACTACTGTAAGAACTTCTGTAACCATATTTATCTGCAAATAAATCTTTGACTTTTTTGACTTTAAAAAAAAAGATGCTTTGACTGGTGAATTTTCGATTGAAAATTAGGGTGCTTTTCGATTTTAAGTCAAAATAAGGTGACAAAAATAAGTATTAAAAAAAAAAAATTACAGTAAGTTTGGGGCATAAATATTGAGGTTAAATATTAAAGGTGTTACCATAAACAAATTATAGTTTAGTAAGTTTTGTAGTTGCATAGTTGCAACACTGTTGTTTCGTTTGAATGCTGTCATGTAACGGTGTGATGGTTGTAGCGTTTGATTAAAACGATTAATTAGAATTCTTACTCTGTTTATTATTCAAACTCCTAAACCGAACAATAAAATGGGTAGATAAGTACCCTGACCCTTGTACATTACAATAAACAATACATTAGTGTTAATGACATCCTTAATGCCATTCAATGTTGGTAAACATTATCTAATGAGACACAAACATCATAAGTATAATGAGAATAGTCTAATATTAAAGTATACATCATTTCCTTGAAAAAGGTAAATAACACGAGTCCATTGCAAAACAGACAAACAGATAAACAGACAAAAATTTCAAAAATGGCATTTTTGCGTTTTATGTCTTTTTCCTAACATTTCTTAGTTATTTTTATGCAAAAATATTCAATGTACAGACACGGCAAATCTACGATTTTATTATATGAATGTGTGTATAGATATTGTTAGTAAAAACAATTAATAAAACAACGCTGATTTTGATTACGAAAGTTTTTTATACAAGCCTAATTAATCTTCGTGATTCAAGATAATTAAAAAAAACAGGTTTGCTAAATAAGTGCCAGGCTGCGCTTCGGCTGACTACCTTATTTAAGGACCCTTTTGGTCGAGCTTGTTCTTCTATAGATTGCTTCTTTCCGTTAATTCGGTACGGTAGAACTTTGACCGACTGGTTCTGTCTAATAGACACAGTTTGCAGAGCTGGCAACACACAATGGAAAAATACTTATCTTGTATTGTCGTGTCAAAGCTCATATCAGCGGACCTCTCGGGTTATCAACATGCCTGATAAAATGCTGTATATAAAATCAAGTTTACGAAACAGTTTTGTATTTCACAAGAAGTAGCCGTGTCATTACAATCTGCAGCAAAGTCTAGTGAACAAGATGAATGTAACTCGTGTGCTGGCGTTGTTACCGCTGTTCGTGGTGATGGCGCACTCCTTCTCCTGGGGTAAGTACTGGAGCCCTATAGTATTGTCAATGGGTACTTTTCTTGTTTTCGTTACTCAATTAAAAGTAATGCTTACCATTCACAACCATCTGACGTTCGTAATAAAAAATTATTTATATAAAATATTGTGAAATTGTGAATCCGTCAGCTAGAACCAACCGATTAACTTGTTTTTTAATGAAAAATAATAGATGCACAGACTTGTCGCCGTTCTCAAGTTATACTCGAAGCCGATTTCCTTCTATTAATTTCTTATGCTTTTATAGCTTTCTTTCTCTATATTATTATCTTATTTCTTGTTAAGGTACGCGTTCGTTAATTTGATCTCAGAGCACTCGCTGAAACAAAACAAAACTCTTTCATTTGGGCTTGTTGGTTAAGTTGTTAGAAAGCAAGTAGGCGTGAAGATTCAATTTGACTTTCAATCATGCGTTTCAATTAGGTTAAAATAATTTTATTTTTATTATTTCAACAACTAAATGCTACGGAGCAGGACTGGTCTCTTGTTTGATTGAAATTAGTTAGGTTAGGTAAGTTCCTTTAATGGGAGCCACCCTTAATTTAAATTTAATTTAATTAGTTTGCCGCCAGTCTTTTGGGCACTCTTCCAGTCGACAGCGATGCGGGTGAATTTTTTGACGCCATCTTTTAGGGTTAACTTAGTTAGGATATTTGATTTTTATTATTAGTGCTGTCTCTATTAAATACCAATAAAAATTAGTCCGTCAGATAGATTTCCAAAAAATATTAGACACGTATAATAACAGAATCATATATTTTAACCAGGAATCATCCCTATTGTAGATTGTACGATAACGAACTTGGGCTTTTATACCAGCTTGGTGAGCGTAACGAGGAGCGTATAAAGTTCAATACTAACTGTTTAAGGAATTTATACTGTGTTCAATCTAACCATGCCCAAGGCTGTTATAGAAAAGCTGTCAAATCGCCATCTTTATTTCTCTGGTAAAAATTATTTTAGTATTGAAAAATCGGATAACTATTACACATTAGTTTAGTATAGTGGCAATAGAAATACACAGTCTGAAAAAGTTTTAACATCTCCTTTTCGATGTAAAGTATTCTAAATTAATATTCAGTTGACAATATTAATCGAGAAATAACAATCCCTCAAAATATTTTATAATTGTACGGAGTTTGCCATTTTCCGAAGACTGAGAAAACTGAGTGAGTGACAGACAAACGAACAGACGAAAGTAGAAAGACGCAAATGTGTACAAGTCAACATCAAGGGTTTATCTATTCGGGCACAACTTTATTAAATTACAAATTATTATTATACTATTTAGACGTTAAACTTTTAAGATAAACCAGTGACCTCCTCAACTTAAAATCAAGTAAAGTGAGATATTTTTAGGTTTAAATCAATCCAAAAGCAAAGTAGATATTTAACTAACAGCAAATATCGCTACCACTCACTATGGGCACAGTATAAATATACTGTGCTATGAGAACAATAACAATGTAGTTGTGGGCTACTTAAAAGTGAAAAAAAATTAAGCAACACGTTTTTTTCGTCCATTCTGTCTCGTCAGCCGTCACGCTATCACTAACTCTCTTATCTGTCATGTCACTCCTCACGGCTTAAAGTTTAAAACAGTTAATCTAAATTATGTTAGGTTCCTCTAAAGTTTAAACCCATTTCTTTTTTTAAGGATGGGAAATCATCAAATGACTCCTGCCGCTCTGGGTGGAGCGGGAGGGAGTGTCAGACTCTTACTGACTAAAACCCACCCGTGCACCTTTTAGTGCCCTTTAATTTCCATTGCCGCGGTAACTCTTTCGGACAAAATACGCAACCCTGGCAGGCTCTTGATTGAGATGTCAGCATAGGAGTAGGGGCCCGATAGGGCTATCGGGCCCCTACTCCTATGCTGCCATCTCTTTGAGGCGCGCGTGGAACACAACTCGCCGTCGACCCGGGCCTGGCTTTGATTGGACGGCGAGCCCGACGCTTGCCGTCCGCAGACCCGCACCTAACGGTGGCCGGAAATCGCTGAGCGACTCCCGACGCCCGGTGCGTCTCCCTATGGCGCGGCGGCTGGGGCTTAAGGGTTGTCTCTCCCTCACGCGGCGCGCCTCTCGCTCACTAGCATTATTGCTTCGCAGAAGGAGATGACGGAAGTTTAAACGCTTAACTTAGAAATAGGTTCGTCGATTTACATTGAAAACGACCGAAAATGCCAGATTCAACTATTAAATTATAATTAGTGATCACTGAAAATATTGGTATTAAAACTTTTATTTATTTAAGTGTACATGTTATATCAACTGTGAAATACGAGAAACCACCAGTCGAAGCCAAAAACATGATCAACTGTAAGAAACCGAAAACGACGCTTTAAAAGTGCAATAAAAGACTGCATTAAAACTGATTTAAATGCTTTACTACAATGGCTGTGTGGACTGGCAATGTAGCTCCAGTATAAAGTTGGATATTTTGAATTATTTCGACGAATACTAATTAGCTAAAAAACAATTTTATAGATAAACATTATATTTTATGTTGTAGTTACATTTGATAAATAAAACTACATTGGGATTTTATTGATGTTTGTGCAATTTTTCAAGTGAAACAAATATAGTAAGTGCTTCTGCACTTCACTATTTTTTTATTATAGATTTACATCAGTTATTTGTTCGTTATGAAATATTTTTGAACTCGTAGTAAAGTGCACAATCAGTATTTTTGTTGACACCGGGGCAACATTTAAAAGACTACTTTTATTTTTCAGACATCGTCGTGGGCACAGGCAATCGACTTGAATTTTATGACAACGGAGTAGTAACGTACACAGAAACCTATCCGTCAGCTAGTGACATCACTGCAGTAACCTACGATCCAGTTCGGTACAGGGTGTTCTTTACCGACTGCCACCAAACGTACCAAACGTACAACTATATATACAGTTTTGACATAGCAAGCAGGAAAACACAACAAATAGTTATGAAAATAACAAACGATTATTTCTGGAGTCTTGCCTACGACCCGGTCACACAATTTCTCTTTTGGTCGCAAGGATTGTACAATATATACTCGTTATCATTAAAAACAATAACGTTTAACAAAGCAGTTAGAGACGGACATCTTGTAGTTAATTCGAATCATGACTGCCGGGATATAGCTGTAGACAGCTGTGGAGGGTACGTTGATAACCTATAGTTTTCAAATTGAGCTGAATTCTTAATAAACTTTGTGAATATTTACAGTTGTTTACAAATTACAGGTACATTAACTGGGTCACACCCCATGAGATAGAGAGGGCTGCGTTTGATGGCACCGAAAGAGAAGTTTTAATATCCGGCCATGTTAAAGAGCGACGAAGTTTGGCCATTGACCAACAAACAAAGAAAATGTACTGGATTGAGGAATCTACAGATAATCAGTATTCTATTAAAAGTGCCGACTTGAATGGAAAAAACAGCAGAACATTTTATTACATAGGACCAGAAAATGGAGCAAGTGCTTTAGACGTATCAAAAGATTTCATTTATTGGAAAAGTTACAATCAAAAAGCCATTTTGCAATTATCAAAGGATCACCAATACAGTACGAATGCTTATTCAGATTTTAGCGGAAGAGCTTGGACGCATCAAAATACAGCAGCAAACTATACTGTTAAGGAACAAACATCGGGAATGAAGAGTTGTGAAGTTCTGAAGAATCTGATACCTAAACCTTCAGTTAACAACAGTGTGGAGCTGCGATGCAATAGTTCAACCTGCCATAACTATTGTTTCCAAGGGAACTGTAGTGTCAGTGCTGAGGGACATCCTAAATGCAGGTAAACATGTTCATTTTATTAAGAACGGATGAAGATATTATTGCGGCATTTTCATAACATGTTACTGTAAAACCATAGACTTCTTATAAGTTTTCCTGTGATAAATGGGAACAGACCTATTATCTGTAATTTTTAACATATTTGGCTTGGTAGTTTCAGAAAAAGGTCGGGAAATGGTCAAATTAAAATTTCATCTACCTATTTTCTTTAATAACTTCAGAACGGAATATTTCAAAATTATAAAAAATACATCGAAGAACTCTGCAACGAGCCCTTTCATTTGATAACTATGCCCCTCCCCATACAGTTGGAAAAACCTTTTTTCTATTTTCTACGGATGGTTCGGAACCCCAAAAACACTAATATGTGCACTTAACTTTGCAATTTCTGGGTTGAAAGACATCAAAGAGGTGTTGTCCATATTCATGAGAACTTGCTTTCCCTGAAATATTGTCAATAATTTTTTTTTTGTTAATAAAATTCAAAGTCACGAGTGCACCCACTATAACAGAGCATCTGAACCGCAACGTACCGGTCGCGCACCTCGTAAGCCTGTTACTACTGGTCACAAGTATTTATTAGTTTCTTTGTTTATCGAGTAACGCTATTTCTTATCTTCATTATTTCAGTTGTGAAGCTGGTTACTCTGGGATACGGTGCGAAGTTAAAGCGTGCTATATGTACTGTTTGAATGGCGGCGTCTGTTCCCTGAATGAGAAGGACGAACCGGTGTGCCAGTGCGCAGCGGATTACGAGGGTGAACGATGCGACGTCCCTACCTCACTCACTAATGTCTGTGTCCGGGCTGACAAGGCGACGCAACAAATATTACAAGAATTGAAGCAAGTAAGAGACGATGTGAAAAGTACCATGCAGCAATACTCGGGAACATTTGATGAGAATGCTGCCAATACCCAAAAATACGAGGAGTTAATGAAGTTTGATTTACAAAACTACAATGAAACCACTACTGAATTGCAAATATGAAATATGAAGTTCTAAGAAACAAAAATAAACTAGATGAAGCAAGCTCAATTATGCAACCAACTAGAAAAAACATGTACCACAAACCCATTTGAAAAAGACAAGCCTGACAGATATGCTAAGCAAGCTGCCTCCACTTTATAAGACCCGGATGACGTCGTGAAAGTCAACACAATGTCCAGCAAGCCTTCAAATATGCGGCAAGGACGACTGCTCCCCGAACAACGAGAGCTATGGATATGGATAGGGCTATGGCAAACTATTATATTAAGTTTTTTCATTATAGTACCTATATGTGTTTATAATTATTATTATAATAGTAGGTATGTTATACAATATAAGTAAATTTATTTAAAATTTATAATAGATTACTAAACTGTATAAAAAACATTGAAATCTGAATATTTTAAAGCTAAACTCAAAAAATTCTTAATAAGTAAAGCATTCAATTCAGTTAACGAATTTTTAAATGATACAAAAATATTGACTTATATACATTGAAAAGTACGTGTGACTATTATATTTGAATTTGACTTATGGACTTCATAATGTTTATATTAGCTCATATTAATGAATAACTATGTATTTTTGACGTGAGTAAATAATATTAATGAATAATATCATCATTAATTAATATAACATCCTTGACATGAGATGTTTGGTAAATACCTATACTCACAAATAATTTTTAAATGAGTAATAAATAACTAACTATTAAAATGTGTTTTGGCAAGAGTAGAATAATATGCATTAATTTGTAATGTAATTATCAAGTATTTTGACTTGAATAATAACATTAATGATAAAATTTTGAATTAATAATCATTGTACGCCTTATGGATAGGTTAAAGCGATTAATGGTTAAAAACAAACGTATTGTATGTTATTTTAAAATCATTTATAAAGGCTGATTTTCAAACACTCGGACAAGCGGGTGAGTTGTTAATAAACTTGGTTAACACGATAATAACTCGATGAACCCAGTGAAAGTGTGTGTTTTGTATTCTTAGTTATTTTTAAATACTTTCAGTTATCGCAAAGCATACCCTCTTATTGTGTTTATTAGTTACCTGAATTACAGAATTTCAACGTCCTAGATTAATTTAAACCTGTTTTTAAGGTTTAAGCCCCGCCCACGGGGCCTCAAAATATTAGAGAATAGCTGACTAAAGTATATCTTTAATGAATTTGTAAATCGTCACTAAAGTCTATTATGTTAGATAAAAATTGATGAAAACACAATTTGATATTTGATTTGACCTACCTTGATTTTATCAAAAAATACCAATATTTAATTTATTAAATTTGAATCTTTTCTCTTTAAAGTGTCTTTTTTCAGTCTGGACACATATAACTATGTTTTTGAACACAACGTATTAAAGTTGCTTTTGTTCACCATAGGAGGTAATCAAACCATGGAAGTCGGGCATGAGTTTAATAGCTCTTTTAGCTGTGTCATTAATAGTTTTGAAGCTAGACACACCTTCTTTTTAAACGGTTTTATTTAGCTTGTCCTGTTTGTTTTTTGTTAATGGAAATTTCAACTCCTAAATTGGACCCAAACAAGGGTCCAATTTAGGAGTTGAAATTTTAACCCTTTCCTGTTGACAGATTGATCTAAAATTTTGTACACACCTTTAATTCTGATGACAATACAATTTAATATTTAAAATTATTGTAAATACAAAATGGCCGCCGCTGTAAAATGGTGGATAACATATTTATTCACAACACCCTCAATATTAGGGTATCAAATGAAAAGGCTTGACTAGTAAAACAGAGTAGATAATGAAAAAAAAATGAAAATCCAATATGGCCACCAAAAAAATGGTAGATTACATATTTATTCACAACTCACTCAGTAGAGGTATCAAATGAGAAGGCTCGAGTACACAATGAAATAACGGTCCTCACGTTTTTCATGTAAAAATTTCATAAATCGTGATTATCAGTGTAAATATGGCTGGAAATGTAATAACAAGTATTACGGTATTTAAAGGACGAGAAAATTACTAGGAATAAGCGTTCGCAGTAGAAAATTATGTCATCCTAGAAGGCATGGACGAGTGCATTAAGAAAGGTGGCCAAGCAATAGACGCCAAAGCGCGAGCTAAAATAATTCTTACAATAGAAACAGGATTTTTGAAAAGAAAATGTCTGATGACACTGGTTTCACGCGGAGAAACGGATTACTGCGAAGCCTCATTTCAATTCGACGTAAAAATTGCGAGTCCATGGCATTATATGTGCCGGCAATAGTGGAAACAAGTCAGAGGTTAAATAACACCGGTTTCACTATTAGCAAACAATGGATCGCTGCTTTTAGCAGGTTTTCATGAAAAATTTGTGGCTGTGATTATAGCCATTGAGCATTTGGGCATCGAAATAACAGTTGATGCAATCAAATCGAAGCTCATAGACATGGATGATCCAAGTGAAGGTAGCGCCGGAGGTTGTAACCAGAGTGTGCTTGTTTCTAAAGGTTGGCATCACCGAAAACATGGTCGAAAACCAGTTAATATCAATACGGCCAAAACGTCAACGTCAAAGTCGAACATAAAATGTTACAAAATAATGTAAACAGCAAGGACACTATAAAAATCAATGTAGATTACAGAAAATACAAAGCAAAAACAAAAAAAAAAGTGCGATTTTTCTTAACGGAAAATTCGGTGCTACAGATTGGTACATAGATTTAGGTTCCAGCATGCATATGACGACAAAAAAACAATGGATAGGGACACGCGGTAAAGCAAATACATTTTTATAAATAACTTACAAAAATTTGTACGCTCTCTGGCACACTCTGGCGCACTCTTTATTACCTTGATATTTACCATTATTATTATACTACCTATGATGTTAATCAAATTAATAAATGACTTATAACTATCAGCCTGTGTCAGCCTCTTCATTACCCCCTTTTTTTTTAAGGATGGGATATCATCGAATGACCCCTTTCGCTCTGGGTGGACCAGGAGGGAGTATAAGACTTTTACTGACTAAAACCCATCCATGCTCCTACTAGTGCCTTTTACGTTCAAGGGCCGCGGTAACTCTTTCGAACAAAATCCGCAACCCTGGCAGGCACTGGCCCTAACGGGCCCCTACTCCTATGCTGACATCTCTTTGAGGCGTGCGTGGAACACAACGCACCGTCGGCCTGGGCCTGGCTTTGATCATACGGCGAGCCACCCAACGCTCGCCGTCCACAGACCCACACTTCATTACCCATTAAGTCAGTATGAGAAGGAACTTATTGCAATTTCAGGAGTGCACCTCGTTCTGTAAGTTCATCCATCACACATAGGATAACATAAGCTATCGATGCACCTCTGCAACCGGAGGCGCATTGAGCTATGTGTTGTAGTGAGCTTTAGCTGTCTGTAAAAATAACCACCTTCCTGTATTATTATTATATATAAGCATTACGAACATAAGACAATGCTTCCGATATCGCAACAAGCTCCAAGGTTAAATACATACTTTTTTATCAATTTTTAAAACAGTTATCATTGGTGTACTCGGTACATCCAAATCAAAACGGAGAACTGTCATTTAAATCTAAATTAGGTAACAATTGGACAGGCGTTCCACAGGGTAGTACTTTAGGCCTCCCACTTTTTCTGATAAATATCAATGACCTGACTGAAGTAACTGATCATCCCTGCATACTCTTTGTAGACGATGTGGCTGTAATTATCCCTAAAAAGAAAGATAACTTTAATGAGGAAACAAATAGTAACGTAAGCAAAGTAATACAATACCTGGATTGAACAGAATAACCTTAAACCTATAACCATAGATAAAACCAAACATGTACAATTTCGGAACAAAAACTGAAATAAAATGGACTTGAACATCTCTTATAAAGATAAACAAATACAACAATCTGATAGTATGACTTTTCTTGGGATAGATCTAGATGAGAGGTGTTCCTGGATTGTTTGACACCCAAAAATGTTTGAAAAACTGGGAGATAACTGTAAGTTCAAAACTAGATATCCTAATAGATTAATTATTCCTGGAATTAAAACGGAACTTTACAGTCGAAGTTGCTATTTTAAGTGTATTCAGATTTATAACAGATTCCTAACCAAATTAAAGAACTTCCAATGTTCCGCTTCAAAAGGGTTCAACGCAGTTGGTTAATTGAGAATTCCTTCTGTAGGTACTATTAAAGAATTCCTACAGCTTAAATTAAAATGATCTGATTTAACCTATACCAAAATTTGCATGTCATTATGTTATGATAAATTATGTTACTATTATACTACTGTAAGAACTTCTGTAACCATATTTATCTGCAAATAAATCTTTGACTTTTTTGACTTTAAAAAAAAAGATGCTTTGACTGGTGAATTTTCGATTGAAAATTAGGGTGCTTTTCGATTTTAAGTCAAAATAAGGTGACAAAAATAAATATTAAAAAAAAAAAAATTACAGTTAGTTTGGGGCATAAATATTGAGGTTAAATATTAAAGGTGTTACCATAAACTAATTATAGTTTAGTAAGTTTTGTAGTTGCATAGTTGCAACACTGTTGTTTCGTTTGAATGCTGTCATGTAACGGTGTTATGGTTATAGCATTTGAATAAAACGATTTATTAGAATTCTTACTCAGTTTATTATTTAAACCCCTAAACCGAACAATAAAATGGGTAGATAAGTACCCTGACCCTTGTACATTACAATAAACAATACATTAGTGTTAATGACATCCTTAATGCCATTCAATGTTGGTAAACATTATCTAATGAGACACAAACATCATAAGTATAATGAGAATAGTCTAATATTAAAGTATACATCATTTCCTTGAAAAAGGTAAATAACACGAGTCCATTACAAAACAGACAAACAGACAAAAATTTCAAAAATGGCATTTTTGCGTTTTATGCCTTTTTCCTAACATTTCTTAGTTATTTTCATGTAAAAATATTCAATGTACAGACACGGCAAATCTACGATTTTATTATATGTAGGTATGTGTGTATAGATATTGTTAGTAAAAACAATTAATAAAACAACGCTCATTTTGATTACGAAAGTTTTTTATACAAGCCTAATTAATCTTCGTGATTCAAGATAATTAAAAAAAACAGGTTTGCTAAATAAGTGCCAGGCTGCGCTTCGGCTGACTACCTTATTTAAGGACCCTTTTGGTCGAGCTTGTTCTTCTATAGATTGCTTCTTTCCGTTAATTCGGTACGGTAGAACTTTGACCGACTGGTTCTGTCTAATAGACACAGTTTGCAGAGCTGGCAACACACAATGGAAAAATACTTATCTTGTATTGTCGTGTCAAAGCTCATATCAGCGGACCTCTCGGGTTATCAACATGCCTGATAAAATGCTGTATATAAAATCAAGTTTACGAAACAGTTTTGTATTTCACAAGAAGTAGCCGTGTCATTACAATCTGCAGCAAAGTCTAGTGAACAAGATGAATGTAACTCGTGTGCTGGCGTTGTTACCGCTGTTCGTGGTGTTGGCGCACTCCTTCTCCTGGGGTAAGTACTGGAGCCCTATAGTATTGTCAATTGGTACTTTTCTTGTTTTCGTTACTAAATTAAAAGTAATGCTTACCATTCACAACCATCTGACGTTCGTAATAAAAAAATATTTGTATAAAATATTGTGAAATTGTGAATCCGTCCGCTAGAACCAACCGATTAGCTTGTTTTTTAATGAAAGTTAATAGATGCACAGACTTGTTGCCGTTCTCAAGTTATACTCGAAGCCGATTTCCTTCTATTAATTTCTTATGCTTTCATAGCTTTCTTTTTCTATATTATTATCTTATTTCTTGTTAAGGAACGCGTTCGTTTTGATCTCAGAGCACTCGCTGAAACAAAACAAAACTCTTTCATTTGGGCTTGTTGGTTAAGTTGTTAGAAAGCAAGTAGGCGTGAAGATTCAATTTGACTTTCAATCATGCGTTTCAGTTAGGTTCCAATAATTTTATTTTTATTATTTTAACAACTAAATGCTACGGAGCAGCACTGGTCTCTTGTTTGATTGAAATTAGTTAGGTTAAGTAAGTTCCTTGTATGGGAGCCCTCCTTAATATTTTTTTTAATTTAATTAGTTTAGTATAGTGGCAATAAACTGAAAAAATTTCAACATCTTCTTTTCGATGTAAAGTATTCTTAATTAATATTCAGTTAACAATATTAATCGAGAAATAACAATCTCTCAAAATATTTTATCATTGTACGGAGTTTCCATTTTCCGAAGACTGAGAAAACTGAGTGAGTGACAGACAAACGCACAGTCGAAAGTAGAAAGACGCAGATGTGTACAAGTCAACATCAAGGGTTTATCTATTCGGGCACAACTTTATTAAATTACAAATTATTATAGTACTATTTAGACGTTAAACTTTTAAGATAAACCAGTGACCTCCTCAACTTAAAATCAAGTAAAGTGAGATATTTTTAGGTTTAAATCAATCCAAAAGCAAAGTAGATATTTAACTAACAGCAAATATCGCTACCACTCACTATGGGCACAGTATAAATTTACTGTGCTATGAGAACAATAACAATGTAGTTGTGGGCTACTAAAAAGTGAAAAAAAAATAAGCAACACGTTTTTTTCGTCCATTCTGTCTCGTCAGCCGTCACGCTATCACTAACTCTCTTATCTGTCATGTCACTCCTCACGGCTTACAGTTTAAAACGGTTAATCTAAATTATGTTAGGTTCCTTTAAAGTTTAAACCCATTTCTTTTTTTAAGGATGGGAAATCATCAAATGACTCCTGCCGCTCTGGGTGGAGCGGGAGGAAGTGTCAGACTCTTACTGACTAAAACCCACCCGTGCACCTTTTAGTGCCCTTTAATTTCCATTGCCGCGGTAACTCTTTCGGACAAAATACGCAACCCTGGCAGGCTCTTGATTGAGATGTCAGCATAGGAGTAGGGGCCCGATAGGGCTATCGGGCCCCTACTCCTATGCTGCCATCTCTTTGAGGCGCGCGTGGAACACAACTCGCCGTCGACCCGGGCCTGGCTTTGATTGGACGGCGAGCCCGACGCTTGCCGTCCGCAGACCCGCACCTAACGGTGGCCGGAAATCGCTGAGCGACTCCCGACGCCCGGTGCGTCTCCCTATGGCGCGGCGGCTGGGGCTTGAGGGTTGTCTCTCCCTCACGCGGCGCGCCTCTCGCTCACTAGCATTATTGCTTCGCAGAAGGAGATGACGGAAGTTTAAACGCTTAACTTAGAAATAGGTTCGTCGATTTACATTGAAAACGACCGAAAATGCCAGATTCATCTATTAAATTATAATTAGTGATCACTGAAAATATTGGTATTAAAACTTTTATTTATTTAAGTGTACATGTTATATCAACTGTGAAATACGAGAAACCACCAGTCGAAGCCAAAAACATGATCAACTGTAAAAAAACAGAAAACGACGCTTTAAAAGTGCAATAAAAGACTGCATTAAAACTGATTTAAATGCTTTACTACAATGGCTGTGTGGACTGGCAATGTTGCTCCAGTATAAAGTTGGATATTTTGAATTATTTCGACGAATACTAATTAGCCAAAAAACTATTTTATAGATAAACAATATATTTTATGTTGTAGTTACATTTGATAAATAAAACTACATTGGGATTTTATTGATGTTTGTGCAATTTTTCAAGTGAAACAAATATAGTAAGTGCTTCTGCACTTCACTATTTTTTTATTACAGATTTACATCAGTTATTTGTTTGTTATGAAATATTTTTGAACGCGTAGTAAAGTGCACAATCAGTATTTTTGTTGACACCGGGGCAACATTTATAAGACTACTTTTATTTTTCAGACATCGTCGTGGGCACAGGGAATCGACTTGAATTTTATGACAACGGAGTAGTAACGTACACAGAAACCTATCCGTCAGCTAGTGACATCACTGCAGTAACCTACGATCCAGTTCAGTACAGGGTGTTCTTTACCGACTGCCACCAAACGTACCAAACGTACCAAACGTACCAGACGTACAACTATATATACAGTTTTGACATAGCAAGCAGGAAAACACAACAAATACTTATGAAAATAACAAACGATTATTTCTGGAGTCTTGCCTACGACCCGGTCACTCAATTTCTCTTTTGGTCGCAAGGATTGTACAATATATACTCGTTATCATTAAAAACAATAACGTTTAACAAAGCAGTTAGAGACGGACATCTTGTAGTTAATTCGAATCATGACTGCCGGGATATAGCTGTAGACAGCTGTGGAGGGTACGTTGATAACCTATAGTTTTCAAATTGAGCTGAATTCTTAATAAACTTTGTTAATATTTATATTTGTTTACAAATTTGACAGGCCTGTTGCTCTAGTGGTTAGTGACCCTGACTGCAAAGCCGGAGGTCGTGGGTTCGATTACCACCCAGGACAAACTTTGTGTGATGAGCATAATTGTTTGTTCTGTGTCTGGGTGTAATTTATCTATAATATGTATGTATTTATCAATTATATAAGTATGTATATCAGTTGTCTGGTTACCATTACACAAGCTCTGCTTAGCTTGGGATCAGATGGCCCTGTGTGAGTTGTCCCAAGATATTTATTATTATTATTATTTATTAATTACAGGTTCATTAACTGGGTCACACCCCATGAGATAGAGAGGGTTGCGTTTGATGGCACCGAGAGAGAAGTTCTAATATACGGCCACGTTAAAGAACGACGAAGTTTGGCCATTGACCAACAAACAAAGAAAATGTACTGGATTGAGGAATCTACAGATAATCAGTATTCTATTAAAAGTGCCGACTTGAATGGAAAAAACAGCAGAACATTTTATTACATAGGACCAGAAAATGGAGCAAGTGCTTTAGACGTATCAAAAGATTTCATTTATTGGAAAAGTTACAATCAAAAAGCCATTTTGCAATTATCAAAAGATCACCAATACAGTACGAATGCTTATTCAGATTTTAGCGGAAGAGCTTGGACGCATCAAAATACAGCAGCAAACTATACTGTTAAGGATCAAACTTCGGGAATGAGGGGTTGTGAAGTTCTGAAGAGAGAGATACCTAAACCTTCAGTTATCAACAATTCATTGCATGTGGAGCTGCAATGCAATAGTTCAACCTGCCATAACTATTGTTTCCAAGGGAACTGTAGTGTCAGTGCTGAGGGACATCCTAAATGCAGGTAAAACATGTTCATCTTATTAAGGACGAATGAAGATATTAGTGCGGCATTTTCGTAACATGTTACTGTAAAACTATAGACTTCTTAAAAGTTTTCCTGTAATTAATAGGAACAGCAGTGCGAGTCTGTAAACATGTCGAAGTGAAAATTTTGGCGGGGTGCATGACGGGTGAGTTGTCAAACCATACAAATAAGATAGAATGACAGCTCTATTGTCGTTCACTCCGCCTAGGTGAACACCATGACATGTCGACAGAATCGAGCGGCTGACCTATTATCTGTATTTTTCAACATATTTTAAGGCTTAGAAGTTTCAGAAAAAAGGTCGGGGAATGGTCAAATTTCATCTACCTATTTTATTTAATAACTTCAGAATGGAATATTTCAAAATTAGAAAAAAATACATCGAAGATAATGCAACGAACCCTTTCATTTGATAATTATAAGCCCCCACACAGTTCGAAAAATGCGCCATCTAGAATTTCGTTAAGGGAACTAATTTATATAAGTATATGTATAGGTGGGTAGGTGTGTATAGCTGCTGTCCAAACCTATATTATAAGAAGAGAGATGAGTGTTTCCGCTATATACCAACCACAAACATACGTACTACATAAAGGAAAAAAAACCACAGAATTGAATATTAAACCGTTTTATTTAAAAAAACATCACACATTTACAATAAAATTTTGTGTTCGCCCTTTTTTCGTCGCTTATGATTAGGGTAGTGCCGATTAGCCTTTTCTTTCATTGAATCGTTAACATCTCAAAAGGTTATTTTGCCAGTGAGAACATTATTGATATCTTTGCACCAGTTGTTTACAATAACAAAACACACAACACAACACAAACGTACGAACGAATTTTAACGCGGCTCAACAACATGGAGAAACGAAAACTCAACTCAACATGCAGATGCACTAGCGAAACAACAAAAACTCTATAGCAAAAGGAATATAAATGCGCACGAGTAATTATTATCAGTTATACTCTCACGCAGCCATTTGCAATTCAAGAGTGGCCATTCCAAAACAAACTTTTGCACGTTTAAGTACCAAAATATAACTTCTTCTCTATTAAGCTCATAATAAAAACCTAATTGTGTACTAATTTAAATATTCTATTATTTTTATATAACAAGATCATGAAATTATATTCTTTTTCTTGATTAATGGTATAAAGTAACTCGTAGCATAAAAATAATATATTTAACCGTAGCAACACCGTAATTTGTTTCCATTAACTTTATGATAGATGACGCTGTTTTCAATAAAAAACAATTAAATTTGAGTGGTGTTCTAAGTTGCCATAGCATGGCGCTCACTATAACAGAGCATCTGAACCGCAACCACGCCATGGAAACTTAGAACAATATTAAAATTCAATTTTTTTATTGAAAACAGCGCCATCTATCATATATAACATTAATCCAGAAAAATAATTTAATTTCATGATCTTCTTATATAAAAATAATAGACTGTATTAATTAGTACATAATTAAGTTTTTATTATGAGCTTTAATAGTGAGGAAGTTATATTTTGGTATTTAAACGTGCAAAAGTTTGTTTTTGAATGGTCACACTTGAATTGCAAATGGCTGCGTGACAGTGTAAAGAATTACTCGTGCGCATTTATTTTCCTTTTGCAATAGAGTTTTAAAAACTCTGTTTTAAAAACTCTAACATGCAGATGCACTAGCGAAACAACAAAATTTGTTGTTTCGCTAGTGCATCTGCATGTTGAGTTGAGCTTTCGTTTGTCCATGTTGTTGAGGCGCGTTACAATTCGTTCGAACGTTCGTGTTGTGTTGTGTGTGTTGTTGTTGTAAACATCTGGTGCAAAGATAACAATAATGTTCTCACTGGCAAAATAACCTTTTGGAATATTAACGATTCAATGAAAGAAAAGGCTAATCAGCACTACCTTAATTATAAGGGACGAAAAAGGTGAACACAACATTTTATTGTAAATGTGTGATGTTTTTTTAATAAAATGGTTTAATATTCAATTCTGTGTTTTTTTTTCCTTTATGTAGTACGTATGTTTATAGTATATAGCGGATACACTCATCTCTCTACCTAACATCATAAAGGATCGTATAGAAGCTATACACACTTAACAACCTATACATTTACTATATAAATTAGTTCCCTTAACTAAAAACTAGATGGCGCTGAGTTTGACCACTTCTTAATGTTAAAAAATAAGGTAGAGTTGCCTGTCTATAGCCAGTATAGTATTGTAGTCTTTGACCGCAACGTACCGGTCGCGCACCTCGTAAGCCTGTTACTACTGGTCACAAGTATTTATTAGTTTCTGTGTTTATCGAGTAACGCTGTTTCTTATCTTCATTATTTCAGTTGTGAAGCTGGTTACTCCGGCATAAGGTGCGAAGTTAAAGCGTGCTATATGTACTGTTTAAATGGTGGCGTCTGTTCCCTGAATGAGAAGGACGAGCCGGTGTGCCAGTGCGCAGCGGATTACGAGGGTGAACGATGCGACGTCCCTACCTCACTCACTCATGCGTGTGTCCGGGCTGACAAGGCGACGCAACAAATATTACAAGAAGTGAAGCAAATAAGAGACGATTTGAATCGTACCATGCAGCAATACTCGGACACATTTGGAAACCACTACTGAATTGCAAACATGAAATATGAAGTTCTAAGAAACAAAAATAAACTAGATGAAGCAAGCTCAATTATGCAACAAACTAGAAAAAACATGTACCACAACCCCATTTGAAAAAGACAAGCCTGACAGATATGCTAAGCAAGCTGTCTCCACTTTATAAGACCCGGATGACGTCGTGAAAGTCAACACAATGTCCAGCAAGCCTTCAAATATGCGGCAAGGACGACTGCTCCCCGAACAACGAGAGCTATGGATATGGATAGGGCTATGGCAAACTATTATATTAAGTTTTTTCATTATAGTACCTGTATGTGTTTATAATTTTTATTATAATAGTAGGTATGTTATACAATATAAGTAAATTTATTTAAAATTTATAATAGATTACTAAACTGTATAAAAAACATTGAAATCTGAATATTTTAAAGCTAAACTCAAAAAATTCGGTTAACGAATTTTTAAATGATAAAAAAAATATTGACTTATATACATTGAAAAGTACGTGTGACTATTATATTTGAATTTGACTATATGGACTTCATAATGTTTATATTAGCTAATATTAATGAATTACTGTATTTTTGACGTGAGTAAATAATATTATTAATGAATAATATCATCATTAATTAATATTACATCCTTGACATGAGATGTTTGATAAATACCTATACATACATACATAATTTTAAAATGAGTAATAATTAACTGACTATTAAAATGTGTTTTGGCAAGAGTAGAATAATATGCATTAATTTGTAATGTATTTTATCAAGTATTTTGACTTGAATAATAACATTAATGATAAAATTTTGAATTAATAATCATTGTACGCCTTATGGGTAGGTTAAAGCGATCAATAGTTAAAAACAAACGTATTGTATATTATTTTAAAATCATTTGTAAAGGCTTATTTTCAAACACTCGGACAAACGGGTGAGTTGTTAATAAACTTGGTTAACACGATAATAACTCGATGAACCCAGTGAAAGCGTGTGTTTTGTATTCTTAGTTATTTTTAAATACTTTCAGTTATCGCAAAGCATACCCTCTTATTGTGTTTATTAGTTACCTGAATTACAGAATTTCAACGTCCTAGATTAATTTAAACCAGTTTTTAAGGTTTAGGCCCCGCCCACGGGGCCTCAAAATATTAGAGAATAGCCGATTAAAGTATATCTTTAATGTAGTTGTAAATCGTCACTAAAGTCTATTATGTTAGATAAAAATTGATGAAAACACAATTTGATATTTGATTTGACCTACCTTGATTTTATCAAAAAATACCAATTTTTAATTTATTAATTTGAATATTTTCTTTTTAAAGTGTCTTTTTTCAGTCTGGACACAAATAACTATGTTTTTGAACACAACGTATTAAAAGTTACTTTTGTTCTCCTTAAGAGGTAATCAAACCATGGAAGTCTGGTATGAGTTTAATAGCTCTTTTAGCTGTGTCATTAATAGTTTTGAAGCTCGACACACCTTCTTTTTAAACGGTTTTATTTAGCTTGTCCTGTTTGTTTTTTGTTTGTTTGGGTACAATTTAGGAGTTGAAATTCTAACCCTTTCCTGTTGACAGATTGATCTAAAATTTAGTACACACCTTTAATTCTGATGACAATACAATTTAATATTTAAAATTAGTGTAAATACAAAATGGCCGCCGCTGTAAAATGGTGGATTACATATTTATTCACAACACCCTCAATATCAGGGTATCAAATGAAAAGGCTTGACTAGTAAAACAGAGTAGATACTGAAAAAAAAATGAAAATCCAATATGGCCACCAAAAAAATGGCAGATTACATATTTATTCACAACTCACTCAGTAGAGGTATCAAATGAAAAGGCTAGAGTACACAATGAAAAAATAGTCCTCACGTTTTTCTTGTAAAAATTTCATAAATCGTGAAAATCAGTGTAAATATGGCTGGAAATGTAATAACAAGTATTACGGTATTTAAAGAACGAGAAAATTACTAGGAATAGGCGTTCGCAGTGGAAAAGTCATTTCAATTCGACGTAAAAATTGCGAGTCCATGGCATAATATGTGCCGGCAATAGTGTAAAACAAGTCAGAGGTTTAATAACACCGGTTTCACTATCAGCAAACAATGGGTTGGATCGCTACTTTTAGCAGGTTTGCATGAAAAATTCGTGCCTGTGATTATAGCCATTGAGCATTAGGGCATCGAAATAACAGTTGATGCAATCAAATCGAAGCTCATAGACATGGATGATCCAAGTGAAGGTAGCGCCGGAGGTTGTAACCAGAGTGTGCTTGTTTCCAAATCACCGGTTGGCATCACCGAAAACATGGCCGAAAACCAGCTAATATCAGTACGGCCAAAACGTCAACGTCAAAGTCGAACATAAAATGTTACAAAATAATGTAAACAGCAAGGACACTATAAAAATCAATGTAGATTACAGAAAATACAAAGCAAAAACAAAAATAAAAAGTGCGATTTTTCTTAACGGAAAATTCGGTGCTAGGTACAGACTGGTACATAGATTTAGGTTCCAGCATGCATATGACGACAAAAAAACAATAAATATGGATACGCGGTAAAGCAAATACATTTTTATAAATAACTTACAAAAAATTGTACGCCCTCTGGCATAACATAGCGCATTCTTTATTACATTGATATTTACCATTAATATTATACTGCCTATGATGTTAAACAAATTAATAAATGACTTATGACTATCAGCCTGTGTCAGCCTCTTCATTACCCCCTTTTTTTAAGGATGGGATATCATCAAATGACCCCTTTCGCTCTGGGTGGAGCGGAAGGGAGTGTAAGACTTTTACTGACTAAAACCCATCCATGCTCCTTCTAGTGCCTTTTACGCTCAAGGGCCGCGGTAACTCTTTCGAACAAAATTCGAAACCCTAACGGGCTCCTACTCCTATGCTGACATCTTTTTGAGGCGTGCGTGGAACACAACGCACCGTCAGCCTGGGCCTGGCTTTGATCATACGGGAGCCACCCAACGCTCGCCGTCCACAGACCCACACTTCATTACCCATTAAGTCAGTATGAGAATTAACCCATTGCAATTTCAGGAGTACACCTCGTTCTGTAAGTTCATCCATCACACATAGGATAACATAAGCTATCAATGCACCTCTGCAACCGGACGCGCATTGAGCTATGTGTTGTAGTGAGCTTTTGGCTGTCTGTCAAAATAACCACCTTCCTGTGTAAGCATTACGAACATAAGACAATGCTTCCGATATCGCAACAAGCTCCAAGGTTAAATACATACTTTTTTTTATCAATTTTTAAAACAGTTATCATTGGTGTACTAAGAGAACTGTCATTTAAATCTAAATTAGGTAAAAATTGGACAGGCGTTCCACAGGGTAGTACTTTAGGCCTCCCACTTTTTCTGATAAATATCAATGACCTGACGGAAGTAACTGATCATCCCTGCATATTCTTTGCAGACGATGTGGCTGTAATTATCCCTAAAAAGAAAGATAACTATAATGAGGAAACAAATAGTACCGTAAGCAAAGTTATACAATACCTGGATTGAACAGAATAACCTTAAACCTACCATAGATAAAACCAAACATGTACAATTACGGAACAAAAACTGGAATAAAATGGACTTAAACATCTCTTATAAAGATAAACAAATACAACAATCAGATAGTATGACTTTTCATGGGATGAGAGGTGTTCCTGGATTGTTTGACACCCAAAAAATTTGAAAAACTGGGAGATAACTAAGTTCAAAACTAGATATCCTAATAGATTAATTATTCCTGGAATTAAAACGTCACTTTACAGCCGAAGTTGCTATTTTAAGTGTATTCAGATTTATAACAGATTCCTAACCAAATTAAAGAACTTCCAATGGTCCGCTTCAAAAGGGTTCAACGCAGTTGGTTAATTGAGAATTCCTTCTGTAGGTACTATTAAAGAATTCCTACAGCTTAAATTACAATGATCTGCTTTAACCTATACCAAAATTTGCATGTCATTATGTTATGATAAATTATGTTTCTATTATACTACTGTAAGAACTTCTGTAATCATATTTATCTGCAAATAAAACTTTGACTTTTTTGACTTTAAAAAAAAAAGATGCTTTGACTGGTGAATTTTCGATTGAAAATTAGGGTGCTTTTCGACTTTAAGTCAAAATACGGTGACAAAAATAAATATTAAAAAAAAAAAAATTACAGTTAGTTTGGGGCATAAATATTGAGGTTAAATATTAAAGGTGTTACCATAAACTAATTATAGTTTAATAAGTTTTGTAGTTGCATAGTTGCAACACTGTTGTTTCGTTTGAATGCTGTCATGTAACGGTGTTATGGTTATAGCATTTGAATAAAACGATTTATTAGAATTCTTACTCAGTTTATTATTTAAACCCCTAAACCGAACAATAAAATGGGTAGATAAGTACCCTGACCCTTGTACATTACAATAAACAATACATTAGTGTTAATGACATCCTTAATGCCATTCAATGTTGGTAAACATTATCTAATGAGACACAAACATCATAAGTATAATGAGAATAGTCTAATATTAAAGTATACATCATTTCCTTGAAAAAGGTAAATAACACGAGTCCATTGCAAAACAGACAAACAGATAAACAGACAAAAATTTCAAAAATGGCATTTTTGCGTTTTATGCCTTTTTTGAAATTGAAATTGAAAATATTTATTTCAGACCAAGTACACAGTCGTTTATACAGGTCCATATTATGTTAGTAGATAGATACTTATGGCTATGTTAGTAAAATTTAAAATAATTATTATTTTAAATTTTACTAACATAGCCATAAGTATCTATCTACTAACATAATATTTTTCCTAACATTTCTTAGTTATTTTTATGCAAAAATATTCAATGTACAGACACGGCAAATCTACGATTTTATTATATGTACCTATGTGTGTATAGATATTGTTAGTAAAAACAATTAATAAAACAACGCTGATTTTGATTACGAAAGTTTTTTAAACAAGCCTAATTAATCTTCGTGATTTAAGATAATTAAAAAAAACAGGTTTGCTAAATAAGTGCCAGGCTGCGCTTCGGCTGACTACCTTATTTAAGGACCCCTTTTGGTCGAGCTTGTTCTTCTATAGATTGCTTCTTTCCGTTAATTCGGTACGGTAGAACTTTGACCGACTGGTTCTGTCTAATAGACACAGTTTGCAGAGCTGGCAACACACAATGGAAAAATACTTATCTTGTATTGTCGTGTCAAAGCTCATATCAGCGGACCTCTCGGGTTATCAACATGCCTGATAAAATGCTGTATATAAAATCAAGTTTACGAAACAGTTTTGTATTTCACAAGAAGTAGCCGTGTCATTACAATCTGCAGCAAAGTCTAGTGAACAAGATGAATGTAACTCGTGTGCTGGCGTTGTTACCGCTGTTCGTGGTGTTGGCGCACTCCTTCTCCTGGGGTAAGTACTGGAGCCCTATAGTATTGTCAATTGGTACTTTTCTTGTTTTCGTTACTAAATTAAAAGTAATGCTTACCATTCACAACCATCTGACGTTCGTAATAAAAAATTATTTGTATAAAATATTGTGAAATTGTGAATCCGTCCGCTAGAACCAACCGATTAACTTGTTTTTTAATGAAATATAATAGATGCACAGACTTGTCGCCGTTGTCAAGTTATACTCGAAGCCGATTTCCTTCTATTAATTTCTTATGCTTTCATAGCTTTCTTTCTCTATATTGTTATCTTATTTCTTGTGCTCTGAGATCAAAACGAACGCGTACCTTACGCGTTCGTTTTGATCTCAGAGCACTCGCTGAAACAAAACAAAACTCTTTCATTTGGGCTTGTTGGTTAAGTTGTTAGAAAGCAAGTAGGCGTGAAGATTCAATTTGACTTTCAATCATGCGTTTCAGTTAGGTTCCAATAATTTTATTTTTATTATTTCAACAACTAAATGCTACGGAGCAGCACTGGTCTCTTGTTTGATTGAAATTAGTTAGGTCAGGTAAGTTCCTTGTATGGGAGCCCTCCTTAATATTTTTTTTAATTTAATTTGTTTAGTATAGTGGCAATAAACTGAAAAAAAATTAACATCTTCTTTTCGATGTAAAGTATTCTTAATTAATATTCAGTTAACAATATTAATCGAGAAATAACAATCTCTCAAAATATTTTATAATTGTACGGAGTTTCCATTTTCCGAAGACTGAGAAAACTGAGTGAGTGACAGACAAACGCACAGTCGAAAGTAGAAAGACGCAGATGTGTACAAGTCAACATCAAGGGTTTATCTATTCGGGCACAACTTTATTAAATTACAAATTATTATAGTACTATTTAGACGTTAAACTTTTAAGATAAACCAGTGACCTCCTCAACTTAAAATCAAGTAAAGTGAGATATTTTTAGGTTTAAATCAATCCAAAAGCAAAGTAGATATTTAACTAACAGCAAATATCGCTACCACTCACTATGGGCACAGTATAAATTTACTGTGCTATGAGAACAATAACAATGTAGTTGTGGGCTACTAAAAAGTGAAAAAAAAATAAGCAACACGTTTTTTTCGTCCATTCTGTCTCGTCAGCCGTCACGCTATCACTAACTCTCTTATCTGTCATGTCACTCCTCACGGCTTACAGTTTAAAACGGTTAATCTAAATTATGTTAGGTTCCTTTAAAGTTTAAACCCATTTCTTTTTTTAAGGATGGGAAATCATCAAATGACTCCTGCCGCTCTGGGTGGAGCGGGAGGAAGTGTCAGACTCTTACTGACTAAAACCCACCCGTGCACCTTTTAGTGCCCTTTAATTTCCATTGCCGCGGTAACTCTTTCGGACAAAATACGCAACCCTGGCAGGCTCTTGATTGAGATGTCAGCATAGGAGTAGGGGCCCGATAGGGCTATCGGGCCCCTACTCCTATGCTGCCATCTCTTTGAGGCGCGCGTGGAACACAACTCGCCGTCGACCCGGGCCTGGCTTTGATTGGACGGCGAGCCCGACGCTTGCCGTCCGCAGACCCGCACCTAACGGTGGCCGGAAATCGCTGAGCGACTCCCGACGCCCGGTGCGTCTCCCTATGGCGCGGCGGCTGGGGCTTGAGGGTTGTCTCTCCCTCACGCGGCGCGCCTCTCGCTCACTAGCATTATTGCTTCGCAGAAGGAGATGACGGAAGTTTAAACGCTTAACTTAGAAATAGGTTCGTCGATTTACATTGAAAACGACCGAAAATGCCAGATTCATCTATTAAATTATAATTAGTGATCACTGAAAATATTGGTATTAAAACTTTTATTTATTTAAGTGTACATGTTATATCAACTGTGAAATACGAGAAACCACCAGTCGAAGCCAAAAACATGATCAACTGTAAGAAACCGAAAACGACGCTTTAAAAGTGCAATAAAAGACTGCATTAAAACTGATTTAAATGCTTTACTACAATGGCTGTGTAGACTGGCAATGTAGCTCCAGTATAAAGTTGGATATTTTGAATTATTTCGACGAATACTAATTAGCTAAAAAACAATTTTATAGATAAACATTATATTTTATGTTGTAGTTACATTTGATAAATAAAACTACATTGGGATTTTATTGATGTTTGTGCAATTTTTCAAGTGAAACAAATATAGTAAGTGCTTCTGCACTTCACTATTTTTTTTTTACAGATTTACATCAGTTATTTGTTCGTTATGAAATATTTTTGAACGCGTAGTAACGTGCACAATCAGTATTTTTGTTGACACCGGGGCAACATTTATAAGACTACTTTTATTTTTCAGACATCGTCGTGGGCACAGGCAATCGACTTGAATTTTATGACAACGGAGTAGTAACGTACACAGAAACCTATCCGTCAGCTAGTGACATCACTGCAGTAACCTACGATCCAGTTCAGTACAGGGTGTTCTTTACCGACTGCCACCAAACGTACCAAACGTACAACTATATATACAGTTTTGACATAGCAAGCAGGAAAACACAACAAATAGTTATGAAAATAACAAACGATTATTTCTGGAGTCTTGCCTACGACCCGGTCACACAATTTCTCTTTTGGTCGCAAGGATTGTACAATATATACTCGTTATCATTAAAAACAATAACGTTTAACAAAGCAGTTAGAGACGGACATCTTGTAGTTAATTCGAATCATGACTGCCGGGATATAGCTGTAGACAGCTGTGGAGGGTACGTTGATAACCTATAGTTTTGAAATTGAGCTGAATTCTTAATAAACTTTGTGAATATTTACAGTTGTTTACAAATTACAGGTACATTAACTGGGTCACACCCCATGAGATAGAGAGGGCTGCGTTTGATGGCACCGAAAGAGAAGTTTTAATATCCGGCCATGTTAAAGAGCGACGAAGTTTGGCCATTGACCAACCAACAAAGAAAATGTACTGGATTGAGGAATCTACAGATAATCAGTATTCTATTAAAAGTGCCGACTTGAATGGAAAAAACATCAGAACATTTTATTATATAGGACCAGAAAATGGAGCAAGTGCTTTAGACGTATCAAAAGATTTCATTTATTGGAAAAGTTACAATCAAAAAGCCATTTTGCAATTATCAAAGGATCACCAATACAGTACGAATGCTTATTCAGATTTTAGCGGAAGAGCTTGGACGCATCAAAATACAGCAGCAAACTATACTGTTAAGGAACAAACATCGGGAATGAAGAGTTGTGAAGTTCTGAAGAATCTGATACCTAAACCTTCAGTTAACAACAGTGTGGAGCTGCGATGCAATAGTTCAACCTGCCATAACTATTGTTTCCAAGGGAACTGTAGTGTCAGTGCTGAGGGACATCCTAAATGCAGGTAAACATGTTCATTTTATTAAGAACGGATGAAGATATTATTGCGGCATTTTCATAACATGTTACTGTAAAACCATAGACTTCTTATAAGTTTTCCTGTGATAAATGGGAACAGACCTATTATCTGTAATTTTTAACATATTTGGCTTGGTAGTTTCAGAAAAAGGTCGGGAAATGGTCAAATTAAAATTTCATCTACCTATTTTCTTTAATAACTTCAGAACGGAATATTTCAAAATTATAAAAAATACATCGAAGAACTCTGCAACGAGCCCTTTCATTTGATAACTATGCCCCTCCCCATACAGTTGGAAAAACCTTTTTTCTATTTTCTACGGATGGTTCGGAACCCCAAAAACACTAATATGTGCACTTAACTTTGCAATTTCTGGGTTGAAAGACATCAAAGAGGTGTTGTCCATATTCATGAGAACTTGCTTTCCCTGAAATATTGTCAATAATTTTTTTTTTGTTAATAAAATTCAAAGTCACGAGTGCACCCACTATAACAGAGCATCTGAACCGCAACGTACCGGTCGCGCACCTCGTAAGCCTGTTACTACTGGTCACAAGTATTTATTAGTTTCTTTGTTTATCGAGTAACGCTATTTCTTATCTTCATTATTTCAGTTGTGAAGCTGGTTACTCTGGGATACGGTGCGAAGTTAAAGCGTGCTATATGTACTGTTTGAATGGCGGCGTCTGTTCCCTGAATGAGAAGGACGAACCGGTGTGCCAGTGCGCAGCGGATTACGAGGGTGAACGATGCGACGTCCCTACCTCACTCACTAATGTCTGTGTCCGGGCTGACAAGGCGACGCAACAAATATTACAAGAATTGAAGCAAGTAAGAGACGATGTGAAAAGTACCATGCAGCAATACTCGGGAACATTTGATGAGAATGCTGCCAATACCCAAAAATACGAGGAGTTAATGAAGTTTGATTTACAAAACTACAATGAAACCACTACTGAATTGCAAATATGAAATATGAAGTTCTAAGAAACAAAAATAAACTAGATGAAGCAAGCTCAATTATGCAACCAACTAGAAAAAACATGTACCACAAACCCATTTGAAAAAGACAAGCCTGACAGATATGCTAAGCAAGCTGCCTCCACTTTATAAGACCCGGATGACGTCGTGAAAGTCAACACAATGTCCAGCAAGCCTTCAAATATGCGGCAAGGACGACTGCTCCCCGAACAACGAGAGCTATGGATATGGATAGGGCTATGGCAAACTATTATATTAAGTTTTTTCATTATAGTACCTATATGTGTTTATAATTATTATTATAATAGTAGGTATGTTATACAATATAAGTAAATTTATTTAAAATTTATAATAGATTACTAAACTGTATAAAAAACATTGAAATCTGAATATTTTAAAGCTAAACTCAAAAAATTCTTAATAAGTAAAGCATTCAATTCAGTTAACGAATTTTTAAATGATACAAAAATATTGACTTATATACATTGAAAAGTACGTGTGACTATTATATTTGAATTTGACTTATGGACTTCATAATGTTTATATTAGCTCATATTAATGAATAACTATGTATTTTTGACGTGAGTAAATAATATTAATGAATAATATCATCATTAATTAATATAACATCCTTGACATGAGATGTTTGGTAAATACCTATACTCACAAATAATTTTTAAATGAGTAATAAATAACTAACTATTAAAATGTGTTTTGGCAAGAGTAGAATAATATGCATTAATTTGTAATGTAATTATCAAGTATTTTGACTTGAATAATAACATTAATGATAAAATTTTGAATTAATAATCATTGTACGCCTTATGGATAGGTTAAAGCGATTAATGGTTAAAAACAAACGTATTGTATGTTATTTTAAAATCATTTATAAAGGCTGATTTTCAAACACTCGGACAAGCGGGTGAGTTGTTA
Organism: Melanchra persicariae; assembly: GCA_947386135.1. NCBI lineage: Eukaryota > Metazoa > Arthropoda > Insecta > Lepidoptera > Noctuidae > Melanchra > Melanchra persicariae. The sequence continues at coordinate 14,298,942 of OX376668.1, forward strand.
ATAAACTTGGTTAACACGATAATAACTCGATGAACCCAGTGAAAGTGTGTGTTTTGTATTCTTAGTTATTTTTAAATACTTTCAGTTATCGCAAAGCATACCCTCTTATTGTGTTTATTAGTTACCTGAATTACAGAATTTCAACTTCCTAGATTAATTTAAACCTGTTTTTAAGGTTAAGGCCCCGCCCACGGGGCCTCATAATATTAGAGAACAGCTGATTAAAGTATATCTTTAATGTAGTTGTAAATCGTCACTAAAGTCTATTATGTTAGATAAAAATTCATGAAAACACAATTTGATATTTGATTTGACATACCTTGATTTTAACAAAAAATACCAATTTTTAATTTATTAATTTGAATATTTTCTCTTTAACGTGTCTTTTTTCAGTCTTGACATATAACTATGTTTTTGAACACAACGTATTAAAAGTTGCTTTTGTTCTCCATAGGAGGTAATCAAACCATGGAAGTCTGGCATGAGTTTAATAGCTCCTTTAGCTGTGTCATTAATAGTTTTGAAGCTTGACACACCTTCTTTTTATACGGTTTTATTTAGCTTGTCCTGTGTTTTTTGTTTGTTTAGGTCCAATTTAGTAGTTGAAATTCTAATCCTTTCCTGTTGACAGATTGATCTAAAATTTAGTACACACCTTTAATTCTGATGACAATACAATTTAATATTTAAAATTATTGTAAATACAAAATGGCCGCCGCTGTAAAATGGTGGATTACATATTTATTCACAACACCCTCAATATCAGGGTATCAAATTAAAAGGCTTGACTAGTAAAACAGAGTAGATACTGAAAAAAAAATGAAAATCCAATATGGCCACCAAAAAAATGGCAGATTACATATTTATTCACAACTCACTCAGTAGAGGTATCAAATGAAAAGGCTAGAGTACACAATGAAAAAATAGTCCTCACGTTTTTCTTGTAAAAATTTCATAAATCGTGATAATCAGTGTAAATATGGCTGGAAATGTAATAACAAGTATTACGGTATTTAAAGGATGAGAAAATTACTAGGAATGGGCGTTCGCAGTGGAAAATTATGTCATCCTAGAAGGCATGGACGAGTGCATCAAGAAAGATGGCCAAGCAATAGACGCCAAAGCGAGAGCGAAAATAATTCTTACAATAAATACAGGATCTTTTGAACAGAAAATGTCTGATGACACTGGTTTCACGCGGAGAATCGGATTACTGCGAAGCCTCATTTCAATTCGACGTAAAAATTGCGAGTCCATGGCATAATATGTGCCGGCAATAGTGGAAACAAGTCAGAGGTTTAATAACACCGGTTTCACTATCAGCAAACAATGGGTTGGATCGCAGCTTTTAGCAGGTTTGCATGAAAAATTCGTGCCTGTGATTATAGCCATTGAGCATTTGGCCATCGAAATAACAGTTGATGCAATCAAATCGAAGCTCATAGACATGGATGATCCAAGTGAAGGTAGCGCCGGAGGCTGTAACCAGAGTGTGCTTGTTTCTAAAGGTTGGCATCACCGAAAATATGGCCGAAAACCAGCTAATATCAGTACGGCCAAAACGTCAACGTCAAAGTCGAACATAAAATGTTACAAAATAATGTAAACAGCAAGGACACTATAAAAACAATGTAGATTACAGAAAATACAAAGCAAAAACAAAAATAAAAAGTGCGATTTTCTTAACGGAAAATTTGGTGCTACCGACTGGTACATAGATTTAGGTTCCAGCATGATAAGATAAGAAGCATATGACGACAAAAAAACAATGGATATGGATACGCGGTAAAGCAAATACATTTTTATAAATAACTTACAAAAATTTGTACGCCCTCTGGCATTACATAGCGCATTCTTTATTACCTTGATATTTACCATTATTATTATACTGCCTATGATGTTAAACAAATTAATAAATGACTTATGACTATCAGCCTGTGTCAGCCTCTTCATTACCCCCTTTTTTTAAGGATGGGATATCATCAAATGACCCCTTTCGCTCTGGGTGGAGCGGAAGGGAGTGTAAGACTTTTACTGACTAAAACTCATCCATGCTCCTTCTATTGCCTTTTACGTTCAAGGGCCGCGGTAACTCTTTCGAAAAAAATCCGAAACCCTGGCAGGCACTGGCCCTGCGCGGTTCTCCGTCCTGGAGGGCATCGTCCTGCGCCCCCCGTTAGCGGCGAGTGGGAAGGCCCCCCCAGGCCAGAAAAAGGCGTCGTATGCGGCCGCCGTGGCTGCCACACCGGGGTCGTCCGGCCAGGGCAAAGGGTCCGGGCCGGCACCCGCGAAGCCGGTGCCGGGAATACCGGACCCGGCCCCGGGAAGGAAGAGGAGGGGTGGGGTTGCTGCGCGGACGGCGAAGGCTCCTGCGCCGTCTGAGCAGCAGCTCCCCCCAGCTTCCTCGCCTTCAGCTCCTCCCCCGGCTCAAGCCGAATGGCAAGTGGCCGGGGAGAAGAGGAAGGCGAAAAAGGCAGCCAGGGCGGCCAAGAGGCGGGAGAGGAAGCGGCGGCAGAAGGCGCGAAGCGTCGCGGCTGCGCTGCGCCCCCCGAAAACCGCGGCTGTAGTTCTGACGCTGCAGCCGGACGCGGCGAAGAGGGGCGTGACGTACGCGGACGTGCTCACCAAGGCGAAGGAGGCAGTGAACCTTGGTGAGCTGGGCATCGTGGGGGGCCTTCGGCTCCGGGTCACCATGACTGGGGCCCGGATGCTGGAGATCCCCGGGGCAGCCAGCGGCCCAACCGCGGACGCTCTAGCCGAAAGGCTCAGGGCGTCCCTAAGCGCGGACGATGCCCGAGTGTCCAGGCCCACCAAGCGCATCGACATGCGCATCTTGGGCCTGGACGACTCCGTCACGGAGGCGGAGGTGGTGGCCGCCGTCGTTAGGACGGGGGGGTGCTCAGCAGAGGAGGTGAAGGCGGGCACCCTACGTCCTGACAACACGGGCACGCGCACCATTGTGGTGAGCTGTCCCGTGTCGGCGGCCAAGACCATCTCGGAGGGCCGTAGGTTTTTGGTGGGTTGGGTTTCCGCGCAGGTCAAACTGCTGGAACCCCGACCTCTGAGGTGCTTCCGGTGCCAGGTGGGCCACCATTTAGGAGCACAATGCACCTCGGAGGTGGACCGCAGCGGTCTATGTTTCCGCTGCGGTCAGCCTGGTCACAGGGCCGGCTCCTGCGACGCCGCGCCGCACTGCGCAGTCTGTGCGGCAGCTGGCAAGCCGGCCGACCACTGGGCTGGGGGTAGGGCCTGCGCCCCACCCGCCAAAGCCGGAAACCGGAGAAAGCCCTCCGCCACCGCCGTCTCTGCCGCGACCGCCGCCACCGCCGCCGCTTCCTCCGCCGCCAAAGCCGGTTCCACTGCGGCTGCTGCTACTGCAACAGCCGCAGTAGAGCCCCTACAACGGGCTCCGGAGGGGACTGAAATGGAGTGCCAGTAATGGCCCCATTTCACCCCCTCCTGTTGAACGTCAGCCACTGCGCCGCCCAGGAACTGATGCTCCTGAGCATGGCGCAGTGACTGATGCCTGTGGACGGCGAGCAATGGGTAGCTCGCCGTCCGATCAGAACAGGCCCGGGTTGACGGCGCGCTGTGTTCTATGCGCGCCAAGCCAGCAGTCGTCAGCATGGGTCGGGGCCCGTTAAGGCCAGAGCCTACCAGGGTTGCGGATTTGTTCGAAAGAGTTACCGTGGCCCTGGAACGTAAAGGCACTAAGAGGAGCATGGGTGGGTTTTAGTCAGTAGAAGTCTGACACTCCCTGCCGCTCCACCCAGAGCGGGAGGGGTCATTTGATGATTTCCCATCCAATAAAAAAAAAAAAAAAAAAAAAAAAAAAAGGCACTGGCCCTAACGGGCTCCTACTCCTATGCTGACATCTTTTTGAGGCGTGCGTGGAACACAACGCACCGTCAGCCTGGGCCTGGCTTTATGCCACCCATTAAGTCAGTATGAGAAGGAACCCATTGCAATTTTAGGAGTACACCTCGTTCTGTAAGTTCATCCATCACACATAGGATAACATAAGCTATCGATGCACCTCTGCAACCGGACGCGCATTGAGCTATGTGTTGTAGTAAGCTTTAGCTGTCTGTCAAAATAACCACCTTCCTGTGTAAGCATTACGAACATAAGACATTGCTTCCGATATCGCAACAAGCTCCAAGGTTAAATACATACTTTTTTATCAATTTTTAAAACAGTTATCATTGGTGTACTCGGTACATCCAAATCAAAACGGAGAACTGTCATTTAAATCTAAATTAGGTAACAATTGCACAGGCGTTCCACAGGATAGTACTTTAGGCCTCCCACTTTTTCTGATAAATATCAATGACCTGACGGAAGTAACTGATCATCCCTGCTTACTCTTTGCAGACGATGTGGCCGTAATTATCCCTAAAAAGAAAGATAACTATAATGAGGAAACAAATAGTACCGTAATCAAAGTAATACAATACCTGGATTGAAAAGAATAACCTTAAACGTACCATAGATAAAACCAAACATGTACAATTTCGGAACAAAAACTGAAATAAAATGGACTTAAACATCTCTTATAAAGATAAACAAATACAACAATCAGATAGTATGACTTTTCTTGGGATAGATCTAGATGAGAGGTGTTCCTGGATTGTTTGACACCCAAAAATGTTTGAAAAACTGGGAGACTACTGTAAGTTCAAAACTAGATATCCTAATTGATTAATTATTCCTGGAATTAAAACGGAACTTTACAGGCGAAGTTGCTATTTTAAGTGTATTCAGATTTATAACAGATTCCTAACCAAATTAAAGAACTTCCAATGGTCCGCTTCAAAAGGGTTCAACGCAGTTGGTTAATTGAGAATTCCTTCTGTAGGTACTGTTAAAGAATTCCTACAGCTTAAATTAAAATGATCTGATTTAACCTATAGCAAAATTTGCATGTCATTATGTTATGATAAATTATGTTACTATTATACTACTGTAAGAACTTCTGTAACCATATTTATCTGCAAATAAATCTTTGACTTTTTTAACTTTAAATAAAAAGATGCTTTGACTGGTGAATTTTCGATTGAAAATTAGGGTGCTTTTCGATTTCAAGTCAAAATAAGGTGACAAAAATAAATATTTTTATTCAAAAAAATTACTGTGTTTGGGGCATAAAAAGGTAAATTTTCTCCAAATTTCGTAAAAAAAGTGTTTTGTAAAATATGAAAATAAACAAGTGCGAGTCGGACTCGCGCACAAAGGGTTCTGTACCATTATCTATAAAAAATGGCAAAAAATCACGTTTGTTGTATGGGATAAAATATAATAAATTAAATAAAACAAATATTTAAGCGGGGCGCGAAATCGAGCAAAAAATTAAGTTTGTTGTATGGGAACTCCCATAAATATTTATTTTATTCTGTTTTTTGGTATTTATTGTTATAGCGGCAACAGAAATACATCATCTGTGAAAATTTCAACTATCTAACTATCACGGTTCATCAGATATAGCCTGGTGACAGACGGAGAGACGAACGGACGGACGTACAGCGGAGTCTTAGTAATAGGGTCCCGTTTTTACCCTTTGGGTACGGAACCATAAAAACCAAACACTTGGTTATTTGAATTTTTCACATAAATTTTGAGGTTATGTGTAAAAAGTGTGAATACAAAAGTTGCAGATCCTGCAACTTACATAGGACTTGTAGTTTTGCCGGAAATCGAGATAAACTGTTTTTTACCCTACCTTTAAAAGCTCACCCCCATCCACTTCCCGACCTCAGATCGCTCGTAATTTATTTTTCCCTTTTAATTTTGTTATTTTCCTTTTCCAATGGGTTTCATCCTACTATATTTTTTGTTGTTTCAAAAACGATCGACCCAGGGGGCCTACCACAACCTCTTAGAACAATATTACTTTAATATTACTTTGCGTTCCGCTCTGTTGGATTTTCAACGCTCGTATCAGCGCCGAGAGTTGAAAATGCAACAACAGAAATTACAAAGTAATATTAAAATAATATTGTTTTAAGAGGTTGTGGTAGGCCTCCTGGTCTACAAACATAGCTACTATCATTACTATGTGTTGAAGACAGCGCCATCTACCGACATTGACGCGAGGCGCAATGAAGAACATCTGATGATCTGCACCTACACAACTGACATGCGCCTACGTCACCCGTCAAGCAAGCTGAATAGTTCATCAACTCACCGACAGGAGGCGCTGATTGAAGACTTTATAAGGACACGACAGCGCCAGCTCGCCCCTTTTTATTTCTCTCTGCCTCGACCCTGCTAGACTTGTACATACTCGTAATTCCAAATCATTGTAATTTAAGCAATAAATTATTGTAATCCAGAAGAAATAAATAACTCATTTTGGTCAACCCCAAGGAACCTAAATAGAACCCACAAGAGTTGAGGCCACACCTCAACATTTGGTCCATCGAGCAGGAGCTTCTGATCATCACGTGTCAGAGGAAGCCTTCAAGGAGTCCTGGGGTCCTGGCAATTCCCTTTTCTTCTTTTTCATTCTGTGTGTGCTAAAATCGTGCTTTTATCTATACAGGAATCTAGACACCGCGCGCGCATTGTTCACCAGCACTACACCTGTGCGGCAGGAAAAACGTGAGTACCTTCGCTTTCAATAAATTGCCACAATGACTTCGCCTGAGGATATTAAAAAGCTAGCAGATTTAAAACGGAAACGGGGTGCCTTTAAAGGTATGCTCACACAGTTCGAAAAATGTGTAAATTTGTTAGTTGGTAACGAAATTAATCCTAAACAGAGAAGGTAGAATTGGAATTGCGTATAAAGTCTGTTCAAGGTTTGCTACAGGAATTTTGTAAAGTTCAATCGTTAATCGAGGAATTAGTGCCAGAAAAGGACATACCGGAACAATTAGAGTACAGAGAGTCTTTTGATAATTCTTACTTTAGTTCGGTTGCTGAAGCTAATTGTTTAATAAATAATAGTAAGGATAGTTGTGACCAGCACAAGTGCAATTGTACGGTAGAACATTACAGCAATTATTCCAACTCTTTAGTAAAATTGCCAACTATTTCTCTTCCCAATTTTGATGGTAGTTACGATAATTGGTTGGAATTTAGAGATACGTTTTTATCGATGATTCACAATTCCAAGCAACTTGATAATATTCAAAAATTCCATTACTTAAGATCATCTCTGTCTGGAAATGCGTTGCAAGTTATAAAGTCTCTAGAATTTTCGTCAGATAATTATAGTGTCGCTTGGGAATTGATTGAGAATAGATTCAATAATAATAAGTTGTTGATACACAACCACGTCAAAGCGTTATTCACAATGTCAACCATAACTAAAGAATCGCCTGGCCCAATTAGGAAACTAATAGATACGGTACTTAAGAACTTACGAGCTTTAAAAACACTTGGTGAGCCTACAGAATCATGGGACACCTTGTTGATTTATATCATAACTTCAAAATTGGATGTAACTATTGAAAAAGAATGGGAACAGTTCAAAAACACTAGTGCAAGTAATTCCGTGAAAACATTTAATTTAGATTCACTCATACAGTTTTTAAAACATAAGGCTGATACTTTAGAAATGGTTAAAGTCAATAATACTTCCCATGCAGTTAGTCATAATTTGGTTAAAAAACAATCGCACAGTTTGGTTTCTACTCAGAACAATAAAAAGTTTTTCAAGTCTACCCGCACTTGTGTTAAATGTAAGGCAAAACATTCCTTGTATGGTTGTCAACAATTTTTGGACTTAAGTTCACAAGATAAGCTTCAATTCGTTAAAGACAAGAAACTCTGTATTAATTGTTTATGGACGGGGCACTCAGTGGATGAATGTCGAGCAGGGCCTTGCAAGCAATGCTATGGCAAGCATAACAGTCTTTTACATAACGAATTTAATAAGGAAAACAATGTACCCTCTGTAGTTCAAGCGCATCAATCTACAGCAGGTTCACAAGTAGATTTGTCACAACATAGTTTGCCGTCAGTAGCTCAGACTTTTCACACAGTCGATAATTCACACAATGACAGTTGTAAAAGTTTATTAAGTAAACAAGCATTACAACCGGTTTTGCTGTCGACAGCTTTAGTAGAAATCGTTGGTAAAGACAATAAATATTATAAGGCTCGTGCATTATTAGATAACGGCAGTCAACACTGTTTTATCACAGATTCACTATGTAGGAAATTAAACACACAACGTATACAGTCCACTTGTCAAATTAGCGGAATAGGACATTCAGTCACACAGGCAGTCCATTCTAGCGAAATTAACATTAGATCGATTTACGGCGATCATGATATTATTCACATTAAATGCCTAGTTTTACCTAGCATCACGTCGACTATACCGGCCACAAGTATAGACGTAAACAAGATATCTATACCTAAAGACATTAAGTTAGCTGATCCAACTTTCTGCACACCTTCACACATTGATTTATTAATCGGTGCAGATTATTTCTGGGACTTAATGATTAATGGTAAGATTCGTTTACCTTCCGGACCTTATTCAGTAAATACCAAATTAGGATGGCTAATTTCAGGTCCTCTATGCAATGAAAAAATGCATATAAATAAAGTTCAATGTCATTTGGTTCAAGCGACACAATTAAATGACCAATTAAGAAACTTCTGGGAAATTGAGGAAATTTCTTATTCAGGTGAACATCTTTCTAAAGAAGAAAGTTCATGCGAAAACCATTTCACACAAACTACTAAGAGGCTAGATAATGGTCGGTTTTCGGTTCAAATTCCACTAAAAGAGCCAGCGGATGTGCTAGGCGATAGTTATCAAGTAGCTAAAACCAGGTTTCTATCGTTAGAACGCAAACTTGAGCGTGATCCACAATACAAACACATGTATAGTGACTTCATGCGAGAGTACTTACGCCTAGGACACATGACTCGCATTGATAATGATCATAAGATGCCATGTTATTTTTTACCACATCACGGCGTTCTCCGTGAAGATAGCGTAACCACTAAATTACGCGTAGTGTTTGACGCTAGTCAAAAAACTTCCACAGGAAAATCACTTAATGACATACAGTATATCGGACCTGCATTGCAAAATGATTTATTTTCTATTCTTTTACGTTTCCGTCAGTATGAGTACGTTGCGTGTGCAGACATTGAAAAGATGTTCAGACAAATTTTAGTTAGCGATGAGCAAAGAAATTTGCAACTCATTCTGTGGCGAGAAAACCCGTCAGATCCGCTTAGTGTGTACCGTCTTAATACGGTAACGTACGGTACGGCATCGGCACCGTACTTGTGTATTCGCTGTGTTAGGCAATTAGGATTAGAATGTAAAGACGAATTACTTTCTCAGACTATATTGGAAGACTTCTACGTCGATGATTTAATTACCGGGGCTAATTCGGAAGCACAGCTATCGTATATATGTAAAAGGATAGCAGAAGTTTGTCAATCCGGTTGTTTTCCTTTAAGAAAGTGGGTAACTAACTCGCCGAACATCATTTTAAACACAACACAAAATGTTAATAGTTCGAAGTATTTGTCATTGGGTGAAAATGTATCTAGCAAAACATTAGGCCTTGGCTGGTACAACAGCAAGGATGAGTTTCATTTTACGTCAAAAGTAAATACTGATTTTACTAATGTCACTAAACGTTCGATTTTATCTGCTGTTTCTCAAATTTACGATCCTTTGGGATTATTGAGTCCGGTGGTTATAGTAGCCAAAGTCCTGTTACAAAAACTGTGGCTTGCTAAAGTAGGTTGGGACGATGCTCTGTCTCAAGATATAGTGTCATATTGGGTAAAATTCGTTGAGTCAATATCGAATTTAAACAAATTGAGAATACCTAGATTTGTTTTGTGTGATTCACCTAGTGTGATTGAGTTACACATATTTACCGACGCGAGTCAAACTGCATACGGTGCCTGCGCATACATTCGCACTTGTAACGCAAATGGTGACGTCACAGTGAAGTTGCTGTGTGCTAAAAGTCGCGTAGCTCCGCTCAAACCAATTAGTATTCCTCGCCTCGAGTTGTGCGGTGCACTTATAGGAGCGAGATTACTCGATAAAATTAAAAAATCGCTCCGAGTTAAATTCAATAATGTTTGTTTGTGGTCAGACTCCACAATAGTGTTGGGTTGGCTTAGAATGTCCCCTAATCAGCTCAAAACGTTTGTACAAAACCGTGTTGCAGAGATAAATGAGTTAACAAACAATGTGTGTTGGTTTCATGTCAGCGGAATAAAGAACCCAGCAGACTTGTTATCACGAGGTACAGGATTAGAGGAACTAAATGCATCACCTTTGTGGTGGAACGGACCGTTATTTTTGCAGGATAAGGTAGGTACTTGGTTACACACACAAAACAACTTAGGTCAGATACCCACACATAAACTACCTGAACTAAAATCGAACATTGTTAGTGTACCAACCTGTGTTATTAGTCTGGATAGTGTAATTGATTTCAAAAGATTCTCTTCATACAGTAGACTTCAACGCGCTTGCGCATTTGTGTGCCGCTTTATAAATAATGCACGCACAAAGGATCACACAAAACGTAATACCGGTTTATTATCAGTTGATGAGTTAAAGAATGCAGAAACATTACTTATTAAACTGGTACAAAGAGAATCGTTTCCTAACGAGTTAAAAGCGTTAATGAATAAACTACCTATGAAACCGTCACGTAATTTATCCAGCTTAAACATAATTTTAGATAACAATAACATAATACGTGTTGGAGGTAGACTTGGAAATTCTGATTTTGCGTATAAAAAGAAACATCCAGTATTGTTATGTGGTAAACATCACTTTACCTTGTTATTATTTAATTTTGAACATAAAAAATTATTACACGCGGGACCACAACTGCTTTTATCGCACGTCAGAGACGCCTGGTGGCCGCTAGGTGGCAGGAATTTAGCGAAACAAGTTGTACATCGATGCATTAAATGTTATAGAATGAAAACTATTACATCACAACCAATTATGGGTAACTTACCTAACGAGCGATTGCAGCCTGGTTTTCCTTTTTTACGGTGTGGAGTAGACTACGCCGGCCCTTACATACTTAACCGTAAGGGAAGAGGGGCAAAATTGGAAAAGTGCTATTTATGTTTATTTATTTGTTTTTCAACTAAGGCTTTGCACTTGGAGCTTGTTACTTCCTTATCATCCGAAGGTTTTATTTTGGCACTAAAAAGATTTATTTCACGAAGAGGTAAACCTTTACAAATCTTCTCAGATAATGGTAGGAATTTCGTGGGTGCGGCTAAAGAATTTACACATTTTTTAAATAGCTGTTCTCAGGACATACAAAACTTTAACACAGAGAATCAAATTGAATTTAAATTTATCCCTCCATATTCACCTCATTTTGGCGGTTTATGGGAAGCGGGGGTAAAATCCTGCAAGCACCATATTGTTCGCGTAATAGGCAATGCACATCTTAATTACGAGGAGTTCAGCACGGTTTTAGCACAGATAGAAGCCGTCCTGAATTCCCGTCCCTTATATCCTCTATCTTCAGATCCTGATGACTTCTCTCCCCTCACACCCGGGCATTTCTTGATCGGGCGACCGCTGACAGCGCCTGCAGAGGATGACGTCATGACAGTGGCCACACACTCACTGTCACGCTACCGGCGCATCGAGCAACTCAGGCAACACTTCTGGGCTCGATGGTCAACGGAATACGTTTCAGAGCTACAAAAGCGCTCTAAGTGGAAGGACACCAAGGCGCTTCTTACACCAAACTCAGTAGTCCTGGTGAAAGAGGACAATTTACCGCCTCTAAAATGGCGACTAGGAAGAATAATAACTATGTTCCCAGGCAAAGACGGCATTCCCAGGGTGGCTTCCATTCGTACCGCTGCAGGCATCATAGAGAGGGCCTTCTCCAAGATCTGCCCTCTTCCACTATCCAGAGACGACGCTGACGCTTCAGTCACGCCGCCGGCAGTCCCGTCATCAGTCCTGTCATCACACCATGGTAGCTGTTGAGAGCTATGGTGAAGCTCTCAAAGCGGCGGAGGATGTTGAAGACAGCGCCATCTACCGACATTGACGCGAGGCGCAATGAAGAACATCTGATGATCTGCACCTACACAACTGACATGCGCCTACGTCACCCGTCAAGCAAGCTGAATAGTTCATCAACTCACCGACAGGAGGCGCTGATTGAAGACTTTATAAGGACACGACAGCGCCAGCTCGCCCCTTTTTATTTCTCTCTGCCTCGACCCTGCTAGACTTGTACATACTCGTAATTCCAAATCATTGTAATTTAAGCAATAAATTATTGTAATCCAGAAGAAATAAATAACTCATTTTGGTCAACCCCAAGGAACCTAAATAGAACCCACAAGAGTTGAGGCCACACCTCAACACTATGATTGTAGGTATCGCTGTTAATAATACAGCTATAGATAATACATTTTTAACTGACAAACATTTTCGGTTATCAAAAGTCATTGACCATTATAACCCAAAACATTTACATAAAATAAATAACTTTGATTTTTATAATTATAATAATGGTACGTGCATAAATATGTGACAGCTGTTTGTAACCGTGGATTCGCTCACGAGAACTTTGAAAAATTAGCGAGAAAGTTAAGTAGGACCGAGTAAGGGATGGTATAGTAAAATGAACGAACAAAGCCAGTGTAACGCAAGTCACATGCTTGTAATTTTTTACATAAACCGTTGTTCAATTCAGTCTCGATGTTCATATCTTTTTTTGTTTGTATGTTTTATGGTGTCAGTTTAGCGAGAGCAACAACAAAGAAAAAAAGTTTAAAGTTAACGAGAGCGAGTTAATCGTTAAGTTATAGTTGCTATACCGTTATCGATTTAGCGTTAGTGTAAGGTATTTATGCTGTTGACTGTACTAACCAATAACTGGCTATCAAACGGCCAAGATAAGCTTCGAGTATTGTCGCCGGGGAAATAGTTATGTTACTATGACAATAAACAATAATTATCACAATGACGGTGAGCTTGTTTATTCAAAAGCAATCATTTAAGGTCACAATCGAGGAACCAGCTCTACACGACTGTGTGAGCAAATGTTTAATCACTACATGTGGTACAACACAGCGATCATCGTCATGTATACCCTTCCGCTAGAAACTTGGATGCTTTTTACACTTCCTTATACCAAGTTTGAGCAACAGGTTTATTAACAGGTGTTCGATATAAACATTTTCTTCAAAAACTGCCTCGTTGGGACTTAATCAATTTTTTACTGCATACATCCGCATTTCTGCACTTCAAGTAGTTTTTTCGTATCTAAGTTTATCTAAATATTCTTTCTATACCTTAAGCAATTCGGTAAGTAAGATCAACAGATATGAATTCAAATTTCACTCAGGTAGACCATATTCTGAAATAGGACTAATTTAAAGATACTTTTATCCCGGAAGCATGTTCCCTGGAGATATTTTTTTGACTTTTCAACTATCGAAGCTAGTGAAAATAATATAACAAAACGAGTAGTTAGGTGTGTAAAACATCCGAAATGTGTCATCACCATCTGTCCGGTCTTCCCTATGTTGGGGTCATCTGTAACTTGAAGTAAGTGAATAACCCGTATTTTTTTCTAGTCATATTACTTTGTTATTATTTCAAACGGAAATTACAGATTGCGTTATTTCAGAGTTAAATGGTTATCAAATGATGATATTGTCTTGGGATGCATGAAGGAGCCTCCTCGTGTAGCGCAATTTGTTCCATCAGACACTCAACTGAACCGAGCGCTCGGCGCATCCTGGACAGTCTCACCTAACACCTTATAAGACTGACCAATCCTTCCCTTGTGGTGGTAGGGCTAACACCCGCCTGGTTCGCGACCACCCTCCCGCCTGCTGTGTTTCGTCGACGCGTGGAAGTACCAGTGCCTCAGGGCATCTTCTGGGCACGCTCGCTTTCATCATGGACCTCATCTATCGCTTTCCATAAGGCGTGATCGAGGTCAAGAGCTAGCCCATTCATAAATTAAAAAAAAAAAAAAAAATTGTTATAATTATGCTATACAGCTGTTGCCCGCGACTTAGTCCGACATATGGCCGCGGTGACTCTTTCGAACATATTCCGCAACCCTGGCAGGCTGTGGCCCTAACGGACCCTATCTACTATGTTAATATTATGTATCTCTTTGCGGCACGCGTGGAACACGGCGCGCCGTCGACCTAGGCCTGGGGGTCTACTCTCTTTCTCTGAAACGAACGAAAACTTCGTAAAGGAACGAAATATGAACGAAGTTTCGTTAGTGACCCTACTCTGTTTTGTTTTCGGACACGCAGACGAAGTTCGGATCCATAGACTATTTTCGTGAACGAATGACATGAAAAATATTGTGTGGGTCTTTTATGATGTCATTTAAAGTAAATTACGGTTTTTACTTTTGCTTTAAATTTATAAACTATTATGATTTATTTTGAAATTTTACATTTCAAATGTGGTTTAATAAATATTTCTTGTATTATTGATACAGAAACAATAATTAAACAGTTTATTTTTTGTGTTTGGTGAATTTAACCGGGACCCTATAAAACACCCTTTCACAGTCATTGTTAACCGACTAAATTAAAGAGTACTATTTCATGCCACCAAAATTGTCTGTATATAAAACACCATCCAAAACAACCGGTGACCCTCGACATTGAACGACAGTGCAGCCTTCTCCTCATCGTGCCCTCAAGCTCTCGAGCAGCGAGTCATACAGCCAGATATATCCACCCCTAAAATATTTATCACCCCTTTGAACCCCGTCAGGGGTTAATTTTTATAAATAATTTAAGACCACATTTCCTGTTTATTTAATATTAAAAAAAAACAAGAAATGTTGTTGTTTCTTTGGAAGATGGGTAGGCCTTTTTTTTTTGGGTTGACAACACTGCCCGGTGACATTTCTAATTGTGTTCTGTATTTTAATTATTAGATTTAATTTATATTTAAGTGAAATTAGGGTGTAATTATTTGTGTAAACATAACTTAACTGCGTAAATACTCAGGATTATTAAATAAATAAATAATATTGTTATCCTGGAAAAATAATCAAGTAAAACAAGACTTTTTGGTACCGGTTGTTACCGGTAACCTAAAACGATCAGCTGACGTTCGAAGCTTGGAACTGAAAATATACGGGGAGTATTGTTATCTTTTTAATAGCACACATTCGTGTCTTTAATTTGTAACACACTCTCGCTAAGATTTACATGAATAACTTTGCTGGTTTAGCCCTGCATAGCGTCTAAAGCTCAGATTTATTCCATAATTCTGTTTTTTTTTTTTATGTGTTCATATCTCTGACATACTTGTCAATAACTTTTAATATCATTACTTTATTCCACGTCGTGCGACCGTTGCTTTGAGTGTACTGTGTCAAAATCAGTCCATAAAATTAAGTGAAATAAGTGGTAATTTGCTGCTAATCTCGGCAAATTTTTATTGTGACATATACAGTGACTCTTGTGAGTCAAATATATATGGTTTTCATCAATTAAATTCAGTTTAATACTAGTATTTGCCAAAATACTCAAAAACTTTAACTTTTCTGAGTGTTCAAGGTGACCTTGTTTGTGACTTCGAGAACAAAGGACCTCATTAGTCGAACTTATCGCAAGTCATTCATACAAAAAGACTAAGTACTGGTGCATAATTTCGGCTCGCAGTTTAAAGTCACCGTGGTCGAGTGGCCGGCGGTTGTGCTTTTTGTATCACTAGAGCTACTCGACGCAGCGTGCCGCTGGTTCGAATCTCACAAGAAGCAGTTCTTTTTCCATTTTTAAAAATATTATAATTTGAACATAGATTGTTAAAATGAATATTAACGGAAACAATACTATGTTCCATTCACCCGACAAGAAAAAATTCCATTCGGATACCGACTTAACGGCTGGTACCGTGGCTGATACCCCATTGAGCGGCGATCAAAATGTGTCAGTCCGTAATAAACGTAAACAACCGGATTCTGAATGGACACTGGCTATATATGAGCTGTCAACGGAGTTGAAAAATACAATAAACGAGTGGCGACGGGACTTGGAAACAAGTATTAGTAAAATATCAGAGAGTATGGTATCAATGAAAGTCGAACTTACTTCAATTAATCAAGTGACGTCAGAGATAAAAAATGACATTAATTCTCTTCGATCGGAGCAATCAGTCCTACGTCAGAGAGTTACAGAGTTAGATGTGAAGTATTCTAGTACAACCGAACGAATTAGCTCCCTCGAAAGCTCGGTCCAGTTTGCTGCTGGGGAGCAAGCTGATCTCAGTAAGAAAGTTACCAATATTAATAAAATATTCAAGAGACCATTGATTTAAAGCCTATCGTTACAGAGCTTGTGGCAAGGATTGATAATTTGGAACAGAGTGCCCGCAATTGTAATATTGAGATATGCAACATCCCTGAAAGGCGTAACGAAAACCTCGTAACCATGATGCAAAAAATTGGGGCCATAATTAAGTGCAATGTACAACAAAATGACATTATTTCTATCCACCGTGTCCCACATGCACACCAGCAAAACAATAAGCCTAAAAACATCATAGTTAAATTTGGTTCACGTATACTACGTGACAACGTCCTTTGTGCCCAACGGTTGTGCAAGGGATTTACCACGGACCAAATTGGCGTTTCAGGAACATCTCTAACGATTTATATTCATGAGCACCTGACACTAAAAAATAAACAATTATTTCGTGAGTGTCGAGACGCTGCCAAACAACACAATTATAGATTTGTTTGGGTTAAGCATGGAACAATCCTTGTCCGTGAAAGGGAGGGGACAGGGTCTTTTGCAATTCGGAACGCGCACGACATCACTAAAATCAAACCTGGCTACGCAGCACCGATTGACAACCAACGCGCTGTATCCATCGAAAAATAACTCTACAGTGAATAATCCGTCAATCTTCGGTTTGCTACATAATCTTTGCGCACAACTTTGGACTTTTTTAATAGTTAATTTATTACTGACTTTAGTTGAACACTGCATAATATGCGGCCTTGTGAGTTGTTTGTTAATGTTAATCCATTTCTCTAGGTACTACGTTATGTTTCTTGTATTTTGTTCGCATCTTTTTAACGTCCTATTGTACAATAATGCCCTGCTAGTTGCGGCTGCGTTAGTAACGGTAAATGCATTTATGACCATATTCCGTAGAGTTCTACGCTATAATGACAGATAACCAAGTTATATATTATCAAAATTGCAGGGGATTCCGCACTAAATTAAATATCTTATATATGAATATTCTAGCCAATTGTTATGATTTAATAATTTTGACTGAGACCTGGCTGACGCCCGAGATATCAGATAACGAGTTTATTGATGAGCGTTATGTGGTACATCGGTACGATCGTGACCGTATTGCCACCAATAAAAAAGATGGAGGCGGTGTTCTCGTGGCAGTACTGCAGAGTCTGTATTCAGTTAGATTGACTCCGCAATCAGCAATTCATGCCAGCATTGAGCACATCTTGGTGCAATTGCCAAGCTCAGGTGGAGGTAGGTGCCCAATTATTGCTGCAGTATATATACCACCTAAAACACCAGAGTTTGCATATGTTGAATATTTTGAACTTCTGCAATCACTGCTTGGTGTCACACACAACGATAATTTCTATGTGGTAGGAGACTTTAACCTACCAGAAATCGACTGGATCACTTGCACAGATAGTACTTCATTATCTGCTCATGTTTGTAGAGGTAACTCCCCCCTTTCTGATCACATGAATGCATTTTTGTCGTTTCTCAACGCTTACCAATTCAATACAATACGGAATACGGGTGGGAAAATATTGGATTTGGTTATTGGTAACAGTGAATTCAATGTTTCTAGAGCCACAGACTGTTTACTGCAGCTTGATAGCCACCATCCTCCATTTAGTGTCCTTATCTCTCTAAGTGTACCATACGATTCGATGGCCCGCAAGATAGTTAAAAAATATAATTATTACAAGGCAAATTATGATGACATAAATGCGGATTTAAAAGGGATTAATTGGGAGGAAGTCTTAGTAAACCAAACCATTGACGATACCTTGGACACGTTTTATGATTTTTTTTTTTTTTTTTTTTTATTGGTGATGGGTTTGCTCTTGACTCTAGTCAATGTCAGATATGACAGAGACAAAGTCTACGATGGAGCGAGCTTACCCAGAAGGAGCCTGTTCACTCTAACTTTGAAGAGATTAGGGCTGTAAGCTTTTGGAAACACAGACGCAGGCAGAGAGTTCCACTCCTTTGCTGTGCGCATTATAAAAGACGTTTGGAAACGCTTAGTGCGAATTGGTGGAATATCTACAAGGTAGGGATGGTAAGATGCAGTGCGTCTGGATGTCCGATGGTAGAAGGGGGCCGGTGGGATGAGGTCGTGGAGTTCTTGGGCACACTCACCGAAGTACAATCTGTAGAAGACCGATAAGCAGGCAACCTTACGGCGATGAGCCAAGCTATGTAGCTTGGCATCCACCAGTTTTGCGTCACCGATGAGCCTCTTAGCTCTGCGTTCCACCGAGTCAAGCGCGGCAAGCTGATACTTAGCTGAGCCATCCCATAGGTGGCTACAATACTCCATGCAGGATCGGACTTGTGCTTTGTAAAGGGTTAAAAGCTGTCCAGGCCTGAAGTATCGCTTCACCTTATTTAGGATGCCCAGCTTTTTGGCCGCAATTTGGGCTTTGTACTCGATGGTGGCGCCGAAGTTGAGACTGGATGTCAACTCCATGCCTAGGAGCTCGAGCCGATCAGTAACGGGAACAGATGCACCCCGAAAAGTAGGAGTTTGGTCAAAGCGACTCCTTTTTGCGGTAAAAAGACACGCCTGTGTTTTGGTGGCGTTAAAAGTGACCAGATTGTCATCACCCCACTGGGAGACAACGCTTAAGGTCAAATTTGTCCGCTCTACCATGGCCTCTCTCAAGGAACGGACTTCATCCCCGCCGGTTGTTGCGCTGGACAAGTATCTCTCTGAAACCGTACTGTCATCTGCGTACCCAACAAGACCAGGCTGAAGTAGGTCATTGATGTGTAGCAGGAAAAGAGTTGCAGAGAGAACAGACCCCTGAGGAACTCCGGCATCAATAGCCATGAGGTCAGAGGAGCAGCCGTCAACGACTACTCGGATCGACCGTTCATTTAGGAAGTCTGATATCCAGCTACAAAAACCAGCTGGGATGCCATAAGCAGGAAGCTTGTTGAGTAGACCTGCGTGCCAGACCCTGTCAAAAGCCTTCGAGATATCGAGCGACACAGCAAGTGCTTCGCCGTGTCTCTCGATGGCTTCGCCCCAGCAGTGCGTGACATACACAAGAAGATCACCAGTTGACCGTCCCTGGCGAAAGCCATATTGACGGTCACTGAGGAGATCATTGTCTTCAAGGTAGGTCAGCAGCTTACTGTTCAGAACCCTTTCCATAACCTTGCATAGGATGGAGGTAATGGCGATTGGACGGTAATGTGCAGGATCAGCACGGTCTCCCTTTTTGGGCACCGGTTGCACATTCGCAAGCTTCCATGATTTCGGCACCGTTCTTTTTTCAAGAGAGAGGCGGTACAGGCGTGTCAACACAGGAGACAGTTCAGGTGCACATTGCCTCAACACTCTCGCTGGAATACCGTCAGGTCCGCTGGCCTTATTCACGTCTAGACTGCACAATACTCTTCGGACCTCTTTAATGTGAACTGCGATCTCCGGCATCGAAGAGTCACAACGAGGTAAAGTTGGTGGTTGCTTGGAGCCAGCGTCCAGACGTGAATTGCTTGCAAAGAGAGTGGCAAATAAATTTGCTTTCTCCCTTGCAGAGTGAGCCAGGGAACCATCAGGTTTTAGCATTGGAGGCAAAGTGGGTCGACAGAAATTCGTTTCAACCGCTTTCGACAGGGACCAAAACTGCTTACTACCCGGAGGGTGTGATGCTAGTTTGGCCCCGATACGTCCGACATGGTCAAAACGTGCCCTACGTAAAACGCGCTTGCAGGACTTGGCAGCAGAATTAAAGGCTCTTTTCCTCGCGCGAACCCTACGTGCTTTAGCCTTTCGGTCGCGGGCCTTGATCCAGGCTTGGTAAGCAGACTCTTTACGGGCCTCTGCGTGGGCGCATTCTGCATTATACCAAGGCCGGGACTTGTGACCGAGCGGGATGTCGGAGAATGGAATAAAATACTCCATCCCCTGCCGAATCACGTCCGCAATCACATCAGCACAGCACGAGGGGTCACCCGAGGAGAAGCACACTTGCCGCCAAGGATAAGACGCAAAAAAGTGCCGCATCTCATCCCAATCTGCTGACTCGTATCGCCATACTCGTCTCGTGCCCCTAGGACTCTTATCTGGAGGAGAGCAGGTCAACACGGATTTCACCAGGCAGTGGTCAGACGTTCCCAGCGGAGCTGAGACCGATACTGAATGACTGCCCGGATCGGTTGTCAGCAGAAGGTCCAAGCAATTGGGTGTATGGGCGTCAACATCCGGTACCCGCGTTGCCACATTCACCAGCTGGGTTAGATCTAGCGTTACAGCAAACTTGCGCGCCTCTAACCCGGCATGGTCAGTTTTCTGGTACGGGAACAACCACTCTTTATGGTGGGCGTTAAAGTCCCCCAGAAAAATGAGCTTCGCTGTTGGGTACCGTTGCTGGGCTACATCCGTCGACTCCACGAGGGAATTAAACAGCGCTGTTGTCTCCTGGTCACCGCTGTGCGATCGGTATACGCCAATATAGAGAAGTTTCTCCACGCCAGTGTCCACTAGTAGCCATATGGCAGAGAAACCCGATTTCTCAAAGCAACGGAGACGACGACAGCAAATGTCATCGCGGACGTACACACAGACCCCAGCCTGCTTCCTGAACTTGTGTTCCAGAGAGTAGCCCGGGTAGTTGAGGTACGCCACGTCCGACGGAGTTGTTATCTTCGTTTACGTTAGGAAAAACAGGTGCGGCTTCTCGGTCTCGAGATGATGATGGACCGGATCGAGATTTGAGTGCAACCCTCTGATGTTGGTGAGGTGCACTTTGAGTGGGAGGAAGTGCAGCCGTTGTTTAACCTTATTCCTTTTTGCTTTGGTCATTGTAGTTTTAGAGTGTTAGGGGAAAAAGTCGAACTGTCGAGGCGCTGCTCAGTGAACCAAGTGGAACACTAGAGCTAAACCAACCTATGGGGAACTCATTTGGAGACTGCGGGGACGCCCGAACCCCCCCAGATATGGCCACCGGGTCCTCCCATCCAGTCGCCAGCTGGCACGGTGGAGCATACCGGGATTTTTCGCTAGTTGGCGGGGCAGCCTTTCACACGTGGCTGGCGTGCTACTTGGGCCCCCTACTAACTGCGGTCGGCCAACGGCTGGCACCGTGCTTCGGATCCCGCTACCCTCCAAAATGAGTTACCCGGAAAGCCCAGCCCAGCGACCAAGACCGGTTCTGAGCAGAGCAACTGACAGTCTCCTTCTCCCCCAATGGCACTGGCACTCCCGCACTCCGACGGAACACAGCAAGCTGCTTGGCGCCGGACTTCGGCGGGATGGTGGTCGCGAGCCAGGCGGCTCCTTGCGGAGCCTACCACCGCTTTAAGTGGGATCGTTCTGCCGTACCACAGGCAAGCCTGTGGTGCCGTTGCCCGGGGTGGACCGCGAGGAGGTAGATCCCAAACCACCCCTAAAAATGATATTGTTTTCAGTACTATAAAGAAACACGTTCCAATGAATAACTGTAGATCTTTGAAATTTCCGGTTTGGTTCACAAAATCGCTAATCCATATCTACAAAAATAAA
The DNA here is from genome assembly GCA_947386135.1 of Melanchra persicariae. Lineage (NCBI taxonomy): Eukaryota > Metazoa > Arthropoda > Insecta > Lepidoptera > Noctuidae > Melanchra > Melanchra persicariae. Next base: position 14,320,690 of record OX376668.1, read on the forward strand.
GCTAAAGCTTGGGTAAAATGGAAGATGTTTCAAAACATCTCGGACTATGAACAGTTTTCCATTTACCGATCTAGATTCCAAGTTGAGTGCAAAAATTGTTATAGAAAGTACATTACCTCCGTAGAAGACGGCATCCGGACTAATGTTAAGCATTTTTGGACTTTCATTTCCTCCCGCAAATCCTCTACAAGTTTTCCTACTATCATGCACTATAGCAATCACTCAGCCAACAACCCTGAAGACATCTGTAATTTATTCTCAAGCTTTTTCAATTCGGTATATGAGCCGTCCACTTCAGGTCACAGTGTTTCACCGCAGTACGGAGATTACTCTGAAACCTGTTCTCTCCTTAGTAGCATTCAGTTTACTGCCGATGAAATATTAAGTGCACTAAAAGCATTAGATCCGTCAAAAGGCCCGGGACCAGATGGCCTACCAGTCGTGTTCATGAAAAAGACCGCCGTTAATCTGTGTGTGCCATTACAAATTATTTTCAATCTATCAATTTCACAAGGAGTCTTTCCTCAAGCTTGGAAACTCGCAAATGTGACTCCTGTTCATAAGTCGGGACCTAAACAGGATATCGAAAATTATCGTCCTATATCGATATTATCTGTATTTTCAAAGTTATTTGAGAGACTTGTCCATGATAAAGTTTATCCTCTACTGCATAATAACATTATCCCACAACAACATGGATTCGTCAAAAAAAGATCAACTACCACTAATCTGATAACTTTTGTTGACTATTTATTTAACAGTATGGATTCTCGCATTCAAGTTGATACCATATATACGGACTTCCAGAAGGCATTTGACAAAGTGGACCATCAACTGCTCTTGAGTAAAATTGCCTTTAATGGCATACGTGGCGACCTACTAAGATGGTTCTCTTCTTACGTTTTTAACAGATCTCAGAGAGTTGTAATAAACGGTTATAATTCTGCGACCATAAATGTCACTTCCGGTGTTCCTCAAGGCTCTATACTGGGTCCTCTTTTGTTTGTTATGTTTATTAATGACATAAGTACGTGTTTTCAAAATTCTAAAGTATTGCTGTACGCAGATGATTTAAAAATTCTTAGGCCGATTATTAATCTACGCGACTGTTTACTGCTGCAGGAAGACTTAAATAGATTCTCTGAATATTGTGTTAAAAATAAACTTAAATTGAGCATATCCAAATGCCATTGCATTAGTTTTACTAAAAATAAAAAAATAATAAAACATGCATATTCCTTAAACAATATAGATCTAACTAGAGAAACAATAGTTCGTGATCTTGGTGTTCTGCTGGATGACAAACTCCATCTAGATGCTCATGTTACTAAAATTGTGAACAATGCTTTTCGTATGTACGGGTTTGTAATGAGATCGGCTCAGGAATTTAATCGTCCTAGTACTTATCTATATCTATTTAAAACTCTGGTAAGGTCTCAATTAGAGTACGGAGTCCCGGTGTGGAATCCCTTCTATGATAAATATTCTAACATGATAGAAAAGGTACAACGCAAATTTTTAAAGGCCATGCATTACCGTTGTTTTCGTACGTATGCATCTTACAGCGACTTACTAAATAAATTCAAACTTCAAAATCTTAAATCTAGACGTATAATGTTGGATTCGATGTTTCTGTTTGATTTATGTAACAATAAATTTGATTGTATAGATATAAGCAATAGAATAAGTTATTATGTAGTACCTAGAACAACTATATGTCGGGGTGTGCGCGCGCGACCGCTGTTTGCTGTAACCTCCTGTCGGACAAACGCGGGCTCGCGAGCACCCCTACGACGTCTTACCGCTCAGTTCAATAAAATTTTCCAGGATATTGAGTTCTTTGCTGTTTCGGCTGGGAAATTTCGAAGTATTGCTCTTAAAACCATAGCAGAATTAAGTACATAACCATTTAAAACCATAATTTACTATTCTTTCTCTTCTTACATTTTTTTGTGTGTATAACTTTCAGTTTAGTTTTATTATTATTAGAGGTTAACAGTTATCCATAATCTATGTACTTTTACATCGCCCGATGTTCATTTTAGTTTAACTTTTTATATTATGTGGAAAATGTTGTTGGTTGTACATTTATAATACCATTCTAGTTTTAAGTTCTTAGCGATAGGTATTGTAATGTGTAACCGTTTATTTTCCCAAATAAAATAAAATAAAATAAAAATACTATTTCACTAATAAAATTTAAACTGTTAATTTTTACATTTACTTATGCTCTGGGCATCCTACCCACATAAAGAAAAAGTAATTTCATAAGGCAATTAAAAACAACTTAATACAATAATCAACAGCATTTCATATACCTAATGCAGCTGCCTACCTCATTCCTCCACTGAAATTGACTAATTTTTCTCATTTTATTTATTTAAGTACCTATTTATTTTCTCCCTCCATTCTAACTTCTTTTTATTTTTTTTGGTTCTCACTATTTCTTTATTTCAACTTTCAGTAACTTATCCTAAAACCATGCCTGTGATGACCCGTAAGGCTACAGCTCAGGATATGGAGCTTAAACTCAGAACGGCCCTCCAAGAACTTAAAGAATCGCAACACCAATGTCAACAAATGTTGCAGGAGAGAGAGGAAAGTGAGGTGGAAGTAAAGAATATAGTTTATAAAAACACATGCCTTAAACGGGAGCTAGTAGACCTAAGTCAACAATACGAAAATGTTGTTGATGAACGCGACCAACTGTGGGTGATCACGGACAGTATCAATAACTGTAGTAACTTATATGGGGAGGCACTATGTGTTAATCATTTTAACACAAATAACATCTTACACGATAAACAATATGGTTTTACCAAAGGACGTTGTACAACTGACGCCGGTGTCACCTTACTAAAGCATATCTTTAATGCGTAGGAAGAGGCACAACACGCCATAGGCATCTTCTGCGACCTATCTAAGGCGTTTGATTGTGTAAATCACGAAACATTACTCATGAAGCTCGAGCATTACGGACTAGGCAAAACAGCGTAAAATCTTATTTGAATTATAGACAGCAATTAGTCCAAATAAACGGTGTTAATTCGTCGGGGTTAAACGTGAAAATGGGCGTCCCGCAAGGATCGATTTTAGGTCCTTGCTTATTTCTAGTTTATATTAATGATTTACCCCATTTATTGCAAAACCAACTAAACATGGTCTTGTTTGCCGACGATACTTCTTTAATTTTTAAGATAAATAGACGCAGTAATAATCTTGAGGACGTAAATAATGCCCTTCTGCAGGTACAAAATTGGTTCACTGCTAATAATTTAGTTTTAAATGGGAAAAAAACTAAGTGCATAAGATTTTCCTTACCAAATGTCCAAAGTAGTGATTGTGACATAGTGTTGAACAAGGACAAACTGGAATTCGTCGATAGAACAGTTTTCCTGGGGACTACGGTTGACTCTAGGCTACAATGGGGTCCTCATTTAACATCTCTTGCAGGACGGCTAAGTTCAGTGGCATATGCTGTTAGAAAAATCCGTCAATTTACGGATGTTGATACCGCGAGATTAGTATATTTTAGTTACTTTCATAGTATCATGTCTTATGGTATTTTACTATGGGGACGGGCTGCAGACATCGAGTCTATTTTTATTCTGCAGAAAAGAGCTATAAGAGCGATATACAATCTCCGCCGACGTGATTCTCTAAGGGAACTGTTTAAGGATATTAACATCATGACGGTACCCTGTCAATATATATATGAAAACATTATGTACGTTAGAAAGAATCTCCATCTATTTAGTAGACGAGGCGACAGACATAATTATGTTATTAGAAATAGGGATCAACTAGTTCAACCAAGTTTTAGACTAGCTAAAGTAGCCTCATCTTTCATGGGGTACTGTTTAAAATATTATAAGAAAATACCTCTTAATATATTAGAACTAAATGAAACAAAATTTAAATCTTGTATCAAACGCACACTATGCAAGAAAGCATATTATAAGTTGGGGGATTATATTGAAGATAATAATGCTTGGCTCAATGCCGGTCCAGCTTCACAGTTACTAGGTCGCACAAACTAATCTATTGGCATTTACAAACATTGTTGGACCCGTTGAAGACTGTAAAAAATTATATTTTCATTGTATAGACTCAATGTAATTAGCATTGTATAAATTCATTAATTAACGGCACATGTGTGAGTACTGTGAATCTTATACTACTTTTATTTATTTTTTAATTGACTTGACTGCCCTGGCGGTTGGGAGTGTCATGCTCACTCAAAGTCTACCTGATGGCGCATGTGTTGGATCATTTGGCTCCCTTAAATATGGTTGAGCCGAATGGTGCTAGCGCGTGCGTCATGTACGTGAACGGACGCCGTCAGTTTGGACTGGTCATCTCTCGGCTGCCACGGTTTATTTTAATGATTTGTTATTCAAATTGTTGTTTATTTTTAATTTTTTACTCCGGATACTTTAAGTGGGCAGGGCACATTGCTCGCAGAACAGATGGTCGATGGGGCCGAAAAGTTTTAGAGTGGCGACCGCGTACCGGAAGACGCAGCATTGGAAGGCCTCCCACAAGGTGGACCGATGACCTGGTGAGGGTCGCGGGTAACCGATGGATGCGAGACGCACAGGACCAGTTGTTGTGGCGACACTTGGGGGAGGCCTATGTCCAGCAGTGGACGTCTTTCGGCTGATATGATACTTTAACGTGCATTTCTTTCTACATCGTTCTCACATATATGTTTGTATAATTTCAACAGGAATGATGTAACCATAAAATTGTAAAGAAAAATGATTTAAAAGAGTGTCCGTGGAGTTTCTTGCACGTTCTTCTCCGTAGAGATCTACGCTTTGGAACGTGCAAATAGCATCATCTTTTTGACTGACCGACCTTGACAGTTCAAAAGTGCTTGTGAATGGTTTATTTGAAATAAATAATTTGAATTTTGAATTTTGCATTTAGTGTGGGACGCTACCTGTGTCGATACTCTTGCGCCATTCCATCTTCCTAGTTTATTGTGTTGTGCTGGCGCTGCCGCTGCGGCTGCGGAAAATCTCAAGCGGCGTAAATATAGTAACCTCATTGGCAACTATATTTTCGAACCGTTTGGGGTTGAAACACTTGGGCCGTGGGGCCTTTGTGCTCATAGATAGCCTTTTCAATGAAATTTCGAAACGGCTAGTTGACACTTTCCGTGGCCCAAGAGCTGGCTTTTACTTTGGGCAGAAACTAAGCATTGCCATTCAACGTGGCAATGCCGCCAGCCTTTTAGGCACATTACCAGCTGACAGCGTTGAGGACGAATTTTTTGATGCTATATTTTAGCTTGTTGTTTGTTTCGTGTATTTTTAATTTAAGTTATTTTCTTAAATAAATTGATAAAGCCTTTAAAAAACTATGACATTATTTATTTATTAAGTTATGTCAGTAACAGTACAAGTTTCAAGTTCATAAATCCAAGGAATAAGATTCTTCCATACAAACTTTAACACTTCCTAAATCGACTTTTTGGGGCAGTTTTGGAAAACGATTAATTTAGTTTTTATTTTTCTTAGGTCAGTATTCGTACAAAGTTTGAAGTATATTGACCCAAAGAATAAGATTTTTCAGACAAACTTTCAACCCTCACTTTAACCCCTTCGGGAATGAATTTCCGTTTATCCCTTTTAAGTGCACATTTACGTCATTTAAGGTGATACATTGAGTATACTGGTTGTTTTTCGTTTTAACGTATCTTGAAAAGTACCTGGAACAGGAATGTGAAATTGTGGTATGTATATGGTTTTTGACCATAATGATCTATTGTCCAACTGAAGGAATACACGATACGAAGAAATTTTCTCGATTGAAAAAAATCAGAAAACTGAAATATCTTTTTACTTTTTTTTAGCTACAAGACGCAACGCTTTAGATTTGTCATATTTAAATTACTTTAAAACATACAAAATTACCTTACGGAGCTATCAATTGAACCAAAACAGTTATTAGTTAGTATTTTGATTGAACAATACTTTTATGTTATCACATTCGTAAATTCATTTTGGCACTTACGTTTTTATATTTCGAGCAACACTTAGTATCGTTATTTCTCCTTTTGCTTTGCAAAAGTATTTGCATCTCTCTCGTTTGTTTTATTCTCAGATGCTCCGTGGAGCTCTTCCAGGCAGGACCTGTGTCACTTTTTTGTAAATCGGAGCTGTCAGATTTTCGTAATTTAAATAATTTTTTAAATTCAAAATTTTAGTAGTTTAAAGTTAAATTTAGTGTTATTAAGGTGTCTGTACCATGTGAATGTGTATTCTTATGACCTTGAGCAATATACTACGCAATATTTTTCTATCCGTGAAAGGTTTTGAATTATGTATAAAAATGGTATGAAATAAAAAAAGAAAGTTCAACGTCGTTGCAGGCGACCTGAACCAAACCTGGCACCTGAAGGCGACAATGACAACATTTTCCATTAAATTAATAGCAATGGCTTGAAGAAAATAGCGTCATCACCTTTACTTGTATGTACGTACAGGATCTTCCAATTTTTCAGCTCACAAAGCAATATTGGGTAAACAAATATTTTCTATATTGGAGTGTGTCTTTTTTCATAGTGATAACCTCACATTTATCTCAAGAAATATGCTAAACTAAATGTTTTCATTCTAGGATTGAATTAAGTCAAACATTAATGTGTCAAGAATGTTGAAAATGTTAAAGGCAGCAAGCACAGGGACGGACATGGAGTCGCGTTTTAAATGAGAAAGTAAAAATCAAGCCGACACCGAATCTTTCGAAAGGCAGTCATTGTACCGATAGTCTATGAATTCCGTTGACAATTGATTAAAATAGCCGAAATCATAATAGTTCATGGTTATTGACTGCTTATCTCGTTGAACATATAACGTGATGACATTAATTTTTAAGCTTGGAGCCAATATTGTAACATTTTTTAGCTTTCTTGTAACCCTGCTAAGCAGATTGGAAAAATGTCAAAAAAACGTGTTTTATTCACTCCTACTCGACTTCAAAAAAAGGATGAACTCCGACATTTATGAACCAATTTGATTTTTTTCTTTAATTCGAAGGGAATTAACTATACATCCCAATTGGTCTCATTGAAAGTTCATCAAAATCGGTTCAGTAGTTTGGTTTTTAAATCCAAATAGAGTAGAGTAGAGTAGAGAAAACACCATATGTTTTACAAATAACCCTGTATATGTGAGGTCAACTTACATTGGAAATTTAAAAATTTCCGAAACTATATTTTTTTTTAACTTTCCTGTGTTCATATAAATCATCGTCGTTATACAAACTATAATGTTGGTGACCAAAGTGGCAGTAAAATCAACTAAATAATATTTTATTCCAATATATTATGATTGTTTTGACTCTGTAAATTGACATTACGTATTGATTTAAGAACCGATTGAAATAAAACAAACACTACATCCTAAGTAAGGCTTACTACAATATAATAATATAAAATAAATCATTGTTCTGTGTTCTATTGCGTATACAGAAAACAGTCACGTGCGTTGGTATGAGCGTTCAGCCGAGAGTGCCCTAGCGCAGGTGCGACCTCTCCCTAGCCCCGGCAGTTCTCGCTGTCCCCTCTACCGGCGATCGTGTCCAAGCGGTAGGGCGCGCTTGCGTTTCAGATCACGTGATTATTAGGTTTCGAAACAAATTGTTAGATGGCACTGTCCGTAGTCCCACAGTAGTGCCATCAATCTACGACACGGCCATACCTGACTAGCACCCGTCCACGGGTGTAGTACCTGTGAACAAAATATGCTCAGAGAGTACAATAGCACAGCCATGTCCAGCCCAAAACAGAAGGGCAGATTCTCATTGTTACTTTATTTCTTCCTAATTTAGGTAATCATCTCTCATAACTCTCATCTTGTGTGAGGGCTTCGTGCACAACGCTCCCCGCACAACATTACTCAATGGAAAAAGGTCCGATCGTACCAAATAAATTTCATAAGAAAATATATAGTCAACACATAAAATTCCCACTACAATCTACACCAACACAGACCAAAATTAAACTTTAATTTAAATCTGTTCACCAATACAGACAAGAATCGCAAGCCATATTTTTACCCGTGGCATTGGCTCAAAATATAATTCCATAATATCTCAATGTTAAGGCTACTAGACCACCCGGAGGACACGGTGGAGGATACGGTGGAGGTCTGCCCTGCTTGGACGGAGCACCGCCGTGTCCTCGTCGAGGCGATCGGCGGCGGCGACCTCTCGCGTCCGGCCCTGGTTCAATCCATGGTCCGGAGCGAGGAGGCATGGGAAGCCGACACCTCCTTCTGCGAAGCAGTAATGCTAGTGAAAGAGGAGGCGGGCCGCGTGAAGGAGAGACAACCCTCACGCCCCAGTCGCCGCGGCATGGGGAGACGCACCGGGCGTCGGGAGTCGCTGAGCGATTCCCGGCCACCGTAGGTGCGGGTTTGCGGACGGCGAGCGTTGGGTGGCTCGCTGTCCGATTAAAGCCAGGCCCAAGCCGACGGCGGGTTGTGTTCCACGCGCGCCTCAAAGAGATGTCAGCATAGGAGTAGGGGCCCGTTAGGGCCAGTGCCTACCAGGGTTGCGGATTTTGTTCGAAAGAGTTACCGCGGCCCTGGAACGTAAAAGGCACTAGGAGGAGCATGGCTGGGTTTTAGTCCGTAGAAGTCTGACACTCCCTGCCGCTCCACCCACCCGACCCAGAGCGGCAGGGGTCATTTGATGATTTCCCATCCTCAAAAAAAAAAAGAAAACGGCTTCTAGACCATGATACGCCGTTAAGACTGTTGCACGATTGGCCGTTTTATTTACCATTTGCAAAGCATAGGAATATTGATTTAGCTTACTGCATACTTTGTCAATATGTGAATTCCATTTTAAAATGTTTTCTATGTTCAGTCCAAGAAATTTAGTCACATTTGTTTCAATAATAATTTTGTCCTTATATTTAATACTAGCTGCTACCCGCAACTTCGTACGCGTGGAATTCTGTTTTTATTCTGGTTAATTTATCTTTTTTTAGTATTATATCTTTTTCTTCCATCACTCGCAGTTATGTTGAGGTAATCTCATTTCATTTAGTCATTATTACATGTTATACAGTCCACTACTTCTTTCATTTACATCACCAAGACCTATCGTTGTGATCTCTCAGCATACTCAAATGGACACAGACAGAACTGGAGGTCCTGGATAGGAGGCAAATCGAATGCATCACCCACAATCATCGGTGATGAGTTGTATATCCCGCGGCAGTGCGGGGGACGTGGCTTCTTAAATGCTAAGACTCTGGATAACTGCGAGGTGTGCAGCCTTAGGGAGTACTTCCTAGAGGCCGACATGCGTATGCATCGAGATGTGGTAGCGGTGGACAAGGGCCTTACCGCGCTCTCCTTGGCTAACGAGAACTGGCGTAAACCTGTGGTAGAGTAGAGTAGAGTAGAGTAGGGACTCCCGTATCCGCACTTAGACTCTCATTCGGTCCGTTGTGCGTAGATGTCTTGGCTAAGTTAGCCAGCCTAGCTCCGCCCAGAAGCACAGAAATTTCCTGGGAGCTGTCACAGGCTTCGCGGAGCGACCTCACCGTTCCGAGGATTTGTTCACGTTGGGTAGCCACGGCCTCGCATTCCCGGATGACGTGGAAAGCTGATTCTTCGGCGACAAAACAGCCCCTGCAGAGTGGGCTGTCTGTGGTGCCTATGTTATAAAGATGTTTGTTTAGGGGGCAATGGCCCGTAATTGTCCCAATTATTGTTCTGAGGTAATTTCTACTTAGGTTGAGTAGTCGTTTAGTTAATCGCGGATGTAGACTTAGCATTACCATTTTTGAAACCTGTAGTATTATATACTACTGACCGCAGGAAAGTATAGCAGAGCAAAGAACTTCATGGGCGCTTTGATCGGGTCCTACAAGAACCCGATGTAGCGTCCGTGTCCTGGCTGCGTTTTGGTGACCTCTTTGGAGAAACCGAAGGTTTCGTCTGTGTTATAATGAAGCAAAAAAATTATGATGACGATGACGACGAGTCATGATGACGACGATGACGATGAGTCATGATATTCTAGTTTATTGACAACTCACCCGCTTCTCCGAGGGTTTGAGAATAAGCTTTTTTAAATGATTTTAAAATTATATGCACTATGTTTTTTTTTACACTACCTATCGCTATAAGGCGTACAATAAATTATTAATTCAAATCCATTTTACGATTAATGTTATTATTCATGTTAAAATATATATTTATTACATTACAAATTAATAAATACTTTCACTCATGTAAAAATAAATCAACATTTATGAATTCAATTACTCATTTGAAAATATATTCTCATTAATTTACATGTAAAAACCTCACGTCAAGGATACATCATCATTCATTAAATGTAATTACTAATGTCAAGATACATTATATAGTAAATTAAAATGCCAAAATTCATGTCAAAATAACATTATCATTAATTAATATCATTTACTCATGTCAAAAATACATAGCTATTCACAAATTCAAATTTTATAGTCACACATACTTGATGATCAATGTTTATATCAATATTTTTTATCTTTTTTAAATTCAATAACCGAATTTTATGCTTTACTTTTAAAGAATTCTTTGACTTTAGCTTTAAAATATTCAGATTTCAATGTTTTTAAACAGTTTAGTAATCTGATATTTTTTTCTAATAAATGTATATTTTGTACCTAATTTTATTTAAGTAAATAAAATAAATACATTTACTGTAGTAAAAAAAAAATATACAGTAGCTGTTTCTGCCCATAGATTTTAGTTTCCTCTCGTTGTATCAGTGTTCGGGGAGCGGTCGTCCTCGCCGCATTTGAAGGCTTGCTGGATAATGTGTTGACATAAACGACGTCATCCGGGTCTTAAGTGGTGGCAGCAGCTTGCGTAGCATTTGATGTTTGCAATTCAGTAGTCGTTTCAGTGTAGTTTTGTAAACCAACCTTCATTAACTCCTCGCACGTTTGGATCTTGACAGCATTCTCAACAAATGTGTCCGAGTATTGCTGCAGGGTACTTTGCACATCGTCTCTGACTTGCTTCACTTCTTGTAATATTTGTTGCGTCGCCTTGTCAGCCCAGACACAGGCACGAGTGAGTGAGGTAGGAACGTCGCATCGTTCACCCTCGTAATCCACTGTGCACTGACAAACAGGATCCTCCTCCTCATTCAAGGAACAGACGCCGCCATGCAAACAGTACATATAGCACGCGTTAGCTTCGCATCTTTCCCCGAAATAACCAGCTTCACAACTGAAATAATAAAGATAAAAAACAGCGTTACTCGATAAACAAGGAAACCAACAAATGCTTGTGACTAGTAGTAACATGCTCACGAGGTGCGCGACCAGTACGCTGCGATTCAGATACTCTGTTATTATGAGCGCACTATACTACGTGACTTTCAATTTATTCTCAATATTTCAGGGAAAGCAAGTTCTCATGACTATGCACAACTGAGTCCTCTTTGATGTCTACCAACCGAGAAATTGCAAAGTTAAGTGCACATATTAGTGTTTTTGGCGTTCTGCGAATCGTCCGTATAAAAAAAAGGGAACCCTTATAGGATCACTTGTGCGTCTGTCTATCAGTCCGTCTATCACAGCTGATTTTATCAGAATCTTCTGATGATAGAAAAAATATAGGTTGATGATACCGGCCAGTGTATTTTTTTAGTAAAAACTTTTTTTCGGCCATTGTTCCGTTTCATGTTGTTATGAAGGCGCAATATTATACTAAATCTCTTCTACCTCTGCTCTCTGGTTGCCAAAATCTGCAGAATTTTCAGAGATTGGTTGATAATATATATAATCTATTGATTGACACCACTCTCATCTTTATACATCTAGGCCCAAGATTATATGACAGCGGTTCCGTCTCTTTTTACAGGCGCTCAAGCTTGTTTAATAGCTCCTCAGTACCATCCAGGTAACAGGCATCGGCTTAATCTATTATCGGCTAAATAAGTGTTTCAGCCTAGGAAATCTTAGATCTCAACGGCAAGAGACCCTGGAGGCATTTCAGCGAATGGAAAGAGAAATAAACCTTCCGACTGACCTCATTGACATGCGCACGCCACAAGAGATTGGAGTCAATAATAACACCTAGATCTTTGGCAGTCTCTGCATAGTCAATACGCCCTTAGTGTTCCACTGCAGGGCAAAGGCCTCCCGTCTTTCTTTCCACGAATATAAATAAATTAAAACGAGTCACGATTTGACGTCATACTTGCGTAGACCGAACACAAACCGAATGCATAAAGGAGACGGAAACTAATGGGCCCAAACGTAAAGAGTTGAGATATGGTTTATTCTATATCTAGATATGGTTTATTACTATTTTACTCTATTGTATTAGTGTGTGTGAATTGCTTGGAAAATTATCTAAAATCATGTTTTGTAAATTGTCTTCTATGGGCCTAGTTACCCGAAATAAATGATTTTTTTTTTAAATAGTTATTATTTTCTATTTCAAAATACAAAAAAAATGCACAATTCACAGTCTAGAAGACGAGTTATCTAAAAAAACAGTTTAGGTCACGAATAACCTGCAACAATATTGCTTTCTTAGCAGTTTAATGACGTATTCTCTAAAAAGTTTGATTGTTTTTGTAGAATATTAATTGTTGTTGATGAACACTGACAAATCATAATGACAAAACTTATTTATGACACGACATATATGCCCCCTGACAAGGATATTTAAAAAAAATAGGTTGATGATACCGGCCGGTGTATTTTTTTAGTAAAAACTTTTTTTCGGCCATTGTTCCGTTTCATGTTGTTATGAAGGCGCAATATTATACTAAATCTCTTCTACCTCTGCTCTCTGATTGCCAAAATCCGCAGAATTTCCAGAGATTGGTTGATAATATATATAATCTATTGATTGACACCACTCTCATCTTTATACATTTAGGCCCAAGATTATATGACAGCGGTTCCGTCTCCTTTTGCAGGCGCTCAAGCTTGTTTAATAGCTCCTCAGTAGCATCCAAGTTACAGGCATCGGCATAATCTATTACAAGCTGAATAAGAGTTTCAGCTAAGAACATTTTAGTTCTCAACGGCAAGAGACCCTGGAGGCATTTCATCGTATGGAAAGAGAAATAAACCTTCCGACTGACCTCATTGACATGCGCACGCCACAAGAGATTGGAGTCAATAATAACACCTAGATCTTTGGCAGTCTCTGCATAGTCAATACGCCCTTAGTGTCCCACTGCAGGGCAAAGGCCTCCCGACTTTCTTTCCACGAATATAAATAAATTAAAACGAGTCACGATTTGAAGAAAAAAAAAGGACTTTTCAACTATATCGGGGGGCATAATTATCAAATGAAAGGGCTTGTTGCAAGGATTTTCGATGTGTTTTTTTATACGTTATAAAATATTCTATTCTGAAGTTATTAAAGAAAATAGATGAAATATAATCCCCTTGCTGGTGTACCTTTTGTTACGTATATTATTATTACTTATTTTTTTTCAATTATTTTTTTTTACTTTTTGTGTCTTGTGCGAGGTACAAATAAATATTTTTCTTTCTTTCTTTCTTAAATATGACCATTCCCCGACGTTTTCTCCGAAACTACTGAGCCTTACGTCTTGAAAAAAGGGATATTTTTAAATGCACATCTGTATAATTGAATGCATATCAGAAAAAAGAATTCTGTGCAAAAAAACCCAATTGATTAAATAAACATGTCTTACAAAAAAAACTAAAAAAATCATCCAAAACGAGATGACCTTTTTATCGATTTCACACCAAAAATGTGGTTCATACATCGGATTTATGATTTATAAAACAAAAATACGAATTGTTTATCAAAAATACTAACTTGCACTCTAAATTGCACTTCCCTGAAATAGCAGGTGGTTATCATGATAATAATAGTAGCCGGTCATTGGGCACCCCGACTCGGACAGGTTAGGTTAGAAGGGGATGGCGGGGTCAAGTGAGCGAGCGAAGCGAGCGAACAGACCCCGCCATCCCCTTCGTGGTTATTTTTTTTGAAACCACCCAGAAATATCATTAGCCAAATATTCGTTCAGTAAAACAGTTCTGCAAATACCATTAAACAGTATATCTAATTTGATTTATTTAGAGTGCATAAAGGAGGATGGCGAGGTTGCATGTACAATGGGACCCACTGTTAGGAGTATCGTACAGTATTGAAACTTATAACTAGTTGTAGAACTATATAAAACTAGCAAAAAAGCAAATGGGCAGTAAGTCGTAGAGGCTGGGAGAAAAAAGATATGCAATGTTAAAGATTATAACCTAAAACGAATCTAATAGTGCTTATTTAGTAATACAATATCTTTTTTATGTCTTATGTAGTTTCAAAAAGGCGATCAAACAGAATAGAAATATTTTCCAACACTACCATCGTGTTTCTGCATCTCTCTTGCCAACTATAGGTACTTACATAGGTACCTACTCAAAATAAAAAATACGTCTGGGAGCTAGGAACTATAGTGACTTGGTCAAAACGAGATATGAAATGAATAGGTACTGTTAGCATAGACTAGACTGATATTAGGATGAAACTATAATGATTATTGGCAAAAAACTAAGCTGAAAGAAGCGCAAATAAACTACATAATCTGCTAGAGCAGATTATGTAGTTTTAAGGCTCCCATTGGCGCGATGTGTCTAGTTGCGACTGAGATTCTTTCTAAAGTCGGGTCGCACATTTTGCCAGTTACATGATTGATTGATAAAACTCACCCCCCAGTCAACTGTCACGAACCGAGCACATAATATTCAGACTACGGGATGATACTGAGAATTTCACCTTGCCTGTCTTGGGAATCGTGCGTGTTCGGCAGTCGTGCTTACGATGACTAGACCAACGAAGCAGTCGAAAACGAAATGTAGGTACTAGGAATAAATATCTAGCCATCCTACATAAATCACAAACATAGATCTCCCTGAACTCCCTTCATGAAAAGCAATTTAGCAAAGACGCGATTTTATAGAATAGATTTTTAAACAAGAGGTTTGTTGAGTAAAACAATACATATTTAGAAAATCTTTTATTTCGTTTGTGATTATAAAATACAGGTTGTGATAAAAATAGGATAAGGGCAGAAGGATGATGATTATAATAAAGACTGATACAGTAATTATATTCGTTCTATATTACAATATATTCGTTCTATATTACATATTACTGTTCCTTCCTAGATAACCTTTAATGCAATTTATCTGATTAAAAGATTATCTAAGAACGAAGCTGGTGCAGCAACATAGCTTTGGTGTCTGGCATAACCCATGTACCACAATATGCTCATTATATGAGAGCAACAGCCTACTGTCCGTGTCCCTACGGGACAATGGCAATAATATCCTAATATGGCACTTCGCCCTTCCAGCCTTCTATCAACTGCAATGTATGTAAAATAGGACTTACTTGCTATATGCCTAGATTTAATTCTGCCACGTATAATAAATGGTTGGCTGTTATTAAATATCCCTTCTAGAGGTGTGTTATCTCGGCAAACTTCTAAAGCATACAATCCGTGGGCTCTAAGGTGCTCCCCGACATATGATTTTGCTTGCTTTATTTGGTATGTCCCCAGAGCGATTAGTTCTAGGTCATCTGTTGTCAATTCAGGGAATTCTATATTTGAATGTCTAACATTTTTGAACAAAGTATGTCTCATATTTAAATTATTCTGTTGAACAATTTGAGCGAGTTCATTGTTCTCAAATATTTTTTCTTGGATTATCTGAATGACCTCATGGACATTTGTTCGTTCCCTGAATTGAACAGCAAAATGGTTCAATAAGGCAGCAGCAATTGAAAAATCTTGCATAATATGAGGGCACCTTTTATTTAAATAATCTGCACGGAATATTTTAAAATCCCTACTGAACCTTCCATTGACAGCTTCAACCACCCATCTATTCATCGTCACACATCTCGAGATATTGGCTTGGAGAGTCGAAAGTTGCCTTTCGCCTGTCGAAATTGTTTCGGGCATATGTACCAAGAAACCTTTGGCTGCCATGTTGTCTGCACAGTCTCTAAACCCACGGTCTAAAATAAAAACATCATCTTCCCTAAACAAATCCGTAAAGGCACCTTGCTCTGATATAAGATCATTCATGATTGAAGCATCATTTTTGGTGGCTGGATACGGACCCAATGCCTCAATGATGTAACCATCGCAGCAAACTATAAGAAATGGTTTAACCAAATTATAATATTTGTGAAGGGAATAAGTTTCTTTTTGAAATAAGTAGTTACTACTCTTTTGAGTGCTTAAATATGTGCCATCAGCAATGGTGATCAATCGTTTTTCTTCGGTGGGTGCTTCAGGATTGCCAAAAAGATGATCAGCAAGCAAAGAATTGCTGGCAACAAATTCTTCCCTGGGCTTGTGTGCCCATCCCAAATGTCTAGGCACATAGTCCTGGCAAAGAATTTCTCGTGCCTGCTGCATATATTCTTCCAGAGTTCGTCTGGGTATTTGAAATAATGCTGAGATTCTTTCATCACTATCTCCAGTCCGCATTTTACACAGAAATGCACTAAAGCCGCTTTTTATTTTATGGCTGTTTAACCGCGGTACTTCTATTAATATTTCATTAAATTCATCTTTTGTCCGTCCAAACCAGTACTTAAAAAGATGGTCATCCATATTTTCAGGATTCAGAAAATCCAATTTTGAATCATCTGCTAGTAAATACACAATTTCTTCTATATGTGCAGCACTAAATGTTGATATAGCATTTTCACTAGCATACAATTCATGAAATAAGTTGGCACCTAAGTGAAAATTGCAAATTCTGGCATTTCTGGGTATATAGAAATTAATATCCTTAATAATCTGTTTTCTCAGTCCATCAGGCACACGTCGTTTTTCACTGTCATTACACTCCAAAAACAAGCAACGACGTGCTGTATCAGCTGCTCTTCTTAATGTAGGCAACTCAATTTGTTCAGCAGATGTTACCTGCAATGAAGGTCTGGAGATTGAAGGACCAACCTCTTCAATTTCTGGTGTGTCAGCTGCTTGTGTTGTTGGCAATATTTGTTCGGCAGATGTTTCATCCAATGGATGTCCAGATGTCGACGGAATAACCTCTACAACTTGCTCCATCTGTTGCGGAGATAAAGGCTGTGCACTACCTCCTACACTAGACGTGGAAGGTGCAACAGGGGCAGAACTTCTGTGAGAGCTATCAATTACTCTCTGTGCACGTAAATAGCAAGGCACACATATTTCATCAGTGTTGGTTAACTGAAACAATAAAAGGAAAAGTTTTAAAAAAGTCACAAAAATAATAAAAATACAGATCGATTGAGCATGCACGTCATTATTACTTAGTCATTGTTTTTTTTATTACAAACCTGGCGGGGTCTTATCCATTCCGATACAACATTTCCTATTTGGACTTCTCTTTCAGACATCTCTGGTCTGAGGACCAGTCTGCTCCTGATTCTCAAAATAGATCTTCCACATCCGGCACACACATTACGATGGCCAAGTTGCTGTCGGGTGTTATGTGCAGGATCTTCATTTGAGTTATGATTTATCAACTCCCAACAGGAATGACAAATAAAGTCGTCTCCAGTCGTCTAAAAATAATTATGACCATGGTTTTTGAGCTATTACAGTTAATGTATAATCATGTCAGTGGTTCAAAATCAAGAATGTGACCACTTCTTATCATCCTGTGGGTGACGGTTATACTTTTAAGTTCCATGTAATAGAGTGCGAGTCTTGCAATCAAACGGAAACAAAACCACGCCACGGGATGATACTGAAGTAAATGAGCTTAAGTACCAGTTTATTTATAGGTATTACAATACTTACATCACGCGGATAAACCCATCTCTGAACTCTCTCGACTACCTGAGCACTTTCGTCGGACAAACGATGTCTCCGTAATCGGGCAATGCGCAATTGACAATTCACACAACGCATTTTAACGGGTAACTAAGTCCAAACCACTTGTAAATCGGAATCCAAAGGTAAAAGCTGTTGTCTAAGTCGGTATGTTGAATAGTCAGTCCAAAGGTAAAGCCAAGTCGTCAAGAATCCACAAAATCGCATAGAAATAATAGATATCCCATGTTAGCCGTTGAAAACAAACAATGGAATAACCACTAATTGTTTTGACATTGACAGCCAACTCCAATTGACAGCATAACGTTCCATTCTAAGTTATCACAAATAATCGTAATAATTATAATATTGTACATTTTTTGTATAAAAAATGTAAATGCATTTTTAATATTAACCTTTGTATGTTTTCTCATACTTTGAAAGTTTTGTTTAAAAAAAAATTGACAAGCGTAAACAAGTGTAAGAACGTAAATCATGTAGGTAATGAAAGAGTAGGTTGGAATGTAATATGAAACACGGTGCGTTCAATAACTGCAAGATGACTTATTTTTATGTAAATAAAAATCTTTTCTAACTTTTAATTCCCATCACCTAGTAACTCAATATTTTTTATATAATCCTCTTACAAACTCTTACTTATAGTAAATATGAACTTGCAAGTGAATGACACTTAGTTAATTTATAAATCATGTGGGTCCAACCTCGCCATACTCCTTTGAGTGCAAGTCAGTATTTTTGGTTTAACTTTGAAATATTTTGATCGAAAAAAGGGAATATACAGATATCGATTTAAATACATGCCTTGAAAAAATACAGAAAATAGCAGCAGAAAAAAAATATAAGAAGTCTTAATTTTTACAGGAAAGACATTTTTATAACAAAAAATGTCGCACTAATATCTTCATTAGTTCTTAATAAGGTGAACATGTTTTACCTGCATTTAGGTTGTCCATCAGCACTGACACTACAGTTCCCTTGGAAACAATAGTTATGACAAGTTGAACCATTGCATCGCAGCTCCACTTTGTTATTAACTGAAGGTTTAGGTATTAGATTCTTCAGAGCTTCACAACTCTTCATTCCCAACGTTTGTTCCTTAACAGTATAGTTTGCTGCTGTATTTTGATGCGTCCAAGAGAGTCCGCCAAAATCTGAATAAACATTTGTACTGTATTGTTGATTCTTTGATAATTGCAAAATGGCTCCTTGATTGAAACTTCTCCAATAAATGAAATCTTTTGATACGTCTAAAGCACTTGCTCCATTTTCTGCTCCTATATAATAAAATGTTCTGCTGTTTTTTCCATTCAAGTCGGCACTTTGAATAGAATACTGATTAGCTGAAGATTCCTCAATCCAGTACATTTTCTTTGTTTGTTGGTCAATGGCCAAACTTCGTCGCTCTTTAACATGGCCGTATATAAGACCTTCTCTCTCGGTGCCATCAAACGCAACCCTCTCTATCTCATGGGGTGTGACCCAGTAAATAAACCTGTAATTTGTAAGCAACTGTGAATATTAACAAAGTTTAAGAATTAAGCTCAATTTGAAAACTTTAATTTATCAACGTACCCTCCACAGCTGTTTACAGCTATATCCCGGCAATCGTGGCTCGACCTAACTAAAAGAATTCCATCTCTAACTGCTTCGTTAAACGTTATACTTTTTAATGATAACGAGTATATACTAATTAATCCTTGCGACCAAAAGAGAAATTGTGTAACCGGGTCGTAGGCAAGACTCCAGAAATAATCGTCTGTTATTTTCTTAACTATTTGTTCTGTTTTCCTGCTTGTTAGGTCATAGCTGTATATATAGTTGTACGATTGGTACGTTTGGTGGCAGTCGGTGAAGAACACCCTGTACTGAACTGGATCGTAGGTTACTGCAGTGATGTCACTAGCTGACGGAAAGTATTCTATGTGCGTTACTGCTCCGTTGTTATAAAATTTAAGTCGTTTGCCGGTGCCCACGACGATGTCTGAAAAATAAAAGCAGTCATACAAATATTAACATTGTGACAACAAAAATACATGCACAAACACTCTATCCCCTGTTCCAGCTTTAATATATTAAAACAAATGTAGTTCTGTACAAAAAAAACTGTATTAATGATCGTCACCATCTTTCAATCTATGTAGTATTCTCAAAATATAATATTTGAGAATGAAATTCCTATATAGTTTTATTTATGAAATGTAATCTATAAAATTGTTTTTGGACTATTCAGTATGCTTATAGATTTAAAATATTCAAAAATATACTTTGGCTACGACACTGCCACTCCACACAGCCACGGCAGTATTGTTTTTTTAATTAAAATCAGCTATTGCATTCTTTTATTGCACTTATAAAGCATGTTTTTCCTTTGTAGGTTGTCCTCGTTTTCTGTTTCTACTAGTGGTGCCTCGCATTTCACAGTTGATATAACATGTAGGTACATTTAGAGTAATGGTTTAAAGTTATAATGTTCATTTTCAGTCATCACTTAACATAATTTAACAGTTTCAAAATAAGGCTTAAATTTTTCGTTTTCAAGGTAAATCGACGAACTTAAAGTCAAAGTCAAAGTCAAAGTCAAAGTCAAAGCATTTATTTCAAATAAACCATTTACAGGTACTTTTGAATTGTCAGAGTCAGTCAGTCAAAAACATGAAGCTATTTACACGTTCCAAAGCGTAGATCTCTATGGAGAAGAACGTGCAAGAAACTCCATGGACACTCTTTTAAACCATTTTATGATTTACAATAATCCTGGTTACATTATCTTTGTTGCTTCTATATGTGAGAACAATGTAAAGGAAGAGAAAAAAAAAAAGAATTCTAAGTATCAAATAAACTATTGAAATAAGCCAGCGACAGCTAAGAGATGACCAGTCTCCACTGATGGCGCCCGTTCACGAACATGACGCGTGCATCAGCACCATTCAGCTCAACCATTTTGAAGGGAACCGAATGATCCGATACACGCGCCACCATCAGCGAGACATTCGAGTGAGCATGACAAACCCTCAACTGCCCCTGCTCATTCATGACAAACAAGGAAACCATCTATTAACATAAAAAGGCTCCATGGTCCTCACATTTACAGGATTCCAAAATAAAAAATGCTTCTACTTTATATAAAACTATAAATATCAATTGGTAAGAACAGAAAAGTAAAAGTGTATTCCAAACATTATAGAAATGTGGAATATTATTATTATTAAACGTAAAAAGTAAAATAAAAAAGGGTGAGCATCTCCTCCATATATAAAATCCTAACTAGTGGAACCAGGCGGCTGAGGCTGTGGAGCAGGACCGGCATTTAGCCAAGCATTTTTATCAAGGATATAATCTTCCAGTTTATAATATGCCTGTCTACATAGTGTGCGTTTAATGCATGTTTTAAATTTTCTCTCATTCAGTCCGATAATATCATATGGTATTTTATTATAAAATTTAACACAGTACCCCATAAAAGAAGTGTGTACTTTAGCCAATCTGAATCGGGGTTGATCTAATTTGTTCTTATTTCTAGTATTAAAATTATGCCTGTCACTAATCTTACTAAAAAGATGGAGATTTTTCCGAACATACATTATATTTTCGTATATGTATTGACAAGGTACCGTCATGATGTTAATATCTTTAAACAGTTCCCTTAGGGAATCGCGCCGACCCAGATTATATATGGCTCTGATGGCTCTTTTCTGCAGAATAAATATAGATTCGATGTCTGCAGCACGTCCCCATAATAAGATACCGTAAGACATGATACTATGAAAGTAACTAAAATAGACCAGCCTCGCGGTATCTATATCAGTAAATTGACGGATTTTTCTGACAGCATATGCTGCTGAACTTAGCCGTCCCGCAAGAGATGTTAAATGAGGACCCCATTGTAGCCTTGAGTCAAGCGTGATCCCCAGGAAAACCGCGTTTTCGACGAATTCAAGTTTCTCTTTGTTCAATACAATATCGCAATTATTACTTTTGACATTCGGTAAAGCAAATCTAATACACTTAGTTTTTTTCCCATTTAATACTAAATTATTAGCAGTGAACCAATTTTGGACCTGCTGTAGGGCTTTATTTACATCGTCAAGATTTGTAGAACGTCTATCTATCTTAAAAATTAAGGACGTATCATCAGCAAATAATACCATTTGTGGTTGATTTTTTAAAAAATGGAGTAGATCATTAATATACACTAAAAAGAGGAAAGGACCCAATATTGAGCCTTGTGGTACCCCCATTTTGACTTTTAAACCCCTTGAATTAACACCGTTTATTTGAACTTGCTGCTGTCTGTCATTTAAATAAGACTTCACTAAGCTGAGTGCAAGTTTACCTAGACCGTAATGTTCTAGTTTTAGGAGCAAGGTTTCGTGATTTACACAGTCAAATGCCTTGGAGAGGTCACAAAAGATTCCTATGGCATCTTGCGCCTCTTCCCACGCTGTATATATGTGTTTTAATAACGTGACACCAGCATCAGTTGTACAACGACCTTTGGTAAAACCATACTGTTGATCGTGTAAGATTTTATTGATGTTAAAATGAATGAGCATTTGATTGAGCATTACTTTTTCAAACACTTTGCTGAAAACCGGCAATACGGATACAGGTCTATAATTATTGGTGTCTGTGCTGTCGCCGGACTTAAAAAGTGGTATAACTTTACTGTATTTCATTATATCCGGAAAGACTCCTTGGTCCACACATAAATTAAATATTAAAGCCAAGTATGGTGCTATGGTCTCAATTATGGACGTGCACACTTTGATAGACATTCCCCATATGTCTTCGGTCAATTTGATTTTAATTTGCCGGAAAGCTTTTATAACTGTCATAGGGTTGATATGTTGGAATTGGAATTCAACCGTACAACCTGGAACGTTTGCTCTTATTTCTGTGTGCAGGGTTTAAAAGCCCTATTAATTAGAATAAACCGTTACAAACGTTGAACCAGTAATGTGTGAGGAGTGACATGAAAGAATAGGGAGTTGGTGATAGCGTGACGGCTGAAAAGACAGAATAGAAGAAAAAAACATGTTGCAGGATGATGAGTTCTATGATATAAGATAAATTGAAGAACTATCGAAATATTTGGTGCACAATTAGTGTTTTCAGTAAAGAACAAATGATATAGTTAATGCGATACAAGGATATTTGCTGCTCACTAGTCTTAAAAAGTTTTGCAAATAGTTTTGGACTTGTTAGTACATAATGTCTGAAGACCCGCTTTAGTAGTCAGGGCTTCACAATGAACAATGGTAATATTTTATATAAAGAATTTTTTTCTGTTGTCCAAACTGAGTTCAATAACACTTTTAAAAAAATAACTAAAACTATTTGCCCTAAGTTTTTATTTAGTGACTGGGCGACTAAAGGACTCAGAAAAAGTCGAGATAGACTTTATGAACTATATGGCCTTAAGCCTTATATTAACACTGAAACTTTTAATAAGTATGTAGCTACCTACTCAAAAATTTATAAAATACTTGTAAGGTAGCTAAGGCTTTTTACATAAGCAATAAGGTGAAAACAGCAGACAATAAAATAAAGACTGTTTGGAAAATTATAAATAATGAAACAAACAGGAACAAAAGACATAACACTGATTACACATTGGAGACCACTCAGGGTCTTATTAGCGATAACCAACAAGTTGCTCAAGAATTTGTAAATTTCTTTACCAGTATTCCAATTAAAACTACTGAAGCCTTGAATTCGTCACCTTCGCTTGCTTTTGATTTGTTACAGGCAAATGTTTCAGCCTGCCCGACTGAATTTAATTTCAAGCATATAAACCCCATAACAGTAATGAAAGCTTTCAAACAAATCAAGGTTAAATTGACCGAGGATTTATGGGGATTGTCTATCAAAGTGTGTACCTCAATTATTGAAACTATAGCGCCTTACTTAGCTTTAATATTTAATTTGTGTGTCGATCAAGGTGTCTTTCCGGACCTAATGAAATTCAGTAAGGTGATACCACTTTTCAAATCCGGGGATAGTAAAGACACAAACAATTATAGACCAGTATCCGTGTTGCCAGTGTTCAGCAAGGTATTTAAAAAGTGATGCTTAATCAGATGCTTTATCATTTTAACACCAATAACATCTTGCATGATAAACAGTATGGTTTCACCAGAGGACGTTGCACGACTGACGCTGGTGTTACCTTATTGAAGCACATCTTTAATGCGTGGGAAGAGGCACAAGATGCCATAGGCATCTTCTGTGACCTATCTAAGGCGTTTGATTGTGTAAATCACGAAACATTACTTCTGAAACTTGGGCATTACGGGCTGGGCAAAACAGCTTTAAGCCTTGTTAAATCTTATTTAAATGATAGACAGCAGTTAGTTCAAGTAAACGGTGTGAATTCGTCGGGATTAAATGTGAAAATGGGGGTTCCCCAGGGCTCAATTTTAGGTCCTTTTTTATTTTTAGTATATATAAATGATTTGCCCCATTTATTGCAACAAAAACTTGATATGGTGTTGTTTGCCGACGATACCTCTTTGATTTTTAAGATAAATAGACGAACCAATAATCTTGACGTCATAAATAACGCCCTAATGCAAGTCCAAAATTGGTTTACTGCCAATAATTTAGTTCTAAATGAAAAGAAAACGAAATGCATAAGATTTGCCTTACCAAATGTCAGAGGCAGTGATTGTGACATAGTATTGAACGGGGAAAAACTTGAATTCGTCGATAAAACGGTTTTCCTGGGAATTACTCTTGACTCAAGGCTACAATGGGGTCCTCATTTAACATCTCTTGCAGGACGGCTAAGTTCAGCAGCATATGCTGTCAGGAAAATCCGCCAATTTACGGATGTAGATACCGCGAGACTGGTCTATTTTAGTTACTTTCACAGTATCATGTCTTACGGTATACTACTATGGGGGCGGGCTGCAGACATCGAGTCTATTTTTATTCTGCAGAAAAGAGCCATTAAAGCCGTATACAAACTCGGCCGGCGCGATTCTTTAAGGGAACTGTTTAAGAATATTAACATCATGACGGTACCTTGTCAATACATTTACGAAAACATCATGTATGTGACTGGCCTCCACGACACAGGGAATCCTAGTGTGGAGACCAGTGATCTATCTGATTTAATTATGTATATTATGAGCATTAAAGATTATTATTATTATTATTATTATTATATGTATGTTAGAAAGAATTTACATCTTTTTAGTAAAAGAGGCGACAGACATAATTATGGTACTCGAAATAGGGACCAATTAGTTCAACCAGGTTTCAGACTGGCTAAAGTAGCCTCATCTTTTATGGGGTACTGTTTAAAATGTTATAATAAAATACCTCCCCATATATTAGAACTAAATGAGACTAAATTTAAATCTTGTATTAAACGCACACTATGCAGGCAAGCATATTATAAGTTAGGGGAGTATATTGAAGATAAAAATGCTTGGCTCAATGCTGGTCCTGCTCCACAGCCATTAGGGCGCACAAAGTAATCTGTTAGCATTTGGAAATATTGTTGGACCGGATGAAGATTGTAAGAATGCTATATTTTTTTTTTTTTTTTTATTGTATAGACTCAATTTATTTAGCATTGTATAATTTCATGCATTAACGGCACATGTGTGAGTTCTATGTAGGTCCCTCAAATTTAAACTATAATGATCATTTTGGGTAGGTCTTTGACTTGAATGTACCCTGGCGATTGGGGATGTCATGCTCACTCAAAAGTCTGGCTGATGGTGGCGTTTGCGTTGGATCATTTGGCTCCCTTAAAAATGGTCGAGCCGAATGGTGCTAGCGTATGCGTCATGTTCGTGAACGGGCGCCGTCAGCTGAGACTGGTCATCTCTCGGCTGCCATGGTATATTTTAATTATTTCTTTGAATTGTTTCTTTTTTACTCCGGACTATCCTGCACGTCTTTTACATCGTTCTCACATATATGTATAATTTCAATATGAATGATGTAACCATAATTTTGTAACAAAAACTTATTTTTAAAAGAGTGTCCGTGGAGTTTCTTGCACGTTCTTCTCCATAGAGATCTACGCTTTGGAACGTGCAAATAGCTTCATCTTTTTTTTTTTGACCGACCGACCTTGACAATTCAAAAGTGCCTGTAAATGGTCTAATTGAAATAAATGCTTTGACTTTGACTTTGACTTTGAGTGAGTTTTGCCCACCAACGATGTACAGCAGTGCGATTCTGTAAACATGTCGAAGTAAACATTTCGGGCGGGGTGCACGACAGGTGAGTTGTCAAACCATATAAATAAGATGGAATGACAGCTCACTTGTCGTTCACTCCGCCTAGCTGTACACCGTGAGATGTTGACAGAATCGATCGGCTGGAGCGTGTGTACAAGTTGTATGCTTGGCTTAAAGCTATAGACCGAATTCCAAACGTCAAAATCCGAAGACGTAAGAAGGTTTTCAAAGTTGGAAAACGGGTTATGAGTGTGTTCCACAAATCGAGTTGAGCAGGACACATGGCAATGCGTGGTGATGAACGTTTGAGTAAGGCAGTGACTGAGGCATCTAAAGACTAGTGGAAGAAATGCAGGTGAGCAGACAACATTTTTCTGTCGTGGCTGGAACTTGGGTGAGTTTGGCACGGCACAGGAGCCTCTCTTTTCCTATCCAAAGAGAGGCCCATGCCTAGCAGTGGACAAAGTCAGGCTATGGATGATGATAATGATATTTTGTTTGGAAACAATTTTATGAACCAGTATCTAAGCATTATTCAATGAAAATACCATGGTTACATTTACATTTTAAAACTGAAAACGATTTCTGTTTTATAATTCCAATATTGCCTACCCACGTAGATCACTCAGTATCGGAATTGAAATTTTTTTGGGACTTTTGTTCCGAGATTTTTATATTGCGAGATTCATGCCTAAGGGATAAGTAAACTTCCTATAACAAAGTAGGTATATCTATCAAAGTAGGTATAGGACAAACTAGTTTGAGTTTGGCCGGTATAGTAAAAACCAAATATAGTAAGAAAAAATCTTCTTACATAAGTACAGATACAGATAGGGTTGTCACAATTTTTTTGGGAGAATTATAATATTTTTCGGAAATCGTAGCAAAATTACGGTAGTTTTGGAAAATACAGGAAAAAATACACATTTTCAATTTTGTATTAACTTTTCGTTTTAATAAAAAAAAAACAGCCAAATGCGAGACGGACTTATATGGTTTCCGAACGGATTATATTTTTTTTTACATAATATTTTAAAACTTTTTTACAAAAAATACAACCGACTTCCAAATAAAAACACTACAAAGTATAAAACAACTTTAGTTTCAGAAGACGGTGTTTTTGGTTTTGTTTCTTCGTTTTAACCGACTTTATAAAATGGAGGAGTTTCTCAATTCAATTATTTTTTTTTTGTGTTTGTGACCTCATGTCTCCGTTATTTATTAACTTTAAAAAATCTTGTTTTATGTGAAGAATATACTTTTCGATTGGTCTTATTGAAATTTTATCAAAATCGGTTTAGTACATTGGTTTTTAAATCCAAATAGCTGAAAAAGCCATGTGGAAAAGTCATCATGTATCCGAAATTGTGAATTTTTGCTTTCTTGTGACTTTTCAGTGGTGTTTTTAGGTCTGGGGTACCACTGAAAAGTGAAAAATAAAAAAGTTTTTCACAAAAAAAACCGACTTCCAAAAAAAAACACTGCAATGCACATATCTACACAACGTTTCGGCATGATGTTAAATTTTTTTACAGTTTCCTCGATTTCTTCAGGTTCCCATCATCAGATCCTGACTGATGACTTGGAACCACATGGGAAGTATACTGTTGTTTTTGATTGCCCTTTGTTTTCGTCAGATCCTGACTTGTACCTTACATCATCAGCTTAGCAACATGAGATAATGATGACCAAGCACAAATATCTGAATTGCGTTAGAAAATATATGGAATACTTGCATGTGGCTATTAATTTTGAGGGTCCTGGAATACCACCATCAGAATCTGACTTGGTGACAATAGGACCACCTCAGGAGTATAGACTTTTGTTCAGGCAATTGTCCACAATTGGCGGACTAAACAGTGAACATATTATATTGTAGGTACACAAAAAATATATACCTACAGTTGAACATAATAGAACCTCCTCTATTTTTTGAAGTCGGTTGAAAACTATATATTTCTTATAGGTTTTCCTGTAATCTATCAACGAATAACTATTACTTGTATTTTTTCAAAATTTAAGACTCGTTGACAGACAGTTTCGGATAAAGGGTGCGGTCTTTTTTCATTTAATTTCTTAAACATCTTTGAAACCATTTATTTTAAAATAAATGGTGGTAAAATACTTTTGAGACCTTTATGATGAGCCCTTTTATTTGTTATGTTACACTTAAGTGTCCCTCTATTAAAAAACTATTTAGTTTTGTAATTCATTTGGGTCACATAAGTTGATAGGTGTACCAAATTTTAACAGAATCAGTCCAGTAAATGCAGAGAAAATTGCCTGTGACAGACAGACAGATACCGTATCCCGTTCCCGAGGAATTTTGGAAAATCCTATTCCGCTGCTCTCCTACACTCCCTAAGAAAACTACACGTCAAATTTTAGCAAATTAATAACAGATTTACTTAAATTACTCCGTAGCATTTAGTTGTTGAAATAATAAAAAAAAAATAACACTTATGTAATGAGTAATTTATTGAAACCTAACCGAAACACATTATTGAAAGTCAATTTGAATCATCACGCCTACTTGCTTCCTGACAACACAACTAACAAGCCCAAATGAAACAGTTTGCTCCAGCGACTGCTTTAAGACCAAAACGAACGCGTACCTTAGCAAAAAAGAAGATAATATACCTAGATATAGAAAGCTATGAATACATAAGAAATGAACAGGAGGATATCGGCTTCGAGTATAACTTGAGAACGGTGAAAGTAAGGTTAGTCCAATGCTTGACGACCAATCTGTGCATCTATTAACTTTTATTAAAAAACAAGCTAATCGGTTGGTTCTAGCAGACGGATTCGTAACAGATTTCATAATAGTTTTAAATTAAGTAGCTTTTATTACGATTTGTACGATGTTTGTCAATGGTAAGCTTTATTTTTAATTTAGTAACGAAAACAAGAAAAATACCTATTGACAGTACTATAGGACTCCAGTACTTACCCCAGGAGAAGGAGTGCGCCAACACCACGAACAGCGGTAACAACGCCAGCACACGAGTTACATTCATCTTGTTCACTAGACTTTGCTGCAGATTGAAATGACACGACTACTTCTTGTGAAATACAAAACTGTTTCGAGAACTTGAATTTATATACAGAATCTTATCAGGCATGTTGATAACCTCAGAGGTCCGCTGATATGAGCTTTTGATACAACACTACAAGATAAGTATTTTCCAAGTGTGTGTGGCTAGCTCTGTAACTGTGTCTATTACTACTATGACTTAGAGCCAGCCCCTTAAAGTCCTACCTTATTGAGTTAACGGAAAGAAGCAATTTATAGAAGAACAAGCTCGACCAATTTAGGGGTCCTTAAATAAGGTAGTCCGCCGAAACGCAGTCTGGCACTTATTCAGCAAACCTGTTTTTTGTAACTATATCTCATGTAGTTACCGAACGAAACTAATCTATCGGGATAGAAACTGACTGCTGGTCTGCCATGGTCGATGTCGGGTGGTCCCGCTGGGTGGCAGACAAAAGTTAGAGAACACTTGAGAGTCCCATTTTCCGTCATTGAGTTACCGAATGAAACCAATTCCGTATGATAAGTTCGACAAAACTGTCCACTAATGTTTTGGTTGTCCAATGGGACTTCGAGCCGGGCGGGCTGTTAGACGATGTTGATATCGTTATCTACAATACACGCACGAAGATTAATTAGGCTTGTGTAAGAAAAAATTGTAATCAAAATCAGCGTTACTTTTTTATGATTTTCACTGACAATGTTACTCAATGTTAACTCTTTTTTTTTCAAATTCAGCTCGACGTCCGTATGGATCCACCAGAATGTCATTGTCAGGTATATTTGCTAGGTACTCAGTCTGTGTGTAACCTTGAAGCGCACACCGCACTATGGTTATTCTTTTCCGCACTTTTATGCGCCAAAAGTAATTGTGTCCACAACATAACATACAGGTACTTCTGCTTAGCTCCTTTCAATTAACACCTGATTAATTTATTGTGTTCACTTACTTTCAAATATGAGACTCCTCCGTACCTCGGAAACCATGACTCAGAGCACTGAAAAACGTTAACGTTTTTCAGTGCTCTGAGTTCATTTCGTCGCAGAGATCTCCAATGCCAATAAATGTTCAAGCGAAAAATAAAGTACAACGTATAGCCAAGTCTTGAAAGTAAAGCTTTTTGGGTAGATATTAAATAAAAATGGTCTAGGATATTGATACAAACACGTCACAAGATACACTAAATAAGACTTATTAAGACTGTAAAATAGTCCGGTCAAATTACGCCGAAAATAAGGCAGACTTAGCATTCATTCTTAACTCCGATTTTTTGCCATTAATGTAAAGAGAAGAAAAGAAAGAGAAGGAAGAGAGAGCAGAGAAGTATGTTTAAATGTATCCCGCGAAAAGTTAACACCCGGATGTTTTAGTAAAACATTTAATTAACTTCATAATAACTCGTTGGGAAAAAATATTAACTGGCATATTAGTTTGGGACATTTGTAGAACAGATTAAGCTATACAAGTAGGTAAGAAAATTAAACGTTTTTCATCCACGGAACTATAATTGTTTTAAAGCATGTTATTTTTTGACTTTGTACTTCAAGCAAAAATATTAACTTGACAAAAATAATGCTAAATGGATTTTAATTAACATGTTTATTCATATTAAGAAAATTAAAACAATACTACCTCGGGGTTCCGAGATGTAAGAATTTGTCAAAGTTTTCAGGCAAAAATGTAACTCTCCTGAAAGTTGTTTAATAATGGAAAATGTACAAACACAAACCATTATTTATCAAAATTAAACAAATCAGACGTTATATATTACCAATCTCTTTAATTGTTAATACAGTGGCATCTTTTTTGCCGCACTCAGGCTCATCCGTGTTTTGTTTCTTTCATGTCAGAATTAGTCAGTACGAAATGCATGAGAAAATGAATTTTGCTCATAACTTGTATTTCGTGAATTCTTTCAATTTTTTTAAATATTTATTCTGCTATTCAGGGTGAAGGAAAATAAAAAAAAGATCATTCTTGAGTTACAAATGGGTTAGTTGCACCATTTGTAACTCAAGATTTTTATTTAAGATAAAATCATGCAACAATGTGCTGCTCTTGAAATGATTGCAGCAAATCGGTATTTTTCACAAAATCGTCTTGTTTCAGCAAAGACGAAAGAGCTGCATTGATGTTTTATTAGTAGTTTAAGAAACTGTTTCATACTTACCTGAAATTATTAAAAAAATTAGAACGCGTGCAAACGAGGGTCAAACGAGGTTCATAATTGTATAAGAATTCATAATTGTTGTGATGAAATAATAAAAAAAAATTACATTAGAAACTTTGTTATGCACAGTTTCACAAACTACTCTGTCGTCTAAACTCATGCAACGTTATCAAAACACATCAAATTGCATCATCATCATCATCTCAACCGAAAGACGTCCACTGCTGGACATAGGCCTCCCCAAGTGTCCCCACAAAAACCGGTCCTATGCGTCTCGCATCCATCGGCTACCAGCGACCCTCACCGGGTCATCGGTACATCATGTGGGAGGCCTTCATCGACCATCTGTTCTGCGAGCAATGTGCTCTGCCCACTGCCACTTCAGCTTGGCGATCCATCGGGCTATGTCGGTTACCTTGGTTCTCTTGCGGATTCAATCGTCTGTTTTATTTGACTAGCAGTGTAACAATTGTAGATATACCAATAAATAAACTATATCCCGTACGAGTTGACATGGCACCTGGCTCGACACATTTCAAATGACATTTTAAGGTTTTAGTTTAAATTTAAAAACTATATTTCGATGAATACAATATGAACGCGTTAGCATTACTGTTACAGTTGCGTTTTAAATTAATATGCCTAAACGTAATTCGTAAATACAAAATAAGTCCATTTATGTAATAATATTCATGTAAATATAATTCCCATAAAAGTGATCCCCTTATCAGAGAACGAGCTTGTTACTGATGTGCCCACATCCTTGCGATTTTATCTTGCTTTGATTTGCCAGTCTAAATCCGGGAGAAAACTCATACAGCGCGGAATTATTTTAAAATAATGTAAGTATTTCACTGTTTATAAATATCATTTAACTATACGAAATGAAGGAGCTCGTAACTAAATAATAAGAGCCTCATAAGCTGAACTTCGAGGTTATGTTACGCTTGCCAAGGCCTGCTTGTGGATAGGTGGTCATCTATTACCTATCGAGTTTTCTCTGTGCGACGGAAAGCACGATAAGCCGTTGGTCGCGGCTGCCAATAAAACTACTTTGGCAGTCGTTAAAATAGTCAGAAGCCTGTAAATCTGGCACCAATCTTGCTAAAAAGTACCGGGTTACCCAACAACTGGGTTATGGAGTTCATAGGCAGTCGTTTCACATTCATCATCATCATCATCACTCCTACTCGACATAGGCCTCCCCGTTTGCTTTTCCATTGAGGGACCACATTTGGATTTTGAGCTTTTGAATGCGTCAGCCTCTTGTAAAAGTTCTTAAACAATTGTAAATTTAGCCTTTAACCCATTTACGCCCGCTGTCCCCATTTGGGGCCATGTCTTTAAGTACCGATATAACAGGCTAATTTGTATTGCCAAAGAGTGTGGCTTTGTAAAACAAATAATGTTTTTGTGATGTATTGGATTGAGTGGATAAAATAAGTGATTTTATCCACTTCATTGAACAAATAGGTGTTTGACCAAAGGTTTTTATATTTACAATGTTTATTTATACTTTATTGTACACCTCATTACAAGAACAGGACAAACATTTTATTTATCTTTCTTTTTGTATTTTTCACTTGGCCATAGTTTCTACTAGTAAAAAATGCTGTTAGGTCAAGTATTTTCCAAGATTTTACTATAAGGGGAGATGTTTTAGTATGGTGTCCCCGAATGGGGCCAATGAACTGATGGCTAATATTTTTTGTTTTTATTCGTAGGTTTAGTTTCGGTATGAACAATGAATAAGCGATCGTTTGATGTTGCAAATGACTCTAGAGCGGACTCTAGGAAGCTCTCGAAAACATTTTGAATGAAGAGGATAATCCAAATGTTAGTTACGGCTTGACAACAGTGTTTGTACCATGGGTACAAACTACGACCTTGTTTACCCTCTTGGTAAGGTAAAAAGATGGAGCTCTGCAGAAGGAAGGAAGGCAGACGTGGACATCCCTTTTGTCTTCCAGAACTACAACAAAGGCATGGGCGGAGTTGATCAAGCTGACCAGTCAATCGCAGTATACAGAACAGCTATCCGAGGGTAATATAATGGTAGGTTCTGTTTACCTACATGCTGGATTTGGCTGTAGCTAATACTTGGCGTCCGCATGTCCTGACCGCTGAAGATAAACCAGACCAGTAGTGTGATTCTGTAAGACTTCATTCTAAACTTCGAATCTGAATCCGCTTTGAGTTTCTTGATTGGCATTCTAAAACTCGGTTGATAATTCGAATCTACACTAGCGCTACTATTTCGAGCGTGTTTGCGAGTTGAACTAAATTTACCTCGAGATTTTGACAGATAAAGTATGAGATGACGTAAAAAGTGGCATTCTATAAGGTAATTCCCCTGTCACTTCGACGTTCACTTTGCACTCGAACGCGATTCAAAGCGTCAAATTAAAAGCATCTATTTTCGAGTGAAAATAGAATAAATCATAGTTAAATAGTGTTTAAATAAAGTTTTTAAAGTTATAAAGTGAATAAGTGCCTACCTACTTAAGCGATAACGATGGCAAGAATGTTTTTGCTTAAATCTTTATTAGAAGAAGCTCATGCTTTGGATAAACTAGAAAAGCGTCGACAATCTACCAAAATTCGAAGTTTATCTTTATTAACCCGAGATGACGACTATGTGAGCGTCTATAGATTGTCAAAGGAGCTAATTGACCAACTGGAATATGAGTTACTGCCTCTGATAAAGCCCACAAAACGTCGTGGCAAAGGACTTTCAGCTCGTATAAAAGTAAGAGCTTCATTTTACTAAGTATAAAGTTAGTTTTGTAAGTATTAACTCAGTTTATAGCTGAAAGATTTGTAACCAAGCACACCATAATAAGAAAAACACTTAATAATACGAAGTATTCCCTATATGTGGTTCCCCTGCTAGCTTTATGTTTTCATGTTAGTCTAAGGACCCTGTATGGTTATAATATTCGTATTCTATCAAGCTTTTTCAAACTACATTAAAATCTCCCTTTTTAGTCAAGCATTGAGTAAAATTAATGTAAAATAATTAAAATAAGATATTTATGAAATCAAGGAACACACTTTAAACCAAGGTCCGTCGCACATTTCAAGTGGCTTGCTTTATGGAATGTTAAGTGGTTCTAACATATATAAAAAAGCACTGCTAACCTTTGTCCACTGTTTGTATGTTTTGATAGTGCCACCTATACTATTTAGGCGCACGGCTAGTTCCTCCCACTGGCGTCGGCTTCGCTCTCTGGCACTTTGAGTTCTCAAGAAACCCTTCGCTATGCCAGGGTTTCTTTCCATAAACTCTACCAGAATTTCAACCTGAGCCGACGATGGATGAGAAGAACGTGTCTCATTTGGACTGAAACATTATTGATGGATTAGAAAACAAAATAAACACTTCTTTAATTAATATAATTTTTGAAATTTACAACCAGAAATATAAACTTACTTCATGATTATTTCACTATTATTATCGGCACTGATCGATCAAAAAACAAACAGAACGTAAACAAAACAATGCAACCAAAAGTAGGTACTCTGTGAATGCAACGAACTTTTAAACGTCAACGGCAATAAATGAAAATATTGTCCACAGATTACTTATGATATTATCTGTCAGTCATTTCTTTTCGTAAGGTAAGCATAGATTATATTCACGGCACGAATTTAGAGTTTTCTGTTTTTTTTTTACTTATTAGCTGCCTTAAATTCCTTAAAATAAGAAATTTTAATTTAAACATCGTAATAGCTAAAAATCTGTGTCAAAAACTGGTAAAATGAAAAACCGATAAATCCCGACTTAGATTTTGTTGAGTGTGGTAGTCACTAGTACAGTGTTGGTCGCTTTGGAGCTCACTTCACTTCGCAAGTGCCTAGGTGATGCTTACAGAATGCAAAATCAAGGTCATTTTGAACCTTATGCGAAGTGAGAGCGAATAACGACTTGAAATGCGAGTTGTTGTTTGAATTTTACAGAATCGACGTGCAGCTCCTGTTTCGCCGAGGTTTTATTTGAGGAGTGTAGGCACGGAAATACACGATGGAAGGCGTCGTAAACCTTCTTCAGTGGTGCAAAGTATGAGTTTAGATGGTGTTGGACACTTCCCCCAGAACCTGCCAAGCCAGCTACGATGCGACGAATGCCACATGAAAGCACGTTGGCAATGTAAAAAATGCATCAGAACAATGTGCAACGAATAGGATGTTTTGAAAAATACCATATACATACCACAAAAAACACCGTCCTCAAATGGGGCAAATGGGCTTACATTGGCCCCATTTGAGGACGGTGTTTTTTAAAACATAAAGAAAGATTTTTCTCTTTTTTTTCTTTATGTAATGTCTTATTAGCCTCCAATAGTTACTTCAATAAAGTTTTTTCAGAATTTTGCTACTAGTTTGTATTTGGGACCAAATGGGTATTTGTAAAAACAGCCACTCAAAAGTTACAATCGGATAAAGGTGGTCCCTCAGTCGTGACTGATAGGCATCCAAATCTCAAAACCAAGTTTATATTTACAACTGCTTTAAATGACTACTCTTAATTAAAGATTTGTAAAACTATTTTATTGAATATCAACCCTTCTCGCTCACAGACTTAAAAGAACTAGAATGCGGAAGGTGGTCCCTCAACCGATCACCATAAGTTCACCTTGAGTGGAGACCACAACAACCGGTCCTATGCGTCTTGCATCTATCGGCTACCCGCGACCCTCACCAGGTCATCGGTCCGCCTAGTCTAGGCCTTCCAATGATGCGTCATCCGGTACGCGGTCGCCACTCCAGAACTTTTAGGCCCCATCGACCATCTGTTCTGCGAGCAATGTGCCCTGCCTACTGCCACTTCAGTTTGGCGATCCTTCGGGCTATGTCAGTAACATAAATATATAAAAAACCGGCCAAGTGCAAGTCGGACTTGCGCACGAAGGGTTCCGTACAATTATCTATAAAAAAAACACATTTGTAAAATGGGAGCCCCCCTTAAAAAATTGTTTTATTTTTATTTAATTGTTTATTTTTAAAGTGAATATATAACTTAATATTCTGTGAATATTTAAAGCGTTTACCTGTTGCCGTTATCAATATCGAGCAAACACGACCAATAAAATCACGTTTGTTATATGGGAACCTCCTTAACTATTTATTTATTTCAAGGCTCTTCATGTGAATGGCCGAAAGTGCAGTGTGCTTGCCAAGGTCGCTGATGAGGTTTGATGATAGAGGCTGAGGATGCTGACCAGGAATCCGCGTCCGCTGCATGCTGGTGGTCAGGATACCCGTAGAAGCCGAGGGTACTGGCTGGCTGTATGACTCGCTGCTCGAGAGCTTGAGGTCACGATGAGGAGAAGTGGTGATGACGTCATGATGAAGTAGCTGCACGAAGGCTGCGCTGACGTTCAATGTCGAGGGTCACCAGTTTGGAGGTAGCGGAACAGAGAGTAAAGTCCCACATACCTCCACTGGAAAGAGAGGATCCTCCAACCAGACGGTTGGTTTGTCTGGTGGGCAACTGCCCGAGAGTTGATATTCGGGCTTTGCATGTGTTCTAATCGCACGGTAAACTTTGATATCGCGATTTAAGATTTTTGTAGTTAGTTCGCAGCTGTCGAGATAGATGGCGTTGCGAGTCTC
Organism: Melanchra persicariae; assembly: GCA_947386135.1. NCBI lineage: Eukaryota > Metazoa > Arthropoda > Insecta > Lepidoptera > Noctuidae > Melanchra > Melanchra persicariae. The sequence continues at coordinate 14,357,568 of OX376668.1, forward strand.
ATTTGTTGTGATGTTGATTCTGCTACGTTGATTTTTGTGGCGGCATGAATGCTGCTACAATTTTATTCTGTTTTTTAGTATTTGTTGTTATAGCGACAACAGTAATACATCTTCCATGAAAATTTCAACTGTCTTATTCATGTGATACAGCGTGGTGACAGATGGACGGACGGACGGACGGGCAGCGGAGTCTTAGTATATGGGGTCCCGTTTTTATCCCTTGAGTACGGAATCCTAAAAACAGTTTTTTGTTATATTTATGGTCGGTAACCTTAAAACAACATTCCTGATTCGAACACGTAAGGAAACTCCGAGCATGGTCTTCTCCATTGCCTTTTGGGTGACTATAAGCCTTCTGATAAGGCCCTTTGTGAGCGACCACTTTTCGAGTCCATAGGTCATCACTGGCAACACACAACACTGTCATAGTTCCACATTAAATACTGGTATACGGCTGTATTCGGTTTGACCGAGAGCCGATCCCAATACAGTTGGGAAAAGGCTAGCCAGATGATGAACAATACCAAATGAAAGATCAGATCAACTTATCATCAAATAATACCTTTCATAGTTTTTTTTTCATTTGGGATTGGTTATTGCTCGAAGCACAGGATCGATCGACGTGGCCGCTTGGGCGAGTCCAGCTGTGGACGTCTTCCAGCTGAAATGATGACAATGATGATTGTCATTTATCGGTCATAGAACCGTGAACTTTGACACATTTTTATTATCTTAGGTTTCACCGGAAAATATTAGAATGCATCGTTGTTTGGGCTTTTACAGTGACACAGTTTTATGTTAAAAGGAATCCATCGATAACACTATGAATGTTCTGAAAAACATAATATATAATTATTTTTACTAATTTCGTTATTATCAGGTTGCTCATAGGAAGCCCGCTTATCACAAAAACTCCTCCCAAAAGGAAACAGTGTTTTTCAGCGATATGGCTACTTACCTATTTATATATTCGTGTTTACGGAAAGTCAGCGTATGCTTTATATCCAGCGAGCGGTCACCGAGAGCTGACGTTTAAATGAAATTCTACTGAACCAACTGTGTCTGAAGAACAGGATGTATAGCACGCGGGTGTTGGCGTTTTTAGCAGTGCTCGTGCGATTAGCGAATTCGTTCTCCTGGGGTGAGTAGCTTGCATGAACAATAAATTATCCATTGTTTCTTTAATTGGGTAATCGCAAAATAACCAGAATCAGTCCTAACAATCAGTTCGAATATTAAATTTTACTACTAAGTAATGAAATGCTTCACAACTTTGAAATTGGTTAGGCTATCTAGCACCTGGTATTTTTTGTTTAATAAAAAATATTGCCGTTTAAAAATATCTATCCGTAAATTAATTTTTTAGAGGTTACGTTTTTATAAGGAAACGTAAAATCATGTTGAATTTAGATGAATTATGAAACAGCAGCAACATTATTCGATTTCTGTCTCTGACCGTACCATGTGTTCAGGAACATTGATTTTTTTGTACCGCTAAGTCTGTCTCTTAATCCGGAATCAGAACTTCATATTCCATGTCGCTACAGTGAATCACAGATTTAAGACGAACCCTCAGAGCGCAAGTTTTTTTAATTTACACAAACTATGCACAATATAGAATCATTGTATGTAGTGTCGAAGACTGACTGTGCGTTTGACTTATGTAGTTTTTACCAGTCGACCCTTTGGTAACGCTCAAACAAATACATAATATTTTTTTTGTTTTGAACTTCATGAGGGCATGGCCCGATCTAGCTATTTAGCTGCTACAGGCTATTTATTTGCGGGATATTATAAATTGCATATCAAATAAATAATCGCCTATCAATACATACTCATCATTTATATTCTTTTTTACATCAAATAACTTACTTCACTACAAATAATCTAAATGTTTAACAAAACTCAAACTGCAGATAATTCGAAATCATACATCAATATGTCATTACTTCTTTCCTCATAATGCAATACAGTTAAATTTATTTTTTACAAAAATACTACATACATAGCATAAATACTGACTGCACAGCAAATTTTCCATATTTCATAGCAAAATAACTAACTTTGACTCGACATTGGGGATGTAACGGTTGTTATATCAGGAGAAACTGAATGCAATTTGCAAAATTTTTTATAAACCACACAGAAGTGGGAGCCCCGCAAAGCGGGGCTCAGCCGACCAAGCCCACCATCAACCATACATAGAATATTTTAAGGTTTGGCTAGGTCTATTCGATTTGGATAGGTCTATTAGATATAAGATTATTAGCTGTACATTGATGAAAAAACTTTTGCTTTAGGAAAAATCGCTGTACGCTGCGAAAATAAATTGTAGTGTGTTTAGTGATATTTTGAGTTGAATATTTTGCTGTGCAATCAGTAATTTTGATGGGAATTCGGAATCTTATTGCATACAAAAAGAATATTTTTTGATTTGCGTTTAAATACTACCCTTTATTTGCTGTCGTTACAATGATAACTTATAATGGTTTATATGTTTAGTTTGACAAAAAGAACTAATAATATAAAGGGACCTCGAAAATTAGAACACCGATTCGGATTAAAACAAATGAAACACGGCTGCCAATTATAGTACTAAATCGATAAGAAATTCGACACAATTTCATTCTATTCTCTTTTCTTATTACCGCAATACTGGCTTGCAATAATTACAAAATTCTTAAATTATTTTTCTACAGGCGCACCTCCAACGGCAAGTCCTATAAGATTACTCATGCGTCTGTATGTGTCGCAGACTTTTTTTCTGTATTACTAAATAATTGTAACTAAAAATAGGCATAAAAATAGAATAGAATACTCATCATTATGTACATCTTAAAAGATACAGAAAATATAGATGAAGAAAAAATTACATAGGGTGACACAATCGGCGGCCTTGTTGCTAAAAGCGACCTTTTCAAGACTATTTAATAGTAAACAATCTTAGTAAAAACTAAAATTCTTGAAACGTAACAGACAGATGTGTTGTGGCCAGTGCTCGTTCCCTTGACGTAAGTAGATACAACGACGCGACGGTTTGACGTTCAAAAAACGCTGAGTGTCAGCCTAATTTGAAATCAAATTCAAATTAATTTGAGTTTGCCATTCATCATCATCTTCCTGCCCTTATCCCATGTTATATAATTGAGTTTGTCATTGATTAATTCAAATTAGGCAGACACTCAGCATTTTTTGAACGTCAAATAGACGTGTCATGCACAATATCACAGCTTTAAAAATAGCGCAAGCACCTTGGTACTCGTCGCGCGGGGTGTAGGATCACGGTATTTACCTTCAATACAGTTGGTTCTGGGTTTGTACGTAACAATATATCCAGCTTTCATCACCTAAGATGATATATACATACAGTATTTGGGTCACCTGCGGCATTGACCGGCACCAATCCAAACGACGGCGTTTTTGATCTTCCGTCAAATTATGAGGTATCCATCTAGTACAAAGCTTTCTGACGTAAATGTTCATGTCATGCCAGTGATGACCTATGGACTCGAAACGTGGTCGCTTTCAATGGGCCTCATCAGAACAGATGGTCGATCGGGCCGAAAAGTTCTGAAGTGGCGACCGTGAACCAGAAGACGCAGCGTTGGAAAGCCTCCCACAAGGTGGACCGATGATCTAATGAGAGTTGCTGGTAGCCGATGGATGCAAGACCACAGGACTGGTTGTTGTGGCGGCACTTGGGGGAGGCCTACATGTCCAGCAGTGGACGTCTTTCGACTGATATGATGATGATGATTTAACTGACGGATTTTGTTGTAGTTGTGAATTCAATTTTATTTTTTTTTTTATTCTTCATGCGTACGTACTATAAATAAAAAATAAAAATATAAATAGAAATAGCCTTTATTCTACCACAATTAACAATTATTAAAGCAAAATTTTTCACAATAATCGCAATTAATAAATATATTTAGTAATAATCAGTAACCACGTAGTATAAATCGCATTAATAAATATATGTATTAGAATTGAATTTGAATTTGTTTAATATTAATATTGAATAAAAATTATAAATTAAGTCCAATCACTAATCACATAACATAAATCACAATTAATAAATACCTATGTTAATTAAAATTGAAATTGTTTTAAATTAATATTGAATAAAAAAAAATTAAGTTAAAATTAAAAATAGATTTTCATTTTCATGCCTTCATAAAATTATTATAATTCTTTTATTTAATTTGTGGAAGTCGCCTCTTTGGCGTAGGCCTCCCCCAGCTTCCTCCAGTTGTCTCTGTCCCTAGTCTGTCTTCTCCAGTCTGGTCCACAACTTTCCTTAAAAATGTCCTCCCATCGTTTTTTCGGTCTGCCTCTACTTCTGTTTCCTTCTCTTGGTACCCATTCGGTCAGTTTCTTGGTCCATTGTCATCGGTCATCCTGCACACATAACCTGCCCATTGACATTTTAAATATCTTATTTTTACGACTATGTCGGCTTTGGTTTTCTTTCTTATTGTTTCCTTTTTGATCTTATCAGATATTTTTACTCCTAACATGCTTCTCTCCATTTTCCGTTGGTGTATGGCTAATTTGTATTCGTCTATTTTTCTCAACGACCATGTTTGGCAACCATATAGGCATGGTAGGATTACTGTGTCGTACAGTTTCCTTTTTGTTTCGATTCTTATGTCTCTGTTCTTCATAATTTCCTTCATGCTCCAATACTTTTTCCAAGCTATTGCAATTCGTCTGTTTATTTCTTTTTCTGTAAGATCTTGGAATGAAATTGACTGACCTAGGTAAATATATTCCGTAACATATTCGATACTTTCTCCGTTCACTCTGATGGTTTGAACACTACCATTCGTAATAATTTTTGTTTTTGAGGCGTTTAGCGATAAACCAACCTTGCTGCTCTCTCTCACCAATTCGTTTACCATGCTGTCTAGCTGAGTACTCTCCTCAGCAAATATAGCGATATCGTCCGCGAACCGTTGGTGGCTTAAGTACTCTCCATCTATTTTAATGCCTTGTTTTCCCCAGTTGGTATTTCTAAAAACCATCTCCAGAACTGCTGAAAATATTTTTGGTGAGAGGGGGTCACCCTGTCTTACGCCTTTTTCTATGCGGAATTCCGGTCCGTCTCTTTCCAGTCGTATTTTAGCCACACTCTTAGAATATATGCTGTATAGGAGCTCAATGTACTCTATGTCTAAGCTTTGTTGTATTAGTGCTTTCCAGATAGCAGTGTGATCCAAAGAATCGAAAGCTTTAGAGAAATCTATAAAGCATATGTATAGAGTCTTTCCATATTCCTTACTTTTCTATATTAGATGTGCCATTACGTAGATATGATCGATCGTTGAAAAATGTTTTCTAAATCCTGCTTGTTCACGTGGTTGATTCTCGTCTAAGATTTTGGAGAGCCTGTTCAGAATAATTTTTGAGAAAACTTTGTAGACATTACTCATTAAACTAATTGGCCTGTAGTTGTTCAGGTTATCTCTATCTCCTTTTTTATGTAATAGAGTCGTTGTAGATCTGGACCATTGTTTAGGAGTCGTCCTTTTTTCCAGTATGTTGTTGAACATAGTTTGTAGCGGTCCCTATAGAGGTTCGGATTAACATTTTAATAACTCGTTCGTAATATTGTCTTCTCCGGGTGATTTGTCATTTTTTTGTGTTTTAATTGCAAAATCTATCTCTGAAAGTAGTATCGAAGGTACTTTTTCTACGGTTGTTTCCAAAATGCATTCATCAAATTTCGGTGTTATTTGTGCAGAGTAGAGTTTTTGATAGAACTTTGTAGCCTCCGTTATTACGTCTAAACTGTAATGTTCGTTCGGTGGAGTAAATAAAAGGCGTGTAGTCGCTTAGCTCGTATATTGCGGACTGCCGGCGGCGGCCAGCGCTTGACCTACCTCACTTACAAATCATAATAAATATTTATTCATCTACCTACATTACATCCCTCCACCACTAATTAACTACAAGTGACTAACTTAATAATTACAATAACTAACTTACTCTATATACTGATAACATAACTTATACTAACTAAATACTTAACGTACATATAACAATTAAATACTTAACTAAATCCTTAATTAAATCTTATAATTAACATCGTTATTAAACCTACATTTCCTAATGGGGCGAGACTGGGGCGGTACAGGTATAGACGGTGGCGTCGAAAACTCTTCTGCCACTGTATCTTGATCGGTCTGATCGTTTTTCTGAGGCGGCGACGACGCAGGCTCCCGCGCAGGCGACGACGATGCCACCGAGACCTCCGGCCGCTCCGACCTGCCTTCGAGGGGCGACGTAGCTTCTGGTGAACGTGACCAATCTGTGGGGACCACTAGCGAACTCCTAGTCCTTCGCCTAAGCTGATCGATATGCCTATGTACTTGTTTACCGTTACTGTCTAGTACCTCATAATTGCTTGGCCCTGTCAAGTTAACTATAGTACCGGGCAGCCATTTCTCCCCCTTTAGATATTGTCGATACCAAATGTCGTCTCCTACTTCCACCTTCCTTTCTGTCCCTCTCGCACTATCAACCTGCCCTTGCTGCACTTTTCGTATTCTAACTTCCACATCGGGTTTTAGCACGTCCAACTTGGTTCGCAACCGTCTTCCTATGAGTGCGACTGATGGGCTTATTCCCGTAGTGCAATGTTCGGTATTCCTATAATATAATAAAAATGTGTTCAGAGCCTGTTCTACACTGTTATTATCTAAATTTGCTTTTTTAATAACCCTTTTTAAAGTCTTAACTGCATTTTCCGCGGCCCCATTGGATGAGGGATGATAGGGGGCTGTAAATATATGCTGGATACCGTCACTTTGTATGAATTGGGCAAATTCACTACTAGTGAACGGCGGTCCATTATCCGTCACTATCTGCCTGGGGATTCCCCACCTACTCCACAGCTCGCGCAACCTCATCATCGTATGACTCGCTGCAGTACTGGGAACTTGAAATACCTCCAGCCACTTGGATGTCGAGTCTACTATAACTAAGTAAGTTTTACCACATATAGGCCCCATGAAGTCTAAATGCAGCCGAGACCACGGCCTGGCGAGCCAGGGCCAAGGGTGGGTGGAGGCGCGTGGCGGGTCGTCCGCGTACGCGGCGCACACGGTGCACGCGCGACACTCGCGCTCCACCGCCTCGTCGATGCCCGGCCACCATACGTAACTGTGTGCCTTCGACTTTACGATGCCCATATGTGGCTCATGGATGATTGTTAAAACCTTACTCCTACATCTTTCCGGTATCACCACCCGGTGACCCCACATGACACAACCTAGCTCCTCGTACAGTTCCGCTTTCCTATTGAAATACGGTTGTAAGTTTACGATTTCACACCTATCTGACCATCCGTCTCGTAGTAGTAGTAGTAGTGAATGTAATAGTAGTGGTAGTTTAAAATTCTACTTAAAAGCGGATCCCTCTCCGTTTGTTTTTTTATTTCGCTATAATCAAGCAACAACCCGTCCTGTGCAAAGTGTAAGTACGTTTGTTCTGGAATTGACTCCTCCCTCACGTTTTTAACACTATTATTTTCTGGCAGACGTGATAAGCCGTCAGCACAATTTTCATTCGTTCGAATATATTCTATGTCGTAATTGTATGCTGATAATATCACTGCCCATCGCTGCATCCTACTCGCCGTCATGGTAGGTATCCCCGTTTGCGAACCTAACATAGATACTAGGGGTTTGTGGTCAGTGCGCAAAATAAACTTTCTTCCGTAAATATATTGATGGAATTTACGTATACTGAATATAATCGCTAGTGCTTCCCGGTGTATTTGCGAGTAGTTTTTCTCCGCGATGGTAAGCGTACGTGACGCATATGCTATCGGGCGCTCGCCTTGCGGCCCGGGCTGCGCCAGCACGCCCCCCACGCCGCGCGCGCTCGCGTCACACGTCACGATCAGAGGTTTGTTGGGATCGTAGTGTGCTAATACTTCGGTACCCATTAATGCTTGTTTTATCTGTATAAACACACGTTCACACTGTTCATCCCAGTTCCAGTCTACACCTTTTCGTAATAGTCTGTGTAAGGGTACTAACATAGAACTGAAATTTTTAATGAACTTTGAATAATAATTCACCATGCCTATAAAGGAACGTAACTCGCTAATATTTTTGGGAGCTTCTAGTTTACTTATTGCTTTTATTTTTGATTTGTCCGATTTGACCCCTTCTTTGGAAACAACATAGCCTAAATAAGTCACTTCATCAACCAAGAAAACACATTTTTCTTGCTTTAGCTTTAACCCACTCTCAGATAGCCGCTGTAAGACTTGTTCGAGCGCGTGTAAATGCTCGCTTTTATTTTTCCCGCTAATTATGACGTCATCGAGAAACACTTGCACATTCAGTAAATTGCCCAATAAATTCGTCATTATACGTCGTTTGTCACTTGACGACAAACCGTAAACTAATCTATTATACTGAAATAGACCCCGATGTGTATTGATAACAGTATATTTTTTTGAATCATCTAGTTCTACCTGGTTGTACGCACGTGAAAGGTCAATTTTACTAAAGTACTGTGCCCCGTTGAGGCCTACCAGTACATCTTCAATCTTAGGAAGTGGGTATCGATCGATCAGCAAGGCGGGATTCAGAGTCGCCTTATAGTCTGCACAAATACGCAACGTACCGTCTGCTTTAGTCACCGGTACCAAAGGTGAGGCCCAGTCGGAGCAGTCGACGGGCTCGATGACGCCGTCGCGCAGCATGCCATCAAGCTCAGCGTCGATGCGCTCGCGCAGCGCGTATGGTACTGGCCGCGCGCGCTGGAACACCGGCGTCGCCCCCGGGCGCACTCGCAGCGTTGCCTTGCCGCCCCTGTACCGACCCAGTCCGCCGCTGAATAACTCCTTATATCTGTCGAGAATATTTTTAATTCCTTCATTAATTTGCACACAATTCATGTTATTCATACTTTTGTGGGTACATGTAAGCACCGGTATTTTTATTTGTAGGTCTGCTAACCATTGCCTATCCATTAAAGATGTAGTACCGTTTTTTATTACAAACAGTTCTAGATGTTTTTCCTGCCCTTGGAATCGAACTCGTGGGCGAATTATTCCTAAAGGTTTTATTTTAGTACCATCATAAAATTTTAAAATTGTATCATCATTCATAAGAATGTGATGTGAAAAATAACGTTCGTAGGTAAAATTATTTATACATGAAATCGCCGTCCCTGTGTCTACCTCCATTTTAATCACGATATCATCTATTAAAATAGGCAAACTTACGGGCTTATAATTATTGAGTCCGATTAGGTTTAAACTCTCTTCGATGTCTTCCACGTCGGACTCACTGACGACCTCCGCGGAATACATATTTCCACTCCGTCGACCGCGACGATATGTAGTTCCTCGCGACGATTGTTCGACGTTCTCCGGACAGACCCGACGTAAATGCCCCGTCCGCTGGCATTTGCTGCACACGAACTCCCTATAGCGACAGCTTGCCACACCGTGGTTAGTGGCTCCGCAAGCTGCGCAGCTGTTGCAGCGTCCCGATGCGAAACTCGTGGTAGACGGGCGCGCCAGGCGGTTTGCGGCTCGCCTGCCGGCGCCGCCACCGCCACCGTCGCCGCCGCCGCCGCCGCCAGGCGCACCGCCCGGTACGCGGCGGCTGTGTGGCCGCGTGCTGCCACCACTCCTGCTGTGACTCGCTCCGCAGCTGTCCCCAGTAGTTGATGCGACCAAATGTACCGCTTCCGCCTTTGGACTGCATGTGGACGCTCCATCCACTACTGCTGCGTCTCTTTCCGCCGCTTCCATTGCGTTCGCTATCTTCACGGCTTGTGAAAATGTTATTGAGTCATCCTCCGCAAACAGTCTTTGCCTGATGACGTCACTCTTGAGTCCGCATATGAACTGGTCCCGCAAGCTCTCACTTAAATATTCTGAAAACTTACAGTTTCGAGCTAATCTTTTTAACTCCGTGACATAGGTTGCCACGTTCTCGTCCCCTCCCTGTCTTTTCTGCCGAAAACGGTACCTTTCCGCTAATGAAGATGGCGTCGGCTGAAGGTGCTGACGCATTATACCCACGGCTTCACCGTACTTTAACTCCGACGGTTTCTTTGGACTCGATAGATTGACGAGTAACTCATACGCTTCATCACCGATTATAGAAATTAGGGTAGGTAACTTCAACTCCTCCGCCACTTTGTTCACTACAAAGTACATTTCCAACCTATCCACGTAGGATGACCAGTGCCCCGTTCCCACGTCAAATTCGCTCAACTTCCCAACCGACATCTTGACTATTGTTCTATAACGCACGCGCACAAAAGTACTTTACTCTCGTCGCCACTGTAATGTTCGTTCGGTGGAGTAAATAAAAGGCGTGTAGTCGCTTAGCTCGTATATTGCGGACTGCCGGCGGCGGCCAGCGCTTGACCTACCTCACTTACAAATCATAATAAATATTTATTCATCTACCTACATTACATAAACGTTTCGTTATTTTATTTCCTGTTCTATCTGTAAAATGTGATGTCCATTTTGAAGATATGCGAAGCTCCTTGTAAGCTTTTTTCACGGCTCCCGTTTTACTTACATATTTTTCAAACGTACTCTTCCTGTGAACCTTCGTTTCTCTTTGTTAATTGTCTTGCTTAATTGTGTAATCTTATTTTTTACTTCCTTGGCTCTCTTTTCACTGTATAATTGTTTTCTTTCTTCTAGTAGTTTCTTTATTTGGGTTTTCTTCTCATCTATTTGGTTTTTCTTTGCTTTAGGTATTTGTAGAAGTAGTTTAGTCATCTCTTCTTCGAAATGTTTGTATTGTATTTATATATCCGATGATTCTTTTACTGCAGTAGTAAAACTTTCTTCCCATTGTTTTCCACTCTCTCTCTCGTTAGTATCGGTAAGTCTCTAGTATAGTTGGTTCTTATTTTGATGTACTTTTTTTTTTTTCATCGTGTTTATATAGATCTTGCATCTCATCATTTAGTGGTCAGTATTAAAATTCAGGTTTTGAATTATGTTAAAGTTATGTACATCCAGGCTGTGGGTTGTAAGTATGTAATCTATTTCATTGCGATATAAACCGTTTGGTGACTGCCAAGTCCATTTTTTGTTTTTTCTTATTTTAAATAAGCTATTTGCAAATATTAAATTATTTTCTAGAGCAAACTCTACCAGTCTTTGTCCACGGATTGACCTTTTACCTTTTGAGTATTTGCCGAATGCTAACTCTTCGCCTTGTAGTGATTTCCCGATCTGGGCATTGAAGTCGCCCATCACTATAAATCTTTTTTGTTTGTTGCTTCTATGGCTGTTTCAAGTGTACTGTAAAATCTGTCCAACTCGTCGTCATTGCATTTTTCAGTCGGTGCATAGACTTGAATAAAGGACAACATGTTTTTATTGGGCAAGTTCAGCTCTAGAGTCGCTACTCTATCAGAGAAACTTTTGAAGGAAACGATGTCCTTTTTTAGGTATTTTTTTACCAAAAAACCTACTCCATGTTGACCATGCGTACTTTCCGTGTGGTACAAGATGTATTTTTGGTATTCATTGATTTCTTCGCTTTTCCTTCTAGTTTCGCATAGTCCATTAATGTCCCATTTTAATTTTTGTGTAACATAATCTAATTCTTCTATTCTCGAGTCGGACAATAATGTTCTTACATTTAAAGTTGCAATATATAGATTTCGCGACTGGTTTCTCTTATTCTGATTTGGGGGGCTGTAGTCTAAACCCTCAACCGAAGTTCCGGGGACTAGCCGGCCTAGAGGGTGCTGTGAGAGGGGTGCTAGTTGTTAATCCGAGTCATCTTGTTCTTCTCCTTTGTTAGTACGCCGGGGAAAAGAAGCCTTTTGCATATAGGTTGCGATATCAAAAGTTTTTGTTTTCTTACGGCTTTGGTAAAAAGTGTTTTCTTGTTTTTTTATTGCACCGGGCTGGTCTACTTTTCCGGGTGATTCTGATAAATCTCTTTTCTGTGTCTTTTTCTGTTTATTCTCTTTTCCCTTCAAAGTTATTATTTTATCGTAACGTAGTACGACTTGCTCTCCCTGTTCACGTTTCTTTTTCAGTTTTTCCTGTAAATCCTTCCGTTTTTGTAAGACACTTTGGGTGTAATCTGCTTTAACGTATAAGTTCAGTCCTTTAAGTGTTTTATTTTTCTTTAAAATATCGATTTTTCGACCTACAGTTGTTAGTGTAAGAATAACAGGTCTAGTTATCCCTTTTTTCATTCCAAGTCTTCTCACATTTTCTATCTCACTCTTCTGACAATTCATTTTCATTACCTGGTTTATAATGTTTAGGATATTTCCCTGTAAATCTTCGTAGTTTCGTTCTGTCTCTTCGATCCCAAAGAAAATGACATTTTTTATCTTCATTTGTCGTTCTAAGTTCTCGATGGTTTTTTGTTGTTGTTCTACTTGTTTTTCTAGGTTTAGTGTTCTTGTTTCGATAATGTTAAATTTTTCATCTTTATTTTTGTTGATGTTCGCGGTTATATTATACTCTAAGTTTTGTAAGCATTCCTTTTACGTCCGTACGTGCTATAAATTATATTGTAAACATATGGTAGAAGTCATTTTAAATTGAACGCTGATTTATCATATTTTACGGAATTATTGTGAATATGTTATGACAAAAACATTACCATTAACTATTTATTTAATTGTACCTACCTCATAGTACATTCCAACTTCATAATTGATTTTATTAACTTAGTTTTCGAGTGAAAAGTAGACTGTTGGGAATACTAGTAATTTGAAAACCATTCATTTGTATGATCAGCTCTATTTAGCAATTTATTGGATTAGAAAAATGTTACTTTCATGTTTCAGACATCGTCGTGGGAGAAGAAAAACGATTAGAATTCTATTACAATGGACACCTAACGCACACAAAAAACCTTCCGTCGGCTACTGAAATCACTGCAATTACTTACGATCCAGTGCACTTCAGGGTGCTGTATGCCGACAACAACACGAACAAGTCTATATCCAGCTATGATCTAAGGAGTAGGGAAACACAACAAATTGTTACGAGAACAACATACTATTTTTTCACGAGTCTCGCCTACGACCCGGTCACACAATTACTCTTTTGGAACGAAGAAATGAAAATTTACTCGTTTTCATTAGAACCTGCATCGCCTTACAAGGCAGTTTACAAAAAAAATGATTTAATTACGTTAGAACACTCCTGCGGGGATATCGCTGTAGACAGCTGTGGAGGGTACGTTGCTAATATAACAATTACCAACCTATAGTGTTACAGCTCAGCCGAATGCATATTCAACTTTGTTATTTATTATTTTATAGTTGCTTACCAATTACAGGTTTATATACTGGACCACAAACCTTAAAATAGAGAGGGCTGCGTTTGATGGCTCCAAGAGAGAAGTTTTAATATACAGTACGGTTTATATGCGACGAAGTTTGGCCATTGACGATCGAACACAAAAAATGTACTGGATTGACGAAACTCATTTTAATGAGCATTCTATTGGAAGTGCCGACTTGGATGGAAAAAACAGTAGAACATTTTATTTTATAGGAAAAGAATATGGGGCAAGTGGTTTAACCATATCAAAAGATTTCATTTATTGGAAAAGCTACGAACAAAGAGCCATTTTGAAAGTACCAAAGAATCAACAGCACAGTGTGGGACCAATTGTTTATACAGATTTTAGCAGACAATATTGGGCGCGCCAACTTACAGCAGCGAACTATACTATTGAGGAACAAGCGTTGGGAATTAAGAGGTGTGAAGCTCTGAAAAGTCTAACACAATTTTTTCCTAATTCATGGAATGTATATAAATACTATGGTTCAACCTGTCATAACTATTGCTTCCAAGGGAATTGTAGTGTCAGTGCTGAGGGACATCTTAAATGCAGGTAAAACATGTTCATCTCATTGTAGACTAGTGAAGATATGTGCGGCGCAACAAAACGTGCAAATTGAGACCTCAGGGGGCCTACCACAACCTCTTAAAACAATATTACTTTAATATTACTTTGCGTTCCGCTCTGTTGGATTTTCAACGCTCGGATCAGCGCCGAGAGTTGAAAATGCAACAACAGAAATTACAAAGTAATATTAAAATAATATTGTTTTAAGAGGTTGTGGTAGGCCCCCAGGGCGGAGTACGAGCTGAGCGAGCTCTAGAAAGCCGTGCTGCGCCTCGAAGCGGCTCGAGCTGCATCGCAACGTCTCGGGTTTATACGGATTCTCTCATTGAAATGTGTCCGAAATTGCTTTACATTCGCCTGGTCATGTAGAATTTCTGGTAGGATTCATGAAAGAAATACTTCATATTTTGATCTTACCCACACCCTGAGGGCAGAATGACAAGCTTGTACATACGGCATCGTTTCTTTAAACTGAAAATTTGATCCCCTTTTGCTTTTCCTAACGTTCTTTTTCGTCATCTTAAAACAAATTTAACCTCAATTATAAGATCAAAAATTGAAAACACAAACTAAAATAATAATTTCGCGCGGGCAATATGGAAACTACATCACACACTATACATCTTTAAATAAAACGAGTGTGGAACCTAAGATAGAAACACGCTTGTACGATACGACTACATACAGAAAGCACAGCTAAGTAATAGAAATCTCTATTCCTAGACAGCACGTTTCGCCAAAAACTAAGTTGATAGAAAACATTGTTTGCAGATAGCTCGGTCCATAAGAAGCACTGTTGACAGAGATCTCTGTTCATAGATAACACTTCTTGCCGTAAACTTAATTCATAGAAACCACTATATCTCGATACTTTGGTTTACAGACAGCCTTTGGAGAAGAAACTTTTAATATGTATACCTAGGAAATGCAAATCTCGCGAGATTGGGGCTCAAGTGAGATCCCACGAGTTTATGAATAACAATACTACGAGATCTCGCTAATTTCGAGATCTTGCGAGATTGGCAGTTTTGTGTGTTTTTTTTATCTACAAATAATCACAATATTTGAATAAATTAGGAACAACATAATTTAAACATAATTATTATAAGATAAACATTTACGGCTTTACTACAAAACGCGTTCTAACTTTAAACCCATGTTTAAACCAGCAAGCCATTTTTGAATTTCGAACTTTATTCCAAATGTTGTAAAGTTCTTGAATGCACTTTGACAACATAGACCGGGATCTAAAATAGGTTTTTGTATTAATAGCTTTAAGGAAGTCGGAATATTGTTCAAAATGCAATAATGGGCTTGAAAGTTTAGGCTTGGACTAAAGTTAGAACGCGTTTTGTAGTAAAGCCGTTATTTTCTATGTTTAACGTTAATTTTTCAATAAACTTCCAAGTAGTAAACTTTGACGCACGTTTCTATCAAATAACAAATGAAAGAAACAACCAGTCTTCTCTTCTAATATCAGATAAATCTTTTATTAATAAAACAGTTCTCTCAGTCCGCGCTTCGAATAAGACGTTTTTATGCTCGAGTGAAAAAAAAAGGGCGAGATCAATCTCGCTGAAAAAGGCCGAGATCTCGCGGAAACGAGATTGCATTCCCTAATTATACCTACCTATTACAAAATTTTGCTTTTCTGGCTCTAGCAGATGTCCATAATAAAAATACGTTTATTTCATACAATGATTCTATTTTAATCAAAAATGCTTCAGCTTTATAATAATAGGTCTTTACCTATGAAATTGCCGTTTTGTATGAAAAAATTTAAACGAATTTTTTTCATGTATTTTTTATTCGTATTAATCGAAGTAATCACCCATGCAATCAATGTACCTTTGCCAACGCAGTGGCAGTTTATTGATGCCCTTCTTAAAGAAATCAGCGGGACGGGAGGCAACAAATTCTTCAAAGGCTTTTTGTACTGCCTCTCGGGTATTGAATTTTTTTCCCGCCAAGAAGTTATCCAAATTCTGGAAAAAGTAGTAGTCTGTAGGCGCAAGGTCTGGTGAGTAGGGCGGATGACGGAGAGCTTCCAACCCCAGTTCTTGCAACTTGGAGACCGTCTGCTGTGCAGTATGAGGTCGCGCGTTGTCGTGCAGGAGCAGCGGAGACGAGTGATTGACCAATGCTGGTTGGAGATGTGCCAGCTTCTCCATCATTGTGTTCAGTTCTTCACAGTACACATCTGCAGTAATGCTCACCCCGTTTGGTAAGAAGCTGTGATGAATCACACCGGCGCTAGACCACCAAACAGTGACCATCACTTTTCTAGGGGTAAGTTTTCGTTTAGGGCATTGTTTAGGTGCTGAACCAGGATCCAACCAACTTGCTGAGCGCTTGCGGTTATCAAACAGAATCCATTTTTCATCGCAGGTATGAATGCGGTTCAAAATTCCTTCATTTGTGTGTCTGTTGAGCAGTGCAAGGCACGTCTCGACGCGTACTTCGCGCTGGCGATCATTGAGTTCGTGGGGCACCCATTTGTCAAGCTTTTTTACCTTGCCAATTTGACGCAAATGGCCAATATTGTTTTGACGCTAACGTCGAAAGCTGCTGCTAATTCAGCCGTAGATTGTGTATCATCAGCTTCCACGATCGCCTTTAATTCGTCATTGTCGACCAAAGTCTTCGGACGACCGCGAGGTTCATTTTACAGGTCGAAATTTCCAGAACGGAAGCGAGCAAACCAATAACAGGTGGTGCGTTGGTTTGTAGTGTTAGCTCCGTAAACGTCGTTGATGTTGCGTGCCGCTTGTGCCGCGTTGCTGCCACGAAGGTACTCATATTCCATAATTACTCGAATTTTTAACGTATCCATGATGACGAAAAAGATTGAAATGCGATGAAAATGTAACACTAATCAATAAACAAATGACTACTTTTGGAAAAAAAAACCATGTTTTTAAAATAAAATTAATTTGAAATTAGAATTCTTAGCCAAACAAAAATTATTTTGATTTGAAATGGCCAGTACTGCAGAACGGCAATTTCATAGGTAAAGACCTAATATTAGTATGGAAGAGATATTAAACATACACACAACACAAAACTAAAAACAATTTTCACAGTCAGTATTATTAAAACTATCAATGAATTTATTGAGGTAAAACAGTACAGTCTGTGTATTTTACCTCTTTAGAAAATTTTGATGATGCGATAGTGGAGTACTTGTGGAGGCGAAATTTAATGAAATATAATAAAGATCCATTTTTAAAAATGGCATTTATTACAAATATTTACTACATTAAATAAGCTTTCAACAAGTACCAATATTTTTTTTCTATAATAATATGTCATATTTATGTAGAATAAACAAATTATGTCTGCGCGTAAAACCTCCGTGCGTCAACCTTTTTTGCAAATGCTTGTTAAAAATAAATATTGTGGTACTGTGTAATTTGATTTTATTGATATATTACACTGAGAATATCCACACCATTTATTTTAATTCATAAAACATATAAGTCATCAATCGTTTTCTTATGTTATTCAATATGTTTATCTGAAATGTAAGCTAAAAATTCTCAATGATTGTATTTACAACCGCAAAAATAAACACAATAACTCATTCAAACGAAATTGACACTGTTCAAAGGGTCTATTCATAAGCATCTTATACAACACTAAGCGCTACGCTCAGTTCTTAGAAACATACTCGTAGATAACATTTGATTGCATTAGGAGCCGGCCGCGCTTTCAATATTTTTCAAAAATGTATTCTGATAACTATTTAGACCTGAATATCTAGCGTATGCATACCAAGTTTCGTTAAAATCGGTTCATTCATTTTGAAAAATAAGGATTTGAAAGATTGTATGAAAAGCCGTACCGCGTAAACGCTCTTAAACAAAAAATGTTCCATACAAACTTTGCATCCCCTTTTCAACTTTTACAGGTTGAATTAACGAAATATTCATTCATAATCATAGTAATGTAGGAGCAATCATGAGCAATCATGAGCAAACTTTTAAGTTTTTGAACCAAAAGTATACGAACCATCCATACTAAGTCGCTAGACACACAGACAAGACGTAAGATGAGGACGGGGCGCGGACAGGGCCCAGGCGCCCGTCGCTACTTTTTAAAACATATAGAAAAGACGAGGCACAGACGAGGCAAGGATGTAATATGGTTACTAAACCTCCGGGTCCGGGTCCCAGTACCCTCGCCCGCCCCCCCGCACCCCCGTTTTCACGCGTCTCTCGTCCGCTCGCACCCGTGCCTCGTCCTTTCTGTATGTTTTACAATAGGGCGCAGACGAGTGAGCGTCGTGTCCGCGCCCTGTCCTTCCTATAATGTTTTGCATCGCGACTTATCTGTACACTTTGTATGAAAGGGATGCGAAAGAGACATAATATTTATGTCCGGGCCCATTTCTCGTTTAACGTTTTATCTGTGTGTCCAGCGCCTAACATTGACAAACTTCCTCGATCCTTCGACCCGTCGCAAATCGTCTTTAGGGGTAGTTTGAAAAACGAATGAAAACGATTGGCCAGTATTCGTACCAAGTTTCAAGTATATTAGCCGAAGCTCAAAAAAAATGTAATATAGTAATACTCATATAAGTTGGATTTTTTTGAAACTTACCTACAATTTTTTGGAGTTGAAGAAAGCCAGAGCTGCGAGGCCCTCTGGACTACGAGACCGTAGGTGGGCCCAAGTCACCCACGCCTTGCGCTGCCTTTAAGTGTCTAGCTAGTACAAATCTAAGCACTAGTTAGTCACGTGGCTCTGTCACGTACAGACACTCGGCCAGGATAAGAACGTCGTTTCCATCTTGCCAAAACATTCCATCTTACCCTCCTTTCCCCTACAGGTAACTTTTCACTCATTGCTAATATTTCAGGGAGCGATAAGACTGCCATCGAACTCATAAAATTATGTTCGTGAAAAATATAATAAAATCAAATTGTAGTGTAACTGTTTTCGGTGAAAATGAAGTATATCGTGGCGTTCTATATCTGCTATAGGTACAATTACAGTTTAATCACAGATTCGATGCCACCGACTGCATCAGGCTGCTTGAAAACAGAATTTTGAGGTCGGGATTTTTGAAAAAAAAAAAAAATATATATATTTTGAAAAGCTACAGAACACCACCCTTTAAAATATGGCTATTCACTTCTGAAATACCTTGTTAATGTGAATTATAAAGAGGTATGTACCTACGTCTGGTAAGTGATCAACACTTCGATATAAAAAACCGACCGAGTGCGAGTCGGACTCACACACGATGGGTTACGTACCATTTTCAATAAAAAACGTCAAAGAAATCACGTTCGTTGCGTAGCAGCCTCAATTAAATATTTATTTTACTCTGTTTTTAGTATTTTTGTTGATATAGCGGCAACAGAAATACATCATCTGTGAAAATTTCAACTGTCTAGCTATCACGGTTCATGAGATATAGTCTGGTGACATACAGACAGACAATCAGCGGAAACTTAGTAATAGGGTCCCATTTTTACCCTTTGTTAACGGAACCCTAAAAAGAGAGATGTGCACTTGATTCGGCATAATGTACTAATACCTAATTTTTTCGCTATTTCCAGGTTGATAGTGTCAAAGAGGTTGTTCATATTCATGCGAACTTGCTTACCCTGAATTATTACAGAGCATCTGAACCGCAGCGTACCAGTCAGAAAAAATTGTCAGTTTCCTTGTTCATCGAGTGACGCTGTTACTTATCATTGTTTCAGTTGCAAAACCGGATACTCTGGGGCAAGATGCGAAGTATACGCGTGCCATATGTACTGCTTAAACAACGGAGTCTGTTCCCTGAATGAGGAGGAGAAGCCAGTTTGCCAGTGCGCAGCAGGGTATCAGGGTGAAAGATGCGACGTCTGCATTTGCAAGGACTATTGTCTACAAGGAAACTGTAGTGTCAGTACTGAAGGACAAACTACTTGCAGGTATTTTCTAATCCATCCTACCATGTTGTTTGTTGCATAGAACATGTAGGTACACTGTTCTAAATATCTACCGGCTTATTACTGTCTCGCTGCTGACAAAGCCTTTGCTCATTTACACGCTTGCTCATGCGATTTGGCATTTTCAGACTTGTATTGATTTTAAGTCTAACTTCCTTCACGATGACACATGTTTTCTAAGGCCTAAATTATACAGATAAGGCGTGTTGAAGACGCGGCGCAGGCGAGGCGTAAGGCACGATGCCGCTTCAAAAAGTTTCAATTCTACCTACATTTTATATTGAAACTTTTTGAAGCGGCATCGTGCCTTACGCTTCGACTGCGCCGCGTCTTCGCCGTGCCTTCACCACGCTTTTTCTGTATAATTCAGGTCTTAGATAAACTTTTAGAGCCTTCGAAACGCACAAAGCACAGTGGACACACCTTGTTACACGTAGTCACAAATGAAGTTGGTTTTATGGATTTATCTTCGTTATTTCAGATGTAATGCTGGCTACTCTGGGGAACGGTGCGAAGTTAACGCGTGCCATCAATATTGTTCAAACAACGGTGTCTGTTCCCTGAATGAGGAGGACGAACCGGTCTGCCAGTGCACAGCGGATTATGAGGGTGAACGATGCGATGTTGCTACCACACACTCTAGTGTCTGTGACAAGACGACGCAACAAATTTTACTAGACCTGCGCAGCGAAGTGAACCAAGTTAGAGAAGATCTGCAATGTACCCTGCAACTCTACTCGGATAAACTTGACGAGAATGCGGCCAAGATACAAATCTGCAAGGAATTAATTAATGACGACCAACATAACCACGATGAAACCATGTCCAAACCGCAAACATCAAGTACAAAGTTCTACTAAACAAAAATAAATCAAATTAAGTAATCTCAGTCATTGTGCAGCCAACTTGAAATATTATGTAAAATTCTGAAGGATGGTAAGCAAGTTTCCGAAAGTAACCTCAAATCAAGACTCAGATGTCGTCGCCTTCAAGTGCGGTGTGGAAAGTTTTTCTTCCTAATACCTTACTCGATGCCCTCCCTCCCCGCTGAAACTAAAATCTATGGCTGGCATGAAGCACCACACAAATCTAAAAACGCAATGCCTTAAAAGGGGTTATGGGGGGGGGGGGTTATGAACAACTTCTAGTTTCGGACCAACCTCGAAATCAGCTGTTCAGTACATATGTCGAGTTAAACCCACATAAATGCACAAAAATACGGAGTAGCCGATTTCTCGCGATTTCAGTGTTAGTCTCATAGTTAAAGTAGTTCATAATAATAAGTATATTAAACCCCTTTAAGGTATTGCGTTTATTCTGTTACACGTTTTACAGAAGTCTAAAATAAAAATTAAAAAAACAAAATAAAAAAAAAAAATCATAAAAGTTTGTGCTCCCCAACAACGTATGCAAAATTCTGAAGTATTTGATAGAGAACGGACACTTCTAAGTGCAAAATGGTGAGGCTTACTCTAGTTTTCGTATTATTAACGCAGGTGTCCCACAGGGTAGCGTATTGGGGCCGCTACTCTACTTTATCTACACTTCGGATCCACCAACTACAGACTGCATAACTACTGGAACATTCGCTTAAGATACTGCTATCTTAGCTTACCATCAGGCCCTAACAGAGGCGACAAGAATTCTACAAACTGGATTTAATCAAATATCGAACTGGCTCAGGATGTGGAAAATCAAAGCGAATAAAACCAAATCAGCCAGAATTACGTTCACCTTGAAAAAGAGTATCTGCCAGAGAGTAGCACTTAACAACCTCGAGATCCCACAAACAGACCACGTACAATACTTAGGTTTACACCTTGACAAGCGGCTCACGTGGAAAACACAAATCTTTACCAAACGTAAACAACTGGGACTGCAAGTACAAAAACTCTACTGGTTAATAGGCCGCCGATCGCAGTTGTCAATGAACATCAAACTTCTCCTGTGTAAGGCAATACTAAAACCAATCTGGACCTATGGTATCCAATTAAGGGGGACAGCCTCACATTCTAAGATCTAAATCGTACAGAGAATTTAGAACAAAATGCTTAGTATGATAACCAGAGGTCGGAGTAGGTAGATTGATTTAAGGTCGTTGACGTCAAACGTAGAGGATAATATGGATATGCCTCCAAAATACCGGAACTTCATATTTATTGTGATATTTGTTCCGGAATTTTGAAATTAGCACGAATTTGTGTTTAAGTTGAAAAACGTATTAATAATATCAATCTACGCTGCCAGTGTTAGCTAATGGTGAAAGAAATCAGTATTTTATTTTATACAAAAATACCTTGGAATTGTTACACCGTATTTGTCCCTTACTGTTGAATTAGAAATGACGCTTGACAGTATGAGACAAAACTTAGACAGGGCCTTTTGTTTCGCACGCAACGATCAATCAGAAGCAAGTATCCTGTATGACTCATTGGGTGTTTGTTAGAACAATGCGCGCGCGCTGTGTTCCAGGTATCTCACTCGCTTACCTCGGTTCGAAGAGTGCGTTCCTAATTTGTGAAAATAATTGTTCATTGAATTCAATCAATCATTCATATAATTAACGATTTTGGTAGCCTATCTGTATGTTTTTAATTTTATTTTATTCCATAATTCCAATCCCGGAACTTTTTCCGGTACTTCCCGCACATTATGGATAAAATGGCATGTCCATATTATAATATCTTGACGCAAGTATATAAAATCAATCTACCTACTCCGACCTCGATAACAATGCTCCCTGGTATGTCACAAATG
Source organism: Melanchra persicariae (assembly GCA_947386135.1). NCBI lineage: Eukaryota > Metazoa > Arthropoda > Insecta > Lepidoptera > Noctuidae > Melanchra > Melanchra persicariae. The sequence continues at coordinate 14,380,159 of OX376668.1, forward strand.
AACAGTTGCATCATGATCTACAAGTCAATACAGTCAGAGAGGATACCCTACATCATACAAAATGCTACAAGAAACGGATCACAAACCAACCCTTTGGCAAAACTACAGGTGGATGAAACCCAGACAAAACGCAGATTGAAACGGAAAACACCGCAGGACACATTTAAATCCCAATAAAATAAAGTAGGACGTGACACAGGCCACATTCCGAGCATGACATGACATACCCAGCAAACATACTATCCAATGTTTCAGCACGGCAACAGATAGTAGTAAACAAAAAAAAAAGAAAAAAGTTTATTGTAAAACATTCGGACCAGCAGATAAACCCTTTTTTATGGATGGGAAATCATCAAATGACTCCTGCCGCTCTGAGTGGAGCGGGAGGGAATGCCAGACTCTTACTGACTAAAACCCATCCGTGCTCCTCGCAGTGCCCTTTGCTTTCCAGGACCGCGGTAACTCTTTCGAAGAAAATCCGCAACCCTTATGAATGATGACTGTATAATGAATTTCTTAATTTTAACGTTCATACTCTCCTTATTTTACTGGCCTTGCGGCGGCTGGTGTCAAGTGAACAAAGCTGCAATTAGTCAGGTTGTTGGGCTTGTGTAATCTAACTTAAGAGGAGCTTTGTACCACGCTTGTGCAAATAGAAGCTATTATGAAACCATGACCATTCCACTAGTTCCTTATCTCGAATTCGACGTACTGAAAAACTCCGACAGCATTTTTGGAATAGATGGAGCAAGGAATAGGTTGGATGCTGATGATGGAGGTTGGAGCTCCAAATTAGGACATAATGGCGCACATGTAAGGGTTCTAAGGGAAGACAACATGCCGCCGCAGAAATGGGAAATGGATCGGATTGTCCACTACTTGTCCAGGTTCGGAAGGCGTAATCAGAGTTGCAGACGTCTAACCTCCAGTGTCCTGCTTCGCAGCTCATTCTGCAAGATTTGATCAATAGGCTTTCAACGCCCGGGGATATGTTTGCGCGGAACGCCTACTAAAACCATAGTCGTTCTGTAGCAGCTACGTGTGTGCTAGCTAGTGACTGTTTTTAATAATCCTAATCATCTATCGACACTTTTATAGAGTAAGAGCCGACGACGATCGACCTTCGTTAATTTATAAGAGCTGAAAGTTTTAAGTCATTTCCAATAATGTTATTCCCCATAAAATGTGTGAAAACTGAGCTTTATACTTTAAAGAATTCGAGGTAGAATTTTATACACCTTTGCTACCTGGTACCAGTCAAAGCTACCATGACCCAAACTTCATAGTCGAGGATTGATCTTACCTGTATTGGGGACAATAACGAAGGTCTGATCGTCGCGAGCTCCTGGAATATTATGTTTAATTTATATTTTTGTCATAATTTTAACGATAAATCAAAAAAATTAATAAAAGAAATCCCGAACATAATTTTAGTTTTCTTGAAGATTCCTTCAAAATGTTGACCCAGCGTCTATGTGTGAGGTCAAATTAATTTAGAAGTTAAGAATGATGACATTAATTTGTACGGTTGCTAATATTATATTGAAAGCTGCCGCTCCGATACATCGAACGATGCGACAAGCTTATGACATCATTTCACATTATCCGCCGACCAATGCTTGATGTTAGTACCTAAATTTATGAATGTTGATGAATAAATACATTTATTACTTAGAAGCAACATGCTATGCGATTTCTTCAATATTTTGAACGCTGTGAACGGGAGATAATAATAATAAATAGGTGCATTGATGGCTGGTTTGACAGAATTTTTAAAGTTTTTCTACTTATCTGGCAACTCCTAAACTCCTAAACGCATCGTGTGGGCTAGAATCCAGCATTGGATATTTGGAAGGCTTTCACATCACACAGTTCGTTTTTGATTGTAGTTTTTATGATTTTTTTATATTCTTATAAATTATAATCACCAGTAGGGACTATAGTTACGTATACAGTTACTTTTACACCCGGCTGCACATCAAGTTATAATTTCCAGTAAAAGCTAACTTCTCATTATACGGAAAGCCTATGCAATAATCAATAGGTACAAAATGTGTGCCAGGTGTGCCGCTGGCAACGCTGTGCATGTGCAACTGTCAAACATGATATTGTTGTTTATAAAACACGCGATAATTTTGCTCCACTGTAGTTCACTGTTCAACGCCGCGCCTGTGAATGAAACACAATATTATTCAATCTACAACTGTATTGTTGACCGAATCACAGATCACGATAGTAAGTATATACTGAGAAGTTCTAGGTCACGCACTCGAGCGAACTGCTGTGAACTGGATGCAATTACAGCGAACCAGTAGCAACATTCGCTCATCAGTCTATTAGCCGTAGTGGATAAAAAGAAGTTAGTTTGGCGAGCAGTTAGTCAATCTGTAAGTATGAAGAATAAGTCAGCTCTAATTTATTATAGAATCAGGCAATGTTAACAACCTATTTGATAATTATTATCAAGCTAATTTAAAAATTAATTATCTCGTGCTTGAAATGGTGAAGGAAAAACATCGTAAGGAAACCAATATGCCTGAGACGTCCAAAATGTTGTCGCTGGTACGTAAAGTCCGTCAACCCACACTTGGTCATTGTGGTGGACTATGGCCTCACACCTCTCATTGAGAGAGAAGGTCTATACGGTATGGACCCATTGCTGTCCCACTGCCGGGTGTTGTATACACCCAGCAATGGGCTGATATTATTGAAAGTAATAAATGTAAGCTATGATATATAAGGATACGTAATTATTATTGTGTATCAGGCACATTGCTAGACTCCGATCTAGATCTCCTTTTTTCTAGCATCCCGGAGGAGAACTTAAGACAAACAACTTATACCTCATAGGACCATCAAGGCAGGGAATATTAACTGTTTAGTAATCTTTTTGGCGCGCATTGCAAGTTGCGATTGTCATAAGGTCATAACTTAAAAAAATTGTAAGCAGACACGCTACGAACCATAAGTGCTAACAACATTAATAATCATCGGTGCAATCAGATTACCATACACATTGTACTAATCGTTCTCGATTGTAAAATTGGAGCTTCTGTATCAAACAGTTCAAGCGGCGTGAGAACAAGTGATGCAGAAGCCCCAATTTTATATATACCCTACTTACATGTTCTAATTTTTTTATCAAAGTCATTAATGACGTGTTGAAACACGTCATTACTACTGCATCAGACAAAGCATCGAATATCCTTCCATACAAACTTTAACACCACAGGTAGTTTTGAGAAATCATCATTATTTGTACTAAGTTTCAAGTGTTTATCCGCTTACGCGTCCCAGCCGCGCAAGCGATGCTCGCGCAACACGTCTACGCATTAATTTCAGTGTTGTTTGGGGATTGTAGTCAACGAAGACGTGTAAGGCGAGAATATTAGTGGGATGGGAAGTCAATCCCCGTATACGCTTAAGTGGTGATACCTTAAAAATACGCTTTTAGATACATAGTTTCGATTACATATCGAACCTTTCGTTTAAAAGTTACAGTAATAATAGTATAATTGACATATACATAATCAACCGTTATTATCAAACTATTTAAATGGCCAAGAATTAATATCATGATTCCAAAGTCACCACTTTTCCATTCCACCAGGGTTTTGATTAAATCATTTAAAAAAAGCGGTCATCGTGACTTAACCATTATAGTTAGACATATACCCTGGGGGTCGAGTCTGCTATTGCAATCGTGACTCAATGACCAGCCAATGATAGATTTTTAACGTATAACGTCAAACTTATGACACATTTCCCATACAAAAACTGTCAAAGTTGTCAAATATTCGATCACTGACCGGTCATTGAGACACGATTGCGATTCTAGCCACGGGTGTTTTGGTTAGCACGTGTGTCTCGTCTTTTTATTGCCTTTTAGGTGTGATTGTTGTTACTTTTTGAACTTGTTATTGTTTAAGTGTGTTGTTTTTGTGTTTGTTACCAGGTTCGTATTGTGTGTTGTTTTTTATTGTGTCGTTCCATCAAAGATGGACAGGAATAAACCCCCTGACCCTGATCCCCCCGTCATCCAGGCATCCTTAACCCCTTTTTCACCAACACCTAACCCTTTAACACAGTTTGCTGACGTAGTTTGCAGCGTCTCTGAGATGGAGATGTCACCATCCCCACAAAATACACGCAAACGCCCCGGTCACGAGGAAATTACTACCCCATCACCTCCTAGCAAACAGCCAAAGAGTCAAATAGGCCGAGTGAGGTACTCAGCCATGGATAAGTCCCCGTACCTAATTCACGTTTCACGCCTAGAAACCCAACAAAATGCAGGCACTACACTACACCCGGTTAATTTCGGCAAATTTCTATTGATCAACAACATAGCGAATGTGGTCCGTGGCGGTGTCAATAGAGTGGGAAGGAATCGCGTATCCGTAGAGTTTACATCCCCTCAGGATGCTAACTCTTTTTTAGTAAACAGCTTGTTGGCAAAACATGGTTATACTGCTTCTATCCCCACATATAACATTACAAGGATGGGTGTGGTTACTGGTGTTCCCTCTGATATCTCAGAAGAAGAGGCCATCACATATTTGTCTGTGCCCTCAGGATGTGGGCATATACTAAAAGTTCGACGCATTAACCGCAAAGTACAGAAGGAAGGTATGACGGAATGGAAACCAACTGAAACCTGCGTCATCACATTTGATGGCCAAGTACTTCCAAAGAGGATCTTCTGCTGCTACACATCCCTTCCTGCGGAGCAATACATTTTCCCAACCATACAATGCCGTAAATGCTGTAGATTCGGACATGTAGCCAATTTATGCAGATCCAAACCACGCTGCAGTAGGTGTGGCCACGATCACCCCGGTGATGGTTGCAACATCTCTGAGAGTGAGGCGTTTTGTGTGCTTTGTTCGGGGAATCACTTCGCTAATAGCAGGTCATGCCCCGAGCATGGCAGACAAAAGGCCATTAAGACCATTATGGCAGAGAAATGCATTTCCTATGCCGATGCCAGCAAAACTATTCCAGCTACTTCAAGGAACTATGCTGACGCTACTAAAACTCCCACCTCATATAGAAAAACTGTAGTTCTCCAGCCTAAGACCCATGCCCCTCTTCCCCCATCTTATGACAAAACTGCTCACCAGCAAATAGTTAACACTCCTAAACCCTCACAGCTTAATGGCTGTGCAATAAACAACAACAATTTATACTCAAACAATCTTACTTCTATCATTGAACTCTTGTTAAAACTCTTACCAATTATTTTTTCTACTACTAACATTTCCCAATCACCGTCCAACGTTGCCGATAAACTTATTTCTCTTCTCTCAGACATTAAAAATGGCGTCCCGCCTAACATTTCTGCAGTGGAACGTGAGGAGCGTGTGGCATAAGAAACACGACCTCATATTCCTCTTAAATAAGTATAAGCCATTGGCTTGCTCCATAGCTGAGACCTGGCTTACCCCAAGTCAAAGTCCGAGTCAAGTCAAAAGATGACAAAAAACATATAAAAGTACAGCCATATTTTACCACGTAAGCATGCAAAAAATTTAAAAAATAACAACTTAACACTAAAAACAATTATAAAATTATTACACATTAAATTCAATTTTAAAATACAGAATTATTAATTATACAGAATTATGCACTAGCTTAATAAATTCTTTTCAATTAGGAACTCCTTAATATTATAATATGCTTTCGCCACTAAAAAGCTTCGGAGTCTCTTTTTAAATAATGTAAGCGGAAGCTCTTTCCATGTCTTCGGCAATTTGTTAAAAATGACTGGTGCCATGCAGTAGACACTTTTGCGCATAAGTGCAGTCTTGGCTCTCTCCAGACATAGCACACTATTATCGCGTCTATTGCGGGGTGCTACATCTGATAGTCGTCTAAATCGACTCGGATTTGTCTTTACAAACACAGCGACTTCAAATAAGTACAGACACGGCAATGTTAATATTTTGTAGTTTCTAAAGTATGGTACACAACTGTCAGTTTGTTTAAGTTTAAACATCGCTCTAACACATCTTTTTTGTGACTTGAAAGCGGTCTCTCTTTCAGTAGAATTTCCCCAAAATATGATTCCATACCGTAAATGTGATTCTGCTATCCCATAATAGGCAGTCAGAAGAGCATCCGTGTTCAATATAGGGGATAGTGAGAGTAGAGCGTATGCAGCCTTACTCATTTTCTTGCATAAAATATCAACGTGTGATTTCCAATTTAGTTTTTTATCTATTTCGAGACCCAGGAATTTTGTATTTTCAACTTCTTCTATGGTATCATTTTTATAGTGTATATTTAAGTTAATACTAGAGGTCTGTTGTCTAAAATGGATAACTTTGGTTTTACTCAAATTTATTTTTAAATTGTTTGCGTCTAGCCAGATTACCATCTGTTTTAAACTATTATTAATTTCATTCTCATAAGTTTCTATATTTTTACAAGCTATTGTGATCGTGCTATCATCTGCAAATAGTGTGATCGGTCGTTCAATATATTTTGGTAGGTCATTTATGTATAAAATAAATGCAAAGGGACCTACAACACTCCCTTGCGGTACCCCAAATAATACTTTACGCTCCGAAGACCGGAATATCTCTTCACATTTACTTACCATATTAATTTTATTGACTTCAGTAATTTGTTTTCTATTTTGTAGGTACGAATTAAATAAATTAAGGACATTGCCCCTTATCCCGTACATAGTCGAACGCCTGGGTCATGTCGCAAAATATGCCACAAACAGGATTCCGTTGATCTACGTTTTTAATGACATTGTATATAAAATCATATAAAGCCATATTAATAGTCCTGTGTATCCGAAATCCTTTCTGTTCCTCACACAGAATATCATGTTTATCTATGAATTTATAAAGTTCCCTATAAATATACTTTTCAAAAATTTTTGAAATAACTGGAATTAATGATATTGGTCGGTAATACTCCATTAGTTCTCTATTTTCTTTTTTGAAAAGTGGCTTAATTATTGATATTTTTAACGCATCAGGGTATACACCTGCGCCAATGCTTAGGTTAATAATGTGACTTAAATGACCGCTTATTTCCATTGACACATGTTTTAGAATTTTTGTAGCAATCCCGTCATATCCTACACTATTTGAATTGTTTAATGAGTGTATGATTCTCTCTATATCTCGTGACACACGTTAATTGTCGTTAATTCGCGACACACCGGTGTGTCGCCGGGGCCGGACAGGCTGGCAAATCCCACATCAATTTTCTCATCCAAAAATGTGAAAGAACGATTTCAATTTTAAAAGTCCTTACGGGTGTTTGGTGGGGTGCCCATCCCTACACCATGAAATTGGTGTACAACGCTCTAGTTCGTAGCGTTTTGGACTATGGAACGTACCACCTAATTCCTTGCAACAAAGGTGCCCTGGCAGGTCTGGATAGGGTTCAGGCCAAATGCCTTCGGATCGTCTCCGGCTGTATGAAGTCTTCTCCCGTTAACGCATTGCAGGTCGAATGCGCTGATCCACCTCTGGCCCTGAGACGGCAATTTCTCGCCTCCCGTTTTCTGTCTAGGCTAATTTCTAGATCATCCCATCCCCTTATTGCCAGATTAAATGAGTTAGATGCCTTATGCAGAAACTCAAGTTACTGGAAAAATAAAGAAATTCCCTTAATTCTTAAAGCGTTTCGAAAAGTAACAAATTTAACGTGTCCAATTTTTCAGTATCCCAGATTACCCCTTTTTAATTTCGCCTACGAAGTAATATGTTTCACACCCAAAATTTTCTATGATATTGGAATATCCAAAAGATCCCCATCAGCGTATTCGGCCTTCAATGCGACGGTGGGCCAACGTTGGAATGGTTTTCAATTATTTTTCACTGACGCTTCTAAACTAAATAATGAAAATAACACCGGAGCTGCGGTCTATTACCAAAGCTCCAGAATTGTTCTACAGTTCAAATGTCCTAAGGAGTCTTCTGTATTCACAGGCGAGTGTGTTGCTATATTGGAAGCTTGCCTTTACATAGAGTCGCACACTAACATTCAGAAAGCAGTCATTTTCACAGATTCCCTTAGCTGTTTGAAAGCCTTAAACCAAAGTCCATTTAAAAGTAAATTACATAGCCCCCTTATTTTGAAAAAAAAAAAATCTTTATTATCCTGTGCTAACAGTCAAAGGGATGTTCAGTTAGTTTGGATACCTAGTCATTGTGGCATCAAAGGTAATGAATGTGTTGACGCTTTGGCTAAAGATGCCTGCTCATCTGTTACTGCTGATCTTTCACACAATGTCCATCTAAGTTATGACCTGTTATCCCTCCCAAAAGTCGATCTCCAATGTTCATGGCAGGAACAATGGGATATGTCCGCCAAGAAGAAAGGTAGATTTTTCTATGCAGTTCAACCAACAATAAAACCAAAACCATGGTTCTTTGACTTCAGAAAGTTTTCCAAACCGATTATATCTGTCCTTTGCAGAATCCGTTTGGGTTTCTGCTGCACCCCTGTTTTTCTACAAAAAATTCGTATACGCGACTCCTCCCTCTGCGAGTGCGGAATGGGTGAGGGTACTTTAGACCATATATTCTTTGAATGCACGAAGAATGCCCCCTCACTCGATTTATATGGCCGGCTCCCCAAATTTAAGATCCCTCTTCCAATTAACTTTCCCTCTCTTCTAACATATTCCTCTTCAGAACTGCTTGTGGCGCTGATGATTTTCATCCGTCACAATAATATTAAACTATGAGTCATAATCGACTCCAAATCACTATCTGTATGGATGTGGCATATAATGTTATTTTATTTTATTTTATCAATATTATTGTAATATTTATTCTCTCTCGAAAATTAAAACGAATCTTAATAGATTGAGAGGCAGTCATTCAAAGTGCTACCTTATTGAGTTATAGGAAAGAAGCAATAAGAAACATGCAGATATTATATTTGTCAATATATTGTGACAAAAATGTAAAAAAAAAAACATAAAAGAGGGGCAGTGCAACGTTTTATTCTAGTTTATTTCATTTATTTGTTTATTTATTTACACACAATAAATAAACAAACTAAAAAAAATTGTTTACTGAGAAAAGAGCATGACGGCCCGACACATGACATTTGACGTTTGCTGTCGACGACGTCGGAACAGAATGGCAGCATGACAGATGTCAGCTATCAGCTGCCACTCTTGCGGAACGTCACACCGGTGGGAGCGGGGGCGGCCATCTTGGTCAGTTTTGGATCGAGAACCGCCAACGCACCACGCGCTCGACGAATCGCTTATTTCCGACGCCATCTTTAACAGTTTCTGATTTGATTTAATAGAGTATCGTTATCTGTACCTAATTAAAGTGTTTTAGAGTTATATTTTGTTAATCTGTGAAGTTAAGAAGAAATAAATCATTGGAGAATTAATTTGTGACTTTGTTCGAGTTTCTGACCCACGTGAAACATGAAAGATTCTGATATAGGCCATCCTGAGTCTATAAGCACAAAGGTACTGTTTATTTCAAAAGAAATTTCTTCCAGCAGACCTGCGACATAAAAGTGGAATTAGAAAAGTAGACACAGTGTGTAAGGACAGGAAAGGAAACTAATAGACTATACTAATTTAAATCAGTTTCTAGTGTCTTCACTCCTCTTAATTATTAATCCAAGATCCCAGGGCTTACATACTTAACTTATTTTCTCAGTAAAAAAAATTTGATGCCACGGTTCGAGGGCCAATTTTTTAGTGAAGTTGGTTTTACCGTATAAGACATTATTATTTCAAACGCCTAGCAAGTAGTTTTGCATCCTCCCAAATCGCAGCAGACTTTTGTTTTCATGTATATCTATATAAGTAGATTCTGAAACATTTTACCGGCATTCGTTTCGCCGATGATCGGTTCACCGACAGAACGATTCACTTTGTGTTTTTTCTCCGATAGAACTTTTCAATGAAGAATTTTTCGCCGACAAAACGATTCACTTTTATTTTTTTTCTCCGACAGAACTTTTCTATGACGAACGTTTCGCCGACAGAACGATTCACTTTTGAAAATTTCATCGACAGAACCTTTCACCGGCGAGCGATTCGCTGACACAACTGTTCATCTGCCTCTGGGGTATAAAACATAGGTATTCCACATGTAGACCTGTTTCCGTTTATTGTTTCAAAGAAACACACAAAATACAATCAATAATACAATATAATACTAATACATAAAATTATTTACTTTAGTCATTCCGAAGGATTTTATCATTAAACTGCGTGTAATTCGAAATTAAATGCACAATGCATGCTAGTATTATTGAGGTAATGATAGACAAACATACTTGATATTAAAGCAACGTGCTTTAATTAATTTAACGCGCTTAATTTCTAAACGAAAACAATTAAATAATATGAAAATGTGGGCAGTCCTCAGTTTTTTACCTGTCAACGTCCCTCATTACGTTGTTATGTCTGCCCGGAATTAATTTCCAACGTGTTAATGAAAAGGTTTAGATTTGTTGTTAAATTAAAAAATGAGTGATTGTGTAATGTTAAAGTCAAAACGCGGTAATGATATATTGATTCACGAAGGATATTCCTATCATCTAAACAGAATCCGAAATACGAAGTTCTACTGGCGGTGTATGAAAAAGGATTCTACCCGGTGCAATGTTGCTATCACTTCAACATTGTCTAAGAATAATTCTCATATTGTTATTTCGAAAAATTTTGAACATGTTCATTTACCGGATCCCGATAAGCAGATTATATTAACTGTAAAAGCTAACATCAAACAAAAAGCGCTCCATTCAATGGATGCACCCTCACAAATTGTTCAACAGTGTATTCAAGATGTACCAAGTATTAGTGCTCCTTAAATGCCGACTAAGGATGCCATGAGAATGATGGTTCATCGGGTAAGGAATAAGAATTTACCAAGTATTCCCAAAGATATACATGCTGTTGTGATTCCCGATGAATTAACCAAAATTAGCAATGATGTCAATTTCCTTATCGGTCACTACACTCATAATGAAGAATCCGTAATCGTATTTGGCACAAATGAGAATTGCAGACTTTTAAGTATAGCAAACTATTGGCTGATGGATGGAACATTAAACTGTTGCCCCACCCCGTTTCGACAAATATATTCTATACATGCAATAGTCGGAACTCCGGATGGTACGCATAAAGTACTTCCTTTAATTTATGGTTTACTTTCACATAAAACTGTAAAATGTTATGAAATATTTTTAGAAATATTAAAACGACACACACTAAATACCTTGAATATCGATTTGTGAAAACAAATAATCATCAGATTTTGAACGCGCAGCAATGAAAGCTATAAAAATGGTGTTCCCAGACTGCTTAAATAAACTTTGTCTTTTTCATTTGAACCAAAGCATATGGTGTCACATTCAATCGGCTGGCCTCGCGAAACAATACAACAGCCATCCAGTATTTGCCCACAAAATGAGACATATTGCTGCACTGGCATTTTTACAGCCAATAGAAATACCCGATGTGCTTGATATAATACAAAAAGGAAATTATACCTGATAAAGTTAAGATAGTGATGTGATGGTTTGAAAATTATTATGTTAGTGGATCAGCGATAATTACACAGTCTATTAGCTCCAAAATGACAGTAAAATGAAGTCCGCCAATATTTCCTCCAAGGTCAGTACACGACAGCCAACTTTCACATATACCATTATCACAAAATGCACTGGAGTCGTGGCACAACAAGTGGAATACCTTATTAGGCCGGCGAAAATGGAACATTTTCAAAACAATAGTGGAGTTCCAGAAGGAACAAAAGCACACAGTGTACTATCGAACTCATTAATTCGTCAGAGCCAAAGCTTAAGAGAAAAATATCAAACTAGCAGAAGAGGATTACTAAGCATTTGTCAGAAAAGGATGATTATGGACATAAAAACCTACTTAAGTGGCTGGGCTCATATTTCTCATTTATTAAATGTAATACAAAATAAGTATCCTATGAACTTTAGAATTGTTTTTCTTTATCATAGTTGATTTGTTATGTTTTTGTTTTGGTTTTAATCATGTTGGTTAGCTATTTATATATATGCTCTGGCTCACTCAATCATAACCTATTGTATAACAGCCTGGGGCAGTTCCGGTAAATCCTCATTACTGCGAGTGGAAAGGGCGCAGAGGGCAGTTTTAAAAGTTATGGCCCACAAGCCAATCCGCTTCCCCACAAATGAACTCTACGCACTATATGAGGTACCGAAAATGAGACATTCATTACAACTAGTACTATCGGACATCCAGACGCACTGCATCTTACCATCCCTACCTTGTAGCTATTCCACCAATTCGCACTAAGCGTTGCCAAACGTCTTTTATAATGCGCACAGCAAAGGAGTGAAACTCTCTGCCTGCGTCTGTGTTTCCAAAAGCTTACAACCCTAATCTCTTCAAAGTTAGAGTGAACAGGCTCTTTCTGGGTAAGCTCGCTCCATCGTATACTTTGTCTCTGTCATCTCTGACATAGACTAGAGTCAAGAGCAAACCCATCACTAATAAAAAAAAAACGAAAATAAACCCCATCGATTTTGCAACTAAAACGGGTATTTTTACTTTTATTGGATCCTTATAAATATTTGACACGCATCCCTTAACTGTTGGAGGGTGGGGACGGGGTCCATACAAAATCCCCCATGGTCCTTTAATTTGAATTTAAAACATTAAAATTAGGATTTGAAAACCTCATACCATTCACTACGACGACATTTTGACATATTATATTCCAAAATATACACATTTTTCTGATAATCCTCACAAAACATAAACTTGCGAGGAGTTTCGATGAAAAATCGAAACCGAAAGTCTACATATTTTAGTTGTAATTTATAGATACCTATAAATTACAACTAAAATATGTAGACTATAGTACAAAATTCTGACTTAAAGTATAACATAAACTAGAAACAGGCGAAACGTGCACGTTATATTATTAAGATAAATTATGTGAGACAAGTACTTAACATCATCCTTACTCTTGGTAGGTATTCAATGTTTAGAAAAAAACAACAACAATGTACGAATATAAGACAGCTCACTATTTTGCGAAAACACAAAATTAAATAATATTGTTTTTAAACACCATTCCTTTTCACAAATTCAGAAAATTAACAGCAAACAACTCGAGAACATTGGTGGTTGATAAATCAATTTAAATTCATTACATTGAATGAAAAAACTTTCAGTTACAGTAGCATCAACAGTACCGTCACAGTTATTTCAGCAAACGCTAAAGAAATTGTAGCCAGAATTATGGCATTTAAAACTCGTTCAGCAACGTTGCGTGTATTTTGGTTTCTTCTGAGCTTAACACAAGTCTTTTAAATTCGTTTCATACCTTGCTGTTTGGTGAGAATCATTGCAGTAGGTATTATTCCTGATTGTCGCAACTGCAGACGCTAGTACTTTCAAATTTTACCTCAATTGCCTCTGTCTGACAAATTGCAGCCGTGGTGCAGAACTCCGGAACATTACGCTTGGGAAGTAGTTTCAAAACCAAACCTTCTTCAGTAACATATACAAAGTATTAACTTAGTTTTCGAGGGGAAAGCCGTTTGTTGTGAATACTAGTCATTTGGAAACCATTATTTTGTATTTTATGACAGAAGAGTAATGGGAAGCTCTGCAGCTCTATTTAGCAATCCGATAAGAAATATTTTCATGTTTCAGACATCGTCGTAGGCAGGGAGAATCGATTAGAATTTTATAACAACGCGACACTAACGCACACATAGGATTTTCCGTCGGCTTCTATCACTTCAGTAGCTTACGATCCAGTTCACGACAGGGTGCTGTTTGCCGGCTACTACAACAAGTTAATATTCAGCTTTGACCTATCAACTCGGAAAATGCAAACTTTAGTTACTAAAAAAGTAAACTATATTATCGTGAGTCTCGCCTAAGACCCGGTCACACAAGTACTCTTTTGGAGTGAAGGCATTAATATATACTCGTTATCATTAAAACCTGCTTCGACTTACAAAGCAGTTGACGGAAATCTTTTGGTTACGTTGGAAGATTTCTGCCGGGATATAGCTCTGGACAGCTGTGGAGGGTACGTTGCTGATATACCAATAATTTATAGTTATAAAACTCAGCTAAATTCATATAGGTAATATTTTTATACTTTAAAAATTACAGGTTTATTTACTGGATCGACTTATATACGATAGAAAGGGCTGCCTTTGATGGAACCAAGAGACAAGTTGTATTGGCCGGTGTTTCTCAGAAACGAAGTTTGGCCATTGACCAACAAACACAAAAAATGTATTGGATTGAACAAACTAAATCTACTCAACATTACATTGAAAGTGCCGACTTGAATGGTAAAAACAGAAGAACATTTTATTTCATAGGTACAGAATTTTGGGCAAATGCTTTAGTTGTATCAAAAGATTACATTTACTAGAAGAGCTACAGTCGAAAAACCATTTTACAATTACCAAAGAGTCAACAGCGTGGTGTAGCACCACGTGTATATTCAAATTCTAGCAGAGAATATTTGTATTGTCAAATAACAGCAGCCAGCTACACAATTGAGGAACAAACCTTGGGAATTGAAAGCTATGAAGCTCAGAAGAGTGCAGCACTGGATGTAGAGGAACGCTATAGTTTAAACTGTCAGAACTATTGTTTACAAGGAAATTGTAGTGTCAGGACATCCTAAATGCAGGTAAAACATCTTCATCTCAATAAAAGCGTTTATGCCGTACGGCATTTCATATAAACTTTCACGTTCCTATTTTTCAAAATAAAATTAATGAATCGATTTTAATGAAACTTGAAATGCTGTGCGGCGTAAACGCTTGCACTGTCTGGACAGGTCCACTCAAATCTGTGTGGCACTTTCCTCAAAAGGCCACCTCAGACATTAACCTACATGGTTCTCGTATGATTTGACCAGTACAATTTGTATGGACTTCAAAAGAGACTGTGACCTCTGAGTTTGTTTCAGTGTTTCTTCTCAGGGTAGTCAGCTAGGAAACACCGGCCTCATCTAGCTTAAAATGACCAAAAAATATTGACGTGTAAAAGTGTTATGTTTAACCTACTTACAAAATAAATATCATTTATCATTTATCATTTATCATTTAACGCTCGCGAGGACTAGTAAAGAACACTAGACAAATAATATTATATTTTTGATTAATAAAAAACTTTTTTTTTCCAAAATTCTATAACTGGTTATGTGATTTGTAATAAATCACGATTCAGAGAAAATTGAACAGTATATGAAACTTATCAGTCAAGTATAGATTTTAAGAGATTTTCATTTTTAATCTTGACAGGTTTTTTCAATGCAGCGTACCAGTCGCGCAGCTGATTCGATTCGCCTGTTACTACTAGTCACTACTACTAGGCTGCTTCTTGTTTTCATTGTTTCAGTTGCAAAGCTGGATACTTTGGGGAAAGGTGCGAAGTTTGCGCGTGTTATATGTACTGCTTAAACAACGGAGTCTGTTCCCTGAATAACACGGAAAAGCCAGTTTGCCAGTGCACAGCAGGGTATCAGGGTGAAAGATGCGACGTCTCCATTTGCAAGGACTATTGTTTGCAAGGAAACTGTAGTGTCAGTACTGAGGGACAACCTAGTTGCAGGTATTTTGTTTTCAATTCTACCATGTGATTCGTTTCATAGAAAATGAATACTTGACTAAATATCTACCGGCTTTTTACGTTCGTACCAGTGCTGGCAATGCCTCTGCTCATTTAGAGAAGGTGCGAGCATTTATCAACTCGCTTGCTCAAAGCGAGTTGGCAGTTTTAGACTAAGTTAGTATTATTTTAGGTCTAAGTTCCCTCACGATGTTTCCTTCACCGATGACACATGTTGTCGAAATAAATTTTTGTGCCTTTGATAGGCGCTAATAAATGTCTTGGTTTCATCATTAGATTGTCATCTCAGTTTAAGAACACTCAAGTTATAAAACAAATATACAATGCCTATGTCCGTAGTAAACTAGAATATAATGCAATAGTTTGGAGTCCTCAAGAGTCATTATACACGATTATGATAGAAAAAATTCAACGTAAATTCTGTAGATACCTTTACAAACGTCAATATGGATGCTACCCCTTTTTATATCCTTCTTTGTTCGTGTCAGGAATGGTGGGTTTAGACACACTCAAATTCAGGCGAGAATCCGCATATATAATTAATTATTATCTAATATTAGTAGATAAGATAGATAGTCCCGTTCTACGAGAGTCAATAAATTTTTATGTTCCTGACCAGTATATGCGTGGCGTTGCAAGACGACAACATAGACTTCTCTGCTATTCGCCTACATGGCGTGCTCCTGGAACTAACAACACTCCCACTGCCAGAGCAATAAAGTTAATAAATGACTTTCTAAAATATATTCCTGAGGCAGATTTATTTTTTGACTCTCGATGGACAATAGCTAAATATGTGTATATTTATTTAAATATGATGAAATAATATTGTTTAATTTTGAATTTTTATGTATTCAAGGTTGTTTTTTGTTTACAAATTTTAATGTAATTTTGTAGAATTAGCATAGATATAAGCGATTTGGTGTAAACTGTTAGCTTATATTTGATGAATAAATGAATATGAATATGAATATGAATATGGAAGCACAACCGACACACCTTGTTATGCGTAGTCACAAATAAAGTTGGTTTTATGGATTTATCTTCATTATTTCAGATGTAATGCTGGCTACTCTGGGGAACGGTGCGAAGTTACCGCGTGCCATGAGTATTGTTTAAACAACGGCGTCTGTTCCCTGAATGAGCAGGACGAGCCGGTCTGCCAGTGCACAGCGGATTATGAGGGTGAACGATGCGATGTTGCTACCACACACACTGGTGCCTGTGTCTGTGCTAACAAGTAAACGCAACAAATATTACTAGAAGTTAAGCAAGTTAGAGAAGATCTGCAATGTACCCTGCTACTCTACTCGGATAGACTTGACGAGAATGCGGCCAAGATACAAATCTGCGAAGAATCAATTAATGACGACAAACAAAACCACGATGAAACCATGTCAAAACCGCAAACATGAAGTGTAAAGCTCAAGTAAATAAAAATAAATCAAACATTGTGCAACCAACTTGAAATATGTAAAATATGACAATTCTGAAGGATGGTAAGCAAGTTTTCGAAAGTAACCTCAAATCAAGACTCAGATGTCGTCGCCTTCAAGTGCGGTGTGGAAAGTTTTTCTTTCTTATACCTGACTCGATGCCCTCCCCCTCCCTGAAACAAAAACCTATGGCTAGCATGAAGCACCACACAAACCAAAAAACGCAATACCTTAAAAAGGGTCTTTGTACACACATAGTATGAAAGCTTGGGAAAAGTTATTGAAAGGCGGCTGAGAGAAGAGAGTAATCTCACAGAACCAGTTCGGTTTTATGCCTGGTCGGGGTACAACGGATGCCAATATCGCTATCGGTTAGCTGTGCGAGAAATTCAGAGCTGTGCATAAAAACTTGCACATGGTGTTCGTTGAAATCGAAAAAACATACCGGGTGCCTCGTGAAGTTTTATGGTGGGCCCTTAAGGAGAAAGGTATGCCTGGAAAGGATGTGCAGTTGATCCTAGCGATGTACAGTCGATGCAGTACCCAAGCCCGGTCTGCAGTGTAGTCCACTGACAGCTTCAGTGCCACACTGAAGCTGTCAGTGGTCGGTTTGCACCAAGGGTCGGCTCTTAGCCCTTATCTCATGTACGCTCTGACGTTAGACGTCCAGGAAGAGACTCCCTGGTGTTTGCTGTATGCTGATGACATTGTGCTGGTTGCTGAAAGCGGCCTCGAGGTCCAGAGCAGATTGGAGACGTGGTGGCAGAGACTAGAGAGTGTTGGCCAGAAATTGAGCAGAACCAAAACAGAATACCTGTTCTGCAATTTCGGCGGTCTCTCCAGTCCTATACCCATAGCTCTCACTGGAACACCTTTACCAATCTGCCCCGACTTTCGGTACCTTGGGTTGCTTTTCCAGGGCGATGGCGATATAGACCGAGACGTAACGCACCGAATCAACTCAGGATGGATGAAATGGCGACAGGTCACTGGAACAACTTGTGACCCACGGATGCCCCTCAAGTTGAAGGGGAAAATCTATAAGTTCCTGATAAGACCTGTCGTACTGTATGGATCAGAATGTTGGGCTATGCAAAAGACGGATGAAAATAGATTGCATGTAGCGGAGATAAGAATGTTGAGATGGATGTGCGGAGTAACGAGAATGGATAAAGTGAGAAATTAGTACATTAGAGGTAGTTTAAAAAGGGAAATTATAAAACGATCGAATAAAAAAATAACTTAGCGACTGATGATGAGATACTGTTTTAATAACTTGAGCGGTATGAATTTGAATAAGCGAAAAATTAGCTAAACTAACGACGAATATTGATTAATAATAAAATCAAGAACGAGCTTACAAAAAGTGGGTTGTAATTAATCCATTTCAGATATTAAAATTCTAATCGTGCGGCTAAATTACTAAGTGAGCGACTAGAAATACAGAGAGGGCAACTTCAATATTGAGATAGAGATGATTTTTCCAATTGAGGTTTTAACATTTTGGTGTTTTATTTTAAACCCCCCAGAAATATCATTTGCCAAATATTTAAAAAAATGCAGGACGTAACGTTGACACAAACAAATATTAGGTCGCTCAAATATTATAAAGCTTCTCATCTAGTAATGTTTGTAAGTTGCTGTTCTGTTGATTTCTCGTCACTCGCAGTCAGTCGCTCACTTAGTAATACTATAACGTAAATTAATTATTTTTGTCACTTAAAACTTTAATTTACAGTCACTCGTTTAAATACTACCCGTTTAAAAATGGCGCCAGTGACGGAAAAGTTGAAAGGTAACCGCTTGTCCTGGTATGGTCATGTGAAGAGGAGGGATGAAACGTATGTTACTAAAAGGATTATGAATATAAATGTGGATGGATGGAGAGGAAGAGGAAGGCCAATGAAAAGATGGATTGTATGAGGAGCGATATGAAAGATAAGAGAGTTAGTGATAGTGTGACGGCTAATAGGACAGAATGGAAGAAAAAAACGTGTTTTGCCGACCCCAAGTAACATGGGATAATGGCAGGAAGATGATGGAACAATAAACTGGTGTAAATACAAATAAGTAGGTATATCAAATCTTAAAAATTCGAAGTGAAGCTACTGGGGCATGTGGGGTATCATATAAAAGAACGTTATTCACAATATTTTTTTTAGGCCCCATAGTTTTCGACTTTTGACGAAAAATTAAAAAAAGTACCGTTCCCCTCTCCGAAGTTTACATAGAGAAAAATCTGAAATTATTCTGTGTGAGAGAAGTTTATGAAAACAAAACGATGTCTCTTAGTAGCACACTTTTTAACAGGAGGTGGTTCTCAATTCGGTTGTATTTTTTTTTTTACCTCATCTTCGTCATTATGAACCGATTTGAAAAATTCTTGTTTTTTATTGATTCAATCAACCGTTTAGATCTTCACGTTTTTACTAATTCGACTCAACGAGCATGCTGAGCATGCCTATATAATACGTTTGCAGAGTCAACAATCAACATCATGTTTTGTTAGGTACCTACGTTTATTGTCAAAGTCAAAGCCAAAACGTTCATTTCAATTAGGCCATTAAACGGCTCTTTTGAACGTCATCATTTAAATTTAAAGTAATATAAAGTGACTCTACTGTCCGTTTGCAAGGATTGATTCTTATGGAGAAGAACGGACAAGAAATTCCATAGTTACTCTTTTCAAATAAATGTTTTACAATAACTGGAAAACAAAAATTAATTTTAATATATGTGAGGTCGATGCACCTATAGTATACTACTTATAGGATCAAAGTATTACCAGCAGAGGTAAACTTTTCCATTTTCTTAATAAGTACATTGTACTCACATATTTACAAATACAGCTAGCAAATATTGTTAGCAAAGAGTCGTGTTGCCCCGCTAAAACCAACCACCATTCCCAGACTATAGCTTTGCGGTGCTCTGGTCGGAGTTTTAATTTATGAAAAAGCGGTCGTCGCATCATGTAACGCTTAAAATATTAAGCGGCGTAATTTTTTTTGGACTGACTCCATTTTCGTTCTACAGCGGCTCAAAATGATCCAAATAAGCTGCAGCCTTTCGTTTGCTCCAAATTTTAAAGAAGACTGGCAACTGCGAGTGAAGACATGTGTCAACCGACCAGAACCCCGCTGATTATGTTAGGAATTATATCTCTCGAGAAGTAGATCATTTATGACCTTCTTTATCTACTTCCATGCTATAAATCCTCTATAAAAGTTTGTCAAACAGTAAGCTTATTGCTAACATTAAAACACCTAGTGTCATAGTAACCATAATAAAATCCAAACGAGTGTTATAATGTTGTACTAAATTTCATTATGCAACTCATTCGCTATTTTGAAATGGGATCCAAAAGCAAAGGAATCACCAAACAGCCACATTCTCACTACTCAATTCGTGGTATATTTATGAATTTAAAAAAAAGAACATTGCCATGCACATGTTTTACTACTAAAAATCTTGTAATTCGAATTCACGTAGGGTATATGTTTGCGCGAAACGCCTATTTAAACCATTGTCGTTCTGTTGCAGCTACGTGTGAGCTGGCTAGTAACTTTTTTTTATTAATCTTACCTAATTACTTATCGACAGTTTTTTAAGCTTTATTAATACATACAATTTTAATGACAAATCAAGTCGTTTATTTTAAATCTCCGCTGAAATATCTGATGAAATCCCGAACATAATTTTAGTTGTCTTGGAGAGTCCTTCAAAAAGTTCGAATGGCGTCTATGTATGAGGTCGAATTAATTTAAAAAAATAATGGTGAAATCCGGTAACACTGAGGTAAAACTAATTTTGAGGTAAAAATAAAATGTATGATAATGTAGGTATCATGTTTAAAAAGTAAGTGAACACAATAAATAAATCAGATGTCAATTGGAGTGAGCTACGAAGATGTACCTGTACGTTACGATGCTAACAAAATTATTTTAGGCGCATAGAGAAAAGAACAATAAAAGTATGGTGTGCGCTTCAAGGTCGCACCAAATGGAAGTTCAGCTCAGTATGTGTGGCAAATATTCCTGACACTGATATTCTGCTGGATCTCTGTGGTCATGTGGTGGCATTCGGACATCAAGCTGAATTTGGGAAAAAAGAGTAATTATTGTGTAATATTGTTAGTTTGTTATGTGCGGCGTGATGTCTTAACGTGGAAGATCGACCTTCACCCATCTGATAACCAGATGGGACATAATATTTTTTTTTTATCTAATTTTATTGATTTACAAACACGCTTATGATAGCTTGCCTATCGAAAATTGTTGATGGTTATTTTTTCTTGCTAAAGTTAAATTAATTTCTTACAATCTTCAGCGGGTCCAAGAATGTATTCAAATGCTAATGGATTGGTTTGTGCGCTCTAATAGCTGTGAAGCAGGACCAGCATTTAGCCAAACATTTTATCCTCAATGTAATCCTCCAACTTATAACATGCTTGCCTTGCCTTACCTACGTTGTTGAAAACATATAGGTATCGTTTTTTTTTAAATTTATTTTTAAGTCTTAATTAACCTTTTCAATAACCACAAACAGATTCATGCACTATCGTGAAAAATATGAAAAACAACACTGACTTTAGATATAAATGTTTTATAAACAAACCTAATTAGTCTTCCTACATAATGTAACAACAATATGAGTATAGTCCGAGAGACGGCCGCTCGAAGTTCCGCGGGCTGACCAAAATATAAGTGGACAGATTAGTCGAATTTATCTTATGAAATTCATGTTTGGTTTCATTTGGTAACTCGATGATGTAAAACGGGACTTTCAACTGTCTTCTAAACGTGGTCTGACAGCGGAACCCTTAGTTTCGTTCGGTAACTACATGAGATATTTTGTAGCCAAAAGATAGTTACTAAAACAGTCTTGCAAAATAAGTGCCAGGCTGCGCTTTGGCAGACCACCTTATTTTAGGACCCCTTTGCTCAAGCTTGTTCTTCTATAAATTTCTTCTTTCCGGTGATTCGATGTAGGGCTTTGAACGGCTGGCTCTCAGTCTAATAGACCCACAGTTGTAATTGTCAATTCTACAATTTTTTGAAGCAACGTTCTTATTTGCATGTCAGTCGCAATCTGTCAAAAATTTATGGAAATTTAGGCTTTTTGACAGATTGAGGATGACTTTTTGATTTTGGAGTACCAGTGCCTCAAGGCATCTTCTGGGCACGCTCGCTTCATCATGGACCTCATCTATCGCTTTCCATCAGGCGTGATCGAGGTCAAGAGCTAGCTCATTAATAAATAATAAAAAAAAAAAGATTGCGACTGAGATGAAGAAGCGAACGTTGCTTAAAAATTAATATATTGGCCCCGTGGCCACACGTACTTGGTCAAAAAAATACTCAAAGTCAAAGTCAAGTCAAAGTCAAAGCATTTATTTCAATTAGACCATTTACAGGTACTTTTGAATTGTCAAGGTCGGTCGGTCAAAAAGATGAAGCTATTTGCACGTTCCAAAGCGTAGATCTCTATGGAGAAGAACGTACAAGAAACTCCACGGACACTCTTTTAAAAATAATATTTTGTTACAAAATTATGGTTACAACATTTATATTGAAATTATACATATATGTGAGAACGATGTAAAAGACGTGCAGGATAAAAGAGTCCGGAGTAAAAAAGAAACAATTCAAAGAAATAATTAAAATAAACCATGGCAGTCGAGAGATGACCAGTCTCAGCTGACGGCGCCCGTTCACGAACATACTTATCTTGTATTGTCGTATCAAAAGCTTATTATCAGCGGACCTCTCAGGTTATCAACATCCCAGATATAATGCTGTTTATAAATTCAAGTTCACGAAACAGTTTTGTATTTCACAAGAAGTAGCCGTGTCATTTCAATCGGCAGCAAAGTCTAGTGAACAAGATGAATGTAACTCGTGTGCTGGCGTTGTTACCGCTGTTCGTGGTGTTGGCGCACTCCTTCTCCTGGGGTAAGTACTGGATCCCTTTAATGTTGTCGATTTTATTAAATACTTATATTTTTTATTAAATACATATTATTTAATTAAATACTTTTACCCATTAGTTTAAGTGTACGTGTTATATCCATGAAAATCCAAGTTAACAAGACCTAATTTTTTGAAATCTTTTACATATATAAATAAAGGAAAATTATAAAACGATCGAATAAAAAAAATAACTGAGCGGTATGAATTTGAGTAAGCGAAAACTTAACTAAACTAACGACGAATATTGATTAATAATAAAATCCAGAACGAGCTAACAAAAAGTGGGCTGTGATTAATCCATTTTAGATATTAAAATTCTAGCTGTGCGACTAAATTACTAAGTTTGCGACTAGAAATACAGAGACCCAACCACAATATTAAGATAGAGACGATTTTTCCAATTGAGGTTTTAACATTTTGGTGTTTTATTTGGTGCGCAAGAGCGAGTGATGCGAGCTCGGGATTTGGGGCACCCCGACTCGGACAGGTTAGGTTAGAATTAATAATTTCGTGGTTATTTTTTTTTAAACCACCCAGAAATATCATTTGCCAAATATTGAAAAAAATGCAGGACGTAACGTTGATACTCAAATAAATATTAGGTCGCTCAAATATTATGAAGCTTCTCATTTTGTATTTTAAGTAACTCAAATTAATGTTTGTAAGTTGTTGTTATGTTGATTTCTCGTCACTCGCAGTCAGTCGCTTACTTAGTAATACTATAACGTAAATTAAATATTTTTGTCATTAAAAGTTTAATAATAATATACAGTCATTCGTTTAAATACTACCCAAAACTAAATACACTATACCAAAAGCCAACAATGTGTACGGGATGAGGGTTGCAGAATATTTAGTACCTTACTTTCTAAATAAACTTCCAGAAGGCTTGCAAACGCTATACAAAACAAGTTCGAAAAGTTACAAATAAAAATTAAAACATTTCGTGACACAACAGCTTACTGTATAATTTATATTACCTAGTTATTATATTTAAACCATCACTGTAAACCATCAATGTAAAATGAACGGCTCGCCAGCACACAGATAGACAACATAAACTATTATGTAATATAGTTTAAGTATTTTGGAAATAAAAAAATCAATTGTGAAATACGAGGCACCACCAGTAGAAGTCAAAAACATAAGTAACGGTTAAAACAGAAAACGAGGGCATCCCACAAAAGCAAGACATGCTTTATAAGTGAAATATAAGAATTCATTAAAACTGATTGAAAGTATAATTTTAAAATTACTACAATGGCTGTGTGGACTGGCAGTGTACTAACTGAAGTACATAGTTGAATATTTTGAATTATTTTGTCGAATACAGATTAGTCCAAAAACAATTTAATAGATAAACGTAACATTTAAATTGTTGTTATATTTGATAAATAAAAATAAATTGGGATTTCATTAATAGTGTTTGATTAAAATAAGCTATGTAATTTTAAGAAATTAGATTTTTTTATTGAAGTAAGTAAAACCAAAATAGTAAGTGCTCCATTATTAGAAAGATGTATTTTTTTAAAGATTTGCAACAATAATTAAATATTAAAAATATTTCATAACGGGCACTCCGTTACGAAAAATTTTTGAAAGCGCAGTTTAGTGCACAATAAGTTTTCTGTTGATACAAGAACAAAGTATGTACTACTGCTTTTATTTTTCAGACATCGTCGTGGGCACAAGCAAACGACTTAAATTTTATAAGAACGACACCCTAATGCACACAGAATACCTTCCGTCGGCTAAAGAAATCGATGCAGTAACTTACGATCCTGTTCACTATAGGGTGCTGTTTTCCGACAACAACCACAATAACTCAATATCCAGTTTTGACCTAGCAACCAGGAAAACACAACCTATAGTATCAAGACTAACAGAATATTTATTTCCGAGTATCGCCTATGACCCGGTCGCACAATTACTCTTTTGGTTGGAAGGATCGTACAGTATATATTCGTTATCATATAATCCTGCAACGTTTAAAAAAGCAGTTGAATACGGAAAGCTTTTATTTAAATTGAATTACTTCTGCCGGGATATAGCTGTAGACAGCTGTGGAGGGTACGTTGCTAATACAATAATAGTAAACGTTTGTTTCAGATAACAAAGATCCAATTTGTTAGTAGTATAATAAGTAATAACTTAACTGGTATTAGTAATACGACTTTAATCCACTCGCCCCCTTCCTTACCATTAGTGGTGTTGGTGCTTGATACATCGACCCATAAGATAAGATAATAAAAGAGAAGATAAGATAAGATGCTTATTTGTATAAACATGTGTAACATGATACATACCATGTACAGACAGTTAAAACTACTGGCTATCATATTCAAAACGCTGTTGTTGCGACTAGCCCGCACTCTGCTCAGCATTGACGTGCACCGCTAACAGTTGCCTATAGTTTTTAAACTCAGCCGAATTCATACTAAACTTTGTAAATATTTACAATTGTTTACAAATTACAGGTATATTTACTGGGCCACATACCAAAATATAGAGAGGGCTGCGTTTGATGGCTCCGAGAGAGAAGTTTTAATAGACGGAACTGTTCACGAGCGACAAAGTTTGGACATTGATCAACAAACACGAAAAATTTACTGGATTGAGGAAACTACCGCTCATCAGTTTTCTATTGAAAGTGCCGACTTGAATGGAAAAAACAGAATGACATTATATTTAATAGGAAATGAATTTGGGGCAAGTGCTTTAGCCGTATCAAAAGATTTCATTTATTGGAGAAGCGTCGATCAAAGAGCCATCTTGCAATTACCAAAGAATCAACAAGACGGTGTGGAACCAACCGTTGTTTCAGATTGTAATAGATTTAATTGGGAGCATCCAATTACAGCAGCAAACTATACAATTGAGGAACAAGCGTTGGGAACGAAGAGCTGTCAAGCTCTGAAGAATCTAATACAAAATTTTTCAGTTCCTTATTCATTGGGTGTAGAGAAACACAACGTTTCAACCTGTTATAACTATTGTTTCCAAGGGAATTGTAGTGTCAGTGCTGAGGGACATCCAAAATGCAGGTAAAAATGTTCATCTCATTAAGGATTAGTGAAGATATTACCGCGGTAATATGAGCTGAGCGGAGTCTAGCAAGCGACGTCTACCGGCGAAGCATCGCTGACTACTGTGTCGCGCTGTACCTCGAAGCGTCTCGAGCTGCATCGCAACGTCTCGGGTTTATTTGCAGTTTCTCACTGAAATGTGTCCAAAATTGCTTTATTTTCGCCTTTTCAGGTAGGACTCATGAGAGAAAACTGGCCAAGTGTGAGTCGGCCATGCAAAGGGTTCAGAACTAATTTCATATTATTATTTGTAACATGTTATTTTAACACTCTCGGCTTCTTATAGGTTTTCCTGTAATATTTGGGTAAAAAACAATTATTTGCATAAATAACTTCAGAACAGTTCGTTTTTAAAAAATTGTAAAAATATTAAGGGTAGGTAAAACCACTACATTAAGCAGTTGCCAACTATCCCTCTTAGAAATCGCATAAAAATTGTGTTTTATTAACAACGTGACACTATTCAGCACCATGTTGCTAACATTTCAAGTTTACTTAAAAATCATCTGCCCATATGTAACCGCTTCATCGTGCACACAAAATCGTGTTTTGAAAAAAAAAAAACAAAATGGCGACGGTCATAGAAATGCCAGCTCCCATAGAAAAATGTTGGAACTGAATTGCACCAGTACATTCTGATAAGCTCACAGGCTTATAACAAGCTTAAATTTGAATAATAATATTATGCATAAGTAGTGACCCTACTTATGCATAATATTATTATTCTAATTCTAATAAAAAATATTATTTGCTAATTATAAGCATTCACATGTATATACACTCTTTTGCAAAAAAAACGGGCACCTAAGGAAATTTACGTTCTAAGGTCGATTTTAGTTAATTAAATGAAATTTATTTCTTTGACGTAGTCTGTATACTTATAATCGTGTAAATTAATGCGCGTGAAGTGAATTCGAGCAATTAAAAGAAAAAAAAACGATGGATTCTTTAAAATCGACGTACACGCCCAAACAATAAGAAGTGGTCGGCAATAAAGACAAGTTTTTTTTTTACTTTTTTTAATTAAATAAAGTTACAAATGTAAAAACCTAATAACGAGTGTGACCTCCTCTTGCCAAAATCACAGTTTGAATCCTTCTGGGCATGCTTTCCACGATGTTTTTAATAACGTTTTGAGGAATACGTTCTCACTCTTCTGCAATGACTCTTTTTAGCTCCCTGATGTTTTGTGGAGCAGGTTGCACTGATCTTACTCGTCTTTTTAGAACATCCCACACATGCTCAATTGGATTGAGGTCAGGACTTCGAGCTGGCCAATCTAAACGACGGATCCCAACTTCTTCCCGCACCGTTCTGGCGACGTGGAAGCGTACATGACGCTTCCACGTCGCCAGAACGGTGCGGGCGAGAATTATCGTCCATAAAAATGGAATCTTCCCCAAGTGCAGTCAATGTGGGTTGTGCATATGGAATTAGGACTTCCATTATGTACCGGTGTGCATTTAATGTTCCATTTTCTATGAAAATTAACTCCGTACGCTCCGTCGAATTAATTGCTGCCCAAACCATAACGGAGCCTCCGCCATAAGGAGTGATTTCTTCGAAACACACTTCCGCATAGCGTTCCCGTGGTCTTCGCAGCACTCGCCGGCGTCGGTCCTCTCCACACAAAGAGATTCTAGCTTCATCAGAAAACAATACTTTATTTCAGTCCTCCAGAGTCCATGAAGCGCAGTTCCAAGAAAACTGAAGTCGAGCAACACGGTGCTCACGGAGTAATTTAGGGCCCCGAGCTGGGCGGTAACTCTTGATATTGGCAGCCAAAAGCCTCCTCCTGACCGTCCACAAGCTAACTTCTACTCCTCTTACTTCTTCAAGGCTCTTCTTCAGGTCCACACTTGACGCCTTACGATTACGCAACGCCTGACTCACCAAAAAGCGGTCATCTCTTGGTTCTGTGCATCGTTTTCTTCCCGGAGCGGGTCTTCTTTTGACCGAACCAGTCTCTAGATACCGTTGCCAAGTCCTCTGGACAGTTGAACGACTCACATTTAGCCGCTGAGACACGTAAGTTTGCGAACAACCTTCTTCAAGTAGGGCTATAATTTTACCGGTCCTTATCGCTTTATCACTCATATCAAAAAGTGGTATTTAATGTAAAAAGAAAGATTAAATTGTTTAATTTGCAGAAAATATCCAAAAAGTTTTAAAATATCGTAATCAGTTAAAAATCGTTTCAGCAATTCGCGCCATTAGTAAAGCAATTTTAGAATAATCCACAATATTCATTATTTTTCTTTTCAAATTTTAAATTTGGAACGTAAAGAATCATGCCAGGATGCTTCAAAAAACATGCCAATACATCATCAAATTAACAAAACCTATTTCTTGTTCTTCTTCATTGAAGTAGAGAAAAAAATCTAAAGTGCCCGTTTTTTTTGCAAAAGAGTTTATATCAAAGGGAAATTATAAAACGATCGAATAAAAAAATAACTTAGCGACTGATGATGAGATACTGTTTTAATAACTTGAGCGGTATGAATTTGAATAAGCGAAAAATTAGCTAAACTAACGACGAATATTGATTAATAATAAAATCAAGAACGAGTTTACAAAAAGTGGGTTGTAATTAATCCATTTCAGATATTAAAATTCTAATCGTGCGGCTAAATTACTAAGTAAGCGACTAGAAATACAGAGAGGGCAACTTCAATATTGAGATAGAGATGATTTTTCCAATTGAGGCTTTAACATTTTGGTGTTTTATTTGGTGCGCAAGAGCGAGTGATGCCAGCTCGGGATTTGGGGTACCCCGACTCGGACAGGTTAAGTTAGAAGGAGATGTTATTCCTCCCTTCGTGGTTACTTTTTTTTAAACCATCCAGAAATATCATTTGCCAAATATTTTAAAAAATGCAGGACGTAACGTTGACACAAACAAATATTAGGTCGCTCAAATATTATAAAGCTTCTCATCTAGTAATGTTTGTAAGTTGCTGTTCTGTTGATTTCTCGTCACTCGCAGTCAGTCGCTCACTTAGTAATACTATAACGTAAATTAATTATTTTTGTCACTTAAAACTTTAATTTACAGTCACTCGTTTTAATACTACCCTATATCAAAGCATATTATACTATATATATATGTATATATACAGGGTTATTTGTAAAACACCAACAACCTTTCAGGGGGTGAAAGTACTCATCATTGTAAACAATTTTTGCTATGAGACCAACCCTGAAAAATCGACAAAAATATCTGCTATTTAATACATTTTCATCGGGTGACTATTGCATTTTGTATGAAACAGCTGATTTAATTTTTGATATTTCAGAGTTGGTCCCATACTAAAAGTTGTTTATAATGATGAGTAATTTTACCCCCTGAAAGGTTGCTGGTGTTTTACAAATAACCCTGTATATATATATGTATGTATATATATATGTATATGTATACATGTGAATGGTAAGCATTCACATGTATACATATACATATATACCGATATAAAGATAACTATTATGGAAGAAAAATATATTATACCAAAAAAAGAAAAATTAACCAGAATAAAAACAAAATTCCACGCGGCCGCTGTTTCTCATCTTCGTTATTTCAGTTGTGAAGCTGGTTACTCCGGGATAAGGTGCGAAGTTAACGCATGCCACAAGTACTGTTTGCATGGCGGCGTCTGCTCTCTGAGTGAGGAGGAGGAACCCGTTTGTCAGTGCACAGCGGATTACGAGGGAGAACGATGCGACGTTGACAGGACGACGAAACAAATATTACTAGAAGTAAAGCAAGTTAGAGAAGATCTGCAATGTACCCTGCAACTCTACTCGGACAAACTTGACGAGAATGCGGCCAAGATCCAACTCTGCGAGGAGTCAAGGATTGATGATTTACAAAACCACGATAAAACTACGTCAAAAACGCAAACATCAAATATGTAGTTTATATATTTATTTTTTTATGTACAACATGATCCTGTGTAAACAAGTCACTTACAGGTATTTATATTATTCTTGAAGTGAGTCTTATTAATTATTATAATATAAAAAGCAATAATAATTGAATAAATAAAACATGGATTTATAAATAGATGTCCTAACTATAATGAAATAATTGAATGTCCTCACTTAAATTAAATTGAGAATAACGATTACAATATTGTATTGAATTAGAATTAAAAAATCAATGATATTACATTGTTAACATTAACATTTAACTACAAGATTCGAATATGTTAAATTTACAGAATAAAATATGACAGTTGACAATAACATAATAAAGGTTTGAAACCAAGCAAGAGAAAAAGCAGCAGAAATAGAAATAGGCGACTGATCACAGGCCAATTTTAATTAGTTTGGATTCAAATTGTGGCAGATAATCAAAATTTTATAAATGCATGTTGTTTACTCCTTAACATTACAATTGTTTTATTTACTGATGATGAAATGCCAAAAATCAGTTCTTATCTTTATTCAAGCACATTGCCACTCCGTATTTCTGGAACATAATTAATGATTTTCCCTTACAAGCTGGTAATTTGCAACGTTTTCTAGCAGTGGACCATAAAGGGAAGTGTTTGACGCCATCAACTCTGGCGTCTTTAGGTGGAACTACAGCTTTTAGTTTTTCTTTCTCCTTTCCTCAAACATGAGGGTTATTGGCACACAATCAGATACGAGAGACATGCCTAATTCATTATTCCACAGTGTTCGGATATTAGGCTGAGGATTTAGTCCAAGTATACCTAAGTACTTCTTGATCTCTTCCTTGGTAATAGTTTCCGTGGCATGGTTTAGAAGTATTTTTTTGGATTCCTCAGAAATATGTCGCAGTAAATCGTCATCAAAAAAATATAAAAAATACTGCAATGGCGTTTCAAAACTCAGTAAAGGGTCATTTATCTTCTCATCTCCTTTGAGTAAAACAAATGGCGAATGAAACATCTTTCTCCAGACATGTCTTCTCTTTTTTTAGTAGTCCTCAAAGTTGCATTGGCAGTTAGAACTGTAGAAGTAGTTGGCTGAGGTAGTACCATTGACCGTCTTGTTGGATCCATAGTTATAGATCGTGGTATTGTTAAAACTTCAGATACTGAACGAGCGCTGTGATGACCAAAAACGGGGTTGGGATTGACTAGTACAATCTATACATCTATCTATACATATAGATAGTATGACGATAGTAGACGGTGGGGGACAAGCCGATGCTGCTTATTGCGACTTTAAAAAGGCTTTTGATTTAGTTGACAATGACGTGTTGCTGAAAAAGTTAGCAGGGATCGGTTTCACCCCGCATTTACTTAGGTTTTTTGCTAGTTATATGAGTAACAGGCAACAGTATGTTGACTATGCAGGATTTCAATCGAATGCATACTATACTAGATCTGGGGTAAGCCAAGGTACTAATTTAGGGCCTCTGGAATTTCTCATAATGGTTAATGACCTACCAAACGTTGTGCAAGAGGCTAAGTGTTTGCTGTTTGCTGACGACCTCAAGCTTTATCTCCCCATCACAAACGTGACTGACTGTGAGAGACTGCAGAGAGATATAGACAGAGTGGTAGCTTGGAGCGAGAGTAATCTCCTGCAGTTTAACACATCTAAGTGTGTGACCATAAGTTTTTCGCGTACACACACACCCATCACGCATACTTATATGGTGGACGGAGTGCCGATGGATAGGGTTACTGAAGTGAGGGACTTGGGAGTTAGTTTCGTCACTGGGCTCACCTTTCGTGATCATATAGTTAAGATATGTAAAAAAGCATATAGAAACCTAGGATTTGTGCTTAGAATGGTTAAAGGCTTCACAAACATGAAAGCTATAACGGCGTTATACAATGCATTAGTAAGAAGCCAACTAGAATCTAACGCAGTTATCTGGGCTCCACATGAAACTAAATATAGTCTCATGTTGGAGCGGGTACAAAATAAATTTATTAGGTACTTATATATGAGGGAATTTGGCGTATATCCATTTTATCCATTGATGTATCCAACTCTATTTGTCTTGGGTATGGTCGGATATAATGAACTGAGGGTCAGGAGGCAACTCACACTAGTTACTTATATCTTTAAGATAATAAGGGGGAAGATACACAATGCGGATATATTGCGAATGGTGGAACTAGTCGTGCCAGACGGGTATGTGGGGCGTCGTCGACAACCACGGTTGCTGGCAGAACCACGCGCGCGTACTAACTTGCTGCGCGAGGCGCCGCTAACGAGCGCGCTCCGCACTCTCAACCTCATTGCTGAGGACATAGACATATTCTGTTGCACTTTGGGTGAAGAATCACGATCGGAACTCACGTAATTGAACTTTTTCTCAACTGCCTGCAAATTCAAATTCATATTTACACCCTACCCTTTACCGCCACCGTGGCGAAAAAGGTAACCTATTTTATACTTCACTGGAGTGCGTAGTTATCATAATTATGACTAGATGGCGCTTAACTACGTATTATATGAAACTAAGAGCAAAATTCCTGTATGGCCCATGTGTGGCACATTATGCGCTGTAGGGATATATCGATGCTGCTGTCGATAGCGTGGATTTTATTGTAGAAAGTTAACATTCTGTTTAGAGGAGCATGCCCAGGTTTGTGCGACTTGCCTTAGTAGTAAACGCACTAATGGTGCGCTTGGACCGGAGGTGAGAATGACGCGGCACGTTTAGTCTGATTTGGCTAAGTAGGTCTGACGTTGAAGTTGTCCCGTTTGCAATTTCATGAATTCTCTTTGTAGTCGGCTCTGCAAGGGTATTTATGGTATTTGAACCGTAAGCATCTATTAAGTTTCCTTTGAACACGCTCAATACGATCTACGTAAATTTTATAGGTTGGGTTCCAGACGGGAGATGCGTATTCTACTAAACTGCGCACAAAGGTGTTATAATATAACACTTTCAAGACCAAAGTTCCCCTAAACCCCTTGCAGACTCTTTTGATAAACCCAACCATTTTCATACCTTTCCCAGTTATATTATTAATGTGTGTTGTAAATGGAAGGTCACTGCTTAGCACAACTCTTAGATGTTCCATGTTTTTTACTTGTTGCTGTGGTGTTCCTTTGAGGGAGTAAGTAGACGGTATGGGGTGCTTTTTCCGCGTAAACGTAATGCGATTAGGTAATCGCCGGTGAATGGAATAACTTTGAATGCCAGCATAGGTATGCTGGCATTCAAAGTTATTCCATTCACCACACACCAATTCTGCAATGAATTCAAATTTCACATTTGAGCAGAGCAACGTCTTTAAGGGTGTTAATTTGACGATAAATCTTTAAGGTCATCTGCAAACAAGGAACATAGGCTATGTTTGATGCGGTTGAGTATATTGTCATTAATAAATACAATGAAAAGTTTGACCCAGTGTGAGATCCCTGGGGTACACCAGAGGTTGCTATGTACTCAGGAGACCCATAGCCGTTTGTGTACGCTCGCTCAAATATGATCCGAACCATTCCAGAAGGGGTCCGTGTATACCAAGATCGTGTAGTTTCAGCAGCAGGATTTTGTGGTCGACCTTATCGCAACCGCTGCTGAAGTCCGTGTACAGAAACAGAACCCAAATGATGTCTGTTAGAGAATGCCTTGTTGAAGTTCTCAGTCAAACATTGCTTCGAGGAAGTATTGGTATACATACAAATATGCACCGTCACTAAGCACTGCTAATGCAGTATCGATCGTTGAGACGCTGCCGCTGGCTCCTAAAACCACTCAATTAGACAACCCGCTCTCCTTGACAAATGAGAACTGGCGCAAACCTGCGGTGCTTGACACTAACGATCACAGGGCGGTATGGCAGAGTAATCGCTTTTTCCGGGCCTTTTGGTGACCTCTTTGGTGAAACCGAAGGTTTTATCTGTGCAAATTATGGACGAAGTTGTCATGACGACAAACTACCGAAGATTTATTGTGAACGACGGCATGGTTGATAATTATATTTCGGGTATGTCACCTTCCGGGAGAATCAATTCGCCTTATATCTGGTTGTTCTCGCCTTGCCAAGTGGCAATATCACGTTGTACTGGGATCAGTCCATCATCACTGACAGGACTTTATGGGAGTCCGTTTCTACTCAGTGAGACAGTGGCTTGGGGTGGGACTGTTCTATACGCACCCCTATTTGAAGCAATACGCTGATGGTGGTAAAGAATATTGTGTTTATGGAGTACAGTGAGTCTGTATCTTGAGATGAAGTCCCCTAGCGGGCAAAGCAAAGCGCCGTAATGGCCTAATATGGTGAAGACTGAGCAGTGACCAGTTGACATGTGATCAGTTGACATTGTGGCAAATGACCGAATTAAGAGGCGTGCAATGATTATAGACATAACCGTTCCGCATGACGAGAACCTCGTGAAAGCCGAGAAAAATAAGCAAATCAAATATCTTGACTTGGTTCGTGAAGTTGTTGACATGTGGAATATGAACTTGTTAACCATTGTACCGATAGTCGTGTCAGACAACGGCCTAATAGCCACGAGCCTCGACCAACACCTTAGGAGGCTCTCGTTAGGCAGGCAGCTGGAACAAGGGCTTGATTCAGAAAGCAGTACTTCTAGACACGGTTTGCATTGTTAGAAGGTTTCTCTCTCTGGAGCCCTGACCGCCGATAGCTTGGACCCTGTTCCCGATACCGGTGGGCTACTATTTCTTTTATTTTGGATTTTTTTACAAAAAAATTCAAAAATTTATGAAATAAGTTTGAAAAAGTGAATAAACGAAATAATAATAATAATTTATTGATTCAGACTACAAATTAGGTACAATGTGTTAGTAACAATATTACTTAGTCAATGTTAGTATTTAATAACTAAAACAGACTTTTTTTTTAATTATTGATAGGCACGCGCCTAACCACTATCTCACCTGATGGTAAGCGACGATGTAGTCAAAGATGGAGCACGCTTGCCTAGAAGTAACCTATTCACTCTTGACTAAAGACTCCCAGGTTGTAGATCTCGTTCGATTGGATAATGCACACACAAGCGGTCTATCTGCTCGCTCAGTTATCGGGTGCAGAATGATGACACGACTGCCACGCAACCTACGAAGAAACGAGGCAGTTTTCTTAAGCCATACTGCGTCAAAACTGGCAGTGCGCGCTTTGGCAAACATCGATTACCGGGTCAGAATCGAAATCCAAGATGGCGCCCACGAGATTTGACAACTTTTCATAATGGGTGTCATTTTCATGGTTTTCGGGGTCGCCAATAACGATTACCAGGTCAAAATCTAAATCCAGGATCGCGCCCACGAGATTTGACAACTTTTTATCATGGGGGACATTTGCATGGTGTACGGGGTCGCCAATAACGATTACCGGGTCAAAATCGAAATCCACGATGGCGCCCACAAGATTTGACAACTTTTCATCATGGGTGTCATTTTCATGGTTTTCGGGGTCGCCAGTAACGATTACCGGGTCAATATTGAAATCCAAGATGGCGCTTACGAGATTTGACAACTTTTCATCATGGGTGTCATTTTCATGGTTTTCGGGGTCGCCAATAACGATTACTGGGTCAAAATTGAAATCCAAGATGGCGCCCACGAGATTTGACAACTTTTCATCATGGGTGTCATTTTCATGGTTTTCGGGGTCGCCAGTAACGATTACCGAGTCAAAATCGAAATCCACGATGGCGCTCACAAGATGTAACTTTTCATCATGGTTGTCATTTTCATGGTTTTCGTGGTCGCCAATAACGATTACCGGGTCAAAATCGAAATCCACGATGGCGCCCACGAGATTTGACAACTTTTCATCATGGGTGTCATTTTCATGGTTTTCGGGGTTGCTAATAACGAATACCACGTCAAAATCGAAATCCAAGATGGCGCCCATGAGTTTTGACAACTTTTCATCATGGGTGTCATTTTCATGGTTTTCGGGGTCGCCAATAACGATTACCGGGTCAAAATCGAAATCCACGATGGCGCCCATGAGATTTGACAACTTTTCATCATGGGTGTCATTTTCATGGTTTTCGGGGTTGCCAATAACGATTACCGGGTCAAACACGAAATCTACGATGGCGCCCACGAGATTTGACAACTTTTCATCATGTTAGTCATTTTCATGGTTTTCGGGGTCGCTTATAACGACTACCGCGTCAAAATCGAAATCCAAGATGGCGTCCATGAGATTTGACAACTTTTCATCATGGGTGTCATTTTCATGGTTTTCGGGGTCGCCAATAACGATTACCGGGTCAAAATCGAAATCCACGATGGCGCCCATGAGATTTGACAACTTTTCATCATGGGTGTCATTTTCATGGTTTTCGGGGTTGCCAATAA
Source organism: Melanchra persicariae (assembly GCA_947386135.1). Taxonomy (NCBI): domain Eukaryota; kingdom Metazoa; phylum Arthropoda; class Insecta; order Lepidoptera; family Noctuidae; genus Melanchra; species Melanchra persicariae. The sequence continues at coordinate 14,416,539 of OX376668.1, forward strand.
CGATTACCGGGTCAAACACGAAATCTACGATGGCGCCCACGAGATTTGACAACTTTTCATCATGTTAGTCATTTTCATGGTTTTCGGGGTCGCTTATAACGACTACCGCGTCAAAATCGAAATCCAAGATGGCGTCCATGAGATTTGACAACTTTTCATCATGGGTGTCATTTTCATGTTTTCGGGGTCGCCAATAACGATTACCGGGTCAAAATCGAAATCCAAGATGGCGTCCATGAGATTTGACAACTTTTCATCATGGGTGTCATTTTCATGTTTTCGGGGTCGCCAATAACGATTACCGGGTCAAAATCGAAATCCACGATGGCGCCCACGAGATTTGACAACTTTTCATCATGGGTGTCATTTTCATGGTTTTCGGGGTTGCCAATAACGATTACCGGGTCAAAATCGAAATCCAAGATGGTGCCCATGAGATTTGACAACTTTTCATCATGGGTGTCATTTTCATAGTTTTACGAAGATCCTTATCGCGCGTTGCGAAAGGGGGCTAGACGGAAAAAATTAAGACTAATAGTTGTAACGACACTTTTTGCTGTAATTGTAAGCCGTGCGTGAAACTTAAAAAAAAATAAAATTTTATTACAATTCCTTCACTAATTAATCGAAAGGAACTTCGTTCCATCCGGGTGCCCCTTGACACCTCTCAAGTTTTTTTTTATTTTAGCTGTATTATTTATAAAAATGGAGTGTTGCGTACAAATAATGTAATTTTACACTAAAAGAAAGGAAAAGTAACTGAAAAAACGGTAAAAAAACATAAAAAAAAATCTCAGAAAAATTCCGGTGGAATATGATTCAAAATAAGGAATTTAATGCACCCCATCCGCCTGCGGAGTTCTGTCTCTTACACCCTGTATATAACAAAACAGAATAATAGAACAGAACTAAAAGAACAGAACAACACACGACTGGTGCTACTCTTCAAACTAATTAATCAAATTGATTCTTAGGGCCAATTTCACCAATGTAACTGACCGCGATCAGCGAATAAACCACGTTTATGAGCTTTCAGTGTTATTATTTCTCTATGGAATATTTACATTGACAGCTCTTGGACGCAGTTTAGATGTACTGATCGCGTTCAGTTTCAGTGGTGAAATCCGCTTTTGATTTCATTAGAACCGGTAACATAGATCGAAACAACTGTAAGTTTTTAACCGACTTCAAAACAAGTAGGAGATTTTCAATTAGGTTGCTTTTTTATTTTTTTATGTTTGTTACCTCATAACTCCGACATTTATGAACCAATTTGATTTTTTTATGTGAAAGGAAATACTTCTCAAGATTCATCTGAATCGGTTTGGTAGTTTGATTTCTAAATCCAAATAGCTAGAAGAAAATATCATCATTTCAGTAGTGTTGTTTGGTGTGAGAAATAAAAAATACTTTTACTAAAAAAAATAACTGTGCCGATAAAATTAAAAATAGTCTGTGTTTTTGGTTGTTTCTTCGTAATTCAACACTGACTTCCAAAATTAAAGTTTTTTTGTAATTTGTAGTTGTTTTTTTATTTGGAAGTCGGTTGTATTTTTTATTTGTAATAGTGTTTTTTAAGAACACAAGATCACCCGAGCTAACTCAACTCTTTTTGTCTTACAAGCTCCACTGCCACAGGGCTTCGCCACATGTCCGTGGGTGTTATAATAATAAATGGCCCATCTTAGCGTTAGTGTAGCTTATTAAGCTTAGGAAATGTAAAACGCGCGCGTGGTGATAAAGATTGTAATAAATTGTCATTCTTCAAAATCATTCTTCCGCGGAGAATCTTAACACCGCAATTCTTAAAATGAGATCAAATGCACAACGCACATCACATCTGTGGAAAATGGAGTTGAACTGTCAAAACATTGGTTTGGATTTCTTAGTATATATAATAGGAATCATATATTTTTTTAAATTTTTCATTTTTCTTAGATATAAATAATCACTTTTTTAAGACATTACTTACATTATTACATAAGTGCCACTTTAAACAAAAAAAAGTGTTTTGATGTAATTTATTAATCAGTTTGTTGTGGCGAAACTTGGGGGAGGCCTATGTCCAGTAGTGAACGTCTTTCGGCTAATATGATGATGATGAAACAAACAAAATTACTATTTAGACTTCTTACTCTACTATCTTACTACTATTTATTTATTTACTTTCTTTAGCTTACAGACTATTAACATAACAAACTTAAAACAGAATAATAATATCATGCTTCCGTTGGGTCATTTGCTAATTACAAAGCATTCACATGTATATATCAAAGTATATTATAGTATACTAACCTAAACAGAATTGCCTATGATGGGAGACAAATATATTATACCAAAAAAAGATAAATTAACCAGAATAAAAACAGGATTCCACGCGGACGAAGTCGCGAGTAGCAGCTAGTGTAAGAATATAATACAACAAACAAATTACAGCAATACAACAATACATTTTTTTTTTTTTACAGATTTTTGTACTGTTTCAGTTTTCTGATTAATATTTATAAAATATAAGTTAATAAAATCACAAATTGTTTCAATTTGATTTGTAGTAATTGTCACACCATATATAACTCAACAAAGCTCTGACTTTGACTTGTCTGCGCTTAGACAGTTACCTAGTCACAATAGATATTCAGAGCTGTCTCTCTTTATCGTAGTGTTTATAATACGTGTAATAAGTTGGAGGTAGAGACCGCGTCAAAAGCTTTGCCCAAATCTTAAATATGCATATCGTTTTTATCTTCGTGCCAATTTGATTTTATAGCTCCAGCACAGCACTCTCTTTTGATTTTCCACTCCTGAAGTCGTAATGGTTAGAGGCAATCGCATCATTGTGTACAATTGGTATTTTTACAACTAATAGTATATTCCAAAGGTCCTAAAAAAAGTTCGATGAAATGTTTTCGAAACATGAAATGATAGCTAGTGAGAAAGTGAATTCTGAAATGATGTTTAATCAACCAGTGGTGTAAGATGTTAGCATGATGATTATGAGTTTTTTTTGCAACAGGTTGACGAAAGTTATAAAACAAAATCAGATTAGGTCAGATTTTGTTCTACTGAGTAGTAGATACGTGGTGGTGATGGTTGTCGTGAAAGTGAATTCTTCAACAGCTTTGTAATTCGTGCTCGTGCTGAACAAGCTTCGCTTATCAGACAACGGTTGAAGCACACGTCGACTTCACTCCTTTGCACAGAGTAACCGGTGGAATATCTGTTAAGAAAGGGAAATAATGCACAATTAATACCTATCAGTTGAAGATATATTAGTCCTCTCCGTTCTCTACAGACTAGATATAACTAAGCCACGAAGAAACTAAGCAGATCAAGTTGACAGTTACAGCTTGTTTTGATGGTCATTAATCGAGGGTTTTGTTCGTTGTCATGGCAAGTAAGTCAAATGGACCGATGGATGGATGGTCCTTCAACTTGGAATATGTGCCATCGACATCGTCATTAATTACTACACAATGACAACGTCTGATCGAATAGTTTATTAGTATAAAACCAATAGTGTCTAAACTACTCATAAAAACGAAATAGGTTAAGCAACAAAAACTATGTTATATTTTCTTACTTTTGTACGCGTATAAGAAAAGTTTGATTAAAAAGCCGGGAACATCGCATCTGTCTCCCTCATAATCTCCTGTGCATTGGCAAACTGGCTCACTGTCTTCATTCAGGGAGCAGACACCGTCGTTTAAGCAATACTGATGGCATGCGTTGACATTTCTTTCGTCCGAGTTACCAGCACTGCTACTGGAACATTTGAAACAGGGAAAACATTAAACAATGAAGCCTGTAATAATGTGACTACATAACTCCGTTAGTACCAAAACTATTTTTAAACACACAAAAACATAGATTATGATAGATTAATATTAGAAGTTTAAGAATAGATTAAAGAAGAAATATAAGAAGTCTAATTTTAAAGTAACATGTTAAAAATACCTACGTTCGGAAGCTTTTGGACGCGAGTCCGACTCGCATTTGGCCGGTTTTAAACAACAACTAAAGTGACGAGTATCTTGTCAGGAAGCTTTTGCTTTCGGTCACAACGTGTAACAGAATAAACGCAATACCTCCTAAGGAATCATTCGACTCATCATTATGAACAACTTTAACTATGTGGCCAACACCGAAATCGCCAAAAATAATCAGCAGCTGTTCAGTACTTTTTGTCGAGTTATGCGCACAGAAATGTATGGGGCAGTCAATTTTTTTTTCGCGATTTCAGTATTGGTCCTATAGTGAAAGTTGTTCATAATGATGAGTACAATTACCCTTTAAGAGGTATTGCGATTATTCTGTTACACGCTGTATAGAATAATATTATTTTTCGTATTCGTTTCGTTTCGTTTGACATCTTGTCGCATGTGGAGGGTCCGATGAGTGTTCAACTCAAGCGGTCGAGCGCTTGTCATCACGAGCTGGTGTACAATGGTAGAACATGTTTTACCTGGAATTATTTTGTCCCTCAGCACTAACACAATTTTCCCGACAGGGAGATACTTCACATCTATCACCATCATAGTCTGCTGTGCACTGACAAACGGCTTCCTCCTCCTCATTCAGGTAGCAGACGCCGCCATGCAAACAGTGCTTGTAGCACGCGTTTATTTCACACCTTTCTCCGGAGTAACCAGCTTCACAACTGAAATAATGAAGACAAGAAACAGCGTTACTCGATGAACAAGTAAACCAACAAATATTTGTGACTTGAAATAACAGGTGAACGAGGTGCGCGACCGATACGCTGCATTTCAGATGCTCAGTACTATGTGGCTTTTAAAACTGTCATTATTTCTAGGAAACAAGTTCTCATAAATATTATTTATTATTTTTTTATTTTTAGCCTATTCCGTCCCACTCAGGGCAAAGGCCTCCCTTTCTTCCTTCCATTCTCCCCGGCTCTGGGCTAGTGTTGACCAATCCTGTCGATAGGCGTCAAGCTCGTCCCGCCATCTTTGCCTGGGTCTGCCGCGATGCCCCCGGACATTTTCTGGGACCCACATTGTGGTTGCTTTAGCCCATGAATCGTTTGACATGCGGCAGATGTGTCCGGCCCAGTCCCATTTAAGCTTTGCTGCTTTTTGAGTGACGTCGGCGATTTGTGTTTTGGAGCGCAACACTGTGTTTCTAATGCGGTCCGTTAATCTGACTCCCAGTAAGCTGCGCTCCATTGCTCGCTGGCAAACCTCAAGCTTGAACCTCTGCTGAGCTGTCAAAGACCAGATAAAATTGTTCATAAATATGAACAATTTTAATATGATACCTTTCAACCCTGAATTGAAAATAAAAATGCATTTTGCCGAGTTGAGTGATCATAAATGTTGTTTTTATGTTGATCATATAATAAAGAAAAGTTCACATGTAGTACGATAGCGGTTTTATCGCTCCCTGAAATATTAGCAATGAAGTGAAAGTAACCTGTACAGGTATAAAGTGAAGGTAAACCAATTTTGGATAAATTTCAGTGAGAGAATCCGAATAAACCCGAGACGTTGCGATTCAGCTCATCTCATACTCCGCTGTGCAGAGTCAGCATGCATGTTTTGTTGCGCCTAGCCAAGGGCATAATATCTGGATATCCGAATTATGTGGAAATCCGTCAAAAATAAACAGCTGGATATCGTGTAAGTTTACTACTATCCGGATAATACGAATAACACGGATACTCGGTGTCAAGCACTTGGGAGTAGTTCAAGATAGCGAAATCTGGAGATGTCATCATCATCATATCAGCCAGTTCCCGTGCACTGCTAAACGTAAGCCAGTCAGTAACTGGAAAAATCATGTCGACTACAAACTCAATAAAAAGACAACTGTACACAAAACATGGAACGGTACGTAAACAAAACATGGAAGCTTGCGTTGTGGACAGTAGAGGCACTTTGTATTATTTTTAATGTAAATGATGACGTTCAAAAGTGCCGTTTAATGGCCTAATTGAAATAAACGTTTTGACTTTGACTTTGATTGACTTTGACTTTGGCCACACAGCCACGATCAGACCAATTTTGGCGTATGGCGCTTTAATTTGGTGGACACCATATAGTTCATGGAATCACTGGATAAATCTGCCTAGTCTTTTACTAACTATTATTGGGGTTAGCTTCCAGTCGAATCGGATTCAGCTGAATATCAGTATTTTACTTATTTTATTTATTATATTAATAATTTCTAATAGTAATAAAAAAGAATAGGCAAAATTCAAATCTTTGACGTTGTAATGTATTCGTGACTAAGTTTATAAAAACATTAAACTACATTATCAAATAATACTTTAGTATAATAAAATTTTTGATAGATCATAACTTAAATTCGTTTGATTTAATTTTTGACAGTGATATCCAAAATATCCATAGTTTATGAAAGTATCCGGATATTGTTTTGTGTTATATCCGGATACTAAAATTGGCCGGATAACTGCATACCCAAGTTGCGTTGCGCATATTATCTACACTACCTAGTCTCTAATGAAATGAACATTATTACCTGCATTTAGGATGTCCCTCAGCAATGATACTACAATTCCCTTGGAAACAATAGTTATGACAGGCTGAGCCATCCAAAACAACATCCGAAGAATTGTTAACTGAAGAATCACGTAAAAGACTCTTAAGTGCTTCACAACTCTTCATTCCCGAGGATTGTTCCTTTATTGTATAGTTTGCTGCTGTAAGGTGGTACGTCCAAAAGAGTGAGCTAGAATCTGAATACACAATTGGTGCCACATCGCGTTGATGCTTTGATAATTGCAAAATCGCTTTTTGATCGTAGCTTCTCCAATAAATGAAATCTTTTGATACCGCTAAACCAGTTGCCCCATATTCTGATCCAATAAAATAAAATGTTCTTCTGTTTTTTCCATTCAAGTTGGCACTTTCAATAGTATGCCGATTCATTGTAATTTCCTCAGTCCAGTACATCTGCTGCGTTTGTTGGTCAATAGCCAAACTTCGTCTAGCAAAAACCTTACTGTCTATTAAAACTTCTCTTTCGGAGCCATCAAACGCAGCCCTCTCTATATTTTTATCTAAGATCCAGTAAATGTACCTGTAATTGGTTAACAACTGTTAATATTTAGTTTTATAGGAACTTGACTGAGTGTTCAAATTATAGTTAATTGTTATATTAGCAACTAACCCTCCACAGCTGTCCACAGCTATAGCTTTGCATTCAGAATCTGACGTAAGTAAGAGATTTCCGTTAACTGTTTTATTAGACGATGCAGCTTCTAATGAAATCGAGTATATCTCCCTGTCTTCACTCCAAAAGAGCAATTGTTTGAGCGGGTCGTAAGCGAGATTCTTGTATGAAGCACTTGTTGATCTCATTACTAAAGTTTGTATTTTCCTGGTTGTTAGGTCAAAGCTGGATATGGACATGTTTGTGTTGAGGTGGTCGCTAAACAGCACTCTGAAGTGAACTGGATCGTAAGTAACTGAATGAATATTCTTAGACGCCGGATTGTTTTCTGTGTGAGTTAGTATTCCGTTTTGATAAAATTTAAGTCGTTTGCCTACGCCCACGACGATGTCTGAAAAACAAACATTACATTTTTCTTTATTTTTGCTAAATACCTCGATATTCCTTTTCACCTTCTTAACTATAGGTACGTTAAGGTATGAAAGTGTATCCTGATTTCCCGACACGCGTTTGATAAACCGTTTCAGAGCAAACTAGTTTGAGTTTGGCTGAAGAAAAATTAAATACAGTAGGAAAAAAAACACTTGTGCGAAATTAACAGGATTCTGATCCTCATAGGGGAATACGAATCAGTTTCCAAGTAAGTTTATTCAAAGTCAAAGTCAAAAGTCATTTATTCAAATTAGGCTGAGAGTCAGTACTTTTTGAACGTCAAAGTTCTACAAAAGACAGTCCTCCAAAAATGCCCGCCCGTCACCAGTTCCTAATGTTTTAGCTGGGAAGAAGAAGTGGCGCAACAAACTCCCCAGCAACACATCTGTCTGTTAAGTTTTGAAAATTTGAATTTATACAGTAGTAGGCAATGCAGTTTACAATAATGGCACAGAAAAATAATATATCCAATGAGTAAATCTAATTAACTGACACTTGTTAGCTAGCATACTCCAATAAGCCATCAAAAAAAAAAAACAAATAAACTCAAGCATTAACAAGTAAACCGAATGAATAAAACCTCCAGGCATAAAAGGTGTGCCCGCTTACACGTGCCATGGTATAACCTAACACTAGGATTATGACTGGAAGCACAAGTGATATTGCCAATTTGATTTTACGTTCCGCTCTCTACGACTGCCCAAAGATAAATAAGCTACTGATGGCAAGGGTCCTCTTAGATAATCTTTTTACTTAGTACAAATACAGACCAGATAAAATAATATTCAGAAAAAAAAAATTAACTAATCAATTTCTACCAAACTAGAGATTCCGTGCTGCTCCGTAGCATTGAGTTGAAAATATAAATAAAAAAACCGTACCATACACCGAGAAAACACGTTTCTAGTACGGGAGCCCCTTCTAACTTTTAAATAAATTAAAATTAATGTGGCAACAGATACACTGTCTGTGGCCAAGTGCGAGTCGGACTTGCGCACGAAGGTTTCCGAACCAATATCTATAAAAAACGCCTAAAAAATAACGTTTGTTGTATATTAAGTGGGGCTCCCGCCCCACTTAAATATTTATTTTATTCTGTTTTTAGTATTTGTTGTTATAGAGGCAACAAAAATACATAATCTGTAAAAATTTCAACTGTCTAGCTATAACAGTTTATGAGATACAGCCTGGAGACAGACAGACAGACAAATAGACAGACGGACAGCGGAGTCTTAGTAATAGGGTTCCGTTTTTAACCGACTTCTAGAAAAGGAGGAGGTTCTCAATTCGGACGTTTGTATTTTTTTATTTTTTTTTTTTTTTTATGTTTGTTCGCGCATAACTCCGTCGCTTGACAACCGATTTGAAAAATTCTTTTTTTGTTGGAAAGGGTCCTCCCAAATGGTCCCATTGAAATTTTATCAAAATCGGTTCAGTAGTTTGGTTATTAAATCCAAATAGCTGGAAAAAATATTTGGAAAAATCATCCATGTATACGAAATTGCGTATTTTTGCTTTCCTGTGACTTTTCAGTGGTGTTGTCAGGTGTGGGGTACCACTAAAAAGTGAAAAATAAAAAACTTTTTCACAAAAAAAAGAAACCGACTTCCAAAAAAAAGTTTAAAATAACTTTAATTTCGGAAGTCGGTGTCAAATAACGAAGAAGCAACCAAAAACACCGACTTCAGAAATTAAAGTTATTTTAAACTTTGTTTTTTTAAGTCGGTTTCTTTTTTTTTACACTTTTTTTTAAGGATGGGAAATCATCAAATGACTCCTGCCGCTCTGGGTGGAGCAGGACAGTGTCAGACTCTTACTGACTAAAACCCATCCGTGCTCCTCGTAGTGCCCTTTGCTTTCCAGGGCCTCGGTAACTCTTTCGAATAAAATCTGCAACCCTGGCAATCTCTGGCCCTAACGGGCCCCTACTCCTATGCTAACATCTCTTTGAGGCGCGCGTGGAACACAACGCGTCGTCGGCCTGGGCCTGGCTTTGATCAGACGGTACTACTAACTCTAAAAAATACAGTGGCTGACTGGCAGTGCGAACATTATAGTTTGTACATAAGGTAACTGCTATAGTAATTGGCCACGCTATAGTAACTGGCCACTCATAACAAAAGAGGTAAAGGTATAAGGTACTTTGTTGAATATTTTGATGAAAACTGGTTACTGCAAAAACAATTTTATAGATAAGTTAACGTTACATTTTATAACGGTAAGTTCATTCGATAAACAAAAGTACGTAGTTCGTAGATAAGCAGTATCAAGTGGATTTAATTAAAATATATTTTGAAGTACTGTGTTTGAAGTAAAACTAAAATTTTAAAACCTCTATTAATAGTAAAAAAAAAAAAAATGTTTATTCACATAAGTACATTTTACATTGCAAACTGTTACCTCTGCCAAATTGCAAAACAGTTTGTTGGCAGGTTTAAAATATGCGCTCACCATGAAATATTTAAGTAGCCTATGTGCACAATTAGCTTTGTTGGTGGAAAAAAAGCAAAATTTGTAGAAGACAACAGAAATAATTTGAGGAGTAGTTATTGAAAGACAACTTAAATGTTCAAACCTAGCTATACGGCTAAATTATATAGCTATATAGCGGTACACCACGCACCTCAATTACAGCCATCATTACCGAGAAACGTTATGAAAACATAAGAAATGTGCAGCAGGAAATTGCGAATCGCGGACTCTTCTCAAAAGAGTGAAAGAGTGAAGTTTTCCAATGTCGGACGACGATTTGCTCCCATAAAAAAGACTCCCATACTAAAATGTATTTATTTACGTACCAAGATTCAACAGAATCGGTCCAGTAGATTCAGAGGACAGACAGACACACGAGTGATCCTATAAGGGTTCCGTTGTTATGGACGTTGGCAAACCTAATAGTAATCAAATCGGTTGGTTCTCTCTGGTGCGACCACTCTCTCCACTCATCACTCCTTGGTTGCATGTCACTGGTATAAGTCGATTGAACTTAAGAAGGGTCCAGCAGAAATAAATAGGACATATTTCAAATCATGAAAAAACTCCCAGTAAAGCCAGACGGCATCATAGTATTAGTATTATAGTATAAATGTTTAATTTGGATCCTGAAGAGTAGCAACGTGCGTTATATAACCCGGTGCTACGGTTCTACACTACCGATCCAGACGGACTCCTAATAGATTTCATAATTAAGTTAATAATTGTGGTCTTAAGATGGGTGTGATTGGAAAGCGGGCCAGTTCACTTAGAAATTAAAACAAGAAAAAATTACAACTATTTGATAAGGCTCCAGTGCTTACCCCAGGAGAAGGAGTGCGCCAACATCACGAACAGCGGTAACAACGCTAGCACATGAGTTGTATTCATTTTGCACCAGACTTTGCTTTTTCTGCAGATTGAAATGACACGACCACTGCTTGTGAAATACACATAAGTTTTGAGCGAATGTGAGTTTATAAACAGCATTTTATCTGGCATGATGATAACCTGAGAGGTCCTCTGATATGAGCTTTTGATACGACTTTAAATAATGAGTTTTTTCCAAGTGTGTGTGGCCAGCTCTGAAACTGTGATACTATTAGATTGAGAGCCAGCCGAAAAAAATCTAACCTAGCAAAATTCCCTATCGAGTTACCAGTAAGAATCAATTTGTAAAAGAACTAGACGATTAGGCGTCCTAAAATAAGTTGGCCTGCCGAAGCGCAGACTGGCACTTATTTTGCAAGGGTATTTCTTGTACGACAACCAACTTTTGGCCAGTAAATATCGCATGTAGTTATGAAACGAAAGTTATATGTTGGGAAAAAGACTGACAAGCATAACTTAGAACTGCTGGCCACGGCCGATGTCAGCGGGTCCCGCTGGCAGACCCAGAAGTTTAGGAGACAGCTGAAACAAAGTTCAAAACAAAAGCAAGTTAAAACAAATTTCTTATGATGGGTTCGACTAAACTGTGTTCTTACTATTTTGGTCTGCCAGCTGTACTTTGAGCGGGGCCGACTCTCGGACTATATTGTTATCATAATATTATTATCTATGTCGTGGCCATATCGAAGAATTGACCATTTCATGATGTGGAATACAGCCAAATCATGTAATAGCCCGCTAAAACTTATCATATAATTTTAACGTCAAAGTTTGATGATATGTCAATCCACATTTGGCCATATCATGTGTGGTCTGGGCGCATTATAAAATGACAACTACAAACCTAACTTCGTCGACGGAGCCCCACTATGCGGGTCTACTATTTCTGTGTACTGGATTTCAAGGAGTCTCACATGACTGATATGACGGGAGCTAAGTTCGCTCGCTCACCTTAGCCCCCGTCTTCCCATTCGAACCTAAGCTGTCCGTGTCGGGGTGCCCTAAGTTCCCCCAAATCTAACCTGAATTAACCTCGGCCACTTCATGTAGTGGCTGTTTTTCTTCAGCTGGCGCTTTATAATTAGCTTTTCTATCGGAACAATTGTCCGCCGCCATGACGCATCACAATAATAAAACGATTTCAGCGCCTCTTACGTTGGATAATGTAACTATTTCACGATATGGTCACTAATGTTTGACCATCATGAAGATGCCGTGTGTAGCACACACTTGGCTACTTTCATTCATATCAACAAGCAGCAGACATTTTGCATTTCATGAAATACAAACAATTTATGAAATTGTCAGCCATATTTTGAAATGCCCAATTCTACGATATGTCCACGACAGCTACAACATACGCACGAAGATTAATTAGGTTTGTTTAAAAACTGTTTTAGCAATCAAAATTAGTGTTGTTTTTTTATATATTATTCACTACAGTACATGCATTATCTGTTAGTGGTTCTCGAAAAACGTTAATAGAATAGACACTTTAAAATAGACTGTATCTATCTGTCTCGCAGAAATTTCACCAAAACTATACCTACATGTTTTCAACAACGTAGTAGTATTTCAATTTATCATTCACTAGCTTTTGGTCGCGGCTCCGCACGCATGGATTTATCTCGTAACAAGTAGTGTATGTCTTTCTCCATATTCCAAACTATACATCTGCCAAATTCCATGACGATCCGTTAAGCAGTTTTATCGTGAAACCGTTACCGACAGACAGACAGACAGACAGAATTACTTTCGCATTTTGATATTAGTAGAGAAGTAGGGATTGTCATGACAAGAGGAAAAAAGAAACAAAAATGATCTACGATCCCTCGGAGTTGTCCTCGGAGCAATAAAAAATACGGCAAACAAATCAAAGCCCAAATACTTCTCGTTGACACAGAACCAGGAAGACAAAAGTAAGGTCGCACAGCACAATTAAAAGAAAAGAGTAGAAAATAGTTAAATTACTTTCACAGTACTACGCCTACTTCAGAGCGACATTCCTCGGATGCAGTGCGAAACTGCTCTGTCGTGTATCGGTACGATACGGTAGAACAACCACTTTGAGAACGATTTCCAGTGCGAAACTTCATTACCTACAGCATGAATCAATAACATTCAATTACACAATAACAACTATTTTTCCTCAAACTCAGCTCGAAATCCACCCATCCGTGTTCCTCGCGAGTTCCAGGGACCCGGTGACTCTTTCTAACAAATCCCGCAACCCTAGCAGGTTCATATGCCACGGATACAGCAGAATATCAGCTTTAGATATATTTGCCACACTTGCCGAGCTAGACTCCCATTTGTTGCGACCTTGAAGCGCACGCCGCACTAGTTTGTTTTTTTCTGTACTCTTATGTGCCTAAAATAATTGTGTCCGCAACGTCATATACAGCTACTTCTAGAGACAGATTGCACAGCTTCACTTACTAATGAATAGGTAGGTACATTTTAATTATACAACGAAATTAGTTTTGCATCATTGTTACCGGATTTCGTCATTATTTTTTTAAATAATTTAACCGTACATGATAGATGTTGGTCGGCCTTTTGAGGGACTCTTCAAGGAAGCTCTAAATAATAGTATTTTCTAATAAAGTTCGTATTTGTTCGACTCCAAATAAAGATAGAAGAAGCGACGACATACAAGATAGATCTGAACACCCTCTTACAACTACTTGTGATACCCATCACATGCACTGTTGATTTGCTCGCTATAACCGAGCAGGCGTTAGGTTTGGGCAGATGTTGTCCAAACTAACCTAACTTTTTTTTTTTTTTTATTAATGAATGGGCTAGCTCTTGACCTCGATCACGCCTGATGGAAAGCGATAGATGAGGTCCATGATGAAGCGAGCGTGCCCAGAAGATGCCCTGAGGCACTGGTACTCCCACGCTTCGACGAAACACAGCAGGCTGCTTGACGCCGAACTCCGGTGGGAGGGTGGTCGCGAACCAGGCGGGCGTTAGCCCTACCACCGCAAGGGAAGGATTGGCCAGTCTCATAAGGTGTTCGGTGAGACTGTCCAGGATGCGCCGAGCGCTCGGTTCAGTTGAGTGTCTGATGGAACAAATTGCGCTACACGAGGAGGCTCCTTCATGCATCCCTAACTAACTTTTACTAGTGATTTTGCCCGTGGAAGATCAGTTAAAAGTGGTACACTTTCATAGTGCATATAGGGATAATTGTTAGCTGGCGGTTTGTTCCATTAAATAAGTCAAATGGCTGTCTGCGAGTTGGCTTCGGCCCCTCGTACGCCTACCAAAAGACCGGGATAACATAACTTGAATAATGATAAAGTACCTAGAACAAGCGGCATAGATTTTTTCTAATTTACTTTTGTTTTTAGTGTTGCGTACCCAAAGGGTAAAAAACGCGACCCTATTACTAATACTCCGCTGTCCGTCTGTCTGTCACCAGGCTGTATCTCATGAACCGTGATAGCTAGACAGTTGAAATTTTCACAAATGATGTATTTCTGTTGCCGCTGTATCAAAAAATGCTAAAAACCGAATAAAATATATAGGTAAGTTGGGTTTCCATACAACTAACGCGATTTTTTTGCTGTTTTCTTATAGATAGTGGTACGGGACCCTTCGTGCGTAAGTCCGACTCGCACTTGGCCGGTTTTTTTATGTTTGTTTCCGTGATTAATTGTACACCGAACCATATTTTTACTCCGAATTAGTGATTTATCTTATTGTAGAGAAACCATACGAGAGAGCCCTGGCACCGATAACAAAAGTTTAATCTTAGCTTGGGTGTCAGTGGTGTAATGTCTCAGGAGCCAATAAAACACACTTCTATGCACTCAAGTGGATAAACGGTATGCAAGATATATAACATGTATGACCCCGGCTACGGCTGGTGAATGACTGACCCGTCACCGCGTTTGCGCATACACTACATCTCTTCTTTATTTTAATTGATTTAAATTGGTTCAAAATTACATCAAAACTTAAATCTTTATAATATGGCTAGTAATTCATCAGATGTTGTAAATATTAATAATACTTTAAATAGGCATTATAATTACAAATTTTGTATACATTTTTAACGAATACTTTGTCCCCTATTTCCAGGTATATACCATACTTTTCCCTTTTCCCTTTACTTGCTTCCTAAACTGACTTTTATAAAAAACCTCAAATCGTTCATTTCAATTAGGCCACCAAACGGCTCTTTTGAACATCATCGTTTACATCTAAATACTATGTATACAAAATAAAGTGACTTCACTGTCCGTTCGCAAAGGTAGATTGGTATGGAGAAGAACGGACAAGAAACTCCATAGTTACTCTTTTCAAATAAATGTTTTACAATATTTGGAATTGGAATACACAAAATAACTTTAATATATGTGAGGTCCATGCACCTAGAATATACCTACTACATATAAGATCAAAGTATTAAAGTATTACCAGCATAGGTAAACTTTTTCATTTTCTTAATAAGTACATGGTACTCACATATTTACAAATATTGGAACCATTAATAAAACAGTGTGAGTTGAAAGAAAAATAAAAACTCAAAAAAAGTACATCTATAAAGTTAATACATAAATTGACCAGTTTTATGTTATCTACTAAACTTCACCCTTGATTGTTCTATGTAGCAGCAGATATCGTAGTCATTTGTACCGTAGCGCCATCAATCCACGACACTGCCATCCGTGACAAGCACCCATCCTCGGGTGTAGTACAATATCCAGTCATGGGGGCTTCGTGCACAGCGCTCCTCGTACAACATTACTCATCGGAAAGATAATATCCGATTTAACAAAATAAATTTCTGAAATGCACTCTGAAAAATTCCGTTATAATCTGTGCACCATCCCAGACCGGAATCGCACCAACCATTCTGAAAATATCTAGCACGATATGTGCTACAACACAGTAAGCGCTATGTGCTTGGTGCACAGACAGAAATCGTACCAACGATTCCTAGGAGACCCATCGCCCTATGTTATTCATGAGGTGCAGTCAAGAGTTTGGAGTTAGGAATAAACAAGCCATCAGACTTGGTTTCATTATCACTGTCATCAACTATGACATCTAAGTTTCGAGGCAGTAATCTGGGAGTTTCGGGGGTAATTGTAAATGTAGGTAACTTTTTTTTTTAATGAAAAATACGCTACTCGACATTATGTAAATGTATAAGTAGACTAGGATAAAACTATGAAATGAAAACATAAAATATGTAGTATTGTTATTATATGTGTGTGCCAAATAAACTCATCTTCTTTCTTTAACAACATCTCCTATTCAATTTTATTGTGAAATACCTACCTAACCAATGTAAGTACTTCTCATTACTGCGATCATAATTGTAGGTCCCGTTAGGTTACATTACGTGCACAATACATTATATTTTGTTATTATCCATATAGGTAATCATAGTTTTGCGTTTGCGTGGCCTTATTTTTTTTCCATCTGATACGATGCTAAACAATGGAGGATAGTTGTATGAATTTGTTTACCTGTCAAAATTGTTTACATATTGACTTTGTTCATAAGTGATATTGATTTAGGTAGGTATAACTCATTGTATAATGAGTGTCCATTTCCTTAAACAAATGTTTATATTCTAATAGAATAGGTACCTACCAATAATTTGTAACAGACCTACACGTAAACAACTGGTAGGCAATCCTACTAATATTATAAATGTGAATGTTTGTATGTTTGTATGTTTGTATGTTTGTATGTTTGTATGTTTGTGTTTCAATCTGGCAAAAACGGCTGAAGGGATTTGGATGAAATTTGGCACACATGTAGTTCATATCCTGGAATGAGACATATGCTACTTTTTATCCCGGTAAGTGGCATGGATCAATGAAGACTGAAGAGGAAGTGGAAATTCAGAGCCGCTGCTGCCTTAGTACTACAGATTTACAAGTACCAGGAGACCAAAAACATCAAGTACCAGGAAACCAGAAACATGTCATAGTATTTTTTGGGCTGGTTAGGATAGGTGTAGGGTAGGTGTAGGGTAGGTGCAGGGTAGGTGTAGGGTAGGTGTAGTGTAGGTGTAGCGTAGGTGTAGGGTAGGTGTAGGATAGGTGTAGGGTAGGTGTAGGGTAGGTGTAGAGTAGGTATAGGTAAGTGTATGTAGGTGTAGAGTAGGTGTAGTTACAATACAAATCAAGAAACCTCCCTTTTTCCGATTTTCACGCGGGCGAAGCCGCTGGTAGAAGCTAGTGAATAATAATTTCTTATTCTTATCCCCTTTTTTTTTACTCACGTTTGTCCTCGTTGCCACTTGTAATGTCTCATGAGCCAATAAAACACACTTATATGCACTCAAGTGGATATAGGGTATGCAAGATATAGAACACATGTGCCCTTGGCTACGGCTGGTGAATGACTGACACGCCACCGCGTTTGCGCATACACTACAAGTGGTCTTGATTTTTTTTTTGTTTCGGGGGAAACCTTCAAAACGCACCTGGATTTTTGGGGTAAAGACCAGGAAGTGTGGGATTTTTACCTCACTGAAACCACCCCGGTGATCACCATCAGCACATAGAAGGGGCCCGTTACCTCTTAAAAGACCCCTCCGGAACCCCCTCTGGACAACGCCTGCTAGGGCACATGCCTGGGGAGACTGTAAAGCGGTCTCCCCTAAGCCTCGCTGTGCACGGCAGCACGTGATCACTGTGCTACCGCCGTTCCTAGAATCACTGGGTTGGTGAGTCCCCACTGAGCGCCCGCGATCTTGGAGACCCACCTGCCTTAAATGGTGCAGGCAGGGTTTTGGCGTTAAGGCGTCGAGGCAGTTGCCTTCCCGGTTCAACCGCCACACAGGCCGCCACGAAGCAGGCAGTTCAGAAATGGACCCAATCATTTTAAATATTGACGTACAATAATACCTCCTTCAGTTGTACGTGATGTTATTGTATGTTTACGATTTATTAATCACGACGCACAATACTTTGCTTTCAGGAGTGTTTCTGGAGGATATTGGAAGTAAAACGAGGAGATATTATGAATGTAGTTTATTGCAGACATTTGGAAACACAATTCTTACATACTAGTTTACATTGCTATGAATGGACCTTATGTCTATCAACACCTATTAGTATAAGTATTATCACATAAATACCATGAGAACTTGACATTCTTACAGCACTTGAGTGATTAAGCGCGATGAATTAAAAACAATTCATAACTTGGCGTTATTTTGTCACTCCAAGTTCGAAATCGTTAAGGCAATTATTGTTACTGAAGTGATATCTGGCTATCGTTATTGCGCTTATTTCAATAAAGTCTACTTACAATACAATTTTATTGCTATGATATACGTAACCTTATTGTGTCACATCATGCTCGGTATGTCTACCGAGCATGATGTGACAAGACAGACCCCTACCCACCAACTACTAAATGTCCTAACATGTGTCAGAATTAAGTGCGCAAAGAAAGCAAAAAATATAAACCTATGTTTATGTTAAAATAATAAATATTAGGGTTCCGTGCAAAACAATTAAAACCATCCACCAGAAGCTAGTATATAATACATAAATAAATGTTAAATTTGATGTTTGTGGTAATGACGTGATTTTGTAAATCAGTGCAACAGTTGGCTTGGACTATTATTGACTTTTCGTATTTTTAGAGCTTGGCTTCGTACTCATCTATTTTATCAGAGAAAAATTGCAAGGCACGTTTGAGCTCTTCTTTAATAACTTTCTTCGCTTCACTGCGCAGATCTTGTAGTATTTGCGTCGCGTAGTCAGCATC
The DNA here is from genome assembly GCA_947386135.1 of Melanchra persicariae. Lineage (NCBI taxonomy): Eukaryota > Metazoa > Arthropoda > Insecta > Lepidoptera > Noctuidae > Melanchra > Melanchra persicariae. The sequence goes on from OX376668.1 coordinate 14,435,241, forward strand.
GACACCAATAAGTGAGTTAGCGACGACGTCGCATCGTTCACCCTTGTAATCCGCTGTGCACTGACACACGGGTTCCTCCTCCTCATCCAGGGAACAGACGCCACCATGCAAACAATACATGTAGCAAATATTAACTTCACACCTCTCCCCGGAGTAACCAGCTTCACAACTGGAATAATTAAGATAAGAAACAACGTTACTAGATGCATAAAGAAACCAACAAAAACATATTTTGTGACTAGTAATAACAGGCGAACGATGTGCACAACCGGTACGCTGCATTTCAGGGGCACAATTCTAAGGGGCGTCGCTCACACACTAAAGAGTCGAGTCGGCGTCGAGGCGCAGTCGGTATTTTGAGTTAAGAGAGAGGAAGATAGCATGTGCATCATGCGTTTCCTCTTTCTTAAGGCAACTTACCGCCCGCCCCTCGACGCCGCGCGCCGACTCGACTCTTTAGCGTGTGAGCGACGCCCCTTATACCTATGTCAAATAAAAACAAAATATGAGAATTGAGACTTTTTTGACAGATTGCGACTGACACGCAAATGCGAAAGTTGCTTAAAATTAGTAAAATTGATCCACAGATGTTCTGTAATAGTAAGCGCGTTATAGTTCTCATGAATATGAACAACACCTCTTTTTGGTAAAAAAGAGGTGTTCCTATCCCGAACTGCGCAGCACCGCGACACGGCCGAATGTCTATGCACTCAGAGCCACGTGACTAACTAGTACATTCTAGCCGGTCGATTCTGTCGACACTTCACGGTGTACGAGTACACCAAGGCGGAGTGAACGACATTGAGCTGTCATTCCATCTTATTTGTATGGTTTGACAACTCACCCGTCGTGCACCCTGCCCAAGTTTTCACTTCGACATGTTTACAGAATCGCACTGCAGATCGCTACACGTCTGCGTCTGGGTGCTCCTAGCGGAGCATCGATGTCAATGTGGTAAACCAGTCGGCTGCCTCGGACAAGATGGCCTGTCCTGCAGTAGGAATGCTGGTCTTTGGCACGGTACGCCAGCATAAATAACATCATAATCCGCAGTCTTAGAGCCAAATGGCATGGCACATGACGATGGTAAGAGGCCAGATGGAACCTTAAAACTTTGGAAGATAGGTAGGCCTTAGGTGTGGGATTCAAAATGAGTACTTGCGCCATCCCATCTTCTTAGCAAGGCGGGTTGCGCTGGGGCGACTGCAGCAGGTGCAGAAAATCTCAAACGGTGCAAATATGACAACCTAATTGGGAGATATATATTTGAGCTGTTTGGAGTTGAACCGTTAGGCCCATGGGGTCCGAGTGCTCGTCGAGTCTTTTGGGACATTTGTAAGTAAACAACATGTCGACTGTGTTCGTGACCAAAGGGCTGGGCTTTTCTTCGGACAAAGAATCAGCATTGTCATTCAACGTTCTGGACACTTTTGCCATTGACGAATTGGATGATTTTTTTGTTACCCAATGATTTATTTTGTTAAAACGCGTTTGTACATAATTTTGCGATCATTATTCTAGTTGCTATCAGTATTTAGTAGTTAATTTAGGTTACCTGTACTTAATAATTATATAATATTGATGTTAAAAGTTGCTAAAACATTAGGTATATTTGTAGTGTGCCAAAAAATATAAATAAATGGTACTAAAGCAATTTGAAGGAAATTACTGTTTTTATTGCAGTTCCCGAGATAAGTTTATCTAATTATTTATTTTTCATATCATCTCCATACAATTTTTTTCATTAAAATATTTTTTGGGCATAGTTATGGGAAACAAAAGCTATGTAAAAACTCTATTAATTGAATCATCTTCAACAGACCTTAATACGCTGAACAAATTTTACCTGCATTTAGGATGTCCCTCAGAACTGACACTACAATTCCCTTGGAAACAATAGTTATGACAGGTTGAACAATAGTATTCCGCTACATCCAATGAATTAGGAAACGAAAAATTTCGTGTCAGATTCTTCAGAGCTTCACAGCTCTTCACTCCCAACGCTTGTTCCTTAATTGTATAGTTGGCTGCTGTAAGCTGAAGATCCCAAAAGTGTTTGCTAGAATCTGAATAAATAATTGGTGCCACACCGTCTTGTTGATTCTTTGGTAATTGCAAAACGGCTCTTTGATCGTAACTTCTCCAATAAATGAAATCTTCTGATACGGCTAAAGCACTGGCCCCAGATTCTTTTCCTATAAAATATAATGTTTTTCTGTTTGTTCCATTCAAGTCGGCACTTTCAATAGAGAACCGATTAAGTTTGATTTCGTCAATCCAGTAAATTTTCTGGGTTTTTTGGTCAATGGCCAAACTTCGTCGCCAGTAAACCTTACTGTCTATTACAACTTCTCTCTCGGAGCCATCAAATGCTACCCTCTCTATATATCGTTCCGTGGCCCAGTAAATAAACCTGTAATTTGTAAGCAACTATAAATATTAAAAAATTAAGTAATATGAATTCGACTGAGTTTTAAAACAATTGGTGATTGTTACATCAGCAACGTACCCTCCACAGCTGTCCACAACTATAGCGCTGCAGAAGCTATCTGTCGTAACTAAAAGATCTCCGTCAACTGCTGTATTAGACGATGTAGGTTTTAATGAAATCGAGGATATATTTTGGTCCTCAGACCAAAATAATAATTGTGTGATCGGGTCGCAGGCGAGACTCCAGAAAAAAGAGTCTGATATTTTCGTAGAAATATGTTGTATTTTCTTGCTTGTTAGATCAAAACTCGATAATGACTTCTCCTTGTTGTGGTAGTCGGCAAACATCACCCTGAAGTGAACTGGATCGTAAGTTATTGCAGTGATATCGTTAGCCGACGGAAGGTTTTCTGTGTGCGTTAGTGTTCCGTTGTTATAAAATTTAAGTCGCTGGCCTCCAGCCACGACGATGTCTGAAAAATAAAAAGGGTTTTACTGATTTTTTCTACAAAGTGTTGTCCTTGTTTCACCAAGAATACTTATTGTGCGTTATCATTATCGAATGTTATTACTATATAAAATGTAACGTTTAAAGTAAAAAAAAAAAAATACAAACAACCGAATTGAGATCCTCCTCCTTTTTAGAAGTCGGTTAAAAATAGTTTGACTTAATTAGTTTTCATCAAAATAATTCATAATATTCAACTATGTACTTCAGTTATGCACTGCCATTCCACTCAGCCACTGGAGTATTATTTTAAATAATGCACGAAATCAGTTATAATGTATTCTTTTATTGCACTTTAGAATGTTTTGCCTTTGTAGGATGCCCTCGTTTTCTGTTTTGACCATAGATTATGGTTTTGGCTTCTGGTGGTGGTGCCTCGTAAGTCACAGGTGTTATGACTAATGGATAAAAGTTACATTGAGTGTATAACTTAGCAACCGTGAAATATGAAGCACCACCAGCAGAAGCCGAAACCTAGACGGCTTGTTAAATATTTTTCAATTCACATTTCGATAAACATTTTTTGTTTCTTTGGTTTCTAACAACAGATAAAGGATAATTTTTTATTTACTTTTTAGGAGTGACCTACATCTTATCTACACGACACATTTTTTCACCGACATCTACGTCACTCCATGCGAACGAAATCGCGGGTACAGCTAGTTGTACAATGAAAAGCATGGAAAATTATAGAAATGTGCACTTAATCAAATCTTATTAGATAGATACGTTTTTTAAACGGAAAAATATAAAATAAAATAATAAAGTAAAAAAAAACTGTACAGTAAAGTCTCTGTACAAGAGTGCGCAAATTAATATATGTTTTTAAGAATTTACGGAACATAGCCGACTATAAATTAATTAAACAGGTCTATTTGGCTTTGTGTCAATCCATTCTAACATATTGCATAACTTCTTGGGGTGGTGCGGCAAAAACTATTTTACTCCCCTTAGAGCGTGCTCAAAGAGCTATTCTAAAGGTTGCTACCTTTCGTCCTTTTAGATTTCCTACGCAACAACTCTACACAGCATGTAGTGTGCTTACTGTGCGGCAATTATTTATTTTAAGCACAGTACTACACCAGCACACTGCACTTCCTTTTGACCCTGTACCTTTTGACAGGAGAAGAAAGGACTTGGTTTGCATAAAGCCCCAAACTAAACATAGGTTTGCCAGTCGTTTTTATGTATTCTTAGGACCTTTTCTATATAATAGGCTTAACAAGGAGCTAAGCTTCTATAGTGTAAGGTATAAAAAATGTAGCAAAATGTTGTCAGAATATTTAGCAACACTCAATTACGCAGACACGGAAAAACTTCTAGAAATTTTGGCATGAAGATATTTGATCCCCTCGTGTTTACTTTAGTATTATTACATAGGCTTAGATTTAGGTATTAATGTACTATTAAGCTTTTTCTCGTAGTTGTTTAAAATAGATAATTTTGTTGTTTTATATAAAGTTATAGTTTATCTTTTGTCCCTTGTTTATTGGTTTGTAAAGTGATGGCCCGAAACACAGGTTTTTATTAACCTAGATCGGGCGGGTCGCTACCTAACATTGCAATTCCGAACCACCATTACTTGCACCTATACTATTAATATTTTTAGTTTATTTTTAGGCACTTTAATTGTATGGAAAATATTATTACTGTTGACTTAATATTTTTTGTGAACGTTTATATTTGAATAAATTATTATTATTATTATTCTCTTTATTCATTGATATACATATAAAATACATTTTTAAATATTAAAATACAAAGATATAAAATTATTTAAAAATGTAAAAAATAGTAGCCCACCGGTATCGGGAACAGGGTCCAAGCTACCGGCGGTCAGGGCTCCAGAGAGAGGAACCTCCTAACGATGCGAGCCGTGTCCAGAAGTACTGCTCTCTGAATCAAGCCCTTGATCCAGCTGCCTAACGAGAGCCTCCTAAGATGTTGGTCGAGGCTCGTGGCTATTAAGCCGTTGGCTGACACGACTATCGGTACAATGATTGCCGAATTCACATCCCACATGTCGACAACCTCGCGAGCCAAGTCAAGATATTTGATTTGTTTATCTTTCTCGGCTTTCACGAGGTTCTCGTCATGCGGAACGGTGATATCTACAATCACTGCACGCCTCTCGAGTCGGTCCACCACCACTATATCAGGCTTATTTGCAATAATAGTCCTGTCAGTGATGATGGACCGATCCCAGTACAATGTGATACTGATATCGAGAATTGGGTCGGGCACATACCTGTAGTACGGAACCTCCAATTCCACAAGAGAGTATTTCAGAGCAAGTTGCTGATGGATAATCCTGGCTACAAGGTTGTGTCTATGCAAGTATTCTCCATTAGCAAGACGAGAACAACCAGAGATAATGTGGCGAATTGATTCTCCCGGACGGTGACATGCCCGACATATGTCAACCGTGCCGTCCTTCACAATAAATCTCCGGTAGTTTTTCGTCATGATAACTTCGTCCATAATTGCACAGACAAAACCTTCGGTTTCCCCAAAGAGGTCACCAAACCGTAGCCAGGCTACGGACGCTAATTGATCCACGTCGGGCCCGTGTAGGGCCCGGAAAAAGCGTCCGTGAAGTTCCTTACTCTGCCATACCGCCCTGCGATCGTTGGTGTCAAGCACTGCAGGTTTGCGCCAGTTCTCATTTGCCAAGGAGAGCGGGGTGAGTCCCTTGTCCACCGCCACTACATCTCGATGCATACCCACGTCGACAGCTAGGAAATATTCCCTGAGACTGCATATCTCGCGATTGTGGATAGTCTTAGCACTTAAAAAGCCTCGACCTCCACATTTTCGCGGGATATACAGTCTCATTACCGACGACCGTGGGTGATGCATTCGATGTGCAGTTAGCAGTGTACGAACCCGCCTATCCAGGGCGTCAAGTTCCGTTTGAGTCCATTTGAGTACGCCGAAAGAGTACATCAATACCGGCATGACCCATCCGTTGAAAGCGCGCACCTTGTTTCCGCCCGACAGAAGGCTGTTGAAAACCTTCTTCAGGCGGCCAAAGAAGCGCTCCTTCAACGAATGCTTCATGTCAGTAACACTGATGCCTAACGCTTCCGACATACCCAAATACTTGTAAGTTTCGGTTGGAGAAAGGGATCTCAGGTTTATGGAATCCGAGAGTTGCGATCCCACGGATTCCATAATCTCTCCATGCTTTACATGCATGACCGCACATTTGTCCACACCAAACTCCATCCTGATGGCACTACTGAAAGTTTCAGTTACCTTCAGTAGCTCCATCAGTTGCAGATTACTGGGGGCAAAGAGTTTCAGTTTATTATTATTATTATTATAAAAAAACTTTTTCACAAAAAAAAACCGACTTCCGAAAAAAACACTAAAAAGTACAAAATAACTTTAATTTCGATAGTCGGTGTTTGGTTGCTTAGTTATTTGACACCGACTTCCGAAATTAAGTTATTTTGTAGTTTTTAGTGTTTTTTCCAGAAGTCGGTTTTTTTGTGATTTTTTTTCGATTTTTCAATTTAAAGTGGTACCCCACACCTAATACCACTGTAATGTCTCAGGAGCCAACAAAACACACTATATATATGGATAAGATATAGGGTATGGATAGGATATAGGGTATGCAAGATACAGAACACGTGTGCTCCCGGCTACGACTAGTGAATGAATGACGCGCCACCACAGTCGTGCATACACTACATCCCTTCTTTATTTTAATTGATTTAAATTAGTTCAAAATTACATCAAAACTTAAATCTTTATAATATGGCTGGTAACTCATCGGATGTTGTTAATATTATTAATACTTTAAATAGGTAATATATTACAGATTTTCAATACATTTTACACGAATAATTTTCACTTATTTCCATTTATATACCATACTTTTCCCTTTTTTCTTCATTTGCTTCCGAAACTGTATTTTATAAAAATCTTAGTCAAAACGTTCATCTCAATTAGGCCATCACACGGCTCTTTTGAACGTCATCATTTACATCCAAATACTATGTATACAAAATAAGGTGACTCTACTGTCCGTTCGCAAAGGTAGATTCTTATGGAGAAGAACGGACAAGAAACTCCATAGTTACTCTTTTCAAATAAATGTTTTACAATATTTTGAATACAAAAATTAACTTTAATATTATGTGAGGTTGATGCGCCTAGAGTATACTACTTATAGGAATCAAAGTATTACCAGCAGAGGTAAACTTTTTCATTCTCTTAATAAGTACATGGTACTCACATATTTACAAATATTGGAACCATTAATAAAACAGTGTGTGAGTTATTAGAAAAATAAAACTCAAAAAAGAAAGAGTACATTTATAAAGTTAATACATAAATTGACCAGTTTGATTTTGTCGCCTTTTACGTTCCAGGGCCGCGGTAACTCTTTCGAACAAATCCGCAACCACACTACACCCTTGATTGTTCTATGCAGCAGCGAATGGCGTAGTCATTTATACCGTAGCGCCATGAATCCACGACACTGCCATCCGTGACTAGCCGAGGATGGGTTCCTCGGTTGTAATACAATATCCAGTCATGAAGGCTTCGTGTACAGCATTACTCAATGGAAAGATATCCGATCTAACAAAATAAATTTTTAAAATGCATACTCACTCATGAAAATTCCGTTATAATCTGTGCACCAACACAGACCAGCCGGTCGATTCTGTCGACATCTCACGGTGTTCACCTAGGCGGAGTGAACGACAAGAGCGCTGTCATTCCATCTTGCCGGTGTTACTTCAATAAAGAACATTTTTAACGCATGGGAAGAGTCGCAAGACGCCATTGGAATATTCTGCGACCTCTCGAAGGCGTTCCACTGCGTTAACCATGAGACGCTTTTGTTGAAACTTGAGCAATATGGGATAAGGAATAGAGCCCTTGATTTGATTAGTTCATTCTTGATGAACAGACAGGTTAAAGTTCAGGTAAACGGTGTAAACTCACTAGGGTCGGAAATGACAATGGGCGTTCCACAAGGTTCAATATTGGGTCCATTCCTTTTTTTAGTTTACATAAATGATTTGCCCCAACTATTTCAAAATCAACCAAATATGGTATTATTTGCGGATGACACATCTCTAATATTTAAAATAGATCGACGTTCACAAAATCTTGACGACGTCAATAGCTCACCTCAATATTCATCAGGTCCAAAATTGGTTTACGGCAAACAACTTGGTACTTAATGAAAAAAAAACCAAATGTATTAGATTTACTTTACCTAATGTTAAAAGTAGCGAATGTGACATCATATTGAATGGAGAAAAACTGGGCTTCATTAATCAGACGGTTTTCCTAGGAATCACTTTAGACGAGAAATTACAATGGGGGCCCCATATAACATCTCTTGCGGGTCATCTAAGTTCAGCTGCTTATGCTGTTAGAAAGATAAGACAGTTATCAGACGTAGAAACTGCACGTTTGGTCTATTTTAGTTATTTTCACAGCATTATGTCTTACGGTATTTTGCTGTGGGGTCGGGCTGCTCACATTGAATCCATATTTATTTTACAAAAGAGAGCTGTCAGAGCCCTATATAATCTGCGTCGCCGTGATTCTCTAAGGGATTTTTTTAAAGAGATTAATATTATGACAGTCCCTTGCCAATTCATTTATGAAAATATTATGTATGTTCGGAAAAATCGACATCTTTTTAATAAAATTAGTGATCGACATAATTTTATTACTAGAAATAAAGATAAATTAGATCAAACATTTTATAGGTTAGCTAAAGTACATACATCTTTCATGGGGTACTGTGTTAAATGTTACAACAAAATACCTTGTGACATATTAGAATTAAATGAAAGAAAATTTAAAACGTATGTAAAAAGCACACTTTGTAAACAAGCATAATTAAATTCAAGATAAGAATGCTTGGAAACATGCTGGTCCTGCTCCATAGGACAATCAAGGGTGTAGTGTAGGCAAAATCAAACTGGTCAATTTATATATTAACTTTACAGATGTAAAAGAGTTTTTATTTTTACACACTGTTTTATTAATGGTTCCAAGATTTGTAAATATGTGAGTACCATGTACTTATTAATAAATGGAAATGTTTACCTCTTCTGGGAATACTTTGATCCTATAAGTAGTATACTCTAAGTGCATCGACCTCACATATATTAAAATTTATTTTTGTACTCAAAATATTGTAAAACATTGATTTGAAAAGAGTAAGTATGGAGTTTCTTGTCCGTTCTTCTCCATAAGAATCTACTCTTGCGAACGGACAGTTGAGTCACTTTATATTATTTTAAATGTAAATGATGACGTTCAAAAGTGCTGTTTAATGGCCTAATTGAAATAAACGTTTTGACTTTGACTTTGACTTCTTATTTGTATGGTTTGACAACTCACCCGTCGCGCGCCCCGCCCAAGTGTTCACTTCGACATGCTTACAGAATCGCACTGCTGAATCGCACCAACAATTTGAAAATATCTAGCACGATATGTGCTACAACACATTAAGCGTTATGTGCTTGGTGCATGGACAGAAATCGTACCAACGATTCCTTGGAGACCCATCGCCTCATGTTATTCATGAGGTGCGGTCAAGAGTTTAGTAAACAAGCCATCAGACTTAGTTTCATTATCACTGTCATCAACTATGACATCTAAGTCTCAAGGCAGTGATCGGGGATCTTTCTCACACGATCATGGAGGTATTTATACATTTGCTTAGAGTCAAGCGCCCTTAGTCGGTATACCCAGGTCCATTTCCTTGATAACTCTTAAATGAACCTTTGGATTTAGGATTTTACTTAATCTGGTTTCATTCTTAGTTTGACGAAGTTATTAGAACTTCTGTGCAATCAAATTGAGCTTTACCTTATACCACACAGTGTTTAAAACTCTCTAATGAAATTTCACGGACCTTATCTAATCGTCTTTAGTATCTACATCACTAAACATCAATAATAACGGTCTCGCAATTTCTACAGGTGCAGCCTTTTACGCAATATATCGCGAGCTATTGCACCTATTGCGTCTTGTTACGATTTGCTATTGTTAATCTCTACACCAATTGGTCTACAAACTTTTCAGGTTACAGAGCTATTCCATGTCACTCTAATGGCGTTCAGTCGGTAAACCTTTGACAGACCGACAGTGGGTGTAAATGGTTTCATTGAAACAAAGGTTTTAGGTTTGATTCGCGATTAGCTAGTATTCATGATTACCAAGTCCAAGTACCAGTAATAGTCATCGAAATCACATTAATTTGAACATAGAAAATAAAAACCAAGTATCTGACTCTACGTGTAAAATTGTACGTGATTTTACATTCGACTTCACATTTGACGCTTTTTAGTGTTTTAGTCGATAATATACTCCTCGTTATTATGAAATTGACCTTTTCCGGCATGATTTTTCAAGATTAATAGAGTCGTTAATATGATTCTACTTCCTCCTTCTTTTCTTTTTCTGTTAGAAACAGACTTTGTTTCGAACTTCAGGAAGTCTCATTTCTTTAGGGATAATGCATAGACATCGACACCTTCCCCTTCTTCAGCATGAACGTTGACTATAATCTACCCGGAAGATTACAGTTAACTTCTTGTTTGTAGTGTTATTTCTTAGCAGGATTGTCGATGTTGACAGGCAATGTGTTAATTTCAAGAGCCCTCTTCCGAGTGCCTTCCGAATTGCGAGTGTCGACAATTATGTCTGATCATCTTCGCAATTAGGGTGGTCTAAGTTTGGAAGTGTGGATGACGCATGAGTCATTTTGGGTTTAAATCAAATTGACTCTTACTTTTGCTTGGCTTTTTACTGAAAATCATTAACAGAAACACATAACTGCGTAGCCCTAATATAAAGATGCAAGTACTCTTTACGTGGCCCTTTGTGAGTTATTTACTCTTTGCGTGGCCCTTTGTGAGTTATTTACTCTTTGCGTGGCCCTTTGTGATTTATTTACTCTTTGCGTGGCCCCTTTTGAGTTATTTACTCTTTGCGTGGCCCTTTGTGATTTATTTACTCTTTGCGTGGCCTTTTGTGAGTTATTTACTCTTTCCGTGGCCCTTTGTGAGTTATTTACTCTTTGCGTGGCCCTTTGTGAGTTATTTACTCTTTGCGTGGCTTTTTAAGTCATCACCGGTGTAGCCTTTTCCCAACTAAAGATGGGTTTATACTGATATTTATCAGTATTAGCTAATATTAGTCTAGAAATATATATTTTATGTTAAAGATTATGTTATTAATCTGTGGATTATGTGAATATTTAATATTAGCATATATTAGTTCGTCGGATAACTGATACGTGAATCTATGGAATATTACTAATTTCTTAACTAATACCAATATGTTCGTCGCACTCCTATTCCCAACTTTATTGGGGTCAGCTCCCAGTCAAACCGGATTCAGCTGAATACCAGTATTTTACGTGGAGTGGTTGCCTACCAGACCTCCTTCATGGCAAGACTGGTGTCAGATTTTCTGGCTTCTGACAATCCGTAACGATTGCCGGGACCAATGGCTGAACGTGCTCCTTGCGTGACCTTTTGGTAAACCTTTAATAAAACTATGATTCTCTCAATATAAATTGTGCTAGTATACTATTAGATAAGTACCTACCTAATTTCAATATTGTGATGTAATTGTCGTTAATAATATAATAAAAGTAACCATGAACATAATACATCATTCATACCTTGTCCAAACCCAATTGAATTGTTAAAAACGTAAATAATTGTAAATGTGGGTAACAAGTAAAAACATTTCCTTCTTTTTTTTTTAATGTGGGGTAGATGTAATATATTTTAGTGAGCTGTAAATACGCTACTCGACATTATGTAAATGTATAAGTAGACTAAGATAAAACTATGAGTTCTATATTTGTGTGCCAAATAAACTCATTTTCTTTCTTTCGTTTTTTTTCTATTATAAAATCTTCTATTCTATTTTATTTTGGAATACCTACCTAACCAAGGTAAGTATTTCTCATTACTTCGATCATAATGATAGGTACAGTTAGGTTATATTACGTGCACAATAGGTACATTACATTTTGTAATTATCTATATAACCATAGTTTTGCGTTTGCATGGCCTTATTTTTTTCCATCTGATACGATACTAAACAATGGAGGATAGTTGTTTGAATTAGTGCACCAGTTACAAATTGTTTACGTATTGACTCAGTTCATTAAGTGATATTGATTTAGGTAGGTAACTTTTATATAGATAACAGTAACACTACTGCATAGCATTAGGACACTTGTTAGTATTTGCGTGACTATTAGAGCATTTCGGATTCAGCATGACCTTTCATTGAACTTTATTCAATAACGTTACTTTACTATTATTTTGGAAATTGACTGATTATAACCTTTATCTATTAACAAATTAGGTATACTAACAGGTTAGCAATAAATATGCTAGCATTTTTTTTTTTAAACTTTACACCAAACATACAAACTCACATATACATATAGCCAGACCCGGAACAGCTATCTGTAGGCTTTACAAATATTTGTTCCGTGCGGGAATCGAACCCGCGACACGCAGCGCAGCAGCCGATCGCTCAACCACCGCGCCAACCGTGTCGTCGTGTGAGCCATTATTGATGCTTACACTAACGTTTCCCGGTCTTTTCGCACATTTATTCTTTAAGCATGGTCGTATGTGCGGATAGTATTTCCGTGACGAAATGCAAACAAATTGATCCTAGCAAAACCAGTGAACTTATTAAAATAGTATCTACTGATTTTGTTTTATATTTACAATAAGTGGGTATGTAGGCTATATTCAAAAAAAAAATTAATATGTCCAAGATTTATGATACTAATTGGTTACTGTTTTTATTTAAAATAAGAAGCGTGCAAATAACTCAATTATCTTGTTATTTAAATGAAAGTACTTACTCAATAATAATAATTAACAATAATTTACTGTTTGCATTACAACACATTTAAAATAATTGCGTACTATCCAGGCATGGCCCTTTGTTTTGTTGTAAACAACAGTCACTGCATGGCCTTTGTAACATTTACGCTTATCAGTTGTTTACCTCAATCGAAGCAGAATTGTTAATTTTCGTTACTTAATCCTAGGAAACTGAGGCAACAAAGTAATCATTAGCTGTAAACATCTACCTTGGTAACGATTTATTTACGTGTAGGTAGGTGGGTACAGCGTGACTACGTTCTGTTTTCACTTTAGTATCCAAACTACTAACGATCCTTAGCAGATCAAAATATAGTCGCTTAATTGATCGTAAACAACTTTCAACGTGCATTATTTTTCAGCGTGCATTCTTACCCTTTTTTTGGTAGGTAAATGTTTTCAAAGCTTACTTTTATCCTCGTCGCCACTTAAAATGTCTCAGGAGCCAATAAAACACACTTATAAGCACTCAGGTGGATATAGGGTATGCAAGATACAGAACACGTGTGCTCCCGGCTACGGCTAGTGAATGAATGACGCGCCACCACAGTCGTGCATACACTACAACCACCACTGGAAAGTCACAGGAAAGCAAAAATACGCAATTTCGTACACATGGATGATTTTTCCACATATTTGTTCCAGCTATTTGGATTTAAAACCAAATTGCTTGACCGATTTTGATAAAATTTAAATGGGACCAATCGAGAAGTATATCCTTTCACATAAAACAAGAATTTTTCAAATCGGTTCATAAATGACGGACATATTAGGTAAAAAAAAATAAATAAAAACAATCGAATTGAGAACTTCCTCAGTTTTGGATAGTCGGTTAAAAAAGGGTTTATTTGCGCCAAGCATGACGCATATAAAAAAATAAAATTAACCAAATTAGGTAAGTTACGCAAGTTGGGAAGATTATTCGTCACATGCGCGCAAAACGGCCATCTCTCAACATTATGTTGTTGAGAGATGGTCGGCTGGGACTGGTGTACGAGACAGAGCCACAGCGCTGGTTTCCAGCGACGGCCCGACAGAATGACCACTCACTCAATCACTTTTATTTTTCTGTAGTCGGGTTACAGTTATATAAACTTTATATTTTATTTAAAGGGACCCGCGCAATAAAAAATCCCATGAAATTGTGATCAGACAGGCGAAGTCGCAGGCAACAGCTAGTACACAATATGATAAGAGCCTTTACGCGGTGCGGCTATTTATACAAACTTTCAAATCCTTATTTTTCGAAATCAATGAACCGATTTTAATAAAACTTGGTATGCATACGCTAGATATCTAGGTCTAAATAGTTATCATATATGTAATCATCTGTAAAAAATTTAACTGTCTAACTATCATAGTTGAGATACCGCCTGGTGACAGACGGACGGACGGACGGACGGACAGTAGAGTCTTAGTAATAGGGTTCGGTTTTTACCCTTTGGGTACGGAACCCTAAAAATATTAATCGACAACATTATAGGGCTCCAGTACTTACCCCAGGAGAAAGAGTGTGCCAACACCACGAACAGCGGTAACAACGCCAGCACACGAGTTGTATTCATATTGTTCACCAGAATTTGCTTTTTCTGCAGATTGCAATGACACGACTACTAATTTGAAATACAAAGTTTTTTCGAGAACGTGAATTTATATACAGCATTAAATCTGGCATGTTGATAACCTGCTTAGAGTTCCGCTGATATGAGCTTTTGATACGACTAGCCAGTATATTATTGTAGTCTTTGGACACGACAATACAAGATAAGTATTTTCCAAGCCCAGAGGGCCGATTCTACTAATTTTTAAGGAGGTGTTTTGTGTCAAAACACGAGTGTTTTAATACCTAATTATATGCCATTGCACACACTACTTTATCTTCACTCATACAGGTGAAATAAAACAAAAGTAGAAAATTTAGCGCGCGTCCATAGACACTATTTTTCTACATTTTGTCAATGAGCCCATACGCGCCAGTAAATTAAAAAGTAAAAGAGTGCTATCAAAGTTAAAAATAGTGTTTGAAAATCGAAGGTTGTTTTCTTAATTTTATGTATCCACGAAAAAAGTACGTGTATATACAATAGTTTTTGAATTCATATTTGGAACATTACGCTGTAAGTGTAGGTAGATAAAATAACAGATCGGTTGAATTTAGACAACCCGGACGAATTCGTAATACTCGTAGTTTTTTTTATGAAGAAGTTAAATTATGATGGTAAGATGGTTGCGATTGGTAAGCGTTACTTACTGTTCACAGGGGCATATAGGTACCTACATAAAATTCATGTTATCACGAAATAATTATTTATTTAAGAAACTAAATGAGAAATAAAAAAATAGTTATCTACGTAAAGCGTTGTTTTATTTGGTTTGGTTCTTCAATCTTAACTAATAAAATACATCCCTTTAATTTTTAACTATAATATTTAATTTATTTTTTAGCTAATACTTATAGAAATTCAAACTCTGTGAGCATTTCAAGTGTCTGCATGTTGTTATCATAAAGATCGAACAATAAACGCCAATAAAAGCGTTTCAAGTAAGAGAGCCCCCTTTAATATTTATTTTTATTATTTTTTATTAAAGCAAAGTCCAACGTTCAAAAAGTGCTGGCATTTAGCCTAAAAACGACTAAAAGCTTCCGAAGAAAAGACTTTTCATGCTGTTTGATGCAGTTGGTGACATCCAATTTGTGATTGAACTGAAGTAAATGCCACCTACTGTAACAAACTGCTTGAAAAATCATTTCTTCGTATATTTTTCATATTTTGAAAAAAAATACATTTTTTATTGTCATTTTTTCCTGAGCGTTTACAGCGTACGGCTTTTCATACAAACTTTGAAGTCCTTATTGTTCGAAATGAAAGAACCGATTTTATTGAAACTTAGTATGCATACGCCATCCAACAAGAGGCCCTAGACAATGTGCCATTCAATTAGCGAATGCGACTGTCGAAATGCCAAAATGTAGGATTTTGTTCACGTGACATTTCGATAGCCTCTGTCGTGTTGTCATTTTGACGTTTTGACAATCGCCTTCGCCACGCTACCGCTGACAGAATGTCACTTGTCTAGAGCCCCAGGTCTAAAAAGTTAGTTGAGAACATTTTCGAAAAAGAGTTCAGGAGGAAAAATAGAGTGATTTTTCACGTTCTTTAAAAAACTTAAAATCGAAAACAAAAACAAACCGACTGCCCTATACATTTTTGTGCACATAAAATATCTCGATAAAATGAATTAAAAATCTTAATTTTTTTTTTCGCGATTTTTTGGTTGGTCCCATAGTAAAAGTTTTTCATAATGATGAGTAAAATGACCTTTTTTAAGATATTGTGTTTAAATTCTGTTACACGTTATTTAACAGCATTTTAATGGGTAGGTAGATATTTAAATGGGTACTATCCTGTTTAGTCGGTTGTACAATAATAATATCTAAAAGATGGGTAAATATTATGTTCATGCAGATAGGTCATTGTGGTTTATACTTACCATATCGGAATTTATATTATTATTACTTAAACGATTGTTATTGCCAAGTAAAACATTAACGTTATCAGTTATTTTTCTAAATATAGATACTACACTTAATTACGCACATTGTACTTAATGCCTTTCTGACATGGATGTTGGCAGAAACTACAGAATGCTGTTATGTAGAAACTATTCTGAAACTTTTCATCTACATCCATCTAACATGTACTGGGAAGCTGGACCAACGGAAGGAAGATCTCGACACCAAGTGAGAGCTCACCAAGAATAAGCTGGGATCACCAAAATCCAATGTTTTTACGCTAATGGTATTTTAACGACCCCGCAATGAGCACGTACTTTCAAGACCGAAAAAGGCTGTATTAGCCATATTAGAGCACATACTCGCCACCCTGCCACACAGCCAACAGAAATTCGAAATTGGCCAATAATTTTTAAAATCGGCGTGTAACGATTTAAAAAATATTGGCGAAATTGGGACTGCTACTATGGATAAATCTCTGCCTAATATGTACCTAATATGTATTATATATTATATATAAATATATATGATTTCCTAGGTAAAATAGCCAAATATTTTGGCATTTCGACAATCGCATTCTTTGATAGGAAGTCATGTTGTCTAGAGCTTAGGCTCCTGACAACATGGCTTCCTCCTTATGGAGGGCTCACGTTGAGTGGTCGTGCTGACGATCTCATACCTAATACAGATCACTACAGCGACGCATTGTCCATTATAAAATGCTATTTGGATTCATTAGCGTTAGTTATTGAATAATTTTATTAATTGGGAATTTCTATTGTAGCTGCTGTATTTAGGACCGTTGATTTTGCCATCATTATTTGTATTTTTCCTTGATTTTAATTTGTCAATAAAAGGCAAAATATGTGAGGAAAAATAACATTGTTTTCCCATTAGGCCCCAAAACAAACTATGCTTGATTATGTTTTATGAAAACGCATCATAAAGCAAATATTTATTCAAAGCCCACCCAAACCTTTCTATGGTACTATTTCAAGTTGTTGAGCTCCTAAGTAGATCTCAATTGAGCAACACGACTACTGACAAATGCTTGCACTGACAGGTCTACTTAAATCTGTATGGGTTTTCCTTCTAAAGACCACCTCAAACACTAATCTGCATGGTTCTTAAATGATGTATTGTAAATATGAGGAGCATGTAGGTCGTTATTTCAAGGGTCGATTTCATGACTGTCTGGCAGATTGTGTTCACTATGCAGCCTACTCAAATATCCTTACTCCGGTATTGTTCGTCGGATCGTTGAGCTCGTTCTGAGTTGAGCTGCACGATATAAACTAACAAATCCTTGCAATGCCTGGACAGGTCCACTCAAATTTGTGTGGCTCTTTCCTTAAAATACCATTTCAGAAATTATACCATAACCTACATGATTCTCTTACGGCTTGACATTTTTATTGTATAGATTCAATCTTTTTAGTATTATATAGCTATTGCCCGTGACTTCGTACGCGCACATCCCGTTACCGTAGGAATGTCGGGAAATCCTCCCTTAGTGATCCAATTCACTCCTCAAGGAACCTACATGGCAAATTTCAGCTTCCAGAGTAATTCCAGCTGTGCGTTGTCTGTCAGTCGCTCAGTACCTAACGAAAAGGTTTTTATTATTAATCTTCTTCTTCAAAGTCAAAGTCACAGCAATTATTTCAATTAGGCCGATTTACCGATTTACAGGCACTTTTGAATTGTCAAGGTCGGTCGGACAAAAAGATGAAGCTATTTGCACGTTCCAAAATGTAGATCTATATAGAGAAGAACGTGCAGGACACTCCACGGACACTCTTTTAAAAATAATATTTTGTTACAAAATTATGATAACATCATTATATATGTGAGAACAATGTAAAAGACGTGCAGGATAAAAGAGTCGGAGTAAAAAAGAAACAATTCAAAGAAATAATTAAAATAAATCATTGCAGCCGAGAGACGACCAGTCTCAGCTGACGGCGCCGTTCACGAACATGACGCATACGCTAGCACCATTCGGCTCAACCATTTTTAAGGGAGCTAAATGATCCAACGCATACGCTACCATCAGCCAGACTTTTGAGTGAGCATGACATCCCCAATCGCCAGGGTACATTCAAGTCAAAATGATCGTTAGAGTTTAAATTTAAGGTACATAGTACTCACACATGTGCCGTTAATGCATGAAATTATACGATGCTAAATAAATTGAGTTTATACAATGAAAAAATGCATTCTTACAGTCTTCATCCGGTCCAACAATATTTCCAAATGCTAACAGATTACTTTGTGCGCCCTAGTGGCTGTGGAGCAGGACCAGCATTGAGCCAAGCATTTTTATCTTCAATATACTCCTCTAACTTATAATATGCTTGCCTGCATAGTGTGCATTTATCTTATATATGGGGAGGTATTTTATTATAACATTTTAAACAGTACCCCATAAAAGATGAGGCTACTTTAGCCAGTCTGAAACCTGGTTGAACTAATTGGTCCCTATTTCGAGTACCATAATTATGTCTGTCGCCACTTTTATTAAAAAGATGAGAATTCTTTTTAACATACATGGTGTTTTCGTAAATATATTGACAAGGTACCGTCATGATTTTAATATTCTTAAACAGGTCCCTTAGAGAATCACGCTGGCCGAGTTTGTATATGGCTTTAATGGCTCTTTTCTGCAGAATAAAAATAGACTCGATGTATGCAGCCCGTCCCCATAGTAAAATACCGTAAAACTGCCTTTGACATTTGGTAAGGCAAATCTTATGCATTTCGTATTATTTTCATTTAGAACTAAATTATTGGCAGTAAAGCAATTTTGGACTTACATTAAGGCGTTATTTATGACGTCAAGATTATTGCTATTTATCTTAAATATTAAAGAGGTATCGTCGGCAAACAACACCATATTATGTTTTTGTTGCAATAAATGGGGCAAATCATTTATGTATATACTAAAAATAAAAAAAAACCTAAAATTGAGCCCTGAGTTACCCCCATTTTCACGTTTAAAACTACTTCTTCGTGTCGATGGCACGACAGTTAGTCAGATTTGGGTCGCCCAAAACGTTGCCACCTCCACAGCATCGTTGGTAGCCGCACACAGGTCACTCAGGCTGCATGTCTTAGGGCACAGAGGGCAAGATAGCATAGATGGAGCATGGTCTGTGACTCCACTCCAAATCCACACCCTGCAGTTGATGTGTCACGGTAGCCCCACTTAGCGAGGTTCAAATTACACCTTCCTACTTGCGTTCCGAGGTGGTTTAGGGACATAAAATTAACATCGTCCGTAACCAGCTGCTGACGCTTGAGTTTAAATAAAAGTTTTATGTCGTCTGCAAACAACACTATATCATGCATATCCTTTATGAGGTAAAGCAAATAATTTATATAAATTAGAAATAAAATGGACCTTAAATTGAGCCTTGAGGGACCCCCACCTTGACTATAGACCCGGGAGATCTTGTACCATTCACATGGACTCTCTGAATCCTGCCACTCAAGTAAGAAGTAAGAAGATCCAGCGAGGCGTCCCGGATTCCGTAATAGTGAAGTTTCCTGATTAATGTCTCATGGAGAACACAATCGAATGCCTTGGATAAATCACAAAAAATGCCCAAAGCATCGCATTTGTCCTCCAATGCATTATAAATATGTCCTAAAAGCTCATCGGTTGTTGAACGACCTCTTGTAAAACCAAACTGTTTATTATGTAATAGTTTGTGTTTATTAAAATATCTTTGCATTTGATTTAAAATAATTTTCTCGAAAAATTTTACTAAAAGTAGGTAGCACTGATATAGTTCTATAAGTAGTGGGGTCTGATGTGCTACCTGATTTAAATAATGATGTTATTTTACAATAAATATTTTCATTAGATCAGGAAACTCACCACGGTCAATACATTTATTAAAAGTAACAGCCAAGTTAGTTGCTACGATGTGTATAATATTAAGGACCTAGCAAGGTAAACAGAATTACCTCATAAATCTGCCGTCTTTTTAAAATTCAAGGAATTAAAAGTTTTTATTACATCATTGCAAGTGACATTTTGAAATTTAAATTCGGCATCACAAACTGGGAAGTTTTCTTTAAGTAACGTTGCTGCGTGGGTGATGAATTTAGAGACTTAGTTGTCGATACGGGAATCTCTGGAAATAAATTTTCAAAAGCCCCGGTGACTTGGGAATCTAATTTAATTAAACTGTCATTAATAGTAAGGCTATAATTATTAGTTTGGTTGCAATATTTTTCCGTTTCGCTATTAATAATATTCCAAGTCATTTTAATCACATTGCTACTATTTTTAATTTTTGAACTCAAGTACCGAGACTTGGCGATATAACAAACTTTTTTATATAATTTAGAATAGTCTTAACATAAATAAATTAAATTTTACTATATTAATATAAGTCCGTTCTTCGTACAACTCGTAAAGACGTTCTCTACTCTTATAAATACCAATGGTGGCCCAGTCACTAAAAGAAGTGCTAATATTAACAGAAATAGTCTTAGGAATGAATGTAGTGTCAAATTGTGTGCAATACATTCTGAAAAAAATATTGTAATGTTGATTAGGGTCATCATTGGTTGACAAAGATGGCATTTTATTTAAAAGTTTAGCTTCTAAAGTCTCCAGACGATATTTAGATTTTGTGTTAACAGTGATATCTTTCTTTGGCTTTATTTTATTCACATTTGGTATAGTAATTAATTAATTCCCGACAATGATCAGAATCCATTTAAATTATATTTTTTTGTGGAAAGGTACAACATTTGTAAAAATGTTATCTAGGCATGTGGCACTAGTAGACGTTATTCTAGTAGGCTCCATAAATAGGTATGCAAGATTGTATGACTGAAACAGACTTCTATATTAGTAGTTAAACTAGAATTTTCTAACAAATTAACTTTAAAGTAGTAATAGATTTGCTTAACTGTATCACATAAGAAATATCAAATAAATTATTATAATGGTGCTACCACACCAATCGATCGATCGTCGATCGATGCCATCGATCGATGTAGTATGTTCAGCAATACTCGTATACATAGAATAACAACAAGAAATATACAACTCTTTTACACAGACTTAATTCTATGGATACAAAAATGGCGGTCTTATCACTGACTGCGATATTTACCACAACACAACCTTTAGATTGACTGATAGAATTAAAAAATCAGATCGTCACAGATACTATAATAACTACGTTAGCGATGAACCTAAATTACAATAGTTAGATACCTATAACCTACCTAAGTGAGTCATGCTCGTTTAGTCCACTCTCGGACCACGACCCCTAAAAAAAGATTTGTTTATTTGTTTCCTCTCAACCCTTAAACATAGTTCACACTCGACCCCCAGGGTGAGAGTGTATTTTCATACAAAGAACAGGCATACCTCATCCACTTACAACCCCTAGTTCAGTAAGTACCTTAATTTAATATTTTGGTACGTTCAGGTACAAACTAAAGGCAAAATTCAGGTATCGATATTAAAAAAGAAAGAGAAGAATTCTTTATTTAGGATCTCCAATAACTCTTTACTTTTCAAACGCATGACACATGATCTGCTGCTCTTTATTTTTGGCATAAATGCACGAATGTGCATGGGGGTCGAGAGGAAACAAAACTTGGCTGGAAAATAAAATCCACTCATGAGCCCCAAAGTGTGCCGTTGATACATTATTTATTGGTGGTCGAGGGGCTGAGAGTGGACTAAACGGTCATGCTATAGTTACTCGTAGAATTCGATACATACATTCATAACATTTTGAAACAACCACTTCTATGACTTCCAAGACAAAGTTCAAATTTCTTTGCAACCCATACTATTTTTAGTGCCTTTTTGATACAAATTGTCACTGTAAAATGAACGGGTTAGTAATAATAATAATTAAAATAATAATTTTATAACCTGCCCATAAGTTCTTCCCGATTCAAATGATGACTAACAGAATAATGTCAGAATTGAGCAGTGGTTAAAGCCTGCCTCTCAGACACGAGGATGTGGATTCAAATTCGACAAGTTGTCATAATTTAAGAACTTTCTTAATTTATCTTGTACAATATAGACAGCGCTGTGGTATCCTCGAAGAGTAGTTAACATAATTCTGAAATCGCCAACTCGCCTTGAACAAGCAGTATGGGACGGTAGTCTTTATTTATAACGATGTACTCCAGTTACAAAATTTTAATAATGGTAATCGCTGTTCAAAATTTCGAAGAACCTGAAAAACAAAACGATTTCGCTAATTAGGTACTTACATTCTATTTCATCCAATAGCTTTATGTCGAAGTTTTCTATTTCCAAATCACACCTGTATTTTTACTCGACTGCGTCAGAAGGAGGGCTAACGTTTTTCGAGCGTATGTATGTATGTTTGTATGCACAGTTGAAGTTCAAATTCAAATCTTAAAGGTTACTTTAATTAATTTATTTTCTTTTTGCTATTTGAGTAAACCAATTTGTATCGTTGAATTTGTCAGAATTGTGGTAGAGACATAGGCTATGTAAATTTTCAAAACTATCTAAAATGTAGGAAATGAAAAAAAAAATGACTGTCAAAAAACCCGACCACTGAAAACGACAAAAAAGTTCCAAACAAGTCGCTTTTCAAGCAGTTTAATCATAGATCTGAGGCCATAAACTGCATCACGGGGTCTACTCTTTAAGCCTGAAGTCCGAAGTTTTGGCCTTAGAGTCGGGCGTTTTCTACTCCGTATCACCTACGGACTTACGGGTAGGTATAGGGTACGTAGGTAGCCAGTTGACGGCAGCGAAGCTTCGGGGAACAGCTAGTCTCTTATAATTATTTATGGAAGCATTTGAACGCACAAAATGAAACATAGAAAATAATAGGTGTGTGTGTGATTTTTCTAGGGAACCCTCGTACGCATGCTACGGTAATGCCCGTGGTCGGTGTATGAAGATTCTTACGGCTTTGAAAGTACTGTCTTGGTGTATTATTCTTTAGTCTTGCTTTAAGGCGCTACTGATATAGCACTGGTCGTAACTTGTATAGGCTATTCCCGCATAATTTGAAAAAGTCAATACTGTCCCCGTCCCTCATCGTGTATGAATTAGTAGAATGGGCACTCTGGATGTGGCGGTCGGACAGAATAGAAGACAGGACTTTAAGCGTAGGTACTAGCGAAACGCGTAGTAGGAAATATTTACCTCTGTCCATGCCTTTAAACGACTTAAAAGTCCCAAACAAGTAGCTTTTCAAGCAGTCTACGGGTCTACTCTCTAAGCCCGAAGTCCGTAGTTTCGGCCTTAGTGTCGGGGGTTTTACTCCGTATCACCTACGGACTTACGATAAGTCCCGAACCCGAACTAAGAATGAATGACAACACGATTTGACAGTTGTCCTTAGTTCGGGTTCAGGACTAATCTAACTAAATAATGCAATAGTGCATCTTTAACTCTACAAAGCAAGTTAGAACTTTTTGGGTACGGATATTTTAGAATTGCATTTTGTCCAAACTCACAGAAATGGAGTAATTGTGCCTTTTATACTATGTAAACAGGATGAAGGACGAACGAGCGAAGTGAGCTTGAAATATAGCTAGTGATACAGAGATAGGAACTTAATCGAATTATAAAGAAAACTAAGTTTTTTCTTAAACTGAAACATTTGCGAGTCAGTCTTGCGCGAAAAGGGTTCCGAAAATGTTTTTTTAACACGCTACTTTGAAATCTAAAATTTCTATAATTATCTAATCTAAACGTAATTAATTTTGACACGGTTGGCGCGGTGGTTGAGCGATCGGCTGCTGGGCTGTGTGTTGCGGGTTCCATTCCCTTACGGAACAAATATTTGTATGGCCTACAGATAGTTGTTCCAGGTCTGGCTGTTTGTGTATGTGCGTTTGTATGTTTGTAAACGCACCCACGATACAGGAGTATTTCAAAGTATGGGGCAACGTTTTAAAGAAAAAAAACTTTTTCACAAAAAAAAGAAACCGACTTCCAAAAAACACTACGAAGTTCAAAATAACTTTAATTTCGGAAGTCGGTGTTTTTGGTTGCTCCTTTGTTATTTGACATCGACTTCGGAAATTAAAGTTATTTTGAACTTCGTAGTGTTTTTTGGAAGTTGGTTTCTTTTTTTTGTGAAAAAGTTTTTTATTTTTCACTTTTTAGTGGTACCCCACACCTAAAACATCACTGAAAAGTCACAGGAAAGCAAAAATACGCGATTTCGTATGATTTTTCCACATATTTTTTCTAGCTATTTGGATTTAAAAACCAAATTGCTGAACCGATTTTGACAAAATTTAAATGGGGCCAATCGAGATTTTTCAAATCGGTTCATAAATGACGGAGATATGAGGTAACAACATAAAAAAAAAAAAAAAAAAAAAAAAAAAACAGTCGAATTGAGAACCTCCTCCTATTTGGGAAGTCGGTTAAAAGTAATAATAACTCAGTAGTTTCAGTGATACAAGGAGAGTAGTTAATTCTCATCGATGTAGAAATAATTAAGTAAGTAAAAATTTGAAAAGTGTACTTTTGAAACCGTAACGACGAGCCCTTTCATTTAATTTTGCTGTGTCAAACGGCAAAGGAAAACATTACTTCTCATTTGCGCCCCTTTAATTGGCTGTGACAGACAGAGAGATAAGATAAGATAAGTCGTAATTTGCCTTAAACATAGTTAAAAGATGTTACAGTCAGGAGTATTAATCTAAAGTCAAGCTATACAGAATATGTATTAATTGCATGCAAAATAATAATTGGTTCATTGTTTTTCAATATCACAAATATAAGGTCAATAAAATAATATAACAGTTTTATCTCAGCATTATCCGCAACGACAAAAGTCCAGAAATGTATAGTTTAACGTTAAAATAAGTTAGTATTATATAGCAATTTTACTTGAGATACACGAGTGATCTTATTAGGGTTTTTCAATTGTGTGAATGGACGTTTAACGTTTTTATTTATATCCACCAGGGGCTCGAGACAAATGAGATTCTGACAGCGGTGGCGTGACAAAGGTGATTTTCAATACGTCAAAAATGCTTGGGATTGACAGATGCTATCGAAATGTCACGTGATCAAATTCCTACATTTTGGCATTTCGACAGTCGCATTCGCTAATTGAATGGCACATTGTCGAGGGCGTCAGGTCTCGGTGCCTACAGATGAGCCAATTGCCATCAACCGAGCACGAATTAGGAGTTCGAGCTGCTACTGAGGAATTCCTGGGAAGAGACTTATCACTGCTCGATTCGGGAGGCAATTCCAAGACTACATATCAACAACGCTTGCGAACATTAGACAAACGAGGCAGTCGATTAAAATATTACAGATATGTGAAAATACAGAAATGTTTGGTAAAAATCGACTTGTGTTGGTACAAATACTAGCGATTATTCCGACGAAAAATCCACAAATGACAGAATAATGAAATCAATATATAGGTAAGTACTCACTGTTCTTTTTCAGTAATACATCTTTTGTAACGATCATTGTACACATCGGAGCCTGCGCAGGTAGGGATCCTACGTGGGGGGGCACCAAGCCGAGGGTGATAAGCCGCGATAATGCCTGCGAAGGACATCCCTATTAAGCAAGATAATAGTATTAATTTCCTTAGCATTTTATAATCGGATCAGTGTACTCTCTCCTAAATATGTCACAACTGAACCAGGATAAATATGATTCCAGTTTATATATACCACTTGTTGAGTACTTGTGACGTGTTTTCCGTATAGTTAGCTTTTATTAATTACCATTTGAAACGCAGTTTATTAATAAATCGACAACGCTGTTTATAATATTAATAACTGCGAGTGACTTCGCCCACGTGCTTGTCGGAAGATATCTCAAGGGAGCATACCCCCGAGATAAAAGTAGCCTTTGTAATATTCCAAACTATAATCTACCTCTTTGCCAAATTTCATTCAGATCAGTTCAGCCATTCCAGCGTGATTGAGGAACAAACATACATCCATCCATTCAAAACTTTCGCATTTAAGATTTTAGTTTACGACTTTTTTCCCCGAAAAGCCCCAGTTAAGTTAACTGGAACGCAAAGGGCACTAGGAGGAACACGGATGGGATTTAGTCATTAAGAGTCTGACACTCCCTCCCTTTTCACCCCAGAGCCGAAGAAGTCATTTGAAAATTTTCCATCCATAAAAAAGGTTGGTTCGTATGCAAAACTCATTTGTGTTCTTCAGTAACTTCTGGTGTGTACTACGTATGTTTACAAACGCTTATGAACGGGAACGTCAAAAAATCGGATCCTTAAAAAGTTCCAAATAGTAGCCTATTAACGTCCGTATTCATGAAAGTTACGACCACGCTTATGTACAGCAGTCAATTGGCTTATATGATGATGATCAGCGATCGGAACTTCTTCTTCTTCGTCGTTCCCTCATCGCTGAGGATCGCGACGCGTCTCCAAGCCATGCGGTCTTCTGCAATGTGGACCGCTCTGTACATGCTGCCTCCAACAGCCTTCTTTATGGCGTCGGACCATCTTGCCGGTGTTCTACCTTAAGCGCGTATTCCTTCGACCCGGCCCAATTTCATGAGCCTTTCCGGTGTGATCCCCCTCATCAGGTCAGATCCAGTCGAGCCGTTGTCTTCACATATTAATTTATTCATCATAAGGAGCTCGTGGCTAAATTATAACAGCCGCACGGACCAATCTTCAAGGTTAAGCAACGCTTGCCGAGGTTGGTCTGTAGATTGGTGACCGTATTAACATACCGAGACTCCTCCGTGCCTCGCTCGGAAAGCACGTTAAGCCGTTGGTCCCGGCTGTCATTTGTAGATCTTTGGCAGTCGTTACGGATTGTCAGAAGGCAGAAAATCTGACACCAGTCTTGCCAAGAAGTACTATGTTACCCAGTTAATGGGTTGTGGTGATCTGGTAGGCAACCGCTCCACGTAAAATAGTGGTTTTCAGCTGAATCTGGTTTGACTGGGAGCCGACCCCAATATAGTTGGGAAAAAGCTGGGCACATGCTGAGGAGTCAGAATAATATCGAAGAAACTGTGAAATAAAACAATTTAATTTGAGTCTCGTTCAAGTTCCATAGAATTATTAAGCACTAGACTAGGCTCTAATTAATCAATGTAATATAATATACAACGTGTAACAGAATAAACGCAATACCTCTTAAGGGGTCATTGTACTCATCATTATGAACAACTTTTAGTATGGGGCCAACACTGATCGGAGCCTAGGCAAGGAGGAGTCCAAGGTGAGGCATTGGACCAAGGGCGAAAAGTAGCGTTGTTGTCTGCGAAGGACACCCCCCTATAGGCAGCACAACACGAGTAGATTCGTAAGCATTTAAGTATCGGATCACCTTTTCTCCTGAATCATCACTACTGAGGTTTGAAATAAGTTTAATTTATGTACATACTTAGTGGTTCTTAGATGACGCATAAAATTGATGCAAGGGACATCAGATAGTTATTATTCTGGTGAGTGTCAATCACCAATTAAAATATTATAGTCAATTATTTCCCGTAGTTTTCTGTATTAAATTAACCTCATGACGCTTTTGTTCTCCAAAGGATGATCCTCAGAAAGCCATACGCTCTTATTGGTGATTTCAATGGGTTTAGTGCACAGTGCTCGCAAAATGCACTGTGTACACGTGTCTGTCCATTTGTCACAGGCCCAAATCTTCTGGTCCGATCCAATTAAAATTTGGTTCACATCCGCTTCTGTTACTAAAACACGGACTTGTTACATAAGTAATATAATTTTAAATAATGAACTCAGTTTTGGCGGACAAAGGAGATCCGCCAAATTTCCTCAGGCCCGGCGCAAAAGAAATGTACCTAAGATTTTTAAAGAAAGACTTGCTTGACTTATAGAACGTGTAACAGTATAATCGTGATACCAATGGGTCATTGTACTCATCATTATGAACGACTTTCACGATGGGACCAACACTGAAATTGCGAAAAAAAATCTTTTGCCCCATACATGCGCATTACTCGACAAAATGTACTGAACAGCTGATTTGTTTTCGCGATTTCGGCTTTGAAGACGTAATGCGTGTATTCAGTTACACGTTGTATAGAACTTGCTTCTGCCAGGTTTGAATTTAAAAATTATTCCAAACGAATATACAGCAAGTTTCAAATTTTATCTAAACTCATACAGCCGTTCAGACGTTAAAAAGTAACAAACAGATAGACAGAACGACAGACAGAATTTCGAATTTAGGTATAATATAAGAGTAGTTGAATTAAAAAATAAGGCAATGAAGAATGCGCAACAGCACAATTCGCTATAAAAGAATATTGTTATCGTATCACAGGTCTCAAGAGTCGAAAACACCTCGCTCCACCTCGCACCTCGCGCTTCTCCTCCACATTTATTATGCGCCAGCCAAAGTGTGGAACTCTCTACCAGCGTCTGTGTTCCCTTCCACATATAACCCGTCTGCCTTCAAAGCAAGAGTGAACAGGCATCTTCTGGGCACGCTCACTCTATCATAGACCTCATCTATCGCTTTCCATCAGGCGGGATCGAGGTCAAGAGCTAGCCCATTCCTCAATAAAAAAAAACATTTTAGCAAGTATGTTTAAAACCCCGGGGCTCAATGCTGCTGTTGCTAGGTCAATGTAATTAATGCTTACTGTAAGGTGACCGCAGCTTCAGTACTTCTGAAAACGCTTATCACTGACGATGACTAGACCATGACGACTTTACCCGGACATTGTAGTCTTGTCTCGCTTACAGTGAGTAACGCACAACTTAGTCGTAATTTTACAGCAAATTGAAGCTTAAAAGTGAACGTATGGAGATTCTTGAATGACGCACCAGCTACAAAGTACAAGTATCCACGTGTATGACGGGTCTCTGACTTAGTTGTTCGAATTATTCATAGAACTTAGGACCTAGCACGAATGTATTGAGGTATAGTAACGATACAGTATCGTTAACGTAAGTTTTTTATATAAAAAGTAAACCCTTAACTTTATGCGACATACATAATTTATTTTGTATCATAGAACAATGTGAATAGTATCCAATTCAAATAAATAATTATGTGCGAAACGAGTATTATAATAGTGAATTCACTTTCGTTAACGATATTGTTCGTCAAAAAATTCGTGCTAAGAGGTTTGCTGTAGGTAAGTTACCGGACTACTGAGCGGCTACGCCTACCGAGGTTGGTCTGTGGATGGGCGATCATGCTTTTTAAACCTTTTCATTCCATGTAACAGAAAGCACGTTAAGCTCGATTGGATGTAAGTGGTTGATCTTTGGCAGTCGTGACGGATGTGCAGGCAGAAGCCTGGAAGTTTGACAACCTGTTAGGTACCTAGGATAAACATGATATAGACATGTTTGCAGACGACACGTCACTTTTATTTGAACTAAAACGTCAACAGATGGTTACTGAAGATGTAAATAGTGCCCATACGACTGTAGTTAACAGGTTTAATGTTAATAATCTTCTACTTAATGAGAAAAATACCAAATGCATAAAGTTTACGTTACCACATGTAAGACAAGTGAACACTATTGTGTCAATAAAGGATGAAGAGTTGAAACCTGAAGATAGCACAGTGTTCTTAGATTCAAAGTTTCAGTGGGGCCCCGTTATAGACAAACTGTCCAAAAAACTCCGCTCTGTAGCATAATTTTATTATGCTGTTAGAAAAATTTGTGGCTTAATTGATTTAGAGACAGCCCGTTGAGTATACTTTAGTTATTTCCATAGTGTGATGTCATATGGTACTCTGTTGTGGGGAAATACCGCTGATATTCAAACAATATTTGTCTTGCAAAAAGAACCATTCGTGCGATATTTTATTAATTGCATCCCAGACACTCCCTCAGAGACCAATTTAAAGAGATTAATATAATGACTGTGCCCTCTCAATAAAATGAGAATCTACAAAAATATTAATATGTTTAAAAAATACAGTGAATTTGATCGTTCCTAAAAGTAGGCTCAAGAAAATATCCTAGGTGGTTCATTTAGATAAGCCATATTCAAGACTTTAGTATTAATACGTTCAAATTATTTATAAAACGTAGGTAAGCTATGCCAGACAGCTTTTTACACAGGTAAACTATCTTCAAGACAAAACGGCTTGGGATTGAGCTGTTTCAATGTTGAAGGCTTACATGGCCCAGTGTTTATCTTTACTTTTGTACTTTTTGATTAAACACATGGACATTTCATATTCTTATTTTGTATACCTACTTTTTGACATTAATGTTTACTTTTTAAAGTATTCTACATTTTTTCAACTTATTTTATTTGAATGTATAATTTTCATTTGACATGAATATACTTACTTTGTGTAGTATTACATTTTTTATTTTAATTAACTATTGTAAATGTGAGGACTATTAATATGTATCATCGTCCAACTTGATGGATTACAAAATTCCAACTAGGGAGTCAATTCCACTAATTTTCAAGTAACGTTCGCATTCGAATCTTTGGTACAATCTGTCAAAAATGAATGAAAACTTAGATTTTCAATGAATCCTCTAACCACTTTAGCGTATACGGGGATTGTACTTCCCACTAATACACGTCTTTTGTTGACTACAATCCCCAAACAACACTGACGTAGACGTGTTGCGCGAGCATCGCTTGCGCGGCTGGGACGCTTACGCGGCTAATTTAAAATGTTTTGATTATCATGTTCAACATACTGAGCCAGAAAAGTTTGCAAAGCATATTAGTACGACATAATTATACTTCAACGGGTTACGTTGTACGGTTATTCTACAATTATTAAACTAAAAATACTTTTGTAAACAATAAATTACCTATGTTTATTATTTATATACATAAATATTTTTTGGTGAAATATCGATGTATTTTATTTATACTTATGGTAGGCGCTAGATAAACTTGCAATAAAGTAAATTGACCTTTCCCTAATTAATATCTCTTCGTAGTTACCCGATCAATAACTATAGGTCAATGAACGTTATTGCACATTTATCTGGTCTACCATAGTTATTAGCTTTTTCATATAGATATACATTGCAAAGTATCCCATGGGAATTTGTCAATGCCCTAAATATCCAGAGAAAGTCTATCCGTGTTCGAAAACCGTTCAACCGTTGTGGTGTGTTTGATTGATAAACACCCAAGATCTTTTCAATTAAACACCTACAATACTAACTAGCCCGCGTGAAAGTCGGAAATCATCCCAAGGGCCACCTAAGGCTTGGTTCGCCGTCCGATCAAAGCCAGGCCTAGGCCGACGGCGCGTTGTGTTCCACGCGCGCCTCAAAGAGATGTCAGCATAGGAGTAGAGGCCCGTTATGGCCAGAGCCTGCCAGGGTTGCGGATTTTGTTCGAAAGGGTTACCACGGCCCTGAGACGTAAAAGGCACTAGGAGGAGCATGGATGGGTTTTAGTCAGTAAAAGTCTGACACTCCCTCCCGCTCCACCCAGAGCGGAAGGAGTCATTTGATGATTTCCCATCTTTAAAAAAAAAGGACCACCCAAGGCTCGCTGTCCGATCACAACCAGGGTGGGAAGTCTCGGCATTGTTACCGATCGCCTACTGACCGAATTCGGCCGATAAGTTCTAAGCCCGTATACAGTCAATCACAAACGAAAAACGTTTTTCTTGCGAGACACGGAGGAATTTCGGTATGTTAAGATGGTCACCCATCCACAGACCAAGCTCAGCAATCATTGTTAAAACTTGAAGATCGGCTCGTACGGCTTTTATAATTTGGCCACGAGCTCCTCCTAGCGACGTTAATCAATAACTACTCATAATAGGCGATGGAACAAGTAATTACGAATACAGAAAAGAATACCATTTCATGACTTTCAAAAACTGCCTGGTCACAGCTAATAGGAAACGGAGTCGATATGGACTATGGAGTTATTTTCAGATCTACCTATTAATAAAACTTGTAATTACCAGAGCCAACAAATATACCTTTGATTTATCCTTAATTGTGGCTCAACTCAGCAATATATAGTTGAAAAATTTTAACTTAATTTTAGTATTATAAATAATTGCAAGTGAACACTATTCGCTATGTTGTTCAAGCTTTTTGTGCTATTTCTATGTGTAGTAGGGGCATTATCGACTTTTACCAGCGATAATCGCTTCCAAGCAAGATGTCCTCACGACCGGGTGTTTAGTCTTGTCTCCAAAAGTTGTGTTGAGCCGGGCAAGTAAGTACATAATTCCAGTATTTTTTGGATTTGTCACTGTCATTTTTTTACGCTTTTAAATGCTTTTATTTTTATAATTTGTATATTTTTTTATTTACTTCTTTGCATTATAAATAATACACACTGGAGTGTATAAAAGTTGGGCCAACCTTAAAAAGCGATCCAACGGAATATTAGTTTGGTTTTTATGTTTGCTCATAATGTTTTTGATGTTTGCTTTTTTTTTAAATGTTGCCCCACACTCGGAATTTCTCCTGTATCGTTGGTGCGTTTACAAACATACAAAATCATATAGGTACACAAACAACCTGACCGGGAACAACTAATATTACAAAACATTATAGTGTTGCTTTTTGGCACAAAAGACATTGCCAGGATCTGGACCAAGAGCTGCCCAGGAGTAAATGCACGTTTATTGAGATCGTAGCATTAATACATACAAAAAAAATTGTCAAAAGAATCGACCCCTGGAAATTTAAATAAAAACGTGGTTAGCGCGGCACGCCATCATTAATGACATCATCTGTCGGGCTCTTGTCACCGCCGGGGTGTCAGCTGTTTTAGAACCTAATGGCTTGGCACGTGCCGATGGGATGACAATAATGCCTTGGAAGGTGGGTAGGCCTTTGGTGTGGGATGCAACATGTGTCGACACCCTTGCGCCATCCCATCTTCTTAGCACGGCGGGCTGCGCTGGGGCGGCTGCTGCAGGTGCAGAAAGTCTAAAACGGCGCAAATATAACAACCTTATTAGGAGTTATATAATATATTTGAGCCATTTGGGGTTGAAACTTTAGGCCCATGGGGTCCGAGTTCTCACCGAGTCTTTCGGGACATCAGCAAACAACTTGCGACTGTTCACGTGACCAGAGGGCTGGGCTTTTCTTTGGCCAAAGAATCGGCATTGCCATTCAACTTGGCAATGCTGCCAGTGTTCTGGGCACTTTAGTCATTGACAGCGATGTGGATGAGATTTTTGATGCCCAATGATTTATTTTGTTTTTTACACGTTTGTACACGATTTCGCAATTTTTAGTCTAGTTTGTATATAGTTAGGTTTATAAAATGTTTTGCTGTGAATTAGTATCGTTTTTCGGTCGGTCGTCGATCGGTTGAAGTGAAAAATTACGAGGGACAGAGCTTCCACCTATTTACTGCCTTAATTGGGCGGCCTGAGTGTAGATTTGCAATAGCAACAGAGCTTGGGAGAAGGATGTGTTATCCAGTTAGATGCTGATAATAATTTGATATTAATTTCAACTGAAATTAATATCAAATACGTAGGTATGTGTATCAATTTATGTTAATAAAATATGCCAAAAAAAACAATACGGACATTTATGTGACATTTTTTGGACGCACTTATAAAATAAAACCAATAGGGTACTTTTCATTGACATACCATCATGAAATTTGCCAAGAAGCAAGGCCCTACTTATTTATTCCACACAATGTACACACAGCTGCAGACACTGCTTA
The DNA here is from genome assembly GCA_947386135.1 of Melanchra persicariae. Classification (NCBI taxonomy): domain Eukaryota; kingdom Metazoa; phylum Arthropoda; class Insecta; order Lepidoptera; family Noctuidae; genus Melanchra; species Melanchra persicariae. Next base: position 14,469,232 of record OX376668.1, read on the forward strand.
TCTTAGTGAGTATAATAACCCTGGGCGTAGCATTCAATTTATGGCTACTAATATAAAAATAACAATAAAAGTAATAACACAACATTAACAAATTAATATGAACTATGTAGCTGACAATAAAATTTACTTATTTATTACAATAAAACTTTTATATTTAACTTAATTTTTTTAGTATTTTTTTTATTATAATTATATAAGTATTTGACAAAAATATTGCTCTGTAGGTACAAACTGTCATAAATATTATTTGATCTATTTTAAGATAATATCATTCAGTATTTAATGCAATAAAAACTTTTTTCTAGGAGTACCGATTTAAATATTCGTAATATTTTTATGGAGTTGTATTGTATATTTGGATGCTTCTGTATTCTGGGTTATTTCTGTACATCACTAGTCTCGGTACTGGTAGAATTAAATTGGTTTTACGGCGCTCATTGTTATCAAAATTAAATGAGAGTTTATTCTTTTCAATAAATGTGGCTATTGCGAGTATATACATACAATCAATCAATCAAATCCTATCACACAAGTTAACGAAAAACTGTTAATTCTTTACTTATTTTTTCCTTTTTTTTTCAGCGAGGACTCAATCGATTACATCCTTTTAAGTTTTTTACGTTGATCAGATTTAAAAATGCAACAAACAAGATTCCAGTGAACACAACAAATAACATCGAATATTCCTGCCCAGTTACAACCTGATTAGATAAAAATCCTTGATTTTGTTTATTTTTTATTTAAAAAGGTTTATTAAATACCGTCTTTTAATTTAAAAAAATTAAATAAATATAGGAATTATTTATTGTAAATAAATAATATCTTCTGTTGGAAGAAGGAGTTTTTTAATGTCCTTTTTCCTTTATCTTGACTGCGTTACCAAGGTTTTTAACAGTAGCTAATAGAGCAAGCAGCCCTGGATCTACAAATTCTACTAAACGTGGCAGAAACTTAATACCGAGAGGTGTCCACCCCTCCTGCCACCACTTTGAGATTAGTTATTTTTTAGCAATCAGAAGTGAAAAACAAATAAAAAACAAAACAATTACAATGAACCCTAAACTAATCTCGCAGGTCAACCGTCAATCGTCTGCTTAATTGGAGCAATTTGTGCGTGGTCAGATCTTGTAGCCCTCCAAGAGACATGGCTTCTTCCTAATGACAATATTGATGTTAATGGACTTTGAATTTACTGGAAAGTCAGCGGTTGATACAACCGTCGGGCCGTTAAGAGGAAGGCCCTACGAGGGAGTGGCCATTCTCTGGAGGAAAGGCTAGTTTGAGTCAGTTTCTGTTTTGGACTGTAACAGTGAACGGATTGCAGTCATTAGGGCAGTTATTAGTAAGCGTTCTATACTTGTTTTATCTGTCTATATGCCTACTGACTCACCGGAAAATTTGACTACCTTTACAGAAGTTTTAAGCGAGATAAATGCTGTTGTAGCAAGTTATGAAGTTGAGAATGTGTTTGTATTGTGCGATTTTAACGCGCACCCAAAACAAAACTTCTATAGGGAACTGACGAGCTTCTGTACAGAGCAGTCATGGGTTTGTACTGATATTGAAATTCTAGGTGTTGAGCAGAATCACTACACATTTATAAGTGATACGCATGGGTGTAGGAGATGGCTTGATCACTGTGTGGTATCTTTATCAGCATGGGACACTGTTGTGGATGTAGGTATCAAAGAGGATGTATATAACTCTGATCATTTGCCTATATAATTATATTTTATCCGATTTAAATAAAGTAAGGTCAAAACTGGTGACTCAGGCAGTGCCCCGTAGCGCGATTATATGTGGTGAAAGAAACTGTTCCGAAATTGACAGATACCGATTTTTGTGCAACAGTAAATTGCGTGATATTAATTTCCAACAGGAGTTTACGGAGTGCAGTCATGTTGCATGTAGTTTGGCTGAACATAAAAGTATATTGGATGAGTTGTATGATCAGATTGTGAACGTTCTTTGTAAGGCAGCTGAGCAATCTAAAGAGATGAGTAATTGTAAACCTCACAGAAAATATCAGTCAATGTGTGGCTGATAAGCATGTTCATGATGCTCGCTGCGAGGCTAGGCTTAAATTTAAAACCTGGATAGAACAAAAACGACCGACTGATGGTTACGTTTATGAACAAATGAGAGAGGCTCGAAAAAAATTCAAAAGTGCTTGAATTGGTACCAAAATAATCAGGAGCAAATTAAAATGGACATGTTACGAGTTACTAAGATTTTTGGCAAATTTTGGGAATCCACAGGTAATTTAGATATCAGGCCTGGCCTCGCGGTGAGTTGGAGGGGAAGAGCGATCACGGGGATATTGCAAACTTGTTTATGAAACATTTTCAGGTGCGATCTCCCCTTGGTTCCTCCATCTGCTCTCTTTCCATTCTTATATTATTATATTTATATATGTAATATTATCCATTCTCCTTCTGCTGGCTCCAAGTTTTGTTGTCAGGAAAAAGAGACGCTTGTACATTTCTCTGCCAAGCAAGTCAAAAGCGTCATACAAGGAATGAGCAGGGGCAAGCCTCCCGATCATGATGGACTCAGTATTGAGCACTTAAATTATGCTGGGGTCCACTTGCGGAGGGTCCTGTCTCTGTTCTATACAATATAATAACGTAGCAAACGTTAAAAACGTGTCAACAAGGACTGGGCCTGCCAGGACTACGCTTAATGCGTGTTCGTTGAACACGAATTCCGGGACAGCACCCAATGCGTATACACAGTACGCGACTTCCGAAGCCAGGCACTCCATGACGCTAGCCTTGAAAGCGCGCTGCAACTGGGCTGCATCGGCCACTCGTTCCAACTAGTATGGAGAGCACATGCCTCACACTCACACGCACGCATACACAACACACTAAACAGAATCATATATTTTTTGACCAGGAATCATCCCTTTGACTGGTGCTCAACTGCATCTCAGAAAAGGTTAAGGAAACGGATTAACATACGTTGTCATCCTCATGTCAGCTTCAAGTCTTCAAGTCTAACCAAATGCAACTGAGTCCTAGTATTAAATATGGAGCGGCTGCATCTGACCTCTACAACCCAGTTAGCAACACCAGTCAGCATAGGATATTGTGCTACCCTGTGTAGCACAATATCCTATGCTGACTGGTGTCAGGTTGTCTGGCTTCTGACCACATGTAGCGGTAACACGATAAGCACCTCTGTCTTGGTTAAACAGATAAATGATAAATAATATTTATTTTGTACTAGCTGCTACCCGCGACTTTGTCCGCGTGGAATTCTGTTTTTATTCTGGTTTATTTATCTTTTTTTAGTATAATGTCTTTTCTCCTGTCACAGGCAGTTATGTTTCGGTAAGAATACTTGTTGAGTCCATTCGTCTCAACATAACCGCGCGGTGACGGCGCCGGCGGCAGTGAAAGAGGGGTGCGGAGACAGCGGCTCGCCTGCCGGTTGACGGCCGAGCGAGCGCCCTCACGCCAAGACAGTCAGCTGTTGCACGCCTCTAAGCACGGCTGCGCTCGCGCATATTAGCTTTCCATATGTTGTTATTAACGTAAATCAACCGTACCGTTTTATAATCTATTTTTATTATTCATTACATGTTATGTGAATGCTTGTAATTAGCAAATGACCCTACTTATGCCTGATATTATTATTCCGATTTAAGCTTGTTATTAATCTGTTTGCTTTCTTTAAAATATAATAAATAAATAAATAGTAGTAAGATGGTAGAGTAAGAAAGTCTAAGTAGTAAGTTTGTTTGATTCATCATCATCATATCAGACGAAAGACGTCCACTACTGGCTATAGGCCACCCCCAAGTGTCGCCACAATAAACAGTGATTAATAAATTACATCAAAACACTTTTTTTTGATTTTAGTGGAACTTTTAATGTCTAAAGTGATTATTAAATATCTTAGAAAAATGAACAATTCAAAAAAATATTTATGAATATGACGAGGGTAGTTCAACCATTAGGGGTACATCGTTGTCAGAGTCCAAGTTCGACATGGTGGAGGCACGTAATAATAGTCACAACACTGATTACAACCGCCTATTTATTCACTTCCGATAGCAAAATCTGAAATGATCAAGCCGATGGAAATGGATTAAAGTACGGAAACGCGGTAGGCTGGCAGAACGACCGTTCGCGCTCGTGTCTTACCAAAAAGTGAAGCCCCCCAAGTCAAATGCGTCCAATGTCAAACAATGACAACTGACAGCGGTCAACAAGACTTGCCAAGCTCCGTATCGACCTCACCCAAGCACACTGCTTAACGTTTCCGACAAACGATGATAGATAGTGTTATGTCTCGTTTACTCTTGGGTGGTTTAATTAAACACAGTTATATTTCTATTACAGTGTGTGCGACACGTCCGCTCGCCTCGACTTCTGTCAACGTAATGCCGAGCGGGCGGGTCGCACGAGCACATATTTATTTAATTATTTTACAGTACATCACATTTCTCCCTTTCAATATTTTTATTAAAACTAATCACGTTACCTACTCTGAATTTGATATTGGTTAATAGTTAATATTTAAGCTACACGTGATTTTATATAATTCTAGTATTTAAATAATTTAAATCTGACATTCTAGTTTGATTAATAATCTCCAATAAAAATCAATAATTTATTACAATATCAATTTAATCATCCGTATCTATTTCTACATCACCGCTGTCTTTTTCTCCGTTTTCATTGTGAATTCTCCATTGTCCCTCTATTTTCTTGAGGTGAACTATGTTTCTTCTTATGTTTTGACCTGTTTCATCATTTTTTATATTTATATCACCTCCTTTAGCACTCATTACTGTGTGGAGTAGGGTTGAAATCAGGTGTCAATTTATTTTCTTTTATCATGTTTTTAACATAAACCTTTTCTCCTATATTAATTTCACTGATGCCAAATTCTGAACAAAAGGATTTGAACTCCTGGCTAATAAATTGACGCCCATTATCCGATGTTATACTGACTGGAATACCTAGCCTGGAAAATATTTCTTTTAAAACATTAATGGTTTCATTAGATGTTGTAGATTTCATAACCTTAATTTCTTTGTAGCGGCTATAATAATCGATGACTACTAATAAGTTGTGTCCACTTGGCAGTGGGCCTAGAAAGTCTATAGCTATACCAGTCCATGGTTTCATAGGTAATTCGCGTCTCTTCATTGGCACAGGAAGGCTTGGTCCTGATACTAGAGTGCAACTTTTACAACTTTTAACCATGTTTTCCGTATCTTTATCTATTTTAGGCCACCAAACTTTTGTACGCAATCTACTTTTCATAGCAACGATACCTGGATGTCCTTCGTGTGCCGACGCGAGCACTTGCTTACGTAACTCCGTGGGAATGATTATTTTGTTCCCACGTAGTAAAATATCGTCGTGCATCCAAAGTTCATGCTCAAAGAGCTTATAGTTATTGACTTTGGGGTCCCAATTATTTCCAGAGAGAGCTAATTTTACTAATTAAATGTCTTCATCACTTTTAGATTTATCAGTGATATCCTCCATAGGTACAGCCATTGGTCTAGCAAACTCAACGATTTTATTAATGTAATGCTCGTTATTATGTGAATGTGAATTATGATTTGGGCATAATGGGGACAGGGAATCAGCTATATTGTTTTTTCCAGGACGGTAAAGAACCTTGTAATTGTAAGCCTGTAACCGTAACCCATCGTTCATGAGGTTTATGATCAGTGATCAGCTCAAATTCTTTTAACCCGTATAAATACATTTTAAAATGTTCGACGGCCCAGACCAAGGCAAGTGCCTCCTTTTCGATCTGGCAATATCGTTTTTCAACGTCAGACAAACTTTTATGACCAAAAGCAATAATCCGAGGTCCTTGTAAATCAAACTGAACGAGGACTGCTCCTAACCCTACAGGACTAGAATCTGCCATGACTTGTGTCCAATCGTGTGGATCATAAAAACCTAAGGTGCGAAGAGTGCTTCAACTTTCTTTTAACTCCGCAAACGCAGCAGATTGTTTATCTTTCCAATATTCAGCTATGTCGGCGTGTTTAGAGAGTTTGTGTCTTAAAATTTCTCGGATTGGATCGGTCATGGTGGCTAACCTTGGGATCCATTTTCCAATATAATTGACAAGTCCTAAAAAACTTTGAACTTCTTCGACTGTTTTAGGTGCTCTGAATGATTTTATGGTTTTGACGTACTTATCAAGAGGCCTAATGCCTCGTGGAGATAATTCATGACCCAGAAAATCTATTTTTGACGCGTTAAAAATACATTTTTTATCATTAAGGACCACATTGTTATCTTTCAAAACTTGTAACACATGTTTTAGTATATCGTTATGTTCGTTTATATTACTGCCAAACACAATAACATCGTCAATGAAATTAACAACGCCCTTACAAGGCAGAAGCATCCTTTCCAAAATTTTCTGAAAATGTTCGTGTGCACACGATATACCAAACATCAGACGCTTATATCGAAACAGACCTTTACTGGTTATGAATGTTGTTATATCCCGACAATCTTCTTTTATTTCGACTTGGTAGAATGCATCTTTAATATCGAGTTTAGAAAAGATGCATGACTTCCTGAGCTTTGGGAGAAGTTGGGTCATTGTAGGTAAAGGATGATTCTCTCTTATAATGGCTTTGTTTGCACATCTCATGTCGACACATAGTCTTAAGGTGTCATCACTCTTAAGAATGGGTACTACCGGAGAAACCCAGGTTGTGGCTTGATCTACAGGTTCAATGATGTCATTTTTGACTAACTCATCAAGTTTATCATTGATTTATTGGGTATATATATGGTATATATATGGGTGTCACAGATGGATCTATAGGAATAGCCAATTGGACATTTTTTTTAGGAAAATTATCAGTATGTACTAGATTTATACACACCCCTAATTAAAGCACATTGAAATATGTAGCTGTATGCTTGCCCAACAAATTACGGGTGCCATTTTTAATCACATAAAATTTTGCAGTTTTAGTTTCTGGTCCAACTACAATTGATGCTTCAAATGTGCCTAGCACATCCAGAGGATCTTTTGAACCGTATGCCATAAACACTTGATCAGAACCTGGTTGCTGGTTAGACACAATGACAGCTTTTGATTTTAAATATTCCCAGGTTTTATCATTTATTATATTGTTTTTACTCCCAGAGTCGATAAGCATATTTACGTTGACACCTCCTACTTGGCAAGTTATTTCAGCGTCATCGTCTATATGAAATATATAGTTTACATTACTGACTGATGGTTTGGTCTGTGGTTCGTTTGTTTTAGTTTTTTTACTATCATTTTTTTGTTTGTTCCAAGTAATGGGTGCTTTACGCTTGAGTTTCCTTGTTCGACATTGACTCATGAAGTGACCTTTGTAGCCACATTTGTCACATACTTTGTCCCTCGCGGGACAACGTGTATCATCACACTTGTGATTTTCACTTCCACATCTTGCACACCGTATATTATCCGTGTGAATAGCCTGAGTTCGGGTTTTGTTTGTTTTTGTTCCAATCCTATTAACCTGTTCAGTTTTTATTTCTTGGAATTCTTTTAATTGTCTCTGTACGGTTTCGATTGAGTTGGCTTCTAAAATAACCTTTTCTATTGTAACGGAATCTCCTAACTGTAATATTTTCTTTCTAAGGTCTGATGAGGTACATTTTTCCGCAATTTGGTCTATGAGAGCGTTGTCTTTGTTAGCAAAATCACATTTGGAACATTGATTACGTAATCTAACTAAGAACTTTTCCAACTTTTCATCCGGTTCCTGCAGTGCGATTCTGTAAACATGTCGAAGTGAACACCCGGGCGTAGCGCACGACAGGTGAGTTGTCAAACCATACAAATAATATAGAATGACAGCTCTATTGTCGTTCACTACGCCTAGGTGAACACCGTGACATGTCGACAGAATCGACCGGCTGTTTCATGAGTCGAAATACGTGTCGTTCATAAACAAAACTCTGCTTCGGAGAAAAGTACTCGTCTAGTTTTTTAATAGCGGACTCGAAAACATCGGAGGAGTCGCCCTCTTCAACGTGTGCACCGGGAAGGTTATAATAGATATCTTGCAATCCTAAACCACCGGTATGTAAAAGTGTTGCTCGTTTTTTTAAGGGCTGGTCTATACCTAAGGCTAGAAGGTAGATTTCGAGAGCTCGTTTCCATCTTTGCCACCGTTGGCCTAATGAGGTCGGTTCACCATCGCAGTCAAGAGTTTGTATCTATTACTGATTCTCATCGGAATACTGATTCTACATGAAGAGACAGCTTAATTGACATCCACGACCCAGTAACTGGGTAAAATGTTCTTGCCAAGACTAGTGTCATTGATTGATTGATCATGATTTCTTGGCTTCTGACCATCTGTAACGACTGCGAAACATCTCTATATATCCAGAATCACGGAGTTATCTCAACTATCCGTGGACCGACTTCAGTAAATATTGTTTCCATTTGACAGTAACCAAACAAAAGCTAGTCGTAATAAACATCCTATGGTTGGCGCCAGATTTTGCAATGTAGAACATTGACCTTTCCCTTCAAAGTAAAAGTCAAAGCGTTAATTTCAAGAAGGTAAACCATTTAAAGGCACTTTTGAATTGTCGAGGTCGGTCAGTGAAAAACATGAAGCTAGTTGCACGTTCCAAAGCGTAGATCTCTATGGTGAAGAACGTGCAAGAAAATCCATCGACACTCTTTTAAATCAATGCTTATATCTCTTCATAGGTATCTATCTACCCGAAAAAAAAATACAGGGCCTAAACCACCAACTCTTAAAGGAGTATTACTTTAATATTACTTCCAGTAGGAAAGAGACGGAGTTATACGTCCTGTATAGCTCCGTCTCTTTCCCACTGGAAGTAATATTGAAGTAATAGGTACTGTTTCAAAAGTTGGTGGTTAGGCCCCAGATCGTTGTTCATTACTAGAAAATTTTAATGTAAAGGATCTCCATAGATGTAGATTCCGGACAGCTATATGTTTTTTTTTTAGATTTTGTAATAAAAATGTCAAAAATTGTAGGTTTTTTTGCAAGTTTTGGCGCCAACCAGATTTAGTAAAACTTTTATTAAGGTAAAGTAGGTACACTTTATTTTTGTTAGAGTTAACTTAAAATAATTAACTACAAGAATTAGTTGTCATTTTTATTTCTTAATGACTAATGAGACTTAAAGTATCAAGAAGTGTTGCGGTAGTATATCATAGCTTGACGGGAGTAGTGTCGAGTGACATTATTCCTTTACTTATCCAAATCTTCAAGTTTTACTTTGTTCAAGTATTCTGCCCTGAAATCGAAAAATAAATAAATAATTTTCGTATGCTGGAAAAATTTGCGCCGTTGAAATCAATGGCAGATTTTTTTATTTTTTTTATTTAACCTAACATACAATCAAATTGTGAAAGTGAGTAAACAGCGCAACAGCGCTAACCAATTTTGATGAATTTTGGTAAGTTCTGAGAGAGATGGCTTTCTGGATACTGTTATAGGCTACTTTATGGCGAACTATGTCGTTAACCAAAGATTGGCAAAATTTAATGCCCTCGACCGAATTTTGGTCACGATGCGAATCTTGATGAAACTAGTCTAGTACGCTGGCTATATTATAGAGCACAAGTTTGTGTACAAACACTCTGTGGCCTTAGTGCGAGTTGCTTAACGTTCTCGATCGCGGTTGCGTAAACGTCAATTTGTATTGAAACTGAATAAGCGAACGTTAACTGGATCGAGTGCGTTAAAAAACTCGCACTAAGCCCTCTGTTGTTTTACTTCCGATGGGACGGCAACCCGACACGACCGGGGAGTGATCAGGGGCAAAGTCAACGGCTTTACATGCTTTCCGAGGCACGAGGGTATTACACTAACTTCCAAACCCCGGGCTGCAATTGAGAAATTCACCATAGACAAAAACCGAATACTACTTTTTCTCCATCTGGGAATTGTCTTGCTTCCACGAGACCGACGAGGCAGTTGATCAATGAAACAGTAGTATATGAACTAGAAATACTTACTCTAAGCACCGTCCGTAGAAATACTTGTAGCCAATGGGACAAGCAAACTCAATAGCCTCTGGTTTCGACCACGCCACACCGACTAAACACAATAACATCATCACAAAGACTACTTTAGACCACATTTTGAGGAGCGTCAGCGCTGAGTTCGACTTGTTCTAAAGACTGAAGCTGAGAACTGAAGTTTAGTTAAGTTGCAGTACTATTTATAACAAAGCAAATGATTCAGTTTTATTAATTAATAGATAAGGTACCTCTAGTGCTTTCCTGTTTATGACAATTGGCTGGCTTGTGCCCATTGCTGTAAACAGGAAAACTTGTTAATTAAGTCACTAAAGGTTAAAGTAGCCACATCTTTCATGGAGTACTGTTTAAAATGTTATGCTCCTAAATAAGAACCCATAATAAATATTTATTAAATTAATAATAATAGCCGCACGGGTCAATCTTCAAAGTTACGCAACGCTTTACGAGACTTCTCCGTGCCTCAGAAAGCTCGTTAAGCCGTTGGTTCCAACTGTCATTAGTAGATCTTTTGTCAGAAGCCAGAAAATCTGACTCAACTCTTGCCAATAGTTACCGTGTTACCCAGTTATTACTGAGCTGTGGAGATCAGACAGGCAGTTGCTCCTCGTAAAATACTGGTATACAGCTGAATCCGGTTTGACTGGAAGCTGACTCCAAAATAGTTGTGTAAAGACTGGACAGATGACTGGGGGTCATCCTCCAATGAAGAGATGGCCTCGGCCCGTAAAATCCCCACTAGCAGACGGGGTAAGGGCCGAGAAGGAGGTAGAGGGAGAGGACTTGCAGCCCAGCGAGCGACGAAGCTAACTAAGGAGGAGCGCCACCATGGAGCGACCGGGAGGTCTCTCCCTATGGCGTTTTCCGGCGGTGAGCCGGACACCGCTGGCGGCCCCGCCCAAGGGGCATAAGGCCAGGTTTGCGGAGGTCGTGAAGACCGCGGTCCGTGAGGTGGCCTTGAAGAGGATTCAATTTCTCTCGTGCAACATGAAAACTATCAGATTAGACCACATTTTTAAGAGCGTCCGTGGTTCAAGTTCATTTTAAAAATGTGATTATGGAAAAAAATTCGCTTCTTATATACCAGCATATGATTCATGGCCATCAAAATACGATAACGTGGGTCTTTCAAAACAGGAAAAGAAAAATCAAAGAAAGAAGAAGAAGAAAAGAAGAAGAAGAAAGAAGAAGAAGAAGAAGAAAAGAAGAGAAGAAAGAAGAAGAATCATGAAAAAGAAAAGATTGACATTATTCTTGGAATTAAATGAACCGATTTTGATGCACCTTGATACCTACACATACGTAACATGTTTTAGAACAATAATTAAACTTATGCTCTGTTTTGTTAAACTCTTTTTAAGTCAGTAGACAAATGTTTGCTTTATTTTTTAAGGGTTTGTACTTGTTTAATTATTCCTACACACGTATCTTCTTCTGTTATCTTCTCTGCCTTCTTAATCGATCATCTTAATAGAGTTATACAACTATAACTTCGGAAGTCTGTGTCACAAACTAAGGAACAACCAAAAACACAGTTTTCCGAAATTGTAGTTATTTTATACTTTGTAGTGTTTTTTTGTTTCGGAATCGTTTGTATTTTTTATAAAAAAGTTTTTTATTTGAAAATTAAATGAAAAAGGAGTAATAAAACTGCATTCAATGAATAATAGAATATTTAGTCCTAAAATTCGATTCTCGGAACTTGCAATTGCAGTAAAGTTTTCCTGTTTTCGTACAACTTAAATAATAATAAACATGAAGTCCAACTGCCTGAATAATAAAATTAAGTGCAAAAAATATATTTAGATTTAGAACGGTCGTCAAAAGTTTGTCGAAACTATTTCTACTGTTTTTGTCTGTTTGATAGAACTTGAGAATTAATTGGAAATAGATTAGAGATTATTTTATGTGATATAACTTGTAAAATCTCAGAGTCGTTGTTCCCTCAGTAAATTTATTACACGACTGCCCAAAAAAGAAGTGTTATGTTTTTTGTACATTTGAAAAAAATATAGGTAGGTACGTGGGCTGCTTCGAGAGCTATGATGATGATGGGTTAAGAAGACAAGTAGAGAAGTATAGAAAAAGAAGACATTTATGCGTGTAAAACTTGGAAGAATAAGAACAGGTAACAAAAAAGTATCAACGCTTCAGAAACATAAAGCAAACATTCATCTACTCGACTGAAAACGAGTTTAGTAACAGTAATTTTAAGTATTCAAAATAACTTGCTCTTTCTCTCTCTAAATTCTTTTCTTGATAAAATCTTAACTAATTTTTGAGAGTTACATATCCAACGTGTAACAGAATAAACGCAATACCTCTTAAGGGGTCATTGTACCTGCCAGGGTTGCGGAATACGTTCGAAAGAGTTATCGCGGCCCTGGAAAGAAAGGCACTAGGAGGACAATGGGTGGGTTTTATTCAGTAAAAGTCTGACACTCCTTGCCGCTCCACCCAGAGCGGGAGGGGTCATTTGATGATGTCCAATCCTCAAAAAAAAAAAAAAAAGGGGTCATTGTACTCATTATTATAATCAACTTTCACTATGGGACCAACAACACTGAAATCGCGAACCAACCAAACTAACGTACGTGACTGTTTCCTGTGTAAGCTGTTAGTCTGAGTTAAGTTATTTTAATTTAAATTATCTTTCGTTCGAGTGCCTGCGACATTGTCCATACCCAAAACTATGTCGGATTGTGAAAAAGCACGGGAGGTTCGCGTCTCGGCAACCCATGACGCGACAAGTCAAGATACCTATATATCTTGAGTAGTGTAGCGTAAAAAATAAGGTCAAAACACTGGATTAGGCGACAGTTTTCCTTACATAACAACAGTTAGTGTATTATTGTATACAACAACTTAATTTAATGACATTGATTAAGCGCTTTAAGGGTACAGAGAATTCTGAGCTACTATAATTTCTGAATAGATTTTCAATTTTTCACTACCGGTTTGCTACTAGATATTTTAGTTAATGCGGATGAGATTAAAATAAGATTGATTGATTGCAACTGTACAGTGTAACGATGACCGTGACGTTCGTAGACTAACGTAGAGAAATTCGTGAACGTAGCTTCTTCACATGAACGTTACACAAAAACATTGTTTTCTTTTCTTAAGCTTCAAAGTACATAGCTTACCGGTCGGTATGTTTTAAAATCTTTTTTTTTTATTGTTGATAGGCACGCGCTTGACCACTATCTCACCTGATGGTAAGCGACGATGTGGTCGAAGATGGAGCACGCTTGCCTATAAGTAACCTATTCACTCTTGACTTAAAGACTCCCAGGTTGTAGCTATCAGGAAACACAGACTCCGGCAGGGAATTCCACTCCTTAGCTGTACGCACAATGAATGTATTCCCAAAACGCTTTGTGCGTGAAGGTGGGATGTCTACCATGTACCGGTGGCGCATCGCCGTACGTTTAGTGTCCGATGAAGGAACGGGCTAGGCGGAATCAAACTATGCAATTCCGTTGCACACTCTCCAAAATGCAACCGATAGAAAACCGACATATCTATGTAGGGAAGATGCCCGAGACTGAATACTAATTGAAGTAGTAAAGTTATGAAGTAAATGATGAGTTAGAATCAATTCAATTTATCAGAACAGGTTCTAAGTTCTATGGCTCGGCGACTTTACCAGAGTATCGTAGCAGTATCCCAGAGTGTTATAGAAAAGGGATTTTTTATCAGTGTGTCATTGCGGTAGCTCTTGGATATCTGTTGACTGTGAAAAGATACCTGTTCATTGCTTTTCTTTTTATAATTCATGTGAGTTTGGCGACCTTTATTGGTGCTTAGACTAGATAATCACGAATACTAGTGAATCGCAAATCAAACTCGAAGTACACCAAGTTTCAAGTAAGCCATTTGCAGTCACTTTTGAATCGTCAAAAGGCTGATTGACTGACCGAGTAGTCAGAAAAGTGAAATCATGGAATAGCTCTGTGTATTTAAAAGTTTGTAGACACTTGCCGTAGAGATTAACGGTAGCAAATCTTGGCAAGACGCAATAGGTGGAGTACAGTTCCCTTAGTACGGGAAATTGCAAAACCGTTATTATTAATGTTTGGTGATGTAGATGCTAAATTCGGTTAGAGAGAGAAACTCCGTAAGATTTCGCAAGAGTTTTAAACGATGTGCGTAATATGATAAAGCTTAATTTGATTGTACAGAAGCCGAAACAAAGTTTTCGTTACCGAATTCGTGTTATTATCAAATCAAGAGTGAAACCAGATCAAGTAGAATCCTATATTCAAAGGTTCATTTAAGGATTATTGAAGGGTTAGAACTTTATAGATATCAACTAAAGGCGCTTGACTCTCCATGATTGTGTAAGAAAGATCCCGAACACCAAGATCCTCGAAAATTAGATGTCAAAGTTGATGACAGTGGTAGTGAAACCAAATCTGATTAAGAATGGCTTGTTTGTTATGGTGGCGAAGCCCTGTGACAGCGGAGCTTCTAAGACAAAAACAGTTGAGTTAGCTCGAGTGATCTGATGTCTATCAGTGTTCTTAAAAATTTTTTTTACAAAAAAAAATACTACCGACTTCCAAATAAAAAAATAACTACAAGTACAAAAAAAACTTTAATTTTGGAAGTCGGTGTTGAATTACGAAGAAACAACCAAAAACAATAATTTTTTTTTGTAAAAGAGTTTTTAATTTTTCACTTTTAGTGGTAATTACCCCACACCAAACGCCACTGAAAAGTCACAGAACGCAAAATACGCAATTTCGTTTATTGGGATGACATTTTTTTCGAGCTATTTGGATTTAGAAATCAAACTACTTAACCGATTCAGATGAATCTCGAGAAGTATATCCTTTTACATAAAAAACATGAAATTGGTTCATAAATGTTGAAATTATGAGGTAACAAACATAAAAAACCAACCTAATTGAGAATCCATTCCTTGTTTTGAAGTCGGTTAAAAACTAACAATTGTTTCGATCTATGTCACTGATTCTAATGAAGTTAAGAATCAATTTGATTAATCGCAGTTTGAAGAACAGCACCAGTCGTGCAACGTTCTGTTTGTTGATTTTGATTCGAAGTGTTTAAAAAAGGGACTAAATAGGTCTCAAGAATCAGAACGATTTCTTAAATCGCGTATGTGACAAAATAAATGCTTTTTCTTTCTTTCTTTCTTTCTTTCTAATCATTGACTATTTATAAGCAGATTTTTGCAGGGGATTTTTTTTTTGTCTGTACTGTTAGGCGTACCTATGGTCCTTTTCTGTGGTGATTTCAGGCAGATACTTCCAGTACCTCGAGGACCGCAAACCAATGAATGCAATATAAGATCCACACATTACAGTTCGAACATGCGAGCATATTTATTAGAAGGCCACACAAACGCGCGGAATTTCTCGAATTTCAATGTCAAAAATTGGTGACGGCACACACCACAATCAAGAAGATGGTTATGTTATTTCTGTTTTGTCCCGTTGCTCTATAACATGAATTAATTTCACAGCCGACATACATGCGAACGAAGTCGCGGAAAACAGCTAGCGTTATACAACGTGTAACAGAATAAACGCAATACCTCTTAAGGGGTCATTGTACTCATCATTATGAACAACTTTTACTATGAGACCAATACTGAAATCGCGAAAAAAAAAATCGACTGCTCCATACATTTCTGTGAGCATAACTCGACAAAATGTACTGAACAGCTGATTTGTTTTTCGCAAGATGAGATATGCAAGGTACATAAATGGATACAGACAGGATGACAAGCACAAACAAACACGAACACTCACAAATTTACAATATGTCTACTGCAGCATTGTCGGATGTAAGGGCAATCAAGTCTGTTAGCGATCATCGCCAGGACAGTGTTGGCGCTGCCAACACTGTCGCTTTTCTTCTTCTTGTCGCTGATTGCCGCACTCTGCGCACCAGAGATGCGCTACGCTTGCGCATAGTTGCGTGAAAGCAGTCGGTGCGCGATTCCGCAAACATGCCCGAGGCGCTGCAGTAACGGGGCAGTCCCAACACCGCCCTGAACGCGTTATTGAACTGGACGCGGAGAGCGCTATATGCCGCATGAGTATACTTTCCCCACAGGCTGCACGTGTAGAGGGATGTACATTTGTACAATAAGCTCTAAAGAGTGTTAGTTTTACCTCCCTCGAACAACGCACAAACCTACGCGCTATTATATTGCCTCTGACTGACAACGCCCTCCGCTCCCGCTCAATGTCCACATTGTCTTTCAAGTCAGCTGTTATAATGTGACCCAAGTATCTAAACTGTTCCACCCTCTCAAGCGGTGCATTATTTATATACACAGGGGGTACACTATTTACGCTTCTTAAATTTGCCCCAAACACCATAAATTTACTCTTCCCTGCATTATGATGATGGGAGTGCAGTGCGATGCGCGCTCGAACACGGACGTGTTTCCACTGTGCACGGCACGAATTTTATTCGCGTGTTGAGCGGCCATAGCCACTGCCCGTAAACACTATGGGTTCCAAACAACTCATAGTCAATGAACTGCTGGCATTCCTAGTCCATGCTATCGACTACATGGACGAGGTGAGCATCCTGCAAATATGCCGGTCCAATTTCAAGGAGGATGAGATCAGCAGTGGAAAACTATTACTGTTCCAGTCACTCGGAAAACAGGACCAGATGCCGTCTCGCCGCAGAGATGGAACCGAAAAGAGTATTCAAGATATCATTGATATGTTGAAGAACACTGACCCGGACGACGTGCCAGATTTCGTGGTGAAGGAGCTGAGTAAACTGCCCCCCGTCACGTTCGATCACGTCGACGTTACACGGCTGCTAAAGGACATCACTACCTTGAAAGCGGAGATGACCAAGATGCAGTCCAGAATGGAGGTTTCAGAAAAAACCAATACTGAGCTACGTGCAGAAATAGCATTACTGCGCAACGTTGGTTCAGTAATTGGGTCACCTGAGGCCGCAAAGGTGAACACACGTCGAGGGGCGCAATATGCATCAATCGGCAGTTTTGAATCGGCTAACGTAAGTGCGTCACCAGCTGCTGATAATGCTGACCAAGCGCCGCCCGCCGCCGCCACCCGCACCACAACACCGGCTGCGGAATCGTCACACGTAGGTTCGTCGACCCCTAAAAGTGCCTACGCTGCTATTGTCACCACTGGCAAATCGGATGCGTCGCAGCCTAAGCGACAAGCCAAAGTAGAAAAAGAGGGCTCAAGCAGCCCCGACTGCGGTCTGTAGCTCCATGCCAAGAACCGGCCAAGTTGATGAAGAGGGTTTCACTAAAGTAGAAAAGAAGAAGAAGAAGCCCTGTTCTCGTAACCAGTGCGGTACCGCACCGAGTGGACCCAACATGCTGCTGCGCCCTGCTGTGCCCACGACGCAGCTGTACATTTCGCGTCTGCATTACTCCACAAAGATTGAGGAAGTCGTGCAGTATTTGAAAGTGAAGACCAACTGGACTCTGAGGGTCGAAAGGTTGGAGTCGCGCCACAGCATCAACTTTACGTCGTTCGTGGTACGAGTTCCAACCCACCATCTACAGACCTTCTTGAAAGAGGACTTTTGGCCGAAAGGTGTCGTATTTCGACGTTTCCGAGGTCGATTACGCGACACCACGCAGCGAAACACGACGCCGTCAACTTTACGTGTATAGTAATAAGTTTTATTAATAATTATGTATTAGTTTATTTTATTATTGTTTAATTTAGTTGTGTGTATTTTATCTATGGGCCTCAGTTGCCTGATAATAAAGTGATTATTATTCTCTTTATTCATTTTATATACATATAATTTTCATTTTTAAATATTTCTATAAAAATATAAAAAAAAAACATTTAAAAATATAAAAAATAGTAGCCCACCGGTATCGGGAACAGAATCCAAGCTACCGGTGGTCAGGGCTCTTGAGAGAGGAACCTCCTAACGATACGCGCCGTGTCCAAGAGTACTGCTTTCTGGATCAAGCCCTTGATCCAGCTGCCCAACGAGAGCCTCTTGAGATGTTGGTCGAGGCTCTTGGCAATTACGCCATTAGCCGTGACGATTATCGGCACAATGACTGCTGTGTTCACATCCCACATGTCGACAACCTCGCGAGCCAAGTCAAGATACTTTGTTTGTTTATCTTTCTCAGACTTCACGAGGTTCTCGTCATGAGGGACTGCTATATCAACAATCATTGCGCGACGCTCTAGTCGGTCTATCACCACTATATCAGGCTTATTAGCCAAAATAGTCCTGTCAGTGATGATAGACCGATGATTATTATTATTATTATTATTATATTTCAACCCATAGCTTGAGGCATACTCTTCACAAGTCCCGATCAATTTTCTAAGACAGCAGACCGATGCGCTCAGCAGCACCATGTCGTCAGCGTAGCTCAAATTGTTGACGCATACTCCATCCACATGGCAACCACCAACATGCTGACTGCTGAGCCCAACGATCAGGGCGTTCACATACAGGTTGAAGAGCGCAGGAGAGGTCAACCCCCCCTGTCTCACCCCGCATTCCAACCTATAAGGTTCAGACATTACATCCGCCCATCTGACGCTATTGATATGGTGTCTGTACCAATATTTGAATAATTATGTTCGAGAGTTCTGAGGGTATCCCGATACTTTCCAGTTTCTCCCACAGGATGTTATATGACACCAGATCAAACGCCTTGGAAAGATCCAGGAAACATGCGTACACAGCCCAACTAGCAAAATATGTGCTTATAACTATCTAAAAGACTATTTTTTTAACGCTTATACGATACTTGTAACTTGCTACAAGCCTGGATTTGGGCGCAGTTATAGGAGCATTTTGTTTTATAGCAATCGTGTAATCAACTTACAGAATGTTATTAACTCCTATAATGTACTTGTAATAGCATTGCAGAAGTGTAATGAGTCCTACAATTATAGGCACACAACATTTATTAGTATGATAACTTTTATAAGCGTCTGATACAAGCTCCTTACCAAACAAATCTTGTTTATAATGTGCTAGTAATGTACTTGGTTGTTGGTTATAAGTGTATTTTCCAAAACTTCATTCATGTGTTTTGTTAAGTGTTCGCTCCATGAGTGATCATTGAAATTAAAAGTACAGGATTCATTTATTATAAGTGTTTAGTATAACTATTTACGGTAGTATATTATGTGGGAATGTGAATATAGGGTACGAAATCATTGGGAAGTAATATTCAATGTTAAAATATACTAAATTTACAGTATTTTTTTAAAGCGCCTCCAAAAATTGAACATCACACAATTGTTTTTATAAATTTATAACAAACTAATTTATCTAATATTCGACATATTTAAAAATGATTTTGACTGAGAGCGTGCTAAGACTATTATAAGCGCAATAGCACTTATTTCTGTTTTAATAAGAACTATTCGCCTCCATGTTAATATAAAGTAGGGTTCCTTATTGAATCATTAAAAACACTGCATGCTTACTAATGTTGAATTTGTTTAAGGAGTTATATTTTCAAGATGGTGGTTATTCTTAATGTTGACTGTTTTCTATGCAACAATTATTTACGTCTATTAAAGCACATGAAGTGGCCTTGGAGTTTGACACATTTTGTCTTATTTGAAAAATGCAATGGCTGTGGAATAGAAGTTTCTTCAATAGAAAGAATAGTACAAACATACAGACAGTACATTTCACTGGCAAACAAGAAAACACATAATTTTTTTATTGTACCATAACTTTTTCTGGTGTCATATCTGCTCATAGAGCGTATATGTATTCTCTGGTTTAAAATTGTACACGTAATTCATTAAGTGCTATATTTGGTATATTAAATTTCACAGCCCAGCTTTGTACCTACACTTTGTCTCAATTCAAGGTTTTTTTCGTAATCACTTTCAATTTCAAAATCACTTTCTACTTCGTAATCCTCTTCTTCTTTTTGGTATCCATCTTCACTTTCACTGTCCGAAGACAACAGATTGTTACATGGTACTACGGAACCCTCACCAATCACATAGTTGTTTACGCTTGATTCAGTGGGTCCACTTTCAAATTCTGGTGTACTGAGCTTTTTTACTTGTTCGAGTCTGTTAATAAGTTTTCTCCTATACTCACCGCTCCTTTTGAATTGCTTCCATTGATTTAAATCCATTTTAGTATTTAAATAAAGTGTAACGTGTATCAAATACGAACGTACGATAATTTTATACTAATAGTAGCTTGTTTAACTAGTTTTTAAGCTTATTGCTCTCACAGCGCTCTAATGTTATGCTTTTACTCTTATAATAATTCTGATCAAGACTATATTATAACGATCTTCGAACGGTCTTGCCTAAGTATCTCATTAAATCTTATACACTTACTAAATGCTACTACAGGAGCAAACATTTTCCAAAGACTATTAGTCTTGCTATGCACTTACGTCCTACAACTGTCTAATAACTTAATCTTGTAGTGAATTATATACCTTCGTTACAAGGTCAAGTGATCTTGAGTATTACAAGACTTAAAACTAAATTCTGTAGTGTACTATAAACCTTCGTTACAAGATCAAGTGATCTTGAGTATTACAAGACTTAAAACTAAATTCTGTAGTGTACTATAAACCTTAGTTATAAGAACAATTGATCTTGAGTATATCAAAGCTTGTGGAATGCTGTTATAAGAATGGAAGTCTTTACCAGTGCTAGTATAAGAGTTTTATTAGTCTTGGCAGTCCTATAATTTTTGTTATAGGACGTTTTTGCTAGTTGGGAAGAGTTTTGCAATCCGTATAATATCTGACGACATGCTTAAGACTCAGAATCGCAGCTTCAGTGGACAGTTTGGGCCGAACACCCAAACTGATTGTCATGCAGTGACAGATACTTATCTAGCTGAGTATTAAGCAGGCTGTCAAACACTTTTGCTACAATTGTTGCAAGTGAAATAGGTCTGTAGTTATTTACGTCGGCAACATCCCCGGTCTTGTTCTTAAACACAGGCACTACAATCGTTTTTATAAGATCAGCAGGTAGGTGTGAATGGCTCACACATAGAGAATAAAACATTGCCAGCACTCTCGATATATGCGGGCCTGCGTGCTGTAGGTAGTTGCTCAATGCTGAACCCATCGTGGCCAAGGGATTTACCTTTAGTCATAGCCTTTATGACTGCATCTACATCTTTAGCATTAAATCTTGTACCCACAAGACCACTCAGTATCTCAGAAGTGGGCACCCCGCTTCCTTGCCCTAGCGGAGAAAGCACACGGAAATGGCTTCCAAATATGTCAGCAATGCCTTTACAGTCACTCACCCCGCCGACGCTCACCGGGCGACCAGGTCTCGGATTGATACTACCGATGCATTGCCAGAAACTCCGGAAGTCTCCAGACTTATGTTTTTTAGCAATGGCATCCATTTTTATCTGATCTTGATGATCCTGATACCATTTTAGCCTGAACTTAAATACTTTTAGACTTTGATTCATATCATTATACACACAACCAGTTCTAGGCCTCTCACACATAGGTAACCCACTCCAGACACCTCGACCTGGCCTCCAGATGAGCCCCGCGGACGTGTTCACTCTATCCTGCTATAGAATAGAATAGAATAATTATTTATTTGCATAGAAAGTAGGTATAAAAATGCAGATGTTTTAAGTAGTTAAGATCCTTATACAATCTACCTTAAATTAGGCATGCAAACATTTAGTACGAATGATTAGTCTAGAATAAATGTCAATATGAAAATTCTTACAATATCGTCAATTAAATAAAATAGAGAATTCAAGATGTCAGGATATAAGGTAACTACAGAGTTTTATCATTTAGAAATTCATAAATGGAGTAATAACACTTATCAATTAGTAAGACGGACAATTTCTTTTTAAATAGTGGAATGGACTCGTTTTTTATTCCATCGGGTATTTTGTTAAAAATATTCGGGCACATACATATAACACTTTTCCTTAATAATGCAGTGTTATGCCCACTAACACGTAGCATGTTTGTATACTGCCTTCTAAGTGGTCGTGTTCTATTGTCAGAAGATTTATTAAAAAGATGCATGTTCGATTTTACAAAGACAGCTATGATTCCGCAACCGTTCTCCGACAGTCGTTTCTCCTTTGGACTGTTCACCGACAGGACGTTTCGTTTTTGAGAGATTCGTCGATAGAACGTTTCACCTATGGATGTTTCGCCGACAGAATGGTTCGCATTTGTTAGTTTCGACGACAGGACTTTTCAACTATGGAATATTCGCCGTCAGATCGTTTTGTCTACGATTGTTTCGACATGGCTTTTTCACTATTAAACTACAAAGCCAAAAAGCTACTAGTTTGAAACAAAGACATGATCATCATGATGGAAGACCGCCTTTACTTTTAATAAATGGTATTTATCTATTACCTATCCATATTCGTTTATTTTGTTATTGCAAACATTGGGGAAATAATAAAACAAAAGATTAATGAAACGTATTTATTTATATTATAAAGTGTGGATTACAATGTGATTAATAAAAATATCTTCAATTTACAGTTTTATTATAAGTAGGTAAGTAGTTAAGTATACCTAGGTTTAAATAATATAAAATTATTTCATTAGGTGACAAATATGTGCCCATCCATTTAAATATGATTTTAAGTCCATCTGATTCTTTTCAGATAAATGTGTCTCAATCCTTTTCCTGTAATAATCTGTACCTCCACGCTTTCGCTTAGACATAGGTTCTGCGGATTTTATTCTTTCAATAATGTTTACTGTATTCTTTTGCTCCTTTTTAAACTCTGAGATAGTTTTAAATATGTTCCACTTCTGTCGATTTAGTAGTGTATTCCATCTATTATGCCACGATTCAAGTGCGTTCTGTGATAAAGGAACATATGATAATATACTATCATGTACTGACCACAGAGTAGGTGGAAATTGCGGTGGAAGTCGTTTCATTGTCATTATAGAGCTAAATGATTTTGTAATTCTCATTGATCCGTTGATATAATATTTTTCGAACCACGTTATCACATCAATTGCTTCGTCTGGTATAATTTCGTCTTTTATTATAGCAAAGGCTTCAATAATTTCACTTGGCTCTAGAAATGCCAGTGCACCGATATGCCGCATCTTATGAGCGAAGTCTGCATCATTATTGTATTTCGTAGCTAGACCAGCTTTCTGTATATGACGATATATACTCTGATTTAAGTGGAAAAAACACAGTTTATTTAAACAATTGGGAAATGTTTTTTTAATAGCTTTCATAGCGGAAAATTCAAAATCGGTGAGGATAATGTCCGGATCCAAATGGACATTCAATTTATTAAATCCCACGCATTTAACAATTTCTAAAAAAATTTGATAAGATTTTACTGACTTGTGAGAAAGCAAACCGTACACTAGGGGAACTGTTTTATGCGTGGAGTGTGGTGCGCCAACCATTGCATGTATTGTATAGATCTGACGGAATGGACGCGGGCAACAAGCGAAGGTCCCGTCCATCATCCAAAACTTCGCTTCGTTCAGCAATTTCAAATTTTCCTTTGTGGAAAATACTAATACGCACTCATTATCATCAATATAGTGCCCGATCTGAAATTGTTCACCACAGTCATTGCTCATTAATTCTTCGGGAATCACGACACTGTGAATATCCTTTGGAATCGGTGGAAGATTTTTATTTCTTTCTCTTTGAATAATTTTCCTCATAGCATCTTTATTGGGCATATGGGGAGCACTGGTACTCGGTACCATTTGGATGCACCGCTGTACAATTTGTGCAGGTGAATCCATCGATTGATTAGCTTTATCTTTCAAATTAGCCTTTAACTTCATTTCAATACGTTTTTCAGGGTTGGGTAAGTGCATATGATCACAATTTTGGGACAGCACAATGTGTTGATTGTTGGTTGTAAGCAAAGAAGTAATAGATACATTACACCGAGTACTATCTTTTTTCGTACATCTCCAGTAGTAGTTATTATCACGCCTCTTATTTAAATGATACGAATATCCTTCATAAATTAACACATCTTTGCCACGTTTCGACTTCATAATTTCACTTTCATTCATTTTAAAACCGTTAATTAAGAAAAAACACAATCGTCAATGAGGATGCAGAGCATACTATAACCAATGAAGAGAAAAATAAAACAGATAATCATGACTACCCACATTTTTGTCGCATAATTTTTATTATACTAAGCTAAGTATCAAGCGCCTATTACTATATTACTAGCAATGTTACAAAAAGCAACTTATTTCGAGAAACTTTTTGTGTACTATAGATGTAGTAAAATTGGCTTAAAAATGTGTACCCAGTTGTAATTAAATAATTTTATAATCTTTTGTTTTATTATTTCCCCAATGTTTGCAATAACAAAATAAACGAATATGGATAGGTAATAGATAAATACCATTTATTAAAAGTAAAGGCGGTCTTCCATCATGATGATCATGTCTTTGTTTCAAACTAGTAGCTTTTTGGCTTTGTAGTTTAATAGTGAAAAAGCCATGTCGAAACAATCGTAGACAAAACGATCTGACGGCGAATATTCCATAGTTGAAAAGTCCTGTCGTCGAAACTAACAAATGCGAACCATTCTGTCGGCGAAACATCCATAGGTGAAACGTTCTATCGACGAATCTCTCAAAAACGAAACGTCCTGTCGGTGAACAGTCCAAAGGAGAAACGACTGTCGGAGAACGGTTGCGGAATCGACAGCTATTTCCAAAATGTAAAGTGATGGGAACGTTAGAAAATTTAGGGTCTTGAATACAGGTACGCAACTATCTGTGACTTTCATATTGCACATTGCCCTTAGGCATCGTTTTTGAGCCTTGAATACCTGTTCTCTTAGACTACAATTTCCCCAAAATATTATGCCGAATCTCAGAATTGACGCCACCAAACCGTGGTAGGCAACTAATCTGGTGGGCATATTCACTTTCCTGGATAGATTAAAAAGCACATACGCTGCTGTACTTAATTTTTTGCATACTTCTTCTGCTTGTGGCTTCCAGGTTAGTTGACCATCTATCATTATACCTAAAAATTTTGCAACTTGTACTTGGTCTAGTTTTTGTCCATTGTAATTTAAATTTAAAGTTTGTGGTAGTATCCGTTGATAGAAATGCATAACATTAGTCTTGAATATATTAATCATTAAATTATTTTGATAAAGCCAGTGTATAATGTCCGTTACAGTATTATTAATGTCATGTTCATACGTTTCTAGGTCTGTACATTTAATCAAGGCAGTGCTATCGTCAGCGAATAAGAACATAGGGTGTTCTATGCTTCGTGGCAAGTCGTTAATATAAATTAAAAATAATAATGGGCCCACTACATTGCCCTGTGGTACGCCATACCTAATAAGTCTGTGTTCCGATAAGTATTTTTCCTCACGCTTAGTTTTTAAACATATTTTTGAAATTTCTGTGCGCTGTTTTCGGTTACTTAGATATGATTTTAAGAAATCTCTTAAAATCGTATCTAAGTCTTCCATAGGTATCAGAGGAAATATGCATAATCATGCATATTTCCTCTGATACCTATGGTGTTTAGCTTGCATAACAGAGTTTCGTGGTCGACACAGTCAAAGGCCCTCGTCATATCAGTTAAAATTGCACAAACTGCTACTTTTTCATCGACGTTTCTTAATATTATACTCATTAAATCGTAGACAACCATATTAATACCTCTATTTTTTCTAAATCCCTTTTGTTCTATACTCAAAATATCATGCTTAGTTATGAATTTACTTAACGCCTCATAAATTATTTTTTCCATAACTTTTGAAAAAATTGTGATTAAAGCTATTGGCCTATAATTTGCCAAATCTTCTTTAGAGTTTTTTTTAAAAAGTGGCTTAACAATAACGGTTTCTAAATTGTTTGGGAATACTCCGGAACTGATACACAAATTTAGTATGTGACTAATATGCAAAGCAATGTCACTCGATACAAATTTAACGACCTCAGTTGAAATGCCGTCGTAGCCAGTACTAAGTTTATTTTTCAGAGAATGTATCACATCTTGAGGTAATACTGGATGCATAAACATCGAGTGAGGGTTACTTTTCAAATTGCTTGTGTCAGGCTTTGACGTCATAATATTTTTTGTCTGGTCAACAAAATAATTATTAAAAGCGTTTGCAATCTCTGTTGGATCAGTGATTATGGTATCATGAATTTTTATTTGGGAAATTGGTTCAGTAATTGGTTTATTTTTGTTTATGACTTGCCAAGATGCTTTTGATTTATTTTTTGACGCGTTAATACAATAGTTATTTTGCGCTTTTTGCGTTAATTTTATGATTTTCCGAAGCCTTTGCGAGTAGTTTTTAAAGTTACTTTTATTAAGGCTTGAAGGTTCCCGCCTATATTTCCACAATAAATACTGGGCTATGCATGAGCCCTTCTTACCATTCCCGGCACTATTGCCCATATCACTGACCACTGTTGCATCACGAAGTGCGTCTATAATGTCAGAGTATAAATTGTCAAGAATATGGCTGTGACCAGGCTCTCTACAATAACTATCTGCACATTGCGAAAACTCCACAGGAAGATCAATACAGCTCAGTCTCCAATGACATTCTTTAACGTAGACCATCACTTGCGCCTCATCTCTCTTGCCCCATACAATATCCTTGTTTGTATTTACGTCACTATATGACTTAGGTACCACTATTGTACATAAAGTTTAAATAAATAAATAATAAATACACAAACTTTATACTGTTTCATTTTATGTATAGATTAATTTCCAAATCAGGTTGGTTGGCATTTTCACTACTGATAGCTAAACGTAATCGTAAGGTACCAATTTAAGCTTTTTTTTTTTCTGTTTGTTTCCTTCGTCATTTGCGAACCGATTGGATTTTTTTTGTAAAAGGATATAGGTACTTACTTTCCGATTGGTTCCATATAAATTTCATCAATATCGGTTCAGTAGCTATCAGAAATCAGAATAATGTGAATAAAACTAACCAAAAAATGTATGTTAAGTAAAATTTATTGATAGAACACTACAGCGCAGCAAAGACCGCTATGACTAGTAACATGACACTGGCCGCCATCTTTGATGTGCCGGAGTCTGGCTCTCTCTCTGAGGGACCGAAGACGAACTCGTGCATGTGGCGTAGCACCGCCTGCTTCACTTCTTCCAGTTCTTTCGTATCACTGCCACCTGTTGTTCTAAAAATGAATTTTAAGATTTTGTTAAAGATGGTAAAAAGGAAGAAACGAAAGAAGAAACAAAAAATGGTTTAGTGACACAGAAATAAATATTTTAGCGTTTATAAGAAAGACATGATGGTAAAATGCTTTTTACATTTTCTAATGGTCCGATGTAATATTTTAAATGGAAAGTATCTAAAAACTCAAAAATTTGTGGTTGTTTGGTATAAATTGAATGTCAAAAAATCATCAAGGCGGATTGCCGACTTACAAGTTTTTTCAGAATGATTTCCTTGTCCGATGTCAATGATGTCCAAGATAACTTAAAAATACATAGACTAACTATGGTTGGCGCCAAATAAGCTTGCAATAGCGAACATTGACCCACCTAAATTTTATTGACATTCTTAATTCCAAAATCGGTAAAAAACATAGGCCCATATTTAAAAGCGTAAAATCCAACTCAACTCGAACTTCAACTTCTACATAAACAGGAAAATGTCAATGAAAGCTTGTCTAACTGAAGTTTCGTACTAGTTTGTGAGATGAGCAAACAAATGCTTAAACGCACTTGCTCAGCTAAAACTTATTGCTCGAGCAGCAAGCTCCGATAGAGTTGGAGTTCAAGTTTAGTTGGAGTTTACTTTTTGGAATATAGGCCATAAAATTGTCCTGAATCCATATCTATCGACATCCTTTACATTTTCTAGTAATGAACAACTTCATTCATAATTTGGTTTTCGGGTACCTATGAACAGATATACGGGAAAGGTCAATGTCCTTTATTGCAAATTTATCTTGCACCAGTCATAATAGGTCCCTACTACATAAGTTTATCTTTAATTATTTGAATGTTTTTCAGCCAAAGAAACAGTATGCTGCCAGATTTTTAGACACATATTGTCATGACTTAAGTATCCCATCAGGACAGTAGGTAATGCAATAATATTACCTGGTGTTGGCTTTGACTAACCGCAACGACTGTCCAATAATGTAGAAATGACGTTAGTTACATTTTCAGAAATGCCAATACCTACACGTATTTTTTTGCTTTAGCAAATTAATAAAAAAATACAAAGATAGAACACATCAAAGTTCAGAAATGGTTGCTTGTTACTTCTAGGTAAATGTGGACCAAGGCGTTACGTCACTCGGAGTTTCAATTCATATTTCAGTGACAAAAGAATATGTGTCCTAATTTTTTTGGTAATTAAAGTAACCGACCAAATAACATTTTTCTTAGACTTACACATTAATAGCCCTACAATGCGACACTCCGGGCACGACATAGACCGGTGCATTGTGGTGAGCGTGGGTCGCGTTGGGCCCCATGGGAGACCAGGGGTCGTGGCCCCCCACGACGGATACCACGTTGTCAGGCAAGTGAGTGAGGCCACCAAAGAAAATGTTCGTGCGTTCGATGCCGGAGCGCAGTCTCGCTTCGTCGAAGCTGTTGAGAAAAAGTTATGAAAATATGAATTAAAATATGATCCACATCGTAACTAAACTCTTGCCTTACTGAAAGATTGAGTGGCTGAGTGACTGACAGACAAACTACTGAAACCACTGACTACTGAGACTGAAACTGCTGGTCGTAGATAGCTGAAATTTGGAATGTTGGTTCTTTGGGGAGTTTAGGGGAGCACTACGAGTGGATTGCCCGAAATTCCTACTGGAACGGGAAAAAATGGGATGTTATTATGCGCGTACGAAGTCGCTGTCAAAAGCTAGTGGGTCATTCCGTGGTTTTGTGCAAAAAGCAATTCCAGACGAATTTACCCATGAATTTATTTGAAAAAGTGAACTGATTTTTGCTTAGAGAACAAAGACATAATAACTTTAAAAGTAGTATCGCTAATATTACATTTTTTTTTATTATATATTAAAAAAAAAATGTAAAACTGTCTGAAAAATCATTCCTCTCCGTTTCCAAATTGGGACTTCGGTAGATCTTTCGATGTTTATTTTTCTATATTTGTGATTATGACTTTAACTAATACGCAATATTAAAGCTAAAGGCCTGAACTACAATTTATGTATTTTTATTTTCAATTTATTGCAATCTATTTATGTAAAAAGCTTCTTTTTCGAAATGTCACAAAAAAAATTTCATTACCATCCGTACACAGAAACTTCTTAATTTAAGAGAATACGAGACGGTCTCCGATACGATTCCCGTCAAAACGGGTTTATACTGGTCAGTCGGCCCTGGCAACAGAAACGAGTGGACGTGCGCGTGTTGTGGATAAAATTATTTACGATCTTCGAATTGTAACCAGTGTTTCGTCTATAAATCAGCTCATCACCTTCCTTCGATTTCACAAGGTACCGTAATAATTAAATTATTATAAATACGTAATATGTCTATCTCTTAAAGCCATATTCGTCCTGTTTTAAAATCAAATTTTAAATGTATTCTACAACGAAGTTATTAATATAAATTGTGAATTTTTTCATTCATCTCCTCTGCATTACCTTCCGTTCCGTCCATTTTTTTGGAAGGTAATGAATAGTTTTGGAAGGAAATGAAAAATTCTTATTTTTATTTAAAAACAATTGTGTTCCAGTATGTATAGTGTCTGTGTGTATTATCTATATGAGACAAGTTTTTTCGTATAATTTACTAAGTATTAATTTTATAAATTTCAGCATAAATATGGGTAAAACTCGTAAAAAGTTGACAAGAGAAGTTCTAGTTCATTACAATCCATACAGTTTTCATCACCATCCTGTTGTTGATTTTCAGCCAGCCATATCTCAATTAGTAAATAATATAAAAAAGTGCCTTGAACCACTTTTTATGAATGTGATGACGATTTTAACTCGAATAATAAAAAAAAAATGTTAAATCTAACATTTTTTTTTTGGTTCCGCTGATCGTCGCAATTTGCACGAAACGACGGAATCACCCTAGTATGTATTATACATGCGAAAGTTACTCGGTCTATCTGTTTGTAACCACTTCATGACATAATGGATTAGGCCGAGGCACACAGGGTAGACGTCCTGGATTAAGACGTGCGATAGATTTTATATATTTTTTCGAAGGCGAATCCGCTTGCACTAGTTATAAATATGAAAATAACTCTGTTCTATATTTCTGATACGCCTTTAAAACTTTTGGTTTTGAGATAGAGTAGACCTTGTTGTTCATCATCTGCCTACCCTTTTCCCAACTATATTGGGGTCGGCTCCCAGTCAAACCGGATTCAGCTGAATACCAGTATTTTACGTGGAGCGGCTGTCTACCAGACCTCCACAACCCATTAACTGGGTAACACGGTACTTCTTGGCAAAACTGGTGTCAGATTTTCTGGCTTCTGACAATCCGTAACGACTGCCAACGATCTACAAATGACAGGCGGGACCAACGGCTTAACGTGCTTTCCGAGGCACGGAGGAGTCTCGATATGTTAATATGGTCACCTATCCACAGACCAACCTCGACAAGCGTTGCTTAACCTTGAAGATTGGTCCGTGCAGCTGTTATAATTTAGCCACGAGCTTCCACTAAGAGTATACTAAACAAAATTTATCACTGAAGCAGTACCTATTTGGGTATTTAGTTAGTGTACTCCCTCCCTTACAGAAAACCACAGCAGTATTTTTCTGTTTTAGAAAAAAAAATGCACTTAAGAACATGAAAAAAAATTATGAAGAAAAATTTTAAAGCGTTCTTCCTCTCTCTACCTACTTACAAAAAAATTGCTGTGCCCGACAGTCTAGTTTTTATCTATACTCACAACATAATGGTCCATAAATATGAATTAAAAAAATATTGTATAAACCCGTACTTTCTTTTCGTGTATAAGTAAATACCACAATTTTCAAATTAATATTATTTTAACGTTGCTTTAGTTTTATGACAAAATTGTTAAACAAATATAAAAATTATTTTATATGTGTGGCATACAAATTTTCCTCTAATAAATATGTCATGTGGTTATAGTCCGTAATAAAATAAATTCCTACATACATAAATTAAAAACTAGAAAATTAATACGCATTTAAATCGTAGTAACAAACAAATCAAAATATTATATTATTATTATTATAGTTAATTTAATAGGTTATTTATATATTGCAATTATGTTTTCCTGAAGGCCCATACATACCGACTAAGTAACTGTCGCAAATTTAAATCATTCTCTTCACATCTTCTCTTGTCTGTCGTATCTGCCATATTGTCGCAATTTTTCGTAGTCTCTTTAATAACTTCTATACATACCTAACACGTCCTTTTATATGGGTTCCGTTTTTTATGGATTTTCAGCACCCTAAAAAAAAATTAAGATTGGCCCGCCGCGTGCCGTAGAAAGATAAAAAAGGCTGTGCAGTCAACGTGTGTGACCGTAGTGACGTTGTTAACACTACAAGCCTGTGCCACCCAATCAGATAGTAGGTAGATAGGACAAGCTATACTTAACGTTATTAATGAATTTAAAGTTAAACTTACGAAGAAGAGTAGAAGTCCTTGCACATCTGATGGAAGTACTCGAGCGGCACGACGTGTAGGAAGGGCTGGCGCGTGCTATTTGTAGTCTGGTACCAGCCGAACTCGATACAAGTCTGGTAGGTAAAGAGTCGCACTGGAAGTGAGAGATATTCATGAGTTATCATTATAAAGGGAAACAGCTACATTCAGACAAGGCACAATTCCTAACCAATACAACTCCTGAGACTCAGAATCAACAATAGTGATCCTCACGAAATCATAGAGTCAATGAAGCTCGACGAGTCCCGGAGAAACGATTCAACTGTTTTGGATCCCGCAACTAAATTATTCAGAAAAGAACAGCGGAGAAGTAAAAAACACGCATAATTACTATTTCCCTACTAATCAAGCAGAAGACAGAACAGGCCTAGTTCAATAGGCATCAAGGGACGCTTACAACTGGAGTGTGTCTTGTTGCCAAGCATCACTGATTAAAATTCAATTAAAATATGATTGGTGGGCTGCATAACACCACTTAGACCCAGTGCAGTGTCTACATTGTAGAATCAATGTAGGTAGACACTTTAAGTAAAATTATATTTCATCAGCACTGCAGATCTGAAAACGGTAAAGGAAAACGTCGACCTACGACCAACAGATCGTAAGTCGCGGCCGGTAACACTTGGCCAACACTACCCTCCGAAATCTGCATGTGATGTACTGTCGAGTACATAAGATGCAGATTTGCCCGAGAAAAACCAGATACAACACGGGTCTGAGACCAATTCTTTAGTTTGTGGTCGTTGGTAGTTGAATTCGCCCTCTGGTAGGAAAGTCCTCCTTTTTCTGCTCTCCGACATCCAACAGATTTGATTTGACCAGTACGGATTGTATGGACTGGACTGAACAAGGAATCTAGTTTAAAATGACCAAAAACATTAACGTGTTAAGTTTAACCTACTTACAGAATAAATATAATTTTTAACCGACTTCCAAAAAAGGAGGAGGTTCTAAATTTAATTAAAATATAATTTTATCATTTAACACCATCCATAAATTAATAGCATTTTCACTTCATTGACGTGCCTTTTTCCACAGAAATCGTTATATTATATTTACTCGACTGCCGCAGATATTGATATTTTTCGAGAGTATGTAATTAGCAGTATTTACGAGTACATACACAAGAAAATAATACCCACCTCTGGGAAAGTCGAGTGATGAAAAGAACCTCAAAAAGGACTATGGTTACTTTTGTAGTTAATTGTACCGTACAAAAAAAAATAGTTTTAAAAAAGAGTAACGAAACGGGAATGGTTGTATGAATTTCTTTTGATCTTCATGCATCCATTGCCGTTTCAGCGGTCAAGATTTTTTTAGACCAAACGTCACTTGTGTTCAGTTCTTTTTAAACTTTCGGGAATGTGAAATATTGGGTAGCACCCTTATTTCTTTGGCATACCCTGTAGCCTTATCATTAGTTTAATAATTAATGTCCTAAGTGCTGAAGCTGAATGTGAAATTTGAAAAAAAAAAACAAGTTGGCGGCAAAGGGCTGCCATTTAGGCACCTACGTGTAATAAGACTTTTGCAGTGGAATCCTTGAGCCCCCGCAATCAAGGTGATTTTCAAAAATGTAACTCATTTAAATTTTGGTACTGCAGCTGGTGCACGTAATCTGTGGTTGGACTAAAATAAATGCCACAGTCTGCATCAATTTCTTGAAAAGTGACTTGTTTGGAACATGGAACGAACACTGAAATCGCAAAAAAAAACATGCCCCATACATTTCTGTAATAATAATAATAATAATAATAATAATAATAATTTATTCAAATATAAACGTTCACAAAAAATATTAAGTCAACAGTAATAATATTTTCCATACAATTATAGTGCCTAAAAATAAACTAAAAATATTAATAGTATAGGTGCAAGTAATGGTGGTTCGGAATTGCAATGTTAGGTAGCGACCCGCCCGATCTAGGTTAATAAAAACCTGTGTTTCCATCACTTTACAAACCAATAAACAAGGGACAAAAGATAAACTATAACTTTATACAAAACAATAAAATTATCTATTTTAAACAACTACGAGAAAAAGCTTAATAGTACATTAATACCTAAATCTAAGCCTATGTAATAATACTAAAGTAAACACGAGGGGATCAAATATCTTCATGCCAAAATTTCTAGAAGTTTTTCCGTGTCTGCGTAATTGAGTGTTGCTAAATATTCTGACAACATTTTGCTACATTTTTTATACCTTACACTATAGAAGCTTAGCTCCTTGTTAAGCCTATTATATAGAAAAGGTCCTAAGAATACATAAAATCGACTGGCAAACACATGTTTAGTTTGGGGCTTTATGCAAACCAAGTCCTTTCTTCTCCTGTCAAAAGGTACAGGGTCAAAAGGAAGTGCAGTGTGCTGGTGTAGTACTGTGCTTAAAATAAATAATTGCCGCACAGTAAGCACACTACATGCTATGTAGAGTTGTTGCGTAGGAAATCTAAAAGGGCGAAAGGTAGCAACCTTTAGAATAGCTCTTTGAGCACGCTCTAAGGGGAGTAAAATAGTTTTTGCCGCACCACCCCAAGAAGTTATGCAATATGTAAGAATGGATTGACACAAAGCCAAATAGACCTGTTTAATTAATTTATAGTCGGCTATGTTCCGTAAATTCTTAAAAACATATATTAATTTGCGCACTCTTGTACAGAGTAATTCGATATGTTTACGGAAATTTAGATTTGAGTCAATGGTGACACCTAGATATTTTAAATGGTCAGCTTTAGCTAAAGTGGGGCAAGAACATGCAGTGTCAGCGTACGTGCAATAATTATGTGCGTGAATGTTTAGGTTAGTAAGCGGTATCTTAATATTTCTCATTGTAAATAAAATGTATTTTGTTTTATCTGCATTTAATGTTAGGAGATTATTACGGAGCCAATTAGACACAATGTTAAAACCATTTTGAGCATTTTTATAGACCTCAACTCTTGTTTTAGCTGAAAACAATAGGGCGGTGTCATCCGCATAAGACATTATAACACCATTTTGGAGTGACAGGCTGCATAGTCCATTTATATAGATTAAAAATAAGGTAGGGCCCAAAATGCTACCTTGTGGAATACCAAAACAACTATTTTTAAGTTCAGAGCTTGTAAACTGACCCATTTTTAGACATTGATGACGATCGTTGAGATAGTCAGAAAATAGAAGAAGTTGTTTTCCTCTTATTCCAAGTGTTTCAAGCTTGTGCAAAAGCAAAGAACAAGAAATAGTGTCGAAGGCCTTGGCAAGGTCTAGAAAGATCCCAATTGTGTGCATACCATTATCTAGGTTGGTGGTAACATAATTAGTCAATTCGTGGACTGCTTGATTAGTTGATTTTTTGGCCCTAAAACCAAACTGACTATCTGATAGTAGTCGGTTATCTTCTAGATATTTTATTAATCTACTGTTAATGATTTTTTCTAAAATTTTTGAAAGGCCTGTTAACACTGAAATGGGTCTGTAATTATTTACACAGTTCTTGTCTCCAGATTTGAATACAGGTGTGACCACAGCCTTTTTAAGCAATTTAGGGAATATTCCTTTAGATAAGCATAGTTGGAAAATGTGGGTTAGAGGAGGGGCAAGCTGGTATTTAAATCTTTTAAGTATATTATTAGGTATATCATCCCACCCAGTGGCACAAACATCCTTTAACCCGTTTATTATTCTGACTATTTCGTTAACGTCGGTATCTAATAAAACAAAAGAATTTAGTGTGGAGGATGTCCTGGTCGGGATTTGTTGGGAAATAATACTTGAGTTTAACGATTTTTCAGCCAGGTTTTTACCAACGTTAACAAAGAAGTTGTTTGCTTTATTGATTGCTTCGGATGGGTTTATTCCTGTAGATAGTATATCAAGCGGAGGTTCGGGGTTTTTTGATCTAAATGTATGAGTTTTTATAAATTTCCACACAAGCTTACTATTTGTCCCCGCCTTTTGTAATTCATTTTTATCATACTGGTTTTTTAGTTTTTTCAAAAGATTATTACAGAAGTTCCGATACCTTTTATAAGTTACAGAAAGTATTTCGTTATCAGGAGCGAGTTTCAATTTTAGGTGAAGTTTGTCTCTATGCCGTATACATCGAACGAGACCGGGTGTGATCCAGGGTTTAATACAACTATACTTTCTCGGCATTGTCTTAGTGAACGTGTTTTTCCTAATTGCAGATTGTAGCGAATTTATAAAATACTTTAAAGAACTATTTGCATCGTCTGAATTATAAACAGGGTCAAAATTAATACCGCGTATGTCATTTTCAAGGTTTGTCATATTGACTTTAGTGTAGCTACGCATGCAGTTTTTTCTAGGTGAACTTATTTGTAATGTTAGTAGAACAGCTTGATGATCGGTAATTGTAGAATTAGTAACCAATGTTTTGGATGAGTATTTTGATTTTAGAATGATATGATCCAAGCATGAGCCGCTCTGATGCGTAGGGTGATAGTGAGCTGGAAGAAGTCCATGAAATGAACAAATATTCAGATAATTATGTACATGGGTATCTGTTTTCCCGGAAGCAATGTTAATGTTAATATCGCCCAAAAGTATTATGTTTTTAAAAGATGTTATGTTTTTTAAGTTTGTGTCGAGTGAGTCTAAAAATCTGTCTATATTTTGAGATGGAGGCCTATAAATAGCCACGACTACCGAGTCTGGAATAATTTTAATTATTAAACAATTACTATCCAGGGATACAGGTTCTTCTTTTACAGTTCTTAAGTTATTTTTGATATAAACTACTAATCCATCGTTCTGGTTTATGTTTCTTTCAGTTCTGTAGGAATAGTAACCGTCAACAGATGGTAAGTTGACTGTCTGTTTTGATAACCAACATTCTGTTAAAACAATAATATCACAGCTTATGTCAAGATCCTGTAATAACACTTCAAAACCGTTCATGTTTCGATTTATGCTGCGAATATTCTGTGTAAGCAGGGTTAACGTTTTGTCACCAGAAGGAAGAAGGTATTTACAATCCTCAACATTACATACTTTAGACTCAGACACAGAAAAACTATCTAGATCGCAAATTAGCTGATTTGTCATGATGACAGTTACAAAAGAAGAAAAAAATACAAGCTACCTGTTTATCTGCTAACTAAATAAAGTGTTAGGTGGCGCTCTTAGGCGCCTTCATAGTCAATTGAGTTGATGTAGTTCAATTCTGCATGTTTGCGGGCCGGGCAACCTACATCACCAGTTGGATGGTCACATTTCCTCTTGAAGCGCTTACACGTTGCACATTGAGAGGGAGAAGATTTGCTGCTGCATTCCTTGAAGGAGTGTCCACTCTCTCCACAGTGGTTGCAAGTAGGAGTAGTTTCCCGGCAAAACTTGGCAGCGTGTCCGAACTGCTGGCAATTGAAGCACCTGGTGACTATCGTGAAATCTCTCACAGGGCATGATGTCCAATTTATGAAAATTCGGCTTTGGTTAATTATAATTTTTCTTATGCTAGCGGGTAGTTCTAAGATGTAGTTACAAGTAGTTAGGTCTTTCTTACCCGATTTATGGCTTAATTTGATGCACTCAAGGAAGGACTCACGAGTCATATTCGGCAATTTGTCTGATAGGTTCTGCTCGTAAATACAGTCAAATACCTCCTTTTCAGTAAGGGCTACTGGCACACCAATGACAGCGACCCTAGGGCGGCGCTTAGAAGTTTCTTCTATTGTAAGGCCCGATGATACCAGTTTTTCCGAATTCTTGAGTTTATCAATATCGCCTTTATTTTCGGTGCTTATCAGAACGCCACCATTTTTCACTTTTTTCAGTCCACGAACATGAAGTTTAAGTTGTTCCGGGGAGATGATCTTTTGGACAAGTGTCTTGGTATCGTCACTTGTTTGGGTCTTATCGCTAGGATAGATGGCAACTGATCTCAAGTTTGCAGGACGGACGAAGTTGTCGGTACCTTTCTTCACCATGCTAGCATAAGAAGTATTTTCCGATGGATTTAACTTCGTCTCTACGACCTCTCTGAACTGCTGGAGGGAGTGCACAACGTTCTGGTGAACCTGAAGGTGCTGGATTGTGGTATGGGCCTGGATCGTTTTTGCCTTCAATGATTGGTATAAAACCGCCATCTGAGCAGTCCCACTTGAGACCTTCCGGCACAGAGTAGAGACACGAAGCTTTTGGTCCGAGTTCATTTTCCCATCACCGACAATAGTGCAAACTTCGTTCAGTATGGCATCTATAGATCCTATCCACTTTTGGATCTCCGGCGTACTGATGACTTCCATCGGCAATTCATTCTCCGCAGGTGCTGGTGGGTTTGGGTCGCTCGGGGTTAATGGTTCGGTGGGCGTCGGGGGAGGACTTCGCCGTAGTAGTTGGCTACGACCAAAGGGGCTCGATCCTAGGTTGGACATTCTACCCGAAACACAATATTTATTGTTTATAAAAACGTATTTAGTTCATCTTGCTTATGAAAAATCGGTAAAAACCTACAAGACACACGCGACACACTTTAATTTTATACTGACGGAGCACTATTTACATTTATTTTTGTAATTGTTTATTTCATTATAATCAAATACAGAACACACGTCCGCTTAGTCTCGCGTCTCGTAAAGCCTATCAATCTAATATATAATATCTGTGGGCATAACTCGACAAATTAATGCACACTGATTTTTTTTCGCGATTCCTACATTGGTCCAACAGTAAAAGAGTTCATAATGACGAGTACAGATGGCACATCAAGCTACCCGAAACTGTAAAATTTTCCCAATCAACCTTGAACCTAATGCTTTAGCAATAAAGTTAAAAACCTATTAAACTGATAGATTGTTGTAGCTTGATGTTCTGGCGTCTGTACAATGACCGTTTTATTTGGTATTGCGTTTATTCTGTTATACGTTGTATGTAAGTTGTATGTGTCTTATTTCCGCATCCAGTGGTTTCCAGCCACTCACAAAGTCATTAGTCTACTTTTTGGTTTGCGGTAAGCAGGATCAGAGGGCTTAGTGCGAGTTTTTAACGTACTCGATCGCGTTAACGTAAACGTTCGCTTATGTCAAAATTGTAAATGTCGCAGCCATCTAGCTGAATCAGCCGTTTCATTAAAAGTCTAGCCTTTTCATTGAACTGTGCCGTTTAATCAGCGACGTAAGTGTCATGGGCAAGTCAACAAAAGATGTCACTTAAGTCGCTAAAAATTCGGCACATTTAAATGAAAAGGCTAGGCAAGCAATTAAACGGCTGATTAAGCTAATTGGCTGCGACACATATAAAAGAAACAGGTTGTCCGTGAGTGTCACCAGACGGCGCTTATTCAGTTTCAATATTATTGACGTTTACGCTAACGCGATCGAGAGGAACGTTAAAAACTCCCACTAAGTCCACAGTGGCTGACGTACCACGAGTCACACGTTCGACTCTCGTTTGAAGCAAATATTACAAAAAAAATGGTTTTCCGGGAGTATTTGTGTTTAGGGAAATTTTTCATGTGCCTACTGGGGTAAAGTTGAGTAATGATTTTGTTGTGGTATCTGATAGGAATTTTGCGGACATTCTTTGTAACATTAAAATAATTTGAACTTTTCTACATTTAGCTCGACTTCCAGTTTAACCTAATTTCGGGCTTCTTCCAGTAACGACTGATAGCAGATAAACCAAATAACAGCCAGGCGACAAACGTACTTTTGAGCAGTATTTAATGGATAGACATTGAACACCCATCCAAGAATGGACCTTGGCAACCGTTACCAGGGAGAACAAGCGTCTCTATACGTTTTTCTAAACAATAGAAAGGATCTAAAATAAAATCAGCACCTATACATTCTTCGCAAAGGAAAAAAAACAGAAATATCTACAAAAGTACAGAAAAAGATCATTCCCTGAAGGTTTGAATGTAACCGTTTAGTTCAATTCTCAGGCGATGAAAAGTTTTAACAGATAAGAAACGTTCTTTCTTGAAGTTTGGGATCGGATTCTAAAACAAGAAATTTTAGATGGCGTAGATGGCCAAATCCGAAACTAGGAAAACCGGTTTTTCAAAAGTCCAATGATGCAGTTTTAGTATTCATCAAAATTGGGCTCGTGACTCCTTTCATTGTTTCTCACCCTGTATGTTGTAGTGCTTACTTTTGGTAACTAATTCCACATATTATCTCGTATTATTTTTCTCCATTGGGCTGCACTGTGTAGCCTTTTCCTACTGTCTTACCTTTTTTGGCTTCAGACTATCCGTAGTGACAGTCAAAGATCTTGGTTCTATAGATAATAATATGCAAAAATCTTTTATGTGTATTCCGTGGAAAATGTTGCTGGTCACACATTTGATCATATTTTTTGTACAAAATGTAATGTATAACTGTTTATTTTCCCTAGTAAATAAAATAAAATAATATTACAATTATTGCTCACTTAGTTTTAATATTTGTGTTTCTTTCTAAATTATCCTGATTGTGATCAATTGAGATAAATCTGATACAGTTGTTTTATCTCACGAGTGCGGGCGAGCCATAGTTGTGTAGGTAAATGTACGTGCACATTGTTTAAGTGTGAGTATGCTTGGGAGCGACTGAAACGAACTTACACACACTAAGACAATGTGCACGTACATTTACCTACACAACTATGGCTCGCCCGCACTCGTGAGATAAAACAACTATATCCGAAGTCAAGATAAATCTTTATTAATTTTCTAATCCTCCCTAACGCCTCCCGGCGGTAATAAATGAAAATGATCACTTATAGATAATTAGATATGTTACGTTGTATCTATAGGCCCTTGCTTAAATAACGTGCAACGTGCAGTGCAGTTTAATCGCAAAAAATGGCAAACTTTAACAGTTAATGTGAAATGTTTTAAAACGGGAACAAAAATTGTTTATAAAAACATATTCTGCTGTCTCACGCATAGACTAGGCACCTATTTGCATTTTAAGTTAAAAGCATGGAAGTTTGATTTTTGTTGATATTTCACAACGTTTCCTATATTCTCTGCTTCCGGGCGTAGTTTATGAGTAGCTAAATAATGCAGGCGGCGACAGGGCTCCCGACATCTGCAAATCAAACGTCGAGAGAAAACGGGAGGCGACGACAAGCCAGCGACGAGGTGAGACACACGGACCGAGAATGAGGCAAACGGATATTTACCGTTTACAAAATCAATTTTAATTATAATTTTGAAATAAATAAATAGTAATTATAAAAATTGCTGAGGAGTGAAATTCCATAGCAGATTTTTCTTCCTGATTGGCTACGATAAAAAAAAACTGGTCAACTTCAAGTCCGACTCGCGTGCATAGATAGGGTTTTGAATTTCCAAACGAATCTCAGTAACATGTTACTTTCAAACCATAGACTTTTTATACAGACAAACACAGAAAACAGGAAAACCAGTGTTATAAATACAAAAGTGAGATTGTTTTTTTGTTACGCTTTCACGTGAATGATGAATTATGGTACTTAGATCGGTGGAACCCTGAAGACGCGATGCCGCGGGCAAAAGCTGGTATCTTTTTTGAGATGCATGAAAAAACCTCCTCGTGTAGCGCAATTAATTAATTAATTAATTAATTTATTTATTTATTTATTTATTTATTTATTTATTTATTTATTTATTTATTTATTTATTTATTTATTTATTTATTTATTTATTTATTTATTTATTTATTTATTTATTTATTTATTTATTTATTTATTTATTTATTTATTTATTTATTTATTTATTTATTTATTTATTTATTCATTGGGGACAAAAAATTTGTTCCGACCGGCACTCAACTGAACCTCTCGCTCGGTGCATCCTGGACAGTCTCACCTAACACCTTGTAAGACTCGCCAATCCTTCCCTTGCGGTTGTAGCGCCTGCTTCGCGACCACCCTCCCACCGGAGTCCAGCGTCAAGCAGCCTGCTGTGTTTCATCGACCCGTGAGAGTACCATTGCCTCAAGCTATCTTCTGGCCACGCTTGCTCCATCATAGACCTCATCCATCGCTTTCCATCAGACGTGATCGAAGTCAAGAGCTAGCCTATTCTTCAATAAAAAAATCCATCCAAACCTGCAGTATCCCCCGACAGTCTGGTGCATAATCTGTATGCTCGACAATTAGCATCGCATCTACAATGCAGATGCGCGCCTTACAACAATAACCTATTCATGGAGGAGCCACGAAAACGCTGAGCTACTGGGTTTGTGGTGTTCTTGGTAAATACTCGTGGAATAGTGAGAACCGTGGGAGGAAATGGTTATTTGTATTATTTTTAGCTTTTTCTTCGTAGTGTGTCGATGAGAAATTTATAATGGAATAAAAATTTATGATTAGCTCTGTATTTCGCTGTAGTAAAACTATTCGCTGTAGCAGCTTTACGGCCCACACATGTAGATGACAGGGTATACCGCTTGTTATTTTTCTCACAATCCATACATTTTTACTTGGGTCTCAGTCATCTACATTAATACCAAAAACTTGTCTCACAATTCGCCTAGTCTTCTTACTGATGCAACTGAACTGCCTGTCTGTCTTCCACAACCCAGTAACTGGGTAACACGGTACTCCTTGGCAAGACTGGTGTCTGATTTTCTGACTTCTGACAATCCGTGACGGCTGCCAAAGATCTACCAAAGATAGCCCTGACCAACGTCTTAGCTTTCCGAAGCACGGAAGCATTATCTTGGTCTTTTAAGATGGTCACCCATTCACAGACTGACCTCGGCCAGCTTTGCTTAGCCATGAAGATTGTTCCGTGCTGGTTTATTTAGCCACGAGCTCTAAACGTAACCTTACACTAGAATCAACAGTGGGTTGAAGGTGTACATGTCGCAGCCAATTAGTTAATCAGCCGTTTAATTGGTGGCCTAGCCTTTTCATTTAAATGTGCCGATTTTTCAGCGACCTAAAGTGACATCTTTTGTATCGTTTAATGACTTGCCCATGTAACTTATGTCGCTAAATTAACGGCGCAGTTCTATAAAAAGGCTAGGCTATTAATGAGTTGGCTGATTAAGCTAGTTGGCTGCGACCTATATACAACAACGCGAACGCGAACAACGCCGCGTATTTAACTAGTCTATATTAAATCTTAATGGCCCTGCGAAGAGTCTACTAATTATGTAAATCTGTCGAGAACTGTCTCAGTCGCAGATAATTATTGCCATTTCCTTCCTCAAGATCTGATTCCACTTATTTCTCTTATTTTGCAGAAAGCTGGTTTCTAACTGTTTTGTTTAATTCTTTAAGGTGAATGGATGAATGCTCTCACTGCCATTTTGTCGCTAGATGGCGACACATCCACAATTTCGAACATTTTCAATT
This sequence comes from Melanchra persicariae, assembly GCA_947386135.1. Taxonomy (NCBI): domain Eukaryota; kingdom Metazoa; phylum Arthropoda; class Insecta; order Lepidoptera; family Noctuidae; genus Melanchra; species Melanchra persicariae. Next base: position 14,512,167 of record OX376668.1, read on the forward strand.
TTTACACTTAACATAGAAAGTTTTAATAGACAACTTTATTATAGGCTATACCTAGGGCATTAACTTGATTTTTTTAGATAATCACTATGCTTGTTAACTGCTACCATACAAAGATTACAGCAGAATAAAGATTTAGCCGCATGAATTTACTCTTTACACACACATGCAAAGTAAATAGTAGTAACTTTCGACCCTACTAGATGTCGTTTTATTCAAAAATGGTTGGAAATTAAAATGTCCAGAGGACCAAATTGTTATATTCCAATCTATTTCTTATTAATATAACCTTAGCAATGATTATCATCACGCTATACTTTCGGGAAGCTGAGCAGCTAAAAACCTTGACATAAATAAGGTCGGCTATTTGAAACAATTATCAACCGTACAAATAGACTGTCGGTTTAGAGACTGCCTTTCATTAGGCTTGGTGTGGGTTCAAATCTCAATAGTTGTATTTATTTTTGAATTATTTTTTATCTTTCTTTATCCTTACCAAACCTAATATTTTCAAATATTAATAATAATATAATTATTGGTCTATGCATATTTTTGTTTCTAGGCTCGATATCCTATCGGATTTGGTGGTAAAAAGGTATCCCTTTTCACCATAACAAATTATTCAGATAAATTATTTTGGGTAATAAACATTGCATGTTACGCTCTAACATCGCAATCAGTAAACATGGGCTCGGCGTACGACTATGCACCGAAACTCACACATCTGTGATCAGTGTCATCACAGTCGCAACCTACTGTTACCGATAGACAAGGATAGAGATAGGAGACGGCGCTGTCGTGCGAGCGAAATCGCGTTAGCTGCCGAATGTTGACGAATGTTTACGATTATGAATGACATGGCATGTGGTAGCGTTAGCAAATAAAATAAAAAACATTAATTATTTTGAGGTAGTTAAAAAAGAAATTAATATTGTTCGCTCGATCGCGCAAGGTTACTGAAGCTTTACTTCTGCCTTTGTTTTCGGAAAATAACAAGCCACTTTTGTCTCCTTAATTCATCTTTAGGAAACCTGAATAAAAAAGAGCCTTAAGTATCACCATTATGCATTTATGTATAAATAAATAAAGAATATGGCTGCACATGACGTGCAGTTTGGGAGTTACGAGGAAGCCTTGAAATCATAACCGTTTGCTTTGCCACAGTCGCGTAATAAAGATAACTAAATATAGTGAAGTAGTGATTCTGCACCAACAATTAGGTACTAAAAACTAGACTTTGTCTTATAAAACATTTTTTTTAAATAAGTACCTGTTGCGTAAAACATAACTGTTATCAATTATTTATAAAATTGACTTGAATTTAAATAATCATGGTTGGTAAAACAATAATAATAAAAAACTATTAATATGTTTGAAGAAATTTGTGTTGCTAACCTTACGCAACCTCGGTCTGGTACTAGTCGTCGCGCGTTGTTTACAAAATCTCTCAACAACTCGCGAATTGTGCGTATCGTGTCTCTCACGCATGTTTTTAATATCTATCTCGCTCTCACAAACATGGCGAAGCAAACGATAAAATATTTTTGTTATTTTCAACAAATTAACATTTTTGGCTGTATTTACGAGTGGTGTGTCTTATTTTTATTCCTAGTATTATTAAAACACTGTTGAGCTGCAAAGATTAAAGATTTTATTACAGATTTTTGGTTTCCTATGTTTAGGTAGGTACTACTTGATACAGAAAGTCAAGTGAAGTCAATTTTTTTTCAAGTCTATGGAGTGAAGGTAGTTCAATTTACACGATTAATTATCGTGCAATAAGTACTACTAATTAATAACAATTTCCGAGATACTGATAAAAGCTAACATGTGGGTAGAACTAGGTAAGTATATTTATTCATAGTACCTACCTAAACAAAAAATCTCTAATAAAATTCTTTGCCTTAAAAATCTAGAAAAAATATAGGTATGTTTAGGTATCAAATAGGTACTAAATTTTTGTAAAGGCGAATTGAAATTTTTGAGCCTTTACGTGGAGATCCTAAATGTCGGCAGTCCATCCTGACATCAGAATGACTGCCCATTTTTTAAATTCATTTTCTCAGTTATTAATTAGGTACCAATTATTTAAACAAAGATATCAAATAGTAGCAAATAGGTATTAGATCTTAGTAATATTTTTAAGCTGATCGGTCATTTTGGCCAATCATTCTGAAGGTCACATCAATGATTTTCCGTGCGCGACTGAGTGCCAACTGAGTAGGACCGCTTGCTGTGACTAAGTCCCGTATCTAATGGTAATAAAGGTATATTGTACCTACACAGGTTGTTGTAATGTGACTGAACCTAAATAGTACCTAACGTGTAAATAAATTGTGACGTGTAGGTACTAAATAAATAAAAGATTATTTATGCAATTATTCGTCGCGATCTAAGAATGTTTTCTTTAGGTGATACAGTCGTAACATTCAGTGATTAGTGTGATTACTGGCGTTCTTTGGTGGAATGGTTTTAGATGGCAAAGCAAAGGGTTGTTATCAGCTTAGAATATCTTGGTATTAGTTGGTTAGAGTAGGTACCTACCTATGTAAGTACTCGTATGTGTCACCGGATAATTCCAAACATCGTAAGATTGTAATAAATGTTGTTTATGTTTTAGACTATAATCTATGATTATGTTGAGAACAGATAATGGATTGTGGAGGTCTGGTAGGCAGCCGCACCACGTAAAATACTGGTATTAAGCTGAATCCGGTTTGACTGGAAGCCAATCCCAGTAGGTATAGTTGGGAAAGGGCTAGGCAGATGATGTGTTGAGAAGAAATAATTTCGAATACACTGAATCACACCCAAATTCAATAGTTTCAATACTTGTCTTATCTAGAAGAAATTATAAGTAAGTAGGTACTTGTAAATATACAATCTTACGCGACTTATAATATTACAATCATGCGATACAAATGTAAAAAAATACATCATCTGTGAAAATGTCAACTGTGTAGCTATCACGGTCCGTGAAATACAGTCTGGTGACAGACAGAGACGGACAGACAGACATACGGACCGACAGACGGACGACCATTGCGTAGGTAGCTAGGAAAAAAATAGGTAGTTTGCCTACGCTGATCGCCTGATTTAGGTATAGGTACCCTAAGTATACCTACATGAACTTCTTTTCTCTGATTTGATTCAACCCAAACCAATGAATTAGTACTTAACCGTGTCAGAAAATGTTTTATCAGTACCTACTTACATACAGTGGAAAGATTTTTAAATCTTTAGGTAGGTAGGCACTATTTATTTAAAGTAGATAAGTAATACAATAATAACATTAGTATTGTATCTGTGTGAACCAAAGGCAGATCGCAGATAATTGTTTTCACTTTCTAGCATTATTTCTCATTCCCTAAAAAAAAACATTTCATCAATCATAAAATATAAAATCCGCGGGCAAACCCGCGCGCCGGCGCTAACTTGCTAGAAACACAATTTTGACACACAATCACGCATGGACTGGAATTTGGCAACACGCGTTGTTGCCAAATTGCGTCTTGAATGGCAACGTCGCATCGCCGCGTCCGTCACTCGATAACCTTGGCGCTTGTTCGAATTTTCGAACAGCGCCATCTACTTAAAATGTTCACCGCACGTAAACTCGTAACATAACAGCAATGAACTTTTTCTCGGTGGTTCTATAAATTTCTGTCAGATGGCGCGATTCAGGTCACTCACACATGTAAAGATTTTTCGTTTTTTATTGGGTCTAATTCTCATAGAAAGACTGTTTTTTTTCTAAATTTTGGGCGATAGGCGATCACAATACATTATAAAATCTCATTATACTTGCTTTATTCTGCAGAAACTGTTTATTTACGGAGATTACAGCTCCTGAAAAATGTATGGCGAGGTCTCTTTAGGGATCCCCCTTAATGGACGCCTGACAGATGCAGATAAGGGTACGTTTATTAATTTAAAATTTTATGTGGAAAATAGGGGTTCTGGTTTAGGTACGTACTTTAATGCAAGTTTGTCTGGCGCCTACCATAGCACTTTTCCTGCGACTTAACTTGCGCCGATTTAGTACAAACGATTGCCCCTTTTCTTTTCACCCATTAAGGTTGAATTTACAAAAATCTCAAATCGATTTTTTTCGCATATTTTTTTTGCACATGTGCCTAGTCTCGAAGAGACGATATAATCCTGTAAGTCGCACTCGTTCTCCCCTTTCGACTGTTTTTTCTAACCGCTTCTTTTGCTATCTGGGACAATTTTTGTACAACAAAATCAATAAAATTCAACCCATATTTAACCTCAATAAGGGACTATGCAAAAAGAAGCTTACCACGTTGCTTCTGGGACTCAACTATGATGAAACTGAAAAATTACTTACCACCGTAACTTAGTATATACAAAATCCTCACTCACTCACACCCTCCCACACACGCATCTCCACATACACACAGACATACACACACGAAACACATCTTCTTACTCACGCTCAAGTATTTACTAACAATACTAACACTACACTAAATCATATATATATATATTTTTTTTTTATTTAATTTTATCTTCTTCATTTTATTTTATTTTTAAATATTGAAAGTTGAGCTACAGACAGTCTAAAAGTTATTGTAAAACCTAATTCTATATTGTTAAAGCATTTTATTTTTTTATTTCTTCTATGTAAGTAATGTACAGTAACTGCTAGAGGGTGGGGACCTGGTGACCTGAAACACAGGCCCTTAAAGCCTAGCTTAGGCACCAGTCTCCCACAGTAAACTTAACGCATAATATGTACGAACCTTAAGTGTAACTTTGTCTGCAATGTTAATTGTGGTGAGAAAAATAAATACTTATTATTATTATTTCCTTTATTCACTTTGTACAGTACATATAAATTACATTTTTAAATATTAAAATACAAAATTATAAAAATATTTAAAAATATAAAAAATAGTAGCCCACCGGTATCGGGAATAGGGTCCAAGCTACCGGCGGTCAGGGCTCCAGAGAGAGGAACCTCCTAACGATGCGAGCCGTGTCCAGAAGTACTGCTTTCTGAATCAAGCCCCTGATCCAGCTGCCTAACGAGAGCCTCCTGAGGTGTTGGTCGAGGCTCGTGGCTATTAAGCCGTTGGCTGACACGACTATCGGTACAATGATTGCCGAATTCACATCCCACATGTCGACAACCTCGCGAGCCAAGTCAAGATATTTTATTTGTTTATCTTTCTCGGCTTTCACGAGGTTCTCGTCATGCGGGACGGTTATATCTACAATCATTGCACGCCTCTCGATTCGGTCCACCACCACTATATCAGGCTTATTTGCAAGAATAGTCCTGTCAGTGATGATGGACCGATCCCAGTACAGTGTGATACTGCCATTATCGAGAACTGGGTCGGGCACATACCTGTCGGCACCTCCGATTCCACAAGGCAGTATTTCAGAGCAAGTTGCTGATGGATAATCCTGGCTACAAGGTTGTGTCTATGCAAGTACTCTCCGTTAGCAAGACGAGAACAACCAGAGATAATGTGGCGAATTGATTCTCCCGGACGGTGACATGCCCGACATATGTCAACCGTACCGTCCTTCACAATAAATCTCCGGTAGTTTTTCGTCATGATAACTTCGTCCATAATTGCACAGACAAAACCTTCAGTTTCCCCAAAGAGGTCACCAAAACGTAGCCAGGCTACGGACGCTAACTGATCCACGTCGGGCCCGTGTAGGGCCCAGAAAAAGCGTCCGTGAAGTTCCTTGCTCTGCCATACCGCCCTGCGATCGTTAGTGTCAAGCACCGCAGGTTTGCGCCAGTTCTCAATTGCCAAGGAGAGCGGGGTGAGTCCCTTGTCCACTGCCACTACATCTCGATGCATACCCACGTCGACAGCTAGGAAATATTCCCTGAGACTGCATATCTCGCGATTGTGGAGAGTCTTAGCATTTAAAAAGCCTCGACCTCCACACTTTCGCGGGATATACAGTCTCATTACCGACGACCGTGGGTGATGCATTCGATGTGCAGTTAGCAGTGTACGGACCCTTCTATCCAGGGCGTCAAGTTCCGTTTGAGTCCATTTGAGTACGCCGAAAGAGTACATCAATACCGGCATGACCCATCCGTTGAAAGCACGCACCTTGTTTCCGCCCGATAGAAGGCTGTTGAAGACCTTCTTCAGGCGACCAAAGAAGCGCTCCTTCAACGAATGCTTCATGTCAGTAACACTGATGCCTAACGCTTCCGACATACCCAAATACTTGTAAGTTTCGGTTGGAGAGAGGGATCTCAGGTTTATGGAATCCGAGAGTTGACATCCCACGGATTCCATAATCTCTCCACGCTTTACATGAATGACCGCACATTTGTCCACACCAAACTCCATCCTGATGGCACTACTGAAAGTTTCAGTTACTTTCAGTAGCTCCATCAGTTGCAGATTATTGGGGGCAAAGAGATTCAGATCATCCATGTAAAGGAGGTGAGATATAACCTGACCACCTCTCTTCAACCGATAGCCTAGTCCTGAATTCTCCAGCAATGTGCTGAGAGGATTCAAGGCTAGGCAAAACCAAAGCGGACTCAAACTATCGCCCTGAAAAATACCCCGCTCGATCCTTACCGGTTCACTATTCCTCTGGATATTTCGACATCCTGGATAGCGAAGGACTGTCCTCCATTGCCCCATACACGACGTCAGGAAGGTGCGTAGCGTTGCATCAATTTTATACAATTCTAGCACCCTCATGAGCCATGTATGAGGCACCGAGTCATAGGCCTTCTTATAGTCTATCCAACATGTCGACAGATCCTTTCGGGAACGCCGAACCTGTTGGCTAATGGCCGTATCAATGAGGAGTAGCTCCTTAGTACCGCGGGACCCATTCCTACACCCATTTTGAGAGGCAGACATGATGTTATTGCTGCTAATGTGATTATTAATTTTAGCTCTCAAAATGGATGTAAGAACTTTATAGACCGTTGGCAAACATGTTATCGGTCTATAGTTTTTGGGTTCCGCGGTGCTACCAGATTTATGGAGCAGGTGGGTATCTCCTGTCAAAAGGAATTCGGGCAGCGAGCCAGACTCCAAGGCAGTTTGGAACCGAGATGCCAAACAAGCATGCGACCTTTGTAACCACTTAATCCAAAAGTTGTGCAGTCCGTCCGGCCCTGGAGACTTCCAGTTAGGCAGCGGACGGACTGCACGGGCTACATCTTGGGGGCTGATTGTAATTGCCCCCATTTCTGGTATTGGGTCGCGCCTGTCGGTGTGACCGACAGGCACTGACCAGATGTTGCGCCAAAATGAATACATGGTTTCATCATGCGGCAGGCGCGTGTCAGTCACACCTTGTTCCGGTCGCTCCCAAGCCCTATATACCCACCTTTCATTACTTCGGAATGTGCGATTCTGGGTGTATCGCTCCACTCGCCGCCTATACCTACGAATACGGTTTGCCCATGCATACACCTTCTGCTTCAGGAAGTCGATGCGCTCTGTGACACAGGACATATAGTCTTGGGGGTTGATATCAGTCCCCGAAAACGCCCGTCTCACAAAGCGCATCACTCTAGGGCGAGTGTTGCCCTCCCTGAAGCAGATCAGTTTGCCGATTAACGCTCTGGCCCCACCGATGCGACGCTCGATCCTGCACTGCCAGGTCGGTACGGCTGGTTTTGGTCGTGTAACTCTGTCATTAGTTATTTTGACGTGAGCTACACGACATGCCGCAGCAGACGCGCAGTACAACATCGAGTGTGCATCAGTGAGGTCTTCGCAGTTATCAAAATAATTTGACAACTGCGAATCCAGAGCTGCCACCAGCGCCCTGTTTTTGTTATGCATGGGCAAACGAGGTAAGCGTGGTCTAAGTTCAGGCGGCATGTAGCGATATTCCCCAATAGCACACTCCAAAGCACTCCTCAATTCGTTATTGCACTGGGTACTTACGTTTGTAACCCTGTCATTACCATCCTCGTCAGCGTGCCCGGATATTTGGGTTGACTGTGGTGGCGCCACAGTCTGCGACGGAGGAGTAATGACATGGCTACACATTTCAGTTCGGAGGCGATCTTATTATTATTATTAGTCTCAGTAGTTTCGTCTGTGCGTTGAAATGTCAGTCAGTCAGTTTAGTCTATAAGAGAAAGAATTATATAATATAAGTTAAGTAATTCTCTATAAGACTAGCTCCTGCCAGAGGCTTCGCCCACGTGAAAGTTGAAAATTATACCATGGCAATATACTACCAGTATGAAAAGTTTCCTTTGTCCTTTGGGACATGGTCTCCTCGTATGCCAAGTTTCATTAACATACCTTCAGCTGTTAAGACGTGAATAGGTTACAGACAGACAGTTACTTTCACATTTGTAATGTATACATATAATAAAACAGTAACGAAAGAAAAACTGTACATTGAAAATTTTCGAGAAAAAATAAGTGGCTTTTGTAAGAAAAACGTAACTGATGACAAAAAGTGAATTTTTAGAATTTTTGTCCGTTTGTCTGTTTATCTGTTTGTATATGTGTATGGTACGGCTTCACGCCAAAACTACTGGATAGATTGAATTGAAATTCGGCAAAAATGTTCTTTGTAAACCAAGGAAGACTTTAGTCTACATATTATCACGCCGTATGTTATGGGAGGTAAGCAATATTGATTTTAAAAGCTTTTTGTTCGTAATTGAATGCACAAAATGACATGTTAGTTAGTTACAAAACCATTTAGATAATTTTTACACAAAAACCTGATAAGAATTGTAGCAACCTAGAAGAAATCAACTTATTATCTACATAATTCAGATACCCGTAATGCCATCTATTGACCGAAAAAAGTACTTACTATCAAAAGCATGAGAATTACACCAAAATATATTTTTTAGTTACTAATGGTACTTTTAAAACGTCATAAACAGTGATTATTTTGATACAAAACTTACCGTTATGCATTTGATGCAAAACATAAAAAAAAAGATTTGGTCTGATTGCTCCACTGACGTTATTTTAATTTTTTGGTGAACGGTTAATTCTCTCCACTCAACCTGTAAAGCACCCTGGTTGCTTCTGTACACTTGGACGGAGCTAGGCCGGCAAACTTAGCCAGGACACCTACGCACAACGGAGTCCATACTCTACTCTATCCGTTGCGGGTTTTTTTTTTATGGATGGGAAATCATCAAAATGACTTCTTCCGCTCTGGGTAGACTGGAAGGGAGTGTCAGACTCTTACTGACTAAAACCCATCTGTGTTTCTCCTTATGATCTTTGCGTTCCAGGGTCACTGTGACTCTTTCGTACAAATTCCGCAACCCTAGCAGGCTCTGGCCCTAACGGGCCCCGTCTACTTAGCTGACATCTCTTGGAGGCGCGCATAGAACACAACGCTTCGTCGACCCGGACCAGTGGCGCTATATAGGGTGTATAGCTCCATCCCTCCGTCTCGCTCGAACGACTCACGCTTTAACACGTCATGGTAGGGCCGCTGGTTGTTATCGGGCCGCGAGCCACCCAACGCTCGCCGTCCGCAGGCCCGTGCCTACGGTGGCCGAGAATTGCCCTGCGACTCCTAACGCCCGGGGCGTTTTCTTCTGTGTCGGCGGCTAAGGCGTGACGTTTCGATCTATATATAAGTTCACTACGATCGACCGTCGGACGATCGTAGTGAACGGACGTATCGAACAATATTAATATAAACAAATAATCACTTGCGAAATTGTGACCTAGTTTTTGTAAATAGCCGGTAGTAACGCAAACTGACTCATCCTTTTGTTTTATGTATTGTGGTTTTACGAAGATGATCAGTGATTAACAAGCGAATCATCTGTTACACAATGGAGGATAGTCCCTTCAGCCCGAGAAGTAGGTGAGCTCGCTCCCCGCCGCCTACACCCGCACGCACAGCCGCACCCGCTCCTGCCCCTCAAGCACCGAGCCAAAGGCACGTTGGTTTAGAAGGAATATCGACACCAGAAATCCAGAACTGGATGACGACCATTGATCAGAGCCTTCACGAGGTATGTGCTATTGCAGCAGAAGGTAAACTGAACTCGGACCAAAAAATGCGCATCAATGCCTTATGCCGGAAGGTTGGACATGGAACATCGCAGATGGCCGTACAGTACCAGTCCATCAAATCTAAAGCCCTTCAATCTCACAATGCCGTGAAAGCTCTTGAAAGCCAACTCGACCTTTCGCAGCAACTTAAGGAGCTCAAGATGAGAGTCGGAGACTCATTAAAGCCTGCCCTGGGAACTTCCTTTTCTGATATGGTGAAAAAAGGTGCCAATAATTATATCCAGCCGTCAAACGTAAGTTCTGTGGCCATTTATCCGCAAGATAAATTGAGGACCAGTGATGAGACAAAGTCTCTCGTCCAAAAAATCATCTGCCCAGAACAGATGAAGCTTCATGTTAGAGGCCTGCGCAAGACCAAAAATGGTGGTGTTATTATCAGCACCGAGACGAAAGACGATATCGAGAAGCTGAGAAAATCGGAGCAGCTAACAAAGTCAGGCCTAACTGTCGACGAGCCTTATAAAAGGAAGCCAAGAGTTGTAATCATAGGAGTGCCGTCATCCATGTCAGAAAATGAGGTTTTCGCGTGTTTGTACCACCAAAATCTTGCCGAGAAGCTACAGGACTGCAGCCTTGAAACGTTCTTGACCTCAATTAGGTTAAGTCATAAATCAGGTAAGAAAGACGCTGAGAACTGCAACTACGTAGTGGAAGTATCGGCAGTCATACGCAAAGCCCTGATGTCAAAAGAACGTGTATTTGTGAATTGGTCATCATGCCCTGTGAGAGACTTTACATTGGTCACACGATGCTATAAGTGTCAGCAGTATGGTCATGCGGCCAAGTTTTGTCGGCAGACGTCCTATTCCTGCGGTCACTGTGGCGAACAAGGTCACTCAATCAAAGAATGTCCTAAGCAGGCAGATGAGCCAAAATGCGCTACTTGCTTTCATTTCAAAAAGCCAGACAAGCACAACACAGGCGCTGCTGACTGCCCGGCGAAAATAATGGCCGAAAAGAGATACATAAATTCCATCGATTATGCTGGCGCCTGAGAGCGCCGTTAATAAGCTACTAATTTAGACCAATTAAGTTTTTGTTTTTCAATTTTTATATTTGTATTTTAGTACCATAGTATGATAAACACCATACTTAACGAATTAGATGATTTCTCTGTATCTGAGTCAAAAGTTTGTGAAGCTGAAAATTGCAAACCATATCTTTCCGGATACAAAACTCCTTTGACTGTACTAACTCAAAATATTCGCAGTATTTTTAAGAATTTTGATAGTTTTTGCACCTTTCAACAACGGTTAAACATAAATTGTGACGTTATTGTTTTAACCGAATGCTGGCTTGCCAAGCAATATAACATACCACTAATGCCGGGTTATAATATGTACAAAAGTAATAGGAATTACAATCAAAATGATGGGGTGATAGTTTATGTAAGGAATCATCTGAAGGTTTCCGTTGAGGAACCTAATATGCAAGACTGCAACAGTTTGGTAGTGAAGATTGGATCAAACTTTGCAATATTAGCATTATATCGACCTCCCTCCTTTAAAAGTATTAGTAATTTTACTGAATCACTGAATGATGTCTTGCAGGATCTGTCATCCATTAAAAACACGATTGTAATTGGAGATATTAATATCAATATTCTCCCAGGAAGTACTGATACATCAGCTCAGGACTACCTCAACCTATTTGCATATCATGGCCTACTTCCCGCACACAGCTTTCCTACACATCATAGTGGCTCCTGCTTGGATCATGTCATGTTAAAATCAAATTACCCCTCACTTGCACTTGTTGTTAACTCGACAATAACCGATCACAATGCTGCCCTACTAACCCTAGATTGTAACATGCCTAAGCAAAACACTCGCACAATTACTAAATTGAATATAAATAAACTTGAAGAAGATTTGCGCGTCATCAACTTTGACCCAGTCTATAATTCCGCTGACCCGCAGTTTTGTATGTTGTATGTAATAGAAAATGTACGACATGCAATTCAGAGAAATACGGTTACATCGCATTTGAGCAATAAAAATTGCAACATAAAACCTTGGATCACGACAGGTCTTATCCGCTGTATGAAGCATAGAGATAAACTGCACATGAAAGCTAAATCTCACCCTGATAATGTTATGTTGCAACTGTCATACAAAAGATATCGTAATTTTTGTAATGATCTACTCAAAAAACTTAAGAGCAACTACGATAAAACTGCTTTAGAAAAGGCTGGAAGAAATAGTAAAAAGATCTGGAAATGTATTAAAAATATAACTTATGCCTCGAAACAAAATGAGTCATCTTCAGGTTTATTACAAGCGCACTCGTCACAGCTGAAATCTGCTAACATAGCTAATAATTTCTTTGTAAATGTTGGAAAGTGTTTGGCAGAAAGAAATCGGGGTCAATCGCCCTATCTAACGAGCAGTCCTATTATGGGCAGCTCCACTTTATCATCCTTTACACTGCTAGATACTGACGAGTCTGAAGTAGAAAGTATAATCATGACTTTGAAAGACGACTGTGCAGTTGGTTGGGATAACATATCAAATAAAATTATTAAACAGTTCAGGAATATTTTAGTACCACCACTGGTTTATATATTTCGCATGTGTCTATCTTTGGGTATTTTTCCGGAGTGCCTCAAAAAAGCAGTTGTTGTCCCTATTTATAAATCAGGCAATAAAGATCAAGTAACCAATTACAGACCTATTTCTTTACTGCCTTCTATATCTAAAATATTGGAAAAAATTATAAACAAAAGGTTGTTTAAATATCTGGAGGACAAATCTATTTTGTCAGAACGACAATTTGGTTTTAGATCTAAACTTTCAACTGCCGACGCCGTCCATCATCTGACTGACTATCTGGCTCAAGAACTTGATAAGGGTAACCATACAGTAGGAATTTTCCTGGACCTCGCTAAAGCTTTTGACACAGTTTCCATTCCTATTCTGTTGCGCAAACTTGAGACAGTGGGCATAAGAGGCATTCAGCTAAAACTCTTCAAAAGCTACTTAGAAGACCGTACCCAGTGCGTGAAGATTGGCAGTGTCCTCAGCGCAGACCAAAAAAACACGTCTTTTGGTGTTCCCCAAGGAAGTATTTTAGGGCCCACTTTATTTCTGATTTACATAAATGACCTTTGTAATCTAAAGCTAAAGTATGGCACAATAATATCTTACGCCGATGACACTGCTCTTCTTTTTTCGGCTGAATCGGAACATGAAGTCTACAAGCTAGCGCAAGAAGGCTTCAGTATTGTAAATAAATGGCTTCAGCATAACTCACTAACGCTAAATTCACTTAAGACTCATTATATAAAGTTTTCGATGCGCAAACAAACTTCTTATATTCCTTCAACGTTGTATGCTCATTGTTGTACAGTCCCTGCAGATTGCCCGTTTGTGTGTCCCAATATTAATAAGACTAACAAAATAAAATACTTGGGTGTAATAATTGATGAAACACTAACCTTCAAACCACATATGGAAGCATTAAATAACAGAATTCGTAAGCTGATATTCGTGTTCAAAAAGCTACGATATATTGCCGACCCAATTATAATTAGGCAAGTATACTTTGCTCTATGTCAGTCAATTTTGACGTACTGCATTACCTCGTGGGGTGGAGCAGGTAAAACTTTATTACTACCTATCGAAAGAGCTCAAAGAGCGATTCTCAAGGTGTCTACTTGCCGCCCTTTCCTCTTTCCCACTAACCAGCTATATAAATCTTGTGAAGTACTAACAGTTCGACAGTTATTTATAATGAGCATTGTACTAAAACAACACGCAGCTCTTCGCTACAGCACTGAACTGACGAAAAAGAGACGAAAAGACATAGTTTGCCCCACAAAAAGTACAAAACATGCTTTCACAGCCAAATTTTACGTTTTCCTTGGACCACTACTCTATAACAGATTAAATGCAAAAGCAAGCATCTATTCGCTAAGTTTTAGAAATTGTAAGAAAACTCTCAAGGTCGCTCTTCAAAGTTTGTCTTATGAAGATACAGAGAAGTTGTTAGCTGTATTGAAATAAAGATAGTACCTACCTAGTGTTATACTTATTTTTAATTAAATAGCTAAGTTACTATACTAAGATTTTAGAAGTATGTTTAGAATTTATTTTTATTTTTTTTACCATTTACACCATTTTTTCACATACCTTTATAATGACTATTTTATTTTTATTTTTTACCGTGATTATTTTTCGTAATGTTTACCTCATCTCGCCTGAAACACAGGATCTCCTAGTTCAGGCACATTGTCACTTGTGAACTTGACATAGATTTAAGCAAAAATGTATTTACTGTTTTACCACATAACTTGAATAAATATTTATTATTATTATTTTATTATTATGTTTGCCTCTCCTTCACGCGGCCCGCCCCTTTCTTTACCAGCATAACTGTTTCGCAAAAGGAGGTGACGGCTTCCCACGCCTCCGCGCTCTGGACCATGAAGTGAACCAGAGCCGGTAGCGAGAGGTCGCCGTCGCTGATCGCCTCGACGAGGACACGGCGGTGCTCCGGCCAAGCAGGGCAGACCTTCACCGTATGCTCCGCCGTGTCCTCTGCGGGGGTTGACTTCTCTTCTGGTCGGTTTTCCCATGGACAACTTTATGTAGCTCTATCGCGTGTTAACAAACAGCAAGTTTCATCAACATCGTGTATCATCATCATTATCCACAGTCCAACTTCGCTCACTGCTGAGCATAGGCCTCTCTTTTCGTGTGCCAATCCCCACGTTCCTGTGCCAGCCTCATCCAGGTTCTAGCCACGATGGCAACAATATCGTCCGCCCATCTCGCCGCCGGTCGACCAATACTTTTTCTTCCAGTCCTCGGACGCCACTCAGTCACTGCCTTTCTCCACCTATCATCACCGCGCCTTGCCAAGTGTCCTGCCCAGCTCCACTTTAGTTCTACAATTCGTTTTCCGATGTTGAAAACCTTCGTACGTCTTCGGATCTCGACGACGTACCTCTACCAAGCATGGAACGCTCCATGGCTCTCTGTGCAACTATCAGTCTGTAAACAGCCTCCTGCGTGAGCGTCCATGTAAGTAAGTAAGTCATGGTGGGAAAAGCACACTGGTTATAAAGGCGGGAATTCAGACATTGCGTAATTTTGGCAGGCTTCAGAATGTCGTCCATTTTGATAAAAGCGGCCCATCCAAGGTGTTTTCCTCTCGATACCTCCGTTTGTTGATTTTCTTTGCCAATTGAAAGGATATGGCCAAGATAAACATATCGGTTAATCATCTCCAACAATTCATTTCCAGATTTGAATCGCTGAAGGTGTGCCATAACCTTCGTCTTGGTCATATTCATCCCAAGATCCAACTTAAAAGAAGCATCTTAAAGATTTTGAAGCATTTTCTGGGGGTCATCGAGGTTCTCAGTGAAAACCACAAAGTCATCTGCATATCTTTAGTGAGACAGTTGGGCAGAAAATTGACGTTAATACCGATAGAGTCCCAATCTATACAGCACATTTTTAACGACATCTTCTAGAAGTGCTGTGAATAGTTTCGATGAAATGAAAGAAGCATTATCATTACAACGTTTCTCACGAAAAATTATTTGAACAGAAGAGGTGATACTCGACGGCGCGTTGTGTTCCATGCGCGTCACAAAAAGATGTCAGCATAAAGACGAGGCCCGCTAGGGCCAGTGCCTGCCAGGGTTGCGGAATTTGTTCGAAAGAGTCACCGCGGCCCTGGAACACAAAGGGCATTGGAACACAGATGGGTTTTAGTCAGTAAGAGTCTGACACTCCCTTCCATTCCGCCCAGAGCAAAAGGAGCACTTTTGATGTTTTCCCATACATAAAAAAGAGGCAACAATGATAGATATTGACTGTTTGTATTAGATATACGAACACATTGATCTTACCTAGCCACATCATTTTACAATACATACACGCGAACGAAGTCGCGGGCAACAGCTAGTTAGTAATATTACAAATGTGAAAGTAACTGATTCAAAACTGAAGTACGAATTTCTGTTACTGGCCGTACATGTAAATTTTTTATAACGGCTGTGCGAAATATTTGTGTGTACTGCTTATTAAAAAAAAAGCAATAGATTCAACTCTATTTAATACTTGTCTTTATGACCAAATATATAACATTTATACCAAATATATAACATTTAGCATCAAAAACAATCTACAGCCACCTCCAGATTTTCTTTTGAAAGCGCACTCTTCTAATTGTTCTTTTGCTATTAGAGACTGTGATTGCCATATTTTATCTGTAACTAATAATACTAAATACCTTGGTATTGAGATTGATAAAAATTTGAATTGGAAACTACATATCAGTAATCTTAAATCTAGAATACGCAAACTAATACCTATTTTCAAAAAAATTAGAAATCTAAAAGACAGAAAGACTAACAGAATTGTTTACCTTACTTTATGTCAATCGATCGCTACTTATGGTATCGCCGCTTGGGGTGGTGCACGAAAAAGTACTCTGATAAAAGTTGAACGCGCCCAGAGGTGTATTTTAAAAGTTATTAATTTCAAACCCTTTAGATACTCTACTTCAAAATTATATGAAGAGTTTGAGGTCCTAAATATTCGTCAACTTTACATTAAAAGCATTGTTTTGAGACAACACTTCTGCCAAAGATCTACTAGTCAATCCATTAGAAGATCACATGAAGTTTATAAAGTTCCTTCATGTAAAACTACTTTTGCTCAGTGTTTTTCTTACTTCCTGGCCCCGTTGCTTTACAATCGCATAAGTAAGGTTAAGACCTTAAAAGACATGATAGTTCTATTTGCAGGAGGGCACTGGATGAGTTTCTAAGTAGTTTAGATTATGAACGGACAGAGAAATTTATAGAAATATGCAAGTAAATTATATATAATCTTAAATACATGAATAAACAAAGTATAAAAATCTTACATTAATCCAACTATTATATGTATATGTATATCTGTATATTTATGCAATTATAAACATATATTGTGTGTGTGTAAATACTATACTAGTAATACATCCATGAGTAAAGTATAGCTGTGTTGATTTCATGTGAAATAAGCCTATTATTGGCAATTCCATGTAATATTTTTGTTTAATAAAAGTTAGTTTTAATATAAAACAGCTCAATAACTGATATGTAACATTCTATTTAATTTATAAACTGGTGATAACATTATGATAAGTTATTTATAAGTCATGTTGTCTGATAATTTTGCTTATACTACTTGTTTACGCCAAACTCATTAGCCGTTACGCACCTTTTGTACACTTATTCTATGACCATTAACAATGGAGAATTGTCCTTATGTCAATTGTCTTACAGATGGTATTACTGGAGCGAGAATCCTTACCTTGCCGTAACACAGTCTTTGACTAGCACGGAAGGTAAAGAATGTTTATCTGTATACCGCCAGTTAGTTTATTTTTTTTGTCTTCTTAGTTCTAACATCAGTTTTTGTTTAGTTCAAACAATAACGCATTATTTTAGTGTACGAAATTATTACTAAACTTGATCTTTAGAATGTATATTTTGTGAACTTATTGTAAGTACCTACTTATTTTGATTAATACTTAGTCTTAAGTTGTGGTGTACAATGTAACACTTTCGTTGAAAATAAATTATATTCTATTCTATTCTATTCTATGAATGTAGAAACTCGTGGCTAAATAATAACAGCCACACGGGTTGATCTTCAAGGTTAAGCAACGCTTGCTGAAGTCGGTCTATGGATGGGTGACCATTTTAATATACCGAGACTGGTCCGTGCTTCGGAAAGCCTTTGGTTTCCGCTGTTTTTGTGGGTCTTTGACAGTTGTCAGAAGCCAGAAAATTAGGCTTTTGGGTGGGATATTATCAAATGTCCCCTTCCGCTCTGGGCAGAACAGAAAGGAGTGTCAGGCTCTTACTGACTAAAACCCACCCGTGTTCCTCCTAATGCCCTTTGCGTTCCAGGCCTACGGTGACTCTTTCAAACAAATTCCTTAAGCCTGCGAATGCAGAACTCTCACTTACTAGTAGACTCGTAGGCGTCGAAGCTGGTGTTCCGATGGTTGGCCACCACCTCAGTGTACCGGGTCTCGATACAGGGCTCGTTCCAGGGGTCCGACGTGATGTAGTTGGCTAGTCGCTGAACGTGGCTGGCTGAAAAGATAAGATATTGTGATTTTATTACTAGCTTCTGCAAGCGGCTTCACTCATGATGTTAATAATAATATAATAATAATATATCTTGGGACAACCAACACACCGCCATCTGATCCCAAACTAGGCAGAGCCTGTACTATGGCAACCAGACAACTGATAAACATACTTATATATTTCTAAATACATACATATAATAGATATTACACACCCAGATACAGAACAAATAATCGTACTCATCGCACAAAGATTTGTCCTGTGTGGGTATCGAACCCACGACCTCCGTCCTAGCAGTCAGGGTCACTAACCACTAGACCAACAGGCCAATCCTGTTGTCCATACTCTCGAGATAGCACAGGTGCTATTCCAGACTATAATCTATATCTGTGCCAAATTTCACTCGGAGCCGTCCAGCCGTCCGGCGTGTGAGAGTAACAAACATCCATACTTCCATCCAAATTTTCGTATTTATAATACAAAGTAAGATAGACAGATGACCTAACCGTTTCACTTTCTGACATAACTAGTCATATCAGTGATATAATCTAACACTCGTAAATAATGAAAAATCTATAGGTAGACGCAACTTCCCGTTGATATAGAATCGTGAAATTTGGCAAAGAGCAAGGTCACAGCACAAGTTAAGGAAAGAGTCCGAAAAACGTTTATTTGTTTTTTTATTTATTTTATTTTATTTTATTTATCTCGGGAAAACTTACAGCTAAACAGATACAGTAAGTAATAGTTTAAGCAAAATATGGCCAATTAAAAGTTTCCACATGTAGGTAGTAATATTCTATAAAACATAAAACAGAAAATAGACTCTAAATAGGTACTTAATACGAAGACAGTAAAATTACTGTTTACGCTCGAAGAAGCTATTAGACAAAATTTTCTTCAATTTAGCAACACTAGTATTAAAAATGTCGATATCAGCTTCCCGGCAGGTTGCGTTGTGCATATTAGATCAATGCAAAGATATTCTACTGCATAACAAACAGCTCGGTTTTACAAGGGGTCGTTCAACAACTGATGCTGAACTTTTAGAGCACATTTACAAAACATGGAAATATAAATGGTATGCTTTGGGCATTTTTTGCGATTTGTCCAAGGCATTCGATGGCATGGCCATGGCATGTAGAAACATGAGGCATTGATCAGTAAAAAAATACTCATAAGGGGCCCGCTAGCTAGACACTTCATAGAAACGTCATTTAATCAAAAACTGTTGAGGTACAAAATATATCTTATTTATTTTCTTTAGGTACAAAAAAATGTCTTTATGAGAAGCGATGACCTATTGATAAATCTCGTTGGGGCCCGCCAGATAGACTCACACAATATACAGTCGATAAACAATATTATTTTATAGTCAGTCAGGTCCTCTGTTTCAGCTTTGTGATAAAGTTGACCCACTTGCATCAAAATGTAACATTTTCATCTTTCTCACTACCACAACATTGGAAGGATTAAGGAACAGAAACATGATGCTGAACTCACCGACACTGGTATTATTGAGGATGATGCAGGCATTAGGGATGTCTCCAGGAGTGGCGTACTGCACCAGACCAGCAAACTTTTCTGTAATGCCGTACCAGAAGAATGTGGCCACATCTAAGGCGGTTCCGGCCTGTATTAGTGTGCAGGTCCTGGGAAATTAAAAGTAACATAATATACGTCACAACGGTTTCTAACAGAAGAAGATCTCCTCTTTTGTTAGATACTAGTAGCGACATCTATACTGCCATTTACGAACTTCAAGTAGTACTCATTATCTTTTACTTACGAATCGAACACAGGACTCAAGTTTTTGATTGGGACTATAAAACTAGAAGTTATATTTCTCGTTTGAAAAGGGAGAATCCTCCTACTATTATTGTACTTATTATACTGGTGTTCTGTCAATAATCCAGCCAAAACACGTGGTCGTGTATGCCATCTACAATTCATTTAGTTTGCTAGCTGCTGTCGTAGTTCCAACGTAGCTGGAAAGATGTCGCTACCCGTCCATAAAACCAAGGCAAGCTCTCTAACTTAGTTAATTGGTCGCGAAATACTTGTTTTCACGTAAAGGCTGGTGGAAAGATAATATGACAGGAGTTCACAATTCGCCATGCAAGCCGGTTATTTAGACACATGGCAGCGTACCAGCTTAGCAAAGCATAAGAGCGACACAGAGTTCGTGGGTTCGTAAATAGGTAACAATTTCGGGCAACTTTCGAAGAACGGTGGGAGCATCTTCGAGAGAACTAAGTATATAGTTTGATTTTACTGATTGGTTATGCGTAGCCGTTTCAGAGAAAGAAAAGAGAAAGAAAGAAAGAAAAAGACTTTATTTGCGCCAAGCATGACGCATACCAAAAATAAATAAAAATTACAAAAATTATGCAAGTTGGGAAGATATGGGTCACATTCGCGCAAAACGGCCATCGCTCAGCATAATGCTGGAACTCATGTGCGAGACAGAGCCACAGCGCTGGTTTTCAGCGACAGCCGGCGCTGACAGAATGACGTCGATCGGAGCATTAAACAAAGTAATTTATATAGGTACTACATGGGTAGAAATATAATAGATAAAACATTAGGAAAATGGCAAACTGACTTGAATTTGGCGATTGTTACATTTGCATTGATGTTTTTGATGGGCGAAAATTGAGGTCTACTAACTTGAACATCTCGGAGACTTGCGCCGGTCCCTCGTTGGTGTCCAACAGTAGAACCAGCTGTCTCATGGCTTCCTCGATGTTACTGAGGCAGGTCTCTCCACCCTGCTCGTGGATCGCTTCGGCGACCACCTCCAGGTATTCTGGAATTGGTGGTTAATGTTCGAGATAAATAGCTGTCATTGTTTTAAAACTTAGTTTTCTTACTATATTTGTACTGGAACATTGAGTGTAACTGTGTGAGCCAAATTTATTTTCTTTCTTTTTCCTGTGAAAGGGCAAGTTTATTAACTTAAAAAAAAACTTTTGATGCAGACTGATGCAGTTAGTCGCATCTGTTTTGGTTCAATCACGGATTTGATATAACCAACGGCATCAGTATATTAATTTTTAGAAGTTGGGTTTTTTTAAATATACATTTTTTTAATTTTGATCTTGTGTCTTTACTGTGTAGCAGCTACAGAACTCCACGGTGCTTATTTTTGCGAAAATCTGTAGTATCGCGAGCAAAGCTGCGGGCGAAAACTAGTTGCCCATATATTGGCTATGGAACCCACATAAAACCAAACGAACACAATCCTATCAAATGAAAACGTCAATTTCCTTCGCCAGCAAATAAATAGATTCATCGATAAACAGTAGATTGTCTGAACCCTCGAGGGATGTATAAGATGAAGTAAATTACCAACTAATCGGGTGAGGACTACACTCGATTAGGTGGACTGGTCCCTCAGGTGTTTAGCTTGCGTTTTGTATGAAGGTACCAGTTTTTAGGGTTCCGTACCCACGGTACCCAAAGAGTAAAAACGGGACCCAATTTCTAAGACTCTGCTGTCCGTCAGGCTGTCTGTCTGTCTGTCACCAGTCTGTATCTCATCAACCGTGATAGCTAGACAGTTGAAATTTTCACAGATGATGTATTTATAAAAAAATACTACAAACAGAATAAAACGAATATTTAAGTGGGGCTTCTATACAACAAACGTGATTTTTTGCCGTTTTTTTATAGATTGCACTTGGCCGGTTTTTTCCTTACGTTTTAGGATAGAAAATACTTTAATCGAAATGCTCGATGTATTTGGATTAAAGTATTTATGCGCATTAAAGTTTTTATTTGATCTAAAGATGATTCTTACGGTTCTGATCCCAAGGGTAAGCAATGGAAAACTATTACAAAGTCTCCGCTGTCAGTCCCTTTGTCTGTCAGTGAACTGTTAATTTTCATGAACAGTATTATGCATTCAGTTGAAATTTTCTCGGAGTATGTATTTCTAATATACTTAATGTCGCTAATCATTGAACTTATTTCAAGTAAAAACAACAGTTTTCTTTAAAAGCGTTCAATTTCAAGCGTTGAAAATCAAAGTTTTTCTTTAATTATACGCCAAGCTTCCCGCGTGCAAGATTTTCGGCGACCAGCTGCTGAGGACCCAAGACTATCCCGACGCTTTGCCACTGGCCTGCTGAGCCAGTCGGAACTGCGCCGCCGCGTCATCCGCCAGCCTCGTCACCGTGCAGCACAGCACAGAATTCGGCCATCTTCCATCTCCGACCACGAGCGAGTTTTCGCCAGCAACTGCAGGGGAGTACTTATCCCTGCAGAAGTGACAACAGACGACCGTAACCCACGACCTACAAATCTTTTGTGTGCCTCCGGCTTGGTTTCTTAGAATAAACACTTTTTACCTTTTAAAAAGTGTTTATTCACGCCCGTTTTTTTCATTTGATCGCCAGACATTAGGTCGGATACAAACGGGTGGAGGCTACAAGAACTTTGGGCCAAGTCGCAATCTGTCAAAAATGTATGGAACTTGAGGCTTTTTTCACAGATTGCGATTGAAATGCGACTGTGAACGTTGCATAATCATTAGTAGAATTAGCATTTTTGTAAATATCCAGAAAAATTAGAGGTGTTTTTTTATTTTTTTTCCAGTTTGCGACTGCAAACGCTTTTTATAACTAGAATCAGGTTATTATAAGAAAAAAAGATTTTGTTGCATGTTAGTACTTTTACAACGGTCTCCTTAACCTGCTCAGCTCTAATGAGCCCTTGTTTTAGTTGATAGATAATTATCAAATGACTGCTCCCGCGCTGGTCGGAGTAAGAAGGAGTGTCAGACTCTTACTGACTTGAAACACATGTGTGTTCCTTAAAATGTCATTTGCGTTCCAGGGCCGCCAGCCGCGGTAACTCTTTCGAACAATTCTGCTTCCCTGGAACCTCAATGAGCCCTAAGACCTGTTTTCCTTCTTACCGGAGAAGTTCTCCTGCGCATACAGCGCCCCGCTGTCG
Source organism: Melanchra persicariae (assembly GCA_947386135.1). Classification (NCBI taxonomy): domain Eukaryota; kingdom Metazoa; phylum Arthropoda; class Insecta; order Lepidoptera; family Noctuidae; genus Melanchra; species Melanchra persicariae. Next base: position 14,535,267 of record OX376668.1, read on the forward strand.
GAGAAGGCGGCGTCCACCACGTGGGGGTAGGCCAGTCTCATCCACGTGGCGATGGTGCCGGCGTATGAGCAGCCCACGAGAGCCACTTTCGCATTCCTGGAGAACACAAAAACATGTTTTATTTTAGGAGCTCGTTGTGCAAGGTTAAGCAACGCTTGCTGAGGTCGGTTTGTGGATGGGTGACCACATATTTAAAATGTACCGAGACACCTCCGTGCCTCGGAAAGCACGTTGGTCCTGATAGTCATTTGTTGATCTTCGACAGCCGTTGTGAATACTCAGAAGCCAAAAGAAGTGACTACACTCATGCCAGGGGGTATCGCCGTGACCCATATACTGGGTGTGGAGGCTGACCTCCACAACCCAGTATTGGTAGTAAAATACACTATAAAATACTGAAATTCAGTTGCATGCAGTTACACTAGAAGCTGACTCGAGCTTTGTTTGGAAAATGCTAGGTAGAGTGATTGATTTTGAGTTGAGACAAAGAAACTGTGAGACTGTGTAAAATCGAAAACTTTAATCTTTCTGAGAAGAACGTGCAAATAACTGGACACTCTTTTTAATCAAGCTATTACAAAATCCTGATATCTACCGACTTAGATTTTTTTTCCTCTATTTGTTTACTAATTTACAATTTTACTTTCACAAGACGTGGGCCATGAACTTGAACAAACTCTTCGCATCATTGCCACTTGGTAGAGATAATTCCACATTATCCACAAATCTATTTACTTAATACTAGTCAATCGTAAGATACTAACAGTGGTCAAATCCGATTCAACATAACATTAGTTATCGTTTTAGTTTCACTGGCGTCACAGCTATGACGGGGGCACTATATTATTACTTACAAGGAAAATAATAGTTATCTCTATACATAATTAATTTCCCATGTACCTATGTCATAGAGCTGTATTTAAACCGCAAGTACCTACATTATATTAACAGGATTATTTTAAAAAAACTAACAACCTTTCAGTGGGTGAAAGTACTCATGATTAGAAACAAATTTGACTATGGGACCAACAATGTCAATGTCACCCAAATTGTTTGCCCGTAAACCGCGCAAGGTGACTTCACCCATAATTAGGTAATGTTATTTTAAAGAGTCAGCCATATTGCTTCAGTACTACGTAGTAGTTTCATATGCTGTGAATTTCGAATTGACGTTTTCGAACTCGACAGATGAGCAAACAAATGCAAAAACTTCAATTTATGATGAGCTCCGATGGAGTTCGAGTTGAGTTGGAGTATACGTTTTGGAATATGGGCCTGAATCCCTGCCTTCTTTTGGAGATCCTTATTTTTCACCCTATATAATATTATCTATGCCACATTAAAAAGACTTATAAACGAACGATGAAATAACTATGTTACTAGAAATAGAGACTAATTAGTTCAACCAGGTTTTAGATTAGAATTGAATGAGACGAAAAATAGATTCAATTCATGTTTGATTGCGTCATGAGACCGCGAGAAATATTCCATTCAATTGATAAACCGCTATGGTGTTATAATTCAAAGAAAGAGTCCTTTATCACCTGTTTACCTTATGAATATATACACATTTAGTTTAGCTTTTATAATCACTGTTTTTGTGGGAATTCTAGAAATTGTGTTATTTTGTTAATTTACGTAAGCATCTGTAGAGTTACAGTTAATTTTATTTTTAAGTAGTTCGATGAATTTTGAATAACTCTATTTTAATAAAATTGTTATTTTGCAATACAGTTTTATTTTTAGTGTCAAACAAGTGGTAAAATTGTTTATTTTTGTTTATTTTACGCAGTAATATAACAAAAAAATATAAAGTTTGTAATTTTAAGCCCTTTTTGGAAACTATTAAAAAAAGTTGATAATAATATTAAGTGTTAGTTTGTAATGTAAAAATCTCTGGAAGATCCAATCTGATTAAGAAAATTCTAGTGATAGAAAACTTCACCAGCACTGAACACAAAAGCTAGGTACTCTTCAACCCGAAAAAAACTGGACAAGTGCGAGTCAGACTCCCGCACCGAGGATTCCGGATGAAGATATGAAAGCTAAAGTCACCGGAAACGGAACCCTAATAGGATTTAAGGGTTCCGTTTTTGCCGACTGAGATACGGATCCCTAAAAACTAGCAGTTCCTGTGATATAGGCCACCCTAGTAGTTCCTGGGGGTCTTTAAGTCAAGAGTGAACAGGTTAGGCTTTTATAGAGGCAAGATTGCTCCATCTTCGACCACATCATCGCTTACCATCCACCAGGTGAGATAGTGGTCAAGCGCGTACCTATCAATAATAATAATAAAAAAAAATTGGTGAATAAATTAATAGTTTTTCAGCAATTTTCTTACTTATAACGCCCATTCTCGAAGTCATCACTCTTGACGTGTTGGATGAACTGCGTCAGGTCAGCCAGCGCCTGGTCGACTGTCAGGAACGATAGGTTCGGCAGGTCGGAGTCCCTGGAAATATAATAAAAGTTAACGTTATCAATTATTTTACGAAAACTACACATTTCACTTGTTTTCTCATATAAACACTTTAAGAGCGAATTTCACGAAAGAAACTGAACGCGATCAGTACATCTAAACTGCGTTCAAGAGCTGTCAGTGTAAATATTCCATAGAAAAATAATGACACTGACAGCTCATAAATAATTGTGGTTTATTCGCTAATCGCGTTCACTTTCATCGGTGAAATTGGCCCTTAGACTATGAGGTAAAGAAACTAATTATAATTATATCATGAAATCGGAATAGCAGAAAAATTACATCCTTAATGATTGCTGTGAATAAAAAGTCAAGTTAAATAAAAGTTTGCCGTGTATAGGTATGAAGCGCTAAGATCTTCCTCGGTTATTGAATATTTATTTCCATAACACTCGGACCCACTTTTACATCATTGAAACTGTATGAAGTCGGTGTTTCCTAAGCCTACAGCTAAATAGGAATGCGGAATATTGAAGTGAAAACTTGTTTAGCGGCGGTTGTGCACTTTTTGGGGTGAGTAAAAAATGTTAAACTCGCGTCAGGGCACGTGACCTGATCAAAAATTCGTAAGACGAAGGGAGGTGTTTAAAATATGGAAATTGAACAAAGTGCATGTTCAAGTTTTCACTTCTGCCGGCACTCCCGGACTGCAACTCGTTGTTATTATTATAGAAACACAAGGTACAAAGTCCCACCTCCATTGAAAGGGAGGATACTCCAACCACACGGGTGTCGTGTCTAGTTTTTCCCGATGGTTGGAATTATGTATGGAACTTTTGCGCGATCACTTTTGTATGGAGTCAGGTTTTATGGGCTGTTTATTAGATGCCGCTAAAGCACCAAAAAAACAAATTATTCATTGATGTAGATATCTTTAAATGACTTCTTCCGCTCTGGGTGGAGCCGAAGGGAGTGTCAGACTCTTATTGACTAAAACCCATCCGTGTTCCTCCTTATGCCCTTTGCGTTCCAAGGCCGCGGTGACTCTTACGAACAAATTCCGCAACCCTGGCAGGCTCAGACCCTAACTGGTCCCGTCTACTATGCTGACATCTCTTTGAGGCGCGCATGGAACACAACGCGCCGTCGACCGCAGGGCAATGAGGCAGACTAGCAAATTGCAAATTTTGTTGAATATATATCTACCACACATTATTGCTACCTATACAGTATATCTTCAGTCAATAGGTGCAAGCGTGAAGATGTCTTGTTGAGCTTGTCTTAAGTCACATAAACTCACATTTACACCGACAGGTGGTCGGGTCAGTGTTAACGAACACTGTAATGCCTTGTATCCGTCAGCTGTTACTTATAAATTGCAAGTGATGATGACACGTCATGATTCATCTTGACGGTGTCCTTTGATTTATGGGACAAAGCAGTGTTTAAAGGTGGGTTAAAGGCGGAAACCTTGCTTCACATTCAGTTATTATTATTGAATTCATTTGTTTGCTTCTATAACTTGAGCCAAATCACGTTTACTATTTTTAACAGGCTTCAAAGTAAACAAATTTGAGTTGAATTTGGGTTCTCAATTTGACTGAAAGTTTTTCTAAATTTTTTTGTGTCATTGTTCAGCGATATCATCGCCAATTTGTCAACCAATTTTGATGATTTTTTTTTTGTTTTGGACTGTATTTTCCCAGAGTAGACCAGTTTCGATTTGGTGCAGATCTGTAAAGAACATCGGAGATAGGCAATGCAACTCTTCACAAAATTATCGCATATCACCCGGGATTACCGAAATCGCATGTCTGTTTATTGATTACACCATTTCATAACTTTAATATGACACTTGGTCAGTTATATTCAATTTAAATTCTTTTGGCCTTTCTATGCTTTATAGTTTTGTGAATGTTTAGACTGGGTTAATAATTTAAATATCTTAAATGTTGCTACTTCTTATTACTATTATATAAAAATAATAAATAAATAAAATAAAAAAATAAAAAGCCTGTTTATTTCCCACTAATTAATTTTACACTGTTTTGTTTTTAGGATTATTAACTAAATTTATATATTAAAACACTTTACTTCTTATTGTAATTGAACTTAATATCTATGTACTTAGTATTTTCGTTATTTGCTTTACTTATTTTCTATAAACTCAGCTAACATTATTTGGGTACTTATAAACATAATTTGCAGGAACCCCATTTATTGGGTGAAGGCCTGCTCCAAACATTTCCAGTTGTCTCTGTCTTGAGCAATCTGTTTCCAGTTTGGGCCGTTTATATAAAAAAGCAGATGTTATATAAATGTTATTATAATTAATAGGGTTCCAAATATTTTTATATGGAAGCTGGCACAACTCCCAACCGCCATTTTGTATTGGTGGTGCCCCAAAGTGTCACGTTGCTGATATATTAAGAGGTAAAGTCACCTTAGAGAAAAACGAACATCATTAAAAAAAACCTTTTTTTTTTTTTTTTTTACTTTCTTCCAGTGCATTGTTAAATCTAGTTGGGAACTATTATTTGAATTTAATCTAATTGGTATAAGCACTTAATTAAGTCATTTTTATTGATAGTCATGATTGTCACATGGTGACTTTACCTCGAAATATCTCGGCAAAATAACACTTTCCTATTTTTTTTTTATTATTCTCTTCTCATCATGTGAGATCGAGCGCCGCCCATTTGAAAAAAAAAAACAAAATGGCGGCGGAAGGGCTACAAAGGTCCTGACGGACATGGATGAATAAATTTGTCACAGATATAAGTACTTTTTGGTTATGTTCCCTTGGGATAAATTCCGACATACACGCAGGCGAACCCGGTGGCAGAAGTTCGGTTGTAACATGTTTCATCAAATTATGAGGAAACTGATTTAAAATAAAGTGAATGGTTGTTAAAGGAAAACTAAGTAATTCGCGTAATAGGTACTTAAATGACCTACCAAAACCCTATAACACATCGGATTTCCCTAATTTGAAACTATAGGATACAGTTGAATTCATAAAATTTCCAACGGATATTGGTGTCAATTGTGGCAAATTATTGTCTATTTTCGCCTCAGAGACAATAACATTATCTGTGGTCAACTGAACAGTTGTTCGGGTGTATTATTTTCAGCTATTTTCAATGGAATCAGTTTTGTTAAACAAAACAAAAGCTGTGTAGTTCATTCTTACCTACATTAAAAATGTTAAAATTAATTAAGTATGTTACTAGTTGTAATTAAAATTAAACCTAACCTAACCTAACCTAACCTAATTTATTTATTGAATTAAATGATTTAGCAGGATACCGCCAATGGGGTTGATTCACTGTTTTTGGCGGAACACTGGTCGATCTTCAAGGTTAAGCAACGCTTGCCGATGTTAGACCGTGGATTGGTCGTCATCGAGGGCCACTCAAAACCTCTGATAGTACGTTAAAACTCTGCAAATGATAGCTTGGAGGCTGTCATTTTTTGCAATTTGCAGGTCAATGTCAGGTTGTATCTTGGTCAAAATATGATTCGCGGCCGTAGCAAGTATGTGTTATAGAATTATAAATATTATAATCATTAAAATCATCAATAAACTCCTTCAGTTATAATTGATGCCAAATATTATGATTTTCTGAAATACTACATTTGGCGTCAATAATTCTAACTGAGAGAGTTGTGGAGCTAGGGTGGATCGAATGAAACATTTGTCCCGCCTGCACGCGAAATACGCGCTTAGTCGTGGTGTTGGGGAAACCAGCCCGAATTACAATACAATACCCCACAAATCTCTAGCGCTGAACGCCAGACCCCGCCAGCTCATATCTGACCCGAGGGCAGTGGGGCAATGGTCAATTGACCCCGAGTCACCGCGCCGGAGCATTACCCACCATTGCTCAGCCGTCACAGACAGCACTAAGTTTGTATTAATCTCGTCAATTGACTTCATTGTCCGTGTGAATTTGGGAAAGGTTGGTGTGGTTTTTAAGGGTAAGCAGAAGAGGTACGACTTATCGTCCTTCGCATGACATTTAGGCGTAACTAGAATTCAGAGGAACGTGTTTTTAGGATTCCGTACCTAAAGGGTAAAAACGGGACCCTATTACTAAGACTCCGCTGTCCGTCTGTCCGTCTGTATGTCCGTCTGTATGTCTGTCTGTCTGTCTGTCTGTCTGTCTGTCACCAGGCTGTATCTCATAAACCGTGATACCTAAACAGTTGAAATTTTCACAGATGATGTATGTTGCCGCTTAAACAACAAACACTAAAAACACTAAATAAAATAAACATCTAAGTGAGCTCCTATACCACAAACGTGATTTTTTTGCCGGTTTTTTTATAGATAATGGTACGGAACCCTTTGTGCGCGAGTCCGACTCGCATTAGGCCGGTTTCTCGGTTTTGGCTTCAACATAATTATTGTGAAATCAATTTAGAGTTATGGTCGTTTGGATACTAATGTATAATTCGAAAACTATGTAGCCTACAGATACGATACTTTGTAACAAAGAAAAGCATTACCTTCAAGTTTTTGTACGCTGATGGACTTAGTTTAGTTACGACAAAACTGTTAGGCACTGGAAACACATAAAAGACGTGTGACGAGGACGGGGCGCGGACATGTCTCTTCCCCGTCCTTTTTATACAAAATGTATAAAACTGTTGCGTTGCAAAACAAATATAGAAAGAGCAGGGCGCAGACACGATGCTTACTCGTTTACGCCCTTTGAACATACAGAAAGGACGGGGCACGGACGCGAGCGGACGTGGGACGGGTGAGAACGGGGGTGCGGGGCATGGTCGCGGGGACTCGCGCGTCGCTGTCACACACAATATTACATCACCACAATTATTTCCATACGAAATAGCTATTTAACAGTATACACATTAAATAAATTGCACAGTAAAATGTTTTCCTCGAATTATTGCAGAGTTAAAAGTTTAGGAGTTTGGTACAAAACTACTTAAAACGTATTCCTTATAATTATAACCGTTATTCACCGTTATTCCCTTTTGAGAACGGAAAATTAAAACGTTTACAAACTGTGCTTGTTGTCTTTTGATTTCGGCAAGTAAAGTAAAAAAAGAATTTAACCTATTAGTACGTGAGATAGATCTACTTACTGAAAAAAAATACTTTAAAAAAATTAAACCGTTATTGTTATTCTTTTAAAACAATTGACGTTTCCGACTCGTTTCTTGTCTAATTTTCTATGTCAGAATATAGAACTACGTGAATAACGGTTATAATTCTAAGGAATACGTTATGCAGTTTTTTACTAAACTCCTAAACTTTTATCTCTGCAATATCAACGAGGAGAACATTTTGCTGTGCGATTTATTTAATGCGTAGACTGTATATATAGCTATTTCATAAGTTTTATACTTCAATTGTTTTATACAAGACAGCAGTGCGATTCTGTAAACATGTGGAAGTGAACACACGGGCGGGGCGCACGACCGGTGAGTTGTCAAACCATACAAATAAGATGGAATAACAGCTGTATTGTCGTTCACTCCGCCTCGGTAAACACTGAGAGATGTCGACAGAATCGACCGGCTGATATCATTCACGATAGCTGACAAATGCTTGCACTCCACTCAAATCTGTGTGGTACTTTCCTCATATGCCCTACCTCAGACATTTTAACCTAAATGGTTCTCAAACGATTAGACCAGTTCTCCGATACTTCAGACAGTCGGTTTTAAAGTCTTTAAAGGTCACTTTGACCTCAGAGTTAGTTTATGCTTTCTTCTCAGGGTAGTCAGCTTGAAAGCAGCAACCTAATATATATGGTAAACACCAAATAAATGTGCAATATCGATCACTGACCTACATACGTTTATTGACTTTCTTAGTATCAAAAACAGAAATAAAGACGTAAAGCTGTCCTGAATCGACTTCTATCATGATCTGAAAAACGTTTCATAATTTATTATTCGAGGAGCTCGTGGCTTAACTATAACAGCCGCCCGGACCAATCTTCAAAGTAAAGCAACGCTTGCCGAGGTTGGTCTGTGGATGGGTGACCATAATATTAACATACCGAGACTCCTCCGTGCCTCGGAAAGCACGTTAAGCCCGGCTGCCATTTGTAAATCTTTGGCAGTCGTTACGGATTGTCAGAAGCCAGCAAATCTGACACCAGTCTTGCGAAGAAGTACCGTGTTACCCAGTTAATGAGTTTTGGAGGTCTAGTAGGCAGCCGCTCTACGTAAAATACTGGTATTCAGCTGAATCCGGTTTGACTGGGAGCCGACCCCAATATAGTTGGGAAAAGGCTAGGCAGATGATGAATTTATTATTCGAGTATCTACGAAGGGATATTAGGAACAGGTCAATGTGTTTTATTAGAAGTTTATCTGGCGCCTATCATAGTCCAACTGAACAAAAAAAGATTGCAGTGTAAAAGTTAAAATTCAAAAGTAAAGTGTGTCGTGTAGTGAACTAAGATACAAAAGCTTGCAAATTGTAAATTAGTTTAAAGTTTACTGTGGGTTTATCATCAGAGAGGTACCTGCGGAGTACTTACCAACTGAAAACCAGCGCTGGGTGTCTGACGCCCAGCAAATGCTGAGATGGTAACGCTTTCGGTATGAGCACGCTCAGCGCAATTCTGTTCCCACTATAATTTATTTTACTTTGTCTTTGTTGCTGTACGTTTGTATCTGTGCCGAATAAATGTTTTATTATCTGTTTTTTTTTATTTTATTTGTTTTGTTTTTCTTTACCAGAAGGATCGCCAAACAAAAGTGGCAGTGGGCAGGGCACATTGCTCGCAGAACCGACTGATGGTCGATGGGACTGAAAAGTTCTGGAGTGGCGACCGCGTACCGGAAGCCACAGCGTCGAAAGGCCTCCTACAAGGTGAACCGATGACCTAGTGAGGGTCGCTGGTAGCCGATGGATGCGAGACTCACAGGACTGGTTGCTGTGGTGACACGCGCGGGGAGGCCTATGTCCAGCAGTGGACGTCTTTCGGCTGATATGATGATGATGAATCTATTCTATTCTACCTATTTCGTTAATAACGCTGTAGAAAACTTTCGTCCTACCCATAGTACGCGCCAGATAAACAAAGAATAACGGTCTTTGACCCACCTATATATTATTGACACACTTAATTTCAAAACCAGAAATAATGACATAAATCTGTCCTGAATCGACATCTATCGTGATCCTTACTGTTCTAGTAATTAAAAACAATTCATTATTTACTGTCCGGGGGTACCTACGAAGAGATATTAAGGAAAGGTCAATGACCGTTATTCTTCATTTATCTGGCGCCTACTATAGTACAAATACTTCCATATCAGCACAATTTTCAGAACATAGTGTAATAACAGTATTTCCAAACGTTCGGATACCTCTCTCCATATTAAAGTCGACCCCCTGAGGAACAGCCCACCATTTTCTTTTTACGCAAAACTGACTTTAATTCGCGGAAAATATTACACTAGTGAGTCCCTCTCCATGCATACTGAGCATCTCATTACAGAGATTACTTTGCGTGTTATAAAAACCTTAAAGCTTGAGAAATAAAAGTGGTATTTGAATGGCAAGTGTGACAGATATGTTGGTAAAGAATTAAAAAGATAATTAGTAAGGATAAGATATCGGGAAGTTTTTAGCATATTTTCGTGTTGTAAGTAGGTTTGTAATGATTACATTTGGAGTATTAACAGCGAGTGATTAACATTTTAATTAAATGTAACTTAAGCTTTTTTAGGAGATGACTTGAATGGAATAATTTAGTAGGAGTTGGGTGGACAAGGTGGACCGATGACCTGGTGAGGGTCGCGGGTAACCGATGGATGCGAGACGCACAGGACCGGTTGTTGTGGCGACACGCGCGGGGAGGCCTATGTCCAGCAGTGGACGTCTTTCGGCTGATATGATGATGATGAGTTGGGTAAGTGAGCAGGAAAACATTTTTAAATGGGGGAGTATTTTTTGACTGGTTTGGTGTGCCCTGAAACCAAGAATGTTGGTTTGCTCTGAAAGTCTGGATTTACAAAGTGTATATCCAGTTTGATGAGGGTGGTTGTGGAGTTGGTCCCATAGTAAAAGTTGTTCATGAGTACGATGACCCCTTTTCAGGTATTGCTTTAATTCTGTTACACATTACAATACTATGATTATACTTCCCAAAGGATTTCGCAGAGGTTAAATGTGACTAAAGAACCGCCACATTTCGCGAGTTATCGTTAATCCCATGTGGGCTGTGTAGTTCTGCAAGCGATTTTGCCCGCGCGATGAAAAGTATGCTTCTTATAGCCTATTCTAGGACATGGTTTCATCTGAATTCGTTTAACCATTTAAACGTAAAAGGTAACAAACAGACAGACTGAGTTATAGCGGCCTAGATAAAGACAAATCGGTACAGAGCCAGAATTGCAGGCCTTGGGTGGAATAATTAAAATTTTGCTGTCAGCTCATGTGGCAACTTTGTGGCATTCTTTCAACTTAATAATTTTGAAAGTAAATGAAAGAAAGAAAAAGACTAAAAATTAAAAACTAAAATTAATGATGATGAATGATGATGATGAAGGAATGACTATAAATGGAATCCTGTTTCTAGATATACAAGTTATTAAATAAGTTAATTGCCAGTTGTATGCATTTTTTTTATTTGAATGTTTTGGTGTATAATAAATGATAAATGATAAATGATATTTATTTTGTAAGTAGGTTAAACATAACACTTTTACACGTCAATATTTTTTGGTCATTTTAAGCTAGATGAGACCGGTGTTTCCTAGCTGACTACCCTGAGAAGAAACACCGAAACAAACTCAGAGGTCACAGTCTCTTTTGAAGTCCATACAAATTGTACTGGTCAAATCATACGAGAACCATATAGGTTAATGTCTGAGGTGGCCTTTTGAGGAAAGTGCCACACAGATTTGAGTGGACCTGTCCAGACAGTGCAAGCATTTGTCAGTTATTATGGAGCTCAAACTTAGAACTTTAAGGAGCTCAACGATTTGACGAACAATACCAAAGTAAGGACATTTGGGTAGGCCGCATAAAAAAAATCTCAAACTGCCAGACATTGTTGACTAACATGAAATGAACCCCTATCATAGCGATCTGCATGGTCCCCACATTCACAATACGATATGAGGATCATGCAGATCAGTGTCTGAAATGGTCTTTTGAGGAAAGAACCACACAGATTTGAGTGGACCCGTCCAGTCAGTGCAAGCTTTGGTCAGTAGTCGAGTAGCTCAACTTAGAACCATAAAGGAGCTCAACGAACCGACGAACATGCCAAAGAAAGGACATTTGTGTAGGCCGCATTTAAGTACTCAAACTGCCAGACCTCCTTAAAAATACTTCAAAGAAGAAGAAGTATTTCAAAGAAGAGAAAAATAAGAAGAAAATAACCCACATGGTCCCCATATTCACAAAATCAGTTAAATAATAATAATAAAAAAAAAATATAATACTTTACAAAGTAAGTATTCATGTCAAACATAATAAATTGAAAAAAATAAAAATAAAATATATTACTTTACAAAGTAAATATTCCATGTCAAAAATAATAAAATAGAATACTTAATTAAGTAAACATTCATGTCAAAATTTACCAACGAGATGAAAGAAAAGTATACAACAGAGCTTAAAAAAAAAGAAAAAGACAATTTCTAAAAATTAAAAAGGTATGTAACATTAGGCCATGTACATCATTGAAGCAGCTCTATCCCAAGCCTTTTTGTCTTCAAGATAGTCTTTAATTGTGTAAAAAGCTTTCTGGCATAGCTTACGTTTTATAAATAATTTGAACTTATTCATACTAAGGTCTTGAATATGGCTAGGGAGTTTATTATAAAATATAATATATACACTATATATAATTTATTATATATATACTATATATAATAAAGTACTTACACATAAATAAATAAATCAAACTACAAAAACATACACTTTAGACCTGATTCAGTCACTGTCCAGGGATTTTCTTACAAAAAACCCCATCCGTTTTGTCGCCCTAGAACTGGTAACACAGAAACCTAAATTACTATAACTGACCTAGAAAATCATGAAAGCCTCAAAAGCTAGTAAAGGAAAACATTAAAATTAGGTATTAAACATTGTTTGACCACAAGTATTTGACATCAAATTCCATCTCACGACAATCCTTTTCCATACAGATTTTAACAACTGGTACTTTGGGACCTGCCCCCAGAAAGGTTAGAGGAGTTAATCATCTATCACACAAATCCAGTTATAATTACTACCTACAAAACACAAAATAGTCCAGTCAAATTAGCTTTGAACCTTGCAAAAATTCCTAACTCTGATTTTTTTCTTGAATCGTGTATTTGACCATAGCTCTTCTAATAGTAACAAAAAATTAAACATTTTCCAGAACCGGATCACGGTAAAAAAAACAAAAACGCGTTTATTTTAATAAAAACTCGGAAAAAAATATTAACTCGAAAATGTTAGTTACAATATGTCGAGAATAGGTAAAGCTAATTCTTTTCTTCAAAATTAAACATTTTCACCCTCGGGATTTTTGAAAAAATAAAAAAAACTAAATTTTAGAATTGTACTTCAAGCAAAAATATTAACTCCGATTTTTTTTCATAAAATTATTCAATTAAATACCTTAGTACTCTATGCAACAAAATTAAACAATTTCTGTTAACGGAAGATATTAATACCTGTTTTTTTGAAATAGCGGCTCAGGCAAAAATGTAACTCAAATAAATTTTGGTTAACTTTAATTTATGGACCATGTCTCACTTAATTACAAGAAAATTAAACACATCCAAGCAAATCGTAACGATTTTTTTAAACTATTAAAGATTGTGTAGTGAATGCACGATTGTGGTGGCGCGTCATTCATTCACCAGCCGTAGCCGGGAGCACACGTGTTCTGTATCTTGCATATCCTATATCCACCTGAGTGCTTATAAGTGTGTTTTATTGGCTCCTGAGACATTACAAGTGGCGACGAGGATAAAAGAAAGCTTACAAAACATTTACCTACCAAAAAAAGGGTAAGAATGCACGCTGAAAAATAATGCACGTTGAAAGTTGTTTACGATCAATTAAGCGACTATATTTCGATCTGATAAGGATCGTTAGTAGTTTGGATACTAAAGTGAAAACAGAACGTAGTCACGCTGTACCCACCTACCTACACGTAAATAAATCGTTACCAAGGTAGATGTTTACAGGTAATGATTACTTTGTTGCTTCAGTTTCGTAGGATTAAGTAACGAAAAATAACAATTCTGCTTCGATTGAGGTAAACAAATGATAAGCGTAAATGTTACAAAGGCCATGCAGTGAGTGTTGTTTACAACAAAACAAAGGGCCATGCCTGGATAGTACGCAATTATTTTTAATGTGTTGTAATGCAAACAGTAAATTATTGTTAATTATTATTATTGAGTAAGTACTTTCATTTAAATAACAAGATAATTGAGTTATTTGCACGCTTCTTATTTTAAATAAAAATAGTAACCAATTAATATCAGAAATCTTGGACATGTTTAACTTTTTGTTGTAAATAACCTACATACCCACTTATTGTAAATATAAAACAAAATCAGTAGATCGATACTATTTTAATCAGGGCACTGGTTTTGCTAGGATCAATTGTTTGCATATCGTCACGGAAATATCAAGGTCACGCAAATACTATCCGCACATACGACCATGCTTAAAGAATAAATGTGAGGAAAGACCGGGAAACGTTAGTGTAAGCATCATTAATGGCTCACACGACGACACGGTTGGCGCGGTGGTTCGTCGCGTGGTGGACGAGCGATCGGCTGCTGCGCTGCGTGTCGCGGGCTCGATTCCCGCACGGAACAAATATTTGTATGGCCTACAGATAGCTGTCAAACAATATTATTTTATTACATTTTAACTGTAACATCTCAGTTACATTGTCTGTGATATCTGATTGTTTTACTTTTAAACTATTACCTATACAAACAGTAATGTTGGTATTAGAATTATAATTATTGTTTGTTAATAATGCCGCCATAATATGTTTGTAATTTGAGCCTGGCATACAATAATTCTGTGTAGAATAACTCAGGTTGTTACTAACTAATTTACCTAAACCTCTTCCAAAACTGTCTGAGAACATAACTGAATGATAACCACTATTCACAGACGAAAAACCACCAATTTCAGGCTGTTCAACTTGAACTGAATCCTGTCCAAAATCAATCTTATCTTGTTCAATGATACAGCCTTGAGACAAATTCTCTGCCTGGGACGGGACCACCGTTACCTCAGGCTGTACAGCATCAGGGTTTGATACTGTCTGGCAAGTACACAGACACATGACTAACTCATTAGCAGCGAGAATGTGTTCTTTTATTTGGTTCTGAGATTGTACATATTTATTGTAAAGAGAACTCAATTTTGCTTTAAGTATTTTTATATCAGACTGAAAGTGCTGTGTATCAATTTCATATATATTTTTGCTGTCTTCTAGTTTAATGTAATAATTCTTTAATTTATTAATCAGGTCAACACGTTCTTTCCTGAGTGGAATACTTTTAGAAAAGTTTTTGTGTTGCTTTTTAAACTGATTACATTTTTTTATGATTCTATTCAGTTTTGCACATTTTTTCAATTTGTTATGACTAGATTTATAACTACAGTTCTGTTTCAATAAGGAATCTTCAGTAAGGTCAATTGTGACTATTGAATGAGGGTTACAATTAGAATTTAGCAATTCATTAAATAAGTGGTTTGTTGCCTTAACCTGAGTACTTTGTTTTTCATTTTGCAATTTGACAATACAACTGTATGCCTGAATTAGTTCATCCTCTAAGTCCCTAAATTTACGTAAAGCCTCCTCATACAAGTTGCTACAGTTGTTGAAACCATCCGTGATCACCCGCAGTTGGTCGCGTTCATTAACAACATCTTGATATTGCTGACTGAGGTCAACGAGCTCCCGTTTTAAGCATGTATTTTTATGTACCATTTTTCCTACCTCCACCTCTATTTTATTAATGGTTCCAATATTTGTAAATATGTGAGTACCATGTACTTATTAAGAGAATGAAAAAGTTTACCTCTGCTGGTAATACTTTGATTCCTAGAAGTAGTATACTCTAGGTGCATCAACCTCACTCACATATATATTAAAGTTAATTTTTGTATTCAAAATATAATGTAAAACATTTATTTGAAAAGAGTAACTATGGAGTTTCTTGTCCGTTCTTCTCCATAAGAATTTACCTTTGCGAACGGACAGTAGAGTCACCTTATTTTGTATACATAGTATTTGGATATAAATGATGACGTTCAAAAGAGCCGTTTGATGGCCTTATTGAAATGAACGTTTTGACTTAGACTTTTATAAAAGATAGTTTGGGAAGCAAGTGACGAAAAAAGGGAAGAATATGGTATATAACTGGAAATAGGGGAAAATTATTCATGAAAAATGTATTGAAAATCTGTAATATAATGCCTATTTAAAGTATTAATAATACTTACAACATCCGATGAGTTACCAGTCATATTATAAAGATTTAAGTTTTGATGTAATTTTGAACTAATTTAAATCAATTAAAATTAAGAAGGGATGTAGTATATGCACGATTGTGGTGGCGCGTCATTCATTCACCAGCCGTAGCCGGGAGCACACGTGTTCTGTATCTTGCATACCCTATATCCACCTGAGTGCTTATAAGTGTTTTATTGGCTCCCGAGACATTACAGATTGATATTATCTTCCTAATGCGGCCCTGTTGTTTCAAACCCATTTGTCAGATTGGACCAAATTGAGCACATTTTATCACAATATTTGTTTAGTCAGAATTTAAATAACTATGAAAAATCATCTTGTTCTACAAAATGTGTATCGAAAAGATGTTACCTACTGTGTTTTGTTTAGCGTCATAATTATGGCAAAGTTTATGGATTTAACAATTATATCAAGATAATGACTATGGTTTATTTTTTTGTTAGTTTTTATTAGCTGTAAGTCCTATAATAATTTTACCTAGTATATTTTATTATTAATATTCACGTACACTACTACTAACAAAGGGTTTACTAGTATATACTTTCGAAATCACAATCGTCGTAAGGGTTTATTAAAATACAGTTATGTGCAGTTTCATAGACTACTTTATTTTAAGTCATGCAAAATTTCTGCGAGTATTTTTGCATTGGGAAACGTAGCACGTCAAACTTTAACCTTGTAGGTACGCATTAACGCGTAGTAACAAGTACAAGAAATTGCAAGTCTAATCATATTCGCAAATTCACATCAACTCTCAACTTATCGGTCAGTTTTCGTATATCTTGCACTTGCAGACGAGTCTTTCCAGGTGACATCTAATGTCAGATGTGAGTGTTTTGTTTAACATGATCAACTTCTATGAACAAGACTTCTAAATTAACTGCAGTCATACGTATAAACAGACATTTTCTCGACCGTCTTCCGTCTATCTGTATTATTAGGAAACGCAGCCTTATCCTGAGCTGCTATTAGAATTAATGCATTACAATTGCATTTTGTTGCTAATGCACAAAAAACGGTCAACTTGGAATAAAACCATATTTGGAATGAGTTTTATGAAAACATACCTTTAATCCCGTTGTCCCCGTATGCCATATCCCGTCATGGGGACAGCGAGACGTGATTAAATTTATTTTCCGTTGTCCCCATAACATACATTCGGTTAAAGGGGAAAACGGGAAGTAAATCATTTTCTGGGTGGTTTAAAAAAATAACCACATAGGTGATGGCGGGGTCTGTTTGCTTGCTTCGCTCGCTCACTTGACCTCGCCATCCCCTTCCAACCTAACCTGTCCGAGTCGGGTTGCCCCAAGTCCCGGGCTCGCTTCGCTCGCTCTTGCACCAACATAATTTGAAAAGTATATTTAATTATTACAATAAATTAACTGGAACAACGGGAAGTATTAATTTTTATTATTTTATTCAATTTCCTTCGTACCCTTTAACGGAGATATGGCCTACGGGGACAACGGGAATATACTAAAACATATATTTCCCGTTGGATATCCGTTGAATATACTAAAACATGTATCACATGAAAAGAATTCATAGACTTACTAGACTATCTGATGAATACATATTTGTCAAGGTGGCGGATATTATAATAAACAAACAGTTTAATACCGCTCAAGCACTGTCAGCACTCCGGTGTACCGCGGGATTTTCATGTTTATTATTACTATTACGTAAGATTTATTACATGATTTGGAATTTTCACATGTCAGTGCTTAAACGGTTAAGCGTCATATAATCTCGGCAGTAGATTTTTTTAAGGATTGGTAATCATCAAATGACTCCTTACGCTCTGGGCGGAGCGGGAGGGAGTGTCAGACTCTTACTTACTAAAACCCATTCGTGTTCCTCCTAATGCCCTTTGCGTTCCAGGGCCGCGGTGACTCTTTCGAACAAATTCCGCAAGAACTTTGTTATCTACGAAATTACTAAAGCTCATCCTTATCCGATAAACTTTATCGTAAGGCGTCATACAATTGAACTCCGCTCTGGGTGCGAAGGAGCGGAAGGGAGTATCAAACTCTTACTGGTTAAAACCCATTCGTATTCCTTCTATTGCCCTTTGCGTTCCAGGGCCGCTGTAATTTTTTCGAACAAATTCAGGCAACCCTGGCAGGCTCTGGCCCTAGCGGGCCCCAGCGTCTTTGCTGACAGCTCTTTCTGGCGCACGTGGAACACAACGCGCAGTCGACTCAGGCCTGTTCTGATCGTATGGCGAGCT
The DNA here is from genome assembly GCA_947386135.1 of Melanchra persicariae. Classification (NCBI taxonomy): domain Eukaryota; kingdom Metazoa; phylum Arthropoda; class Insecta; order Lepidoptera; family Noctuidae; genus Melanchra; species Melanchra persicariae. The sequence goes on from OX376668.1 coordinate 14,553,427, forward strand.
ACCCATTGCTCTCCAGCTATTGATGCCTGCGGACGGCGGTCCGCAGGCTTCCTACGTGGTTGCACACTTGGCAGAGGAAGCACCTCAGAGGTCTGGGTTCCAGCAGTTTGACCTGCGTAGAAAACCAACCCACCAGGAGCCTTCGGCCCTCCAATATTATCTTAGCCACCGACACGGGGCAGCTCACCACAACGGTTCCCATGCCCGAGTGGTCAGGACGTATGGTGCTTGCCTTCACCTCCTCAGAGAAACCCCCCGTCCTGACGACGTCGGCCACCACCTCCTCCTCCGTGACAGAGTCATCCAGGCCCAGAATGCGCATGTCCATGCACTTCGCGGGCCTTGACACTCGGCCATGGTCCGCATTTGACGCCCCCTGTAAGCCAGCTTCTTGGAGCCCGGCTAGGTCTGCTCGGAGTTTTGCGTTTTTATTTTGGAGAAACTCCGTGGTGGCCACCAAGCGGGTGACCTTTGCCCGCAGCTTGGACATTTCGTCCGACGGAGGCCCACCACAATTAGCCTCAGCCGCCAGAATGGAAACCAACGCTGCGCTTATGGCCTTGTTTTTAGAGGCCTGCGTCCACTTCAAGGCCACATTGCGGACCGCAGCCTCCACGACCTCCGCAAACCTGACCTTACGCTCCTTATCGGAACCGCTAGCGATATCCGGCTCACCGCCGAAAGGAGCCGAAGGGATAGCCCTTCGACCGGTCGCTCTTGGGTGGTGCCCCTCCTCGGCAAGCTTAGCGGCTCGCTGGGCTGTCTCCTGGGAGGTGAGCACCCTCCACTTGCTTCCTTCTCGGCCCTTACCTTGCCTACTGGTGGGGATTTTTCGGGCCAGTGGCCCACTTTTCGTTGGAGGACAAACCCTGGTCATCCTCTAGTCTGGGCCACCTACGGAAGAGCCCGGAGTTCTCTGCAGCAGCCCCCATTCCCTAACGACGACAGCTCGCTCGCTGAGCTGATGCCAGATACAGAGTCGTCAGAGTCTAACCCCGCACCTGCACGACGCTCAAACGAGCCCCTCTTCCAAAACTGGGCGCCTAGACCAGTGCCATATGCTGCGGCAGGTTATACAGAAGACCGAAGAGTATAATCTGCCCCTCTGCCTAGCGTTTGTGGACTACGAGAAAGCCTTCGATTCGATCGAGACTTGGGCTGTGCTGCAGTCTCTCCAACGGTGCCAGATCGACTGTAGTTACATCGAGGTGCCCAAATGTTTGTACGAAAACGCCACCATGTCAGTCCGACTTCAGGATCAGACTTCGAAACCTATCCTCCTGCAACGGGGTGTGAGGCAGGGAGACGTAATTTCTCCGAAACTGTTCACGGCCGCAATGGAGGACGTCTTCAAGGTTTTGGACTGGAGAAGGCTAGGCATTAATGTCAATGGCAAGTACATCACTCATCAGTACTCACTTCGATTTGGCGACGTTATAGTCGTCATGGCTAAGACCATGGAGGACCTCAGTACAATGCTCGATGACATCAGTAGAGCTTCCGAAAGAGTGGGTCTTAAAATGAACATGGACAAAACCAAGGTCATGGTATATATACCACCCACTCCTATCAAGATCGGAGGCTCTACACTCGAAGTTGTTGACGAGTACGTCTACCTGGGACAAACGGTCCAGTTAGGTAGGGCTAACTTCGAGAAAGGCGTCAACCGTCGAATCTGACTCGGTTGGGCGGCGTTCGGGAAGTTGCGTGATATCTTCTCGTCTCACATACCACAGTGTCTCAAGACGAAAGTCTATGACCAGTGCCTGTTGCCAGTGATGACTTATGGAACTGAAACGTGGTCGCTCACAATGGGTCTTATAGTCACCCAAAGTGCAATGGAGAGGGCAATGTTCGGGGTTTCCTTGCGTAATCAAATCAGGAATGATGAAATCCGCAAGAGAACCAAGGTAACCGATATAGGCCGAAGGATCGCCAAGCTGAAGTGGCAGTGGGCAGGGCACATTGCTCGCAGAACAGATGGTTGATGGGGCCGAAAACGGAGTGGCAACCGCGTACCGGAAGACGCAGCGTTGGAAGGCCTCCCACAAGATGGACCAATGACCCGGTGAGGATCGCTGGTAGCCGTTGGATGCGAGACGCATAGGACCGGTTTTTGTAGCGACACTTGGGGGAGGCCTATGTCCAGCAGTGGACGTCTTTCGGCTGAGATGATGATGATGACGATGATGATGCAATTTGATGTGTTTTGATAAAGTTGCATGAGTTTAGACGACAGAGTAGTTTGTGAAACTGTGCATAACAAAGTTTCAAAATGTATTTTTTTTTTACTATTTCTCTACAACAATTATGATTTCTTATACAATTATGAACCAAATATGTACACTCGTTCTAGTTTTTTTAATAATTTCAGGTAAGTATGTAACAATTTCTTAAACTACTAATGAAACATCAATGCAGCTCTTTCGTCTTTGCTGAAATTAAAAATTAAAATTAATTTTTGTACTCAAAATTTGATTATAAAACATTGATTTGAAAAGAGTAACTATGGAGTTTCTTGTCCGTTCTTCTCCATAAGAATCTACCTTTGCGAACGGACAGTGGAGTCACTTTATATTATTTTAAATGTAAATGATGACGTTCAAAAGTGCCGTTGAATGGCCTAATTGAAATAAACGTTTTGACTTTGACTTTGCTGAAATAAGACGATTTTGTGAAAAATAACGATTTGCTGCAATCATTTCAAGAGCAGCACATTGTTGCATGATTTTATCTATAAATAAAAAAATGTGTTAGTTACACCATTTGTAATTCAAGAATGATCTTTTTTTTATTTTCCTTCACCCTGAATAGCAGAATAAATATTTAAAAATTTGGAAGAATTCACGAAACACAAGTTATGAGCAAAATAATTTTTTTCATGCATTTTGTACTCTGACTGATTCTGACACATGAATGAAACAAAACACGGATGAGCCAATTCTAATAGTTGAACTCAATTGAGTGCGGCAAAAAAGATGCCACTTTATTAACAATTAAAGAGATAGGTAATAAATAACGTCTGATTTGTTTAATTTTGATAAATTATGGTTTGTGTTTGTACATTTTCCATTATTAAACAACTTTCAGGAGAGTTACATTTTTGCCTGAAAAGTTATGTGACAATTTCTTATATCTCGGAACCCCGAGGTAGTATTGTTTTAATTTTCACAATGCAAGTAAACATGTTAATTAAAATCTTTTTAGCATAATTTTTGGCAAGTTAATATTTTTCCTTGAAGTACAAAGTCAAAAAATAACATTATTTAAAAAAAAGTATTGTTCCGTTGATGAAAAACGTTTAATTTTCTTACCTACTTGTACAGCTCAATCTGTTCTACAAATGTCCCAAACTAACATGCCAGTTAATATTTTTTCCCAACGAGTTATTATGAAATTAAATGTTTTGCTAAAAAAAACGAACATCCGGGGGTTAACTTTTCGCGGGATACATTTAAACATACTTCTCTGCTTATACTCTACACATTAATGGCAAAAAATCGGAGTTAAGAATTAATGCTAAGTTTGCCTTATTTTCGGCGTAATTTGACCGGACTAAAAGGTCCAACAACAATTAAACATTGAATACATCTCCTTTTACGTAGCTCCAATGACGTAACTGAAATTAAAACTACTAGGCTCACAGAAACCTCAGAAGTTATCATACAAACCTTGACTCACACACTATACTGATGGTTCAACAACAACATTGTGTGTGCGTTGGAGTTCCCAGATATGACTAAAATTAAAAGTAGTAGGCTCCCAGAAACCTTCGAAGTTATCCAAAAAAGCTTGACTCACATTGTTCGCAAATGGTTTTGATTTACTTTATGTTTTACATCCTTCAAGCCTTACCACATAGATTTTGTAGGACATAACTTAAATTAAAACTACTAGGCTCACAGAAACCTCAGAAGCTATCATACATACCCGATTATGACCCGGGTCCCCTGACTCACACTGAACGGAACAACAAAATGTGCAACAAACATTGATTGATTATTCATCGAGCCTTTCCACAAGGTGTTTCCATGACATAACTCAAAATTAAAACTACTAGGCACACAAAACCCTCAGGAGTTGTCAAAACTAACCCTATCCTACATACCGCATACGCAAATGATTCAACCGTTTTAAAAGCAGGCCTTATAGAATACATTTCATAAGTACAAGGCCCACAAAAACCTCAGGAGCTACTGATTCAACAACATTGACTTCCTACACGCCATTTTATAACCAACCTATGACACAACCAATTTAAAAAGTACTGGGTCCAAAGAAACCTCAGGAGTTATCAAAGACTGACTCAATCTATCTACATAATTATACAAACAATTCAATCACATTGCCCTCGAGCATTTTTATAAGCAGGCCTGACATAACCAATTTCAAAAGTACTAGGCTCACATAAACCTCAGGAGCTCAAACAATGACTAACGCCAGCCATCTTACATACGCGAATGATTCAACAACATTGCTTCACGCCCTTTTATGACCACCACCTATGACATAATCAATATCAAAACTACTAGGCTCACAGAAACCTCTGGAGTTGTTATCCTAGAGACGCGAATTACGAACAAATTAATTTCCATGACCAATATCAAAAGTACTAGGCTCAAAGAAGCTTCTGGAGTTATCAAATACTGACTCACACTACACACGCCAACGGTCATGGGCTGCACAATAGCGCAATGATATATGAGCGACAGCGGCGCGTGGCTTGGCAGGAAGCCAGCCCACTGCATTACGTATGGGGCCATAAATTTATGTCTTTGACACCAAATATTGAAGGTTACTTATCTAGGAAAGTGTTGTGGACAGTTTTATTATAATATAGCAGTAAGGTCTGTAATTTGGGTTTTCGCGTAGCCAAGTACGGTCAAAAAATTATTATTGTGACTAAGTTGCTGTTCCTGGTTGTCAATTGAAGATCTTTAACAGTAAGTTGTAACAGGTGACCAGAACTCCTAAAAGATGATGCTGGTCGTTGGTACGCGGGATATCGCGGTACTCAGCTGCTTGGTTGCGGAGATTAGATAAGGAGATTCTCTATGTAAAATGCTGAATTCAAATACATCTGGTAAGACTGAGTCTGATTCAGTCTAGGTGATGATGACCTATGGTGGAGGCATGGGTTGCATAAGGGCCCTTTTAACCGACTTCTAAAAAAGGAAGAGGTTCTCAATTCGGATGTTTGTATTTTTTTAATTTTTTTTTATTTATGTTTGTTCGGGCAAAACTCCGTCGCTTGCCAACCGATTTGAAAAATTATTTTCTTGTTGGAAAGGGTATACTTCCCATATGGTCCCATTGAAATTTTATCAAAATCAGTTCAGTAGTTTGGTTTTTTTTAAATCCAAATAAATAGCTGGAAAAAATATGTGGAAAAATCAGCCATGTATACGAAATTGCGTATTTTTGCTTTCCTGTGGTGTTGTTAGGTGTGGGGGGGGTACCACTAAAAAGTGAAAAATAAAAAACTTTTATCAGCTGAAAGACGTCCACGCTTGGACGGATATAGGCGCTTCCCAAAATGGGGGCGTTTGCCATGATCGCCACACTTGGCAGGCGGGTTGGCGATCGCAGTGTAGCTGTAGCAATCTACCTACAGTACCTCTACCATGAGTTTTATCAATCTATACTCGCTATGCCAGTAGTTAAAAAAATGTATGAAAACTTTTACAGCGCCTCTAGCGGATAGTTGGGTACTAAAATGCGCAGTATGAGTTACATAGTTATCTATCCTACGTCATCGTGTAGTAAAATAAAAGGGCTTCATTTGCTTACAATTTGGTACCATGAGTTACAAATTTGACAGATGTCATAGTAACGTACTGTTACTACTGTAGTTGCGGCGCTCACCGAAGTTTTGATTCGTGACAAGACTATAGTTTGCGATAAATTTTGTGATTTTAGACTTAAAAATGTTCAATAGATCATTTTTTGTATGGGAAATGTTAGCTGCTGCTGTCGGCGACGAGACCTCGTCCACGTCCCTAGGCGCAAGTAGTGGTAGGGGCGACCATGCGAATAGGGAAATGTTGTCTTAAAGTTTTGAAAGAAACTCATTAGATTTTGTTAGATTTTAATTAGTTTAATTACTGTCTAATTACTTTTATAAGTATTATTTGTGCATACTAGATCCAATAAGACTCCAATATGATAGTATTTTTAGATTTTGTAAGGAAATTTTTAAGTAGAATTTTTGCATTGTAAAAATTACCTACGTAAGTTGAAAATTAGGTTTTTTGTTTATAGAGATATCGTTTTGAAATTGGTGTCAAAATAAAGGTCTTGACCCAAAACCTACTTTACAATAAGAACTAAGTCGATAGGACTTGTAGTTTTATAGATAAAGGAAAATGTATAGTGAAAGTTTGTTATGATGTAAATTTTGCAGTTTTTGTTCTACAAACTTTTTATTGTGTAAAGTTAGCAATACAATTTGTGTTCTAGGTTATAGAGTAAGATATAACGAATCTAAATATATGTATACTGTAAGGGTTTTTTTACATAAAAACAATAAATATAGGCTCCAAAGGTTTCGGCTCAAAGTGAAAATAACAAACAAAATGAGTCTAAAAATCACGGTCGCCGTTAAGGTAACAACGGGCCGTATATAAATAGAGCCGAATTTTGGCTCAATGGCAGTCGTCGAGCAGCAGTTGAAGAGGCAACATCAAGAAAGGGAGCCAAAACCTACGGAGCAAGAAACCCCAGGAAGAAGCATTTTTTATTTCACCTCTCCCTGTCCGTCTCAGTTTCCCGAGGTCCCTAGAGTTCGAGTAGAAAGAAGCACATACGCATTCAGGGGTGCGTGGCGGCGTACGTAACCAGCGCAAGGGAATTTAAGGGGCGTACGTCGAACTACGTGGGAGATTGTCCCAGGTCGACAGTGCGGACACTGGTCGTGTCCCTGCCATCCGAAACAGCTGCCTAATTAGAAGAAGAACGACGCGAGCAAAGAAAGCATCAAAGTGAGATGCGTTTTCTAATTGGAAATCCATTCTTTTACAATCCATTATTTAAAGAGATGAAAAGATGCAACGTGAAGTGAGCTTCGTTTTCTAAAAATGCCAACATAACAACGCAAAAGTACACAAGGTGTAGTTGCAACTATAACGTTAGTAGTAAGCATCGACACAACTCATGGTACCATTAAAAAAGCTCAAACGTCAAGCGATCTTACTATGACAACTCATGGTAGACGTACAGAGAATGCTGCTGCTCATTCTCTGGTTAGTCCCGTAGTCGCATCTTACGACACCCACGGGAAGCGATGGCATGATGCTATTCGTTTACGTCCGATACTTTTTGGACGAATGTTATGATGGATAAAAATAATTAACTGAATATTAAAAAAAAATCATCGCTAAATGTCGTTATTCAGTGCCATAGCTAGAAACATCCAAAAAGTCAGTAGAATTTTAAATTCTAATAACTGAGCCAAGCACGTGTATCTAATCACGAATAAATACCCCTGATAAGATAATTTTACCAAACAAATCGGCTTATTGTAGTCTGTTCCTGTGAACTATTTGTGCAGGCACTTCACTTGGCGTGCAATACAAAACATACCTAATTTGTTTGGATATAAATTTTGAATTGCACTAAGTGACACTAAGAGTCAGCATTAGATGTTTTAGAGCGATTAGAAAAGTGTTTTCCTATGCTATTGGGGAATACTTCAGTTTGTGGAGGTTAGCCCTGTTGTTTTGTTTACGGTCAATGTGATTTAAATAACTTTATGAAAGAACATAGAAATTATGTGGGACTATGCCTGTTGCCATGTTTTTCTTGGTTAAGGTTTTTAGTTTAGGTTTCTGTTTAGTAAAGCTATGGATGGTATTGTTTTCTGTATAAGCTTTAGTTTAGCACCTACGAAAGTTAAGAAGTTGAGGCAAAATTATGTGCACCCCTCATTGAGACTGTTTCAGATCCAGTAAAGTCAAAAATACTAATCATCATTGGCATGTCATAGTCTGTGGTTTCTCAGCATAGACTCGAAATTTCACGTAGACCCACATAAACAACGATCGGAATAGGTACAGCTATTTAAGTTCATTAACCGCAAACATTGATGTTATATGGATATTCCAAGGGATTCCGACTGATACTACGGGATTTTATTGAATGTCATTATTTTTGTCACTATGTATAAAAATGGTTAACGACTCCAGCCCCGACATGTGAAAATTCCCAAATCCTACTAATATTATAAAGGTGAATGTTTGTATGTTTGTATGTTTGTATGTTTGTATGTTTGTATGTTTGTATGTTTGTATGTTTGTATGTTTGTATGTTTGTATGTTTGTATGTTTGTATGTTTGTATGTTTGTATGTTTGTGTAACAATCAGGCAAAAACGGCTGAAGGGATTTGGATGAAATTTGGCACACATGTAGTTCATAACCTGGAATAAAAAATAGGCTACTTTTTATCCCGGTAAGTGGCATGGATTAATGAAGACTGAGGAGGAAGTGGAAACTCAGAGCCGCTGCTGCCTTAGTACTTCAGATTCATAAGTACCAGGAGACCAGAAACATCAAGTACCAGGAGACCAGAAACACGTCATAGTATTTTTGGGCTGGTATAATTATGTAGGTAGGGTAGGTGAAGGGTAGGTGTAGGGTAGGTGTTAGGGTAGGTGTAGGGTAGGTGTAAGGTAGGTGTAGGGTAGGTGTAAGGTAGGTGTAGGGTAGGTTTTGGGTAGGTGTTGGGTAGGTGTAGGGTAGGTGTAAGGTAGGTGTTGGGTAGGTGTAGGGTGGGTGTTTCCTGAGTAAAAAATGTACAATACAAATCAGGAAACTGCTATTTCCGATATTAACGCGGGCGAAGCCGCAGCTGGTATAAGCTAGTAAAAAATAAATCTACATATAAATAAACATACAAATTCGCGATTAATTCGTCGCACACCGGTGTGTTGCCGGTGCTTGAGCGTTTTGTAAGCCAATAAGCGCATGAGCGACGTTGTAAATTTTACGTCAACAGCACGCTACAAGTCAAGCGCGCGAATGTTGCTGCTTTGTTGAGACGCGTAATGACGCCGCATTATGGAAACAATAGCGGAGTGTTTCTGTCGCTAGAGTGCGCACTTGGCGACCTGTTTTTGTCTCTTTCTGCGCCACTAGAATTCAATTTTTTACCAACAGTAACTTGTTGTCTCACTCGATTACTTCGGTTCTTAGAGTGCGCTCGTTTGCTTTCTGTTGTGTTTAGTTGTCCTTCTTTACCCGTCACTAAGGAAGTGTAATCTTCATTAGTCCCGAAGGCGAGAATAGTTTTTTTATGATTTTACTACTTAAAAACCAAATCCCGGACCATCCATAATATCCATATTATTCTAACCTATGGCAACTACATAAAACAGCTCTACCTATTCCGATCTCTGCACATAAAGTAAACGAACGGTGTAAGATCATTAAATGACGGATTGTGGACTCTGCAGGATGACCATGAATACTATAATTGGACGCAACGCACGGCACGATAAGCGAACAGTACCTCTACCATGAGTTTATGCAGCCAAAACTCGCTAGCGTCTCCGTAAATTATTTGTATGACATACTGTACAGCGCCCCTAGCGGTCACTGAAAGAATTAAAATTCGTACCATGAGCACTATAGATTTCGATAGGTTAAAAACCTAACGTAATCTATTCGATGGTCACTGACGTTTTCCAGCTATCACCATACATAACGGCACCATGAGTCACTAATTTGACAGAAGCTATCGAACAATACTCTTACGATATTAGTTACGTAGCTCACTAGCATTTTGCCGTGTGAAACATAAGTTTACATTAAAATTATACACGTGTTTTAGTATAATAAAGTCAAAATAATGTCTGCAAGAGCTTATTTAGCGTGGAATATGTTAGTTGCCGCTGATTTTGAAGACCAACGACGTGAACAACGTTAATTTCAAGCCAAAATGAAATTTTATATTGGATCTCAATTGGAAAATATATGTGAAAGATAGTTTATTAAACTTTACACACACTATAGAGAAGCGTTTGAGGATTTGTGCATTTATATTATTGAATAATGTTACGGATTTGACGTCAACACTGAACACAACGAGTTTCATTAGAACTAAAGGTAGTATGGTATGCAGCTATCTCAAAACAAAACCAATTATAATCTATTGTTGTAAACTTTTAAACCACACACACACAACTGTAACACAACGCTAACAAACAAAACATGATATGTTCTAAGGAATAAAAATTAAAAAACCACTAAATACCATAAGTAGTCCACTAACCGTCAACTTTTTTATTTTGTCGGTTTATTTTGTGATATTGACTATCTTAACATTTTTAGCATAGCGATATAACTACATTTTGAGCTTAAGAGCCGTTCTCTCTTCTTATTAGTGAGAAAGAAAGAAACAAAACATAAGTAGTGAAGCATTATATCGAGTAGAGTGAAGTTAGCTAGAGAACGCGATCTATTGAGCTTACCTTAGCGAATGCGTCAGACTCCGTAAATCTCATGGTGCAAGCATTATCGAAATCTGTTCGATCCACGTTAGTACGCTAGCGAGTTTAACGCTAACGAGTAATTTTTCGATGAAATCTCATGGTAGAGGCTCAGACCACTGATTTTGATAAATACATTTTAACAATTTCACGAGCGTGAAATGTCGCCAATAAATATGTATTTCCGCCAAATTTGACAGCTATCGGTTTTCCAAGATGGCCGCTATAAACTGTCAAAGTTCGAGCCTCCCAATTGATAAACCCATATTAGCAAATATCGATATCTAAAGTATCACTTAACGTAAGGGACATTTACCCAAAATACCAAAATGAACCTTACATTGATTACTTCAAGTGGCATTTATCTAAAATTCTAAAATGTCGCTTACGTTAATTGATACTTCTGGTAATTTCATACATAGTGGGACCGGATTAAAACTAACTCGGACTTAAAAATGACTCGGATTTGTGCAAGTAACACTACGACATCCTAGTTGGTGGTAGGGCACGGCTTCACACTGTCACGTTACGGGCGGTTGGCTAAGGTCGGTGGTTCGATCCGGAGTTCCACATGTATGCGTTTTATTACTACAGAGTTTCCTACTAAACATACGTGTACCGTATCAATTCGATACGAGCTATAGGTACAAGAGGGCCGAGACAACGTTACATTGAAACACCAACATGTTTGGAATAAATTACGTGACTTGTCGGAAGTTCATTACAAATACTGGTATTCAGCTGAATCTGGTTTGATTGGAATCTGATTCCAATATAGTTAGGAAAAGGCTAAGCAGATGATGACATCATTATCATCTGCCTAGCCTTTTCCTAACTCAGAAGTTTAATTATGTCAAACTCCATTTTTTTTGGATGTTCAATCATACAATGACTTCTTCCACTCTGGGTGGAGCGGGAGGGAGTGCCAAACTCTCGTGTTCCTCCACTTGCCCTTTGCGTTCCAGGGCCGTGGTGACTCTTTCGAAAAAAATCCACAAACCTGGCAGTCTCTCACCTCGTCTACTTTGCCAACATCTCTTTGAGGCGTGCGTGGAGCACAACGCGCCGTCGACCCGGACCTGGTTCTGATCGGACATTAAGCCACCTTACCCTCGCCGTCCGAAGGCCCGATGTCAAACACCGTAGATTATAGATTTTTTAGTCATCCGTTCCACCTCCATTTACAACACCCCCAATTATAAATTCTGTGTCATAGCATAGACCCTTCTGTGTAGACCTTAGGGGGTCCAGATGGAACACTTTGGGAAAGACTGTTCCACAGCTCAAGAATCATCATATTCCTGCCATTTCTTAACAATATTGGGTACGGATTTGGTCCGGAAGCAACTAATTACCAATATTTTACATGAAGCGACTGTTTTTTTGACTTTCACATCTCAGTTACTGGGTATATAACATCGTCTCTTGGCAAGTCTGGTTGTTAGACTAACGAACTTCTGACTTTCCAAAACGACAGTCAAAAATTTGTGCACTATGAGGCTCGGAGAGGTCTCGGTACATAATGAATGTTCACCCATCTACATGGCGACCTCGTCAAGTGCAGCTTAACCTTTTGATTGACCCGAGCAGTCGTTATGTGGGCCCCTCAGGTAGATTAGTTAATTAGCAAGATTGGCTGATCGCCCGGATAAGCATAATTAAAACATGGGTGCTGACGGAAGATATTCATCACGTTATTTTTAAATGTGTGGCAATTTAGTCTTTCTGCGTGAAGTAAAGCGTAAAAGTGGAGCAATCGCTGTGCATTCAACTTGTTTAGAGTTTTGAAAATGGCAGTTTCTTAAAGTTCATAGCGATTTTGCCATGCTTGCATGCATATTCCTCGTTGGGTTAGGCAGCGTTGTAAGTACGCGTCCGTATCATTTGTTATGTATAATTTCCATCTAATAAGGATACCAACATAGAACAAGAGCATATTTTTTCCTGACATTAATCTTTATATTTTAGTAAGGAGGAACGAAAGTTTGAGTCCCCGTTTTAAACACAGAAATTATTAAATAAAGTGGTGTAGAATGTGTGTAGGCGGCATCTATACTTCCTTAAACGAACTACTAAAAGACCTGACGTGACTATCACACAAATCCTACTGCGCTATCAAAGTTTTCGCCCGATTTGAACATAAAACAGCTCACCACGTCTACTCACCAGACACAATAGCCGTCTTGTCGGAGGAGCCTACCGTTTTAATGGTGGTTACGAGACTTTCCGCACTTTTCGGCATACCTCTTTATGTGAGTTCTCTCTCCTGATTGACCGAAACCAATCTTTACATATTTTTTATATTTCTTTATTTATGAATGGGCTAGCTGTTGACCTCGATCAAACCTAATGGAAAGCGATAGATGAGGTCCATGATGAAGCGAGCGTGCCCAGAAGATGCCGAAACACAGCAGGCTGCTTGACGCCGAATTCCGGTGGGAGAGTGGTCGCGAACCAGGCGGGCGTTAGCCCTACCACCGCAAGGGAAGGATTGGCCAGTCTTATGAGGTGTTAGATGAGACTGTCCAGGATGCGCCGAGCGCTCGGTTCAGTTGAGTGTCTGATGAAACAAAGTGCGCTACACGAAGAGGCTCCTTCATGCATCCCAAAACCCATTTTAAAAGAACAAGAAATTCCACTTACGGAAAAGGCCTGCTGCTGCCATAAAACCGGTGCTCGGTATAGAAGAGGCCAGCCCGCATCTGCTCGGCCATCTCGTAGGCCAAGCCGCCCTGCGTCCAGCCCTCGGTGATGGCCCACTCGCCCCCCACGAAGATCACTATGTTGTCTCCCGCGAATTCATCGTTGTAGTAGTAATGCTGGAAGGCGAGAAAATCTTTTTTCTCACACTTAATTGAAAACTGACTCTTATTGCCTCTTACTGTTACGTTGAGAATCCTGTCCATTTCACACAGATGTTATTTTTTTTCTATTTTTTGTAACCGGATCCTACCTATCTCTTACCAAAATTCATTAAAATCGGTTCAGCGATTTAAGCGTAACAAACAAACAAACTCGCATTGATATTATTATTTAGCATATAGTAGTTGGTCCTTACGACCAATCATACATGAAATAAACATGTTTTTAATTTATTTTAATATGATTCAACTAGCCTATTTCACTAGCATTCTACACTTAGTGACAATAACACGTGGATTATGTACACGTACACGCTCTATACGCTTAGCACTTTTGGGAAAACCATCATAATTGTGATTAAATAGGAAACCTGCGCCGTGGATTCGTGCCTGCGTGCACGCACGGCCTCGGCATTACGCTGAGCGTTGGCCGTTTGTTGCATGTGCGTCACTTTCACGTGAATAAACGGTTTTTATTTCTTTCTTTCTTTCTGATTGTATGTTCTAAATGAAAACCACCATAGCTGCAATTAACATAGCCACCTACTAAGCCCCAACACTTTTTGAGGCTTTATAACCATCAACTCGAAATAAAGATGACTGAAAACACTTTTTTTTTTCTTTAATTAATTTTATTTACTTTGGTGTTGCCTGAAGTTTCAATCAATCAATAAATCCCCTGGCTGTTTCCCTACTCGAGGTCAACTCTCCTGATACTTCCATGCCAGTTTTGGCGTTTTTGCGTCATTTCTGGCGTTAAACCTACGATGGGTTTGGTCATAGAGGATTGTCCTTGTTCAGGTAGTCTGCTTCTTTTGACTTCCATAATGGCCAGACCTGCCTGGTCACATGATCTTCAGTACGGCTAAACCAGCGCGGTTATGGTTTTGAATAAATTTTTAATAATTAAAAAAGCTGACTTCTAAAAAAAAACACTACTAAGTACAAAATTACTTTCATTTTGGAAGTCGGTGTCGTTGGTCTTTTTTTTCATAATAACACCAACTTACGAAATTAAAGTAATATTGTACTTTTTTTTGAAGTCTGTTTCTTTTTGTAAAAAAGTTTTTTATTATTCACTTTTTAGTGATACCCCATGGGTACCCCACACCTCACAACACTACTGGAAAGTCACAGGAAAGCAGAATACGCAATTTCGTATAATATATGGATGACTTTTTCACATATTTTTGCCAGCTATTTGGATTTAAAAACCAAACTACTGAACCGATTTTGAATTTCAGGACCAATCAAAACATGAATTTATCAAATCGGTTATATGACGGAGATATGAGAGCAACTATAAAATAAAACAAAAACAAAATTAAATTGAATTGAGAACCTCCTTCATTTTTTGAAGTCGGTTAAAAACCAGTTCTACTCACCATAGGATACGTCCTAGTGTCATAGGCCATGAAGTGGTTCAGCCTAACATGGACCCATCCTTCTACGGGGCTGAAGCTGGAGATGCGAGCTGGAGGAACAGGCTCTTGCATGTGCACTGCTAGGCATGGTGCTATGAGAAGCAGAAGGAACCCTGAAATTTACAGAGATGCGGTGTTCAAAGCATTAATTTTAATTATTGGCATGGCATTAGTTTGTTGCTGTACAGACTTGAGTCAAAATATGCACAAGAATGCTCCAAGACACCTCGCAGGTAATCGCTGTTGAAACTCAGGCATGAGTTACATATATAAGTTTTAATCTATGATATTGATGATGTCTGGATCATCACATCCCTCGCAACCCCTTCTCCCCCTCCCGGCCACCTCCCCCTGCCCTCTAACACCTAATCATCATCTGCCTGCCTTTTCCCAACTATATAGAGGTCGGCTTCCAGTCCAACCAGAGGCAGCTGAATGCCAGTATTTTACAAGGAGCGACATGCTGTGTTATCAGTTGATTGTTTATCAGGCCATAAGCTGTTCTCATAAAACTACAAGAGAGAGATTTGTAGTTTAAAAGGATATTCCTGATAATCTCTTCGTAATAGCCATTGGTACCTAAGTTGTTAAGACGATAGAGGACACGAATTGTAACAAACACAAACACCATTAATTGGTCTTTCTCTGCAAACCAATTTTCTACGGCTTTGACATGCTAACGATTTTCACTATCACCTTACAAAAACACTAAAATTGGTATAGTAGCTAACTGGCAAATGTACAATAAATCAAAACTTACACATTATTAAACACTGAAATAATATCACAAAAGTAATAAAAACTAGACGCGTGACATTTTTTGTCCGGCCTTATGATAATTGCCCCATTTAATTCGAATATCTTCAGATAATACAATAACGTATGAATGATAATACAGATATAATATGCTAAACTTTGTAATCTTTTGTGGGCTGATAAGCAAAATGTGTGTAACCGAAGAATTCGATTTAATTTCGATAAGAAAAAACACTTGACTATAACATGACTATGACGCATCACGCCAGTATTACCCCAAAAACGGTCGGAAAAAGCCAGTTATATTTAAGTTGTATAGTTATATTAACGTATTGACATTATCTGAGTTTATACCTTTATAACTACTTCTGGCAAAAAAAAATTGAAATGTATAACTAAAATAAACTTTTTACCTAACTTAGAGCGGATTTCACCAATGAAACTGAACGCGATCAGAACATCTAAACTTCGTTCAAGAGCTGTCAGCGTCAATATTTCATAGAAAAATAAAGACACTGACAGCTCATAAAAACTATTCTAAATTATATAAAAAAGTTTGTTATATCGCCAAGTCTAGGTACTTGAGTTCAAAAATTAAAAACAGTAGCAATGTAATAAAAATGACTTGGAATATTATTAATAGCGAAACGGGAAAATCTTGCAACCGAACTAATGATTATAGCCTTGCTATTAATGACAGCGTAATTAAATTAGATTCCCAAGTCGCCGCGGCTTTTGAAAATTTCTTTGCAGAGATTCCCGTATCGACAACTAAGTCTCTAAATTCATCACCCACTGCTGCAGAAACGTTACTTAAAGAAAACGTCCCAGTTTGTGATGCTGAATTTAAATTCCAACATGTTACTTGCAATGATGTAATAAAAACTTTTAATTCCTTGAATTTCAAAAAGACGGCAGATTTATGGGGTAATTTTGTTGACCTTGCTAAGTCTATTATACACATTGTAGCACCTATCTTGGCTGTTATTTTTAATAAATGTATTGACCGTGGTGAGTTTCCTGATCTAATGAAATATAGTAAAATAATACCATTATTTAAATCGGGTAGCACATCAGACCCTACTAATTATAGACCTATATCAGTGCTACCTACTTTTAGTAAAATTTTTGAGAAAGTTATTCTTAATCAAATGCAAAGATATTTTAATAAACACAAACTATTACATAATAAACAGTTTGGTTTTACAAGGGGTCGTTCAACAACCGATGCTGGTGTTGAACTTTTAGGACATATTTATAACGCATGGGAGGACAAATGCGATGCTTTGGGAATTTTTTGCGATTTATCCAAGGCGTTCGATTGTGTTCTCCATGAGACATTAATCAGGAAGCTCCACTATTACGGAATCCGGGACGCCTCGTTGAATCTTCTTACTTCTTACTTGAGTGATAGGATTCAGAGAGTCGATGTGAACGGTACAAGATCTCCCGGGTCTGTAGTCAAGATGGGGGTCCCCCAAGGCTCAATTTTAGGTATTTTTTTATTTCTAATTTATATTAATGACTTGCCGTACCTCATAAAGGATAAGCACGATATAGTGTTGTTTGCAGACGACACTTCACTTTTATTTAAACTCAAGCGTCAGCAGCTGGTTACTGACGATGTTAATAGTGCCATCGCAACTGTAGTTAACTGGTTTAATATTAATAATCTTCTGCTTAATGAAAAAAAAACCAAATGCATAAAGTTCACGTTACCACATGTTCGACAAGTGAACACTAGTGTGTCAATAAAGGGGGAAGAGTTGAAACCCGAAGATACCACTGTGTTCTTAGGCATAACTTTGGATGCGAAGCTACAGTGGGGCCCCCATATAGATAAACTGTCAAAAAAACATAGCTCTGCAGCATACGCCGTTAGAACAATTCGTGGTTTAACTGATTTATAGACAGCCCGTTTAGTATACTTTAGTTACTTTCATAGTGTGATGTCATACGGCATTCTGTTGTGGGGAAATGCGGCCGATATTCAGACAGTATTTGTATTACAAAAAAGGGCTGTTCGTGCAATTTATAAATTAAGTCCTAAACACTCCCTCAGAGACAAATTTAAAGAGATTAATATAATGACTGTGCCCTCTCAGTATATTTATGAGAATCTTTTGTATGCACATAAAAATATTAATCTATTTAAAAGATACAGTGATATCCATAACGTAAATACTAGGAACAAACACAATTTTGTCATTCCTAAAACCAGGCTCAAAAGAATAGGTGGTTCATTTAGATGCCAATGTATACGTTTTTATAATAAACTCCCTAGCCATATTAAAGACCTTAGTATGAATAAGTTCAAATTATTTATAAAACGTAAGCTATGCCAGAAAGCTTTTTACACAATTAAAGGCTATCTTGAAGACAAAAAGGCTTGGGATTGAGCTGCTTCAATGATGTACATGGCCTAATGTTATATACCTTTTTAATTTTTAGAAATTGTCTTTTTTCTTTTTTTTAAGCTCTGTTGTATACTTTTCTTTCATCTCGTTGGTAAATTTTGACATGAATGTTTACTTTATTAAGTATTCTATTTTATTATTTTTGACATGGAATATTAACTTTGTAAAGTAATATATTTTATTTTTTTCAATTTATTATGTTTGACATGAATACTTACTTTGTAAAGTATTATTTTTTTTTATTATTATTATTATTTAACTCATTTTGTGAATATGGGGACCATGTGGGTTATTTTCTTCTTATTTTTCTCTTCTTTGAAATACTTCTTCTTTGAAGTATTTTTAACGAGGTCTGGCAGTTTGAGTACTTAAATGCGGCCTACACAAATGTCCTTTCTTTGGCATGTTCGTCAGTTCGTTGAGCTCCTTTATGGTTCTAAGTTGAGCTACGCGACTACTGACCAAAGCTTGCACTGACTGGACGGGTCCACTCAAATCTGTGTGGTTCTTTCCTCAAAAGACCATTTCAGACACTGATCTGCATGATCCTCATATCGTATTGTGAATGTGGGGACCATGCAGATCGCTATGATAGGGGTTCATTTCATGTTAGTCAACAATGTCTGGCAGTTTGAGATTTTTTTTTATGCGGCCTACCCAAATGTCCTTAAACTATACTGTATGTATTGTTCGTCAAATCGTTGAGCTCCTTAAAGTTCTAAGTTTGAGCTCCATAATAACTGACAAATGCTTGCACTGTCTGGACAGGTCCACTCAAATCTGTGTGGCACTTTCCTCAAAAGGCCACCTCAGACATTAACCTACATGGTTCTCGTATGATTTGACCAGTACAATTTGTATGGACTTCAAAAGAGACTGTGACCTCTGAGTTTGTTTCGGTGTTTCTTCTCAGGGTAGTCAGCTAGGAAACACCGGCCTCATCTAGCTTAAAATGACCAAAAAATATTGACGTGTAAAAGTGTAATGTTTAACCTACTTACAAAATAAATATCATTTATCATTTATCATTTATCATAAACGTGGTTTATTCGCTGATCGCGTTCAGTTTAATTGGTGAAATTGGCCCTTAGTGATCGATTCTAAGACCGCAGGCTCAACAGTCACGCTCGGGACTACTAGACTAACGAAGTTCTTGTATCTTTCACAAAATCAAACAGTAATATGAATTAGCAGAAAACATAATCTGATCAAATCGTATTTTTGTTATAACGTTTTGGAAATACTATCATTGTGCGTACATAATATTTTTCAAGCTTGGCGATTATGCCATAATCGCCACGTGGGGGAGGCCTATGTCCAACAGTGGACGACTTTCGGCTGATATGACGATGATGATGATTTGTCAATGGTAACAGCTAATGAGTGGAATGCTCGACCGAGTCTGTTTTTCTTGATAGCTGCAACGTCGGTCTTTGACAACAATTTATTTATAAAAGTAACTAAATGTTAAGCAATTATAAAACTTTGGTGAACCACAAAAAACAGCATTTAAAGAATTTGGTCGGCGTACAAAGATTTTGTTTGCAATAAAAAAAATCAGGCAGCAAGCATTGTTCCGCAAATAATTATAATAATGGTCAAAAATTAAAACATAAATAGGCAGCTTACAATAATATGAGTTTGCATAATAAACATTCAGTCCGCAAAATAACTACTTGATCAGCAAGATTTCATGATTGATCAGCAGAGAAAACATGTCTATAAGCAATTAGGTTATTTATGGAACTTATATAAAAAAAAGTTAATTATTAAAAAAAATGTTTAGGTAAGGTTAGAACTGTGACCTTCTACGCACGAGCCGAGCGAGCGAAGCGAGAGTGGTGCCGCGGTAGCGGCCGGCGAGCGCCAGAAACGACTAGATTATATAGAAAGAAAATGGAAAAAAAAACCTAATAAAGGCTACCTTAAACTGAACTAGTTAGACGAGATTAGTTATTTTAAAAAATGCCTGTAACTAAAAAAAAATTGACTGCCCCATACATTTTTGTGTGCTTAACTCGACAAAATGTACCCATAGTAAAAGTTGTTCATAATGATGAGTACAATGACCCCTTAAGAGGTATTGCGTTTATTCTGTTACAAGTTGTATAGATAATAAATTGAAAGAAAGCAACACTATTGTTGAGCGATATAGATACCCGGCCTTAGTTGCCAAGAACCGCGGGATATTTCTAGTTCTTCAGATAAATCCAATCATCCAATTCATATGAAAGTTTATACAAATATAAATATTATCGGAAACCTATATCGTAAGTCCCATTTTTTTTTTTTTTTTTTTTTTTTTTTTTTTTATCTAGGATGGGAAATCATCAAATGACCCCTCCCGCTCTGGGTGGAGCGGCAGGGAGTGTCAGACTTTTACTGACTAAAACCCACCCTTTAGTCCTCCTAGTGCCTTTCTTCCCAGGGCCGCGGTAACTCTTTCGAACAAATCCGCAACCCTGGCAGGCTCTGGCCCTAACGGGCCCCGACCCATGCTGACGACTGCTGGCTTGGCGCGCGTAGAACACAGCGCGCCGTCAACCCGGGCCTGTTCTGATCGGACGGCGAGCTACCCATTGCTCGCCGTCCACAGGCATCAGTCACTGCGCCATGCTCAGGAGCATCAGTTCCTGGGCGGCGCAGTGGCTGACGTTCAACAGGAGGGGGTGAAATGGGGCCATTACTGGCACTCCATTTCAGCCCCCTCATCGTAGGACCCCTTACTCTCATATTTTACTTTTCTTATTACATTCGACAAACCTATTTGTATTATAATAAGAAAATATCAAAAGTTAATTTATTTGTGGATGTTTTTGTATTGAGGTAACAGTAATGGCTTGGATTTTCTTATCGAAATGGCTTGAAGAAAAATAAAAGGAAATTACAATAATACTTACGGTTAATTCTCGTATTTCAAAAGGGTTATAAAGGCTATGGAGTTTCTTGTCCGTTCTTCTCCATAAGAATCTACCCTTACGAACGGACAGTCGAGTCACTTTATATTATTTTTAATGTAAGTGATGACGTTCAAAAATGCCGTTTAATGGCCTAATTGAAATAAACGTTTTGACTTTGACTTTGACTTTGGTTCAAATTCAAGTCGCAACTTCACTCAACAATCACTGTCATACATCTGTCAAAATGTAGGGAAATTAGACGTTTTCTTAACCGACTTCAAAAAAAGGAGGAGGTTCTCAATTCGGTTGTATTTTTGTTCTACAGTTTGCGAGTGCGATGCAAATACGAACGCTTCTTATAATACAGTTCTCGTCAAATAACTTTGCCCCTCTGAAGTTGCTGCGTAGTAGTCAAAATTACGAACAAACTGCAACTGCGCATGTGCAAGAGACATGGTGGCGGGGATTATGGCGGCGCGATTGTATGTCCAAGTCGCTCGTTTACGTTCGATGCATGCTTGCGTCCCGCTTGCTCCCGTCTACGTGACTGCACCTACGCGAACGTTGCAAATGGCTAACTTCAGAGGGGCAAAGTTATTTGACGAGAACTGTACGAGAATCGCCCATTTGGTTATCTGTTGAAATTTATCGATCTAATAGACGCAAGCTCCGTTAGCAGCGTTTGAAACACAATGAACAATTTAATTTTTAAGCTCAGCTGCTGCAGCCTGTGCGTGCGGTCCGGTTTGATTCCCATGTCGAGCGATATATAACATTTCGGCTACAGTAAAAACTTAGGAATTTATGTTTTTATACTTATTCAGTTTTGTTTCATTATTATCGCTGCAATCGCACGCTAATCAACTAGATAAGGAAGATTATCCAAATATTTGATTGTGTTACAATTTTTACTGTAATTAGTTCATTGGTCTGTTATAATGTTTAAAATATGTTTTAGGTAACAACGGGTAAATATTTTTGCAATGATATCTTTCTATGTAACTAAGATATAACCAATATTCGTATTAATTTATTTGACAACTAGCTTTTGCCTGCAATCTCGTAGGTATGCGCATATCCCGATTTTTTTCCCGTACCCGTAGGAGTTTCGGAAAATTATTTTAGTGCTCCCCTACGAGTGCAGGCGAGTGTAAAGCTAAAATTTAGTATAGGTTCCTAGGGGAGTCCCAAGGAACCTATACTAAATTTCAGCTTTCTACGACCAATAGTTTCGGCTGAGCGTTGTCAATGAAATGATTCAAGTAACACATACTGTCCTCTACTGAATAAAGTTATTAAAAAAAGCACCTACTTATATAGTATACTGTGGGGCTACATAGTCCTGGAAATTATTTTAGAAAATATAATTTCCATTAATCAGACGGTACCTAACTATCTCAGTTCCGTATGGTGTCGGACGTAAAAGAATATCACCATCCCATGAATTCCCGTGGGTGTCGTAAGAGGCGACTAAGGGACTTACCAGAGAATGGGCAGCAGCATTCTCTGTAGGTACATTGCAACAGCTGCACTGCGATCACCAACCCGCCTGCCAAGTGTGGCGATTATGGCAAACCTCTCCTGCATTTCGAGGAGGCCTGTGTCCAGCAGTGGTCGTCTTTCGGCTGATGCGTATGATGATAATGAACTATCCCAGTTCTTCGTATCTTCAACTATAGTTACCGCCAAATAAATGCCATGCTATAGCGACCAATGACCCACCTACATTTTGTGACATTCTTTATAACAAAATCGAAAAAACAGAAACAAAGCAGTCCTGAATCTACATCTATCGAGATCCTTAACATTTTCTAGTAATGAACAACCATTCATAATTTATTTTTCGGGTACCAATGATGAATGATGAAGTATAAGAGAAAATTCAAAGTCTTTTAATGCAATTTATCTGGCGCCAACCATATTGTTTATAGCAATAATAATTTATTAAGTAGTTGAGGTTTTTCACAATTCGTATAAATATACACGATCAGCACAGGGAAACAAAATGACATGTTTATTTGTAATACTTTTTTATATTTTAAAACAAAAAATCATCTGATACATAGGTATTTATTTATCGGTTAAGTAATCAAAAATTGTGTAAAATACATTTGTTCATTATTATTTTATTTATAAATTTAGTTAATCATTGATTAAACGGGTACATAAATAGTACCTACATAACTAACACTAAAAACTGTATACAGAATATAATATATTGTACTGTACAAAGGTGGACTTGTGATTTTAAATAATTATTTACTTAAATGGTTAAAATAAATTTATGAATCAACCAACAATACGTAACAACAACAAGTTCATAGAATACAATTAAAAACAAACATAAATAAGTTAAATAACATTACCAAGCTCAACATTAATAACAAATAAAATTAAAAACATTTAATTATGATGAAAACTGATAATTGAATTAAATAAAGTTAAGTATTTTCAAAGAATATCTTAATATAATTAGCTGTTTTGGAGTTTTTTCGAAACTATGACGTAGAAATGTGACGTCATGATGAGGGTGCTAGATTCTTCAGACGTAATTTATTTATTTATTCCCCAAAATAATAGTCGTAAATCGAATCTTCAAAGCTGAAAAAGATACAATAACAAATAGGGTTAGCTACATTCATTCCAAAAACGTTAAAATATTGCAAAATATTTCACCTGCCTAGCCTTTTCCTAACTACGAGTATATTGGGGTCGGTTTTCAGTCAAACCGGATTCAGCTGAAAACCATTACTTTACGTGGAGCGACTACCTATCTAACCTCTACCACTCAGTAACTGGGTAACACCGTACTTCCTGGCAAGACTGCTGTCAGATCTTCTGGCTCCTGACAATTCGTGACGAATGCCAAAGATCTACAAATGACAGCCGGGACCAACGGCTTCTCGTGCTTTCGAGTCGTGGAAGATTCTCGAAATATTAAGATGGTCACCCATTCACAGATCAGCCTCGGTAAGCGTTGCTTAACCTTGAAGATCGATCCGTGCGACTGTTATTATTAAGCCATGAGCTCCTCTAGTAACTTAATAATTGCGCAACTTTTATCGTTTCACAAAAATTGAAATGTTTAGTGACGACAGAGCGGCAAGAGTAACATGATGATTTCATCCATAAAAAAAAACACAAAAAAGGTGGCTTGTCATGCGTTAAGCAAAATAAAATGTTATGTGCTTTTTTATTATTTACTTTGCTAAAACCCACCCTCAGGGTTAAGCCCACCCCAAACGACAATCCTGAATACGCCCCTGACTACAGTACTATAAAACGCTTGTCATAATATTATGCGTGGATAAAACGAACTCAAACACAAAAAGTAGTACTTACGTTTTGGGCGGCGGCCTTCTGGTTGTTGTTGTGGTCGTAGTCTTTGGCACACTGTCCCCAACTATCGGCCTGCCAGCCTCACAGAGACTTATTACAGCAGGATGAGGTGGCGCCGACCACGACACTCCTACCAAACTAATCAGCAGCAACAGAACAGTTAGTTTCGACCACATCTTCACGGACACACTTTCGTGTTTCAGGTAGATTTGAACAATGAATTATAGTTTTGAACGTACCATTATTTATATGTTGTAATACTTTCCTTAATCAACGTGATCGGTTAATTGAGTAAGGTTATGACGTGAGTTTAAAACACAGTTAGGTAAATCTAAAACGGATTTTATGTCATTTGTCCTAGTTCTGTTGTTGACGCAAGGCCTTGCCATTTTAGGGATTTCCTTGCAAATTGTTCTAATTGTAGTTCAATTATATTGTTTAGATGGGTTTTCCTTTCCATAAATAAGTTGACATGGGTCTACTTAATGACATTGGCTTGACTAATCATTGTATTTTCTTTCACACACTCTTCTTTAGGGACAGAAATAAGAAATTCTATTTTCAGTGTCTTATTTTTTTAAATATATGAACATGCAAAATCTTGTTAATTTATTTCTGACTTAGATCAGCCAATAGTTGAGTTTCTTCTTACGAAAGCTTTTACATAGCATTATTCATTTTTTTAATTCATTAAATGACTCCTTCCGCTCTGGACGGAACGAAAGGGAGTGTCAGACTTTAACTTACTGAAAATCATCCGTGTTCCTCCTAATACCCTTTGTTACAGGGCCGCGGTGATTCTTTCGAACAAATTCCGCAACCATGGCAATGAGCCCTGCCGATGAAACCCGCTACAGTGACAGTCGAGCTCTTGTAGCTGCCGGGGTGCCAGCTATTTAAGAACCGTGTGTCTTGCCACGTAATGCATACGAAGAAGCAAAACGAAATGACCATAATGCCTTCAAACAACCAGACATTGTTAAAATATACTTGAAGAGATAAAATAAATAATATAATAAACCATAATACTCCTCATATTCACAATAGTAAATGAAATTTAAAAATATATTACTTTACAAAGTAAACATTCATGTCAAAAAGTATACAAAAATGAGAATATAAAAATGTCAATGTGTAAAATATAAAAGTAAAAAATCACTGGGCCATGAACATCATTGAAGCAGCTGAAAGCTAGTACTGTATGTTAAGTTTTTTATCAGTACATAAATGATATCTTTGGTAGCAATTACCTTAACACCTATTTATTTATGTAAAAATCTAATTAAATAATGTAACCAATGTTTAGTTGGGACTAATTTAATAGGAAATCCCCTCCGTCAACAGAATTAAGACAAAATAGAATCTATTTCAGTTGTACGTAATGGGTATTACATTGTTACATAAACTGACATGATAGGCAACAAATGACATAAAATCCATTTTAGTTTTGCATTATTTGTTTTTGTTTACTATGATTTGAACGCACGTCATAGGGTTACTCAATTGAACGATTGATTATGTGTACCAAAGAAAGGTATTAATTACATTATAAATAGTGCCATCATTTAATACTACAACTCATTATTCAAATCTGCTTTAAACACGAAAGTATCGTGTCTATTAAAAATGTGGTCGAAACTAGCTGTACTGTTGCTGCTGATAAGTTTAGTGGGAGTGTCGTGGTCAGCGCCACTTCATCCTGCTGTAAGTCTATATGTCAATGGCCAGCCGATACGGCCAACTAGGAAAAGGGTGCCAAAGACCACGACCACAACAACGACCAGAATACCGCCGCCAAAAACGTAAGTATTATTAATTCCATACTAAAATTCTAAATGCGAAAGTGGCTCTGTGTTATTTCGTACCTCTCCACGTCTTAAATGACTTACAGGAAACTTGGCACACCGATGCCCTTTTTCCACGGGCGAAGCCGATAACAGAAGTTAGTTTTTTAACCGACTTCAAAAAAGGAGGAGTTGATCAATTCGGATGTTTATATTTTTTGAAGGGTTTTTCAAAATATTTTTTTTTTATTGAAAGCGTTCTATTCTGAAATAAACCCATTGAATAGTTCAATTTCGTAAAGATCTGATGAAAAACTACGAAGATAGATAAATAATTTGAAATGGGTTGGTTGTAATGTTTGGAATTTTGAAGGGCAGGACAAAAAGTGAATAATAAAAAACTTTTTCAACACATTTGCTCAAAAAATGCATTTACGAAGACTGTAGGTATACATTTTCGAAAGTTAAAAATTACTCACCACACAATGGAACGTGCAGTAAAATAGGTACTCTCACCTTAGTACATATTTTACCGCATATTCCGTTGTATAGCACCGTGCGTATCCTTTACGGTTGTTTTTTGATTTCCGTAAAAAAATATTAAAGAATTCCACCAAGAATGATCGAACCTCCTTGGAAGCGCTTTTGCACAATACGTTTTTCTCACTTTTATACCAAAGAGAAAATGAGACAAAAGATGTAGTTCCATTTGCAAATTCGCGCCATTTTCATATTAGAAACGTCAAAGATTATTGCGACTTTCCGACTGCTAAAACAAAAACATTTTTTTTTCATTATATAATATACCTACTGTTTTCTCGCAAATGTGTAGAAAAACGTTGTATGACATTCGTGCGGAAATTGGTATTTACAAACTCGTGACTATGGTAAGCCTTTGACTTCGTCTCGGGCTAACATTCGACTACTCGTTTGTAAAAACCAACTTACCGCACTAATATATATAACTATTACCGACTTCCAAATAAAACCGGCGAAAAATTAAGTCGGTGTTTCTGGTGTGATATTTTTTTGACACCTACTTCCAAAATTAAAGATAATATATTTTGTACTTTTATTTGTAGTGATTTTTATTTGGAAGTCTTTTGTAAAAAAGTTTTTGATAAAGTCAACATTGTTGCCAGATGGCAACAATGTTGACATGCCAAATGGCACAGGAACCCGAGGATTAGCATAAGAAAATAGAAGCCTGTGCTCAGCAGTGGGCGAAGTCGGGCTGTGGATGATGATGACAATTTTTTATGGTTAAATGTTAGTAAAGAAAAATTGCCGTACATTGCAACCAAAACATCGTAATCATTAAAGCAAAGTCACAAAATAATTTTGCAACATCTAAATGCTTCAGAAAACAATGAAGCTAACCATATTTTTTGTATCTATTTCAGTTTTGAAGACATATTTTACGATTATTATTTTCCACGGGATAAATAAATAAATGACGACGTCTGGAACCGTCTTGCGACGGCATCAATATTGCCAAATACAACCGACAGGAAGTCCTGATGTCACATACATCCTACATCGCGCCACCTGACTACAATCATCGGGAAGTTCCCATCAGACACGATCCCATCTAGTCGGAGGATCATCCTCCCTTCAATGGAGTTCGCGGGACTTACTACCCTCTTTGGTCAACCTCATTATGACGTCAAAAATCATTTCTACATCATCGCTTCGGACATGCTCAAAACGCGAGCGTTATTAAATTTGTTTTTCTTAATTTTATTGTTTGAAATTATAAATACATTGAAAAATAGATTGCACACAGATAGATATCTTAGGTTTATCCCCAGTTTCTCAGACGAAAATTATAGTAAGACTAATGTACCTAACAATATTAGTCAAGGGTAAACTGCACTGTGATTGGTGGAATGAATTGTCTACAGTCAATCGCGCACTTGATTTGAGTTAAATTTTGTGACTGGGCGATATTTTTTTTTCAGTAACTGGGGTCAATGTTATTTAATTTATAATTGCATTATACAGGGTTATTTGTAAAACACTAACAACCTTTTAGTGGGTGAATGTACACACATGATTATAAACAACTTTTGCAATGACACCAAACCTAGAAAAATCGAAAAAAATATCTGCTGCTTCATACATTGTCATCAGGTGAATATTGCATTTTGTATGAAACTTATAGCAATTTATTTTTTGATATTTCAGAGTTGGTCTCATAGTAACAGTTCCTTAGAATCATGAGTACTTGCACCCACTGAACGGTTGTTAGTGTTTTACAAATAACTCGGTATAACGTACATCACTTTTATTTTTGTTTAATGGTTTTTTAATGTTATTAGTTATTAATGGTGTGCATTGTAATGAAATTGATTAATTTACTTGTTGTTTTTTATTAAATAATTTATATTTATAATACATTTTGGAATAACATAAAATGTTTTTTATTTAAAATATAAGTTCCTTAGTATGTTGTGTATGTTCCAATATGGTTCTTGTATGTGTACAGGTTATAGAAAACCACCACTTATTTCTAAAAAAACACTAGGTTCACTGATAATTTTGAAAGAAAGAAAGAAATAAAAAGACTTTATTTGCGCCAAGCATTGTGCATACCAAACATAAACAAAAGTTATGCAAGTAATGTTATGTTGTTGTGTTGTTAATTTTCGATGTCCAGGATCCGAGAGAAGAATGCCAACAGTTTAGGGGAAAGATAGAGTGATTTTTCACTTTCTAAAGCAAACTCCTAATCACTCTCTATCCCTCTAAACTCTTTTTCGAAAATGTTGTCTACTATTTAGACCTGGATGTTAAGCGTATGCATACCAAGTTTCATTAAAATCGGTTAATTCATTTCGAAAAATAAGGACTTGAAAGTTTGTATAAAATGCCGTACGGCGTGAACGCTTACATCGGAACAAAAAAGTTATGCCAATACCATGGCATTTTTAATGATTGTCAAAGATCTGAAAAACAGCGAGGAACGAAAAACAAATCAACGGCTTAACCTTCTTTCCTTCTGAGGCACAGAGGAGCCTCGGTATGTAAAAGATGAGAACCTACCAAAAGACCGACCTCAGCAAGCGTTGCTTAACCTCGAAGACAGAGTCGTGAGGCTGTCATTATTTAGCCAGGAGCTCATTAAAAACCCAAAATACTTTGCATACAGTCACCGTACGAAGAAATCATACTAAAAAGCTTATACCTGGGCCTAAACCACCAACTCTTAAAGCAGTATTACTCCTGTATAGCTCCGTTTCTTTCCCACTGGAAGTAATATTGAAATAATACTGCTTTAAGAGTTGGTGGTTAGGTCCCTGAAGTACGCAACATTCCAAGGCATGTCAATTGGTTTCTTTTCACCTGTTATGTCAAAGAGTAGCCACAGGCACGCGGCAGCTGGTGTTATTGTAACATGTGCTGTGGCCGCACTGGTCACGTGCGACACTGACGTGAGTCAGGCTGTGGTCATAAGTTACAAGGATAGTTTGTATACTAGATGTGGTTGATTTTTGTTCGTTTGTGTTCTGTTATTTACCTTAAAGACGGTATAACACATTTTTTTAAAACCAGACTACAACGAAAGGGAGTTCGTTTGTAATGCTTTCACGCCTTACTTGTTGATGTTTTTTTTTTGTTGTTGATTTTACATCGTTCTCACATATATGTATAATTTCAATATGAATGATGTAACCATAATTTTGTAACAAAATATAATTTTTAAAAGAGTGTCCGTGGAGTTTATTGCACGTTCTTCTTCATAGAGATCTACGCTTTGGAACGTGCAAATAGCTTCATCTTTTTGACCGACCGACCTTGACAATTCAAAAGTGCCTGTAAATGGTCTAATTGAAATAAATGCTTTGACTTTGACTTTTGACTTTGACTTTGACTTTGATGACTGATTTTGATGAATTTTTGATGATAGATGGAGACGGTTATAAGCAACTTTTTTGTTTTCAAAAATTTATATTATCGCGTGTGAAACTAAATCAGAGGCTAATTCAGCTTCACTCTCATTTACAGCTCTCCTTTTATTTTCTTGTGTCGATGCCCACGTTCCTTAAATAGTTTAGCTTCAATAGAGTAAATCATACATTTGAATGGAGACAATACATCAATGGGCAGGCTAATATCGTGGTTCTCATTGTTGTTTGTGGTTTATAATTGACTCCTTATATAAAAATATACCTATTATTAAATTATCATCCTGTTAAGTGAAGTAGTTTACATGTTTTATCCTGTTTGAGTGTGTCATAAAAGAAGCAAGCACGCACGAAGTGATTCATTCCCTGTATAGGAGAGGCCATGTACATTTCAGTGGGTTAGTAAAATTACTTACTGGTATTATTGTTTATTAATCTTATTACCCGACTACGGTGAAGTAAAAAAGAGGGTTATGATTACTTAAACTTACAAAATATTAAAAATAGCCCACTGGTATCGCGAACAAGGTTCAATCTAGTTCAGGGCTACTGAGAGAAAAACCTCCTAATAATGCGAGCAGTGTCCAGAAGTACCTGCCTAACGAGAGCCTCTTAAGGTGTTGGTCGAGGGTCGTGGCTATTAAACCATATTGGCTGGCACTGACCCGACACACGTACACACGAAACACACGTTTTTTTGACTGATATTTTAAATGAATTATCACCAGAGAATGGGCAGCAGCATTCTCTGTAGGTACATTGCTACAGCTACACTGCGATCGCCAACCCGCCTGCCAAGCGTGGCGATTATGGCAAACCCCCTATTTGAGCGAGGCCTATGTCCAACAGTGGACGTCTATCGGCTGATATTATGATCATGATGATGATCATAGGATTAGCTTATCCAGTTGTCATCGATAGCTACGTTCGATAAGCCATTGCATGCAAATAGTGCGCTACGGTGCGTGGCGTGGCGCTCGCGCCGATCGTTAACTTGTAATGTGCGCGTGACTCATTCGTCGTGATTCACACAGTATTTACTAATCAAGCCATCAAGGGTCAGCAGTAGTATTGGTACTGTTGATATTTAGTTTTATTGAATAGAGGTAATTTATATAAGTGAAAAAATGTGTGGGCATAATTTTAACCCGTTATTTCCTCCTCGCATCGTATTCCTCATTGCTGAGGGTCGTGACTCCCCCGATGAGTGGTAATTTTTGCTTTACAATGTCTCTCCGCCAGTGTCTGTCCTTGGCATCATGGAGCGCATCATGCAGCTTAGTTTTGAGTGTTGTACGGTTTTGATCGGACCATCTAATAGGGCTGCGACCTCTTGGCCGTCTGCCGGTTACCACCATAAATTGTTCGGGGTTATGACCAGCTTTTCGGGCTATGTGGGCAAACATTGTGTGCTGTGTGTCATGTGTGTGCCAAATCAATAATTTTCTTTCTTTCCTTCTTTCTTTCTTTCTTTCTTTCTTTCTGTCTTGTTTAACGACCTTCCAATCATTAGCACATGCACTGTTGGATAAGGGTCTCCCACAAGCATCGGCACAACGACTTTCCCTTATTAAATCATTGTACCAGAATGATAAATAATATAATATGTCAATAGATTGTAGGTAAATAAATGGTTGTAAAATTAAATAATAGCATGACAAATTATTATAAATTTATTCCATAAATACAAATAGTGTTGCCCGTGGTAACGAAATGCCTAGATACAAGTTTAATTAATATACGGCGTGGACTTGGAAACTCTAAAGTACAGTCGCCATCACATCGAGCTAAAACAGTCTGTCAAATTTCTTTAGATTCTCAACATTATTGCTACAGCATTAGGTTCAAGGTAGATAAGGAAAAAAATACAGTTTCGGGTAGCTTTATGTGCTGGCGTCTGTACTTTACTATGTGTAATTATTTTAGTTTTTTTTTTATTACTACCTCACCTGTAGATGAAACGTCCACCGTATACCGCTGGCTCATCGCCACACACTCGCCTTGTAAACCAATGATAAAGCAGACTTGGCAAGATTAAATTGGGCAATTTCGACGCACACTCTCCCAAATTTTATCGATAGAAAACCGACAGACTGAGTTTGTACATATTATTTTGTAAGGGTTACACTACAAAAATTAAAATTTTATTCCGTTAGTCACAAATACGAATTTCAAAATCCAATTTCCGATTTTTTTCCGAGTTTCTTAATTCCGAACTGTTCAAAATTTCTATAACAACTCCGATTTATCATTTATACTACTTTTATAATTCCAATATTCCTAACATTTATAATTATTACTATTCTCAAAATACCGAATTTCAATTAATCGAATAACAAAAGTTCCGACTCAAAAATACAAATTCCGTTCATTAAAGTATGTACCTAATGAAGTATTACGTAATTAAAATTCCGAAATAAAAACGCCTTGTAAAACTGAAAAGCAAAACAAATAGGTAAGCACTATTTGCTCGTCACAGTTCTAACCTAACCTAACCCAAATGATTCACTAACATTATAGCCCCATCTGGCACTCGGCGGCCACTTCCAAAAGTCTTCCTTTTTGTTATAAAAAAATCCCAATCCTAATAAAAAATACTGATTGCACAGCCATGCATGCAAGGAGCATGCAGCAAGCATGCAGGAAGCATTCAGCAAGCGTGCAAAATAAATGTGATTTTGAATAATAGACATTACAATTCTTAGGTAATATGAAATTCGGACTTTTGAAAATCGGAACATCGAAATTCGAAATAAAGTATTCCGGAGTATTTGGATGGTCCTATATTTTGTCATTAATTTTTGCAATATGAACGAAGTATTAGACACAAAACCTACCTACTTGCATAACGCCAAGACTTCCTCCATAAAACTTCTTCTTCATTGTTCGTTTAGTTAACAGTCACTTAAGTCACTCACAAAAACTTTTAAAAAAATGTTAATAAAGGAATCGAACTTCTATCGTCAATCACTACCCCAACTTTAATGAAACACCGTACATGACCATGAGATGTTCACAGCCAGACCAGCTGTGAACATCTCATGGTCACGTACGGTGTTTTTTATTCTGAAAACAATAAACTCACCGTGAAAGGTCAGGTTAAATGAGTATGAAGTGAAATGTCATTCCAATTGACGTTAGGAAATCTCACTTCGAGTTCTAAATTATATGGGTAAGATTGTCCCAGAATAGCAGTAGTCGGTCGATTCGGTCGACATCTCACGGTGTACACCTAGGTGGAGTGAAAAACAGTGAGCTGTCATTCCATCTTATTTGTATGGTTTGACAGCTCACCCGTCGTGCACCCCGCCCTGTTCACTTCGACATGTTTACAAAATCGCACCGTGAGATATCGACAGAATCGACCGGCTGTACTACTATTTTGTGACAATCTTACCCATATGATGTAAGCTCGAAGTGAGTTGTGATAACGTCAATTGGAATGACATTTCACTTCATACTTTACCCA
This sequence comes from Melanchra persicariae, assembly GCA_947386135.1. Classification (NCBI taxonomy): domain Eukaryota; kingdom Metazoa; phylum Arthropoda; class Insecta; order Lepidoptera; family Noctuidae; genus Melanchra; species Melanchra persicariae. The sequence continues at coordinate 14,586,770 of OX376668.1, forward strand.
ACCTTTTTCGGTTGTTTGAATGATGCGGTGAGATTTTTACAGAATCGCACCGCGGGACCGTCGTCGTTCAGCAACGATCGAACACCCCGAACTGATTCCACCGCAGTACCCGAAACAATGCTGTAAGCCTGGCTTTGTTTACCATCTCTATGAGGACTATTTACTATAACAACTGGAATAGGATTCGTGAGCGTCGTTCAATTGTTTCTTTGTGTGAACAGGGCTTAGACTCCACGACAGGCCTGGGGTAAGGAATCTGTCACACTGTTGGTGATTAGCGATAAGTGAGTAAAATGATTTATTTTTCTTTGTGCTCGTCATGATCATCTGCCTAGCCTTTTCCCAACCATATTGGGGTCGGCTCCCAGTCAAACCGGATTCAGCCGAATACTAGTATTTTACGTGGAGCGGCTGCCTACCAGACCTCCACAACCCATTAACTGGGTAACACGGTACTTCTTGGCAAGACTGGTGTCAGATTTTCTGGCTTCTGACAATTCGTAACGACTGCCAAAGATCTACAAATGACAGTCGGGACGTGCTTTCCGAGGCACGGAGGAGTTTTGATATGTTAATATGGTCACCCATCCACAGACCAACCTCGGCAAGCGTTGCTTAACCTTGAAGATTGGTCCGTGCGGCTGTTATAATTTTGCCACATAATGAACAATTTTTGCCACTAAACCAAGCCTGAAATCGTGAAAAAAATACAGCTCTTCGGTACAATTTGTTGAGCACACAGATTTTTTCGCTTCCAAAGTTTGTTCTAGAGTAAAAAAAAATTGTTCACAATGAGGCATACAATGGCCTTTAATGGATATTTTGCTTACACGTTTTACTGACACAAGAACTAGATACATTTACACATTTTATGTTTCTAGAGTGAATAGATACGGTCGAGTTTATGGAGTCTTACCAACATCAAACTATGCTGCGCTGTGCTACGCTATACTAAACCAAGCTGTGCTGCGTTATCAAAGCAATCCCTAGTTTACGTGCCTTCTCGCTCCAGCCTGCGTGTCCCATTGTCTATCTATCTCACTCAAACAAATTATATTTTGAGAATTTCAAAACTCGCGCAGCATAGCAGAGAATGTTGATAATTTACCCTTACATGTACAACAGCTATTTAACAATTTATAAATCTATACTAATACAAATCATAAAGCTGAAGTGTTTGTTTGAACGGGCTAATCTCTGGTGCTACCAATCGGATCTGGAAAAATCTTTTTGTATTTTTTTAAATTGAAGAATAGGCCTGCTTTTGACCTCTATCACGCCTGGTGGAAAGCGATAGATGAGGTCTATTTTATGACCACATTCATGAGGAAGGCTATATGCTATACGGGAACGAAAAATTCCTACAGGAACGGAAAAAAACGGGATGTGCGCGTACAAAGTCGCGGGCAATAGCTAGTCGGTAATAAACATGACTTACTGACACTGATATTTAACACACTTGCGCACGTACTAGTCAAAACAACCTATAAATAACCTCAAATGGTTCAAGAACTTCTCAAGTTCTATCTGTAGGTTTCCTTGTGGATGTGTGTCCAAGCCATTGCAGGGAGTTCTACAATTATGAGACTCTTACGTAGCCGTAATCAGAAGACTAGAGATATTAGTATTTCTTAACTCCCCTGATTCCACTAGTAAGAAAGTGCGGGGCTTTGAGATTTCTATTGTTGTTGGCAACAACAATAGAAATCTACGCTCATCGCATAACCGTCTTCTTCATTGTCCCTCTCACTGTACGGCACACTCACTGTTATTTCTTCATTCAATCTAATTCTCTGTGGAATGCACCACCCCAAGAAATCAGTTGGTATTGGTAACCAACCGATTATCCTACAAAGTTAAGGTTCGCGAGCACAATCGTGAGAAGTTGGCAGTAGTATTGTCGCAGCCGTAATTTTTTACTCATTACAAAATTTGTTTGCATCAACTGTTTAGGTATATTCGTGTACTAGTTTATTCATTTGAGTATATATTACAGTATTGTATTATGTACAGCTAGTCTTTGCATTAATTAAAAACTAATCGCGTTTCCGGTTTTTATTTCACCGACCACTATTTGTCTTTGTTTCACCAAAAGGTTGATTGGTAGAAAATACCTAAGGCATTAAGTCCGTCACTGTAGGTACATCTTTGTGCATAAAGTATTAAATAATTAGTCTTTAGAAATTGGTTGAGATACACATACGCAGAAGGTGTCTAACAGGCTTAAAAGGACACTACCTTTTAAGCCTGTTAGACACCTTCTGCGTATGTGTATCTGCGCCTTACATTTTGGTTTAACTGGAGAGCAAATGACTGAAATCAGTTCAACATGGAATAGTGAATAAACAATAACTGAAGGCCATTGTATTGAAGAAAACCTGCTTTAGAAGAAAAGGGCTTTGCCTGAACTGGTGCCTTTTTTCTTTTTTCATTGCACACTGACGCCACCTTAATAGGTGTGTAAGGTACTTCCATACAAACAATATTTACAATGGCAGCTCAGCTTTAAAGTACATCCGTCTCGAGATAAGCGCCAGAACCTGTCACGCGCATTTAATTAGGCATACTACGCGTAATGGATTAGGGCGCATTTGTGGCCATAGCCCTTTGATAGGCCTAGCTTGCACGACATCGTCGGTGGCATTGCTTAGGTTACTTTGGTTTCATGTTCTGGGTTACATAGGGCAGGAGGTGGAGTATTGTTTGTGATTCGGCTCCACATCCACACCCTGCTGGTGATGCGTCAAGATAGCCTCACTTTGCGAGGTTGGTATAACATCTTCTTTCTTGGGTTCTGAGACTTTTAATCGTACCACAGAAGGCTAGTAGGTGCTCGTTTGGGTTGGTTTGTTCAGCGATAATTTTGCCAATTGTCAACCGATTTTGATGTTTTTTTTTTTGTTTAAAAGAATATCTTCCTGGACTGGTCCTATTTCATTTCGGTGAAGATCTAATAGAGTTTCGGAGATAGGTAACGGAACTCTTAAATAAATGATAGCAATCCTGCCGGGATTGCTTAAATCGCATGTCTGTATATTGTTTACACCAGTTCGTAACAGAACATCACGCCAGTACGCTGTGAAAGGGTACGCAGATGTGTACAATTCAATCATGGTTTTGGGGTTATCTATTCGGGCATAACTTTATTGTTTAGGAACCGATCTAGATGATTTTTTTTTCGGAAGTTGGTATCACAAACGAAAAAACAACCAAAAATACTGTCTTCTGACATCATAGTTATTTCATACTTTGCAGTGTTTTTTGTTTCGAAGTCGGTTGTATTTTTTTATAAAAAGTTTTTTATTTGACAGTTTGCGAATGACATGCGAATGTGAAATTAATATCAATTGGCCCTCGGTTCAAAGTTAATACTTAAATATATTGATTTTTAGTTTTCTGTTAAAACTTGGCATGGAAATATTAGTGATTGATTGGCATGAATCACAAATTCACAAAAGTACTTACGTATGTAATAGTAAAGGTATTATTTAATTGTTTTCCTGTTGGACTAGTAATGACCGCAGAGGTAACGCCCCGACAGACATTTATACTCCGTTGGATCAATTCAGACTTTGCATATTATATTCCTACAATGTCCACCACAGTAACATCTATCACGGGCCCGGAAAGACCAGGGAATCGTACCCAGGACCTCATGCTCACCTGTAGCGCTTACGGCCACTCTATCAAAGAGAAAAAAGTTTACAAGTTCGCTCGCATTTAAGTGGAAAATTAGTTAAAACATTAGCTCTTTCAGGGCACTTTTGAATTTCAGTATTTATTTAGTCAGTATAAAAAGTAAAATCGACTCTTGCTATCCATTCATTCTTATGGAGAAGAACGGACAAGAAACTGCAAAGTTTCCGAATAGTTTCGATTTTTTTTCTACTGCATAGCCTGGAGGTGCCCGGAGGCATTGGAAGGCCTCTCACAAGATGGACCGATGACCTGGTGAGGGTCGCTGGTAGCCGATGGATGCGAGACGCACAGGACCGGTTGTTGTCGCGATATTTGGGGGAGGCTTATGTCCAGCAGTGGACGTCTTTTGGCTGAGATGATGATGATGATGATAACCCGGAGTTTGGAAGCTGCTGATTTACACCCCTGTACCTCGGAAAGCTAATTAAGCCGTTGGCCGTGCGCCAGATCTCCCTCCGGTCGTGTAGGGTTGCCGTCCAATCGTGGAATATGAGAGTGATGGAAAAGGGAGTGCACCTGTGTTTGCGCACACATTTGTGCACTATAATATGTCCCGCGCTGATGGCTAGTCTCCGTTGAGATTCGAAATCGGTCAGGAGGACTACATATGCAGAGCAGGTCGCGTGTACACCACGGCACAGATCATTAAATACTGAGTCACTCATGATTCACACATTACTATGTACATCTCGTACTGTTTCCAATAACACGACAAGTGACATTGATGACACGGCTTTAACCTTATTTTATATTCAAAACATTTTCGATTACGGTATCTGTTGACGGTGGAAAAATATTAAGGGTTTTTTTGTAGGGAAATCCTCGTGGATACCTTCCGTATCGGGAGAACAGTGGGTTATTAACAGTGATCGAATAATCGGGTGCTAATTTAACTAAACTTTACTTTCATTCCCACGAAAGTATAATATGGACATGCTTTTCAGAATCCCGGATCCCGGAATCGTTCGAAATTCTTGAGATTGCTAAACATGCCTGCATACAAATATAGTTAGAACTCGTTGTGAACTCTCACTGTAGGTATGTATTTTTTTTTTAATTTAAAATGCCGATTCTAATGAAACTTTTAACAACAAAACATCATAATTAAATGTGTTTAACGCAATTTGCATACATGTAATTTTTTCAATTGGTTTATTTTATGGTTGCATGAAATAAAAAGGCTTTTTTTATGTAACTTTTAATTTTAATTTTTATGGGTAGTAAATCAAACTAACTACTGCTGTATTTTCATTAAGTTTGTTATAGTTGTTTTTACATAATTGTTCAATACCGGGAACCCGGTATTACTTATTTATTCAGAAAGGAATGTCCGTATTACTTCTTTCACGGGAAGAAGTTTAGGTATATTAGCGCCCGATTATCCGATCACTGGTGATGAATGACCAACCTCGGCAAGCAGATGGACCCGTGCGGTTGTTATTATTTAGTCGTGAGCTCCTCTCATGTGTCTCCTATCATATCTGTGTGTCAATAAATAGCGTTGGGTCAATGACCATCATTAACATATTTTGCCGACATAAGAAAAAAGAACGTATCTACACTAAACGCTGTAATCGATTTCCGACCTTATGTTATTTTGTTAATATCGGAAATTGGTTACTTCGTTTTGTGTATTAGGTGTCAATTTATCGGTATTATCTTTGTAATATTATTTTTGTGTTTGCAATTGAAGAAACTGAGCAGCAGTGGACTGTTATAGTCTAACAATGAATGTTGGAATGGCATAAAGCACAGTTCTTTTTTGACTTGTGTTTATTACTCGGAAAAAATTAACTAGTCAAGTACACTGTTCGGTGTAAACAATGACTATACTTACATACCTACGTTATATTACATGATAAAGTTAAACTTCAGAAAAAGGGATAAGATTTCAAAATTTTCTGTTTTCTTATCTTCAACATACACACACACACACACCATGAACCATCCCACCCCTCTAGTACACAATGTCAAAGATTCATGTTCTTTTAACTTAGCGAACAAATATTTTGCTAGGTATTTTGTAGCGCCACTTTTTCTTACCAGCTAATAAAAAAATTAAGAATAGTGACGGGCTGACGTTTTTGGGGTCTGTGTTTCGTAGTTCTAAGTGTTTAAAAAAGAGCTGTTCCTGAGATAATTTATTTGGTTTCACAATATCGACGAACATAAGCAATTTGTAGTAGATGGAGTTGGTCTTCTAAAACTACTGTCAGTCGTCGACTGATCTAGAGAAAGTGATACTTAACGTGTAACAGGATGGCTAGGTATCCCAAAATTGTGAAAAATTCACCAGTTCAGTACATTTTGTCTAGTCAGGCGCACATAATTTAAGATGATGTCGATGATTTTTCGCGATTTCAGTGTTGGTCCCATAGTAAAAGTGGTTCCGGTAATACGGGGCTAATTTGACTTTAAGGATAACTTTGACAGTGTTTGGGGCTCATTATAATAAAGCCGCAAAATTCGGTTTACACTTGTTAGAGGCAAGTCCGCATGGCTGAAAGATGCAGAAACTAAAAGTAGTCAAGAAAGTAGAGTAGGTAGTTAAAAAAAGGAACGTGTCAAAGTTACTTCTAAAGTCAAAGTTACCTCGTCTTATGGTTCATAATGATGAGTCCAATGACCCCATTTCAGGAACGGCGTTCATTCGATTTTCAAAAGTTCACAATTTTTGAAACCACAGTAATGACAACCTCACTTTGTCTAGACGTTTTATATTATATCGTTCATTGACATCAATCAATGTAACTGGGGGCAGGCAGCCGCATCATATAAAATAGAAAAATGTATTCAGGTCCATCCGTAGTTGTGAAAAGGCTAGGTAGATGATTTTTAACCGACTTTAAAAAAAAGGAGGAGGTCTACCGATTTTGATGCTTATTTTTGGTTAGAAGAAATAATGTTACTTACCTTATTTCAATAATATAAACTTAGGACACATGTATATCAAAAACATACCAAAAAATATAGATAATAAATAGACATGAACCACAAATACAAAAACAGAATCACATACCTTTTTATGTATGTGTACCTACGTATAAGATACATGTAGACACGCTATAGCGACGTCATGGAAGATTAGCCCCATCGTCAGTCCCATAACATGACGTACTAGGAAGGATGTGGTTTCCACTTAAACACCATGACACGTAAGTGAGGTAAGTTGTTTACTAATATGAGAAGTTTACTATTGTGACTCAAAAGTGCCTGCCATCAAGCTTACATAATATACCTGTTATAGTGGGCCTTACAAAGGTTTCTATAAAATAATCAAAGTTCAATCCAGCCCTTCCCTTGCTGTCTGGTCTTCGAAATTATTTATTAAGTGATGGGACCTTGATCACGCCTGATGGAAAGCGATGGATGAGGTCTATGATGGAGCGAGCGTGCCCAGAAGATGCCTTGAGGCACTGGTACTCCCACGCGTCGACGGAACACAGCAGGCTGCTTGACTCCAGTGGAAGTTATAAGACGTTAGGTGAGAGTGTCCAAGATACGTTCAGTTGAGTGCCTGGAACATGGAACTAATTGCGCTACACAAGGAGGCTCCTTCAGTACGCGGACGTGCTCACCAAGGCGAAGGAGGCGGTGAACCTTGGTGAGCTGGGCATCGTGGGGGGCCTTCGGCTCCGGGTCACCATGACTGGGGCCCGGATGCTGGAGATCCCCGGGGCAGCCAGCGGCCCAACCGCGGACGCTCTAGCCGAAAGGCTCAGGGCGTCCCTAAGCGCGGACGATGCCCGAGTGTCCAGGCCCACCAAGCGCATCGACATGCGCATCATGGGCCTGGACGACTCCGTCACGGAGGCGGAGGTGGTGGCCGCCGTCGTTAGGACGGGGGGGTGCTCAGCAGAGGAGGTGAAGGCGGGCACCCTACGTCCTGACAACACGGGCACGCGCACCATTGTGGTGAGCTGCCCCGTGTCGGCGGCCAAAACCATCACGGAGGGCCGAAGGTTTTTGGTGGGTTGGGTTTCCGCGCAGGTCAAACTGCTGGAACCCCGACCTCTGAGGTGCTTCCGGTGCCAAGTGGGCCACCATGTGGGAGCACAATGCACCTCGGAGGTGGACCGCAGCGGTCTTTGTTTCCGCTGCGGTCAGCCCGGTCACAGGGCCGGCTCTTGCGTCGCCGCGCCGCACTGCGTAGTCTGTGCGGCAGCTGGCAAGCCGGCCGACCACTGGGCTCGGGGTAGGGCCTGCGCCCCACCCACCAAAGCCGGAAACAGGAGGAAGCCCTCCGCCACCGCCGTCTCTGCCGCGACCGCCGCCGCTGCCGCCGCTTCTTCTGCCGCCATTGCCGGTTCCACTGCGGCTGCTGCTACCGCAGCAGCCGCAGTAGGGCCCCTACAAAGGGCTCCGGAGGGGGCTGAAATGGAGTGCCAGTAATGGCCCCATTTCACCCCCTCCTGTTGAACGTCAGCCACTGCGCCGCCCAGGAACTGATGCTCCTGAGCATGGCGCAGTGACTGATGCCTGTGGACGGCGAGCAATGGGTAGCTCGCCGTCCGATCAGAACAGGCCCGGGTTGACGGCGCGCTGTGTTCTACGCGCGCCGAGCCAGCGGACGTCAGCATGGGTCGGGGCCCGTTAGGGCCAGAGCCTACCAGGGTTACGGATTTGTTCGAAAGAGTTACCGCGGCCCTGGGAAGAAAGGCACTAGGAGGACTAAAGGGTGGGTTTTAGTCAGTAAAAGTCTGACACTCCCTGCCGCTCCACCCAGAGCGGGAGGGGTCATTTGATGATTTCCCATCCTATAAAAAAAAAAAAAAAAAAAAAAAAAAAAAAAAAAAAAAAAAAAGGAGGCTCCTTCATGCATCCCAAATGCTATGTTTGCCACATGGTCTGTACCCCACAGGAAGTGTACCCTCAGCGTGTAGTTGCTTAGTTTTGCGTTTTTTGAAGCCCTGGCTGGAGGCTTTAATCTTTATTAAGGCCACCACACCACAGATATGTTTGATGAAGCAGTCGACCACCTCTAGGGCTGACTTGCGAGAGGCTTATCACAAGCAGATAGGTAACTAGTAATACACACCTGGCTTTTTAAAGATCATCACCAAAGAGATCTGATATAATGTCCTTCTAGGGCGTCCTAGCGTTTCCACTTAAACCTATCGTTGTTCACCTTTCATTCATCTTCTGAAGGAAGGAAGGAAGGTACCTTATGCTAAGCGCCAGAAATAGTTGTTAGGTGGTTGTTTTTCCTCCAATCACTGCTCTCAACAGGAACTTTCATCCATATTTTTTGTAGCCGTTTGTGTTTTTTGTAGTCTTAGTTCATTTGATGTTTTTCCACTTTCCTAATAGGTAATTTACATAGCGAAATGGGCCTACTGCACTACAGGTAATTATTTACTTGTGATTTTCCCTCGTCGGATATTCTGATGGGGAAAATATAAATGCGTCATTTCTTTTGGTTTTACTGAACAATATTGTATAAAGTTAGGGAATTTTAATATTTTTGTAAACAAGGAAATATTTCTTTAAGGGCTCGTAAGTTCCATTTCGTTAAATTGTCCTGTGTAGTTTACAATAATAATTATAATTATGAATATTTAATTTATTTTTTCAGTTTGATCAGGAAGGATGAATTAACGAATAAATAGGATGGATTAGGGTGCAGTCGTTGATACCTAAGCTACTGCAGGAAAATACTTGAACTGAAATAGACTTGACACATTTTTTCCTTTTGTGATATGGTTTAAATAAAAACATCTAAAATAAATATTTAGGTATAACCAGTTTTGTGTCCGGCTGATTAATACTAGCTGATTAATACATCCAGCAATACGCGTGCTCCCTTTCAAATAGGACCACAAAATTAAAATCAAGCAAAAGTCATTTAGACAAATTAGGCCGAGTATCAGCACTAAAATTTTCAAAAGAAATCCGCTCGTCATTCGGAAGTGGTGACCAGGAACTTTCTTTTTAGGATTCCGTACCCAAAGGGTAAAACGGGACCCTATTTTTAAGACTACGTTGTCCGACCGTCCGTCCGTCTGTCATCAGGCTATCTCATGAACCGTGATAGTTAGACAGTTGAAATTTTACAGACGATGTATTTCTGTTGCCGCTATAACAACAAATATTAAAAAACAAAATAAAATAAATATTTAAGGGCAGCAAAAAAATCACGTTTGTTGTATCGTTTTTGCTCGAAAATATTAAGTTTTAACTATTCAATTTAAAACAAATAATTAAATTAAAATAAAAACAAACATTCAAGGGGGGCTCCCATACAGCAAAAGTGATTTTTTTGCCGTTTTTGTAGATTACGGAACCCTTCGTGCGCGAGTACGACTCGCACTTGGCCGGTTTTTTTTGATAATAAACATCTGCTTATACTTATTATCATATTCTTATTTTTATGTAAGAAATAACAAAGATACTGATATATCGACCACTTTCAGAAGGTTTGACTTCAAACCTTCTGAAAGTGGTCGATATATCAGTAGTTCCGGGGCTGTATGTAGAATTCTAGCCTTTCCCATAAATGACGCATTTCCAGCAGTCTTTTATCTGGCAGTGCACTTAGGAAATAGGCAACGTATTTATTTCAATCCCAGCGATACCAAGCATTTTACAGATATACTCACAAATCCACCAAAAACAACACTTTTAACAATTGTTGTTTATTAATAATTGCAGTAATTAAAACTAAGTATATAATAACTATTACCTTAAATATACACTTAAATAAAAAAACTGTTAACTAATTAAAACTAAAAATAATCTAAAACATGGCGTCGAAAATTTTTTCCGCATCGCAGGCCACTGGTAATTTTATTTTATTTTTATTTTATTTTATGTTGTTCGGGAGACTTACAGCTAATATAAACAATGTTCCCAAAAAATACGCATTTGAAGGCCATTTACAAGTTTCCACATTTATACACTTCAAAACAGTCGAAAACAAAAAAGACACAAAAGAAAAAGTTGGTACAAAACACTAACTATGACAAAAATTACGAAACAAAATAACACGATCGATACAAACTACAATTTTTTTTTTTATAAAAGAAAAAATTAAAAACTACATTCCGACACAAACTTAACTACTTACTTATCCGTAACTAGCTGTTGCCCGCGACTTCGTTCGCGTGTTTGTATTGTAAAATTATGCGGCTAGGTAAGATTAGAATGTGTTCGTATATCTAATACGAACAGTCAATATCTATCATTGCTTGCCTCTTTTTTTATGTATGGGAAAACATCAAATGACTCCTTTTCGAATGCAAGGGAGTGTCAGACTCTTACTGACTAAAACCCATCTGTGTTCCTCTTAATGCCCTTTGCGTTCCAGGGCCGCGGTGACTCTTTCGAACAAATTCCGCAACCCTGGCAGGCACTGGCCCTAGCGGGCTTCGTCTGTATGCTGACATCTTTTTGTGACGCGCGTGGAACACAACGCGCCGTCGAGTATCACCTCTTCTGTTCAAATAATTTTTCGTGAGAAACGTTGTAATGATAATGCTTCTTTCATTTCATCGAAACTATTCACAGCAGTCCTAGAAGATGTCGTTAAAAATGTGGTTATAGATTGGGACTATAGCGGTATTAACGTCAATTTTCTGCCCAACTGTCTCAATTAAGATTTGCAGATGACTTTGTGGTTTTCACTGAGAACTTCGATGACCCCCAGAAAATGCTACAAAATCTTTAAGATGCTTCTTTAAGTTGGGTCTTGGGATGAATATGACCAAGACGAAGGTTATGGCAAACACCATCAGCGATTCAAATCTAGAAATGAATTGTTGGAGATGATTAACCGATATGTTTATCTTGGCCACATCCTTTCAATTGGCAAAGAAAATCAACAAACGGATGTATCGAGAGGAACGCACCTTGGATGGGCCACTTTTATCAAAATGGACGACATTCTGAAGCCTGCCAAAATTCCGCAATGTCTGAATTCCCTTACATTTGCCTTTAAAACCAGTGTGCTTTTCCCACCATGACTTACTTACTTACATGGACGCTCACGAAGGAATCTGTTTACAGACTGATAGTTGCACAGAGAGCCATGGAGCGTTCCATGCTTGGTAGAGGTACGTCGTCGAGATCCGAAGACGTACGAAGGTTTTCAACATCGGAAAACGAATTGTAGAACTAAAGTGGAGCTGGGCAGGACACTTGGCAAGGCGCGGTTATGATGAGGACTGGAAGAAAAAGTATGGGTCGACCGGCGGCGAGATGGGTGGACGATATTGTCGTCATCGTGGGTAGAACCTGAATGAGGCTGGCACAGGAACGTGGGGATTGGCACACGAAAAGAGAGGCCTATGCTCAGCAGTGAGCGAAGTTGGACTGAGGATAACGATGATGATACACGATGTTGACGAAACTTGCTAAGTTTGTTAACACGCGATAGAGCTACATAAAGTTGTCCATGGAAAAACCAACCAGAAGAGAAGTCAACCCCCGCAGAGGCCACGGCGGAGCATACGGTGAAGGTGCACCGCCGTGTCCTCGTCGAGGCGATCAGCGACGGCGACCTCTCGCTACCGGCTCTGGTTCACCCCATGGTCTAGAGCGCGGAGGCGTGGGAAGCCGTCACCTCCTTTTGCGAAACAGTAATGCTAGTAAAGGAAGGGGCGGGCCGCGTGAAGGAGAGGCAAACGTCACGCCTTAGCCGCCGAAACAGAAAAAGACGCCCCGGGTGTCAGGAGTCGTAGGGCGATTCTCGGCCACCGTAGGCACGGGCCTGCGGACGGCGAGCGTCGGGTGGCTCGCGGCCCGATAACAACCAGCGGCCCTACCATGACGTGTTAAAGCGTGAGTCGTTCGAGCGAGAAGGTGGGATGGAGCTATACACCCTATATAGCGCCACTGGTCCGGGTCGACGAAGCGTTGTGTTCCATGCGCGCTTCCAAGAGATGTCAGCTAAGTAGACGGGGCCCGTTAGGGTCAGAGCCTGCTAGGATTGCGGAATTTGTTCGAAAGAGTCACCGTGACCATGGAACGCAAAGATCATAAGGAGAAACACAGATGGGTTTTAGTCAGTAAGAGTCTGACACTCCCTTCCAGTCTACCCAGAGCGGAAGAAGTCATTTTGATGTTTTCCCATCCATAGAAAAAACCCCGCTAGGGATAGAGTAGAGTATGGACTCCGTTGTGCGTAGGTGTCCTGGCTAAATTTGCCGGCCTAGCTCCGTTCAAGTGTACAGAAGCAACCAGGGTGCTTTACAGGTTGAGTGGAGAGAACTAACCATTCAAAAAAAATTAAAATAACGTCAGTGGAGCAATCAGACCAATTCTTTTTTTATGTTATGCATCAAATGCATAACGGTAAGTTTTGGATCAAAAGAATCACTGTTTATGACGTTTTAAAAGTACCATTAGTAACTAAAAAATACATTTTGGTGTAATTCTCATGCTTTTGATGGTTAGTACTTTTTTCGGTCAACAGATGGCATTACGGGTATCTGAATTATGTAGATATTAAATTGATTTCTTATAGATTGCTATAATTCCTATCAGGTTTATGTGTAAAAATTATCTAAATAGTTTTGTAACTAACTAACATGTCATTTTGTGCATTCAATTATTTTGTACATTCAATTACGAACAAAAACCTTTTAAATTCAATATTGCTTACCTCCCATAACATACGGCGTGATAATATGTAGCTTAAAATCTTCCTTGGTTTACAAAGAACATTTTTGCTGAATTTCAATTCACTCTATCCAGTAGTTTTGGCGTGAAGCCGTACCGTATACACATACAAACAGACAAACAGACAAAAATTCTAAAAAGTCACTTTTTGTCATCAGTTACGTTATTCTAACAAAAGTCACTTATTTTTTCTCGAAAATTCTCAATGTACAGTTTTTCTTTCGTTACTGTTTTATTATATGTATAGATGTACCCAAAAGGCTGGCAGCATTGCCACGTTGTATAGCAATGCTTATCCTTTGTACGGGGTAAAAGTCAGCCTTTGGGTCACGCGTCAAAGTCGCGCAAGTGTCAACTAAACGTCTTGAAGATCTTTGAACAAGTAACGAGCATTCGCATAATTGAAAATAGATAATTTTACAAAACCCTTATTTATGTGGAAGTTCCATCGGATTACGTACAGAAAAATAACTCAATACTCAAATAATAAATTCGAGAAATGAAAACGTGGAAATGACGTCTATGGCTAGCCGGGAATAAAGAAATACCATACCATACTTTAGGCGGGGTATACACCTTCTTCTTCTTCATGTCTTTGCCTTCTGCTTCACGAAATTCGATGTCTTACTTCTTTCCTCGAATTGAAAAGAAACCATTGATGGGACGGTTCAGCCCATATTATCAGTTAGTATGTAAGGTTTTAGGTCTCCTAGAAGACGATACGAACTGGGATGCAACAATAGAAGTAGTACATTTTCCAAATCACAAAGCGCTTCTTCTTTAGAAAACAAGATCTTTTTTCAGTTATGTATTGAGGGATGTATTAAGCCTTTGGAAGAAGAACAATGACACTAATACCATCATCATCATCATATCAGCCGAAAGATGTCCACTGCTGGGCATAGGCCTCCTTCTAGTGTCGCCACAACAACCGGTCCTGTGCGTCTCGCATCCATCGGCTACCAGCGACCCTCACCAGGTCATTGGTGCATCTTGGGGGAGGCTATCCAACGCTGCGTCTTTCGTTTCGCGGTCTTTTTCCAGAAGTTTTCGGTCCCATCGACCATCTGTTCTACGAGCAATGCACAAATACACTGTCGGAAGATATACAGCATTGAATATTGATAAATTGAATTCATGGGCATCTTTTTAAGGGGTCATTGTACTCATTATTATGAACAACTTTTACTATAACAACAACTTTTACTTAAGTATGTATATCAGTTGTCTGGTTACCATAACATGGTTTTTAAATCTTTTGCATGCCTACGTGGTAAAATATGGCTGTACTTTTATATGTTTTTTGTCATCTTTTGAGGTTACCCATATTTGCAAAATAAAGTTATCTTTATCTTTATCTTTATCTTTATCTTTATCTTTATAACACAAGCTCTGCTTAGCTTGGGATCAGATGGCCGTGTGTGAAACAAAAAAAAAAAAAAAAACTATGGGACCGATTTTTTTTCCGCGATTTCGGGGTTGATCCCAAAATAAAAGTTGTTCATAACTATGAGTACAATGACCCCTTAAAAGGATGCCCATGAATAAAATTTCACCTTCAATACAGAATTTATAAAATATTTATGATCTAAAAGTTTTTTTTTTTATTAGTGATGGTTTTGCTCTTGACTCTAGTTAATGTCAGATATGACGGAGACAAAGTCTAAGATGGAGCGAGCTTACCCAGAAGGAGCCTAATTTGTAATTTGTAAAGTTTGTAAAATAAAAGTGGTATAAATTGGACCGCTTTCTGCAAATATGATCCAGCCCACCGAAACCTCATTTCGAGATAATTGAGTTTAAAGTTTATTCCGGTATTTCTCTGGCTTTATAATGCTAAATGCTGTATTTTTAATTTTATGATATTCTAGGTGTACTAAAGTAATTTACATGCATGTATTTAGTAAATAATATTTAATAGTTTAATAGGTATAAAACATGTGCGTGAATCATTATTACAAAATAAATTTTGTATGAAATTAGCTGAATAAGGTGCGGAATTAAAACTGCAAAAATGTTCCAAAGTATGACAAAAAATAGAGACTCAAACTGTTTAACATTTTTGTTTTATCTAAAAAAGTACATAAGTTACCCTACTCCTCCTCTAAATCAAAGTCAGGTTCTTCACAATAACCATCTATATCGTCTATTATTGCATCGTCTCCCTTCAGTTTTTTATAGTAATCAATGCAATCATTTGGTATAAGATGGAATAACGATTTCAAATCATTTAACTTCTTTTTGTTAATCCGTTTTCCTGAAGGCCATAATGCTTGCAAATCTTCTTCTACGACAGCCAAAGCAACACCTTTAAATTTCTTTTTAATGCTCAATTCTTTGTAATCCTCATTAAAGGAAGTTCTCATGAACAAAGAATGTGGACTCTTTTTTGTGATTAAAATTTCTTTTGTCTTTAGCCAGTTTACTTTGCTCTTATCATTAAATATTTTTCTATTGACTATGTTCTTCTCTAGAATTTGAGATCCAAAAAAATCACAACTTTCCATTTTATGCACCTGTAAACGGTTTTTGTTTTTGCATTGTTTCATAATGGCAATATAGTCATCCACAGAGTATATCCTTTCATATTGCTTGAGTCGAGTCTCTATTTTTGCGAAATCGTTGTCATTCGGAAGAAATGTGTGTCCTGATTCCAGGTACCGGAAACTGATTGTCTCTAGAGTGGGGTGGCTACTTAATAAAGCCTTTAAAATCAAAACGATTTTTATATTCCTATTTTGACTCCCGCAACAGTCACTCCACAAGATCAAATTTTTCACTGTAGGGGGTAGCATGCACTTAATATGTTTTCTCAAACATGAACCCACTTCTTGGGCCCCTCTTTCAGCCTCGCTTTCAGCCCAAACAAAACAATTCCCAACATCGTTGGAAGCCGAGTGTATACCGCAGTTGTACACCCATAACTGCCGTTTGTAGAAAACGATATTGGTCGGTATTCTAGGTAAGGGCAATGTTTTTTTTTTAAGCAAGTTTCTTAAAGTACCTACTCACAACCTAATAATGTTTGTAAATAAGGCAGTTTTTCGTTTTAAAGAATATTTAACAACACAATAGTATTACTCGCCAAATTTGCCATTTATTGTAAAAAATGTGAAATGAATCGTTTTTGTTTATTCATTGAAAGTATAATATGCTTTTTATTTCAAAACTGCAAAAACGTTTCAAGCTCTGCGATTCAATTTTGTGTTCTACATTTAATGAAAAAAACACGTAGTAAAGCATTATTGCAAAAATGATTCAAATAGTGTGGATCGTTTTAGTAAAACTTTAACAGTAATCTTTCACTGCGCCAAAAGTTTTACAAAAATGATCCAGCTCACTAGAATCAGTTTAGCAAAACTTTAGCGCGATTAAAAAGGTTGATTTAGAAATATGCATAAATGATCATCAATAAGTTTGACTACATGACCACAAATTAAATTTATTATCTTATAAAAATAGAATAAATTTCATGCAAAACATAAAATTTTATTGACGATACAAAATATTGCAATAAAATATAGAAGGTTTAAATAAATAAATGCCTACTTAATTAAGGTTTTTGGCTTAAAAAATAATATTCTGTTTACTTTAAAGAAAAGATATTAATGATAATTTTAGATTTCACCGTGAATCGTTTTCTAAGAATTAAATTTTTTCGTTTTTCTATATTTAAGTAGATATTCATGTGATCTGATTCATTATTTATGTAGTCAGATGTTATTAAGAATATAGTTAAAATGATTCAAGGTTACTGGAACATTTAAGCAAAATGATTTTCGTAATATTTCCCATATTGTATAAAAAGCATAATTGTTTCAGGTAGTTTGAATCATTATGGCAAAAAAAATAACACTTATCAGGGCAATCAAGAAAATGCAAAAATGTTTCTAATAGCTTGAAACACTCATGTATTATAAATAATGATGTTTGCCATAACAGCTGTGGGTTGGATCATACGGATTTTCGTCAATTATTAACATAGAGTTCTGAGTCTTTGATATGTCAAAATATACCTTATTTGGAGTCCATACGTCACAAAATATCGAAAATGTCGAGTTTGTGGGTTGGATCATTTTTGCAGAAAGCGGTCCAATTGTATTACCATTTTACGTTCCCGCTGTTTTTCATTAGGTACTTATTTACGTGACTGTGCCGTTATATCACAATCAAGGTTAAAGTCTATTTTCTGCAATTGTTTTGTGTCAGAATAGTCAGTGACTTTTGATAACCGTAAAGGTTGTTCAGTTAAAAACACAATAAGTTTGTTTTGTCGTGGTTAATTTTTTTTCTCTCAACATAGTAGGCGTTTTGTTCGACAAGTTTAACAAATAAATACGTTTGAAACTTAATTTTCAGCCGTTGATGCAATAATTGCTGTTGCTTTTATGTGATGCTAAATCCTGGAGTAGTTATAAATTAGTTATAGTTTATAAAATAAATAGTCGGCTCTTATCAGCGGACCTCTCAGGTTATCAACATGCCAGATAAAATACTGTCTATAAATGCACGTTCGCGAAAAAGTTTTTGTTTCACAAGAAGCAGTCGTGTCATTTCGCTTCGCTGGAATAGCAAAGTCTGGTGAACAACATGAATACAACTCGTGCAATTGCGTTGTTACCGCTGTTCCTGGCGCTAGCTCACTCCTTCTCCTGGGGTAAGTACTAGAGCCTGCAGTGTTAATTCACTTCATAATTTTTATTAAAACCTTTTTGGGCTTTTAAACTCTATAGTCTCTGTACCGTTACTTTTTTGTCGTTCTGATTTTTTAATTTCGATTGACAAGGTGCAACGAGTTCGAGAGTCGTCAGCAGTTTCTACGCTGTGGAGCGACTGAAAGTCCCACCGACCGCAATTCTGCGCGGAGGATGTTTGGTACAATAGAAAGGGATCGTTTCCTCACAAGGCGAGACGTCGAAGAAGAAGCGTACGCATGGTCGCCGCTAGTTAGGTTTTATGATTCCGGTTTCATTTGACTACTTTTTATAGGCCAAAAACTTTACGTACCTATTTAAATACTTCAAACCTAACGTTACAGTTTTAAAAACGTGTTCCAACCGTGTTTTAAATCTGGAGTCTGGTCGTAAAGTGCCAGATGTGCTGAGCCTAAAAGCCGTTAGGGCTGCCTCCTCTCGTACTATAAGATGTAGTGGTGGCAGTCCCAACATTGCCTGTAGGGCCGCAGTGGGTGCAGTTCTCATACTGCTAGTGATTGCCACACAGGCAAGTCGTTGCAGCTTTTCAAGTTCTTTCTGTGCCGTGCTCAGGTCGGTCCTGGGCCACCAGACTAGAGAGCCATATGTGACTATTGGTCTAATAACTGTGGTGTGTAGCCTGTGGATTGTATTGAGACTAATGCCCCAGTTCCTACCCAGCACGCCAATTGACAATAGGAACCCTAACGCTTACCAATCGCATTCTGTAGCATGGCGTTAGCAAGTCCGTATTCGAACGTCACAGCGCGACGATGTAATGGTGAGAATTCGCTTCCACCAGTGACTCTCACCTACCAGTGGACTCGAGTCCGCGAAAAGCAAACAACATTTCGCGAAATACTTTTCTAATTTTTTATTGTTTTACTGTTTTGCCCTGTTTGTGTCCTCCTAATGTGCCAAACTCATTCAATAGCCCATATACAGACACCTGGGAAACTTTCTTACACTTCTACATATAAAATATTATGAAATCTACGACGAGTCCATCCGACCGGATCGGTTGAATAGAACCGATTAGCTCATTCTGTTTCATGAAACGTATTCATGCTCATAATTTGTCGTCAACCAGTTTACGAAACATTTTAAAAGTGTATCTTGCGGGAGGTCGAAAAATAACCGCCGAAATTCTTCGACGGCTTCGGATGCAGTGTTAAATTTTCGCCAACGAAACATTTTATTTTACCGTGGTAAATAATAAAATTGCATGGAGTTAAATTTAGACTGCATTCAAATGGTTCATGGTTCTAGCATCTATGTGGACGGGCGCGTTCTTGGTGAAACAGAATGCCACAGATACCGCTCCTTGGTCGCTCGTTATTCGACTTCCCGAAAGCTTGATGATTAACGGCTATCATTTTTATTAACGCTCCGACAGCAAACAACCTTTGAACGCAACTCGTTCTTTTTAAACACCCATTGCCTGGATCGTTGCTTTGTGAGAGGATCGTAGCTGTAGATCCAAGATTCGTCAGTTGTAAAGATGTAGGATACGTTTTGCGAAGTTCCTCTTTCGAACTTTTTCTAGTATAAAGCACCAATCAACACGACGGGATTTTTGCTCCTAGATGAGAGAATGAGGTATCTATCGCGTAGCAAGCTTCCTAACTTTAAAGTGTTCATGCAGCATGGTGAAAACTGCCTGATCAATCTTCAGTTCAGCCTGAACCTGTCAATGTGTAATGTGTCTATTCTCCTGCAATTGCCACTTTACACTGATGCTATTTTCATGAGTAACTGCAGGTGTAGGTCGGCCGGATCGTCTAGCTAGGTTTATCAATATTTGTATCTGTACTCAAGTTAACAGCTCAAAGAAACACTAAGACAAATCTTGCCATCATTATGCAGGTAGCTTATTTATCTTTCTGCCAAAGTCAAAAGTCATTTATTCAAATTAGGCTGAGAGCCAGCACTTTTTGAACTTTTTTTTTGAACTTTGTATAATTTTTGAGATCGGAATGTGTAATCATTATGAATTTGGCAATTATATTTACTGGACAACTGATTCGTGTTCCCTTTACGTTCAAAATGCTGTTAATTTCACAGAAGCGCTTTTTTTCTACTGTATTTTGTTTTTCTTATTTAAAATACTTAAGTATTTTTAAGAACAACAAAATACTATATGCCAAAGCTATGTAGGTACCCCATGATTCACAAGTATAAGATGTTACCGGCAAAACCTAAGCTAGTTTTTCCTGAATCGATTTAGGAAAAATGCAAAAAAAAAAGCGTGCGTGGAAATTAGCGAAAAGGAGGGATGGAGCTATACACCCTATATAGCTCCATCCCTCTTTCTCGCTCGAACGACTCTCGCTTTAACGTCATGGTAAGGCCGCAGGACAATCTTCTTAAATATGTATATTCTAAATTATAACAAAAAAATCGAGTTATTTAGCAATCATTAAGAAAAATTTTATTTTTCAGAAATCGTCGTAGGTGAGGGCAAACGACTTAAATTTTATAAAAGCGGAACACTAACGCACACAGAACACATTTCGTCATCTGACGATATCGATTCAGTAACTTACGATCCAGTTCACTACAGAGTGCTGTTTTCCGACAAAAATCGGGCAATACGCAGCTTTGACTTATCAACCAGGAAGATACGAACTGTAGCAATGAGACTTACAAAGTCTGAATTCAAGAGTCTCGCCTACGACCCGATCACACAACTACTCTTTTGGAATGAAGACATGAAAATATACTCGTTTTCATTAAAACCTACTGTTGACAAAGTAGTTGACAGACATCTTTTAGTTACGTCAAATAACTTCATCAAAGCTATAGCTGTAGACAGCTGTGGAGGGTACGTTGCTAATATAATAATTACCTATAGTTTTCAAACTCATACAAGTTCGTATTTAACTTTGTGAATATTTATATCTAGTTATTTACAAATTACAGGTATATTTACTGGGTCACAGACTACGAGATAGAAAAGGCTGAGTTTGATGGCTCCAAGAGAGAATTATTAATAGACAGTGAGGTTTTGTTACGGCCAAGTTTGGCCATTGACCAACAAACCCAAAAAATGTACTGGATTGAGATTATTTAAAAAAAAACTGAGTATCCGATTTATATTGAAAGTGCCGAATTGAATGGAAAAAACAGAAGAACATTTTATTCTAAAAACAGTGAAAATGGGGCAAGTTCATTAATAATTTCAAACGATTTCAACTACTGGAAGAGCTACAATCAAAGAGCAATTTTGCAACTACCGAAAAATCAACTGCTCGATGTGCAACCAAATGTTTATTCAACTTCAAGCTTACACGCCTTATGGTTTTGTCACCTTACAGCAGCCAACTATACAATCATGGAAAAAACTCAGGGAACGAAGACCTGCGAAGCTTTAAAGAATTTAATACCCATGTCTCCAGTTTCCAATACTTCGGATGTAAGACTGCTGAAAGTTAGTGACGAGTGCTATGGTTCAACCTGCCATAACTATTGTTTCCAAGGGAACTGTAGTGTCAGTGCTGAGGGACATCCTAAATGCAGGTAAAACATGTTCGTCTTACTAAGGACTCATGAAGATGACTAGCGCAGTGCAACAAAACGTGCATCCTGACACCACCGGGTGGAGTACGAGCTGAGCGGGCTCAGCCATGCGAAAAATATTTGTGTGACGAATGTTTTAATTACCTTATCGTCACATGGTTACCTTATCCTTTGAATAGCCTAGGCATCTGTAAATGTTTTATTAGACGCAATGGCTGGATGTCATTTAGGCCACTAATTAAACGGCGCCGTTCAATAAAAAGTCTAGGTCGTTAATTAAACGGCTGATAAAAGCACTTGGCTGCGATATACTTATCTCCATGTTACCTCAAATGTTACGCCGTACGGCATTTCATACAAACAATCAAGTCCTTATTTTTCGAAATGAATGTACCAATTTTAATAAATAAACTTGGTATGCATGCGCTAGATATCCAGAGGCCCTAGACAATGTGCCGTGCCATTCAATTAATGCGAACTGCGAAATACGAATGCGACTGTGAAAATATCAAAATGTAGGAATATGATCACGTGACATTTCGATAGCATCTGTCAATCCATACATTTTTGACGTATTGACAATCGCCTTCGTCATGCTACCTTTGACGGAATCTCACTTGTCTCGAGCCCAGGTTAAAATAGTTAGTAGAGAACCTATTCGAAAAAAAGTTAATCTTGCTTTGTTTGCTCGCTCGTTAAGTTAATTCACGTCGAAACTTCCGAGTTGATAACAGGGTTGTAGCAGATGTCCTACGTCAGTTCGAAACTTGGTTGTTCGATTTTTATAATTCCATCACTGTTCTCCGAAACTACGTTAGTGCGAAACTTGTTAGATCGAAACACTGTTGTCCCATGTAACTTTAGTTCGAAACACTGTAGTCCGATGTAACTTTAGTTCGAAACACTCTTGTTCGAACCACTAAACATCGGCGTAATAATTGTAACGATAGTTCGAAATTTTCACATGGTACTTATAATTAGTAATGTATTGTTTAAATCTGTGTTATCAAAT
Source organism: Melanchra persicariae (assembly GCA_947386135.1). Lineage (NCBI taxonomy): Eukaryota > Metazoa > Arthropoda > Insecta > Lepidoptera > Noctuidae > Melanchra > Melanchra persicariae. The sequence continues at coordinate 14,609,312 of OX376668.1, forward strand.
ATATAAATATGAAAAACCGTTCAAGTGCGAATCGAGCTCGCGTGTAATGGCTTCCGAACGAAATGACGTTTTTGACATGTTACTTTAAAATCATAGCCTTCTTTTAGGTTTCAATCTGCAATCTATAGATAAGAACTATAATTTGGAAAGTTTATCACATGAGAAATTGTACCCCTGAAATAATTTCAAATAATTGAGGTCAGCTAGTATAGTTCGCGCAAAATGATTATATCACTATTACATAATATTTGAACCGCAGCGTACCGGTTGTGTACCTCGTTTACCTGTTACTACTAGTCACAAATTTTTGTTGGTTTCCTTGTTCATCGAGTAACGCTGCTTCTTATCTTCATTATTTCAGTTGTAAAGCTGGTTACTTCGGGGAAAGGTGCGAAGTTAAGGCGTGCTACAAGCATTGTTTGCATGGCGGCGTCTGCTCCCTGAATGAGGAGGAGGAACCGATTTGTCAGTGCACAGCGGATTACGAGGGTGAGAGATGCGACGTCGCTACCTCACTCACTGGTTCCCATGTTGAATACATGACGCAAAAAAACCTGCGCAGGGACGTAAATAAAGTTATCAAAGAAGAGCTTAAACGTGCCCTGCAGTTTCTATCTGATAAAATAGATGAGTAGGTAGACATGATCTAAAAATACGAAAAGCCAAATAAAAGACTAAGACAACCATTGCGCTGATTTACAAAATCATGTCATAAGCACAAATATCAATTAAGTAAGGTTTCAACGTTTACATCACGCCTCATCCTCGTGACAGCAAAGCCCATGCGGGACCTGCAATAATAATCAGATGAAGCCTTCATCACACCCTGCTGCAGGACTACGCCACTCAATATAATCAGGTTCGATAGAGCAAGGCCCTATTACATTGCCTGCTGTTTTGTTTGAAGATAACTTTCTCCAACTCGGAACCAAATTCCATGTTAGGAGGAGACTTCAATGTTGAGTACAAGTATTGGGACTCTCGCGTTACCTTACCAAGAAACCGATCACTTAAAATCTATCTAGATGTTTAACGCCTTACATCAATATCCTCCGGGGAACCGACGAGCAGGCCAACGGATCTTAACATCAAATTGTAACTTACACTTACAATTTGATTCAAATAAGTGCAGAAAGTTCATATACTAATTTTCAAAGTCAAAATCAAAGTCAAAGCATTTACTTCAATTAGAACATTTACAGGTACTTTTGAATTGTCAAGGTCGGTCGGTCAAAAAGATGAAGCTATTTGCACGTTCCAAAGCGTAGATCTCTATGGAGAAGAACGTACAAGAAACTCCACGGACACTCTTTTAAAAATAATATTTTGTTACAAAATTATGGTTACATCATTCATATTGAAATTATACATATATGTGAGAACGATGTTAAAGACGTGCAGGATAAAAGAGTCCGGAGTAAAAAAGAAACAATTCAAAGAAATAATTAAAATAGACCATGGCAGCTGAGAGATTACTAGTCTCAGCTGACAGCACCCGTTCACTAACATGACGCATACGCTAGATCCATTCGGCTCAACCATTTTTAAGGGAGCCAAATGAATGAGCCAACGCATGCGCCACCAGACTTTTGAGTGAGCATGACATCTCCAATCGCCAGGGTACATTCCAAGTCAAAAACCTACCCAAAATGATCATTATAGTTTAAAGGTACACAGTACTCACACATGTGCATGAAATTATACAATGCTAAATAAGTTGAGTCTATACAATGAAAAATACAGCATTCTTACAATCTTCAGCCGGTCCAACAATATTACCAAATGCTAACAGATTACTTTGAGCCCCTTAGTGGTTACCTAGTGGCGTTGTGAAGCATGACCAGCATTGAGACAAGCATTCTTATCTTCAATATACTCCCCTAACTTATAATATGCTTGCCTGCATAGTGTGCGTTTAATACAAGATTTATGTTATGTGTAATTTTCAATAAATATGTATTGATTTTTAAAAACGTTTATTTCATTTTACTCATTTTGTTATCTATACAACGTGTAACATAAACGCAAAGCCTCATTCATTATACTTATCATTAAGAACAACTTTTACAACAGGACCAACACTTAATTCGCAAAAAAACGACTGCAACATACATTTCTGTGCACTTAACTCGACAAAATATACTGATCAGTTGATTTTTTTTCGCTATTTCGGGGTTGTTGACATTTGAAAACATGTTTATAATGATGAGTACAATGACCCCGTAAGAGGTATTGCGTTAATTCTGTTCCACGTTGTATTAAAAATACCTACAATTTATCCTCATAATTATCCATATGCAGTCTAATTAATAAAATTGCTCCTATAGTCATTGCATTAGTAGGTATTAATTACAGGATGTATCAACTGTATCTACATGTTTTGCAAAAAAAATGGATTTGAAAACTATAGTAATTACCCTTGTATGTGCATATCTGGTATAATTGTAGACGTTTGTTGCCAGGCTATTAAATTATTGGTTCTATTTACATTTCTTTTAGGTTTACAGGAGTGTAAATTCATGCTAACTTCGTTAATAACTCTCGTACATAATTTATTGTGTAATTTATCTATAATATGTATGTATTTATAAATTATATAAGTATGTATATCAGTTGTCTGGTTACCATAACACAAGCTCTGCTTAGCTTGGGATCAGATGGCCGTGTGTGAGTTGTCCCAAGATATTTATTATTTATTATTATTGTAATTTAGTGAGGCAATACTCGGCTATTTAAGAACTTTCATCCTAGAACTCAATTTTATAAGTATGAAAACAAAAGAGTTATTTTAGAAAGTTTGCAGATTTTACACTACTCATAAACAATTTCAATTCTTGTGTGTCTCTTTGCTTTTTGTATTTTTTCTACATAAAAGCACCTGAATGAAATAAACATAGGTATTGTCTTTGTAACCCTAGGTCACGTTTAAATTGTACGAAGTTGGTGTCCAAAGAATGACGAGAAAAACCAAAAACACCGTCATACGAAACTGAAGTTAATTTTCACTTCATGGCGTTTTAATTTCAGAAATCTATGGTCCATTTTAGCAAGCAAATGTCCTCATTGATCTAGTTATAGTAGGCACGACTACTGGGGGTCTACTATCTAAGCCCGAAGTCCTTAGTTTCTTATAAACTTACGATTAGTCCCAAACCCGAACCAAGAACGAATGACAACATGATTTGACAGTTTTACTTAGTTCGTAGTCCGTAGGTGATACGGAGAAGAAAACGCCCGCCATTAAGGCCGAAACTAAGAACTTCGGGCTTAGAGAGTAGACTCCCTTTTTTTTTTAAGGATGGGAAATCATCAAATGACCCCTTCCGTTCTGGGTGGAGCGAGCGGCAGGGAGTGTCAGACTTTTACTGACTAAAACCCATCCATGCTCCTCCTAGTGCCTTTTAAGTTCCAGGGCCGCGGTAACTTTTTTGAACAAAATCCGCAACCCTGGCAGGCACTGGCCCTAACGGGCCCCTACTCCTATGCTGACATGTCTTTGAGGCGCGCGTGGAATTCAACGCGCCGTCGGCCTGGGCCTGGTTTTGATCGGACGGCGAGCCACCCAAAGCTCGCCGTCCGCAGACCCGCACCTAATGGTGGCCGGGAATCGCCCAGCGACTCCCGACGCCCGGTGCGTCTCTCCCTCACGAGGCCCGCCTCCTCCTTCACTAGCATTACTACTTCGCAGAAGGAGGTGACGGCTTCCCATGCCTCCTCGCTCCGGACCATGGATTGAACCAGGGCCGGAAGAGTAGACCCCCTGAGCACAGAATCTTGCTCCAGATCCTAAGAGCAGTAGTGACAAATAAATTACACAAATATTACAGGGTGTTGGATGATTATGTTGTTATTGTATAGGAAATGTACGCACCAATGACGTGACCGCAACCGACTACTCAATCCTTGTATTAAATGAGTGTCCTTCCTGATTTGCTACTGAATCGTCACTGAACAAAAGTTTGCGGCTCCTTTCATAGTCATATTTATTATGAATGAAAACCACGTAGCTTGAAAAACTCTTGCACGTAATTGAGATTAAATGTATGCCGTCGCTAGTGCAGCTTTTGGCACGATGACGCATTTTAAATATAATAATCTATTCTCCCTTATTAATATTATAAACTAGCTGTCCCCCACGGCTTCGCTCCCGTCAACCTTCTTCTTTTTTTAAACCTTCCACAGATTCTGGCGGACGAAATAAAAAAAGAATGATTCAAATCGGTAAAGGTGGCGATTAATTTTTATAGGTGCAAAAGTGTGTTTGTTTGTTTATTACGCTTTCACGCTAAAAGGGCTCAACTGATTTGGATGAAATTTAGCATACGGGGAGGCCATATCCTGTAAAAGGACAAGGGCTACTTTGTTTTGAAATACCAAGCGGGCGAAGCCGCGGGCGGAAGCTAGTAATATTATTAATGCGATAGTTTTTATGAAAGAAAGAAAAATAATGAAAATGGGTGTTTGTTACTCAATTACGTCAAAACGGCCGAACGGATTTTGATGAAATTTGGCGCAGTGGTAGATTATACAAGCCTATGTCCAGCAGTGGACGTCTTTTGGCTGATATGATGATGATGATGATGATGGTAGATTATAGTCTACTAGTGTTTTAGACACTAGTAGACTATAATCTACCTTGTCGGAACACAGGTGTTATATTATGTACATGACACGTCCTGTGTTCCGACAAGGTTTAGACACAAGTGTTTATACAACGTGTAACATTATAAACGAATTACCTTTTATGGGGTCGTAGTACTCATCATTATGAACAACTTTTACTATGAGAGCAACCCCGAAATCGCGAAAAAATAAATCTGCTGTTCAGTACATTTTGTCGAGTTATCCGCACAGAAATGTATGGGGCAGTCGGATTTTTTGGCAATTTCAGTGTATTCAGGTATTGCATTTATTCTGTTACACGTTGTATAAGTCTCTCTCTTCGCAAGTTATGTGTGTTCAGTCAGTGTGTAAGAATGGAAACGTTACTACATACCAGAACCGCTCTGATATTGTTGCATTGATTTTGTGAAGCAATTTATAATTTAGGAATCTTTAGGTACCTAATTTCCACTTCCTCATATATTCTAGCTTTTAATGTCTGTTTTTGTGAGGCGAAATAAATAATTGGGGTTTAGCTTATTGACATTCTATCAGGCATAAAGTCAGACTTTATTATTATGATTCCTGATAGAAAACCCCAACAAGACTATGTGCCACCCGAGAATCGAACCCAAGACCTGATGCTACCCCACCAACCGTGTCTCCACGTTGCCGTCGTGGTGGGGCTTGCGTGTCTCAGTGATCTTGGGGGCTTTGCCGGTAGAGCCACTCATGCCGGAAGGTCCCAAGTGAGAGACCAGACCAAGAGAGACACAAGAGGGGCACACCGTTCGGAGACTTGAGCAGTGTTCGGGTCCTCGGACGGTGTGCGTCTCATTGGCTTGCTCGCTGCTCTCTGGTACGCGTCTGATCATCAGACGTGACTGTGAGGGCAGCGAGCAAGCACTGAGAGAGAAGGGGAGAAAGGGACCGCACCCTTAAAAAGGACAATCATGGACAGGCCTGCTAAACAGACATTACCCCAGAGCGGTACGGACTGCACAGCGGTCCGAGAATCCGCCACGCCTCGTGCGTCAAGCCCCTCGTATTCTGGGGGGGGCAACAGGGCTGTCCACCAACCGTTTGCCGATGGCAACAAGGGCCGAGGAGGCCCCCGATCCGGAACATCCTTCGCGGAATTGATCGGTTTCGATTTTAGCTCGCCCGACAAAGTGTCGGCCGGGCGGAGCGCGGGTAGAAGAGCGCTACATTGGGAGAAGGGCTCGCCTGAGCGTCGCGCGGGTGCAGAGTCGGAGTCCGAGTTGGACTCCGACGACCTGGTGACAGTGAGCTCGGCGAGCTCTGAACCCGAGGGGGCAGGGACTGCAGCGGAGGACTCGAGGTCCTTCCGCAAGCGGCCTAGGCCGGAAGACGACCGGGGGTCGTCTTGCAGCGAAGAGGTTGCCTCGGCCCGGAAGATCCCCACCAGCAGGCGGGGTAAGGGCCGAGAGGGAGGCAAGGGCAGAGTCCTTGCCTCCAAGGATGCTGGACGACCCCCCGAAGATGGCGTTCGTGGGGCTCAAGGCTTGGAGTCCTCCGGCGGCGAGCCGGATGACCGGAGGGCCGGGTTTGCGGAGGTGGTGGAGGCCGCGCTTCGCGATGTGGCCTTGAAGAGGAAACTTTCCTCTAAAAACAAGGCCATAAGCGAGGCGATGGCCTCCATTCTGGCGGCAGCGGAGGTTACCAAAGGTGGGCCTCCGCCGGACGAGATGTCCGAGCTGCGGGCGGAGGTCGCCCGCTTGGCTGCCGCCACGGAGCGTCTCCGAAAGGAGAATGAGGGGCTCCGCGCAGACCTGGCCGGGGAGCCGGCCCACAGGGGGCGCCGCAAGGGGGGCGCAAGAAGGATGGCCAACCCGTGCCGCAGGAGAGCCAGGTGCTGGACCTCGTGCGGCAGGAGATGGCTGCCTTCCAGGCGCGGTTCTCCGTCCTGGAGGGCATCGTCCTGCGCCCCCCGTTAGGGGCGAGTGGGAAGGCCCCCCCAGGCCAGAAAAAGGCGTCGTATGCGGCCGCCGTGGCTGCCACACCGGGGTCGTCCGGCCAGGGCAAAGGGTCCGGGCCGGCACCCGCGAAGCCGGTGCCGGGAATACCGGACCCGGCCCCGGGAAGGAAGAGGAAGGGTGGGGTTGCTGCGCGGACGGCGAAGGCTTGTAGCGGTCTACACCCTGTTTCACATCCTTATATCATTGTAAAAACACTAAACATTCGTCCATAACACAACATTCTACTTTCTTCATTTCGTTTGTTATTTTCACGTTTGACAGTTTTGACACATGACATTTTTGCATAAACGTTCCATTCATAATTACCATAAACACATACACACATGGAACGCATTATCTATGACTAATCATATTAATAAAAAGCATTACATATCACATATAAATTCATTAGAACTTGTTTACATAGCACACATTATTTAATGAAATAAATTAACAATACTAACCAATATCAACACTACACAAACCGTAAATAGTAACATTATTGTTTTAGTAAATAGTGCGTTCGGGATATGGCGTGTGAGCATCGACGGAACGCACCCATATGGCTGCGATGACCGGCGCTTTTAATAGCGGGTTCAAAGGCCGATCTCATTAGTGCGAACATAGCCTCTTACCTGATCGCACGCCAAATCTCCTTCGCGAAATCTAGATTCCCGCTAAAACCTAGATCCCTTAATTGTTACTTGTTTGTCCGTATTGTGCTCGTAATCAATAAAACAGTGTTTAGTCCTTAAAATAAATTTATTTGTAACATTACATGTTATAAAGAAGAGACGTGGTAATTAAAAAATATAAAAACCTAAACTCACGCGCGTTTTAACTTATTTTACCCCGTCTACACTTCACTGGTGACCCCGACGTGAAGAACACTGAAGCCTTTAGGAGCCAGCATGTCTACCGGAGCAGCCCAGGGAACGAGCGTAGGAGCGTCGTCAGAGAGCCAGGACGTCTGCCGTGTCAGCGTGAAATTGCCGCCATTTTGGCCTGAGGAGCCGGCACTTTGGTTTGCCCAGGTCGAAGGTCAGTTCACCATCGCGGGCATTACTGCCGATTCTACCAAATTTTATACAGTCGTCGCGCAGCTTGACCACCGATTTATGGTAGAGGCCAGGGACATTATTGAAAATCCCCCAGCTCAGGACAAGTACCAAAAGCTGAAAGCTGAGCTGACACGGCGACTCTCCGACTCGCACGAGAAGAAGGTCCAGCAGATCCTCAACCGCGAGGAGCTAGGCGACCGCAAGCCGTCGCAGTTTTTACGGCACCTGCAGACGCTAGCCGGACCACATGTGCCCGAGTCATTCTTGGCCACGTTGTGGGCGAGTAGGTTGCCCACTAATATACAGACGGTTATCGTTTCGCAACCTAATCTCCCTCTTCAGTCTGTCGCAGATTTAGCCGACCGCGTGCACGAGATCGCGCCGACACCAGCACCAGCGCTCGCAGCAACATCCGCCGTAGCAGCAGTGGCGAGCGCGAGCACCAGCAGCAGCGAGATCAGCGAGCTGAAACAATGCATAGCTGCATTAACGCTCCAGGTAGCGGCCCTGCAGAGAGGACAGGTACACCACGGCTCGCGTAGCCATCATAGGCACCAACGTGGTGGCGGAGGACCGTCCTCAGGCCGCCGCCGTAGTCGCTCGCGCTCCAGAACCACGTGGAACGAGGCATACTGCTTTTACCATAACAGGTTCGGTGACAAGGCCACGCGGTGCGCCACGCCCTGCACGTATGCGGGAAATGCCGCCGGCAGCCAGAAGTAGCGGCAAATGGCTGCCCCAACCAACCACGCCGCCTATTTGTGACTGACCGGACAACTAAAACCACGTTTCTTGTGGACACAGGGTCCGACCTGTGCGTGTACCCACGTGCATCACTCCAGCAGCGGCGCAACAAAACTGGGTACCAACTTTTCGCGGCCAACGGAACCGCCATCGACACGTACGGCTGGGTCGAGCTCCATCTGAACTTAGGGCTCCGCCGCGTGTACACGTGGAAGTTCGTGGTCGCGGACGTCACCAAACCCATCATCGGTGCCGACTTACTGGCACACTACAATCTTTTAATAGATTTAAAAAATTACCGGCTCATCGATGGGCTGACCCAGCTGTCGTCTACGGCGTCATCTGCGGCCGGCTCAACAACAGACATCGCCTCCGTGAAGTCGATCGGTGGTACCACCGTGTACCACGAGGTCCTGCGTCAGTACCCGGAGACCACGCGGCCAGCTGGAACACAACGTCAGGTCAGTCACAACACCGTACACCACATACGGACTACGCCTGGCCCACCTGTTTTCAGCCGACCACGCCGCCTTGCTCCGGACAAGCTCAAGGTCGCCCAGAAGGAGTTCGAGGCAATGATGGCTAATGGAACGGCTAGACCATCAGAGAGCTCATGGTCATCACCACTCCACCTCGCTCCTAAAAAGGACAACAGCTGGCGACCATGTGGGGACTACAGGGCATTGAATGCCCGTACCATCCCGGACCGGTACCCCATACCACACATCCAGGACTTCACACATCAGCTGGCTGGCAGCACAATATTCAGCAAAATTGACCTGGTGAAAGCTTACAATCAGATCCCTGTCCAGCCAGCTGATATTCACAAGACAGCCATCACCACACCGTTCGGACTCTACGAGTTCCCATACATGACGTTTGGACTGAGGAACGCAGCGCAGACTTTCCAGCGATTCATGGACGAGGTGCTCCGCGGGCTGCCGTTCTGCTACTGTTACTTAGATGATGTGCTTTTATTTTCACAGACGGCAGCCCAGCATACTGAACATATGCACCAACTCCTCAAGCGACTGTCCACGTATGGAATTTTAATCAACACGGCTAAGTGTGAGTTTGGCCGAGCCACCATCACCTTTCTAGGGCATGAGGTGTCTGCAGAAGGTGTTCGTCCCTTACCGGAGAAGGTACAGGCGATCCAGGATTACCCAGCTCCCAAGACCGTCAAGGAGATGCGTCGCTTCCTGGGTATGTTCAATTTCTACCGCCGCTTTGTTCCTGACGCAGCTCGCTTGCAATCGCCACTCAACGTCGTCCTCACTGGCCCTAAAACGAGAGGAACACAGGCTATACAGATGACACCAGATATGCATACAGCTTTTGATGCTTGCAAGCAAGGCTTAGCTTCAGCTGCTTTACTTGTCCACCCGGACACCACTGCTGGCCTTGCAATTTTTACAGATGCGTCTGACGCCTCCATAGGTGCAGTGCTGCAGCAGAAGACGGGTGACACCTGGAGCCCTCTGGCATTCTTCTCGCGTCGTTTGTCCACATCGCAGAAGAAGTACAGCCCGTATGACAGGGAGCTCTTAGCCATCCACGATGCCGTCAGGTACTTCCGCCACATGGTCGAGGGTAGGCACTTCACCATCTTCACAGACCACAAACCCCTGTCATACGCGTATGCGCACAACCGGGAGAACTGCTCACCACGACAGTATCGATACCTGGACTTCATTGCGCAATTCACCACGGACATCCAGTTCATCGCAGGAAAGGACAATGTCGTGGCTGATGCCCTATCACGTGTGGAAGCCTTATCAGTCCCAACACTGGATTACGCAGCCCTTGCACATACCCAGGAAAGCGATCCTGAACTGCATGGACTCCTAACGTGCAACAACACGTCCCTCAAGCTCAAGAGAGTACAGTATCCAGACTCGGACATAGAGCTATACTGCGACACCTCCACTGACAACATACGTCCTTTTGTTCCAGAGCCATTCAGAAGGCGTGTGTTCCAGAAGCTTCATCAGCTGAGCCACCCCGGTAGACAGGCCACGGTCAAATTAATTTCATCCCGATTTGTTTGGCCTGGTCTGAAGAAGGATTGCCGGGCATGGTCCAGAGAGTGTATAGAGTGCCAGAAGAACAAGATCTCGCGGCACACATCCTCTCCCACCTCTCCTTTCCCTATTCCTTCCCAGCGCTTCTCACATGTCCACGCCGACATTGTGGGCCCATTAAATTACTCAAATGGTTACAGGTATGTCCTCACCGTCATTGATCGCTTCACCCGCTGGCCTGAGGTATACCCCATCGCTGACATCACCGCTGAGACCTGTGCCCGCACTTTCATTGCCGGCTGGGTGTCTCGCTTCGGCTGCCCGCATCGCATCACCACCGACCGGGGCGCGCAGTTTGAGAGCAAGCTCTTCCACGCTCTCGCTGCGACCCTCGGCAGCCAGCATCGACCAACCACGGCGTACCACCCAGCCTGCAATGGCATGGTGGAGCGCCTGCACCGCCAGCTCAAGGCGGCCATCCGATGCCACACCGACACCAACTGGTCCGAAGTTCTTCCCCTCGTGCTGCTCGGCATCCGCAGTGCCTGGAAGGAGGACATCAACGCGTCAGCTGCAGAGCTAGTCTACGGTGAACCGCTACGCTTACCGGGCCAATTTATCTCACCATCAGGGTCCGGCACCGTAGACTACGCCGACTACACAGCACGTCTTCGGCAGCAGATGGCCAACCTGACGCCGACACCGGCGAGCCGCCACGGCCAGAAGGCATTTTACGTGCCCCGCAGCTTGGCAACGGCGACGCATGTCTTCCTGCGACATGACGCCGTGCGCCGTCCACTCGACCCGCCATACACCGGGCCGTTCAAAGTGCTGCAAAAGGGCGAGAAAACATTCAGACTTGAGGTAAAGGGTAAGGAGACAACCGTCTCAATAGATAGGTTGAAGCCCGCTTACCTCAGCATCGAAGAAGACGTCGTCCCAAGCAGCGCAACTCCGAGTTCGACACCAACCGCCACACAGTTGCCGCCAAATACCGTCGACGTTAAAAAAACCCGTTCCGGTCGAACTGTTCGCTTCCCGGACTACTATCGCCCGTAGCAGTAGCTACGGTCTCAGGGGGGGAGTAGTGTAGCGGTCTACACCCTGTTTCACATCCTTATATCATTGTAAAAACACTAAACATTCGTCCATAACACAACATTCTACTTTCTTCATTTCGTTTGTTATTTTCACGTTTGACAGTTTTGACACATGACATTTTTGCATAAACGTTCCATTCATAATTACCATAAACACATACACACATGGAACGCATTATCTATGACTAATCATATTAATAAAAAGCATTACATATCACATATAAATTCATTAGAACTTGTTTACATAGCACACATTATTTAATGAAATAAATTAACAATACTAACCAATATCAACACTACACAAACCGTAAATAGTAACATTATTGTTTTAGTAAATAGTGCGTTCGGGATATGGCGTGTGAGCATCGACGGAACGCACCCATATGGCTGCGATGACCGGCGCTTTTAATAGCGGGTTCAAAGGCCGATCTCATTAGTGCGAACATAGCCTCTTACCTGATCGCACGCCAAATCTCCTTCGCGAAATCTAGATTCCCGCTAAAACCTAGATCCCTTAATTGTTACTTGTTTGTCCGTATTGTGCTCGTAATCAATAAAACAGTGTTTAGTCCTTAAAATAAATTTATTTGTAACATTACATGTTATAAAGAAGAGACGTGGTAATTAAAAAATATAAAAACCTAAACTCACGCGCGTTTTAACTTATTTTACCCCGTCTACACTTCAGGCTCCTGCGCCGTCTGAGCAGCAGCTCCCCCCAGCTTCCTCGCCTTCAGCTCCTCCCCCGGCTCAAGCCAAATGGCAAGTGGCCGGGGAGAAGAGGAAGGCGCGAAAGGCAGCCAGGGCGGCCAAGAGGCGGGAGAGGAAGCGGCGGCAGAAGGCGCGAAGCGTCGCGGCTGCGCTGCGCCCCCCGAAAACCGCGGCTGTAGTTCTGACGCTGCAGCCGGACGCGGCGAAGAGGGGCGTGACGTACGCGGACGTGCTCACCAAGGCGAAGGAGGCAGTGAACCTTGGTGAGCTGGGCAACGTGGGGGGTCTTCGGCTCCGGGTCACCATGACTGGGGCCCGGATGCTGGAGATCCCCGGGGCAGCCAGCGGCCCAACCGCGGACGCTCTAGCCGAAAGGCTCAGGGCGTCCCTAAGCGCGGACGATGCCCGAGTGTCCAGGCCCACCAAGCGCATCGACATGCGCATCTTGGGCCTGGACGACTCCGTCACGGAGGCGGAGGTGGTGGCCGCCGTCGTTAGGACGGGGGGGTGCTCAGCAGAGGAGGTGAAGGCGGGCACCCTACGTCCTGACAACACGGGCATGCGCACTATTGTGGTGAGCTGTCCCGTGTCGGCGGCCAAGACCATCTCGGAGGGCCGTAGGTTTTTGGTGGGTTGGGTTTCCGCGCAGGTCAAACTGCTGGAACCCCGACCTCTGAGGTGCTTCCGGTGCCAGGTGGGCCACCATGTAGGAGCACAATGCACCTCGGAGGTGGACCGCAGCGGTCTATGTTTCCGCTGCGGTCAGCCCGGTCACAGGGCCGGCTCCTGCGACGCCGCGCCGCACTGCGCAGTCTGTGCGGCAGCTGGCAAGCCGGCCGACCACTGGGCTGGGGGTAGGGCCTGCGCCCCACCCGCCAAAGCCGGAAATCGGAGAAAGCCCTCCGCCACCGCCGTCTCTGCCGCGACCGCCGCCACCGCCGCCGCTTCCTCCGCCGCCAAAGCCGGTTCCACTGCGGCTGCTGCTACTGCAACAGCCGCAGTAGAGCCCCTACAACGGGTTCCGGAGGGGGCTGAAATGGAGTGCCAGTAATGGCCCCATTTCACCCCCTCCTGTTGAACGTCAGCCACTGCGCAGCCCAGGAACTGATGCTCCTGAGCACGGCGCAGTGACTGATGCCTGTGGACGGCGAGCAATGGGTAGCTCGCCGTCCGATCAGAACAGGCCCGGGTTGACGGCGCGCTGTGTTCTACGCGCGCCAAGCCAGCAGTCGTCAGCATGGGTCGGGGCCCGTTAAGGCCAGAGCCTACCAGGGTTGCGGATTTGTTCGATAGAGTTACCGTGGCCCTGGAACGTAAAGGCACTAAGAGGAGCATGGGTGGGTTTTAGTCAGTAGAAGTCTGACACTCCCTGCCGCTCCACCCAGAGCGGGAGGGGTCATTTGATGATTTCCCATCCAATAAAAAAAAAAAAAAAAAAAAAAAAAAAAAAAGACCTGATGCTACAAAGGGCTCCGGAGGGGGCTGAAATGGAGTGCCAGTAATGGCCCCATTTCACCCCCTCCTGTTGAACGTCAGCCACTGCGCCGCCCAGGAACTGATGCTCCTGAGCATGGCGCAGTGACTGATGCCTGTGGACGGCGAGCAATGGGTTGCTCGCCGTCCGATCAGAACAGGCCCGGGTTGACGGCGCGCTGTATTCTACGCGCGCCAAACCAGCAGTCATCAGCATGGGTCGGGGCCCGTTAGGGCCAGAGCTTGCCAGGGTTGCGGAATATGTTCAAAAGAGTTACCGCGGCCCTGGAAGGAAAGGCACTAGGAGGACAAAGGGTGGGTTTTAGTCAATAAAAGTCTGACACTCCCTGCCGCTCCACCCAGAGCGGGAGGGGTCATTTGATGATTTCCCATACTCGAAAAAAAAAAAAAAAGACCTGATGCTAAGCAGGTGGTGATAATTAAACCAACGAGGCAGTTACTTAATAATAACAATCAAATACCTACTTAGTACTTATTACAATAGAGTAACATCTTAATGCACTGCGGTGGACTATCATGTTAAAACCGCTGGAAGGAAAAATATCATCAATGACTTATGTATTGGTCAGATTGTGACAATAGCTACGAGTATATAGACGCTTTATTTGCATTACTTAAATAATATTATCGACTGTGTAGCCTTCTAAGTATATTGTGGTCTGATTCTAGTCTAAACGGATCCACGTGCAGAACAGGGTGTAAACCTCCATTAAGAAGAGAAGATTCTTCGACCAAATGGGTCTGGTGAGCAATTTTGCCCGAAAGTTGTGGTCGGGTTGTTGCATATGTTTGAATCGCGCGGAGAAATTTGATAGCGAGAAGTAGGAATTCTGTGCATCAGGTTTGTTTCAGACAGCAGGGACAAGTCTAGTGCCCACACAGTCGTACTGGGACAATTTCCTACTAGTATTGACGTATGCTCCTTGCTTTTCCTTGTGCTGGTTACGCAGGTCAGCACGCACCCCTGAATGCGTATGTGAGTGCAGCTCGATCCACTAGGACCTCGGGAAAGAGACAAGGAGCCGGGAAGAGGCACAATAAAACAGTCCTTCCTGGGTTTTCTTGTTCCGCAGGTTTTGGCTTCTTTTATCTTCCTTGTTGATGCTTGTTCGACGGCTGTGTTGCGACTGTGTCTGAGCCAATAATCGGCTAGCCTTTTGAATGGGCCAACGTTACCTTACAAAGGACTGCGTAATTTTAACCACTTTTGCAAGTTATTTTACTTCGAGCCGGTAGAGAATGCATTAAATCCATTTGGTGGTACGTGTACGATTATAATGCATAAAGTTTAAATAAATAAACCTTTATTTATTTATTAAATTTAATTAAAGTTATTTTGTACTTTGTAGTGGTTTTTTTGGAAGTCGGTTTTTTTTTTGTTAAAAAGTTTTTTTATTTTTCACTTTTTTGTGGTACCCCCCCCCACACCTAACAACACCACTGGAAAGTCACAGAAAAACAAAAATACGCAATTTTGTATGCATAGATGATTTTTCCATATATTTATTCCAGCTATTTGGATTTAAAAACCAAACCACTGAACCGATTTTGATAAAATCATGGGACCATTGGGAAAGTATACCCTTTCCAACAAAAAAATAATTTGCCAATCAATTGCTGACCGCAAGCGACGGAGTTATGCGCGTACATACATAAAAAATATACAAACATCCGAATTGAGAACCTACTCCTTTTTTAGATGTCGGTTAAAAAAAATAAGTACGTCAGTTAGACTCAGTACCTAACAATTAATATTGGACACGTTTAATTTTTTTGACGTAAACAAAAACTGAAGACGATACAGTGTGTTGAAAACTCAAGTGACGTCATGCATTAGTACAACTTTCACTAACAATTACTGACGTCATCAGCTCCACTTCTGAACTTCGATCTTTGTTAATTTGTATCGATTTGAAAAGACAAAAAATATGTGTCCAATATTTTTTGCATAATGTAACGGCTGGACTAAATAGATTTTTTGCTCTAGTCCAATTTCTATCTAGGAAAATTCCCTATAAGTTATAGGACCTAGTTAGGTATAAGCTCTAACTGACTAAGTACACTTAAGTTATGCATTGTTGACCGCAGTAGACAATGTTATAACCACTTAAAGGAAAAAATATCATCAATGACTTAAGTGTTAGTCAGATTGTCACAATAGCTTGTATCATTGTTTCTCACAGTGAGATGAGTCACAAATGTCAGGTGTCAAGTTCTTAATAAGGGCATTCATTATTAAGACATTGAATGCACTTACTTTTGTATCTGTTGAAGGTATCTTGGGGAGTCCGTGTCTACACAGTTGGACAGTGGTTTGGGGCAGGGCTGCTCTATACTGCCCCTATATATTGCGTAGTAAACTTTGTGTATTAGAAGACCCAGGGGGTATTAATCGTGGTATTCATGCCACTCATTATGTGTATTTGATAAGATCCTACTGACCGATATTAATGTATGTACCTACTACCATTTACCTATATCTTAAGGATATGGACAGTGTACAAAATTGTCGGCCGCCAATGCACGGCTTGCAAAAAAATTGGGTCGGCTATATCGAGGCGCAGGCGCTGCGAAGTACGTGAAACGTGTTCTGACTACCTAAAATTAACTGAACCTACTGCTTCATCATCATCATCATCATCATATCAGCCGAAAGAGGTCCACTGCTGGAGATAGGCCTCCCCCAAATGGTGAGGTTTGCCATAATCGCCACGCTTGGCAGGTGGGTTGGCGATCGCAGTGTAGCTGCAATGTACAGAGTCCCTTACTCGCCTCTTACGACACCCACGGGAAGTGATGGGATGGTGCTATTCTTTAACGTCCGACACCATAAAGAACTCGGAACCTACTGCTTAGTAATCACTAAATAAACACTGCAATTTTAGTTCCGACTGCGTAGTGCTGCGTGCGATTTCAGCGACTTTTGTGCACTGTGTTAATTTAAAAAAAATTAAGCAACCTTCACATTCGCACGTCAATCGCAATCCGTCAAAAAAGCCTCAATTTCCATATATATTTGACAGATTGCGACTGTGATGCGAATGCTGCTTAAAAATTAATCGAATTTTATTGGCTCTCAGGTAACGGCTTTTATCTTCCAAATGTTGGTAATTAAATAACACCGCAGAGAACTATTCTTCCTAAGTGTTAACAAGCTATAGCGCTAGCGTTTCCTCATCTATATTTTCTGTAACTTATATGGTATACATAATCAAGAGTAGTCTTTTCTATTTTAACAAGCGATCTTGCTATAACATTAATATAGTCTAATATAGTCAATAAAAGATATTTTTCTGTTTGTTAAATTAAAAATTACACGTTATTAGCTTAGTTAAGAAAAATCTTTAGAAATTAAAACTATTGTAAGTAATTAGTTTAACTATAACATACATAAATACGTGCAAACACACGTATAAAATGAGGAAGTACGACTGACTCAGAATTCTCACGCTTCGTGGCATAACACCTCCTTTTGTGAGAAGGTCGGTTAAATTGTACATGTTCACTACGTGTTACATTCATTTACTTGAATGATAGTCATTTTGAGCAATTATTTCTGTGCTGGGCGCTTTAAATTTTGCATGACTATCATTACGTTGCAAAATTATAACCACACACAATAATTTTACGACGTTATTGAAATTGTGTTGATGACAATAATTTTATTGATGTGTAAGGTTCCGTACCCAAAGGGTAAAAACGGGACCCTATTACTAAGACTCCGCTGTTCTTCTGTCTGTCTGTCCGTCTGTCTGTCTGTCTGTCACCAGGCTGTATCTCATTAACCGTGATAGCTAGACTGTTGAAATTTTCACAGATGATGCATTTCTGTTGCCGCTATAACAACAAATACAGAATAAAATAAATATTTAAGTGGGGCTCCCATACAACAAACGTGATTTTTTTGCCGTTTTTTATAGATAATGGTACGGATCCCTTCGTGCGCGAGTCCGACTCGCACTTGGCCGGTTTATCACTTTAATACTAGAAAAAAAAGCAGAAATACAAAATCCTTTATTTTAAATTATAGACCAGCACAGGGACTTTTGAATTTTCAAGGTCTGTCAGCGAAATAGATAAAGCTAGTTCTGTCGCGCTAGCGACAGGAGCAGCAAGTTGTTCTGCAGCAAGACAAGCTCACCGACCCTATCTCCAGCGCGGCAGTTGCACGTTCCAAAGAGTAGATTCTACGGAGCAGAAATTAAATCACTGTTTACAAAATCCTGGTTACATTCCTTTTGAAATAATGAATGCGCGAAAATAAACAATGCAAAAGAGATTGAGTCTATACAAAAAAGAGACTGAGTCTAGAAATGCGTAGCTCATACTCCAATTTCTCCAGGACCACCACTGGGCTCAGTTGTCATGGGAAAAACCCGCGATTAATATACAAAAAATACGCCAACGGTAAATGGTGGACATCCCACCCACACGCACAATTTTTTTTGGGAACACATTCATTGTGCGTATTAGTAAGCAGTGGAATTCCCTGTTGAGTCTGTGTTTCCTGATAGCTGCAACCTGGGGGTCTTTAAGTCAAGAGCTCCATCATGTTGGGTAGCTTTCTAATGTCCACTAAACCACTATGATGACCAATGTGTTGTTTACAAACTACAACTATGGTTTTATGGTAATTTTTCCGTTGAATAGTATGAGCAGTTTTGTGTAGGTACGTTTATGAATGTTTCCTTATTTACTCATAAAAAAACAGTACCATTATGCTCTTTGCGAACTTCTTAGGCTCCAGACAAAGTCATATGAAGTCAGCAATAGGTAATCATTGTCGATAACAAATTGCGTTAGGTTAGTTCTAGGCAAGCGTTATACATCATTGCTCAATATCAGGTGACAGAGTGGTCAAACGCAAACCTTTCAATTATTAATTTATTGGGATGCATGAAGAAGCCTCTTCGTGTAGCGCAATTTGTTCCATCAGGCACCGAACCGAGCGATTGGCGCATCCTGGACAGTTTCATCTAACACCTTATAAGACTGGCCGATCCTTCCCTTGCGGTGGTAGGACTAGCGCTCGCCTGGTTCGCGACCACCCTCTCACCGGAGTCCAGCAGCCTGATGTGTTTTTTGACGGGTGGGAGAACCAGTGCCTCAAGGTGTCTTCTGGGCACGCTCGCTCCATCACAGACCTCATCCATCGCTTTCCTTCAGGCGTGATCGAGGTCAAGAGCTAGACAATTCTGCCATTTAAAAAAAATAACGCACTTAGGTACAGAGGACTCGGTTCCCATTCAATACAAGCATCGCCCTTATGGCCGATATTGACGGCCAGTCGTTGGGTGTTGAACTTGATTTTCCTTCAAGATAATTATATACAACCTACCCACTTAGTGATATTCCATGTGTATCGTTGGACTAGTAACCATTAAGTGACATTAAACTTATAAATACTACAGTTCTTCCTCATTCATTCATTCATAAAGAGCGCCTTCTTGGAATGTTGTCGACACGCCGTAGAGGAAAACAATTCCTTAGTAATGTTTCTTAACAAAAGGCTACATAACACTATGACAAAGTCGTGGTGCTTCAAGTGGTTATAACATAGTCTGCTGCGGTTTGCAATGCATTACCTAAACGCAATTAGTTAATACACTCCTTTTTTATTCGGGTTCCGTACCCAAAGGGTTAAAACGGGACCCTATTCATAAGACTCCACTGTCCGTCTGTCTGTCTGTCACCAGGCTGTATCTCATGAACCAATTCAAACTTTCACATTTATTAGTATAGTAAAATAAATACTCGTTGCTTCTCTGAATAAGACGTCATTTTCCTGCAACAGTGACCAGCAAATTTTAACAAAAACAACCACTTCAAAATACAATGATATCAAAACGTATATAATTCTAAACAAGGTAGACCATATAATCCGCTTTGTGCTGGAACAAAACATCCATAAACGAACAGCCGTAACTCATAACTCATAAGCTACATCTGATGGCGGCTCATAATTTCTGCTTAATTACATTTAATTTGACCGCTCTGCCTAGTGGCAGTACTGCGGTCCATTGTTTGAGGTTTTGAGGGTAGTAGAAAATATTTTTGAAACGAAAAGTTCAAACGTAAGGTAGTAGGCTCGCGCTAAGCGATGATGTGGCCAACGATGGAGCATACTTGCTGTAGTGTATGAGCAAAGGCGGTGGCGAGTCAGTCACTCACCAGCCGTAGCCGGGGGCACACGTGTTCTGTGTCTTGCATACCCTATAACCACCTGAGTGCTTATAAGTATGTTTTATTGGCTCCAGAGACATTATACTTGCCCAGAAGTAATCTACTCACTCTATCAAGAAACACAGACTTTGGCTGGGAATTCCAATTTAATTTGGAAAGGGTGGGACTCTCTGCTCACGTCTGAGTTCCTGTCTACTAATATCCCGTCAGCCACAAAAACAAATGATAGAGAGACAGATCAAGCATGTTCGGGCTTTGCTCGCTCCATCGTTAACCTCATCCATAATTGCTTTCCATCAGCTAAGATCGAGAAATGCAGTCCCTGAAGAAGAAAAGGCCTTCACAATAGGGGGAGGAGCAAGGGAATAATTCCATAAAAATAACCAATCATAACGTTACTCCAATTCATTTCTTTAACTTCAAATCATTGGAAATTATTTTTGTATCAGATAAATCGGTTTAGTTCTAAATTAACTCTCTTGCTTCTAAAAACGTTAAAATTGTATGTTTATAAAAGCTTTTCCCCTTGCTCATTATCACCAGTACCACCCGCATATTGCATTCATCCCATAAAACTCAGTTAATATTCCAGTCTGAAAAAGCTAAAAATTTCATAAATATTCTAATCCATTATAGTAAATGCAGCCACACTAGTCCACAAATCTCGATAATACCAACCGACTATTCCCAAAATGCGTGTCCCATCACTAGAACACAAATCATCGTAAATCCTGCGATTTAGGGGTGGATACAAAACGCAGTGACCCGCCGTTACCCCCCCGGACACCCTCCAACTACCTCTGTCGCCCACAACCCGTTCGTTAGATGGGCTGTGTTAATTATGGGACTAAAGTATTAAAAAGCGTTCCTGTTTAAATATGTTTAGTTTTGTTTTTGTTTTTATTATCTACATTCGTACTCCGTGACTTAGAACGCCATATATGTATGTGTCGTGAAGGTATCTACTAGAGAAGGGTTTATTGGGTTTTTTAATAATGTTCAAATTTTCTACAACAAATAAAATAATGCAATTTATCAGTATTGTTTTAGTAATCATGTTTGTTGTTGCTGCATGTTCATTTTTAGAATTTATATTGATAATATTAATTGTTAAGAAATGTATGAAACACAATATTAATTGTTCCTGATAAATAAATATATTGCTTGACGTAAAATGTTACGTAAATTCACGTACTTCAAAATCGTTATATTCCTATACAAATTGTGTTAGGTAAGTATGTAAGTAATCTACTTCATTGTTCGTTTTGATGCCTGAGAATTTGGAGTATAGGCATTACTATATAGGTAGTTATAATTATGTACTATGGCGGGCTACTCGACCAGCGAATAGGTAGAGGTAAAATGTGCATACTAGGTAATGAAATATGGTTATTTGCTTAAGGTAGTCTTTGGTAAGTCGTTTACTGATAGAAAGAAACTATTGCTTACTGGCATTTCTTTTTTATTCCGAAACAACATACGGTTCCTTAGAGACAGGGGGAAAAGGCATAAATCCTTGCGATTATTATAAACGCGAAAGTTTGTATGTATGGATGTATATATGTTTATTACTCTTTCACGCAAAAGCTACTGAATGGATCTCGATGAAATTTGACGCAGAGGTAGATTATAGTCTGGAAAAAAAAAGTACAATACTTTTCATCCCGGGAGTGTGTTCCCTTGGGATAATTTTCGACATTCACGCGGGCGGCAGCTAGTATAATATAGGTCACCCGACCTTTGGCTTAAACAGAATATTGAAATGCCGTGAGTATAGTAAATTTAAACAATTTCTTTCCACAACTTACCAAATAACAATGCTGTTGATAACTTAAAACTCAGTCAAAAAACAACTGGAAACAAAACCTCTACAAAAAAGAAAAACAAATCGCAACCAGACATTGAAGCAATATAAAAAAAATCCCTTCAAAAATCTTATAATCCCGGAAAAAATCCCGGGATTGAACATCACTACATCACCCCTAGGCTTACGGCTAAGCCGTCCGCGACTTAATTGAGCTGACTTTAATAAAGCCCTTCAGGGACGAAATAATTGTTGAAATATTTTTGTAAGGGTTGAGTCTTTAGGCTCAAAATAAAATGAAAGTTGAGAAAAATTAATTTGATATCTTTATGCCCCTTGAGTCGTGAAATATGGATCTTGATTCTATTTTTGGTAGCGGGTTTTAGAGATTATTGCTTGAGCATCTTAAATGTGGTTTAAGTGCAGAGTGGTGAAAATATTAGGTATTACATAGAGACTTTCTTTTATTCAAAGTAAAAGTCGATTTTTTTTTTCAATTATAGTATTTTCTAGGGGAGTCGTAACCAAAAGGTAAACAACGAAACCCTATTGCTAAGGCTCCACTTTCCTTCCTTCCGACCATGTCTCTCTCTCAGTGGGCTGTATCTCATGAACATAGCTAGACATAAAAGTGAAAAATAAAAAAAACTTTTGTTTTACTTAACTTTTTTTTCATTGTACTTAATTAAAATAATACGCAAAATTACCAGTATTAGTTTACCGGATTTTATATCATCAGTTCACGGTACTGACAAGCTAATCAGGAATATTCTAGCTTCCACACTGATTGATTTTGATGTGCCGTGCTTCACCGAGGCTGTAGAGGCCAGCCGGTCGATTCTGTCGACATCTCACGGTGTTCACCTTGGGCGGAGTGAACGACAATAGAGCTGTCATTCCATCTTATTTGTATGGTTTGACAACTCACCTGTCGTGCGGGTGCCCAAGTGTTCACTTCGACATGTCTACAGAATCGCACTGCTGGAGACTCGCTTGCCTGAATTCAAATTCGCCTGACCACCCATCATCCCAGAGACGGTGGTATGTGCCGCTCTGCAGAGAAGTTCAGGAATACCTTATTGCCACATCAACTACTACTGCAGAGCGTGTGCACCTGCTGGCTGTGGATGAGTGGGAGTCGGGTCTCTGGCTTCACGCACTACCATCGTCGAACATTGGCACCTTGTTAGACGATACCAATTTCCGCCTCACTGCATGCCTGCGTCTTGGCGCTCCTTGTTGTTCTTCTCATCGCTGCCACTGCGGTGAAGTTGTCAACAGCCTCGGACATCACAGCCTGTCATGCAGCCACAGCGTGGGCCGCATAGCGCAGCACGCGCATTTTAACGAGATCATCCGACGAGCTCTTGTCACGGATGGCGTTCCGGTTGTATTAGAACCCAATAGCCTGGCACGCGACGATGGCAAGAGACCGGACGGTATACCGTTATTTCCATGGAAGATGGGTACGGGTAGGCCATGAGTGTGGATCGCCACTTGTGTCGATACTCTTACGCCATCCCATCTTCACAGCACTTTATTTTCAAACCGTTTGGGGTTGAGGCTTTTAATAAGTAAGTGCTCATATCTTATTAAAAGATCTCTCAAGACGCTTAGTTGACTCTTCGCGTGACCCAAGGGCTGGCTTTTACCTTGGACAAAGGATAAGCATTGCCATACAACGTGGCAATGCCGCCAGTCTTTTGGGCACACTTCCAGTCAACAGCGATGCGGATGAATTTGACGCCATATTTAAGGGTTAACTTCGTTAAGATTTTTATTTTAGGTGTTTATAGTTTGTTATAATGTCTATTCATAAATAAATACCTACAAATTAAAATAATGACATCGTGCAAGTTAAAATATTTGCACACTATATGTAATGGTATATAATTATTATCATACATTGTAAACCAACCTACATTCAGGCAAATATATGGAATTGATTTAATTTGAAGTATAATTGCCTAAACCACAATGGGAACTTTGAACCAGGCAAAGTATGTGTAGGTAATATTAATTAAACTAATTGGTATGCATGTCAAACGAATTACGAGTAGTTTGTTGTTAGGTATAGGTAGTAAGTACATTCCAACGTAGCCTTTACCAACGATCTCAACATGACGGGGTCAGCTGACGACACTGTTGGCGCAGTGGTTGAGCGATTGACTGTTGCGCTGCGTGTCCCGGGTTCGATTCCCGCACGGAACAAATATTTGTATGGCCTACAGACAGTTGTTCCGGGTCTGGCTGTTTGTGTATGTGAGTTGATAATGTTTGTAAATGCACTCACGATACAGTAAAAAAACCTAGTGGGCAGCGTTTTATTTTTAAAAAAAAAAGAACCTTCCAGTTTGTCATACAACTGATACCAGTTTTATACTTGGAGCGTCTGTCTATCTGACTTCCACAGCCTAATAACCGGTTAACACGATATGACTGGACCCAGATTTCTGGCTTCTGACTACTCGTAACGACTGTCAAAGATCCACTGATGACAGCCGGGACCAACAGCTCAATCTGCTTTCTTTCTTCTGAGTCTTGGTATGTTATTAAAGGTCATCCATCCACGGGTTGACCTCAGTAAGCTTTGCTTAACTCTGAAGATCGTACGCCTGATATTATTTAGTTACGAGCTCATATACAGGATGTGTCAGATGTGCGTGGTCATATTTAAGGTTGATGTTGGGTAGCTGATATACATTATGGCAAAATAGAAAAATAAAAAAAATGTGACTTTAAAAAATCAACCAGATTAAAACGACTAAACGAAAAAATTACTTCTCTTGAAAAGTAATTTGTTCGTTTAGTCGTTTTAATCTGGTTGATGTCACCAACTACATCAAACTGCTTGCAGTTTGATGTAGTTGGTGACATCAAATCTGAAATTGAATTAAAGTAACTTAATATTACCACCATATAACATTGCAAAATAAAACTGCTTGAAAAGTTATTTGTTCGAAACTTTGTAATGGTTCTTTTCTGGTTTTTTTTTTATTTTTTTATGCATTGTCTAGCTCTTGACCTCGATCACGCCTGATGGAAAGCGATAGATGAGGTCCATGATGAAAGCGAGCGTGCTCAGAAGATGCCCTGAGGCACTGGTACTTCCACGCGTCGACGAAACACAGCAGGCTGCTTGACGCCGAACTCCGGTGGGAGGGTGGTCGCGAACCGGCCCTACCACCGCAAGGGAAGGATTGGCCAGTCTTATAAGGTGTTAGGTGAGACTGTCCAGGCTGCGCCGAGCCCTCGGTTCAGTTGAGTGTCTGATGATGGAACAAATTGCGCTACACGAGGAGGCTCCTTCATGCATCCCTGGTTGATTTTTTTGAAGTCACTTTTTTTGTTGTTTTGCTATTTTTTCCTTAATGTACCTACCTACATCAGCTACCCAACATCACCCTTAAATATGACTCTGGAACACCCTGTATTATTATGGTCAGTGGTTAAAATAATTCATTCCTGAATTCAGAGACGAAATAGCTCGGGAAAACCCGTCATGCCTGACCAAACGTCACTAAAATACACAATATATAATTAAAACTACAATAAACCATATTTAAAACTATAATTAGGTACCTACGTGTTATACATTAGGTTCCATAGGTATATAATATGATTTTTAGTATGTTTCACATATGTTTATTTAGGTAAAATTAATGTTTTTTTCCTATATCAATTTTATTCAATAGTTTGTTTTACCCGTTATTGCAAGTTGTGGATTAATTTATTTCCATACATGTGTCCTGGAGAATGGCTAGACAATAACAGCCGCACGGGTCGATCATCAAGGTAAAGCAACGCGTGACGAGGTCGGTCAGCGGATGGGTGGCCATCTTATCATACCGAGATTTCTCCATGCCTCGGAAAGCCAATTAAGCCGTTGATCCCGGCTGTCATTTTTTGGTTTCCGTACCCAAAGGTTAAAAACGGGACTCATTACTAAGACTCCTCTGTCTGTCTGTCACTAGGCTGTATCTCATGAACTGTGATAGCTAAGTTGAAATTTTCACAAATAATGTATTTCTGTTGCCGCTATAATAACAAATACTAAAAACAGAATAAAATTCATATTTAAGTGGGCTTCCATACAAAAAACGTGATTTTTTGCCGTTTTTTATAGCTGATAATGGTATGGAACCCTTTATGCGCGAGTTCGACTCGCACTTAGCCAGTTTTTAGTTCTTTGGCAGTCGTTACGGATTGTCAGAAGCCAGAAAATCTGACCCCAGTTTTGCCAAGAAGTACCATGTTAACCAGTTAATGGGTTGTGGAGGTCCGGTGGGCAGCCACTCCACCTATAATACTAGTATTCAGCTGAATTTGGTTTGACTGGAAGCCGAACCCAATATAGTTGGGACAAGGCTAGGCAGATGTTGATGACATGCGTCATTATTACGCCAGGAGTTCCTCTTAGAAAGAAACCAAGCATTATAGAATAATTAAATAAATAAATTAACGATCGATTGTAAATCTAACTCCGCAAATACGTAGGCGCTATTCTAATGAAAATTATTTCAAAGGCACTTGTCATTTTCCATTGTTCCAACAATAACCGAACTCAAGTCAATACCGTGGCTTTACCTCTACAATACCGCATTTGAATATGAATACCGCAATATTGAATAACTCTATTGTTTTAATTTACCTGTTTTTGAGGTATTATTGATAACATTGTTTTGGTTGGAAGTACCCGAAAGATAGATTAATTATTGCAAGTATTTTGATTGACCGCATTACCATGTTTGTTGAATAAACGAAAGGTACGAGTATGTAGGTAAGTTAATATTTTAAGGGTGGTTTTCCTGTTTTTAAGACGTATATTTGAAAAATATTATCGACATTAATTATTAGTGGTTTGACTGAGAAAAACAAATGAAAATGTGCATCCATATTCACTGACACAATTGATTGAGATGCGAATGCAAATCTTGCTTAAAAAATTGTAGAATTGGCTCTCTGAAGTTGAAATTGAGTATCTGTGACTATGCTTACAAAATTTTTGAATCCATGGGAAACATAAAAAATAGTCTTGAAAAATTCTGAACAAAAGATATATCTTATTAATTAAGTATCTGGCGGACCGCCAATTGCTTTTATAAGCACGATTAGATTAATATTACTGGATAGAAAAAAAAATCCAAAGTTACCCCTTTTTGTAATGTAGGTATAATCAATCTCATAGCTACAAAACAGACGCTTTTTTCTTATTTTTTAATATAAATCAAATGGTATCAAGATTATTCAGCGCAATTCGCTTGATACAATGATTATAATTATTAAGTTAAATGCGCGACTGAAGTAGGCTCGCGTACGGCCGCTCGCGAGTGGATTCGTCACGTATATGTATGTATATGTATGTCTTATATTAAAAAGTCAAGAAAGTTAAGAAAAGGGTCTGTTTCGTAGCTATTAGTTTTATCTTACAAATACCTACGACACATATCTATCGACTATCACACCCTTTAGGTTTAATTCCTGCGGTTTATAACCATTAAACAATTTAACTTAGGTAAATATTGAAATGTTAAACCCCAACTTCGCAGTAGCGTAAAATTTTGTGGTCTATTATAGGTACCTCACCTGAACTACATCATTTCAAAGAGCCTACTTATTCGTAAACACCGCAAACTTTAAGGAATATTACATAAAGTTAATTATATTTTAATTAGTTGTTCCTTTTCTTGTTGAATTATTTTCAAAGCACACCACAATCTTTTCAAGGCATTAGAGGGCCAATTCTAATATTTTTTAGGGTTCCGTACCCAAAGGGTAAAAGAGGATCCTATTACTAAGACTCCGCTGTCTATCTGTCACCAGGATGTATCTCATGAATCGTGATAGAAAGACAGTTGAAATTTTCACAGATGATATATTTATGTTGCTGCTATAACAACGAATACTAAAAATAGAATAAAGTAAATATTTAAGTGGAACTCCCGTAAAACAAACGTGATTTTTTGCCGTTTTTTATAGATACGTTTATTTAATGGTACGGAACTCTGCGTGCGCGAGTCCGACTCGCACTTGGCCGGTTTTTATACAACGTTCGCATGTCAGTGTTAAACTGTCAAAAATACCTTAATTTCCCTTTTAGGACAAATGCAAACGTTGCTTGAAAATTAGTAGCATCAATCACAGACACGATTTATGCAATAGAACACTCTCAAAAATAGCAGCTATTTCCTACATTTTGCTGATTTATGCGAGCAAAAATGTTTTGACATATAATTGGTTCATGAGATGTATAAATAGCCCGCTGACAACAGAAAAACGGATGGTTGTAAAGAGAAACTTCTGTTGTGGTTATTCTTTTGGGTGTTGAAACCTAAAACACGCTCACATTTATTTATTTATTTATTTATTCAACACTTTAGCACATAAATGTACAGAGGCGGACTTAATGCCCTAGGCATTCCCAGTCAACCTTTGGGTGATGCAGAGAATAGTGGTAGGTGCAATAAAAAGAATTATACGCGATTGATATTATCAAAATATTAACATTTAAATAAATAATATTAACAGAAAAGAAAAAAGAAAATAGATACCTACCATGTTAATTTTTTTTAAATTGGTTCTACAGCTCTGTGTCAATGAGGCGTGACCATCAGTTTGACCGTCCATCTTCAAATCAAATGAAATCAAATCAAATACGTTTATTTGTGTACACAGGTGAAAAAGGTGGAACAATCACAAGGTTAATGGGTCTCTGTGTCCTGCCACAGTAGGTGGCATACAAACATTAAATATTACATTTCAAATGTGCCAAAATATTTTAAATTATATTTAGAAATGGATTAATGTCAGAAATGATCCCAATAAAACAGGAAAAGTAGTTTTTGTGCTTTTTCAGACTATAATCTATCTCTGTGCCAAATTTCATCCAGATCCGTTCAGCCGTTCCGTGGAAACAAACATGCATCCCGAACTATCGCATTTATACTCGTAATATTAGTAAGATCACATATATACAGTAATTGCGTAGTTACAGGAGGTGAAGGCGTAGATAATGTGGACATGCGTAACTATTGCGGTCGGGGCACGAATGACTCAGCTGTTATCACTGTGCGTAAACGTATATTTGACGAATACTTCCATGTAGGTAAGTCCGAACATGGTCGGAACTAAGTATCTTCACTGCGGATTCAATATGACTAATGCCCGGTTTCTGCAGGTTTTTATAAAATAGAGGTGTATTGTGGTATTACTATGAAAAACGAAGTCTTGTGAATCAATGCGACATTGTAGTACCCGTGCGGCCGAATGTATAATAGATGGATAGATTCATTTATTTTGCCTGAAATATGGTATTTTACAGATTTTATCACACATAGGTACATAAAAGCTCTTCATATTCCGCCAACTTAATTCGGCATGCTTTGTGACACTAGTGACTCTAGTTTAATCCATTTTAACAATACAATTAAATATTCATGTCAAAAAAATGAGGTACTTTATCGGTCGTAACTATCCGTTAACACTATAACGCCGATGGTTGGTTGGTCGTTAACGGGCAGATAAACGACCGTTAAAGTACCTCAGAAACATGATTACTTAATAAACTAACGAATATTGTCTATAAGCAAACGTATTATTATATTAGTCAAATCTAAAAGGAAAGAACAGTGAAAGAATTCAATTTAAGCTTCCTGCGCAGGATTCAATTCCAGAAGCAATCTACTTAAATTTTTCCCATATAACAGTCGGTTTCCAAGCTAGTCGGATTCAACAGAATAGGACTGTAAATACGTATATAGGATAACAAACAAACTCACTTTGCATTAATATTAGTTAGGAAGTTTAGATAAGTCAAAAGAAATCTAAAAAAATAAAAACTCGCAAGTCATTTACCGACTGCAATTAACTGGAACCGCGGTCCCAGTTCGGATCTATTCAATTTTATTATTTTTGTTCCAGCGACTGAAACCACCCATACCGTGTTACTCAGATAATGGGTTGTGGAGGTCTGGTAGGCAGCAGCTCCACTTAAAATACTGGTAATCAGCTGAATCCGGTTTGACTGGGAGCCGACCCCACTATAGTCGGGAAAAGGCTAGGCAGATGATGACTGGGACCACCCATAATCGAATAAAAAAAATCTATCGTTCAAGCCAAAAACCATCATCATCATCATCATTACGACACAGGGTATCCTAGTGTGGGGTTCAGTGTCATGTAAATGATGGTTGTGTACTTTTTATGAACAATAAAATTTATTATTACTCTCTTTATTAATCTTTTTACATACTTTTTATATTTTTAAATATTTCAATAACAAAAAAAAAAATAAAATAAAAAAACATTTAAAAATATAAAAATAGTAGTCCGCCGGTGTCGGGAGCTGGGTCCAAGCTACCGGTGGTTAGGGCTCCAGAGAAAGGAACCTCCTCACAATACGAGCCGTATCGAGGAGTACTGCCTTCTGTATCAGGCCCTTTACCCAACTGCGTAACGCCAGCTTCGACAGGTGGTCGTCGAAGCTTTTGGCTATCAAGCCATTGGCCGTAACGACTATCGGCACAATGACAGCCGAGTCCACATTCCACATGTCGACAACCTCGTGTGCTAAGTCAAGATACTTGATTTGTTTCTCTTTTTCAGCTTTCACGAGGTTCTCGTCATGCGGAATGGTAACATCGATTATCATTGTGCGGCGCGCTAATCGGTCTATCACCACTATATCGGGCTTGTTAGCTATGATAGTCCTATCAGTGATGATAGACCGATCCCAGTACAACGTGACATGGTCATTTTCGAGAACTGGGTCGGGCACATACTTGTAATACGGTACCTCAGAATCCACAAGTTTGTATTTCAAAGCAAGTTGCTGGTGAATAATCCTAGCCACTTGGTTATGCCGGTGCAAGTACTCGCCGTTAGCCAAACGAGAACAACCAGAGATAATATGTCTGATGGACTCACCCGGACGGTGACATGCCCGACACACGTCAACCGTCCCGTCCTTCATAATATGCCTCCGGTAGTTGTTCGTCAAGATAACTTCGTCCATAATTGCACAAACAAAACCTTCAGTTTCTCCGAAGAGATCACCGAAACGTAGCCAGGCCACGGACGCTGAGAAATCTACATCGGACCCATAGAGAGCCCGATAGAAGCGCCCGTGAAGCTCCTTGCCTTTCCATACCTCCTTGCGGTCATCTGTGGTAAGTATCACAGGTTTGCGCCAGTTCTCTTTAGCCATGGACAACGGGGTGAGTCCCTTGTCCACTGCGACCACATCTCGGTGCATACCCACATCGACTTTGAGAAAATATTCTCTGAGACTGCACATCTCGCGGTTGTGGAGAGTCTTAGCATTTAAAAAGCCTCGACCTCCACACTTCCGCGGGATGTACAGTCTCATCACCGACGATCGTGGGTGATGCATCCGGTTTGCAGTCAGCAGTGTACGGACCCTCCTATCCAGGGCGTCGAGTTCAGTTTGAGTCCATTTGAGTATGCCGAAAGAGTACATTAATACTGGCATGACCCAACCGTTGAAGGCGCGCACCTTATTTCCGCCCGACAAAAGGCTGTTCAAAACCTTTTTTAGGCGGCCAAAGAAGCGCTCCTTCAGCGATTGTTTCATGTCAGTACCGTTAATGCCCAACGCTTCCGACATACCCAAATACTTATAGGTTTCGGTCGAGCTGAGGGGTCTAACCTGTATGGAATCCGAGAGTTGAATTCCCTCAGATTCCATAATCTCCCCTTTCTTTACATGCATGACTGCACATTTGTCCACACCAATTTCCATCCTGATGGCGCTACTGAAAGTTTCAGTTACCTTCAGTAGCTCCATCAGTCGCAAATTGTTGGGGGCAAAGAGTTTCAAGTCATCCATGTAAAGAAGGTGAGATATGGTTTGACCACCTCTTCTCAACCGATAGCCTAGACCTGAATCCCCCAGCAGTGTGCTAAGAGGATTCAGAGCTAAGCAGAACCAAAGTGGACTCAAACTGTCGCCCTGAAATATTCCCCGTTTAATCCATACAGGCTCATCATTCCCTTGAATCGGTCGACATCCTGGATAGCGAAGGACCGTTTTCCAATGCCTCATACATGACTCAAGAAAGGTGCGTAGAGTTGCATCTATTTTGTACAACTCCAGCACCCTCATGAGCCATGTATGTGGCACAGAATCATAGGCCTTCTTGTAATCTATCCAACATGTCGACAGATCCTTGCGGGATCGACGAACCTGTTGGCTTATGGCCATGTCTATGAGGAGTAGCTCCTTAGTGCCGCGGGACCCCTTCCTACATCCATTCTGAGAGGCGGACATAATTGAATTAGTGTCAATGTGATCATTAATTTTCACTCTCAGAATGGATGTAAGAAGTTTATAGACCGTCGACAAACAAGTAATCGGTCTATAATTCTTGGGTTCCGCGGGACTACCAGTCTTATGGAGCAGGTGGGTAACGCCAGTTGTTAGAAACTGTGGTAGCGACCCAGACTCCAAGGATGACTGGAATTGAGATGCCAGGAGCGCGTGTGAGCTGCTATACCACTTAAGCCAGAAGTTGTGCAGTCCGTCCGGGCCTGGAGATTTCCAGTTCGGTAATGGACGGACTGCTGTGGCTATATCTATTGGTGTGATGGTAATAGCTTCCATTTGTGGTATAGCTTCACACACGCGCTCGACATCGCGCATCCAGTCACCCTCGGCATGACTGACGGGCACCGACCAGATGTTTCGCCAGAATGTACTCGTGGCGATTTCATCCGGGCGGCACACGTCCGTCACACTTTGTTCAGGTCGCTCCCAAGCTCTGTATACCCACCTTTCATCGCTCTGGAACATGCGATTCTGCGAGTATCGATCAACCCGCCGCTTATACCGCCGAATACGGTTTGCCCATGCACAAACTTTCTGCTTCAGGAAGTCGATACGCTCTGTGACACGGGACGTGTATTCTCGAGGGCTGATTCCAGTCCCCGAAAACGCCCGCCTCACAAAGCGCATCACACGTGGTCTTGTATTGCCCTCCCTGAAGCAGTATAGTTTGCCGATGAGTGCCCTAGCCTCATCGATACGCCGCTCGATCCTGCACTGCCAGGCTGGTACAGCAGATTTTGGTCGTATAGCCTCGTCACAACTTGGAAACTTGACGTTTGCTATACGACATGCCGCAACAGCCCCGCAGTACAGGATTGAGTGCGTATCAACGAGGTTCTCGCTGCTTTCGAAGATGTTCTGCAGCAGCGAGTCTAAGGCACACACCAGCGCCCTATTCTTTTTGTGCATAGGTAACCGTGGTAATCGGGGCCTAAGGTCGGTAGGAGTTGATCTATACTCGCGAAGCGCATCCTCCAGCGCGCTCCTCAGTCGATCGTTGCACTGGCTACTTACCGTGACAACCCTATCATCTACCTCATCGCTATTGATATTGGGCCGCGGTATGATTGCGCCACTAGCTGGCGCCGGTACCACGGCCTGTGTCGGGGTCGAGATGATAAGGTTGTTTAGTACCTCTGAGCGCAGCCTATCAAGTGCGGCATCGTCCAACTTGTGACTACGTTGGATGACTCGCACCTGATCCGACAATCGTTGGGCCGAGACGTTCACAGCCGGTTCCAGGTCCTGAAACAGAGACAGCATCCTGACACGGTACGCAGTGAGGTTAGTTCCCCCCTCTGTAGACCCGTAATATGCGCGCATGACGTTCTCGTTCATGGACTGAGTCCATCTCATGCGCTGCACACAACCACCGGTAGCGGGGACCCGGCTCGGGGCCGGTTGGCCCCTAGGTCCCAAGCTCCTCGGTGGCCGGCCTCTCCCCTGCCGACGCACAGGTGTTGGCGACGTCGGCGGAGAGAAATATTCGTCGCTCGAGCTCGACGCGACTGCAGCCGCCGATGACACCACTGGTGATCCGATGTCTGGCGGCGGCGAGGCGGAGCTGAGCGACGAGTCCGGGGGTGGTGAGCGTGCGCGTCGCGATGCTGCTCTTGTTATCATCATCCAATAATTTTCATTTCGTTCATTATCATCTTGTTTAATTCCTTACATGACATCATGACATATGTCATCGGTCGGTCGTATATTTTTCATTTTCTTCATAATTTATTAGGTTTTTGTAGTTTTTGAGTTTCTAATGGTTTGTTTGATTCCTGTGCGCTTCTATTGTAAAAATTGTGCATGTAAAAGGCTCAAAACTAATTTTCTTTTAAATAAAATTGCGAGAACGAAATAAAATTTGGCTTGACATTCAGAGTTGCCAGCTTATTATTATTATTATTATTATCCCATAGCAGTCCACTGCTGGACATCTCTTTGTGCACGTCATTCATCGATTCCCGGCAACTCCCATCCAGGTGCTACCAGCCACCCTGCGCAGATCGTCGCTCCACCTACCCTGAGGTCGTCCCACCTTACGTTTGCCGATTGGTAGTCTCCACTCAAGAACTCGTCTACCCCAACGGTCATCGGTTCTACGGCTACTCTGGCCGGCGATCCCAGTCGCCGCGCCGGGAGAAAAATAATTTATATCAAATGGATCCGGCAACTGGGACGGCGCCAGAAACCTCATTTAGTCTTCAAAACCAAATCCTTTTGGCAGCCTTGACCTTGCTGTGCTACTTTAGGAGTATGACCGTTTTTATCAATGAAAACGGTCACAAAAAGTGAAGTATTTTTAGAAGAAGATTCTTTATTTTTATAACAATAGGATGTCGGAAGCGGCTCTGGCCTGCGACCCGGTAAATGAGATAAATTGTCCGCCTTAACTCTCGTATCCTCCGTCTATAAATAAAAAACGGGAAGATCGTAGAAAAACCGGGGATATGGCACATTTCCGCAAAATCTTTTTTGAAAATATTATGCAGCTGTTTACAAAAGTCATCATCATCATAACAGCCGCAAGACGTCCACTACTGGACACAGGCCTCCCCCAAATAGGGGGTGTTTGCCATAATCGCCACGCTTGGCAAGCGGGTTGGCAAACGCAGTGTAGCTGTTGCAATGTACCTACAGAGAATGCTGCTGCCCATTACGACACCCACGGGAAGTGATGGGATGGTGCTGTTCTTTTACGTCCGACAACATTCGGAACCGAAAAGAAAAGTACCACTATCATTATTACCTTGTTTGAAATCCTTCTTCAGGACATTGTGAACAATCTAAGTCTATATTTTACGTTAATCCCTTTGGTATGGCCATACTCAAGGCAACTTATTATTTCTGTTTTTTTTTTCGCTTTTGTGGTGTGTCTGCGTCAAAAAAATGTTTTCTATTCTCACCATCTGCCTAGCCTTTTCGCAACTATATTGGGGTCGGCTTCCAGCCAAACTGGATTCAGCTGAATACCAGTATTAAATGTGGAATGGCTGCCAGACCTCTGCAACCCACTAACTGCGTAACACGGGGTGCCGGGTACGGTTAAAAATGTTTTTTATTCTATTCTAAGAAATTTTTAAATGTGACGATGATCTGACAGTCGGAAACTTCATAATATATGTGATGACATAACCCAATGAGATGTACCTAGCCTATTCCTAACTATGTTGGGCTCAGCTTCCAGTCTCTTCGGATTCAGATGAATCTGATCTCTACAACCTACTCACACTGGGGTGTTAGTTGTGCAACATCTTCCCAGCTAAAACACTAGGAAGTTGTGATCGGCGTGCGTTTTGGGAGACTGTTTTGTTGTAACATTTGATTTTCAAACAGAACTAAAAATTATCTCTCAATTTGAATAAAAGATTTTTGATTTTGACACGATACCCCTTCGAATTCATGATTTTTCTTTTTGCATGGTGGGCCGATGCCGATAACCTGAGGCCATAGACAATGTGCCATTCAATTAGCGAACGCAACTGCCGAAAAGCCAAAACGTAGGAATTTGATCACGTGACCTTTCAATAGCATCTGTCATTCCCAAACATTTTTGATGTACTGACCATCACCTTCGCCACGCTATCGTTGACAGAATCTCACTAGTCTCGAGCACCAGGTCAAAGAAATTTTATCCTGGTCATGGCCGCGAAATTTGTTGAAAGCGAACCGGTCGATGTGGCTTCACTTGCGGGAGGCATATGTCTAGCTGTTAACGTCCTTCCGGCTGAAATGATGACGATGATGATGATCGTCATTATCATCATCATCATTTTGATATTACGTCCATCACATTTATTTATTTAAATTATTACAACCACATCACATACATTACACATATTAGGAACAATCTTAATTACTACAGGACCAAAGCACATTCGAAAAACTGGT
Source organism: Melanchra persicariae (assembly GCA_947386135.1). NCBI lineage: Eukaryota > Metazoa > Arthropoda > Insecta > Lepidoptera > Noctuidae > Melanchra > Melanchra persicariae. The sequence continues at coordinate 14,645,247 of OX376668.1, forward strand.
ATAGTCCTCTTTCTGTTTTCTGTCTGTCTCGTAATGTTTAATGTCCTTTTACCACATCTCCATTTCTTCCACAATCCTTGTCAAAACACCCAGTCTTCGTGTTTAGTTTTGTATCGGCTTCATTGATGGACGCTGCTCCTTCAAGGTCATATTGATCTGCCACACACGCCTCAATTACACACAGTTAGAGGCATTAGTCGTTGATCGACGCTAATTAATTAAACTACATATTTCAGTTAAAATTGGACAGTTTGGCTATGTAGAATTAATAGTCTATATTGGTTAAAATGTAGAAAAAACGGGTGTTTTATCGAAAAGTGGTGTTTTGTCTCAGGAAGTTTATCGATCGACTGATATTTAGCAATTCAAGTTTGGTATTTATTTATACTCTGTCCTTTTCTTAATAGGATCGCATTTTACCACTATGTCGCCCGATTGTAAGCGATAGTCGGTTAACTAAGTCACGTGGTTTTTTTTGTTAACCTTTAGTTAACTAATTACTCGGATGGAGTATAGCTAGCTAAACTATTAATTCACTTTTGACTTGAAGAGTTTATATATAAGGTTATAGCTCCACTAAAGAATTTTAACCATGTCTTTCTGTATCATCATCTTCCTGCTTATCCCATGGTAATTGAAGTCGACGCGGGCGTAACACGTTTTTTTTCTTCTATTCTGTCCTATCAGCCGTCACACTTACACTAACTCCCTTTTCTTTCATATCGCTCCTCACACAATCCATCCATCTTTTCTTTGGCCTCCCTCTCCATCCATTAGGATTTATATTTATAACCCTTTTAAGTAACATGCGTTTCATCCCTCCTCTTCACATGACCATACCAAGACAGCGGTTCCCTTTCAACTTTTAACTACCTCTAATGTACTCATTTCGCACTTTCTTCATTTTTGTTACTCCACACATCCACCTCAACATTCTCCTCTCCGCTACATGCAATCTATACTATGTATTTAACTGTATGGTTGATTAAATAAAGGCGCTCAATTACACTACTTAGTTTTTCACCTGTATGTATTAAAACTGCCGAAATTACACGAATTATCCATATGGTAACAAAGAATGTATGTACGTCAATGTAGAGGTACAAAGTTTCCGCTAAACAACCATTTGATGTCAATAAAAAGTTTAATTAAATAAATGAATGGAATATCATGTAGAACTAAGTCCAATATTGGCACAAACAAAGCGAAACCGCAATAATTAATATCAAAATAAAATCCACCACAAATGACTCATACGATTCACCTGAAATGTGTTATCTTTGCACGTGGGTAGTACAGGTGCTGTTAAACTTGACCATATGGTACTACAATGACTTCTTTATCATGACCTTTGCAAAAATCCTTTCTTTTCTTAGTCGTTTTTTGTCAATTTATGTCAAAACTTGTAGCACAAAGGAGTCTCCACGGACGCACTGTATCTTTTGCCTTGGTTAACATACTGACCAAACAAAAATATCTCAATGTTTTTCAATGAAAATTAATGACTTAACGGACCATTTTGATATAGCTTTCCTGCGTTCCTTAAGTCACGATTGTACCTGCAAGCAACTCACAAGTTTAATTACATTTCGGGCACGATCGAGCGATTGTTCACATCATACCTCGGTAGTCCGCAATGTAATTCATCTTGCATGCAAGTGGATTGCATACGGAAACGTGGATTAACATCGTGTTTTTGCCGAGAGAGCCCTATCACCATTAGTCTGGGCTCTTTTTGGATTTCAGCAGCATTTACTACACATATATAAATTAAACAACTCGCATTCTATCAAAATGTTTTGGCATCGTGTAAACAGTTCAAGCTTCTTGCTTCAAAAACTAGCTTCGTGTAGCTCAGGTAACATATTTATATATTCAAAGTACTTCATCACCATTTCAGCCTCTGATTGCTAGATATAGGCCTCCCCCAAGTGTCGCCACGTTAACCGCTCCTGTACGTTTTGCATTCAGCGGGTTTCCGCCAGTACGGTTCACCTTGTGGGAGACCGTCCAACACGACGATCTTATAACGGTCGCCAACCCAGAACTTTTCTTTCAACGCCATTGACTACATGTTCTGCGAGCAATGTGCCCTACCCACAGACACTTTAGTTTGGCGATTCTTCAGGCTATATCAATAAACTTAGTTCTCTCACGCACATGTTTAAATAGTACTTCTTCTTCTCTGTCGTTTCATGGTCACGTCAAGGCGACCACGTCGCTGGTAGAGGCGGACACAGCTCTCCGCACGATCTCCCTCCATCTCTCCCGTTGGCAGACTGTCTGGCGCAATCAGATACGCAGTTTCCTAGTACGTATTTAACTTGGTCAGTCCAGCTCATAACCTGCCGCACGATCTAGTTCCTTTTACTTTTCCCTGCACGACGAGTCGCTCTAATATGGAGTCGTTATCTCGCCTACAGACATGTCCAAAGTACTGCAGTATGCGCGACTGTGGTACTACGGCCGACAGACGCTGCGTGATGCCTAGCTTTTGTAGTCTGGGCACGTTGGTGCGCATTGGACATAATTATAGTACTTACGCGTAAGCAATTCATTCATAAAAACACGCGTTAGATCTGACTGTGCACTGTGCAGAGTAATTAAAAGTCACCGAGTCATTGTTATCACGTGAATAGGTACAGACGCACTCCGTCCAGATGATGGACAAAGTTACATCCACTACTAGGAAGGCTAAATACCGGTAACTGTGACCGCAGTCTCTGGCTGATTGACTAACTTCTTTCTGACTTTAGCACTGGGTTATATAATTTGGTCTGCTCACAGGGTCTGCTGGGTGATAAGTGCCATATTAGATTATTTGAAAAAAAGGAACACGATTTTTGTTCGGTTCTTGTTTTTGATTTTTGGGAGCTGGGTCTATTTTTTAAGTATTTGAAAAAGAGGTAGTTATTTTAGGCGAAACCGAGACGAATGTGCAGAGAGTTTGATTTCCACAAAGGCGGAGGCAGCGAAGATGGGCAAAGATATTGAAAAAAAAGAATAAATATTTAATCTCATGACATGAACTAAACTTGATTTTAAAGTTATGTCAATGTAGATTTTATATACACAGTAACATGCACATTACATCTACATTTCAGCATTACGGAAAATCATTGTTACGTAAAATAATTAAGTTTCTGTGATTATTATGCATTCATATTCAAAAACAAGGAAGTGGAGTTATCCGGAACCACATTATGATATTAGGTTGGTATTTAAATAATTATTCATTAATTATTACATTAAAATATTACCTAATACATATGGGGCCAGTTTTGTATATCCTAAAATATCAAATTTGGCTGGAGTAAGAATATTTGAAGTAAAGAGTCCAAGGGGAAGAAGTTGTTGGAGAATTTGTTCATAAGAGTCACCCCCTGCTGGAATGGAAAGGGCATTTCATTTGGAGGAACACGGGTTTTAGTCAGTACACACCTGAATTAGACATTCTTGAACATATATTATTTCTGAGAAACTTTTTGAACGAGTCTTCTTAACCTAATTTGCTTTGAATATTTTTTTACTGATTGTCAAGTTTCTTAAGGTATTAAAAACCAAACAAAACAGAAACTAAAACAATGAATACACCCAACAAATGCGTCAATGCTAACGCTATTATATTGCTAAATTAATAATATCAATTCACATTGTAAGTTTACAAAACAACACATCTTTCGTATTACTGTAGTAAAATTAGGTATTTTATTGAGAAAATACGTCATTTTGTGCTTAGTACAATATTAAATTCAATACTTTTGCAGGTTTTTCCCGGAACTTTAATGACAAAATACTAACACAATATTTTATAAGTCAACAAAACGGAACTCGTGTAGTAGGTATTATAATATTATTCATTGTTCCATTGCCAAATACCTACGTCACTGTAACTCCATTGTACAGAAGCGTGGAGATTTAAAAAAAAAAACTAATCGATTCGGAATAGTTGTAAAAAGTTGCATTTGCTTGTGAGCAATACTAAAAAATATACAGGTAATAAAAAAAAAATGTTATAGGTAATCAAAATATTGGAACATAGTTTTAGCTGTAGAAGAATATTAATAAATGTTTTAATAAATTTTTTATCTACCTATCTATGATATGCATTACCGACATGTCTAGTGGTCGATCCTAAACATTTTGGCATTTCGATAACCGTTAACGCTGAATCAATATCACTTTGTTTATAGTCCAAGGACAGGAATTTTATAATGAAATCATCTTAATAAAATACTGTAAATTTTTAACCGACTTCTAAAAAAGGAGGAGGTTCTCAATTCGGATGTTTGTATTTTTTTTTTAATGTTTGTTCGGGCATAGCTCCGTTCGCTTGCCAACCGATTTGAAAAATTCTTTTTTGTTGGAAAGGGTATTCTTCCCAAATGGTCCCATTGAAATTTTATCAAAATCGGTTCAGTAGTTTGGTTTTTAAATCCAAACAGCTGGAAAAAATATGTGGAAAAATCATCCATGTACACGAAATTTTGTATTTTTGCTTTCCTGTGACTTTCCAGTGGTAGGTGTGGGGTACCACTAAAAAGTGAAAAATAAAAAACTTTTTGACAAAAAAAAAGAAACCGACTTCCAAAACACACACCGACTTGCAAAGTTCAAAATAACTTTAATTTCGGAAGTGGGAGCAAATAACGAAGAAGCAACCAAAAACACCGACTTCCGAAATTAAAGTTATTTTGAACTTTGTAGTGTGTTTTGGAAGTCGGTTTCTTTTTTGTGTGAACAAGTTTTTACTATGATGATTTTTCAACATTGCTACCAGAGTGCCAAAACCCTACTAATAAGCATTCGCATCTCACTCGATATCTGTCTAAAATGTATGGAAATAGGTGTTTTTGACACAATCATTACGACTCAGATGTAAATGTGAACGTTGCTTAACAATTAATAGCATTGACCCTGCTTCTAATCAAACAACGATAACAGTAACACTTCCGCACTGTATCACCACAGCCAAGTATATATTTTCACCCCACAGCCTCCCAACCGGTACCTCACTCAAGCGGCCATGTTTACATCTCGTACGCACGGAATGACTCACAATCACAAACAACGCTCTTCTCAGAATGGTCCACGCGCTAGCGAGAACATTATAGTAGTTGATCTACTAGATGACGCATTTATCAATGAAATACTTTTTGTACTGTGTAGCACCTTAATACTATGTTATTTCATTGACAAATGTGTCACTTTGAGGTCCGGAAGATGGTTATTAGTATTATGATGGCATTTTGTCATCAAATTTTCGAGAAGTTCGAGTTATCGTCATCAACCTTCAAGTCATAATTTATTTGAGCCAAGTGAGAGAATTTTAAGTAGAAACCAGCCGATCTATTGTGTCAACATACCACCGTGTAACCTTTTTATACTTCACCTTTTTTCTTGGGAGGAAGTGTCAGACTCACATAGATTACTGATTAAAACCCACCCAATATTCACTTCACCTTGTATACAGCCGGTCGATTCTGTCGACGTCTCACGGTGTTCACCTAGGCGGAGTGAACGACAAAAGAGCTGTCATTCCATCTTATTTGTATGGTTTGACAACTCACCTATCGTGCGCCCCGCCCGGGTGTTCACTTCGACATGTTTGCAGAATCGCACTGCAGTTCGGATGATGAAGTGTAATGACAACGGACACACCTCCTATTACATTGGGTTTATGACGTAATTTGCGAAGTGTGTGTGCACCACCATACTAGCTTTAGCCAGACGGTTATCCAGCGCGAAACTATCCCGCGGAAACGTACAATCGGGATAAAAAGTTCTTATTTTATGGACATGGTATACGTCCTGTGATCTAAAGCTTAAGTATCTAAATATACTCGTATTATGCCTTTGAGGCGTGATTGATAAGCAAACATATGAGTACATATACTTATAATATAAGTATACAAATAGACTTCTACATTTATAATGTTCAAACTTACTTTGCTTCTTATGATTATGAACGTTGTATAAATATAAGGAACGATAAACGAGAAAGGTTTATTAAGTGTTATTTAATACAATTTTTTTTAAATAAAATCATTGAAGCAAATTTAAGTGAAGTGAGAAACAGGTCTTTTATCTGCCTTAACTAAAGGGTCTTTCAAATAGGGCGGGTCGATGTTGACAGTTTGTGGCGGCCATGTTGTTTTGGCGGTATCTGTCAAATCTGTTGTTTATTATTCAGTCACTGATGCCAAATCACCATGGCAAGTTACACGATTGAGCAGCATGTCCAAATGACAACATTTTAGTATCAAAATGAGTGCTCGTTATTGCAAACGTTTGGCGCATTGCATTGCTCTCGCAGAGGTGACGTGAGTTGGCCAACAAGATCGTGCGATTTGACTCCGCTAGTTTTTTTTTTGTGGGGTTTTCTGAAGTCGCATGTCTATGCCAGTAAGCCGCAATCGACCGATGCCCTGAAAGTCAACATTACGCAGGCAATCGCTCAGATTCAGCCGAATCCATCAGCAGTCATTGAAAATTGGACCTCTCGGATCCGTGCCACCGTTCGAAGCCACGGTGGACATTCGACCGATGTCGTATTCTATAAATAATGGCATTAATGGGCCTTCCAAATAAAAAAAAATAATTTAGTTAATATCTCACACACAGTTTGTTTTATTCAATTTCAACATCGACTCGTCCTTGTTGAAAGACACGATATAAAATAATCTTCTCCTATGATTAGTTTAAATACTGATTAGTATATTTATTACTTCGAATTTGAGTAACACAAATGCAAACGTTGATTGAGGCTTTTAAATTGAATTTTCGTCTGAAGAATGGATTTAAATAATCTACTTACTTATTATATTTAAACTAATTTTATGGTGTTTTTTTTTTGTAATTCTCATAATTATTATACAACCAGTAACAGAATAAACGCAATACCTCTTAGGGTTATTGTACTCGTCATTATGAACAACTTTCACTAAAATAATAATAATAACATACCAACCAACCACCAACACCAATGGATCAACACTGAAATTGCGAAAAAAAATCGTCTGCCCATACATTTATGTGCGCATAATTCGACGAAATATACTTGAACAGCTGAATTGTTTTCTCAATTTCGGGGTTGGATTCATAGTAAAATTTGTTCAAAATGTTCAGTACCTACAATGTCCCCTTAAGAGGTTTTGCGTTTATTCTGTTACACGTTGTATACGTGAAAGTGATTGCGTATTTTTTGTTTATATTTCTCCACACCTAATTGATAAACCATTTTTGATGAACAATTTTAGTACAGAGTTAGATGAGACTCTAGATATAGTTGTAGGCAATACTTTTATTTGCAAAAATCAACATTAACGCTAACAAAGCCGCGGACCAAAACTAGTAAGGCTATAGGTACTCGTAAATCACTGATCCAAAAAAGGGTTCAACATTCTTATGAATAAGACAATGACAATCATTTTGATCAGTGACTCAATTTGCCAGCTTCTTCTCTATAAAATACAAGGAAACACCTTCCATGATCCCACCATGACTCAGATTTATCTTGACTTGTTCAACACGAGGAAGTTCGTCACGAATGGCGCCGTGACTCATAGGCAGGCATGCAAAGTCAAGGTCGCAGGCTCGATACTCGGTAATGTGAGTGTGTTACCGAGAATGTGCCGGATTCCGTAGTACGTTGTAAAGGTTAAGGAACTTTGTCGCGGGAAAATTGATAAGGGTTTTTGATCTGAGATAATTTTGAGATGAGTCATTTTTTATAGGAGTAGATATGGTTATCTCTTTGAAGCTCGTGTCTTAGTAACAACAGCCTCACTTGTCGATTGTAGGTTAAGCCATGTTGGCCTAGGTCAGTTCGTGGATGCACCCGGATATCGCTGATAGAGGAGTTAGCCCAGACTCGGGCAAAGAAGAGGGAGCCCAGAAGTGGGCCACGCTAGGTGGGGTCGCGAATGTCAGGCGTAGCAGTTCTCGCGGCCCACCCATCAAGGCGAAAGTAGGTGCACAGGCGAAGTTTTTAGTGGGTGCAAGCCCCACATAACCACGTCATCTCCCCGGACGACGTGGCATGCGTTAGGCATTTTGTTCGCCCAAAAAAAGAAAGGTCAGTTCGTGGATGGGTAACCATCCAGTACATACCGAGACACAACCATCACTCGTTTTTCCCGGGTGTCGGTAGTAGATTTGATTTTTGACAGACGATACGGTCGAGTCTGACGGCCAGTCACCAATAGTGTTGACCACAGTAACTGAACTTGAAGCTCAGATAAGCAGTCGCTTCATGTACAGCTGTATCGGTAAATATTGAGCTGAAATTAGTTTTTTTTTCTCCTCCCGCTCTAGGCGGAGCGGGCGGACGAGTCTGACACTCCCTGTGTCAGACTATTTCTTACTGACTAAAACCCATATGTGTTCCTCCCCTGCCCTCTGCATCCACAGGCCCGCACGCATAATCGCCCTGCGACTCCCGATTCCCAAGGTGTCTTCTTCAGTTGCGGGGGATTGGGGCGTGAGGTTTAATGCCTCTCCCTCACGCGGCCCGCCTCCTCCTTCACTAGCATTACTGCTTCGCAGAAAGAGGTGACGGCTTCCCATGCCTCCTCGCTCCAAACCATGGATTGAACCAGCCGGTCGCGACAGGTCGCCGATACTAATGACAACTGTTTTTAAGTTTTATCCGTAGTAGAGCACTACTACGGATAAAACTATAAAAAGCCATGATGTGGCAAACACATGTGGTGGTACTAAATACCTATGGTAGCCACCATAGGTATTTAGTACCACCACAATTATTACTGCAGCTGAGATACGCTTCGTTTTGATTGGCTCATAAAAACTATTTCAACTTCGTACCTAAAGTCGACAAGGAAACCGGTAAACCACTACGTCTGTTGTAGGTAAAGCAGAGCCATTTAACCTATAAACTACTGTATTGTACCATATCTAGAGTTCAAGTACTGACCACGAAAGAAAAATAAAACCTTTCAATGATTGTGTGAACACCTGAAGGAAGTGGTTTTTCGCTTATTAGGTAGGTATGCAAAATTACGAAAACCAAATCTATTTCTAAATTATTATAGGTTAATTAATTGTCAGTTTGTGCCCGCGAATTCACCCGAGTGAAAATCGGAAATGATCCCAAGGGAACCCCAATGAACTTTCTAGATTAAAATAAAAGTCTGTCATTTGTAGATCCTTGGCAACCACGGATATAATAATATCCGTGTGTGAGATATTCTGGCTTCTAAGTAGAAGCCAAAAAATCTGACACCACTCTTGAAAGGGCCATTTTAGGTACCCTGTTAGTCACAGGAAAGCAAAGTACGCAATTTCGTGTACATGGATGACATATTTTTACCAGCAATTTGATTTTAAAACCAAAGTACTGAACTGATTTTGATGAAATTTGTATGGGACTAATTCAGAAGTATAGGCATCCTTTCACATAAATCAAGATTTTTTTCATTCGGTTCATAAATGACGGAGATAGGAATAACAAACATAAAAGAAGAAATTCAACCGAATTGAGAACCTCTTCCTTTTTATAAAAGAAATAAAAAGTAAATAGTTGTTAATGTACCTGCATACTGCATAATTTAAATCATAATCACCACGATAATTCACAGCTGCAGTTCGACAACTGCAGGTTCATAGCAAGCCATTTAATAATGAAATGCTTATCACCTCGTCAAGTTTCTCTATTAAGGTAACTAGGTTTCTAACGCATGCGCTCTCTTTGCCTCATTTGCTATTATTATCGCTTTTCTATAGCTATTACTAATCATGCAATTACCAATTAAACTTAAGGAAGCCCTTATCAGAACATTGTGTACATGAGTTTCAAGTCATAGTTAATGAGAGAACTCTACAATTTTCCTCCACACACTAACTATTTATCAACTTGTGTTGATAACTGGATTTATACTGAGCTGAGACCCTTTTGGCATTTATAGTTTTGATCATTTATTTTGTTTAATTTTAAGTTGATTATGTTTTTCATATTGCCAATAAACACAACTTTCACCGAGCGAGCATCGTGTGCGTGAACTTGGCAGACCATACTCCAGCAGATCACAAAAAAAATGAGTTCTATTCCCATGCAGCATAGTTCTAGAGTTCCTGATACTTCATAATTTGAATTATAATTGAATATGATCTGCTAAGTTCACATCATGCGAGCATCTTCGCCCAGGGTCTGAGCTTCCGTAGTCCACTTGGAAATCACTGAACCGCCATATATCATATGTAGGTAAGTGCAATTCCTACCTCTCAAAGTAGGGCTTCCGTGACGTATTTTCTATCGTTTTTATTTTTCAACAGGTGTGGGATATTAAGCCGAGTCACGAACTATGCTCCATCTCCTGTCCTGCTTTCTGTGCCCAAAACATACAGCCAAGTGACGTATGCGCTACCACTAACGATGCCGTGGATGTAGCCATGAGTGGGACCACACAAATCTAATTTACTATCTAGCCAGCGACACGAGGAAGAAAACCATTTACTACTTTACCTCATAAAGTGTCCTGACAAATTTTGTAAACAATCGTCTAGTATTTACACAGCTTGTATTTTAGGACGCGATCGTGGAAAGTGCTTCGGGTCAGTAAATGTTGAGACAGTTGTGTATACTTGCACACTTTCTCTCTAAAAACACAATGATGACCTATTTAGCTCTTAATGAGTCTACAATGAAGGTGTACTTAATGTATTATGGAAAAGTAATATGGCAGGTAAGAATAACATTTAATCTCGTATTGTATTCCTTAAATGAGATAAATACTAAATATGGCAATCAACCTGCAGATTTTTATTTTAGTTCCTTTTATAAACTGAGTAGTAATGGGTAACATTAAAATATACAAAGGGGAGAGTATTCATTCGTCATCAAAAAAATTGGTCACATCGCTGTCAATGGGATAAGTGTCCAGAAAACTGGCAGCATGGCCATGTTGAATGCTGATAGTATCGGACCCTCAAATTTGACCAAAATCCCATGTACCTAATAGTAGGTAAGCCTATTCCCATTAACCGGTAAATTAGGAAATCTCCGCTGTACAATCAAATAACACGTTTTTCGATCCGGGAATCGAACTCAGACCTCAGTCGTAGCAGTCGCGCCAAATTGCTACTTTTTATATTTATTGAGTGAGCTACTCTCGGAGTTTCCTTGAAGCATAACATAAAAATGTACAATACATTGTCTGGAACAGAACTGGAACTACTGTGAAAGGACTTGAGAGAATCCTGTTGTGGAGACATTTTGTATTTCCATGGGGAAATCATAAGGTTTTGAGGACGACCAAGTATAGGTTTGTAATTGAGGTTTTCCTGTAAAAGAAAGTTTGACGCCCCGTTTCCCTTATGTTCACAGGTAAAAGGCAAATTTTTAAGACATTATTTATTATTTATTTATTTATACTTTATTGTACACCTCATTACAAGAACAGGACAAACATTTATAAAAATAAGTGTACAATGGGCGGTCTTATCGCACAAGGCAATCTCTTACAGACAACCTTTGGATGGACTGAACGAAAAGAGATAGATTTAGGGTTGTCAGTGTACAAAAACAACAACATAACAACGATAATTTAATAACGTCAGCACGCTTTTATGAGGATTTACGCCGAACGGCATTTCATACAAACTTTCAAGTCCTTATTTTTCGAAATTAATGAACCGATTTTAATTAAACTCCACCTAGGAAGTTTAGACCAATGAATCCTGCATAGCTTACATAATGCAGGATACATAGGTCTAAAAAGATATGAGAGAACATTTTCATGCAGGAGATATTGTAAGTGCACTGTCTGTTTCACTCTCTTCCAGTCGAAGGGACGACAATCCATCACGACCGGAGAGAGATCAGACGCAGGACCAACAGCTTAAGGCCCGGCGCCCACTGGCGACGCGGCACGGCAAAGGCTTTTTGCAATACAGATGATTTCGAATCTTATTTAACACTGTTAACGCTCACATTTCATTGATACGTCACAGCCTGCTTCGGCATCCTTCGGTATGTTCTGGCATATCGTCGCATCCCGGAATTTGAATGCTAAGCATGATAAAATAAGATCTCAAGTCATTTGTGCTTTCTAAAATCCCTTGCCGTACCGCGTCGCAAGTGGGCGCCGGGCCTTACGCGCTTTCTAAGGCACGGGGGTATCACACCACCAACTTCCAAACTCCGGGTTATTACTGAAGAATAGAAAAACCCTTCTTAATTGTCTTCATTATTGAAGGTCGTGCCCGTCTTGGAATGCTTTGACGGAGTCACTGACGAGCTGTTTCTATGCTACTCTGTCTTCGGTTCTTCTTAGGGCTGTCCGTGAGTCCTGTGATCGCCCGTATCTGGTCTGACCAGCGAGTAGGTGAACGTCCGCGCAGTCTTTTTACCTTTCTCACCACCACTCCAGTCTTTCGAGGATGTCTTGCTGTCTCCGAGCGATATGGTCAAAGTACACATACACATGTAGACAATAGGTTGTACATCGAGTCTTAGATTATTGACAGATTTCCGGCCCCTAAACTAGGTACGCAGACCTATAACTTAGGAGTCAGACATTTTTCGGCTTCTAGTTTATACAATACAACCATGACATTTCAGTTACATAATTAAACACAGTACTGAAGATAGGAGTAAGTGAAAAAGAGTGTTTGTGATTGGGTGTCTGGAAGGTAAAGTATGGGTGAGGTGTGTGTGAGGAGTGTATATGTGTGTGTGAGTAAGGGATTCACCCATACCCGCTTAGCATTCGTAAACTTATGAATGTATAGTTAATATGTTTTCTGTCTCGTCGTAAGTTAGAGGTAACAGCCATTTTTTTAATTTGCTTTTAATTTCATGAGTTGTGAGTCTATAGATACGAATACTTTTATTAATTTTATTATAAATACGTGAGCTTTGGGCCAAGAATTGTCGACTTGCAAATGCATATCGGCAAGGGACTGTTATGCAAACAGGAAAGCCTTGGCGTCTTTGGAGCAAATTTTGGTCTAAAGGAAGAGAGGAGTGTCTTCGCAGTATAGAACGGAGGATATATAGCTGTCTAACTGTGAGGACTTGGGCACTACAATATAACTGGTCAGTAGGGAAGTCTCTTGGTTTAAAGAGCATCACTTTAAGAACCGCTCGTTGTGCACGTTCAACACGGAGCATCGCAGTTTTGTAAGTTCCACCCCACACTGGGATGCAGTACATAATAATAGACTGACATAAGCTGTGGTATACAAGGGTCAGAGTCATGGAGTCGGCAGAATGTCTGAGCTCTTTAAAAATATATATCAATCTTCTGATCCTAGAGCAGAGCGCCTCAATATGCGCGTACCAGTCCAGTTTGTCGTCTATAATTACTCCCAGGTACTTTATATTGGGAACCATGCCAAGTGTGATACAATTACAATGTAATGATTGATTAGGAGCACAGGTGTGGGCTTTAATTTTTGAAGATGATGTGGGTGGTAGTGGTGTTTGAGGGCGGCAGAATCTAAGTAATTTTGTCTTTTCTAGATTCAGAGTTAGCAAGTTGTTAGACAGCCACTCCATGATAAGCCGGGTTGAGTTTTCTGCCCTCTCTTTAGCCAGATCCCAGTTTTTGTCATACACAAGGAGTGCCGTATCATCTGCATAAGCGTAAATTTCGCAGTTTGTGATGGACTGCTTGCATAGGTCGTTGATATATATTTGGAAGAGCGTAGGTCCCAATATACTACCTTGCGGAATGCCAAAAGTGAGCTCTTCGTATTTACTGGTAAGCGAATCAATTAGTACACACTGACTTCTATGGCAGAGATAGTCCTCAAATAATTTTAGAGTGAGTCCGCGTACTCCTAGGCTTTCCATCTTTATTAAGAGTCGGGGAACTGAGACAGTATCAAAGGCTTTAGTTAAATCCAAGAAGATACCGTAGCAGTTCAGGTTGCTGTCCAGCTTATTCACCAGACTGTTAGTAAAGGTTGTAACTGCATCCTCAGTGGAAATCCCGGACCTAAATCCGTACTGATTTGTAGCTATTAATTTCTGTGTAGTTAGGAAGCTCGAAAGACTGTTATTCAATACTCTTTCTAGGATTTTCGAAAGAGCGCTCAAAACAGAAATTGGTCTATAGTTTGTCACTTTATCTCTTTCCCCACTCTTATATATAGGATGTACTATGGCCCTCTTAAAAGCATCAGGGAAGGTCCCAGTACCGATGGACAAGTTGCAAATATGAGTGATTACGGCGATTAAAACATTAGATGAGTTAAGTAACTTAAGACTTGCTGGTAGCATTTTGTGGAAAAACCCAATTACACTTTTATCTCGACCTGGGAAGCGAATCCACGTTCGGCAGTCGAATTGGATATTATATACCAACAAATATCAAAAGTTAATTTCCCTCTCTTAAAACAATACAAGACAAACGTTACATAACAAATACATCACCTGGAACAAGACAAGTGTCACGTTGTACCTACCCACTTTATAGTACATGTGAATCAACGGGAAAAACGTAGGGTTTCAGTAAACAATGCGTAGATACGTTCATTCATAAAGTTCTGTACCTACAGAGCAATGGTTGGTTTGTGAAATTATAGAACAATAGTATTGGGTGATAAGAAAAAATGTCATGGGTTTTTGTAGAGGGAATCGTGGTACAAAATATGTACCTAGACGCAAAAACGATTGAACGCACGGAAAAAATTCTGGACTGTCCCATACATTTATGAGCGCATAACTCGACAAAATGTACTGAACATAAGTTTTTTTTTACATGAATTCGGGTTTGGTTCCCATAGTAAAAGTTGGTAGAATGTCGTTAGTGGTTGAGTAAATTTACCTGTTGTCCGGTATTGCGGTTATTCTGTATACTTAGTAGCTATAATACCAATAGATACCAATATTTCACATGAAACGACTGTTCCATGTGAAATATTGGTATCTAGATGCATCTGCAGCCGGAGCAGGCAAGACAAATGATGATTTTTTGACCCGGAATCCGGAACTAATGTCCAGAATAATAAGCACAAATGAAATTGAAACAATTATTTTACGTGCGTACGTACTATACGCCAGTGATACAATGAGACACTGATGCGACAGTGGTGCGACAATGAAGCGACAATGATGCAACAGTGAAGCGACTCTTCATTTTTAGTAGTGGCGCCTATCGACGGGAGCCCTAAGAAAAACAACTCTCTTTTGCGGCAGAAACTGCACTGCTACTCCTCTCATTCTTTTCCTATTTCGTCAAGAAATTAATTATTCCAATAATTCGCAATCCTGTACTATTTTTCTGGTAGGTAAGGTTTTCCCTACGTAACAGAGAAAGGATTAATTTCCTTATTTTATTTTTTTTGGGATAAACCTTAGTTTTTCCGTGGTCATCCGCAAACAATGGCAGTTCTAGGAAACTTGGTAATAGTCCTCTGTTATTTCGTAATGAGGGGCACATTAAGTGCAGTTTGTGCTGTCTATTGTGATCTCATCCGTAGCACGTGTTTAATATGCACGTGGGTTCAGTTAAACTGTGTTTACGGTACTCGGTGTGATGCTGGTGGTTTTAGGTAGTTCATGTCTAAGTTATAAAAGCGACACGGGTCGAGCAACACTTGCCGAGGTGAGTCTGTAGATGGGTCACCATTCGAAACATACCGAGGCTCTATACATAATTATCAAGCTTTGACAGACGATGCGACTGTCGAAATCCCAAAATGTAGGAATTTGATCACGTGACATTTCGATAGCATCTGTCAATCTCATACATTTTTGACGTATTGACAATCGCCTTCGCCACGCTACCGCTGACAGAATGTCACTTGTCTAGAGCCCCAGGTCAGATAGGCAGTAAAATACTGATACTCATGATGCAGCTGGCTGTACCCAGAACTGACCCCAATTTACTTGGAAAAAGTCTAGGCAGATAATATTGATGCTGTCGGTATCTACTTTGAAGATTCAGATAATAAGTAGGCTCAGGGGAAGTGTGCATTCAGAGTTGATAGATACAATACTTGTATGAGGTTCCGAAGTCAATTGGCAGAGGCCCATTAGACACTTTTAAAGGAATGAGGCATCAACTGACGGTTATCCTTGTACGCACCTGTACGTGTAAGTGCATCCAAGGACAACACGCGGTTAGTGCAGGACTATTTAATTGCAATTTAACACCACGCAATAGATTTCGTTACGGATTTTGCGCATAGAAAAATTTACATGGAAAGTTTGTGAATATGAATGGAGTAGATGATTTGAAAATCTAACAAGTCCGTCAGATAGATTTCCAAAAAAAATTAGACACGTATTTTTCTTTTTTAACGTAAACAAAAAATTCAAACGATACGGTGCATTGAAAACTCATATGACGTCACTTATAAGTAGGTACACTTTTGTGGTCACGAGCCCCCACTCCTGATATTTGATGCGTTTTATCTTCGTCATTTTTAATTGATTTGATAAAACAAAAAATAAGTGTCCAATATTTTTTGATAATCTAATTGTCGGACTAAATAGAATGATATTTATATTTTTTACCTAGGAATCATACCTATTGCACCTGGGAGAAGCCGGGGCGGGTCGTTAGTGTGATATTATATATTTTGCAATAGTCCACTAACGTATGAAAGGTGTTGGAATATAGTTTTAGGTGAGCAAACATAGTTCTATGTAATAGGACTAGTAACTGATTACCAAGAACAGTGGAAGATAGAAGAACAATGCCATTAAAATATACAAGGATGAAATAGAATAATACTCTTAGGCAGCTAAAAAAAAGGAGACAGCACTAAATGTGCTCAAAGTACCAACAGGTGTTCAATGTGTTTCTGAGATGTCAAAACACATCGGAAAACATGTCTATGTTACACGTTATCAACTTACCATCAATTTATTATTGACCTACTGCAAACAAAGGTGGGTTGTCTATCAATATGTACAGAATGGTAAATATTCAAGCATTTGCACTGTGTCACGTGATTTTATACAATACATTTTTTGGTTTTAATCGAGTAACTTATGTTGTTACTTGTAGCCAGAAGCCAGAAAGACTGACACAAGTCTTGCCAAGGCATTTCGTGTAACTCAGTTACTGGGTTATGAAGGTCCGGTATTTTATTAAAATACCGGTATTAAGTTCGACTGGCAGCAGACGCTTACAAACAACGAATTCTTTGTCACAGCTGCGCGAATAAACTCACAATTTTTATTCCTTAGCAGGACATCCTTTGTACGAGTGCCAATAGAGACTCAGACCACGTCCACAAACATCCGGATTTGGAACAATTAGTATCTGCTGGCCATAGTAATGCAGTAGACGATGTAACTGACCCTATTTTATTGAAGGTACGTTGCAGGTTACATTTTGTTTTTGTTACCGTCTAACGTTGCCTGGACTGCTGGGGCAATGGCCAGTATTTTTGGATTTTTACCTCATAAACACCACCCTAATTACCACCATTAGTAATAGCAAGAAATGTTATTTACAGACTACCCGGGAACCCCCTATAAACCCCTGAAGACTGCAGAGTCGTTATCATCATCATAATATCAGCCAAAAGACGTCCACTGCTGGACATAGGCCTCCACCAAACGGGGGGGTTTGCCATATTCGCCACGCATGGCAGGCAGGTTGGCGATCGCAGTGTAGCTGTTGCAATGTAGGTACCTACAGAGAATGCTGCTGCCCATTCTCTGGCGAGTCCTTTAGTCGCCTCTTACGACACCCACGGGAAGTAATGGGATGGTGCTATTCTTGTCGGTCCGACACCATACGGGACACTGCAGAACCTGAAGACTGCAGAGTATATTGTAGTAAATCTTGGCAGTCTTGTTAAATCTATTTGAATGAAGATAACAGGAAAAGAGGTTCAAGTGACTGACATTTTATCAGTAGTGTTTTTTTATGAACAATTGTCATGTGTTGTGTTTTTTCTCAGATATAGTTTTAACTTTTTACAGTCGTTTTTGCATTTTGTATGTAATTTATCATTTATCTAGAATCCAACGCCGTTATTAATGTAAAGTCAAGGTTCTTATAAAAGACTAGTTAAAGGGTTCTTGTGATTGGGGAAGTACTCCCACCACTTTTTAGGGCTCCGTACCCAAAGGCTAAAAAAGGGACCCTGTTACTAAGACTCCGCTGTCCGTCTGTCTGTCACCAGGCTGTATATCATAAACCGTGATAGCTAGACAGTTGACATTTTCACAGATGATGTATTTATGTTGCTGCTATAACAAAAAATACTAAAAACAGAATAAAATAAATATTTAAGTGAGGCCATACAATAAAAGTGTTTTTTACCGTTTTTTTTTTACATAATGGTACGGAACCCTTCGTGCGCGAGTCTGACTCGCACTTGGCCGGTTTTTTATGAACATGTCACGTGATCAATGCATTTTTTTTTCAGATTTAGTTATATCCTTTGACAGTAGATTTTGCTTATAATATGTAATTTATCTAGAGTCCAAGGCCGCTACATGAGTGAGGTCGAAGTTCTTATGAAGAACTCTATATTTAAAGGGTTCTTCTGATTGAGGGAGTTACTCTCACTACTATTTTTAGTATAAAATATTTATCTTTTGATTGGCCTGTTGGTCTAGTGGTTAGTGACCCTGACTGCTAGGACGGAGGTCGTGGGTTCGATTCCCACACAGGACAAATCTTTGTGCGATGAGTACGATTATTTGTTCTGTATCTGGGTGTGTAATATCTATAATATGTATGTATTTAGAAATATATAAGTATGTTTATCAGTTGTCTGGTTGCCATAGTACAGGCTCTGCCTAGTTTGGGATCAGATGGCGGTGTGTTGATTGTCCCAAGATATTATTATTATTATTATATCTATATTTTTACCTCAAAATACTCATTTCAGAAACCAGCCCTAATCTCATTGATATTGCTTTTTGTTAGATTTGGAACGTTTCTACATTCAGGTTTAGCGTTGGCTTCTTTGCAATCCATTAATAATAAAACCAAAATTACATAATTCAAATTCAATCACTCAGTTGGAACACTGAACATAGTGTCCTCATCCACACAAGTGCATCCATTGACTCACGGCACAAAGCTGAGTACCCTAAGAGAAGTCGTCATTTATGGAGGCTCATATTATAATGTCTAGCCTATTGTGGTCAGCATTGACTGCAGGCAAACGTCTAATATGTTCCTCAATTATGAATTTTCTGTTAATTATTTTAACTGTGTATTTTTTGTGCCAATCATCGTAAGTATTTGAGCTCTTATTTGACTGATTGTCAAATTATATCTGACTGCCATTCCACTATATTTTAGGAAAAAAAAAAAAAAAACGTTGCTTAAAAATAGTAAAATTAGCCCTAAGGCCATTGACAACTGACATATTTTAATTTATTTAAATAATCTCGAGAAAATGTTGTAGTCCAATCACTAATGGTTGAAGTAGAAATTAACAATCCACAATATTATACTTCAACTAACTTCCGCCAGCGGCTTCGCCCGAAAACGGATCACGGGATTATGTTCCCTTGGGGTAACAAGGGAACATAATCCCGCGATAAAAAGTGGCCAATGTACTATTTCAGACTATAATCTATATCTGCGCCAAATTTCGTCCAGATCCGTTCAGCTGTTCTAGCGTAATTGAGTTACAAACATTATGCATTTGAAATAAATAGTACCTAGTAAGATTTATTGGTCTGGACCTACACTTGATTATGAGTCGCTATAGAAATTGACTATGCAATGTTTGCCAATCTCTTTTGCGATGAAACATGTGAATTAAAAAGACGTATGTGTATGATGTCATGGGAGTCAGGTGTCAATTCACGTGCTCTGGCATTAACCTCTTGACGACCTTATGTGACATTGAATCAACGAATCATTGTGACTAAAATAGTTTTTGTTAGCAGATTAACTACTTTTACAAAGATCCGTGGTAAGTAGGTACTCGTACCAATATTCTTCTTAATTTGGTTTAAAAAAATGGGAAAAGTACACAGAATACCTCACTTAAGACTCTCTTTACAGAAGAAGAAACACAGACCCATTTTAAAAATATATTTTTAACTCAACCAAGTTGGAGATTATTGGGGAATACCAAAACAAAAATATTGCAATATGGAAACTTTAACTCTTTTCCCAAATATTTATGTTATCTACACTTAACCTGCACAGAAATAAAAAAAGTGAATTCACTAAAATAAAGAAATAAAAATTGATACTTCCTTCCCAATAATAAATACAAGAACACTAAACCAAAGTCACATTAAATAAAATGTCAATAAAAATAATAATAAATAGATTCCCTATTTGTTCGAAAGAGATTATATAATCAGTAAAAGTCTCACCCTCCCTTCCACTTCGCCCAGAGCGGAAAGAGTCATTTGTTGATTACCTATCCTTAAAAAAAATGGTTTTCATCATGCGTTATGTTCAATTATCTACTATGAATATTAGAAACAAGACCTTTTCATCTCCTACAATATATTTAGTTCTCATTGTGTCCGCATGAGTACTCGAATCGAGCACTAATCTGTGACACGCTGTACATATTCCAAGGTTAGCCATTGTAATGGTCAACTGTAACATGTCCGTACTAGGAAGTTTTTATTCAATTTATTTTCATGGTTTAATAGCGACGTATCAGCTGTTCAACGGGATTGGGCCAAAGATATGTCTTATAGATACTTCTTATTCAAATATTATAGCTAGTAAAAAGTGCAATCTAAAAGGCTAAAAATAACGACAATATTTTTTGTCGTCGTTTTGTTGTTTAAAGGTAAAAACGGGACCCTATTACTAAGACTCAGCTGTCCGTCTGTCTGTCTGTCACCAGGCTGTATCTCATGAATGATAGCTAGACAGTTGTTTTCACAGTTGATTTCAACAGACAGATGATGTATTTCTGTTGCCGCTATAGCAACAAATTAATACTAAAAACAGAATTAAATAAATATTTAAGTGCCCCACTTAAATAATTATTTTATTCCGTTTCCCCTATTCCCATACAACAAACGTAATTTTTTTGCTGTTTTTTTATTTGATTTTTGTGTGTGTTTTTTTTGTGAGGCCGGTGGTTACGTTGACTAGCCTGAGAAGAAACACTGAATTTAAAACAGTTTTTGGGTTTTCTCGTTAGGTTTTTATCGGTGGCAGTCTGGCAGACCAGAGTTTTAAAAGTCCTTCGCCTGGTTTCGCCCCGGTTGTGTAGAATTACTATTTTATCGGACTGTTAGAGTGAGTGCACCTGTGTCTGTGTTCATACTTAAACACTTTTAATGAGACGACCATGTTTATAATTCATTTAAAAAAATCTACTGCAATATAATATTTACGTTTTTGCATATTTCAGTTTACATAATATGTATTTGTAGCCCCGTTATAGCCATTTTAGAAAAGCCATTCTGTAGTTTTAATTTAAATAAATATATCTGTAATGCCAAAAATAATAAATTCAAATTAAATTCCCTATCCGCTTGAGTCCCTGTGTCATGGTATCTAGACTCTTTTAGTCCAGGAGACACAATAGACATTATAATTAAATTAAATGTATTAAAATAAATTAGTAACAAACAGAAATGAAAATTCAAACTTAAAAAATGGAATAAACTAAATTATACAATAAGAAAATCATTTTCTATTTGTGTGTGGGAAAGTGGAGTGTATGTGTATATGTTATTATTGTTACTTATGTATAGAGTGTGTGTTTTAGCATTAAAGAACAGTGTGATTTGTTATTCAGTCCCAGTAGTGTATATAATTAAAAGTAAAACTGCAATAGAAAAGTTTCAATGGTGATCATTTTAGTATTACAACCTATTTTGAAAGACAGATTGATCACAGAAAAGGGATTTTATGATTGAGTCATAAACTTTAATTACAACAGGATATGACACAGCTAATCTAATCTGATAGCAATAATTCTGATTAATTTTTCTTTTATTTTCCCTTTTAAGTAGCTTACAGTTGAATAAGGGAAAAACGTAGTTTAAGTCACCTGGGAAAATAATTTCCCACTATTAAAACCACAAGAGAATATTTAATTAAGAGTAAAAGTAAATAATTATTTAATTAGTCTTCTAAAATAACTATCAATTAGGTAATTGCAGCATATTCCTGCATCGCAATCAGGCGTACAATTTACTAATTATGTAAGTGAATACTGTACGTAATAGTCGTAATGGAACAATTAATATTAAATTAATTACTTACTTACACAAAATCTGAACCAAGAATTCAATAGAATAACGAGGTAAATAATTTTGCTCAGATTTTACGTCATAAAAGCAATGTATGACGAAAAACATGTTTATTAAGTTTATTATATTAAATTGTAAACTGCAGAAAGACATCATCACTATACCTATGGTTAAATGAATCATTCTGTTTACTAAGAATCCTTGATCCGAGGCGGCATATAAGACCTGCCGGCGGCGTACCCCGCCATTTAATTGTGAACGTTCGAGCGAACAGCACGTGTCGCGAGCTTTAAACGAATACAAACATCAAACAAATAACCATGAGTACTACTGGCGCGTCCTCGGTTCTCCTGTTCATCCTGAACATACTCCACGTGATCTTCGGCGTCGGGATCGCATGCTCAGCGATCTGGTTCTTCGTTGAAGTCCACAGCATCACCAGCTTAAGGAATACCAACCATTATCTACTAGACTACAACGTGTACTGGCCCCAGGCTATCCCCTGGGTGTTCATTTTCGTCGGTGTGTTCGTGATCTGTGTGTCGTGCTGTGGTTTCGTCGGTGCCAAGAAGAAGAGCAATGGTTTAGTGGTTATGTACATCGCGTTCGAGGTCACAGCGATAGTGGCGCTTGTCGCGGCGGCCGTCGTCGCCCTGTCGTTCGCCGACACGAAGTCGACCGACAAATTCATTGAAGACGCCATCTGGGACGTGTACACTACGATGAAGAACGACAAAGGTTTGGAAACTTCGTTCGGTAACATGGAGAAGCGCATGCAATGCTGCGGTGCGTCTGGCCCGAGGGACTACATCAACTGGCGCCGCGAGTTCCCCATCTCGTGTTGCGACACTTACTACCACGGCTGGATCGGCTCTTACAACATCGACTGTGACTTCACAAACAAACTAGCCAATGAGAGACACGGCTGCACTGAGGTAGCGACCAATTATACTAGAATTATCATCAGGGTACTATCCGGTGCGTGTGTGTTCACCGCATTCATTGGACTCATGAATGTTATTGTGGCAGTAACCTTATCGAAGAGTATCAAGAGAAGGCCGCGCCCGATGCCCATACAAATGGAATCTGATAGCGAGAAGAATTTGTTAAAAATCAAGCATTAATTCGAATTAAGTGTTCCGCGAGGTTTTATTTTGGGACCAATATTGACTTAACTAGTTTTCTTCGAGAGAAATCGATGTTAAGTAACATGTTACGTGTGTGAGGTGCTAATGCAATAGTATACAGTTTGGTGCGACAGTATTTCTTACTTGGAGTATTTATTTAGTAGATTTAAGTAGGACTATTGCATGAGAGGGATTTAGCTTTAATATTTTACAATTGTCCACCGTTAGTTGCTTGCTAGTCTGGCGGCGACTTAATGCATGAAATTGAGTGCACTTGTCTGCAAAGAACAAAGAGTGTGTATGAGTCAATTTAAGTACCCTTAACTACCACATAATTTAATTCGAAGTGAGTCACATCTATCATTGAATGATCTTTACGAACATTGACTGACCTTTGTATTTTAAATCTACTCTAAGATCTAATACAAGATGTGTGTACCTGTAATATTTTTACGCTTTTGTTCTCAAAAATGTATGCGAAAATATTTCAGTTGTGTTAATGTAGGTCGATAATTGGTATGGGGTGATAATACCAGTTATCGAGATATAATTACTGTTAATTTACTTTACCGATCTGATTTCGAATCTCGAATAATGATACAATAATGTATTGTTTACTGTAGTGAAACAAATAATGTTTTAATTGTGTATGAAACTGGTTTATGTTAGCCAAGTATTGTATTTTTCTCGAGTTTTTCCTTGAAATAGTGGTTGTAAAGTAGCATTTGGAATGTATTTATGCTTGTAAGTCCGTCTATTTAACTTGGCGTATAAGGTAACAATAGAGATTGAAAGAAAAATCCAATGTACGTAATTGTTTTGATGCAAGCATGTTTTAAAGATAACTATAGCCATACTACCTCACTAGTCTAGTAGTCGATAAGTGCAGCTGCCGACCGTGAGGTCCCGGGTTCGAATCCCGGGTCGGGTATTGTCTTGATGTTTTTTTCCAGAGGAAAAATTCTAAAATGCAGCTCGAAGTTTTTGGCTATGGCTTTACCAAATAGATAATATAAGTATATTACTGCTTACCTTTGCGTGAGTAACAGGTGACATGATAAACTATATTTGACAAGAATTATTAATATTTTGTATATTGCTAAGTTTTAACTTAGAACTCTACTTACACTTTTAACAAAAACTTATACATTCCTATAAATATATTTATAAAAGAAGAAAAATGTAAAGATTCCAAATGATGTTATGGCCGTTCGAAACGACAGTACCTCAGTTGCGTTATAGTAGCCGAAATGGCAATAACAACATTTGGAAAACAACAATTTTTAACCTTAACAACACATGTTAAGGACTAAAATCGATACGCAAAATCTTCTTACGTAATATTTATTTTTCTGCCCGTTTATCACATCATCGAGAATTATAGAAACTTTATAAGTATGTCGTGTAGGTACCTGTATGCTGCGCAAGAGTTGAGGTCCAAAGATTAGGCTGGCTACAAGCCGTCAAGCCTCGTGAGGCAGGCTTGACAAACCCTGATAGACATAAGTATTGATATAGATTTAAAGAGTAATAAAATTGTTGACATAATGATATTATTTTTAAGTGCTTTGTGAATTTGCATTTTGATATTAAAATAGACTGGATGTTTTATAAAAACCTTTTTTGTTTCCTTTTTCTTATTTTTATAATACTGCCTAAGACAACATAACACAATGAAGATGATACAATGAATGACTGAAGTAGCCAAAACTTCAATCTATTTATAAAAAAATAACTAAACAAGTAAACTTTTGGCGCTCTATTTATAAACACAACCAATCTTTTCAAACACAAGAAAGCCAAAAACATTATACATCAATGACACATAACTGTACAAATCACAGAACAATACATAATTACTTGACTACAATAATTCGTCACTCATAACCAAAGTCATATGCAGAACATACAAATGAGGTCAAATAAAAGATGTATAATCGCGACTGCATCAGTTAAGCTTGATAGGTGGGACTGATCGCTTGTGCCCACCAGCGCGCGCGCATGCCAAGGCGCGGCCAAAGTTTATAAAACTAGTTACATCACCCGCACGCCTCTCATTTCGCTGTCAGCCGTTCGCGCGCACGGTCCAATCATGGGGAAAGACGAAGTTATCAAAAACGTTCTTTATGTTATGAACATTATCTACGCGGTCTTCGGGCTAGTGACCGCCGCGACCGGGATATGGTTCTTCGTTCAGTTGACTGAGTTTGTCGGCCTCAGGAACAGTAACCATTACTTACTGGACTACAGGGTCTACTGGCCTCAGGTCGCACCATGGCTCTTCATCTTACTCGGACTGTTCATCATCATGATTGCCTTCTGCGGCTGGTGCGGCGCCAACAGGGAGAGCAGAGGAATGCTGGGGATCTACGGACTCTTCCTCATCCTTATCGTCGTGGGACAGATGATCGCAGCCACGCTCATCTTCGTCTACGTTGATGGAGAAGATACTGACAGATTCATCAAGGACACAGTGTACGATGGATACTACAACTCACAGTCCAACCCTGACGTCTTCAAGCAGTTCGGAAGGATCGAGAGGAAGCTGCGGTGCTGTGGCGCCAACGACGCGAGAGACTACAGGAGTTGGAGGAACGACCTGCCTCTGACGTGTTGCCTGGACAGTTACTATCGCGCGACGTGTGAGTTCACCGACAAGGAAGCGAACGAACGTCTCGGTTGTGCTAAAGTGGCTGCAGTTTACACCAAGATTATCAGCTCCTCGGTGGCTGGAGCGTCGTTACTCATCTCTCTGTTGGAGATCTGTGGTATAGTGCTCGCGTGGAAACTGTTCCATTCTCTGAGAGAAGTGGAGCATTACATAACGGAGCGGAAGGAAGGTGAGACGGAGTGCTAGGTTCTAAGTGCCACAGTATTACTATCGATACCGCCGATCGATACCGCCACGGTATGAGACTACGATTCCGATACCGATTCTATGCCTGAAGTAACTTTCCCTCTCGAAGTTTTCTTTCTTTCATGGTGTCTGTTTACCCGAATGAAGTTCGTTTCCTTGTCGAAAGGAAGGCCTGAAACCTTTGTTCTCTTAGATCTGATTTTATGTTACATTCCATCTGATTGTCGGTTAGTGTTAATTCGCTTTAATTAAACAATCTCATAGTGTAGTCTGTGTCTCGCCGCCGCGCCTTAGGTCAAAGTGTATATTAAGATTCGAGTGAGTGGGCCTAATCAGTGGCTTCCTTCTTAAGTCGATGATGCATGAGTACCTGACTCATCATGAACCTCAATTGTGCCTAAGACATGGTGATCCGTCGGCCTCGCCCCACCAAGTGTCTCCGACACACACGATTAACATAGTTAGGTATACATAGCTCGGTTTGTAAGTTTCGTAAGTAATATTTCGCGTTAATAAGCGTCCATGGACGAGTGGAGATTGTGAAGTGATTGGAGGTCGCCTATGAGAAAAATGTGACCTCACTTTGGGCAGTGGGCTCGCGACGTGTAGCTAGCGAGCAGTACCTACCTGTGCCAGATTCTGGCTTCGTTTTGAGGTCGAACCATTGTTGTGTAATAGATGTTACCTGTGAGGTGTGTCATAATAGGCCCGTTCGTATTTGTCGTTCGAAGTAGTAAAGTTTGTACAGCTCGGTCCATCGAAATATGCAAATTTTTACGCAACCGCTATTTGTGAGTCGATAAAGTATGCTCAGCAGAACTTATGGTAATTTATAGATTACGACATATTTGGATTTCACAATTTTATCAAGCGTGTTTCTCAAGTAGAATAGTACAAGATGTGCCAAGCTTTGGTGTTCTTAGCTTTTTTTGATAATCACAATATTTATAGAGAATTATATTTTTTTTTTGTATCAAGTTTTATTATTTTAGTTTTTATAAGTTTTTGGAGCGAATTTCCGTCCTTTATATAAAGAGCCATATTTAATATATTTAAATAAATGTGTGTTTGTAATAGTGTGTGTCCAATTGCCAAAGAAAGTATAGGTACAAACTTTCAAGAAAAAAAAAGAGAAAATATTTTTGCATGCGATAAAATACATTTATAAATCATGTTATTAGAGTAAGTCAGTAACCAGAACCATTATTACCGTAATAATTATTAGCAAATAATTATAAGTTATTTTTATACAATACTTTATATTATAATGTCATTGTAAGTCGAAACTAGTCTTAAGTCGTTTCGTTTTGTAATAAAAATTAAATGTTAAAATGTCTCAGAAATGTATTTTTAATTTGTTTCCTCATTCTTGTGATAATTATCATAAAATACCGCTTTATTATCTTAATATTGTTATACAGAGAAGTCGCATATAATTAACATTTTCATATATATTTTAATAAATACACGGCTGATTAAATGAAATTAAAACCTCAGCAATTTCTTCATTTATTAAATTACATAATTATAACAAGCATAATTGCCTACATTAATAATTGTCTCATAATTTGCGTAAAGCAAAGCCTCCTAAGTACTTGAACGAGTAACTTCCGCCACTTAGTACCTACCCACATAATTAGAATTTCCTTTTCTGATTACATATTCAATAGAAAGTTATTGACTCACACAGTCAAGCGTAAAAACCCACATGAAAATACACTATATATCAGTCACCCTAAAGCATGTGTTATAAATTCTGAACACATAAGAAATTGTTGTATGACTAATACACAGAAAATGCCCAAAAGACTTATTACGAAAACAGAACACAGGGAAAATAACATTCCAAGAGAGAGATTTTCTAAAAATTACCCCTAAGGGGCTGGTTCTTATAGAAAACAGTATTTCTCTATGGCAAATATCGATCAGAAAATACCTGGTTTTTTTTCGGTAGAAAACTTAAAAAGGCACCTGAACCCCCGGACTTTCAGAATAGCGGGGAGTGAAAATGGGATCTCGTGTCATCTTAAAAGTTAACCTCTACCGTCCGGGGGAAACAAATGAAAATAAACAGTAAAAATCGTGGAATATAGGTAAAAATAAATTTGCCATATACTGCACTCGGACGTAAGTCGCCCGCTCCTGTGTAACGCCTGTTAATAATCAACACATCCTTGGAGCAAATACATACACACCACCAGCTTCCAAACTCCGAGCTGTTACTGAGAAATTCCTAATAGAAAAACCCAGGTACACTTTTTGCCCGACCTGGGAATCGAACCCAGGACCCTATGCAAACACGGCAGCAAACGGGGCAGTTCCAGAATGCAGTTCAGTGTGTGCCTTGAATAACACTTACAAATTCCTAATTCTATCAGGGATTAGGCATTGCTGGATATTGACTGTTCGTATGAGATATATAAACAGTCAAACCTAAATCTCAGCGATCTTATTTAGCGACCTCATTTTATTTTTCCGAGATAAACACGAACGAAGTCGCGGGCAACAGCTAGTTCTATATAAAAGAAGAAAACAAAAGAAAAACAAATGACAAATGAACAACCACATACAAAAGTTACGTGTGAGTCAGCGCCTAATGTGTAACTAAATAAATAGATTTCTATTTTCCAAATATTTCTCGCTGCGTAGTGAAGAGAAAACTGGTTTTGTTTACTAAAACATTACGTCACTGCTTGAGTGAGATAGCCCTTTTTTCCATTCGCAAACGAGTTTGAAGACAGTTTATGCGTTCTTAGTGTTATGTCATCAGTTTTTTAGATATTTTAGTAGTCATGTTTATAGTTTAGGTGTTTTTGAGCTGATTCGATGGCCAAACATATCTGAACTTAATATTAAAGAGTGGTTAAGTTTGCTCGTCTGTTTAATCATTTTACACTTTCATTTTAAGCAATTTGTAGATCTTTGGCAGTCGTTATGGATTGTCACAAGCCAGAAAACCTGACTCCAGTCTTGCCAAGAAGTACCGAGTTACCCAGTTAATGGGTTCTGGAGGTCCGGTAGGCAGCCGCTCCACGTAAAATACTGGTATTCAGCTGAATCCGGTTTGACTGAAAGCCGACCCTAATATAGTTGGGCAAAGGCTAGGCAGATGATGACATTAAGCCATTTTCAACAAAATATTTGCAAAAGTTACACACAAACCTTTCTCGTTTACAGTTCTCTCTATTAATCTTTACCGTATCGTTCATTTCAAACAGTTGCGTGATTTAAAAGAACTAAGTGGAGAAATAGACAGGCAGACAACAACCTACTCATATTTAGAGTTTAATTAGGAAGTGACTAAAGCATACACAACTTAAGCGTACTTCCACAAACAAGAGTTACATTTTAATCCAGAGTTACTAGCTAACACGAGGTTAGATAACGAATATTTCATACAGAATGGTACCGGCAACTGCTTAGCAACTAACTAACTCTCAGGGCCATTTCTACAAAATTTTAGGTTTCCGTACCCAAAGGGTAAATACGGGACCTGCCGGACCCTATTACTAAGACTCCGCTATCCGTCTGTCTGTCTTTCTGTCTGTCCGTCTCTCTGACACCAGACTGTATCTCAGAAACCGTGATAGCTAAACAGTTGAAATTTTCACAGATTATGTATTTTTTTTTGCCGCTATAACAAGAAATACACAGAATAAAATAAATATTTAAGTGGGGCTCATACAACAAACGTGATTTTTTTTGCTGTTTTTTACGGAACCCTTCGTGCGCGAGTCTGACTCGCACTTGGCCGGTTTTTAAGCAACACACATCTCAATATTGCAATCTGTAAAAATTTATGAAAATTGAGGCTATTTGACAGATTGCGACTGAAATGGAAATGCAAGTGGTTTGTGCAAATGAGTCTTTAGAATGTGTCTTTTCGTTTGTCATTTGTTTTCTGTCAGTCTATATGCGGATTTCACCAATGAAACTGAACGCAATCAGTTCATCTAAGCTGCGTTCAAGAGCTGTCGGTGTAAGTATTCCATAGAAAATAAAAACACTGGCAGCTCATAAACTTGGTTCATTTGCTGATCGCGTTCAGTTTCATTGGTGAAATTGACAGTTTACTCATTTTGCTTACTAGCATTCAGTATCTTATTTGATTACGAAGATTATTTCACCGATAGAAAGCTATAGAGTATCGCTGAACGTTTTTGGTTACATTCTAAGCCAAAATTCGATTCCGGTGGTAGGTTACAATCCCTGGCAGCAAAACTCCGAGAAGTAATCTAGCTGCTGTTGACTAAAGACGAAAATGTATATCAGCTGTGTAAATTACATCACTGTAACGTTTTATTTAGTGTGTACAACTGAATTAAAATCAGCATTTTATTCTAAGGCGCCATTTGTAAGTAGGTATATCTTTTAAACAGTTAAACTTATTTTTAGTTCCAATTGTCTTATCTTCTCATCATTATCGTTTTTTCTTCGTATTCCGTTTTACGTGGGATTGGCGCAGCACGTTTTATTATATATCTAGGTTTTGCACGCGGTAATACAGACTCTGTATTAGTGCTGACCCCCAAAAAATTCCAACTAGTCCATAGTATCAATTTAATTTACTATCTCCGAAGTTCTTCATCATTTAAATGGGACCAATTCGGAATAAACTTCTGTCGAATAAAAAAAATATTTTTTTTGTCTTAAAATATGACGGAGTCATGCCCGAAAATACCTCATTGGTAACCTCCTCCTTTTTTTGAACTCGGTTAAAAGTTCATCGAAGTCGGTTCAACGAGTCACTTTTGTGAAGATTGTTCCCAATCAACAGTCGCGTTATCATCTCTACTAATTTTTAATCGTCAATTTTTTTATTTTTGTTTAGTACTTAGTGTTAAACATTACTTAGAGTCGGAATATTTCAATATCTATTTACAAAATGATTATAATTATCGCTCAGCGTCAGAATATTCATAACATTTTCTGAGGTCAAATGGCACTAAAATATTTACCTATATTTAGCCACATCCGTATGTAAATACCCAACTCGTGGGTTTGTTATTAACCACGTTCCTCGTTTCAGTTATAAAATATCTATGTTTACATAAATACTGTATCCCGTCTTCCTAAGGTTCTAGACAAGTGATATTCTGTCAGCGGTACAACCTACCATGTCGAAGGTGATTGCCAAAACTTCAACAATATTCGGCATTGACAAAGAGTGTCGAAACGTCAAGTTTTCAGTCCCTTGTAATTTGCATTTTTACATTGCTAAGCCGTTGGTCCTGGATTTCAATTGTAAATCTTTGGAAGTTACGGATTGTCAGAAGCCAGAAAATCTGACTCCAGTCTTGCCAAGAAGAACCGCGTTAACTACTGGTATTCAGCTGAAACCGGTTTGACTGGAAGTAGACTCTAATATAGTTGAAAAAAAGACTAGGCAGATCGTAATGATGACGACTCGAAGACGAAGAATTACGTGAACAAAATACCTCACAATAATAAAATCGTTTGCCCTGCAAAGCCTTCGACCTACAAACTCGTGGGAAAATAATCCAAGTACACAGCAAGAATGTATCAGTTGACTCACACTTTCTCGCTCGCGTGGAACAGCTACGTTGTAGTAAAATGTAATTCATACACACACACCTTTGGACACACGTGAGTGACGCCACGTGTTCTTACGAGTATAGTTGCGACACCTGGCTTCGTTTGTTTTGCATTCTTGAGTTATACAGGAAAGCAAAGTTAATATAGAAACGGGAAATTATTCTGCAATGCATTGGGATCTAGTCTTTGGAACGTGCAACTGCCGCGCTGGAGATAGGGTCGGTGAGCGTGTTTTGCTGCAGAACAACTTGCTGTTCCTGTCACTAGCGCGGTAGAACTAGCTTTATCTATTTGAATGACAGATCTTGACAGTTCAAAAGTGCTTGTAACTGGTGTACTTGAAATAAAGGATTTTGTATTTGTATTAATTGTACATTGTGTTATATTGTATGGATATGCCGCAGTCATTTTATCAAAATTGGTTCAGCAGTTTGGTTTTTAAATCCAAATAGCTGGAAAAAATATGTGGAAAAATCATACGAAATTGCATATTTTTGCTTTCCTGTGACTTTCCAGTGGTGTTTTTAGGTGTGGGGTACCACTAAAAAGTGAAAAATAAAAAACTTTTTCACAAAAAAAAACCGACTTCCAAAAAAAACACTACAAAGTACAAAATAACTTTAATTTCGGAAGTCGGTTTTTTTTGTGAAAAAGTTTTTTTATAGCCATAATTTATAAACTTATACAAACTAGTAGAAAATATACAAGCGAAGTAAAAAGAGGAAGGGAAGAACTCATAGGGCATCGAAAAATTCGTCAACGGGAAAAGTACCCAGAACACTGGCCACATTGCCACGTTGAATGGTAATGCTAATTCGTTGGCCAAAGAAAAGGCCAGCGCTCAGCGGCCCTACCATGACGTGTTAAAGCGTGCGTCGTTCGAGTGAGAAGGAGGGATGGAGCTATATAGGGTGTATAGCTCCATCCCCCCTTCTCGCTCGAACGACTCACGCTTTAACACGTCATGGTAAAACCGCAGGTCACGTGAAGAGTCTACTAACTGCTTGCTGATTTCACGAAAACCTCGATGTGCTCAGCGAATTTGAATTTTTCGGACCCCATTGGCCTTAGTGTTTAAAACCCAAATGGCTCAATTCTCATTAAAGTTGTTATATTCAAGTGTCATTTTAGGTTTTCTGCACCGCAGCATGTAGGTTCTTATTAACTAAAACAAGTTTTTCTCGAAAGAGATTCAAGAATATAGGGACATTTGTTAAAGTCGTCATGGGATTTTTTTTCCACGATCTATTACACTACTTCTTATCTATATGGCCCAGAATACTCCATATTTACTCAGAGAGCATCACTGTCAATGTCAACTGTGCCATAACTGAAACTAGATTAGTTTTTTATCTAGATCGGCCCACTATTCACAGTTGAATGAGTTCAGTTGAGTATGGTACGGTCAACTACGCTTGAATTGTCGAAACATTCTTGAAATTGTACTTATTCCTACGTATAGTATACTGTCATGCTTATTAAAAAATAACCATTTGCCGTTCGATAAGGCCCGCGTACTGGAAGACGCAGCGTTGGAAGGCCTCCCACAAGATGGACCGATGACCTGGTGAGGGTCGCTGGTAGCCGATGGATGCGAGACGCACAGGACCGGTTGTTGTGGCAACACTTGGGGGAGACCAATGTCCAGCAGTGGACGTCTTTCGGCTGATATGATGATGATGATGATGATGATGATGATGATGATGAAGGCCCGGGTAGACGGTGCGTTGTGTTCCGCAAGCGCTTCAAAGAGATGTCAGCATAGTTAATCGGTAGAGCCTGCCAGGGTTGCCGAACTGTTCGAAAAAGCTACCGCACCCCCCAAAGGGAGTCTGAAGGAACACGTGTGGGTCAGTAAGAGTCTGACAATCCCTCCCACTCCACTCAGAGGGCGGGAAGTCATTTGATGATTTTCTCGCACAAAAAATAAAACTACGTAACATTTATAATTACCAGAAAAATTACTATTTATATTTTTTAGATTTACTTTTACATAGGTAAGTTACGCAGAACTCCAGACATAGCGTCATGTCATGATCGTTTTCCATTCGTACGCGAATACATCTTCACAGTTAGGATTCACCTTCAAGACAGCTTTGAGGAAGACGATTACTATTACCATTTTTATCCTCCAAAATTTCGAGTTTGATGGAGAGAAACACTCGTTTGTCAAACACAATAAATTAAACTAGCGACATTGAACATATTATTTGAAAACATTAGTTCGTGCTAACTTAAATACCAAATCTTATATAATTTACATCATGTTGCTACTTAATCAATTATCTACTTTGGATTGTTACAGTTTAAGTTGATTTTTGATTGAATGTTTGTAGTTAAAACGTTGGCATAGGCTTGCGGTTGACTGTAGTTTGACGACGTTGTCAAACCACATTGAAGTGGGCAGTCAATAAAATGCTATGTAGTGACTTTTAGCTACTGAAAGGATACTCGACGCATCCATTCTTATTTTTAACCGACTTCTAAAAAAGGAGTAGGTTCTCAATTCGGATGTTTGTATTTTTTTTTTTTATGTTTGTTCGCGCACAACTCCGTCGCTTGCCAACCGATTTGAAAAATTATTTTTGTTGGAAAGGGTATACTTCCCAAATGATCCCATTGAAATTTTATCAAAATCGGTTCAGTAGTTTGGTTTATGGGTACGAAATTGCGTATTTTTGCTTTCCTGTGACTTTCCAGTGGTGTTATTAGGTGTGGGGTACCACTAAATAGTGAAAAATAGAAAACTTTTGTGTCAAATAACGAAGAAGTAACCAAAAGCACTGACCACCGAAATTAAAGTTATTTTGAACATTGTAGTGTTTTTTGGAAGTCGGTTTCTTTTTTTTTGTGAAAAAGTTTTATTTTACTAGTCGTCTCCCGCGGCCTCGGCCCGTCAACTGGCTACCTACCCTACCTACCCTACCCACCCTACCTACCCTACCTACCTTACCTACGACCCTACGAAACCCATGAACATTTTGTGTGTAAAAAAGATTTTTCTTTTATTTTTTTATTCGTCAATTTTCCAATGTTTTTAATAGTTACTCTGCTATTCGAGACGGAGATGAATACAGCAAATCAAAAACCATGAAAATCAGTCTCGAGTTACATTTAAGTGTTCGAACAAACCCGCCTTTGGGTTATAGATATAGATTGCACACAAAACATGCAGAATGAAAGCAGGTAGAGCTTAATTATAAAAGCGGGCTAAACCCAGAATTGGCACTTAGGTCGGCCGCAGTAAAAACAACCTCCACAAGACCACGATGTTCTAGAACGGCTCCGATCTTCGAGGGTGTGTGCGTCATCTTTTTTATTTTATAGATGGAAAATCATCAAATGAATCATCGAGTGAAGTTGAAGTAGTTATTCAATATTGGCACTATTTGGAAGTAGGAGCTAAGCGATTGACAGCTTACAGTATTGCGGGTTTGGTACCCTGCGTTCACTGAAACAGCATGAAATTCCAGTGGTGTAGGAAAAGTAGCCGTTTTTTATATAAAAGTAGCCGGAAATTTATAGTTCAGTCTCTCCGTCAATATGAACACATTACGAGAGATTCTTAGAACTACAGGTTTATTAAATATCCGGTTTTAATTCTACGAAATTGACTCATTGTACAAAAACTTAAGAATAAGAATTCCTTTTTAATTAAACAAGAACTATTATAACAGAGATGCAAAGGTTTTATTCGTAACTAGCTGTGCCCGCGACTTCGTTCGCGCGTGCATTTCGTATTTAGGAAGATATTAAGTACACAAACTCACTAAATGTATGTAGGTACTCATCATGATTATGACATGACTTACGAAGAACGAACGAATATTAACACTTAAAAAATTTCTTCGTCAACAATATTACTTGTTATGTGATATTCATCAGTACGCATAAACAGGCTTTGCGCGCTACTTACTTGCGACAAAGCGACATACAGCCTGACCGTGCGAAATACAGGACTTCCGCAGATCCACACCAACACGACTAATAGTTTGTCCCTGAGCTTGATTAATGGTCATGCCGAAACTATCAGTAGATAAGTCTCCGCAGAGGACATGGTGGAGTATACGGTGGAGGTCTGCCCTGCTTGGGCGGAGCATCACCGTGTCCTCGTCGATGCGATCGGCTGCGGCGTCCTGGTTCACTCCATGGTCCGGAGAAGAATATAAGAATGAATGACAGCACGATTTGACAGTTATTCCTAGTTCGAGACTAATCGTTAGTCCGTAGGTGATACAGAGTAGAAAACGCCCAACACTAAGGCCGAAACTGCAGACTTCGGCGGGCTTAAGAGAGTAGACCCCCTCAGCCGCCGCAACAGAAAAAGACAACCCGGGCGTTGCGTCGGGAGTCGCAGGGCAATTCCCAGCCACTCTAAGCGCGGGCCCGCAGATGGCGAGCGTAGGTTGGCTCACTGTCCGAACACTACCAGGCCCGGGTCGACGAAGCGTCGTAGCCAGTGTTGCGGAATTTGTTCGAAAAGTCACCACGGCCCTGGAACGTAAAAGGCATAAGGAGGAATACGGATGTGTTTTAGTTAGTAAGAGTTTGACACTCTCTTCCGCTCCACCCAGAGCAGAAGAAGTCATTTGATGATTTCCCATCCATAAAAAAACCCACAACGGATAGAGTAGAGTAGAGTAGAGAGTAGAGACTCCGTTGTCCTGGCTAAGTTTGCAAGCCTAGCTCCGCCCAAATGTACAAAAGCCACCAGTGTGCTTCACAGGTTGAGCGGAGAGACGACCGATAATACTCAAGCCGCAAGGGAGTGATAATCTGAGATTAAAGTCAGCTCAACCACTTAGCACTCACAAACCTATATTTACCACCTGTATAATGTACATTATGGATTGCAATAAACGAATTGATTTGAAATCTGCACCTTACCGTTCCGAGGATTTTTTCACGTCGGAAAGTCATGGCCAGGATGACGTAGCCGACTGATTCCTCGGCGTCGAAACAACCTCCGCAAATTGGGCTGTCTGTGGTGTATAAGTTAAAGAAATTTAAGGGCAATAATCCGTAATAATAATCCCTATTATTACGGAGGCAATTTTTACTTAAGCTGAGAAGTCATTTAGTTAGTCACGTTTATAGACTTGTCATTGCCATTTTTCACTGCAATCTGTAACCCGTGACCATTTGTTGTCATAAAGTTCAGTTGTTCTCTGGCAAATTCATGCACGAAACTGTGAGAAAGAAAGAAAGAAGGAGGAGCGGGTACGGGTCCAGCACTACCATCTCGAAACCTATCTTCGCGAGTTCTTCTGTGGCGTCATTGCCTAGGGATCCACAGTTCCCCTTGAAGCTCTGGAGTGTGAAACCCGCTACTGGTAATTTCTGGCCCTAGGCTGGTCACGACGAATCACCAGCTGACTGGGAATTGAACAGTTTTGTTTCAAAATAAACAGAAAATAATTAGGAATGAGGGAGATCCTGGGAAAGAAATCCAAGAGGTGAAAGGCTCACAGAGTCGAAGCTCCAAAGTCTTGAGCATCGAAGCCGTGTTTTTGGCCTGTCGGTTGGCATTTTGGGGAGTGTGCGACGGAATTGCATAGTTTAATTCCGCCAAGCTCGTTTCATCATCGGACCCCAAGACGTACGGCGGTACGCCACCGGTACACGATGGACCTCACCTCACACCCACATGATCAAAACGTTTTGGAAACACATGGCGTGGAATTCCTTGACTGAGTCCGTGTTTCCTGATAGTTACAGCCTGGGAGTCTTATCAAGAGTGAGTAGGTTACTTATAGGCAAGCGTGCTCCATCTTCGATCACATCATCGTTTGCCATCAGGTGAGATAGTGGTCAAGCGCGTTCCTATCAAAACTAAAAAAAATGAAAACAAAGTCAGTGGAGCAATTTTTTTTTTGCGTCAAATGCGTAACGCCTGGTAAGTATCAAAAGAATCTATATTTAAAAAATACTTTTTGGTGTAATTCTCGTGCTGTTGATGGTAAGTACAGTTTCGCTCAACAGATGGCATTGCAAATATCATTAAAGATACTTACCCCTACTTACTATGCATGTAGATAATAAGTTGATTTCTTCTAGATTGCCACAATCCTATCAGGTTTATGTGAATGTTATCTACATTAGTTTTGTATTTTTTAACGTGATGCAAACAAAACAGAATACATTATAAACAGAAAATAGGTTCTGCTTGTCTTGCTAAAAAGATATGCAAAATACAACAATAACATATCTATACATATAATAAAACTGTAGAAGAGGTCAATTCTGTACATTGAATATATAAAAAAAAAAATACTCCGAGGGTGCTTCATATAAGCAGTAGAAGCCGAAAATATTTTTTTTTTATTTTTTGTCTGTCTGTCTGTCTGTCTGTCTGTCTGTTGTTCGTCTTTCACGCCAAAACTACTGGACGGATTTTGATGAAACTTTTTTTGTTGTATAGCTATTAGTCCTCGCTAACATATAGGCTATAATTAATTTTAAAGATCTGAACACAAGACGTAAAACCTTGGCAGCCCGGCTAATCTATAAGAGATATTAATATACCGCTTTAGGAATAGTTGGTTAACATGATGAGTACTTTCTGTCGACATAAAAAATGAAGGTCTAGAGCACCTGATGTGGAACCCTTTCGGGGAGCTAAGCAGCTATAAGCCTTGACATATAAGATCGGCTATTTTAATTAATTGTCAACAGATCTCATAGTCCGTTGGTTTAAAGCCTGCCTCTTGAAAGACTAGGTGTGGGTTCGAATCTCACTAACGATGTAACTATTTTTGAATTATTTTGATCTTTTTTATTTCCTTATTTTTTTATTCCTACCAAACCTAATATTTTCAATTTTCGACGCCATG
This sequence comes from Melanchra persicariae, assembly GCA_947386135.1. Lineage (NCBI taxonomy): Eukaryota > Metazoa > Arthropoda > Insecta > Lepidoptera > Noctuidae > Melanchra > Melanchra persicariae. Next base: position 14,683,749 of record OX376668.1, read on the forward strand.
TTTTAGATTACTTTTAGTTTTAGTTGAATATTTTAAAACATTAATAATATGTTATTGCTGTATTTTGCAAGCAGAACCTATTTTCTGTTTGAATATGGATTCTGTTTTGTTCGCATCACGTTAAAAAATACAAAACTAATGTAGATAACATTCACACACAAACTTGATAGGAATTGTGGCAATCTAGAAGAAATCAACTTATTATCTACATGCATAGTAACTATGGGTGATACTCGCAATGCCATCTGTTGAGTGAAACTGGACTTACCATCAGCAGCATGAGCATTACACCAACGATGATGTGATCGAAGATGGAGCACGCTTGCCTAGAAGTAACCTACTCACTCTTGATAAGACTCCCATGCAGTCTGTAACTATCAGGAAACACGGACTCAGTCAGGGAATTCCACTCCTTAGCTGTACGCACAATGAATGTGTTTCCAAAACGTTTTGTTCATGTGGGTATGAGGTCCATCGTGTACCGGTGGCGTACCGCCGTACGTCTTGTGGTCCGATGATGGAACGAGCTTGGCGGAATTAAACTATGCAATTCCGTCGTACACTCCCCAAAATGCAACCGATAGAAAACCGACAGACTAGCAACACGGCATCATGCTCAAGACTTTGGAGCTTCGACTCGGTGTGCCTTTCACCTCTTGGATTTATTTTCCAGGATCTCCCTCATTCCTCATTATTTTCTGTTTATTTTGAAAGAAGAAAGAGTTCAATTCCCAGTCAGCTGGTGATTCGTCGTGACCAGCCTAAGGCCAGAAATCATCAGTAGCGGGTTTCACACTCCAGAGCTTCAAGGGGAACTGTGGTTGCCAGGCAATGACGCCACAGAAGAACTCGCGAAGAGAGGTTCCGAGATGGTAGTGCTGGACCCGTACCCGCTCCTCCTTCTTTCTTTCTTTCTCACAGTTTCGTACATGAATTCGCCAGAGAACAACTGAACTTCATGACAACAAATGGTCACGGGTTACAGATAGCAGTGAAAAATGGCAATGACAAGTCTATAAACGTGACTAACTAAATGACTTCTCAGCTTAAGTAAAAATTACCTCCGTAATAATAGGGATTATTATTACGGATCATTGCTTCGATGCCGAGGAATCAGTCGGCTATGTCATCCTGGCCATGACTTTCCGATGTGAAAAAATCATCGGAACGGTGAGGCGCAGGTTTCAAATCAAATCGTTTATTGCAATCCATAATGTAGGTACATATGTATACAGGTGGTAAATATAGGTTTTTGAGTGCTAAGTGATTGAGCTGACTTTAATCTCAGATTATCACTCCCTTGCGGGTTGAATATTATCGGTCGTCTCTCCGCTCAACCTGTGAAGCACACTGGTGGCTTTTGTACATTTGGGCGAACTAGGCTTGCACACTTAGTCAGGACAACGGAGTCTCTACTCTACTCTATCCGTTGTGGGTTTTTTATGGATGGGAAATCATCAAATGACTTCTTCCGCTCTGGGTGGAGCGGAAGAGACTGATAAACTCTTACTGAATAAAACACATCCGTATCCTTCCTTATACCTTTTACGTTCCAGGGCCGCGGTGACTTTTCGAACAAATTCCGCAACCTGGTTGTGTTCGGACAGCGAGCCAACCTACGCTCGCCGTCTGCAGGCCCGCGCTTACGGTGGCTAGGAATTGCCCTGTGACTCCCGACGCCCGGGGCGTCTTTTTCTGTTGCGGCGGCTGAGGGGGTCTACTCTCTAAGCCCGAAGTCCGTAGTTTCGGCCTGAGTGTCGGGCGTTTTCTACTCCCTATCACCTATGGACTTACGATTAGTCCCGAACCCGAACTAGGAATAACTGTCAAATTGTGCTGACATTCATTCTTATATTCTTCTCCGGACCATGGAGTGAACCAGGACCGGTAGCGAGAGGTCGCCGCGGCCAATCGCCTCGACTATCGCCGAGGACACGGTAATGCTCCGCCCAAGCAGGGCAGACCACCACCGTATACTCCACCATGTCCTCTGCGGAGACTTCTCTTCTGATAGTTTCGGCATGACCATTAATCAAGCTCAGGGACAAACTATTAGTCGTGTTGGTGTGGATCTGCGGAAGCCCTGTATCTCGCACGGTCAGGCTGTATGTCGCTTTGTCGCAAGTAAGCAGCGCGCAAAGCCTGTTTATACTTACTGATGAATATCACATAACAAGTAATATTGTTTACGAAGAAATTTTTTAAGTGTTAATGTTCGTTCGTTCTTCGTAATTTTGTAAGTCATGTCATAATCATGATGAGTACCTACATCCATTTAGTGAGTTTCTGTACTTAGTATCTTCCTAAATACGAAATGCACGCGCGTACGAAGTCGCGGGCACAGCTAGTTATTAATATTTGAAAATATTAGGTTTGGTTGGAATAAAAATAAGGAAATAAATAAGATAAAAGTAATTAAAAAATAATTACAACATGTGAGATTCGAACCCACACCTAGTCTTTCGAGAGGCCGGCTTTAAACTAACGGACTATGAGATCTGTTGACAATTGATTAAAATAGCCGATAGCTTAGCTCCCTAAAAGGGTTCCAGACCTTCTGACATCAGGTGCTCTAGACCTTCATTTTTTTATGTCGACAGACAGTACTCATCATGTTGACCAACTATTCCTAAAGCGGTATATTAATATCTCTTATACTCGTAGATTAGCCGGGCTGCTAAGGTTCCACGTCTTGTGTTCAGATCTTCAAAATAAATTATAGCCTATATGTTAGCGAGGACTGATAGCTATACCACAAAAAAAGTTTCATCAAAATCCGTCCAGTGGTTTTGGCGTGAAAGACGAACAACAGACAGACAGACAGACAGACAGACAAAAAAAAAACATATTTTCGGCTTCTACTGCTTGTATGAAGCACCCTCGGAGTAATTTTTTTTTATATATTCAATGTACAGAATTGACCTCTTCTACAGTTTTATTATATTTATATTTTATATGTATAGATAAAGTACAAAGAGATACCTTCTGTAATAAATACTCTCTTTATTTAATAACCACTTTAAAAAAGAGGAGGTTCTGTATTCGTCTGTATGTATTTTTATACTAACAGTCACTTCTGTCAGCGTCTTCACTCGAGTGAAAATCGGAAATCACACCAAGGAAACTTTCTAGAACAAAATCCTTCATGTCCTAATCTAGGAAATGGTCTATCCGTTTCCCAAGTTTCATTCGCATCCTTTCAGCCAATAAGCCGTGAAAAGGTAACAAATAGACAGAAAGATGAAAGAGTTTACTTTCGCATTTATAATGTAAGCATGAATTTGTTCTAAAAAGTTACCGCGGCCCTGGAACGCAAAAGGCATTAGGAGAAACACGGATAGGTTTGACAGTAAAAGTCTGACACTCCCTTCCGCTCCGCCCAGGGGGCCTAGACAAAAAGACTTTTCTGTAGCGTTAACGTCAGACGCTCACGACAAAATGTATGGAAATGACATTAGATGATGACGTTTCCTTTCCACACCTAATGTCATTCCTATACATTTTTTCGTGAGCGTCTGACGTTACAGAAAAGTTTTTTGTCTAAACCTGCAGAGCGGAAGGAGTCATTTGATGATAACCCATCGTTAAAAAAAATCATACGGATGTATGTATAATGAATGAATAATTAATAGCTAGTGTTTTGTAGTTGCTTTGTTTTGCTTTCTATGTATTGAACATTAAGCAGTAGTAGGTACGTACAGGCCAAACCTACTTTCCTTTAAACAATTCCTTTGTAATTAGGGTCGATCCTTTCTTCATAATATATATTGGACACAATACCAACATATTTAGGAAAGTACAGTTATGACTCTCAAGAGCATCCATTGTTGGGATAAGAATTAAATTCATTAATAGCGTTGAATTAATCATCATCAGGGCGTCAGTGTATTTTTTTTAATTTATCATTTTAGCCCATAAGTGTCGAACATAGACCTCTTAACAATAGTCTTACTGATCGAATGCCGGTTATGGCGGTCAATCTTACAGTGCAAGAGAGAGCGCAAACACAGGTGTACTCTCTGTTTCTTTAATGTCATAGTCCAGTGGGACGGCAATCCGGGGAGAGATGAGGCGTAGGACCAATAGCTTAACGTGCTTCACAAGGCACAGGGGTGACACACCATCTACTTCCAAACTCCTGCATGCTACTGAGAAATTTCTAATGAAAAAACCCAATCACATTTTTTATCCGACCTAGAAATCGAATCGAGGACTCACGAGGCAGTTACAATAATAGACGATTTGTTCCGGATTCACCCACAAAGTTCGCCTTATTTTTTTTTACTCGTTCGCCTACTTTTGAGGTAGGTATCACAGATGACATGTCATTCCATACCTAGACAGTGCTGAACGGTGTATGCTTCCAGACTTGCGGATTTGTTCGAAAGAGTCATCGTGGCCCTGGAACGCAAAGGGCATTTGGAAAACCACGGATGGGTTTTAGTCAGTAAGAGTCTGACACTCCCTCCCGCTCCACCCAGAGCGGAAGGAGCCATTTGATGAAATCCCACACAGACTAGCTATATTTACAAGTCCTTATAATTGCTACTAAGCCATTGGCTTGTACAAGCCGTCTTATAATTAGATAATCACATAATTTAATTAATTCATTAATTACAGAGCTGACTCTTAGGAATAATTTGGTTTTATTATATTTGCTACGCAGAATTTGACTCATAATGTGATTAAATTACTGACAGGCTGACTGACTCATACGTACGAAACGCAGTACCTAAACCACTAAGAAATGGTTTTAAGAAATTATCATAATATCACGCCTGTACTTCTCAAAAGGATAGTCAGATATGGGGGTATTGAGTTGAGTCGCAAGAAATAAGGGGCGAGCTTATTGTCAACTAACTACACAAATCAACGCTTCTTGCTTCTTTCTCATCGATGGATCTAGTGACACTGCTTTGCACTCACGTGTCAACTTGCGCGACTTTTAGACCAGCGAGGTCGTTTCGCGTTATAATAAAGTATGGAGTTTGTTTGTAGAAGGTAATCTCGCAAACGAATATTTTAAGATTCTTATGCTGGGGTCACATTATCGGGATTTGGAGAATATTCACGTTATCGCAACCAATGTGGCCGAGTAGTTCGTCGAATTGCGATGTAATCGAGAGAACAAGAATGCTTATTGCAGCACTGTCGGTAAACTGGCACGCGTCAAAGAGTATTGTCGCGCAATATTCGCTTAAATGAAATACACTTCCTCACTTCAGTTGCAGTTGGTTTTTATGAATAGTAGTCATCCACCATCTTCTCTTTTTCATATTTTTCATGTTTTGCAAATGATATTCGTACAATTTTGACAAATAATTAATTACCAACATACAATACAAAACCACTATTTCCGTCATTTTACTTCGCACGAATTATAGCCCGCGGCCGCGTATAAATGCGATTACATGTAGACAAGAACAACACGTATAACTAAAAACTATGTTTTTATAGTGAACACGAATTATCTCCGGATAATGTGGCCCTAGCATTAGTGATAAAAAGCTAACATACTATCGTTAAGTGGCATAGGATATTCATCCCAAAGAAATTAACGGTTCCTTTGAGATACCTCACGGAAACCAAACCGCGCGAAACAGCTCCATTATGAAATAAAACCTTTGTTTGTTTGTACTCATAACAATGCTATAAGAATTACGTCTAATAACTCATACATATTTGCACGTAGACTTTTAGTTAAATACATAATAGTCACGTAGTAACTACGGGTGATATTCGCACAGCAAAGTGTTTGTATCACCTGAGCTACAAGGCACGTGTCAAATCTCACGTTTGTTTTTGTTTTTTATAGACTCGTGTTTGACCACAATCTCACCTGATGGTAAGCGATGATGTAGTCGACGATGAAGCACGCTTGCCTAGAAGTAACCTATCACTTTTGACTTAAAGACCCTCAGGTTGTAGCTATCAGGAAATATAGACTGCGGGAGGGAATTCTACTGCTTAGCTGTACGCACAATGATGAAGTATTCCCAAGCGATTTGGGCGTATGTGTGGGATGTCCACCATGTACCGGCAGCGTATAGCAGTTCGTCTTGACGATGTAAGATTTATGTACGAAACAAGCTTTCATCTACGTTTATTGTTCCTAGAGGAAAAGGTGATGGTGTTTTTTATCGTTACAGCCACTAGTGGAATCATTGAATTTGTAGAATTGGCTTGATGAGAAACGCACTGCTCGATGTGGCAGCGCGAATACCAGAACCTGTTTTTAAAAGCATTTTTGCATTATATTTTGATGGTGCCGCGGCTCGCCAATGTGACGCTGTCAATGTCATCAACATAAAGTGTCATCCGGCTCGAAGGACCAATGTTGGGGAGATAATAACGTACTCCGATGTTGTTACAAGATTTTAATGAGACTTTTACAATTACTAAAAATTCTTGTTAATAAAAAATGATGACACGGTAACGGATGTCAATCAGTGTTTTCTGAAGAAGTGAAAAACCGGGCGGCGCGCGCAGTTCTTTTGACAGCTGGATGACGCTTGATGTTGATGACATTCACAGCGTCAAAGCTGTCATTGTGCGTACATAAATGTATTCCCAAAACGTTTTGTTTTTCATACCTGTTTTGCTGAATAGCTTGATCTGTCTGTTTGGTTCCAGGTTAAAGAGAACTGTCTACTGTGACGTGAGCTATACACGTAGAGATATGCCATGTTAGCTGTGCAGTTCATTTTTTTGCTGCCACGCATCTGTGCGTAGCGCAGCCGCAACGAGTAGTGGCAGTGGACGACCCAGCCTATGTTTATGTGCAAAGCGAAGCTATGTTCCTACTCGTAGATGTGCGTTGCTTAGCTTTGGGATGTTGTAGAACATGGCCTAATAAACTAGTCGCAAGATCCCCCTCTTAGAGCTGCCAAAGTGTGATACGTCATCAGCTGATAATGATGATGTCATAGCATATCATCACGTGTAGTTCACGCCTCAGAGAATTTACACACCCACGTTTTACCAGTTGTGGTGTCTCCCATGTAATATATAGGACGAGCCTCCTTCTATTTATCGGGTACATTTCTAACATCTAAGTTGCTACTACTACAGACACCAATAATATTTTTCATGAGAGATGCTTACGGACTCGGAAAATAAAGGCACAAAAAAGAGGTTGCCAAATACAAAGCAATGTGTACAACACAGCAGCCAATATACGAACCCGATTTACAATTATCTCAATCTTTAATGATACAAAAAGACTGGCCACAATTCAAAAACAGCACGTCGATTCTGTAAAATTCAAACAACAACTCGCATTTCAAGTCGTTATTCACTCTCACTTCGCATAAGATTCAAAATGACCTTGATTTTGCATTCTGTAAGCATCACCTAGGCACTTGCGAAGTGAAGTGAGCTCCAAAGCGACCAACACTGTACTAGTGACTACCACACTCAACAAAATCTAAGTCGGGATTTATCGGTTTTTCATTTTACCAGTTTTTGACACAGATTTTTAGCTATTACGATGTTTAAATTAAAATTTCTTATTTTAAGGAATTTAAGGCAGCTAATAAGTAAAAAAAAAACAGAAAACTCTAAATTCGTGCCGTGAATATAATATATGCTTACCTTACGAAAAGAAATGACTGACAGATAATATCATAAGTAATCTGTGGACAATATTTTCATTTATTGCCGTTGACGTTTAAAAGTTCCTTGCATTCACAGAGTACTTTTGGTTGCATTGTTTTGTTTACGTTCTGTTTGTTTTTTGATCGATCAGTGCCGGTAATAATAGTGAAATAATCATGAAGTAAGTTTATATTTCTGGTTGTGAATTTCAAAAATAATATTAATTAAAGAAGTGTTTATTTTGTTTTCTAATCCATCAATAATGTTTCAGTCCAAATGAGACACGTTCTTTTCATCCATCGTCGGCTTAAGTAGGTAGGCACTTATTCACTTAATAACTTTAAAAACTTTATTTAAACACTATTTAACTATGATTTATTCTATTTTCACTCATAAAATAGATGCTTTTAATTTGACACTTTGAATCGCGTTCGAGTGCAAAGTGAACGTCGAAGTGACAGGGGAATTACCTTGTAGAATGCCACTTTTTACGTCATCTCATACTTTATCTGTCAAAATCTCGAGGTAAATTTAGTTCAACTCGCAAACACGCTCGCAATAGTAGCGCTAGTGTAGATTCGAATTATCAACCGAGTTTTAGAATGCCAATCAAGAAACTCACAGCGGATTCAGATTCGAAGTTTAGAATGAAGTCTTACAGAATCACACTGCTGTTCTTATTGTAAAACAGAAAGTCAGACAAAACCAACAAACTGCATTCAACCAGTCTCACTAGTCAAATATTGATTAGGAGAAGCTCCACACTTAACTTTTACTTTCAACCAAGTCACGGCACAACCAAATGGTTTCGTAAGCCCAACAGTGAAAGGGCCCAAAAGGTACCACGGACACATACATATAAGCTCTGTTAACCTTGAGCTACACAACAATAAAAACTGGTTTGCTGTTGGCCCCATAGAGTACACAGATTGAAGACATTTGGCAATTAAATAAACGGAGGAATCTGAATGAGTTGGTAGGTAGGAATGAAATGAAATAGTAGGCGTGCAAATTTATGAAATTTAGAGTACCCATACAAACGTATGGGTACTTAACTCTAAATTTCATAAATTTGCATCACACCCAAAATTTTCTTCACAATAAACAGAAAAATACTCATACCTGCGAAAGAGTCTTGATGTCATATTTTTGGCATGGATGCCAAAAATCATCTAGTGGAAAATCATCAAATGACTCCGCCCGCACGGAGTGGAACAGAAGGGAGTGTCAGTCAGTGGATTTCTGGTCTCATGGTAAAATAAAAGGCCTGATTTTTGTTGATGTTGTAAAGCCTATACTCGTATCTAACAGAGGACTGCCCCTTACTATTTCGTGCCAACCATCAGAATCTGCTGTGAGAGAGAGACAGAGCCATAGAGAGCGAATAGCAATCTTTTTCACACTGGAAACATGATGGTTCGTAATAGTAGGGGGGCTGAAGTAAAGCGTGGGTGTACCTTTACAATCTTCTTTGTTAAATACAGGTGTGTTGTAATGAGTATCTTTACAAACTGCTACTATGAGGTGCCAAGTTATACTAGTTACTTCTACTTGGTTTCAAAGCAGTTTATTTAAGTTATTTCATCGTTTGCACAGTAGTACAACCAGGTGTGCTTTAGTCATGCTTTTGAGAACAGAATTTATCATCATTTGTGAGTAACACGGTGCCATTGTCTTCTAGAGGATTCCTTTACGGAGATATTATGAATTCATTTTGATCATTATCTTAGCCAAAAGACTTACTGAGGTCAGATAAGCAACTGTTGTAAAATATTGATAGAAAATCGACGCGGCCTAGAGCTAGTCTAGGCATATGATTTTAGGAAAAAATCGTCCATTGCTGGACATAGGGCTCCCAAAACTATCGCCACATCAATCAGTCCTGTGCGTCTAATCACCAATCGATCCATAAATAAACATCACTAGCATCATCACCAATCAATATCAGTCATCATCATTATCATCATAAGTAGTCGAAACCAGATAATTTCCATCTTTTGCTCGAGTGTTGGCGGACACAATTTCCGTAGATGAAAGGTTTATTCGTTTAAAATTCTTACATCCTATTGTCTATTTGTGAACCTTAATCTTTTGACCACTTTTAAAACAATGTAATGGTCAAAAATCACTACCTCTAATCGTTTTTAATTTGGTTCTATGCTTATTGTTTCATAATTATTATTGTTTAGTTTAAATCTATCTATTATGTATTTAACGTATGTTCACCTAAGACTACCTACATAACAGTATTGTCTTTCCTTTTTTCTTTAAAATTCATCGAAAGGTTGTCTTAAAAAGGTTGCTTTCAGCGATAAGGCGCCCATTGTGACACCCTATGTAATGTCTTCTTCATCTATATTTTCTGTAACTTAAATGATGTAATTAATAAAGAGTATTCTATTCTATTCCATTCTTAAAAACAAGGTCAAAAAGACTTCTGTGTCTGTAAAGTTACATTATAGTAATAGTTACCTCCTCAAACGAGAAGAAATATGACATGCTTGGTACTAAAATGTATAGATTGTGTATCACTATTAAAGTTAATAATATTTTAGTACAGCCGTTAGACCGGATCGATAGTATTTGTTAATCAATAGATGAACTTTATAGGAGCGGCCTTTTAGAGGTCAACCACTAGTAAGCGTGTACATTTGTACAGTTTAAAATACGTTGATGTGTTTCGCGCCCAAAATGATAATTCAGTTGATTGGCCTCACTAACGAGGTAACAACACTTTAGTTAATCTTTCTTCTAGGTACGATTGTTGGAGTCTGCATTGCAGAAAACAGCCTCCAGGTCTAGTTTAGGCGTTTGCCTGAGACCCGGTGGTCGTGGGTTCGATTCCCACGGGAAGCATACTTTGTAAAGTTATTTACAATTTGGCTAGGACACTGCAGGCTTTAATCACCTGATTGCCTGATAAAGAAGATCATCCCGTGCTTCGGAAGGCACGTATAAGCCACTGGTCCCGGCCGCCAAATGGCGGTCGTCAAATAAAAGATGTCAGAGACCCTTGAGGTGGTTTAGAAACTCTGACACTAGGGTGTGTGGGGTCGTTAGGCCTTATTGCCTACACAATAAAGAAAGAAAGAGAGGAGTCACAGCAGATTCATCTTGGTTTAGAGAAAAATGTTCTTTGTTGATTCTGAGTAGGTAATGCCCGGTGTCTGAGGTTTTTGTTATAACGCCATTGGTTGGTTAGTGGTTACGGACAGATAAACGACCGATAAAGTACCTCAGAAACCGGGCGTTAATTACGTATGACTGTGACGGTACATCGTATTCTTATAACATTTTCAAAATTGCATCCTTTAAATGTAGAACATCCTATAAACTCAGTAGCGGGCCAACCTTGTCATTTGCAGTGCCATAACAGGTTGTATGTACAGTAAAAGCCAAAAACCGACAATCTTGATATTGTAAAATATGTGCTGCGCATACGAGCAAATAACTAAATCGATAACCCTCTTCATCCAGTGAAACGGCATTGGACTATACAAAATGATTATTTCAGTACCAACTAGTTTACATTACCTAGTATAAGATTGGAACCTCATTTTTAAGCATGATGACGCCTGTGTTAGTAGACTCCACTCTTCCATAGCTTTGGCTGATTATTTTTTGATTTATTTGAAGTCGGCGCTACTTGCCTTCTTCTTCCACATACTTCTCTATTCAGTGTTCAACTCTTTTCTAGATATATCTCCTTTCACATAAGTTCATCCATTCCTGTAGTCAAATCAATCTGCCTTGCTTTATCCCAGCAATGTTGGGGTCGACTTTCAGTCTAACCAGAAGAAGCTGAGTATCTACGAGTATTTGTTTATAGAGCCCAGTAACCGGGGAAATACGACAGCTCTTAGCAAGACTGCTGAAAGGTTTTCTGGTTTGAAGATATTCAAAAGACAGCCTAGACCAGCAACTTTGTTGTGTTGTGCTTTCCAAGACAAGGAGGATTCTAGGTAAGTGTTAATCCATCCTCGGATCGACCTCTGTAACCGCTACTTCACTCCGAAAATTGAACCGTGCAGCTGTTACTATAAAGCCATGAGCTTTTTAACAATAAAAGAGCTGAATTAATACAAAACCAAAAATGAAATGAATGAATGAATGTTCTCATCCAGTTGCTAACAGCAACCCAGCCTATACGAATTGCTATGGTATTCATAATAAATACAACACATATTTGCTCAGTTCAAGCCTCTCAATCATAAAGTACAGAATCTTGCAAACCGTTGCAATAATTCTGATAAGTAAATGATTATCTGGCCATCCACTTGTGGGGTTATCTACATGATTAGAGCACAAAAATGTTAAGTACCAACTGCAACTCTTATCTCTGATATTCACCCTGAACCCGGGTGACCTGCTGGTTTATGTGCAATTACTTGGTACGATGCAATTCGATAATTGGTTGGTTAATTTTAGATGCTAAGATGTTTCTACTTGTAATAAAGTCAGAAGTAAGACAGGCGTCAGAGATAGCGTGAAACTGCTGAATCGTGATGGGAGGGAAATCAGATTCAGCTGAGTATCAGTATTTTACGGTCGCGATGTGTGGTACGGTTATTTTGAGCTAAGTTTAAAAAAAAATATTTGAAACTCTTTGTCAGCATGTCTTGCTTTGAAGCTGTCTTGATTAGTGGCTTTAAAGATGATAATTATAGCCGACAGAATGTATTCTTCTATTTTTCTTGTATTTTTATTATTATTCTTGAATGGTTGTTTGATTAAAGTCTTCTTTATCTCCTATTGTCTCATTTAAACATTTAAAAATAATTTTCTTATTTTGAATCCTCACGTCAGTTGGTTATTAAGTTTTCTGATTATTATTCTTTTCTTTGAGATTAAGATAACGTTATAAGTATTAGAACACTGGTTTTTCTTACAATCGTCACATAATTATCTGAAGCAACAGATCAGCCTGTACATGAAACTAGGCAATACCTGAGCAACTAAACATGAGCAACAAAGTTCTGGTACCCTTTAAAAAGCCTTTAAACCACCGTTATGGTGCTGTGAACTTGAAACACATTTTTTCTCAAACCATGAAGAAACATAATGTCACGTATTGATGTACTTTTTTGTTGGTCACAAATAGGCAAAGGACAGGCCACGATACGGCCTATTTCCTCACTGATGGAGGCTATCATAACTATGACGTCATGGACCCTTGTGGTTGCATATTAAACTATTTGATTTAAATATTGACATAAAAGTTGGCTTCGAATGATTAATTTTAGGTAACAACTGAAACATTAATTCAATGACAAACCGAGTTCTAGCACTTTCCTTATGAGTTTTTAAAATAAAATGTTGAGAACTAAGAAGGGGTTTTTGTAAATGCCCGCATGTTACAAGACAACTGAGCATAAATATGATGCAGTGTTTGTTTGGCAAGTGAGTGCATGCGAAATAGACTCTTGAATATTTAGAAAAGATCTTCATAAAGAGATTAAATAAACTAAGCTACAACAAAGTGTATTTTAACCATGCAGCAGCTGCAGGTAACTCATCAAATCGGGCAGTTAACTCAACAAGGAGGCTTCGAAGACGCCGAGGTCATTCAACGACACAGTTTCACACAATGCCTCCGACCCTCCGTCACTCCGTCACTCCGAGTAACATAACGCGTAATGTTCGCGTAATTACGCTTTGTATGCGCACGCGCAGGTACAGTCGATGGCACGATAGTGGTGACTTGAGCTGGTCTAGATTAGTACAGAGTTTTAATGGAATAAGCGGCCAGGTTATACTGGTTTTTTGACCACTGATGTGCGTATGTAAGGCTGACGCAAGATGCGGTTTAGCGATAAATTGTATGAAATAGACACTGTATTTCTTGTGATTTATATTATTAAATATAAAATGTTTTGTGTTAATATGTAGTTGGTGTTGCTAACAGTAAATAAATGTATACTTATTAGGGACCAAGGAAGTTGCAAGGACCTGAGGTTTTTTAAGGCGAACAGTGAAAAGGTTCCACCAGTGGTAAGTGACCTATTCGTAGCCACATCTTGGCTTATCATCAGGTGAATTAATGTTCAAATGCGAGACCATCAATTAAATTAAAAATACACGCCGCTAATCTTCCTATGTATATAACCATATTTCGCAAGACATGTTGAAGTCCATCCAAAAGTATGGCATAGGAGTGTGGGGATTGACTCAAGAAAAGTCAGGTCAGTCAGTCAGGCTATGGCTGATGATGAGTTGGGGGCGAGCCTATCAACCTGGTCAAAGTCAAAGTCCAAACGTTTATTTCAATTAGGCCATTAAACGGCACTTTAGAAAGTCAAAAGAATATAATATAAAAATAATAAAGTGACTGTATACATTCGCAAAGGTAGATCTTATGGAGAAGAATGGACAAGAAACTCCATAGTTACTCATCGCATACTCAAAATCCAGACACCGTTCCAGGCATCGTATAACCCAATAACACTTTGCCCGACCCACGTATCGAACCCCGGACTTCATGCTCCGCAAGTAGTGCTTAAGAGCACTAGACCAACATTATCATTTTGCCAATGGTTCATCATCATCTGCCTAGCCTTTTCTACAATATTGGGCGACTCCAACTTCCAGTGAAACTAGATTCAGCTGAATACCAGTATGGTACGTGGAGCGACTGCCTAACCGCCCTCCACAACCCAGTAACTGGGTAACACGGTACTTGATGACAAGACTGGTGTCAGGTTTTCTGTCTTCTGTCAATGTGTAACGACTGCCTTGGGACCGGGACCGACGGCTTAACGAGGCACGGAGGAGTCTCAGTATATTAAGATGGTCACCCATCCACAGACTGACTTCAGCAAGCGTTGTGTAACCTTCGATCCGGGTGGTTGTTATTAAATTTAGCCACGAGCTCCATTTTGTCAAGATTTATAATATTAAAAGTGTGACAGCAAATAAATGTTACATGAATGAAAATGTGACTAAAATGAACTCAATGAATTGTCATGACGTCAATAATTTATGTTTAATGACTATTTTAATTAACTTATCAATGCTATGACTGTGTTCGGTACGCTCTTGGAAGTTTTTATCGATTCTTTGTTTTATAAAAATATTTTAATGATGCTTAGCAAAAGGAATTGGGCCTTGGAGGTCAGATGTCAGTTTTATCATGTAAAATATTATATACTTAGGTACTTACAACGTGTTCCTTTTGATAGCCCGTCACTGAAGGGTAATAATCAGACCACCTAAAAGAATCAAATAAGTAGTGTACATAAGTATAAATAGTTTTCATTTTTCATACTGATTCATAAAAAAATATTTTAATTTGTGAAATTGATTTGAGATTGATGTGATTTGAAGAAAATATTTTTACTAAAATAATGTCAAATGTCTAGGTTCCGAAACACGTACCTAGTGTTTCGGAACCTAGACATTTGACATTATTTTTATTTATAGAACTGTCACATATTTTCAAGGGTTTTATTTTTTTTTGCTTGGACTAATTGTTTTACTAAAATAAGTACCTTTCATAATAACAAACATAACTATAATATCAGCTACCTAGCAGTGAAACGTAATTATCGTATTAAACTTTCATACTTTATGCATTAAGTAAAAATCTGTTATCCTCATATTGCAAACAGACATTTTTTTTAACCGACTTCTAAAAAGGGAGGAGGTTTTCAATTCGGATGTTTGTATTTTTTTTTTTTTATGTTTGTTTGCGCATAACTCCGTCGCTTGCCAACCGATTTTTTTTTTTATTTTGTTGGAAAGGTTTATACTTCCCAAATGGTCCCCTTGAAATTTTTACAAAATCGGTTAAGTAGTTTGGTTTTTTAAATCCAAATAGCTGGAAAAAATATGTGGATAAATCATCCATGTATACGAAATTGCGTATTTTTGCTTTCCTGTGACTTTCGAGTGGTGTTGTTAGGTGTGGGGTACCACTAAAAAGTGAAAAATAAAAAACTTTTTCACAAAAAAAAGAAACCGACTTCCAAAAAACATTACAAAGTTCAAAATTACAAAAAACAAAAAATTTCGGAAGTCAGTGTTTTTGGTTGTTTCTTCGTTATTTGACACCGACTTCCGAAATTGAAGTTATTTTGAACTTTGAAGTGTTTTTTTGGAAGTCGGTTTCTTTTTTTGTTTTATCGTTCTTTGGTGTGAAATCATCAAATGACTTCTTCCGCTCTGGGTGGAGCGGGGAGTCTGACACTCCCTGTGTCAGACTCTTACTAACTAAAACTCATCCGTGCTCCTCTTAGTGCCCTTTGCGTTCCAAGGCCGCGGTGACTCTTTCAAACAAAATCCGCAACCCTGGCAGGAAACATACTCTAACATTTTATATATTTGTAGAAGTAGCTGTAACATGATGATATGGGATATTAAAGACCACGTTTTATAACTAGCAATGTTACCTACAAGTAGACATTCCTCGACGATCATGCAGAACACTGATAAGTGCCCATGACATCATCATACAGGCGTCAGTTAATCCGTCTCAAGTGCATCTCGTTGAGTTCTTCCGATATCACTTCCAACACGTGGGAGGCTGCGAACAGTCTGCTGGTGTTCGCTTTTTTACGTTAACTGTACGCTATAAGATCTGATTGCTGTGAACTTGGGATTGGGTTGCTATGCAAATGTTCTTGGAGTTTCATCCATCGGCCTAGCCTTTTCCCAACTATATTGAAGTCAACTTCCAGTCAAACCGGATTCAGATGAATACCAGTATTTTACGTGGAGCGGCTGCCTGCGAGACCTCTTTAATCCATTTTTATTTTTTTTAAACGTTGCCCCACTCTAGGAATTTCTCCTGTATCGTGGGTGCGTTTACAAACATAGAAACTCACATACACAAACAGCCAGACCCGGAATAACTATCTGTAGGCCATACAAAGATATGTTCCGTGCGGGAATCGAACCCGCGACACGTAGCGCAGCAGTCAATCGCTCATCCACTGTGCTAACCGTGTCGTCAAATAAACTGGGTAACCTAGTACTTCTCGGCAAGACTAGAGTCAGATTTTCTGGCTTCTTACAATTCGTAACGACTGCCAAAGATCTACAAATGACAGCCGGGACCAACGCCTTAACGTCCTTTCCGAGGCCCATCCACAGACTGACCTCAACAAACGTTGCTTAACTTTGAAGATCAACCCGTGCGGCTGTAGGTAGTTATTTGGCAACGAGCTCCTTATATTAAAGAAATATTGTTCTACGGTGTGCCTACATTAATAATTTACAAATGAAGAACTTTACTACGATTTCATCACTTTTAGTAACAAGAACGAGAGCTTCTGCAATAGCAAGCGTTACTCCAAATGCCAATATTATTGATCACATAGCTACACTGTTATGAAACAGAGATCGTTGCATAGTTTTGTATCTTGGTTCTCCGCACATCTCTGCTGGCATTTAATGAAAGGTTTTAGCAATCATACTGTGACGAAAGATCGCTGATTTTTAACTTGATTAGATGTAATATTAGTTTGAAACCGACGCCAGATAAATTTGCAGTAACGGTCATTGCCCTTTCCTTAATATCTCTTCGTAGGTACCTACTACTGGACTAATTATTATGAATCGTTTTCATGACTAGAAAATGTAAAAGAGCACGATAGATGTCGATTCAGGACAGTATGCCAATTAAAGTGGGTGGGTCAATGACCGTTATTGCAAATTTATCTGGCGTCGACCATAGTACTACAAAGTGGTATTTTTTTAATTCTGGAATGGGCTAGCTCTTGACCTCGATCACGCCGGATGGAAAGCTATGGATGAGGTCTATGATGGAGCGAGCGTGGCCAGAAAATGCCTTGAGGCACTGGTACTCCCACGCGTCGACGAAACACAGCATGCTGCTGGACTCCGGTGGGAGAGTGGTCGCAAAGCAGGCGCTACCACCGCAAGGGAAGGATTGGCCAGTCTTATAAGGTGTTAGATGAGACTGTCCAGGATGCGCCATGCGCTCGGTTCAGTTGAGTGCTTGATGGAACAAATTTCGCTACACGAGGAGGCTCCTTCGTGCATCCCGAAGAGTGTTAGTAAGAGGCTCCTGGCGAGAGTAATCAACATTTCCCGATTTTGGTCCGTGGACTAATGGATACGTATTTACACTCCTCAGCCTCAACCTCAGAAAGCAGGTCACGGACCAGTACCCAGCGCAAGGTCGTGGTTTCAATTCCTGTGAATCAGAAAAAAAGTGTTATTTGGTATTTCCGTAAGGAATTTCTCAGTAGCAGGCGTAGCAGCCCGAGGGTTGTGGTGTGATACTTTTCCTGCTTCTGGTCCCTTCCCGTGTCGGATGGCCGGCTCATTTGGTTATGAGAGTAGACCTGTGTTTTCATTCCACACATTAGTGCACTACAATTACTCCTTCGTGCCTACTTGACTTGTCTCCGTT
Source organism: Melanchra persicariae (assembly GCA_947386135.1). Classification (NCBI taxonomy): domain Eukaryota; kingdom Metazoa; phylum Arthropoda; class Insecta; order Lepidoptera; family Noctuidae; genus Melanchra; species Melanchra persicariae. Next base: position 14,701,720 of record OX376668.1, read on the forward strand.
GAAATTGGTCGCCATGACCGAAATTTAGTTGGAAGGATTATTACAATCCGAGGGATTAACCTCTATCGTTCTGGAGAACCAAGTTTATGAAGATAAAAACAAATGAAAAAAAAAACAGGAAATTTTAGTTTTTGAATTTGTTTTATTGAGGAATGGGATAGCTCCTGACCTCGATCACGCTAATGAAAAGCGATGGATGAGGTCTATGATGGAGCGAGCGTGCCCAAAAGATGAGAACTTAAGGCATTGGTGCTCCCACGCGTCGACGAAACACAGCAGGGTGCTTGACGCCGGACTCCGGTGGGAAGTTGGTCGTAAACCAGGTGGGCGCTAGCCCTACCACCGCAAGGGAAAGATTTGCCAGTCTTATAAGGCATTCGGTGAGATTTTCCAGGATGCGCCGTACAGAGGCTCTTATACATCCCATAAAGTAAAAATTCATTTTCAATATACCTACTTACTGAAAATCGTTTCTTAAAGAGTAAACTCTAAAAACATTGTTTTTGGTGATTCGCCATATCCGTGCAGCTTCTAGCTATAGTTATTTCTACCGGAAACTGTATCATTTCGCAAATACTAGGACATAAACACCTTTAGGTATGTTAAAATAGAACGAAGTACTACATTTTTAACGCCCTTTTAAAACATTTTAAACTTAATGACTATAGAATAAAGTTCAAACTAAACTGTTCAAATAATTGTAGGTATACCGTAACATTCGTGCACCTCACAAGAATTAAACGATTTAGAACTTTATCGCTTGGGGGAAAATGATTGAGACTATAAAAGTAACAAAAGTATTGATATCAACAATGTGCATAACAATCCTACACGCCAAGTGATTTTAAACCATAACTATCACAGCATAAAACTCAAAATCGCAAAAGAATACAAGAGGAAAATACTTCATATAAAATAGAACTTTATGTTCGTCACCATATGGTTAAAATTTATTTGTAAGTAAAAGTTGTTTACAAACTTAATAGTTGATCGGCGAAGCCTTGCGAAATCGATTAATAGTATTATAACGTAAACCTGAGTCAGAATGCACAGGTTTCTCAATGGGTCACCCATCCGAATTCCGACCTTGGCGAAAGTGGCTTAACTGCATCGGTGTTGAAGCTCGTTGGTACAACAGTGATAAATTATTATGTTTTTCACCTACTTGTGTACACACTTGGTTTGCCTTGAAGTTTAAATTGGAGTGGTATAGTTAAGACACATAATACATACTCCAGTCCTTTGCTTACAGATGTAGGTATATAAGGTAGAAATATACCTATGTAGGTAAAGTATCCCATTTATTTGATAAAAAATATTAAATTTATATTTACCTATTTGGCAAACCAGTGTCATTTCAATTATCTTCTTACCATTCTAAGGTCACAAATAATATTTTTTTTTTTTTAGTTTTTGCTTTATTTGTTTATAGAAATATTTAAAAATGAAAACAGTAGGTAATAAACGTATAATTTATGTATATATGTATGTAACCTAATAACAAACATTTATTTCGGAAAGAAATAAAACAAAACAACACACAAAGTAAAAAGAAAGAAAAAGACTTTATTTGCGCCAAACATGACGCATACCAAAAATAAACAAAATTACAAAAGTTATGCAAGTTGGGAAGATATGCGTCACATTCACGCAAAACGGCCATCGCTCAGCATAATGCTGGAACTCATGGTAAATAAGGAAACAGTTACACATTAAGACGTGGAGGAACTGTCCACTGCTCACAGTGCAGTATGCAAAGGTATCTGGTGGCACAGCAACGCACACTGCTTCCTCCCACAAACACGATGAACTTGCTAAAGTCCTAAAGTTTACCTACAGTAGTTAAGTTACAGTAGGTATTTGCTAATATGCCTACTGTTCTCAAAAGATAAGCCAACTACTAAACTAAACCAGGTAGGTAGTGGAACATGACCATGTTTATAATACTATTATGACTATGCCACTGTGACTCGTGCAGGCTATACCAAAAGGGGAGCCCCGTTTGCATGTAACTTTGTCTTTAGGTGACAAGTACAATGCATTGACGCATAGGTAATGTTCTAGATAGATATTATTACCACTGTAAGTTTGTACCAAGCCGTAAAAGAGATCGTGGAACAAGCCAACAACAAAGGGTGTTAATGCTTCAAATGTTGATGAAGTATTTGTTGGAACTGTGTTGTTTCCGCTAAACTCAAATTCAACGCATTTATCTTTTTTTTTTTTTTTATTGGTGATGGGTTTGCTCTTGACTCTAGTCAATGTCAGAGATGACAGAGACAAAGTCTACGATGGAGCGAGCTTACCCAGAAGGAGCCTGTTCACTCTAACTTTGAACAGATTAGGGCTGTAAGCTTTTGGAAACACAGACGCAGGCAGAGAGTTCCACTCCTTTGCTGTGCGCATTATAAAAGTCGTTTGGAAACGCTTAGTGCGAATTGGTGGAATAGCTACAAGGTAGGGATGGTAAGATGCAGTGCGTCTGGATGTCCGATGGTAGAAGGGGGCCGGTGGGATGAGGTCGTGGAGTTCTTGGGCACACTCACCGAAGTACAATCTGTAGAAGACCGATAAGCAGGCAACCTTACGGCGATGAGCCAAGCTATGTAGCTTAGCATCCACCAGTTTTGCGTCACCGATGAGCCTCTTAGCTCTGCGTTCCACCGAGTCAAGCGCGGCAAGCTGATACTTAGCTGAGCCATCCCAAAGGTGGCTACAATACTCCATGCAGGATCGGACTTGTGCTTTGTAAAGGGTTAAAAGCTGTCCAGGCCTGAAGTATCGCTTCACCCTATTTAGGATGCCCAGCTTTTTGGCCGCAATTTGGGCTTTGTACTCGATGGTGGCGCCGAAGTTGAGACTGGATGTCAACTCCATGCCTAGGAGCTCGAGCCGATCAGAAACGGGAACAGATGCACCCCGAAAAGTAGGAGTTTGGTCAAAGCGACTCCTTTTTGCGGTAAAAAGACACGCCTGTGTTTTGGTGGCGTTAAAAGTGACCAGATTGTCATCACCCCACTGGGAGACAACGCTTAAGGTCAAATTTGACCGCTCTACCATGGCCTCTCTCAAGGAACAGACTTCATCCCCGCCGGTTGTTGCGCTGGACAAGTATCTCTCTGAAACCGTACTGTCATCTGCGTACCCAACAAGACCAGGCTGAAGTAAGTCATTGATGTGTAGCAGGAAAAGAGTTGCAGAGAGAACAGACCCCTGAGGAACTCCGGCATCAATAGCCATGAGGTCAGAGGAGCAGCCGTCAACGACTACTCGGATCGACCGTTCATTTAGGAAGTTTGATATCCAGCTACAAAAACCAGCTGGGATGCCATAAGCAGGAAGCTTGTTGAGTAGACCTGCGTGCCAGACCCTGTCAAAAGCCTTCGAGATATCGAGCGACACAGCAAGTGCTTGCCGTGCCGTGTCTCTCGATGGCTTCGCCCCAGCAGTGCGTGACATACACAAGAAGATCACCAGTTGACCGTCCCTGGCGAAAGCCATATTGACGGTCACTGAGGAGATCATTGTCTTCAAGGTAGGTCAGCAGCTTACTGTTCAGAACCCTTTCCATAACCTTGCATAGGATGGAGGTAATGGCGATTGGACGGTAATGTGCAGGGTCAGCAGGGTCTCCCTTTTTGGGCACCGGTTGCACATTCGCAAGCTTCCATGATTTCGGCACCGTTCTTTTTTCAAGAGAGAGGCGGTACAGGCGTGTCAACACAGGAGACAGTTCAGGTGCACATTGCCTCAACACTCTCGCTGGAATGCCGTCAGGTCTGCTGGCCTTATTCACGTCTAGACTGCACAATACTCTTCGGACCTCTTTAATATGAACTGCGATCTCCGGCATCGAAGAGTCACAACGAGGTAAAGTTGGTGGTTGCTTGGAACCAGCGTCCAGACGTGAATTGCTTGCAAAGAGAGTGGCAAATAAATTTGCTTTCTCTCTTGCAGAGTGAGCCAGGGAACCATCAGGTTTTAGCATTGGAGGCAAAGTGGGTCGACAGAAATTCGTTTCGACCGCTTTCGACAGGGACCAAAACTGCTTACTACCCGGAGAGTGCGATACTAGTTTGGCCCCGATACGTCCGACATGGTCAAAACGTGCCCTACGTAAAACCCGCTTGCAGAACTTGGCAGCAGAATTAAAGGCTCTTTTCCTCGCGCGAACCCTACGTGCTTTAGCCTTTCGGTCGCGGGCCTTGATCCAGGCTTGGTAAGCAGACTCTTTATGGGCCTCTGCGTGGGCGCATTCTGCATTATACCAAGGCCGGGACTTGTGACCGAGCGGGATGTCGGAGAATGGAATAAAATACTCCATCCCCTGCCGAATCACGTCCGCAATCACATCAGCACAGCACGAGGGGTCACCCGAGGAGAAGCACACTTGCCGCCAAGGATAAGACGCAAAAAAGTGCCGCATCTCATCCCAATCTGCTGACTTGTATCGCCATACTCGTCTCGTGCCCCTAGGACTCTTATCTGGAGGAGAGCAGGTCAACACGGATTTCACCAGGCAGTGGTCAGACGTTGCCAGCGGAGCTGAGACCGATACTGAATGACTGCCCGGATCGGTTGTCAGCAGAAGGTCCAAGCAATTGGGTGTATGGGCGTCAACATCCGGTACCCGCGTTGCCACATTCACCAGCTGGGTTAGATCTAGCGTTACAGCAAACTTGCGCGCCTCTAACCCGGCATGGTCAGTTTTCTGGTACGGGAACAACCACTCTTTATGGTGGGCGTTAAAGTCCCCCAGAAAAATGAGCTTCGCTGTTGGGTACCGTTGCTGGGCTACATCCTTCGACTCCACGAGGGAATTAAACAGCGCTGTTGTCTCCTGGTCACCGCTGTGCGATCGGTATACGCCAATATAGAGAAGTTTCTCCACGCCAGTGTCCACAAGTAGCCATATGGTAGAGAAACCCGATTTCTCAAAGCAACGGAGACGACGACAACAAATGTCATCGCGGACGTACACACAGACCCCAGCCTGCTTCCTGAACTTGTGTTCCAGAGAGTAGCCCGGGTAGTTGAGGTACGCCACGTCCGACGGAGTTGTTATCTTCGTCTCCGTTAGGAAAAACAGGTGCGGCTTCTCGGTCTCGAGATGATGATGAACCGGATCGAGATTTGAGTGCAACCCCCTGATGTTGCTGAGGTGCACTTTGAGTGGGAGGAAGTGCAGCCGTTGTTTAACCTTATTCCTTTTTGCTTTGGTCATTGTAGTGTTAGAGTGTTAGGGGAAAAAGTCGAAATGTTGAGGCGCTGCTCAGTGAACCAAGTGGAACACTAGAGCTAGACCAACCTATGGGGAACTCATTTGGAGACTGCGGGGACGCCCGAACCCCCCCAGATATGGCCACCGGGTCCTCCCATTCAGTCGCCAGCTGGCACGGTGGAGCATACCGGGATTTTTCGCTAGTTGGCGGGCAGCCTTTCACACGTGGCTGGCGTGCTACTTGGGCCCCCTACTAACTGCGGTCGGCCAACGGCTGGCACCGTGCTTCGGATCCCGCTACCCTCCAAAATGAGTTACCCGGAAAGCCCAGCCCAGCGACCAAGACCGGTTCTGAGCAGAGCAACTGACAGTCTCCTTCTCCCCCAATGGCACTGGCACTCCCGCACTCCGACGGAACACAGCAAGCTGCTTGGCGCGACTTCGGCGGGCTGGTGGTCGCGAGCCAGGCGGCTCCTTGCGGAGCCTACCACCGCTTTAAGTGGGATCGTTCTGCCGTACCACAGGCAAGCCTGTGGTGCCGTTGACCGGGGTGGACCGCGAGGAGGTAGATCCCAAACCACCCCTAAACTTATCTCAACGAAAGCAGCTCGGAACTATGACGTAGGCACCATTGAAAGTACTAAGCCATACGTGAGGTCGCAGGACAGGCCATGGGGTAAGACCAACGTAGCGAAGCATTGAGAAAGTGGCCTGTACTCAACAGTGGGTGAAATAAAACTTACAATGTCGATGAAGTATTTGTTAGTTGAAATTTTTCCAGAAAACTTAAATTTAACTTTTCGATTTCAAGAAGTAGAAGCTCGTGGCTGGATGCGGAATTTGTTGGTTGTGGAATTTGTTCGAAAAAGTCACAACGGCCCTGGAACGCAAAGGGCATTTAGATGAACATGGATTGCCTGGTTTTAGTCAGTAAGTCTGACACTCCCTTCTGCTCCGCCCAGTGCGTAAGGAGTCATTTGATGGTTTGTTGGTAAGAAGTCTGACACCAGTCTTGCAGAGAGGTATCGTGTTATCCAGTAACTGGGGTTTGTAGGTCAGATAAGCAGAAGGCTATGTCGAATAAGTAGTGGTATTCAGCTGACGACTGACCGACCTGCCTTTTTCAGGCAAGTAGATTCACTTGTATTTGTATTTCTGTTACAAATTGCAAATGTTGCACAAAAAGCTCTTGTATATTACTCACGGTAACGTTATCGGGGCCGTACCGTTCACTATGATTCATCTTAACAGGTACAACCAATCATGCAATTAAAATATCTTTAGTTGTTATTGGAAATGAATAACCGCTCCTGATTGCTAGATTTTACATAATGATGATGAACTGTACATGAGGAGCTCTTGGCTAAACTAATAACGGCCGCACGGATAGATCTTCAAGGTTAAGCAACACTTGTCGAGGTTGGTTTGTGGATGGGTGACCATCTTACCACATCGAAATTCCTCCGTGCCTCGGAAAGCACGCTAAGCCATTGTTCCCGGCTGTCATTTGTAGATCTTTGGAAATCGTTACGGATTGTCAGAAGCCAAAAATCTGACACCAGTCTTGCCAAGAATTGCCGTGTTAACGAGTTCATGGGTTGTGGAGGTCTGGTAGGCAGCTCTTCTACGTAAAATACAGGTTTCCAGCTGAATCCAGTTTGACTGGAAGCCGACTCCAATATAGTTGGGAAAACGCTAGGCAGATGATGATGATAAACCATACATAAATGTATTGCACAAAATGGCATGTATGTTATTTGGTAAACAAGACTTAAAGGAAAGGAACAAAAGCATTTTCTTTCCCAAAACATGTTTTCTTCATCAAAACTACTAGTGGGCAAAGTGAATGATTTTTCTAGACATATCATCTTTCTCACAGCCCATTCATCGTTTAATTGGTATTTTCCTACCTGTGAACTGCTCCGTACGTCTTGAGGTAACGACTGCTGAGGTTCTGAGTTCGATCTCTAGGTCGGGCTGAAACGCATATAATTGCCCCGATACTGCAGTGGATCAGGGATGTTTGCTGAAGCTCGTGTTGACTGCTCCTACACTGTGATGCGGAAGCGATGCGCATCTCTGGTTACTAGAGTGCGGATCAGTACCAACAGCATCCTGTCCATGATAGCAAGCAGGCTAGATTGTGCGTTTGTGAACCATTGCTGTAATACGGGTTGCAGACCAAGAGCTAAGCTAAGTTAGTTTAGCTTAGCTCGCACAGCTGACGCAGTTTTCCATACTTGTGTGCAGACAGCAAACCATGCGAACTAAGCTATGTGAGCTAACTAAAATATGCGAAACTAAGTTAGTTGTGTATGCCGATGCGCAGCTAGACGAGCTAAGCTAAGCCCCTCCCGCTACCCTGCACACAACTACGCAACACTAACTGAGCTTTGGCTTAGCTGTTGGTGTGCACGCTCTTTATTTCTAGCTTAGCTTAGCCTAGCTTGCTTGGCATAGCTTAGTTTAGCCTTGGCATAGCTTAGTTTTCGGTCTGCAACTGGCTTAACAGCTGCGCCTGTCACCTCGCAGCAGTGATGTCGCGAACTGTAATGGTTTTTGTCTTTGTTAATGTTTTACTAACATAGTTCGCAAGTATATTTTTGCTATTGTTACTAACACTATGAGTCTTGTTACTTGAAGCTAATATTGGGTTATGTCCATAAGGAATTGCTCCATAGTAGCTCGGAGCTTGGTATTGGTGGTGTGTCACCCGTGTGCCGCGGAAAACATGTGAACCAGCGCCTGGTTTCTCCCCGGTCGTGTCGGATAGCCGAGCCATCCCATGAAATTCGATCGGGAAGATTATTCGCCCACATTCACGTTCAATTATTCTACACGACATTTCACAAAATCTCATTAGGATGACACAAACAGTTTTATTTCCTAATTTTATTATTAGCGGAATGGAAGAGTACCTGCATGTAACCTAGGATGCAATCATGAATACTTAACCATGTGATAGCCAACACAATCACACATAAAATTACATCTGCACAAACACCACATTATCTTTTCCTACAAAAACATCCAACCAGCAGTTTTTGCCCCATCCGATTGTCTTTACCTCAATAGTGTGAAAAGACCGCAAAAAGTAATTAAAACGCAATTATCTATTATCTCCGGACATTGTCCTAATTGACCGGACATTCTCGTAATGACCCGACATTAAGCTGTCAAGGTTGGCCGTTCAAGAATGAATGTTTTGGACCTTAAAAAGGTCACTGGTAATAGAGTATGTGCCTAGAATATTAATTTTTGGGGAAGAAATAATTGTATAATATTTTTTTAAAGATGGACCGACGGAAACGCGGCAAGGCGATATGAATAGTTCAAAGATTAAACGTTTAAAAGCGTTTATGCAACACAGTATTTCGTGTAAACTCGCAATAAATAAATAATGTCTTTAAACTTGCAAATGAATAAAGATTGTGGATACTATTATATTTCTATTTGATTGGATGTTTGGATACGTTAGAATTGTGTTTGCAAACCCAGAAGAAGTTCCTAGTTGGTGTTTTTCCTTCACAACAGCCTAGTTACTATAGATAAGCTGATAAGACAAACCACAGGTATATGACCATTGACGAAGTTCACAGATTTTCTGACTCCTGACTATCCGTTAAGACATAACACAAACCTATGACATGGTGAAACATCCTTTGAAAAACAATCTGTAACGCTTGGTGTCTAATAGATAGATATTCAAGTGACGCAATAATGAATTACCTAATTAACCAGATTGTAATCAGACTGCAAATGATTCAATACGTGTTTGAATATTTACACTAATGAGTTGTGTCGTTAGGCTTATCTTTATTAGGTACCTTCATTTTAATGATGAAGTTCAATGATGATGGTATATTACAGAAAAGTAGTTTGTAAACGGCGCTTTTATCATCAATTTATGACCCAACTAGCTATTGCCAGCGGTTCGCTCGCCTGTATGTTGGATATTTTCCCAGGGAAACATAATCCCGGAATAAAGTCTATATGCTATTCCAGACTATAATCTATTTCTGTGCTATCTGGCGTGATCGAGTTACAAACATACACCTATCTAAACTTTCACATTTATCCTCTTATCCGTAACGTCAACTTGTGGAGTCGATGCGCCATTGTTTTACTATTATGTCAGTAGTAAGATGACAGAGAAAAGTAATGACAAAGCTTTAAGTTCGCCTTTGTACATTTGTGTACGTAAAGTCTTAAATAAATAATTAAGGAGATAGGCATTCATCATCAGCCTAGCCTTTTCCCAACTATATTGGAGTCACTCCCAGTCAAACCGGATTCAGCTAAACACCAGTATTTTACGTGGAGCGGCTACCTACTAGAGGCGTCCTAGACCTCCACAACCCATTAACTGGGTAACACAGTAGGTACATCTTGGCAAGACTGGTGTCAGATTTTCTGGCTTCTGATAATCCATGACGCCTGCCAAAGACCTATGAATGACAGCCGGGATTAACGGCTTAACGTGCATTCCGAGGCAAGGAGGAATCTCGATATGTTAAGATGATCACCCATCCACAGACCGACCCCGGCAAGCGTTGCTTAACCTTGAAGATCGATCCGTGCGGCTGTTATTATTTAGCCACGAGCTAGGAGATAAGCATTCGTTCCCTGTAAAATACTGGTGTTCTGCTGCATCCGTTTACACTGGAAACAACCAATATAGGAAAAGACTGGGTTGATAAAAAGTAAGCTTACCCGAGATTTATAGGAAGTTTTGTGATACAACAAATTCCCCATAGATTCAACATTTATAATTTCATAAATATTACTACTGGGCCTGAGTTTACACAGACATAAGAGCACACTACATAATGTGAAGCTTTTAAAACAATGCCCATTTTCAATACTTTATTTATACACAGGGGAACACTCCTCTTAAAATGTTCGCGATCTTATCTCACGGGTAACAATCGATATAAGGTTCTTATAAGGATGTCTGTATAGTAAAACATGTTGGGTGCAAGGACATCGTACCTAGGTAGGTAGGTGAGCCGTGATCTTCGTAACCTACGCTGACGTCAGCAATCGTGTCCGTGTGTTTGTGAGATGCGAAGTCGTGTTTTAATTCACCTGCATTTGTACTATCAGCAAAATTGTTTCAAGACTATTAGTGTCCATGCTATTAATTCGTTTGAAAACATAATATATATGGTTTTAGGCATTATTTTATTTTTTCAAAAGATACAGATCGCTAGATAGAGATTACAGAATCACTTAAAAAGGAAATTTAATTTTAGTTCAATCACAAATTCGATGCCACCAACTGCATCAGGCTGCTTGAAAAGTGTTTTTTTTTTTACTTTTTAGTCGGTTTTCAGGGTGGGGTTTTTAAAAGTTTTATTTTGCCGTTAAGCTATGATGCCATTGTTTTTTACTATTGTGTCTGCTATTAACGATCGCAGAAGGTATATTGTTTCCTTAATTTACACCAACCTTGAAATGACCACGCATTTCTAGAACATCATTAGTACTAGTACTAATGATGTATGTACTAGTACTAGTACAATCATTATAACTTACGAGTACACCTATATTTCGCCAATTATGTTCAATTCAACCAATCTGCGCGTGTTGTTATGCCAAGAACCTAACCTTGCTTATTCAGCAGTAGGTAAGTACATTTAAAGCATGAATAGGTAAATACTCACATATATTAAGCATGTATAGTTATGTCATTATGTTGGCATATAAATTGTCTACGTAGAGTTTTCCTTAGATACCGCATGTGACGAGAACTTGGCTGGCTTGTAACGTAGTTACATATAATTGGGTAGTAATGTAGCTAAGCATTCATATAAACATATATGTGCCTCAAGGATAATACATCTTGAAAAATTTTATAAGGATAACGTAGTGCCTGATTCATTATTATCTGCATAAGCCCGACTTCGCCGTCTGCTGAGCATAGCTTCTCTTTTCTTTAACCAATCTCCACGTTCCTGTGCCAGCCTCATCTAAGTTGTACCCGCGACAGCAACAATGTCATCTGCCGATCTCGTCGCCAGACGACCGACAAGTCTTCTAAAAGTCTGCGGACATCACTGATCTTGTACACAACCTTACTCCACTTATCATCAACTCGCCTTGCCAGATGTCCTGCCCAGTTCGTTGATTAATGAATTAAAAATTAAATTATGCTTGAAGGAAATCCAGTAAGCAAGTTTTTTCTTTCTTTTTTTCAGTAAGCAAGTTACGATAATCCAAGGGAAATAATCATAGATTTCTCTGACATGCTTGTTGCTAATAGTGGGTTCACATGATACAGACTTCCCTATAGACTTCCATAAAGCTGTGCAACAAAGCAATGCAGACAAACTCAGATTTTTTTATTACGAGATCTGTCGGTATCGTGTGGACCCTCTATAAAGGGATCCTTAGCATGAAGAAGCAGGTTTGTAACCTGAAATTTTAGCTAACTAGGTACCTAAATTAGAGCTGCACATGTTGGTCCCATAGGTAGTCAAAGCTGTTCATAATGATGAGTACAATGGCCCCTATTCATGTATTGAGTTTATTCTATTACACGTTTTATTCTTGGCCCTACAAAGTCTGTTATATTTTATGCTATAGATTTTTATAAAGTCCTTATTCTTTTTAGCTTAATAGTTAAGTTAGTTGAAATTGTATGTTCAGTCCACAATTCCGACATTCGAGCTCGTTACAAAGTCCTTAGTTTAGACTTATAATTAACGGAAAACAACTATTTAAAACAGATTAATCACTGGCTCAGATTCTACTGAGTCACACTATGCATGCAGGGCACTCGGCGAGCCCATGCCGCGCCGGTACCGGCAGTTGCCCAACATAATGCAAGCGCATGTACCTATGTATAAATGTTGACACACTCTCGCCGATCACAGAGATGTATTGCGTGTGTTAATGACGGGTTCCTATAACTTACCGATAATTGTCTTTTGAGCGTCTCCATAGATTTTTTAGTCATTCTCATCATCACATCAGCCGAAAGACGTCCACTGCTGGAAATAAGCCTCCCCCAAGTGTCGCCACAATGTTTTGTTTGTGCTTATCATATGGGGGGTTTGCCATAATCGCCACGATTAGCAGATTTTTTAGTATAGGAGTAATTTTCCAACGATTAATTGGTATAATTGAATTTCTTGTTAGATTAAGTGTATTAAGTTGAAGAAGTAAACAGTTATTGCAAAGATCAAGTTAGATAAAACTCAATAAGTAACATCAGTTTTATGTTTCTATCTATATCCTATAAAGAATCAACATTAATTCTCTATTGTTTCGAATATCAGTCTTATTACCTACGGCGCGATCATCAGTCATCATCAGCCAATTATATTAGCGCTTCTATAAATCAAGGCTACGTGTAATATTACTTGTTGGTTCTTGTTTAATTATATTATTTACAAATACCATTATCATGCATAAAGATAAACATATTAAGCTCGAAACGGACGACATAATCCTAATTTCAATGCCCATGCATAATATTTTGTGGCTCAACACAACTAAATGTTGATTTACTTTTAACGTGGTATATTGTAGATTTTATTATTTAAAGATTAATACAAATTATTCTATAGAGAATTTGCAAAAAAAAAAAATAACAAAAAAATTTTTACATACATCTATATCTATACATAATAATAAAACTGTAGAAGAGGTCAATTCTGTACATTGAATATAAACTAAAAAAAATACTCCAGGGGTGCTTTATACAAACAGTAGAAGCCAAAAATATATTTTTTTCTTTTTTTGTCTGTCTGTCTGTCTGTCTGTCTGTCTGTTGTTCGTCTTTCACGCAAAAACCACTAGACGGATTTTAATGAAACTTTTTTTGTTGTATAGATATCAGTCCTCGCCAACATATAGGCTATAATTTATTTTGAAGATCTGAATACAAGACGTAGAACCTTAGCAGCCCGGCTAATCTATAAGAGATATTAATATACCGCTTTAGGAATAGTTGGTCAACATGATGAGTACTGTCTGTCGACATAAAAAAAATTAAGGTCTAGAGCACCTGATGTGGAACCCTTTCAGGGAGCTAAGCTATCGGCTATTTTAATCAATCGCCAACAGATCTCATAGTCCGTTGGTTTAAAGCCTGCTTCTCGAAAGACTTGGTGTGGGTTCGAATCCCACAAAAGTTGTAATTATTTTTGGATTATTTTTATCTTATTTATTTCCTTATTTTTTTTTCCTACCAAACCTAATATTTTCAAATATTAATAATATGTTATTGCTGTATTTTGCATATCTTTTTAGCAAGACAAGCAGAACCTATTTTCTGTTTATATGTATTCTGTTTTGTTTGTATCACGTTAAGAAATACAAAACTAATGTAGATAACATTCACATAAACCTAATAGGATTGTGGCAATCTAGAAGAAATCAACTTATTATCTACATGCATAGTAAGTAGGGGTAAGTATCTTTAATGACACTTGCAATGCCATCTGTTGAGCAAAACTGTACTTACCATCAACACCACGGGAATTACACCAAAAAGTATTTTTTAGTTAAAGATTCTTTTGATACTTACCAGGCGTTACGCATTTGATGCAAAAAAAAAAGAAATTGCTCCACTGACTGTTTTCATTTTTTTTACTTTTGATAGTTATGCGTTTGACCACTATCTCACCAGATGGCAATCGATGATGTGATCGAAGATGGAGCACCCTTGCCTATAAGTAACCTACTCACTCTTGATAAGACTCCCAGGCTGTAACTATCAGAAAACACGGACTCAGTCAGGGAATTCCACGCCATGTGTTTCCAAAACGTTTTGTTCATGTGGGTGTGAGATCCACCGTGTACCGGTGGCGTCCCGCCGTACGTCTTGTGGTCCGATGATAGAACGAGCTTGGCGGAATTAAACTATGCAATTCCGTCGCACACTCCCCAAAATGCAACCGATACAAAACCGACTGGCTAAAAACTTGGCTTCGATGCTCAAGACTTTGGAGCTTTGACTCGGTGAGCCTTTCACCTCTTGGATTTCTTTCCCAGGATCTCCCTCATTCCTAATTATTTTCTGTTTATTTTGAAACAAAACTGTTCAATTCCCAGTCAGCTGGTGATTCGTCGTGACTAGCCTAGGGCCAGAAATTACCAGTAGCGGGTTTCACACTCCAGAGGTTCAAGGGGAACTGCGGATCCCTGGGCAATGACGCCACAGAAGAACTCGCGAAGATAGGTTATACAGGCGCATATACAGGTGGTAAATATAGGTTTGTGAGTGCTAAGTAATTGAGCTGACTTTAATCTCAGACTATCACTCCCTTGCGGCTTGAGTATTATCGGTCGTCTCTCCGCTCAACCTGTGAAGCACACTGCCGGTCGATTCTGTCGACATCTTACGGTGTTTATCTAGGCGGAGTGAACGCTAACACAGCTGTCATTCCATCTTATTTGTATGGTTTGACAACTCGCCCGTCGTGCACCCTGCCAAAGTGTTCACTTCGACATGTTTACAGAATCGCACTGCTGGTGGCTTTTGTACATTTGGGAGGAGCTAGGCTTGCAAACTTAGCCAGGACAACGGAGTCTCTACTCTACTCTATCCGTTGTGGGTGTTTTTATGGATGGGAAATCATCAAATGACTTCTTCTGCTCTGGTTGGAGCGGAAGAGAGTGTCAAACTCTTACTGACTAAAACACATCCGTATTCCTCCTTATGCCTTTTACGTTCCAGGGCCGTGGTGACTTTTCGAACAAATTCCGCAACACTGGCTACGACGCTTCGTCGACCCGGGCCTGGTAGTGTTCGGACAGTGAGCCAACCTACGCTCGCCATCTGCGGGCCCGCGCTTAGGGTGGCTGGGAATTGCCCTGCGACTCCCGACGCAATGCCCGGGTTGTCTATTTCTGTTGCGGCGGCTGAGGGGGTCTACTCTCTTAAGCCCGAAGTCTGTAGTTTCGGCCCTAGTGTTGGGCATTTTCTACTTCGTATCACCTACGGACTTACGATTAGTCCCGAACTAGGAATAACTGTCAAATCGTACTGTCATTCATTCTTATATTCTTTTCCGGACCATGGAATGAACCAGGACGCCGCAGCCGATCGCCTCGACGAGGACACGGTGATGCTCTGCCCAAGCAGGGCAGACCTCCACCGTATACTCCACCATGTCCTCTGCGGAGACTTTTCTTCTGATAGTTTCGGCATGACCATTAATCAAGCTCAGGGACAAACTATTAGTCGTGTTGGTGTGGATCTGCGGAAGTCCTGTATCTCGCACGGTAAGCTGAACGTACACACGGAAGGCTGTATGTCGCTTTGTCGCAAGTAAGCAGCGTGCAAAGCCTGTTTATACGTACTGATGAATATCACATAACAGGTAATATTGTTTACGAAGAAATTTTTTAAGTGTACATACATTTAGTGAGTTTGTGTATATCTTCCTAAATACGAAATGCACGCGCGAACGAAGTCGCGGGCACAGCTAGTAGGTATATAATTGTTCCGACTCTAGCTGTTTGTGTATGAGAGTTTATATGTTTGTAAACGCACCCACGATACAGGAGAAATTCCTAGTGTGGGGCAATGCTTAAAAAAAAACAAAAAATATGCGGGACAAGAGAAAAGAACTAAAAAGGCGTCAAGTTTTTCATAAAATCAGCAAGCAGGTAGTCGACACTCCACGTAACACGAAGGCTGATCTTTCCTTCGACCAAGACCACGTTGAAAAGCATTGCCATTCAACTTGGTAATTCTGCCAGAGTGTTATTGAAACTTTTCTCATTGAGATTGATGAGACGATTTTTTGTAGAGTTATGTAGGTGTAGTAAAAAAAAAAAAAAAAACTTTTGTAACGAAGTGTAATGTAATGTAACAATCGTAAAACGTAAAACAGCAATAAAGGCTTATTAAATTAAATTAAATTTAATTAATGTAGGTGTAGTAGTTATATATAATGGAGTATCAGGATGGGCAGCGGCGCGGTCTTTGTGATAGTCGTCCATCATGGGCGTGTCATAGAAGAAACGTTGAAATAATAGCACGTTTGTGATTCATAACAGTCACTCGTTCTGAGTCTTGCCAAGGGGTAAAGTGTTGCCCATTTATTGAGTTGTGGAGGTCTGGTAGGCAGCCGCTCCGCAGTTGGGAAAAGGCTAGGCAAATGATGACAAACTCAATCCGCATCTATTGTCTCATAACAACGTCATTTTCTTCTAATAATAATAATAATATGCACATCCACGTACTATGTGAACAAACACAAGAACACAGCGTAGGTAGCAAGAATGCTATGTATTAATTATATTTATAACTAGTTGTTGCCCGCGACTTCATCCGTGTCTGTTCACAATGTCATCGGTCTTATTTGTTTGCACTGAACTCTCTTTTTTTGTAAAATAAAAGTAGCATCAGTTATTAAAAATAGCTATATGCCTGTGGAAGTATTGTCAAAATGGGTCCAGCCGATTTGCAGATTACCTGGAACAAACAAACAGACAACAATGTAATATAAATGTTTTTTAACCAACTTCAAAAAAGGAGGAGGTTCTCAATTTGGTTGTATTGCTTTTCGTTAGAAAATACTTCTAACGTATGTATGTATATGTGTCACCGGAAAATTGCGGACTCCGGTTGTAACAAATCTTTATTAGATTATAATTTCTCGTTATACGACAAAAATCGTTTTGTAAATAAATCCCAGTTGTTCTTGTTTTGTAAGATGCGATTTATTTACAAAACAATTTTTCAGATTTAGACTCGAATAAAATATTGATATTTGAGAAATAAATTAGTAAGTCACGCGATATTTTAAAATCTTACGTCGTTTGCAATTTTACATTGACATTTAGTACTGTCAAGGCATTTATTAAAAAACCTGTTTTTATTAAAGGTATAGCAAACAGAAACTTCAATACTATGAGTATTTATTTGTACAGCGTAGATAATATAGCAAGCCTGCCTTCTCAAGTATGTCACGTTCCTTGTGTATGAGTCTGTTGATTTGACTGGATTATCTGTGGTATGTCAATGTCAGTTTTAGCACTAAATTATAATTATCTTTATTCTTAATTTGGTTTACAAGGTGAGGAGAGTAATCACTATGGCGACATTTTAGATAAATAGGCTTAATAGACTACTTCTCATATTTTATACAGGGTTACTTTTTAATGACCTTAGGGCTAATTCTACTCCGCCCCCCGAAAACCGCGGCTATAGTGCTTACACTACAGCCGGACGCGGCGAAGAGGGGCGTGACGTACGCGGACGTGCTCACCAAGGCGAAGGAGACAGTAAACCTTGGTGAGCTAGGCATCGTGGGGGGCCTTCGGCTCCGGGTCACCATGACTGGGGCCCGGATGCTGGAGATCCCCGGGGCAGCCAGCGGCCCAACCGCGGACGCTCTAGCTGAAAGGCTCAGGGCGTCCCTAAGCGCGGACGATGCCCGAGTGTCCAGGCCCACCAAGCGCATCGACATGCGCATCTTGGGCCTGGACGACTCCGTCACGGAGGCGGAGGTGGTGGCCGCCGTCGTTAGGACGGGGGGGTGCTCAGCAGAGGAGGTGAAGGCGGGCACCCTACGTCCTGACAACACGGGCACGCGCACCATTGTGGTGAGCTGCCCCGTGTCGGCGGCCAAAACCATCACGGAGGGCCGAAGGTTTTTGGTGGGTTGGGTTTCCACGCAGGTCAAACTGCTGGAACCCCGACCTCTGAGGTGCTTCCGGTGCCAAGTGGGCCACCATGTGGGAGCACAATGCACCTCGGAGGTGGACCGCAGCGGTCTTTGTTTCCGCTGCGGTCAGCCCGGTCACAGGGCCGGCTCTTGCGTCGCCGCGCCGCACTGCGTAGTCTGTGCGGCAGCTGGCAAGCCGGCCGACCACTGGGCTGGGGGTAGGGCCTGCGCCCCACCCACCAAAGCCGGAAACAGGAGGAAGCCCTCCGCCACCGCCGTCTCTGCCGCGACCGCCGCCGCTGCCGCCGCTTCTTCTACCGCCATTGCCGGTTCCACTGCGGCTGCTGCTACTGCAGCAGCCGCAGTGGAGCCCCTACAAAGGGCTCCGGAGGGGGCTGAAATGGAGTGCCAGTAATGGCCCCATTTCACCCCCTCCTGTTGAACGTCAGCCACTGCGCCGCCCAGGAACTGATGCTCCTGAGCATGGCGCAGTGACTGATGCCTGTGGACGGCGAGCAATGGGTAGCTCGCCGTCCGATCAGAACAGGCCCGGGTTGACGGTGCGCTGTGTTCTACGCTCGCCAAACCAGCAGACGTCAGCATGGGTCGGAGCCCATTAGGGCCAGAGCCTACCAGGGTTGCGGATTTGTTCGAAAGAGTTACCGCGGCCCTGGGAAGAAAGGCACTAGGAGGACTAAAGGGTGGGTTTTAGTCAGTAAAAGTCTGACACTCCCTGCCGCTCCACCCAGAGCGGGAGGGGTCATTTGATGATTTCCCATCCTATAAAAAAAAAAAAAAAAAAGGGCTTATTCTACAAATTTTCAAGCAACGTTCGGATACGAATCTCAATTGCAATCTGTCAAAAAGTTTGCGAGTGATATGCGCATGCGAAAGTTGTTTTAAAATTAGTGGAATTGGCACTTGGCACTCAGATAATTTTTTTCCAGACAATTCATTTATATAAGTTACAGTTTAGGTACGTGTACAAATTTAAAAAAACATATATAAGAATAAGGAAACAAAAATAGGTACTTACAAAGGTCACGTTTATTTAAATTACAAAAACGATTTATGCAAAAATCAACTCACAAAAATACTCAGTAAAACATTAGTAAAATCTTTTTAGGGTGTAGATTTTTATACATTATGCAGACTGATGCTAGATTTGCTAGCTTCAGATTATCTGTAACGAAAGAAATAAATGTTCTAAATCAACGAAAATAAAAATCTTTAAATTACAGCTGCGACCAACGGCTTAACGTGCTTTCCTCAGAAAGTTTTGATATGAAAAAAGATGGTATGATCCATAGACAGACCAAAGCAAACGTTGCTTAACCTTGAGCATGAAGATGGACGACACAGTTACTTTAGCGGGACAGTGATTGCTCATTATAAGCTTCTGTGCGCTAAAGTGCACAATATACTTTGTTCTTACTAAACAGCAGTCAATATCTGTGCCTGATAAACGTCTGGACGACACAGTCACTTTAGCGGAATAATTTGATGATCGCTCATAATAATTTCATGTGCGCTATAGTGCACAATATTATCTGTTCTTACTAAACAGCAGTCAATATAGTATATGTCTAAGGAACGTCTGGATGAGCAAGTCACTTCAGTGGGATTTAAATGACAGTCAATCTCCTTTGTATGTTGAATTGTTTTATATTATTTATTTTTTCTTTGTATTGTCCTAACATATAGAAGCAACAAGGATCATGTAACCAGTATAATTGTATAGTCCGGTCAAATTACGCCGAAAATAAGGCAAACTTAGCATTAATTCTTAACTCCGATTTTTTGCCATTAATGTGTAGAGTATAAGCAGAGAAGTATGTTTAAATGTATCCCGCAAAAAGTTAAACCCCGGATGTTCGTTTTTTTTAGCAAAACATTTAATTTCATAATAACTCGTTGGGAAAAAATATTAACTGGCATGTTAGTTTGGGACATTTGTAGAACAGATTGAGCTGTACAAGTAGGTAAGAAAATTAAACGTTTTTCATCAACGGAACTATACTTTTTTTTGAAGAATGTTACTTTTTGACTTTGTACTTCAAGCAAAAATATTAACTTGACAAAAATAATGCTAAATGGATTTTAATTAACATGTTTATTTATATTGAGAAAATTAAAACAATACCACCTCGGGGTTCCGAGATGTAAGAAATTGTCACATAAGTTTTCAGGCAAAAATGTAACTCTCCTGAAAGTTGTTTAATAATGGAAAATGTACAAACACAAACCATAATTTATCAAAATTAAACAAATCAGACTTTATTCATTACCTATATCTTTAATTGTTAATAAAGTGGCATCTTTTTGCCGCACTCAGTAGTTCAACTATTAGAATTAGCTCATCCGTGTTTTGTTTCTTTCATGTGTCAGAATCAGTCAGAGTACAAAATGCGTGAGAAAATGAATTTTGCTCATAACTTGTATTTCGTGAATTCTTCCAATTTTTAAAAATATTTATTCTGCTATTCAGGGTGAAGGAAAATAAAAAACAGATCATTCTTGAATTACAAATGGTGCAACTAACCCATTTTTTTATTTATAGATAAAATCATGCAACAATGTGCTGCTCTTGAAATGATTGCAGCAAATCGGTATTTTTCACAAAATCGTCTTATTTCAGCAAAGACGAAAGAGCTGCATTGATGTTTTATTAGTAGTTTATGAAACTGTTACATACTTACCTGAAATTATTAAAAAAACTAGAACGAGTGTACAAACGAGGGTCAAACGAGGTTCATAATTCTAAAAGAATTCATAATTGTTGTGATGAAATAAAAAAAAAAAAATACATTTTGAAACTTTGTTATGCACAGTTTCACAAACTACTCTGTCGTCTAAACTTATGCAACTTTATCAAAACACATCAAATTGCATCATCATCATCATCTCAGCCGAAAGACGTCCACTGCTGGACATAGGCCTCCCCCAAGTGTCGCTACAAAAACCGGTCCTATGCGTCTCGCATCCATCGGCCACCAGCGACCCTCACCGGGTCATCGGTTTATCTTGTGGGAGGCCTACCAACGCTGCGTCTTCCGGTACGCGGTCGCCACTTCCTTTTCAGCCCCATCGACCATCAGTTCTGCGAGTAATGTGCCCTGCCCACTGCCACTTCAGCTTGGCGATCCTTCGGGCTATGTCGGTTACCTTGGTTCTCTTGCGGATTTCATCATTCCTGATTTGATCATGCAAGGAAACCCCAAACATTGCCCTCTACATTGCACTTTGGGTGACTTTAAGCCTTCTGATAAGACCCATTGTGAGCGACCACGTTTCAGTTCCATAAGTCATCACTGGCAACAGGCACTGGTCATAGACTTTCGTCTTGAGACACTGTGGTATGTGAGACGAGAAGATATCACGCAACTTCCCAAACACCGCCCAGCCGAGTCGGATTCAACGGTTGACCTCTTTCTGAAAGTTAGCCCTACCTAACTGGACCGTTTGTCCCAGGTAGATGTACTCGTCAACAACTTCGATTGCAGAGCCTCCGATCTTGATAGGAGTGGGTGCTACATATCCCATGACCTTGGTTTTGTCCATGTTCATTTTAAGACCCACTCTTTTGGAAGCTCTACTGAGGTCATCGAGCATTGTACTGAGGTCCTCCATGGTCTCAGCCATGACGACTATAACGTCAGCAAATCGAAGGTGAGTGATGTACTCGCCATTGACATGAATGCCTAGCCTTCTCCAGTTCAAAACCTTGAAGACATCCTCCATTGCGGCCGTGAACAGTTTCGGAGAAATGACGTCTCCCTACCTCACACCCCGCTGCTGGAGGATAGGTTTCGAAGTCTGATCCTGAAGTCGGACTGACATGGTGGCGTTTTCGAACAAACACTTAGGCACCTCGATGTAACTACAGTCGATCTGGCACCGTTGGAGAGACTGCAGCACAGCCCAAGTCTCGATCAAATCGAAGGCTTTCTCGTAGTCCACAAACGCTAGGCAGAGGGGCAGATTATACTCTTCGGTCTTCTGTATAACCTGCCGCAGCATATGGCACTGGTCAAGGCGCCCAGTTTTGGAAGATGGGCTCGTTTGAGCGTCGTGCAGGTGCGGGGTTAGACTCTGACGACTCTGTATCTGGCATCAGCTCAGCGAGCTGTCGTCGTTAGGGAATGGGGGCTACTGCGGAGAACTCCAGGCTCTTCCGTAGGTGGCCCAGACTAGAGGATGACCAGGGTTTGTCCTCCAACGAAAAGTGGGCCGCTGGCCCGAAAAATTCCCACCAGTAGGGGAGGTAAGGGCCGAGAAGGAAGCAAGTGGAGGGTGCTCACCTCCCAGGAGACAGCCTAGCGAGCCGCTAAGCTTGGGAGGAGGGGCGCCACCCAAGAGCGACCGGTCGAAGGGCTATCCCTTCGGCTTCTTCCGGCGGTGAGCCGGATATCGCTAGCGGTTCCAATAAGGAGCGTAAGGTCAGGTTTGCGGAGGTCGTGGAGGCTGCAGTCCGCAATGTGGCCTTGAAGTGGACGCAGGCCACTAAAAACAAGGAACCGTTGTGGTGAGCTGCCCCGTGTCGGTGGCTAAGATAATATTGGAGGGCCGAAGGCTCCTGGTGGGTTGGGTTTCTACACAGGTCAAACTGCTGGAACTCAGACCTCTGAGGTGCTTCCTCTGCCAAGTGTGCAACCACGTAGGCAGCCTGCGGACCGCCGTCCGCAGGCATCAATAGCTGGAGAGCAATGAGTAGCTCGCCATACGATCAGAACAGGCCTGAGTCGACTGCGCGTTGTGTTCCACGTGCGCCAGAAAGAGCTGTCAGCAAAGACGCTGGGGCCCGCTAGGGCCAGAGACTGCCAGGGTTGCGGAATTTGTTCGAAAAAATTACAGCGGCCCTGGAACGCAAAGGGCAATAGAAGGAATACGAATGGGTTTTAACCAGTAAGAGTTTGATACTCCCTTCCGCTCCTTCGCACCCAGAGCGGAGTTCAATTGTATGACGCCTTACGATAAAGTTCGTCGGATAAGGATGAGCTTTGGAAATTTCGTAGATAACAAAGTTCTTGCGGAATTTTTTCGAAAGAGTCACCGCGGCCCTGGAACCCAAAGGGCATTAGGAGGAACACGAATGGGTTCTAAGAGTCTGACACTCCCTCCCGCTCCGCCCAGAGCGTAAGGAGTCATTTGATGATTACCAATCCTTAAAAAAAAATCTACTGCCGAGACTATATGACGCTTAACCGTTTAAGCACTGACATGTGAGAATTCCAAATCATGTAATAAATAAATCCCGCGGTACACCGGTGTGCTGACAGTGCTTGAGCGTTATTAAACTGTTTGTTTATTATAATATCCGCCACCTTGACAAATATGTATTCATCAGATAGTCTAGTAAGTCTATGAATTATTTTCATGTAATACATGTTTTGGTACTTATATTCAACGGGTATTCAACGGGAAATATATGTTTTAGTATATTCTCGTTGTCCCCGTAGGCCATATCTCCGTTAAAGGGTACGAAGGAAATTTAATAAAATAATAAAAATTACTTCCCGTTGTTCCTGTTAATTTATTGTAATAATTAAATAAACTTTTCAAATGATGTTGGTGCAAGAGTGAGCGAAGTGAGCTCGGGACTTGGGGCAACCCGACTCGGACAGGTTAGGTTGGAAGGGGATGGCGAGGTCAAGTGAGCGAGCGAAGCGAGCAAGCAGACCCCGCCATCACCTTTGTGGTTATTTTTTTTTAAACCACCCAGAAATATGATTTACTTCCCGTTTTCCCCGTTAGCCGAATGTACGTTATGGGGACAACGGAAAATAAATTTAATCACGTCCCGCTGTCCCCATGACGGGATATGGCATACGGGGACAACGGGATTAAAGGTATGTTTTCATAAAACTCATTCCAAATATGGCAATTATTCCAAGTTGACCTTTTTTTGTACATTAGCAAAAAAATGCAATTGTAATGCATTAATTCTAATAACAGCTCAGGATAAGGCTGCGTTTCCTAATAATACAGATAGACGGAAGACGGTCAAGAAAATGTCTGTTTATATGTATGACTGCAGTTAATTTAGAAGTCTTGTTCATAGAAGTTGATCATGTTAAACAAAACACTCACATCTGACATTAGATGTCACCTGGAAAGACTCGTCTGCAAGTGCAAGATATACGAAAACTGACCGATAAGTTGAGAGTTGATGTGAATTTGCGAATATGATTAGACTTGCAATTTCTTGTACTTGTTACTACGCGTTAATGCGTACCAACAAGGTTAAAGTTTGACGTGCTACGTTTCCCAATGCAAAAATACTCGCAGAAATTTTGCATGACTTAAAATAAAGTAGTCTATGAAACTGCACATAACTGTATTTTAATAAACCCTTACGACGATTGTGATTTCGAAAGTATATACTAATAAAACCTTTGTTAGTAGTAGTGTACGTGAATATTAATGAATATACTAGGTAAAATTATTATAGGACTTACAGCTAATAAAAACCAACAAAAAAATAAACCATAGTCATTATCTTGATATAATAATTGTTAAATCCATAAACTTTGCCATAATTATGACTCTAAACAAAACACAATAGGTAGGTAGGTAACATCTTTTAGATACACATTTTGTAGAAAAAGATGATTTTTCATAGTTATTTAAATTCTGACTAAACAAATATTGTGATAAAATGTGCTCAATTCGATCCAATCTGACAAATGGGTTTGAAACAACAGGGCCACATTAGGAAGATAATATCAATCTGTAATGTCTCAGGAGCCAATAAAACACACTTATAAGCACTCAGGTGGATATAGGGTATGCAAGATACAGAACACGTGTGCTCCCGGCTACGGCTGGTGAATG
Organism: Melanchra persicariae; assembly: GCA_947386135.1. Classification (NCBI taxonomy): domain Eukaryota; kingdom Metazoa; phylum Arthropoda; class Insecta; order Lepidoptera; family Noctuidae; genus Melanchra; species Melanchra persicariae. The sequence continues at coordinate 14,726,404 of OX376668.1, forward strand.
AATGACGCGCCACCACCATCGTGCATACACTACATTCCTTCTTTATTTTAATTGATTTAAATTAGTTCAAAATTACATCAAAACTTAAATCTTTATAATATGACTGGTAACTCATCGGATGTTGTAAATATTATTAATACTTTAAATAGGCATTATACTACAGATTTTCAATACATTTTTCATGAATAATTTTCCGCTATTTCCAGGTATATACCATACTTTTCCCTTTTTTCTTCACTTGCTTCCCAAACTGTCTTTTATAAAAGTCTAAGTCAAAACGTTCATTTCAATAAGGCCATCAAACGTCTCTTTTGATCGTCATCATTTATATCCAAATACTATGTATACAAAATAAGGTGACTCTACTGTCCGTTCGCAAAGGTAGATTCTTATGGAGAAGAACGGACAAGAAACTCCATAGTTACTCTTTTCAAATAAAGGTTTTACAATATTTTGAATACAAAAATTAACTTTAATATAATTATGTGAGGTTGATGCACCTAGAGTATACTGCTTATAGAATTCAATGTATTACCAGCAGAGGTAAACTTTTTCATTTTCTTAATAAGTACATGGTACTCACATATTTACAAATATTGGAACCATTAATAAAACAGTGTGTGAGTTAATAGAAAAATAAAACTCAAAAAAAGAAAGAGTACATCTATAAAGTTAATACATAAATTGACCAGATTGATTTTGTCTACACTACACCCTTGACTGTTCTATTCAGCAGCGAATGGCGCAGTCATTTATACCGTAGCGCCATGAATCCACGACACTGCCATCCGTGACTAACACCCATGCTCGGGTGTAGTACAATATCCAGTCATGGGGGATTCGTGCACAGTGCTCCCCGCACAACATTACGGACAACGGAAAGATATCCGATCTATCAAAATAAATTTCTGAAATGCATACTCACTCATGAAAATTCCGTTATAATCTGTGCGGGAATCGAACCCGCGACACGCAGCGCAGCAGCTGATCGCTCGTCCACCACGCGACGAACCACCGCGCCAACCGTGTCGTCGTGTGAGCCATTATTGATGCTTACACTAACGTTTCCCAGTCTTTCCTCACATTTATTCTTTAAGCATGTTCATATGTGCGGATAGTATTTGCGTGACGAAATGCAAACAATTGATCCTAGCAAAACCAGTGCCCTGATTAAAATAGTATCGATCTACTGATTTTGTTTTATATTTACAATAAGTGGGTATGTAGGTTATTTACAACAAAAAGTTAAATATGTCCAAGATTTACGATAGCAATTGGTTACTATTTTTATTTAAAATAAGAAGCGTGCAAATAACTCAATTATCTTGTTATTTAAATGAAAGTACTTACTCAATAATAATAATTAACAATAATTTACTGTTTGCATTACAACACATTAAAAATAATTGCGTACTATCCAGGCATGGCCCTATGTTTTGTTGTAAACAACACTCACTGCATGGCCTTTGTAACATTTACGCATATCAGTTGTTTACCTCAATCGAAGCAGAATTGTTATTTTTCGTTACTTAATCCTACGAAACTGAGGCAACAAAGTAATCATTACCTGTAAACATCTACCTTGGTAACGATTTATTTACGGGTAGGTAGGTGGGTACAGCGTGACTACGTTCTGTTTTCACTTCAGTATCCAAACTACTAACGATCCTTATCAGATCGAAATATAGTCGCTTAATTGATCGTAAACAACTTTCAACGTGCATTATTTTTCAGCGTGCATTCTTACCCTTTTTCTGGTAGGTAAATGTTTTGTAAGCTTAGTTTTATCCTCGTCGCCACTTGTAATGTCTCAGGAGCCAATAAAACAAACTTATAAGCACTCAGGTGGATATAGGGTATGCAAGATACAGAACACGTGTGCTCCCGGCTACGGCTGGTGAATGAATGACGCGCCACCACAATCGTGCATACACTACACAATCTATAATAGTTTAAAAAAATCGTTACGATTTGCTTGGATGTGTTTAATTTTCTTGTAATTAAGTGAGACATGGTCCATAAATTAAAGTTAACCTAAATTTATTAGAGTTACATTTTTGCCTGAGCCGCTATTTCAAAAAAACAGGTATTAATATCTTCCGTTAACAGAAATTGTTTAATTTTGTTGCATAGAGTACTAAGGTATTTAATTGAATAATTTTATGAAAAAAAATTGGAGTTAATATTTTTGCCTGAAGTACAATTCAAAAATTTAGTTTTTTTTTATTTTTTCAAAAATCCCGAGGGTGAAAATGTTTAATTTCGAAGAAAATAATTTGTTTTACCTATTCTCGACATATTGTAACTAACATTTTCGAGTTAATATTTTTTTCCGAGTTTTTATTAAAATAAACGCGTTTTTGTTTTTTTTACCGTGATCCGGTTCTGGAAAATGTTTAATTTTTTGTTACTATTAGAAGAGCTAAGGTCAAATACACGATTCAAGAAAAAAATCAGAGTTAGGAATTTTTGCAAGGTTCAAAGCTAATTTGACTGGACTAGTAATACATAACATGATTTAAAGGATTGTCCGTGGAGTTTCTTGCACATTCTTCTCTATAGAGATCGCTTAGAAACGTGCAAATAGCTTCATGTTTTTGACTGACCAACCTTGACAATTTAAAAGTGCCTGTAAATGGTTTATTTGAAATAAAATGACTTTGAATCTTGAATCTATAAACGTGTCGACTACACAGTCACTTAAGCGGGACAGTGAGCGCCCATAATAAGGTCCTGTGGGCTAACGTGCACAATTAGTTAATTAGAGGGCTTGAGACGGCGACGTAATTGAATCATTGCTGTTAATGTGAGGATAGAGGACACCGTGATGAGCGGCAGCGAGAGCGGGGAGACAGATTCAATAGATACCTTTTTTTAGTCATCTATAATTTCTTTGGGATAACTGTAACATAATTATTCAGTCTTTTCCCGAACTTACGATGAAGAGTTTCAGAAGTGCATGGTCATATTTCAGTGTTGCATTCTGTTATTTTATATCTGATGGGCAATTCCGCAAATTTTTAATTAACGTTCGCATTCGCTTCTCAGTCGAAATTAACCAAAAAAAACTCAATTTCAAAATAACCGCAGCGCTTTTTTTTTCTTTATTGGTGGGAAATCCTCAAATGAGTCCTTCCGCTCTGGGCGGAGCGGAAAGGAGAGTCAGACGCGTTGTGTTCCACACGCAGCTTAAAAAATGTCAGCAAAGAAGACGGAGCTCGTTAGGGCCAGAGCGTAAGGGGCATGATGAAGATGGGTGATGGGTTTAGTCAGTACGAGTCTAACACTTCCTTTCGCTCCACCTAGAGCGGAAGAAGTCATTTGATAATTTCCCATCCAAAAAAAATAGTCCCCTATCCACTAAATCGGACTAGACGATTCGCTTTAAACTACTACTAACATGTTCGAACATCATCATTTCTTATATATCCATCAATTAATTTTATTCATGTCCTTGATGTAATGTTTTCATTAACTATTTTATGAAAACATTGCGAGCGATGCTACTGAATACCAGTACTCCACAAGGATCTACTGACTATTTTACCAGTCCTGTGGCTGGGTGAAACGATACTGAAAGATATATAGGGATAGCACAAACAATAACTATTTTGTGTTGGAAAAGCCGGATACTCTTATCTTAATTGGTCTTCTAACAGCTAATCTTTTATCAAACTGTGTACTCTTTTAATTAAAAGTCAAACAAGGAAATAATGGATAGATAAATTAATTTAAGGTTATCCCGAGAGTATAATCCCTTGGGATAATATTCGACAAACCCGCGGGCGAAGCCGCTGGCAGAAGCTTAACATGATACAGTTCAATAAATCAATATGATCGCTAATCGCTACGCCTCTCACTAAGCCCGCTCCCAATCACTTTCATTTTCACTCCTTATACGCCACCTTAGCGTGGACGCAATAAGGGCCACTTTCACTGCGCGGGTCAAGGTTCGCTCCCGGGTGGGGAGCACAAATGTCGTTGTGTCATTAAATGCTGCTATTTGCCGCGGAGTTACTTTTGAAAGTGGGCTTGTTGCATTTTGTTAAAAGGAACTATCCAAGGGTTAAAAAACTTGATTTCTTTAAGATTTTTATTGTGACTGAGGCCGTACTGGAGATTCTAATTTTTTTTATGGACTTGGTTCTGTCAGCGGCTTAGCCCGCGTTACAGTTATATTATTTTCTATAGAAAATTAGTCCCGGGATAAAATTAGGTGGGATTGTCACCCGCTAAAATGATTGTAATTTTTGTAAGTAATTGTATTGTATCTATAAGTTATTCTGTACCGCTGGTTTGTTATTAGTTTTCCGATAGGAACTCTTTTAAGCTAAGCGGGACAGGCCAAGCGCAGTGCAGAAAGTATTACAAAAGTATTTTATGTTTAAAGAAAGAAAACTAGTATATTTTGCACACACACAATGTAGGTCATCATCTGCCTAGCCTTTTTCCAACCAAATTGGGGTCGGCTCCCAGTCAAACCGGATTCAGCTGAATACCAGTATTTTACGTGGAGCGGCTGCTTACCAGACCTCCACAACCCATTAACTGGGTAACACGGTACTTCTTGGCAAGACTGGTGTGAGATTTTCTGGCTTCTGACAATCCGTAACGACTGCCAAAGATCTACAAATGACAGCCGGGACCAACGGCTTAACGTGCTTTCCGAGGCACGGAGGAGTCTCGGTATGTTAATATGGTCACCCATCCACAGACCAACCTCGGCAAGCGTTGCTTAACCTTGAAGATTTGTCCGTGCATCTGTCATAATTTAACCACGAGCTCCTCCCACACGTCACAATGTAGGTACAAATATATTTATTTTTTCTTGTACACACAATCTAGGTACAAATAAATAAAAATATTTTTAATAAAATTTAAAATCCAAACATTCTATGGTAGGCGCTAGGTAAATGTGCAATAACGGTTATTTACCCACATACATTTCTTGACTTTCTTAATAAAAAAAACAGAAATAAAGACAAAGCTGTCCCGAATCGACGGTCTATAATTTATTGTTCGAGTATCTACGAAGGGATATTAGAGAAAGGTCTATGTACTTTATTGCAAGTGCCGCAATCTCTATTTAATTTTAATATTTTTTTTCTAATTATTTTTAGTCACCAAACCTCATTATAAAAAATGCCGTACAAACAAACACGACTTCAAAAACCTTCCTACTATACTATTCACGTTGCCTTGGCGTCTCAAACTGGTTTAGCTACTCGCGCCAGTACTAGCGCCAAAGAACGTGCTAGTAGTGATGGCGCAAGAGTATGAATGTTCCATTTAATTATGTAACGGAGTGCTGTTCTATGTATGTGTGTATGTGTGGATGTAAACAAGTGTTGCTGGAATTTTGTTGTTGTTTTCGATATCGTTGCATATGACTAGTTGATTTAAGTTTATTTGCGCTAAGCCTTGCAAAAAGTATTTGCATTGTTTTATTTTTTTTGCACGGAAATCTAAACTTTATGTTACTTCTTCTGCCAGTGCAGTCCGGTCAAAATTAGACCAGCCATTTCGGATATTAGCTGGACCAACAGACAGATAGACTCACAGACAGAAAGACACACAAAAAATTTAAAAATAGTTTTTTTGTTATAGGTATTTAGTAAATAGCTGTTATTTGGATATATGACAAACAGGCACTTCGAACCTATTTACTTATGTACATTGAATGGCTGGTTGACATGCCATCTATATGCACCAAACGTTTTGGAAATATTATCATTGGACGTACAGTTAAAGAGTGGAAATTCCCTGCCACAGTCTGCGTTTCCGTTGTCTTTAAGTCAAGAGTTCCTATTAAGTCGTGACTGCATAAAGATCCCCCACTGGTTGTAGCATCACTATCCTCCACTGGTTGTAGCATCACTATCCTCCACTGGTTGTAGCATCACTATTCCCCACTGGTTGTAGCATCACTATCCCCTACTGGTTGTAGCATCACTATCCCCCACTGGTTGTAGCATCACTATCCCCCACTGGTTATAGCAAGTAGATAAGCGTGTTCATCGTCGATCGTATCATCGCTTTCCATCAGGTATCAATGAAAACCCCGGCCAAGTGCCAGTCGGACTCGCGTGCAAAGGGTTCCGCATGTTTTTATTTAAAGGATACTTTCAAATCATATAGTTCTCATAGATTTTCCCGTAATTTATAGGTAAAGACTTATTATTTGTATTTTTTGCAAAATTTTAAGGTGTCGAAAATAAGAGCCCCAGAATGGTCAATTTTCATCTGTTTCTTTAATAACTTCGGAATGAAAAATATTATGAAAAAAATACTTTTGAGACCCTTACAATAAGTTCTTTCATCTGATATGTCACATAGTAGTTAAAACACTTCTTTTTATTTTGCCCCCAAAAAGTGTTCGACTTTCAAAATTTCTTTAATTTTGTTTCACATTATTACAAGTTAAAGAACAAATTTGTACCAAATTTAAACTGAATCGATCCAGTATATTCGTAGAAAATCGTCTGTGACAGACGGACAGACAGACAACCGGGTGATCCTTTATGGGTTCCGTTTTTATGGAAAAACGGAACCCAAGAAGAGTTCCGAGGAAACGTTATTTATTTTTTAAGTAAAGAGATTGCTCGAGGTTACAAACAGTTCCGAGGGTCACCACGGTTAAGCTACACTTGCCAAAGATGATGGGTGAACATCCATTAATTAATCTAGATCCCTCCATCCAGGCTGATATTGACAGTAAATATGTGAGTACCATGTACTTATTAAGAAAATTAAAAAGTTTACCTCAGCTGGTAATACTTACAATCTAGGTGCATCGACCTCACATAATTAAAATATAGTCAAAAATTTATTTGAAAAGAGTAACTATGGAGTTTCTTGTCCGTTCTTCTCCATAAGAAATCTACCTTTGCGAACGGACAGTAGAGTCATTTTATTTTTTATACATAGTATTTATATGTAAATGATGACGTTCAAAAGTGCCGTTTAATGGCCTAATTGAAATAAACGTTTTGACTTTGACTTTAGTACCTAGATTTCTGTCAGTTTTTACGGGTTGTCTTACCAAGACTTAGCGTCAAATGACCCAGTAGCTGGGTTGCAAAGGTCAGATAGATAGTCACGCTAAAAAAACTAAAAACGATATAATACTGGTATTCAGCTGCATCCTGTCAAAGACAATAAACGTTAATTCAAGTTAACCTTTTAAAGGCACTTTTGAATTGTCGAGGTCGGTCAGTCAAATATATGAAGATTGCACGTTGCACGTTCCAAAGCGTAGATCTCTTTTAAATCAGTAAATAGTTTCCAAATCATGGTTATGGTTACATACCTATTGAAATTATTGATTCATAAAAATAACATAATACTAAAGAGATTGAATCTATACAATGCAATTATTTACAAAGTAAGGTTCAACTGGAAGCCGACCTCAAAACAGTTCAGCGATTTCAAAGGTTTCAATTTTTGTATCACTTACAATACCGCATAATATTATTACAATTTGAAAATATAAAACTTTTTTACAAAAAAATACAACCGACTTCGAAAAAAAAACCACAACAAAGTATAAAATAACTATAATTTCGGAAGTCGGTGTTTTTGGTTGTTTCTTCGTTTTTTGGCACCGACTGTTATAATCTGGTGTAAACCATAAACATACACGCGATTTCAGTAATTCCGGGAGATTTGCTATAATTTATTTAAGAGTTTTGTTGCCTATCTCCGAAGTTCTTCATCTGATCTTTACCAAATTAAAATGAATTAGGACCAGTCTGGAAAAATACTCTTCTAACCAAAAAAGAATCATTTAAATCGGTTGATAATTGGCGAAAATATCGCTGAACAAACATAAAAAAAAATATAAAAAAAAATATGCAGTCCAATTGAGAACCTCCTCCTTTTTGGAAGTCGGTTAAAAAATAGTATTGTGCAAGTTATGAGCGTCGAAACGTCAATTTTTTAATGCAACTTTGGACGTAATTAAATAACTTATAAATCATTATTACCTACTCATCTCATCACACCGTTTATCCCTTCCTATAAAGAACAGAAAAAAAAAAAAAATTATGTCACAGAACTGACATAATTATTTATTTGTACCTAGTAATGTTGGTAAATCTAGTTTTGTTGTGCAATTGATTGTTCTATGTTATGTGAATTATATTTTACCACCAACAAGTTCTGCCGTACGACTAGTGTGCGTTAATAGAATCTGCTCCACCGTCTCAAGAAGCAATAAAACGTTGCAACTCACTCACAGATGCTCTCTTATCTTCTAAGTAACATTACATTGTTGAGTTACAAAATAACACTTTGTAAAACATACTAAAAGTGCACACACACGGGCAACTTTTATAAGCAATATTTTTCCGGAAATAGTTGCTGCTGACAATTTCACAATCTAATTCAATAATCGCTTCAGATATTTTGTATTGCTATCAATAAGTCAAAACAAGACAATCCAGTAGCCTTACTTTTGTCAACTTTGCCCCACTGCTGCATTCGGTGAAAGATTCCAATTCTATAAACACCGTAGGTCATTTTAGTTTAAAATTCAAGCAACACTTACTTACTCATTCAAAAAGAAACCAGCACATGACCTTACCCAGGGTCTGCACGCAGGTCGTATGATAACTTAAATTTCATGTTCTCAGCAGCAAGTTTTTTTTTTTTTATTATTGATAGGCACGCGCTTGACCACTATCTCACCTGATGGTAAGCGACGATGTGGTCGAAGATGGAGCACGCTTGCCTAGAAGTAACCTATTCACTCTTGACTTAAAGACTCCCAGGTTGTAGCTATCAGGAAACACAGACTCCGGCAGGGAATTCCACTCCTTAGCGGTACGCACAATGAATGTATTCCCAAAACGCTTTGTGCGTGTGGGTGGGATGTCCACCATGTAGGTATCGGTGGCGCATCGCCGTACGTCTTGTGGTTCGATGATGGAACGGGCTAGGCGGAATCAAACTATGCAATTCCGTTGCACACTCTCCAAAATGCAACCGATAGAAAACCGACAGGCTAGCAACTCGGCGTCGATGCTCGAGACTTTGGAGCTTCGACTCGACGAGCCTATCATTGCCGATGATCCTCTTGGCTCGTTTCTCTATTGACTCAAGGGCATCAAGCTGGTATCTGGCTGATCCGTCCCAAAGATGCGAGCAGTACTCCATACACGATCGAACTTGCGCTTGATAAAGTTTGAGCAGCTGTTCCGGCGTGAAGTACCGTCGCACCTTTGCTAGAATTCCCAACTTTTTGGCAGCCACTTGAGCCTTTGCCTCTATAAATGTGCCAAAATTTAGGGTAGATGTCAATGTAACACCAAGAAGGTCAAGTTAGTCGGTTATCGGCACGGTTACACCTCGGAAAGTTGGAGCTGGGTGGAATTGGCTCCTTTTAGCGGAAAAAAAACACGCCTGGGTCTTAGCAGCATTGAACTTGTTGACCAGATTGGCATCGCCCCACTCTGAGACAGCCTGTAGGGACAAGTTCAAGCGCTCAACCATAGCCTCTCGGAGAGACCGGATCTGCGACCCACCAGCTCGTGCGTTAGACACGTATCTCTCAGCAACAGTACTGTCGTCTGCATACCCAAAGGTACCGGGTTTTAGCAGATCATTAATATGCAGCAAAAACAATGTTGCCAAGAGCACCGACCCCTGAGGAACCCCGGCATTAATATCCAGCAGTCCAGACAAGCAGCCATCTATGACCACTCGGATACACCGATCCCTCAGGAAGTCTGCAATCCAATCACACAATCCGGCGGGTAGACCGAAGGAAGGAAGCTTACCAATAAGGCTTTCGTGCCAGACCGTTAGTAGCAAAACTCTTTCTGGAACCAACAAACATTTTGCAGTCCGTAATTATTCAGTAACACCCGCACAAGAGGTGCTGTTCAATCTTATAGAAGTACCTTAATAATATTTTGGAGCCTAAACTCACTAGGGCTTTTGCTTGTAACGTTTGCAGGGTGGTTAGTAACACCTGGATGAGATTTGGTAGCCAAGAAGATAGTTGAATGGTGCGTGATTAAAAAGCTGTATGTTCAGCAATCTATTGCTGCAGACTGATTATGATGAGCAACTTAAGTTGCCCGTGTAAACACACCTTAACTTACTAAAATTGTATATCCAGTAATGAAAGCATTAATTTATGAATGCCGATGGAAGCTACAGGCTGAATGAACCTGCCAGGGTTGCGGAATCGTTCAAAAGGAACTGGAATGCAAATGGCATTTGGTGGAACATGGCTGGGTTTTAGTCAGTAAGAGTATGACACTCCTTTCAGTTCCGACCAGAGCGGGAGAAGTCATTTGATGATTTCCCATTAAAAATAAAACTGATTATAACGAGCAACTAAGTTGCCCGTGTGTTCATACACTAACATAGTGTGAGTGTCGCAATGTAGCGTGTCAAGTAGAGTAGAGGACGATTATATTGACTGCGGACTGCTAAGTGCGGCTTCGTGTACCTAGCCTTAAGGTACTGATAGACTGGAGCATTTAACAGAATACCGAGCATTCGCCGTTTTTGAATTTGTTGAACTGAACAACGAGCAGAGCCGAACATAGAGTCAAACATCGCTACGAACAGTTTCACGGACATTCTAGCGAACGCTCTAGTAAATGCTCGTCAAAAAAAGCATTCTTGACGAAGATGTCAAACAACAATAACAAAATTGCTCGGCTCGGCAAAAAGCTCGAAGCAAATTTATTCTCGTTCGCTGGTCGGAATGCTCCCTAGAACGCTCGGTAGAATGCCCGCTCCTGCAGTGCAATTCTGTATACATGTCGAAGTGAAAACTTAGGCGAAATGAACGACAAGTGAGCTATCAAACCATACAAACATGATAGAATGACAGCTCACTTGTTGTTCACTCCACCGAAGTGTACACGGTGAGATGACAGCAGAATAGACCGGCTGTTTATTTGAAACAAAAACATTTGCTAGAATGCTGAAGTGAATGCTCAAGTGTATCAGCAGCTTTAGTTTAGTGGGACCATTTGTTGCAGGTATTTCAAATGGTGTCTAGGTTATTGTTTACTTTGAGTTTGTAGTTGTAGTATTAAAATGATGGAAATAAACAGGCTTATTCATTAAAAAATCTCAACGTAAGCTTAGTTAAAGTACTGTTTAACTGATTTTGAATTAAGAGTCTTTGAGAACCCTTTAAGTTTATTGAAAGATTTTACCTAGGCGCTTAGGCATTCTCTTCCAAGTAACATTTGTGTTTCTGCAACTCAAATTTTAAAATAAAGAATCTGCTAAGAAACGCGCGTAGTACGATCAAAGTATTTCAATACAAATAATTAAATAAAAATGTTTAAAAATTAGTAGAATTTCTCCTTTAGGTTCAAACAAAACTAAAAAAATCTATCTAGTTTCAGTTAATAAAATAAACGTCCTTCAAAGTCTTGTCTTGGATTCAAACATACGAATAGGTATCCTAACTTTAATAGTTATTATTTATAAATCCGAAAACCACTCTCTGTTTCTCTGTCAGCCTGTCTTTCTGTAACGTCGTAATGGCTGAACGAATTTGGACTAAATTTGACAAACCGATAGATCATGTTCTGGAATAGGACAAAGGATACCCTTTTATCTCTCTCTAAAGTGAGTTTGTCTGTTACACCTTCACGCGTATATCGCTGAACCGATTTTGACATACTTTGGTATGCCTGCAGATGATTAAAGGCTACTTTTACTGTCGCAAATCTAACGCTTACGATGCCGCGGATACTAGCTGGTTAGATATATTCCTACTCAAATTTCTAACAAAAAGCAGACTTATTTTAAAAACGGATACGATAATTATATATTAGACATGGAAGTAATTTCCGCTGTCCTCATTTAGACAAGAGACGAAGACCTCTGAATACTAAAACGGAACAAAACACAAACAAAAAATATTTTTCAAACAAAAGAGACCTACCTACAAGGTCATAGACCTCAAAACGTATGCATAAACAATAATAAAGAGTAGCTGTCATTATATAACGTCTGTCCATCTGTCACACGATTATATACTCAAGGACTGCGCAATAGGAACAAAGCTGAGGCAGCAAATTGTTGATGTTTTTGTAAAGTGTGGGAATTTTTTGAAGACAGTTAAAAGTATTTGAATGTAGATTGTGTGGAGTAAGACCCACCTTATATAAAATAGAAAATAATATATCTTATTCGAGGATAACCAAGACTCAAGAATGGTTAGTACACCTTACGACTGTGTCAGGATGCACTGACACTACACAAAATAAAACAAACAACACAACAAACAGCAGTGGATCACTGTTGCGGCAACTATGAACTGCACAACCACGACCCACATAATCACAGTCTAGGCTACTCGCAATCATGCTAGGATATTGTTGGTGCAAAGGTAAAAAGAAAAAAACGTGTTGCTGGGACCCCAAGTAACATGGGATAAAGGCAAGAAGATGATGACTGTTGGTGCACAGGAACGGTTGCTGTGGCGACACTTGGGGGAGGTCTATGTCCAGCAGTGGACGTCTTTCGGCTGATATGATGATGATGATGACTGTTGCTGCTGTCCCACACCCTGCGCACCAGAAAAGCACACCTTTAAAACACTGTTACTTACTAGGCTGGGTGAAATTTATTGTTCTGCAATTTGATTTCTGACTAGACAAGATTATGATGCGTTGACAATCAGTACATTTTAGGGACAAAAATACGCAAATCGACATCAAAGACCTATTTTTTACCGCTTGTATTTGACAAATTTTAAATGGGAAGGAGAGCTGACAAATTGCATGGAAGAGGATCAAAAGCTCCAAGCAGCCATTCTAATAGCGACTGCAATTGTCCAAGTACCAAAATATCATGTGACATTTCGACATTTTTGTGTTGATTCGCTGAATCGATCAAGAAAAGAAACCTCGCATATTCTGAAGTTTTTACCGGTGAATCAAATATTACTTAGTCATTTTAAAGTATTTTTTTTTAATCGTCACCGTCGGGTTTTTTTTTAAGTTCACCACACACGGTTTGTCAAAGGACGATATTGCGACGGCGCGGCGCGCGTCGGCGGCGCCGGAATGATAATAAATGGTACGTTCTAGAACACAAACAAAAAATATACTTGATAACCTCTTTTTTAGTTAGTGTATTTATGGAAAACCTAATAATAGTTTGATCAGAATCACTAACAGAATCGATTACAACAATTTTATGCGCAGACAAAGAGACAACACAACAATCATGTAACCTTGTGACTTTTCAAGATATATTTATTAGATAGATATATATCTTGAAAAGCTGGGTAATTTTCAATGAAATCTGGTACAAACAACCAACAGAGTCTAACAATAAAGTGTTAAAGAAACCGTTATCTCCCAAACATTATTTTACATGTCAATTTTAATCATGGGAAAATTAGCCACATTGCTGTTCGTTGCTTCGTTTTTTCCAACGCATCAAATAAAACCTGAGTAAGTTTACCCCAATATTTTAGGACTGGGATATATTATATTTTATAGTTTTAATTAAAATTACTAACCATTGGACCGTTGTCGTCAAATTAATAAATAAATAATAATTATTATTTAACAATAAATCATTTAAAAAACATTTAATAGTTATGCATGATATTAGTGCGGTAAGTTGGTTTTTACAAACGAGTAGACGAATGTAAGCATGAGACGAAGTCGAGGGCTTACCATAGTTAAGTCACGAGTTTGTAAAAACCAAATCCGGACGTGTGTCATACAACGTTTTTCGACACATTTGCGAGAAAACATTACTATAACTATTTAAACAAACTTTTTGTCTTTAGAAATCAGTCGGAAAGTCGCAAAAATCTTTGACGTTTCTAATATGAAAATGGCGCGAATTTGCAAAGGGCGCCACATGCGCGTGGTGAAAATTAGAACCACATATTTCCTTTTTTTTATGTATCTTCTCTCATTTTCTTTATAATATTAAAATGAGACAAACGTAAACAGCAAAAGCGCTTCCAAGGAGGTTCGATTATTCAGCTTATTTATTCTCTTGATGTGAAACTCCTTGGTGGAATTCTTATTATTTTTATGGAAATTAAAAAAACTGTAAAGAATATGCACGGCGCTATACACCGGAGTTTAAAATAAATAATTAAAATATGTAGCTAGGTGAGAGTACCTATTTTGCCGCACGTTGTATGCTTCGTAAATGCATTTTTTGAGCAAATGTGTTGAAAAATATAAAAAGCAGTAGTCTGCCACGTAGAACAACGGCCTACCTGGTAAGCAGTTGTTGTTGTGGAGATCTGGTAGGCCCTACCAGATCTCCACAACCCATTAACTAGGTAACACGGTACTTCTTGGCAAGATTGCTGTCAGATTTTTTGGCTTCTGACAATCCGTAACGACTCTGTTAGATCTAAAAATGGCAGCCGACGTGCTTTCCGACACACGGAGTAGTCTATCCCCATACACTGTCAGCAAGCGTTGCTTAACTTTGAAGAACGATCCTTGCGGCAGTAATTATGTAACCATGTGCTTCTCCTGTGTACGTAAGGTAAAGTATTTATTTTGGTGACTGTACTTACCGACTGCTTGCTATCAAATGTCCTAGATGACCTTACAGTTTTGGCGCCGGGCTAGGTACAAGTTACATTTTATAAAACTGTATAATATAATTACATTTTTAACCGACTTCAAAAAAGGAGGAGGTTCTCAATTCGGTTGTTTTTTTTTTTTTTTTTATGTTTGTTACCTCAGAACTCCGTCGTTCATGAACCGATTTGCAAAAATTTTTTTTCCCCTTGCTTGATATGCTTCCAGATTGGTCCCATTTTTTTCAAAATCTAGTTCTGATGATGGAATCTATGAGAAATCGAGGGAACTCCTCAAATATTATAGGCAACCATATAGTTATTTTGGTATTTTCCTCGAGAACTTAAGCATCTACAGTCAAAAAGTACCATTTGATGAAGTGGAACTGGTGGAGAAGATCAGAAACCAGTGGCCAACGGAACTTGACACTCGCATAAATATCACAATGCAACTATGACAATGCAAATAAACAAATGATTCTGAATAGTTATGTTGAGAATGGTATCATCGAACTGATCTGATGATGATGGAGCTGGATGGTAGGCACCGGAACTGCGTAATTAATCAATGTATCCCAGCCGTGTTTGGGCTTATTAGAATTGTCATGAGATGCACTTTGGCTATAAGGTACTATCAGACTGTTCTGATGATGGAACCGGAAGGTAGAAGGTAGGCATGGGGACTTCATAATAAAACAATGAATTCTAGCAGTGTTAAGGTGAGAAAAATGCCTACTGAGTACTGCTAGTTTTTCGGTTTTTCGTAAGGCGAGAACTAATTCGAATTTGTAACAAAGGACATTTTTTTTATTTGAAATAGACACATCGATAGTAGGTATTTTATGCGGCGTATCATCCCTTCACGGGAATAAAACGTTTAAAAAAAAACAGCGTACAATATTTACGACATGGTACCTTTTTCATAAGAATATTCAATGTAGGAACGATATTAACTTCGTTGCCTTCATTTTAATAAAAAAAACACTAACCGGCGAGAAATAAAAAAAAAAATTACAAAAAAAAAAACCGCCTTCAAAAAAATCAAACAGAAACCGTTCCCACTAAAAAGTTGAAAATAAATATTTGAATTGCTTTAAAGAAACATAATTTAAAAGTAAACTTATTTGACATTAATATTTTGCAAATATTTAAAATTTATTACTTCTTTTTGGAGTCGGTGCCAGCCAAAGCAAGGAAATACGAATAGGCAATAATTCCTAGAAAAACTACCTCTAACTTAACTATAAAACTACCAAGATACCAATTTCATACACATATTAATTAAAAGACGAATACGGACTAGACTAAATTCGAAAAAATTTAACCAATATGCACAATAATTTCTTTTAAACGAAAAAAATATACTAAAAAATTCCAGCCACTTTTTAAGTAAGTACTTTGACATTTTTAGCATTGTCTTTATGCATCTGTTTTTAAATTTTGTCATTGTGGATCAAAAAACAATGGCACGGGATATTAAATATAACTAGATACTTATCAAGTTCCAACAATAAAGCTGCTGGCACCGGCTCCAAAAAGAAGTAATAAATTTTAAATATTTGCAAAATATTAATGTCAAATAAGTTTACTTTTAAATTATGTTTCTTTAAAGCAATTCAAATATTTATTTTCAACTTTTTAGTGGGAACGGTTTTTGTTTGTTTTTTTTGAAGGCGGTTTTTTTTTTTTACTTAAAAAATCGAGAAACAATATATTACATTATTGTCTCTCTTTTTAAGATATGAAGTCATGAAATGACTCCTTTCCGCTCTGAGAGTGAGGGTCAGACTATTACTGACTAAAACTCATCCGTGTTCCTCCAACGTTCCAGGGCCGCGGTGACTCTTTCGAACAAATTTTGCAACAGATAGTTTATCCTGGGGTTCAAATTTCATACCGTAGGAACACAATAATACTGCGCTCCAAAACTAAAATCGGACATGTTCGCAGCATGTCATATGAGCTGTGGGCTAAAAGAACCACTTTTTTGGTCCCAAGGCGACATTGCGACAGAACGAGACGAAAGTGGAGAGACGAACTCGTCTCTTACCAGAGAGACACTACTACTAACTACCCAATGGTTGTTGTCGGGCTGTTCTGTGATGTTTAAATCGGAGAACTTTGATACCACGAGGATTTGTGTGACGTCAGGATTATTATTGTAGTTATTATGTGGTGGTGTAGATGCTGCTACAATTTACTGTAAACTTTTAGGGGTACTGCTGCAGTGACAGTTGGCTGATTATAGTTTTTTCTAATGAATAATGTGTTGCCAATATTTTGATCTAGGATCTCGAGACTTCAACCGTTCCGATAAACAATTCGCGTCGTTTGAGCCATTCGTTCGACTTCATTGTATCGACGTATGGTGCGTAGTTGAATGTCAAAAACCTTGATTCTCAAAGACAATCAAAGGAAACCATCAGATTGAAGTCCGAGTTTACACCAATCAGCAGGTCAACCACCTGACCGTGTAAACTTAGTTGGAGTGAGCAAGAAGTGAACTGTCATTCCATCTCTAACGCTACAGAAAAGTTTTTTGTCTGTGTCAGAACAGAATCTGCAGTGCGGCACCGTGAGAGATGAACCGTGTCAATCGCCACATGCTTCTTTATCGTATGGGCAGTAAGGTCTTACGATCCCAAACACACTAAGTGTCAGAGTTTCTAACCGCGTCAAGGGCCTGCGATATGGTTTATTTGACGACCGCCATTTGACGGCCAGGACCACCGGCTTAATCGTGTCTTCCAAAACATGGAATCTACGCCACATGCTGTTGAACGACAATCGAAATACACACTGAAAATTGCAACTGTAGGTATATATTTTACTGTATGAGATTCATTCCGCTGACAGAGGGACAGACGGCCAGCGAAGGCTTAGTAATAGTGTACCGTTGGTTACCTTTCCAGTTCAGCATCAGAATCACAGCCATCACGTATGTTAGAAAGTTGTTTTACCATTTTTTGACCCTCTATTCGGCAGTGAGTTTTTAGGGGTAGCATGAAGTCCTGATTTCTATTTCTGCTCGGAAAGCTTTATGTTTTTGTTCCTCCGCTGCATGTAGCCTGCGCTGCCTGTCCGTCTGTCTGTCAGCGAGCTGAATCTCATGAACCGTAATAGGTAGACAGTGTAAATTTTCACAGAACGCGTATTTCTGTTCCGCTGTAACTACAAATTACAAAAGAAGAGTATTATATTATTAAAAAAATAATCACCATAGATTGCTTCCATAGAATAAACGTGTTATTTTCGGCGTATGGTATGGAACCCTTCATGTGCGAGCCCCACTTACACTTGGCCGATATTTCAAACTAAGGTTTTCAATAAATAAAGGTAGATGGGTCAAAAACCGCTGTTACAAATTTATTTGGCGAGTACCATAGTTCAAAGTGGGATGAATAACATTACCCCAATTTCTTTCTCACTAAACATTTTACAGCATTCCGTCACCCCGTCTCCCTGACATCTTATATTAAAACCTCGATGCACCACAATATCATATTTCCTCACACCAAAGCCGCAATATCGTAAAAGGCATCAAATTCTCGCGTCAATTCCCTGAACCTCTTCAAGCTGAAAATCCTCCCAATTGTGAAGGAACTTGGTGTCACATATTACGAACACTTTCTTTATATTTAAGGGTAATCCTTGAAAAATCGGGAACACGCTTGGTGTAAACGGCCTTTGTATAAAACGAACGACTGCATACATTATTTTATTTTTTTCGCACACATTGACAATTAAAATCTACACGGAAGTTTTTCGCTTACTTGAGAGTCTTCCCCGCAATTCCCCGCTATATCGGCCTTGTGTGTGTGCTGAGTATGTGTGCGTTAATTTTCAAAGGATGTGTGACATAACCAGTGCATAAGATGTGAAGGGTATGTTATGTGGAAGGTTTCCGGACATTTGTATGCGTCCTTCGTTTGTGGTCGGAGCGGTGTTTTGGGTGACCTTTGTCGTGGTAGGGTCCTAGTTGCAGCGGGGAAAGAATTAATAAAAAGGAATAACATAGCTTGAGTTTGCAATCTGCCATTATAGAACATAGGCTTCTCCTTCAATCAGGAGTGAGCCAAGATTTTATGATGTTTTCCTAAAAGTCGTTGATGCCTGGGATTTTCTTTTTCCTCTCCGTGATTTTACATTTCCAATGAAATTATTTGTATTCTGAAAAAACACAGAGGCAAAAGTTGAAGCATCACAATATTATGATATCCTGACTAATTTTTTAAATGCTACAGTGAGTTTGTGGGTTTCGTTGTTACGCCTAAATCGCCGAACCGATTTTTATGAATTTTTGTACACCGATAGATGAGACCCTGGAGACGTTTATAGGTCACTTAAACACGAGCAAAACCACGGGCTTGTGCTGTTAAAAATAAATGTGAAAGCTTACAGCTACAATGTTGATTATGGATCAGATATGGCTTAAAAGCTGATAATCTCACTTGTGTTTGCAGAGGTCAATATTATAGTGCACAGGTGTGTGCCCTAAGGCTGTGCTCTATAATACGGACCGCGACAATGGCTAATATCCATTAATCTTGGTGGCTGAAAGGTCATTGATTAATCACGTAATCTCAAAAACTACTAGACCTATGAAGATGAAATTTGGCACAGAGGTTGATTATGAATAGTCGACGTTATCTAACAAAAGATTTTAAGAATCATTAAATCCTTTCTTAGATTTTTCTTAGGATTACCTATGTACCTAAATATTTATATTGCTACTATCTTGTAGAGATGAGATGCACAATAAATACAAAGAAAATCCGTCTCATTTATCATCTCCATAATTCTATTGTTATCCAACATATTATTGTAAAGATATCAAATCCATTATTATTTGACGTCTGGCCTACAAGATGGCCGGACTTTTCTCACGCTTGCAATTATGTAATGAAGTATACAACGAGATAATTGCACCTATTAACACAAGACAGTGGTATTGTAGTACTCATTGTCTTTGTTAGGTATTTGTTTTATCACACTTTTAATCAGTAACCTATTACATAGCTATAAAATCAGCTCTCAGCAATTTTTTTTGTGGTTATGATGTGGTCGACGATGGAGCACGTTTGCATAGAAGTAACCAGTACTTAACAGGAAACACAGACACGGGCAGGGAATTCCATTCCTCCTACGCTTTACAGACTATAAAGTAATCCTAAAATGTTTTGTGCGTATTTTATTTTATTTTATTTATGGGCTAATAAACAACTACAACAATTAATATGACACATATTTTATGGTTAACAAATCCTCAAGTAGTAATGTACACTGCATTATCCGCGTATTCAGCGTACTTTGTCCTACTGCTGGCCGCACGACACAGCAACTGTGAAGTAGGTCTAGGCTAACTAGATATTACGTAGGCTAAGCAGTTTTTGGAGACAAGTTGAGAAAGGTCAATTTTCATCAATTTAGTTTTTATGTTACTTAACTTTCAACCCTTTAAAATTATGATTAAAAAAAACTATTAAATAATAGACCCACAATAAGGCCTCTCATTTGATGTGGCACAGTTGGAAAAACTCTCTCTCTCTCTCCCTCTCGTCTTTGTTTTTTCTTCTTCTAATTTGTCCCCCAAAAATAACAGTATACATTTTTTAATGTTACGCTTTAGAGGTAGCGGAACAGAGAGTAAAGTCCCGCATACCTACCTCCGTTGAAAAGGGAGGATCCTCCGACCAGACGGTTATTTGTGTCTGGTGGGCAACTGCCCGAGAGTTGATATTCGGGCTTTGCATGTGTTCTAATCGCACGGTAAACTTTGATATCGCGATTTAGGATTTTGTAGTTAGTTCGCAGCTTGTCGAGATAGATGGCGCTGCGAGTCTCATTTGTTGTGATGTTGATTCTGCTACGTTGATTTTTGTGGCGGCATGAATGCCGCTACAACGCGTCTGTTATTGATCACCAAAGTTCATATCTGTACATTTCAGTATAGGTCCAGTACATCCGGAACAAATGGACGGTGATAGGCGAACAGACAGACACACGAGTGATCCCATAAAAATATGGATTTAAAAGAACTATTTTAACGTTGATTATTTCTCTAGTTGATTCCTCTCCCGCCAACACTGCGGCCACATCCCACCCCAGCGTTAACCGCCCCAGATATGGGAGATTTAGTTAAAATGTTGATCAGACTAAGAATAGATGTAATAGTTTAGTTAGAAGGTGCTCCAGCCGGGCTCTGGACTGCATACTAATGCTCTCAGGGGCTATTTGGGCTCCTCAGGGGTTTATAAAGGGGTTGTAAACGTTTTGTCTAGGAGTAGTTTGGAGAACCCTTTTTTAAATGTAGGTGGAATTTTGAAGAGAAGTTTTTGTGGTTTAGTAATTTAGGGAAAGGTAGGGAAAGCTTGTTGGTTCAGTTTTTTTTATGACGTAAGTATAGAAAAATACAGGTTTAGTATATTACCTCAAAAGAAGGCCTCCTACAAGTTGGATCGGCTACCCGCGACTCTCACCAAGTCATCGGGACTTGGTGAGAGTCGCGGGTAGCCGATGGATGCGAGATGCACAGGACCGGTTGTTGTGGCGACATTTGGGGGAGGCCTATGTCCAGCAGTGGACGGCTTTCGGCTGAGATGATCATGATGAGTGTATTGAGACAGTAGTCACTCCAATACTATTGTAGTCTTTGAGTCACTCCATCGGTCATCTTGATGGTCAGTGGTCATCGATAATTGGCATAGTACTATAAAAGTATTTTGAAGAAGTGCGTGGTCAAATTTGATGTTCTCTTTCAGTTGATATACGGTAAAAAACTTAAGAGGAAATTCCTGAATACCTTCTTATTCTTTCGTCTGCACGAAAACTGCCATAGCGTATGCATAGGTATTTGATTTCTATATTTGTCTGAAATTGCTGATGAGCCTTTTATTTCATCGATATACATTTGTATTTTTACTAACACTGTTACCCACGTACTCGTATTTACAATATTTTGTTTATCCTCTTGGCGTGTCTGTGTCGAATAGATGTTTTCTATTCTTAAAAGATCTACTTTATCTGATCGATTCCACCACAATCTGTTGGTTTATTAGGTATACCTAGCCTAGAGCAAAACACGATATAATAATCCCATAATATGGAATTACAACATAAAAGGCTATTTAATAACTCTCAAAAATCGCAATGAAAGTTGAGGTGAAACCTATCCGAAAGCTATTATCAAAATTGTATGATTTGTGAATAAAAAATATTGATAGCAAAATGGAGGAGTTGCAAGCTAGTGACTGCTAGTGACTAACGTCACACGCAATCAGTAGGTACTGTATCTGTTTATCATAGATTTTAAAAAACTCACAACTCCGTCACTTAAAAAAAAAAAAAATTGTAACATCTGTTTATTCCTTCCTGTATTAAGCAAATAAATAATTTGAGTGTTTTTTTTTTTTTAACTACTTATTAAAAGTTTCACAAAAAACTCAACAATTTGTTTGAAATAACTTAATTATTTATTTGACTAACTTTACTATTTATATCCACTAAACCTAACTATATACAAACTGATTAAAATTTGCCAAATTATGTAAAAACAAAATAAATTATTGGGCATCAAAAAATTCATCCACATCGCTGTCAATGACAAAAGTGCCTAGAACACTGGCAGCATTGCCGCGTTGAATGGCAATGCTGATTCTTTGGCCAAAGAAAAGCCCAGCCCTCTAGTCACGTGAACAGTCGACAAGTTTTTTGCTGATCTCCCGAAAGACTCGGTGAGCACTCGGACCCCATGGGCCTAAAGTTTCAACCCCAAACGGCTCAAATATATAACTCCCAATAAGGTTGTCATATAATATTTGCGCCGTTTGAGATTTTCTGCACCTGCAGCAGCCGCCCCAGCGCAGCCCGCCGTGCTAAGAAGATGGGATGGCGCAAGGGTGTCGACACATGTTGCATCCTACACCAAAGGCCTACCCACCTTCCAAGGCATTATTGTCATCCCATCTGGCCTCTTCCCATCGTCGCGTGCCAAGCCATTAGGTTCTAAAACAGCTGGCACCCCGGCGGCGGTGACAAGAGCCCGACGGATGATGTCATTAATGCTGGCGTCCCGCGCTAACCGACCAGCGCTCCTACTGCAGGACAGGCCATGGTGTCCGAGGCGGACGACTGCTTCACCGCATTGACAGCGATGTGGAGCTCCGCTAGGAGCACCCAGACGCAGACACGTACCTAGCAATCCGATTGTTTGATCGATTTAAATATTTGGTTTTTCTGAAGGTTTAAGAAATTTACTAAAAAAAAAACAGACAAATATCCTTTAAGTGAAATGTTGGTGTAGGTACACCTGTGCTCATCTCATTGGGGAATAATTACAGGCGTGACGTTATCCTACCTGTGTATGCCACTATCTATCGCATGTATTGTTATTCTACCAGGAACCCGTTGACCCAATATCTAACCTTCCAAGTCGTACCTCAAGATCACTCACCCAGGTGGCTAGTGGCTCATCGTCCGACCATGTTGGCCCACACATGCCTAGAATTACTTAGCGTGAGAATTTCCTTACATTGTCTCCATCACATTGTTTCCATTCAAGACATCAAAAAAAACACTAAAATAATGAAGTCGCAACAGTTTTAAAAGATCTAGTAATATTATGTTTTATGTAAAAGACACACGACGGGTTGAGTTCAAGGTTAATTATCGAACTGGGGGCTGCTGAGGTCTAGCTGTGGATGGGTCACCACTTAACATACTAAAAATTCCTCCGTGCCTCGGAAAACACGACTGTTGATACCGGCTGTCATTTGAACATCTTTGACAGTCGTTACGGATGATCAGAAGCCAGAAAATCTAACACGAGACATGCCAAGGTCTACCGTGTTACCCAGTGACTGGGTTGTAAAGATCTGATAGGCAGTCGCTCCACGTAACAAACCAGTCATCAGCTGAGACTAGAAAAATTGATTTTAGTTATTTGTAACTGCCTTAAAAAAAAGAGGATTTTATATTTGTTACCTCATAGCTCCGGCCTTTATGAAATGATTTGAAAAATTATTTTGTTATATGAAAGTATAAACTTTTCGGTCGGTCCAATCAAAATCGATTCAATAGTTTGGTTTTACAAATAAATTGCTGGAAAAGATGCCATCAATGCGTATTTTGCTTTCCTGTGGCTTTCCAGTGGTGTTGTTTGGTGTGTACCACTAAAATCACTAGGGTAACACTACAAATTAAAATAACTTCCGAAATTAAAGTTATTTTTTACTTTGCAGTGTTTTTTTTATTTGGAAGTCGGTTACCTATATATATTATATTTTATTCAGTAAAATTATTTTTTAAGATTAAGATGGCATAAGCTAAGAATGTTTTTGTTTTTGCCTTCGTTACTTACTTTTTGTAGGTTTTATTTTTGGTAGGTTGTTTGTGAACAGGGCTTCACCAAAACCTTAGTACAGTCATATTATTACAATTTCTCGAGTAAAGAATGAATAACGAAAATAACCTTTCTTTACTTTTCATTCGTTAAGTAAATGTCAGCTATTGTATGCGAATTGCGACCTACTTATTAAGACTCTTTGATCTCTTTAAAAATAATGCCATTTTCGTACCACCGACTTATTCATTGATGAATTATTTATTTTAAAATAAGGTTTTTTTTTTGTTTTTGTACTTAATTATATTCTGTTTCAAGATTTATTTAAAAAATGTTGCTTTTTTTAGGAAATACTCACTATCTACGTAAAAGTTAAACAAAAACACGTGTAACCCACGGTCTCTGAATTAAGAGTTCATAGTTGAGATCTGCTCAAGCTCAAGCATGAAAACTAGTCAGTGTTTCACAAGTTTGTAACTTAAATTCACAATTATTCAGGTTCCAAGAGTTAAAAACCTACTAATTTAATTCAAATAAGTAACTTATGTATAGAAAATAACATGCTAAAACGAACAAAAAATATTCCAGAAGACTATCTTTATGAAACCAAAATCTAATTTCTTTGCTCAGTATGAAAACATAACTAAAACTATTGACCAACGAAGCGATAAGCGTAATGACAAAATTTACTTAGCTTGCTCACTAACAAAATACATACCTAGACTTTAGTTAAATTGCCATTGTTTTTGCATGCACATTAACCCACAGAATATGGGTCACCATGGTTCGTTCGCGATAAGGTATATGCATACTACATGCTAGGCCATTGTAATCTACTTTATGGTTTGCATTTGGCCTTAATTTGATTCACTCACGTCAAAAGCAGAAAACACTGCGGAATGTTAGCGGAAACACCAATAAAATATGCTTTAACTTCGTTTTTCTGCCTGGCTTGAGCTTAACAACAGGCAGTTTAAATACAGTCGAATTCACACAAATTGCGTTTTCCCGCCAATTAGCTAACGCGGTGCCATGACAGTTGCAATGACAGCTGTCAATGTCACACAACGAGTAGGCGCGTTCGGTTTAGCGTTCTAATGATTGTTGTTACCGGAATTCGTTAGGTTTTATATTTGGGCAAAATATTGTGAGATTTATATTGTGTTTATTTACCAAGGTTTTTGTTTGTGTATGAAATATTGTATTCTACGATATCCTTCTAATTATTATAAATGAGACAGTTTGGATGTTTGTAAATCAGTAGCGCCTCAACGAATGATCGGATTTAGGTGGACTTGGGAACACAGGAACCGTCCTGTGTTCCAAAGTCCACCTAAATCCGATCATCCGTGCCGGGTATGGCCTAGATATTTTATTCTGGTACATTTCCGAAGAATAATAATTTTAATCTTTTTTACGCGGGTGAAACCGCTGGCAAAAGCCAGTCAGGCATAATAGATAAAAAATAAGTTTTCTTTAAAACTATGCACAATACAAAATTAGCTATTTTAATCTCATGAACACACAAAACAAAACAAAAAATAGAAGTATCACAATCTATGTATTTCTGCAAAGCCAACAGGAAGTACGGATATAACAATTAAACATAATTAATAATTACTTTGTGAATTTGAAACGGTAAGCCTCTTCCGCATCAAACAGCTGCCAGCCATGAAATTTTTAATTATCCTTTTGATAAACAAAAGTTGGGTAAAAATTAATGTACTGAGGTTTAACCAAGCTGTAGCCAGTGGCTTCGCCCATGTGAAAGTCGAATTTTATATTGGACCACTGAAACTTTCCACCGGATTTAAAAGTTGATGACCTATCTTATGAAATATTTCAGAGTACCAATTCAACTACTTTATAAGCAACGTAAATGGCGATTGAAGCTTTTTTTGGCAGATTGCGACTGTGATAGGAATATGAACGTTACGTTGCTAAAAATAAAGTAGAATTGGCCCTCAGCTCTTGGCCAAACTATAATTTAAAATTCATCCAATTCCTTTCAGCCATGAAGGTGTGATTGATTAGCAAACATTCGAACATGCTTTCACATTTACATACCTACAATTTTTATTCTTTGGCTTCGCTCATGTGGACTATCGCACAGGAAATATTCATTTTTTCGGGATAAATAGACAAACCAGTGAAATAATTTAAGTTATCGAATCAGTAGGTACAATTAGATGTTGGGGAAATGCTTGAGCCCTGTTATGCAAAAGGGATTTGAAGGAACACGGTAAGGTTCAATCAGTAAGAGTCTGACACTCCCCCCCTAATAAAGCTGAAGAGTTTGTTTTCTTTATTTATGAATGAGCTAGCTCTTGACCTCGATCACGCCTGATGGAAAGCGATAGATGAGGTCCATGATGAAGCGAGCGTGCCCAGAAGATGCCTTGAGGCACTGTCGACGAAACACAGCAGGCTGCTTGACGCCGGACTCCGGTGGGAGGGTGGTCGCGAACAAGGCGGGTGTTAGCCCTACCACCGCAAGGAAAGGATTGGCCAGTCTTATAAGGTGTTAGGTGAGACTGTCCAGGATGCGCCGAGCGCTCGGTTCAGTTGAGTGTCAGATGGAACAAATTGCGCTACACGAGGAGGCTCCTTCATGCATCCCATTCCCCATTGTTTGTCTGTTTGAAGGCCCAAATCTCTGGAAAATCCGACTGGCGGGGATTTCAACAATTATTTTTATAACTACATGATAGCCACATTCATGAGGAAAGCTGTTGGCTATACGAGAACGGGAAAAACCGGACATGCACGTACGAAGTCGCGGACAAAAGCTAGTAAGTATTAAATAAACATAATAAACAAACCAACCAATTTTATTACTTTTGATTGTAGAATACGATGTTACGGTGATATGTAGTACTTTCTCTCTCGTGTGAGACCTGCTCGGAATAGATATTAAGCTTTTATAGACGTCTAAAGATTAGTATGGATGACATAACGGATACAAGTCACGTGAATACCTACGTGTGTACTGGGCAAACGAATGTTGAATTCGGAACCTCAAAACAATTGGAGGATTAGGTTCGAACCTACAAAGGTTTGAAGAAAAAGTTTAACAGGATTTTAACACAAACGGACATTCAAGAATCGTGAGATGTTTTGGTTACGCATGGGATCCTCATACATTTTGGACGAAAGTTATTATTTTAAATGATATTCTGCTGGAATGCAAAGGGCATTTGGAGGAACACTGATGGGTTTTAGTCAGAATGAGTCTGTAGTCCTTCCCGCTCCACCCAGTGCGGAAGGAGAGAAGGAAGAGGAGAAAAGAAAAAAGCGCATGAAGACATTTGATTAGTCTAGTTACTACGACAACCCAGTCTTTAATTTTTTTATTTGATTAAACTACCGTTTCTGTATAAAAGAAACATGTCACACTTTACAACAGTGATTTGCAAACGTGATATTTTTTACTAAGTTACACAAAATATAGGGGCAATTTGCTGATAAAATATACTTTAACGTAAATAACTCAACACAATGTAATAAATAACTCTACAAAGAACACAAAAACTACTTTAATTTGCAAATGGCTTCTGGAAAAAACATTCATGGCGGACAAAGCGCTTGTTAACGGCAAGAAAAAGTATAGATATGTCGCATAATTATACAGGGTTATTTGTAAAACACCAACAACCTTTCAGGGGGTGAAAGTACTCATCATTATAAACGACTTTTGCTATGAGACCAACCCTGAAAAATCTAAAAAAATATCTGCTATTTCATACATTTTCATCGGGTGACTATTGCATTTTGTATGAAACAGCTGATTTAATTTTTGATATTTCAGAGTTGGTCTCATAGTAAAAGTTGTTTATAATGATGAGTATTTTCACCCCCTGAAAGGTTGTTGGTGTTTTACAAATAACCCTGTATATTAAATACCTATGATTACTTTTTTTGCCTGTTTCAAAGAAAAAAATCGTACAAATAGAGAATTTCCTAATTGACATAGGTATAGTTGGACACTTTCTGTAAAGCATGTATGCTTATACAAGTTTGTAATCCAGTAATTGTACAATTTACTGTTCTTAATAATAAGGCATTTTAGCAAAATACAAACATTGGTTCGTCCACAGCCATTCAACATTGAACTTACTTTTTCCCATGGTTCGCGGAAAAACAAAACTTTGCAAGTTTGTCGAAATTGGCTTCCTTAAACGATATGCACGGTGGCAATACCAACTCCTGCAAATCGAAAATATCAAGTTGGTAAAACTGAAAAGAGCCAACAACAAAATTAGCAACTTTTTGAAAATAATTTTTGAGGAGAAGGACGAGGACGAGTAAATGATAGCGTGAAGATTGACAGGGGAGAATAGAAGAAAAAAATGTTGCACTGACACCAAGTCACATGGGAGTAGAGTAGGGCCACGATGATGAGGTATATGAAATATACAGATAATAGTTGGTCTAGAGGAGGCAAGCACTACTGCTGAATATAATATCTCGAGTTCGATTCCCAGAGTGCCAATTCTACTAATGCGCATCTCGCACGCTGCAATCTGACAACAAAGCCTCAATCTCCATACATTTATGACAGACTGCGACGGTCGTCGCACTCAGGTCGGGCAGAGTACTAAGAATTCCCAGATAAAATAATTTAATGACAAGTTACTTTATCTGGGAATTCTTACAAGCTACCCAGAGTCCAGGTCTAACCTTTCGGAGCATATAGGCGATGTTTCGTAAATTCCAAAATGCAAGAGTTTAAAAAAAAAATATCGTGTCTGGTAGAATGTAATATGAAAAACGAATTCATTTCTAGACTTAGCTACTTACCAACACGACAGTACGCGTTCACTTATTTCAAACAAGCAATCCACCAGAATTTAAAATCAGTAAACAACCAGCCACTGTTTCCTCTACCACAACCCCACTTTAATTCGCTACCCGCAAATAAAAATAACGAACTCCAACAAAGAATAATAAAGCATCGGCATTCGAAATTCAAATCCAATCGCATGCAGTGTCGACGTAAAATCGCCAGGCTTTAAGATTAATCCTACCTCGACCACTGACACTGCGACAAAAAGTCGCAGTCGCAGCAAAAGCAGCATAGCCCTATACAAGAGATTGGTTGGTACGGTTAGTGCACACATTCACACACTGTTCTATAGCTACAAAAATCAAAAACAAGCGGAAATAAACCTTATTTTAATGGTGGTAAGTAGCGGGGAGGTTTTTTCGGGAAGCAGAGTAAGTTTGTAAAAGTTTAAACGAATGAAAAATGCTGGTATATTTTGACATTTTGACTGCGTCAGTCGTTTTCACGCTGGCCAGAGTATTCCAAAAGATTAGATTCTTTTTGTGATACAATGTCGTCGGGAAACCGAAATATTTGAGCATTTCGCTTTGAATTCGAACTGTGAGTGTATTTTCGAACGTCATTTTGTCGGTTATGGTTGTTTTTTGTTTTCAATCAAATATTTTTCATCGGAAGTTGCGGTTGGAATAGGAAGAGGAACCGGTTGATTTTTTTTCCTTTTTTATTCAGTATGTCTGACTTTTAGAGCTCGTAACTGAACAATACAAGCCGCACGGGTCGATCGACAAGGTCCATAGGCAACGCTGAGACCACCATCAACGTCGGTCCGCGGATGAGTGGCATCCAATACAAATCGAGGCTCCTTTGTGACCCGGAAAATTGTCACTCCCGATGACTCCACCATCCTCCTCCAAGAGAACCGTACTAGAGAAACAAGCACACTGCGCAAACCACAACCTCTGCCCTTCCGCCCTCGCCGCTGAGGCCCGTCGCGACGTCCCCATCAATGTCCGCCCCGACCCTTGCTCGAGCTAGCCCGCGCCGCTGAGCTTGTAGTTTTAATTCATCCCTAAATAATCTTTGTACGATCCAGCCCGTCCCTAGCTGTCCTCTCCCAGCAAGGACCTAAGCCGAGGCCCGTACCCCACAGGGGGTGTCCTTAGCGTGTAGTCGCTTGGTTTGTAAGTTTTTTGTAAGCCCTTGCCTGGAGGCTTTTGATGTTTAGGTACCTACCCGATGGATGCGAGACGCACAGGGCTGGTCATTGTGGAACAAGTAAAACATCTCCTTTCACAGTTCCTGTGGAATCATAAATGTTGCTCTAAGAGGCACTTTAAACAGGTCAGGTTTTCCATAAAAATTAATTAAGTTGACTTTAGGAATATAAACTACAATAATATAAAAGTAATCAAAAACGACTACCTAAAAAATTTACGGTTTTATGATTGAAATCCGAACGATTTCAAATTACTGTATAATGTTGGTATTCCGTAAAGCTCCCTAATTAACAGTACACCCCTGACCTTTGTGCTAATTATCTTTCTGAGTTAAAACGTGGCTCATTACCGTTATTTATAGGGTGGTAATTATTTCATGGATTTCATTACTTATTAAACGGTTTTCTTTTACTTTTGATTGGAGGTTGTGGCTAATTAATAACAGCTAGACTGGTCGATCTTCAAGGTTAAGCAACGCTTGCTGTTGTTGATCCTTGCATGGGTGACCATCATAACATACCGAGACTCCGTGCTCCAGAAAACACGTTACGCTGCTGGTTCCCGCTGTCTTATATAGATGTTTGACTGGGGATGTTACGAGTTTCTTAGCTACTAACTGTAGCTAAGAAATTTATGGGTCTACTCTCTAAGCCGAAGTCCGTAGTTTCGGCTTTAGTGTCGGGCGTTTTCTACACCTACGGACTTATTATTAGTCCCGAACCAGAACTAAGAACAACTGTCAAATCGTGTTGTCATTCATTCTTAGTTCGGGTGCAGGACTAATCGTTTTGGATTTGCGATAATCGCCACGCTTGGCAGGCGGGTTGGCGATGGCAGTGTAGCTGTAGCAATGTACCTACAGAGAATACTGCTGCCCAATATCTGGTGAGTCCTCACAGTCTGTCGACCTTAGTCCCCTTTTACAACACCCACGGTAAGTAATGGGATGGTGCTATTCTTTAACGTCCGACACCATACAGAACGGATACGCATAGCCAATCGCCCCATGTAAAATACTTGTGCTCAGCAGTATCCGGTCAGAAAGCTTGAGCAGATTGATTGTAACTCTTTGATTTCTCGTTAGTCCTGTTTTAGTATGGGTTTGTTACGCGACTGCTGAGCGTAAGGAAGTTTGGCACTAAGAAATTCTCTACAGAAGTATTTACAAAAAAACTGTTATTTTTGATATTACAAACAGTCGGTCACTTAAATTTGATTCGTTTGTACAGATAAATGATTAACTGAGTTTGTTTTTTTTTACGTCTTCATGTCTTAATCGCTGAACCGATTGTAAAGCATTTCGGGACAGAGCTAAAGGATCTCGTGCAACGGTTATACGTCTTGTTTTTAGCGAAAACCTTTAAAAACGTGAGTAAAGTCACGAGTTAACAAATAAACAACCATTAATACATCTAAAACATCCACATCACATATTGAAAAAAAATTACTAAGGGCCATTTTCACCAAGCCAAACTGATCCCGATCAGCGTAAAAACTACGTTTATGAGCTGTCATTGTCACTATTTTTCTATGGAATATTGACACTGACAGCTCTTGAACGCGGTTTAGATGTACTGATCGCGTTCAGTTTCATTGGTGAAATCTGCTCTAAGTAGGATACCGCATCTTTATCCACCAGCTAAATGTTCTAGCACCGAAACAATTTAATCAACCCCATAACATTGTCATTTTCACATAAACCTTTACACAAGGACTTCGGCTTATCTCGGAGGATAACAACGCAATCTCGTTACTCTAGCTCAAAAGAAAAACAAAAAGATAAATGAAAATAAAGCTGGGAACGTGATCACACAACTTCATTACTTCTTTTCTTTTGAGAGGGACAAGGCGTATGGAGGAATGGAGTGCCAATGTGCGGGGCGGTGATTACGTCCGCATGGAATTCGGTTTTATTACGCACTTGTTACTTGTGTTACTTGTGTAACAAGTGCGTAATAAACGTACTTGTGTAACAAGTGCGTAATAAACGCACTTGTTACTTGTTAGTAGTAAAAATATTCTTTTCTCCTATTACATACGGATAAGTTTAAACTATGGGGACAAAAAATAGTTACCTAATAATATTACGGTGATAAATTAGGAGTTTTAAGATAAACAGGGTTATTTGTAAAACACCAAAAACTTTTTAGTGGGTGAAAATACTCAAGATTGTAAACAACTTTTGTTATGAGACAAAAAAATCAACTGTTTCATACATTTTCATCGGGTGAAAATTGCATTTTGTATGAAACAGCCGATTTATTTTTTGAAATTTCAGAGTTGGTCGCATAGTAAAGTTGTTTATAATCATGAGTACTTTCACCCTCTACAAGGTTGTTGGTGTTTTACAAATAACCCTGTATATTGATAAACATGTATCACCCACACAATTGTTCGCGAATGAATAAATTTATCTTGCAGGGAAATGATGATTTGATCAAACCCCTTAGTGAGATTATCAATCCCCGGCAGATGTTAAAATTACAAATCTGGGGTCATTTCCCTTAATGAAGTTAGTGGGGAAACTGTTTGGAGCTAACAATGTTTTTATTTAGTTGGTTTGGTTTTCATTAATATTGTATTATTTAAAAAAAAATTGATTCCATTAAAAAAATAGCACACTACTTTTCCGCCTATTAACATCAGCTCTGGTAATAAATATGCCAAGTTTCTGTTAATACTTGAGTTGTTTCCATACTCTCTAACTGTTTTCAAAGTTTCATGCCAGCAACAGCTATGAGCGAAAAAAGGATAGTGCTATTTGTCCTGCATAACTCTGTCTCTCTCTCACAGCAGAACCATGATGACAAATTGGAGTATGGGGGCAGGTCACATTGTTATAAAATTCTGATATCACGACTGGCCTTGAGACTGACGACAAAACCACTTATAGCTTGAAAAATAAATTATTGAGCTCTCCATTCTAAACCTTTCACTGGCAGACCCGTAATCTCAATATATTACTAGTAGTAAACAACTGAGCAACAATAGACGCGGCGATAAAATTAACTTTTCGAGTCTTTGGCCGTAAAAAGATAGGCATGACAAACTTAATGAAACGACTTCATCGTTCTCTTTTCCATACACTGCTGGCTCACTATTGAACTTCTTTGATGAAGCTTTTGCAAAGGCAGCAATGTATGTGAAAAGAATGGGGAGTTTAGTAAGGATATTTTAGACGTTGATAGGGAGACGTCAGACTTAGAAGAAACCGCTAGTGACGTATTACAATTTATCGCTTCGTTAGGGCGGGTTTACATGGATTTGGGAAATAGTATTTTATTTACCTACTTACATTGACCCAAAAATATTTTATAAGGAGATTTGTTTCTTTACAATATGTTTGCAAATATACTAAGGAAGCATCCATCTGATTAAAAAAATCTTTCACATGATAGAAAGAAATAAAGAACCTAACCTAACCCGCAATAGCTTTGACACTAGCATATCGAATTTGACGTGTTTTTTTGCTTAAACGTTGTAAAGTAAGCTTCTGCTAATCCTGTGATATTTGAGTATCATGCTAAGCCGGTTTAAATGTACGATAGACCACCAGAGCGCAGTAGGTTCTGCGAAAATTTCCACATGGAAAATCCAATAACTGGGAAATTGGACTTAGGACACCACGCTCAGTGATAACAAATAGAGCATCAAGGCAGAGTCTATAGGATGTAGATAAAGGTAACGTGAAGTCATGTTTTAAAAGTCTTCTTTTGCCCATTTAAATGCGAATAAACAACTTTCAGTAAGCAAGTGATAGTGGTTTCTTAAAAAAGAAACTGTACCTGTCATACTTATTTTGATATGCTGCGAAAATTTTGAATAGAAAATCATGGAATTGACAATAACCTTCCCAAAGAAGGTTTTTCTTATTACAAAGGCCGAAGCAGTTTTTAAGGAATGACTACACTACTACTTTGTACACAGGGTACAAAAATACGTTAGAATGTAACGTCTTTTACATTTCTCGCATTATGTAAATTTAATTTTATTGATTTATTCAAAACAATTATTACCTACAATTGACATCATCGACACCCAAAGATCCACCTCGCGAAACAATCTCTAACAATTTTTACCAACCGGTTTATAAAACAAAACTAAAATGTTTGTAACGTGACGTCAGTATAATAAAGTAAAGGGTTACGTCATCTTCATCTATACAAATTAAATAAATTTAATTAAATTGTCTGTTTGTAGAATCAAAATAACAGCTTGTTACTAAATATATAAATGAAAGTATAAACGACACTTTCAATAAAAAACATAATTTTATTTTTTTTGTTTGTTCAGGGTAACCTCCAAAACGGCTGGACCGATTTTGCCGGGACTTTTACTGGTAGATATCTGATACTATAAGGACAAAAATAGTCTACTATTATTTTAGAACAGGATTAGGGTATCGTGCAAAAAACAAAATATGAAAATACTTTTCACACGGACGAAGCCACGGACAGAAGCAAGTCAACTAAAATAAATAATGTATTATTAAAGAATGTTCTTCATTGAGCTGTCAAGTTTGATACATCGTGTGTCAGAGGCCGAAGGGGCAAGAAAAAGGTGTTGATGGAATCATGTTTGTATTGTGTTTGACAAGATCAGTTCTTAGATGGGTGAACATCTAATCCATATTAAGATTACTTCGTGCCTCAGGTATCTGTGGATCATAATATACAGGCGTAACGGCTACTCGTCGTACGGAGATGATTTGATGATTTAGGCTGTGGCTGTGGGGTGTGCGTCATGCTTGGCGTAAATAAACTCTTTTTCTTTCTTTTTTTTTTTCTTTCTAAATGATTAACCAGATGTAGCAGTGGGACACAACAGGCTCAAAGTACCTAACGCGTAGTTGCTGAGAAGCCCGAAAGTGTGACAACCATTCTGACCAAGGGGTATTCTGTAACCAGTTACTGGGTGTCACTATACCCTCGATACTCCGAGGATATGGAGGACAGATAAGTAGCTTGTAAAAAAACATTTTCACAAAAAAAAACCGATTTCCAAAAAAAAAACAATACAAAGTATAAAATTCGGAAGTCGGTGTTTTTGGTTGTTTCTTCGTAATTTAACAACAAAAAGTTTGTATTTTTACCCGACTACGGCGAAGCAAAAATGAGGGTTATTCACCTAACAACACCACTAGAAAAACACAGACACTGACGGAATAAATATATTTTCAAGAAAATACCCTATTGTTTTACACAAAGTAAACAAGGAAAGTCCTCAGTAATCATGCCTCATAGTTATGAGTATTCAAAATGGTCGGGTCAACAATAAATCACGAAATTGATCTTATCTCAATATAGGGTCTGTCCCAAGATTACCATCTTGGATACCTGCTGCATAGTAATAGAGCATAACTATTTTAACCCTTGGTCAAATATTGACAACTTTCCACTCGGAATAGTAAAAACGCCTGAACGGATTTGAACGGATTTGGATGAAGTTTGCGTGTCTGTGGTAAGACTTCCACTCAGCAATGTAGATAGGCGGATCCGCTGTTTTTCAGTGGTCGCCTAAAATATGACGTACCTACAGCAACCAGGTCAGAAAACATTTAAACGTTCAGATTTTCACATTTGTGATACTTGTAGATAAATAGAATATAATACTCTTAGATAGGACAGAAACATGACAAAATGTTTATGGTAGCCAACGCTTTCAAAATGCGTGAGAAAAAAAGCCTAAACAGTGGAAAATCCGTTACAACTTGATATAGGACGAAGGTTAAAAAGCTGACTAACAAACATACCATCACATTATGTCAGTACTGTATAAGGAAGCGTTATAACGCAAACGCATACGCATACGGCGCTTATGGTCCTTGTATGACTAGTTACTACGTATGTAACCACAGAGTAGATACACAAAGAAGTTCAATAAGAATACCTAAGATCAAATCCATAATCGAACCTGGTTTAAAAAAAAACTTTATTTATAATCATGGATAAAGTGTCTTACGGTCGTAGTCTGGTTTAGTTTACAATATCGTTTAGTTTTTCATTAGAATTTAGATGTACCTAACACATTTTCATGTTTGTTCATGTATTTTGTAGCACCAAAATAAAGTCGATCTTCTCGGCTTTCGCTGAGGTAGTAAAATTTCTCAGTTCCGCTTGACTGACATCGGATCTGTTCAATGATTCCACGATTTGTAGAGTTGCGTGGAGGAAGTGTCAGACTCTTACTGACCAAACCCATCGGTGTTCCTCTAAATGGCTTTTGCGTTCCAGGGCCGCGGTGACTCTTTCAAACGAATTTCGCAACCCTGGCAGACTCTGGCCTAGCGGGCCCCGATTACTATGCTGACATCACTAGGAGGCGCGCGTGAAACACAACGTGCCGTCGACTCAGCCTTGGCCCTGATTGGACGGCGAGCCACCAAACGTAGCCGAAAATTGCCCTGCGACTCCCGACGCCCAGGGTGTGCATGGACACTTAAGACACAAAACTACAGACTACTACTAAAAAGTAGTAAATAAAATAGAATAAATAAAATAAAATAAAGTCAATTATTATTCCAAGTGAAAGCACCAAGTAAATCTTCTGGACCTTCTTTTTACATGTGTAATATTGAAATTGCGATATGTGACTCACGGTATGCATATTCTGCTATGCGATGCATCGAATCCATATTCTGATGCTAATGTGTGGCGCTGTCAACTGATCATTCTTTCTTTATTACTGGCGCAAATGATAAATCATAATAACAATAGATAGATTTTCTCACGTTTTTTTTTCTAAAGAATATATTATTTACTGTCAGAATGACTAAGTTATAAGAAGTTAGTTACGCTCATTAAACAGTCATTTTAATTGGACACATTATTTAATTTTCCTAATATACTATTTTTCTTTCTTTCTTTGTTTATAAATCAACTTAGGTAAAATCGAATGGATTTTTTAATGATTATCATTACAAAAAAAAATATACCTAGTTTATTGTGACATAAAAAACTACATTTCATTTAAACGTATTTGGAGCCTTCTTTTAAGCAAACAATGCCTGTATTAGAAGGCTCTGCTCTTTTACATCATTGTAGTACAATATTATAAACTAACTAGAGTAAGTTAATACAGTGTACTATGACCTTAAGGGTAAATATGCAATGTAAGTACATTATTCCGTATTTAGCTTAATTTTTTAAAATTATAATTTCAGCTGAAAAGACGTCCATTTCTACACGTTAGTCCCCGCACGCGACGCCAGTTTTATTGGTCCTGTGTTTTCAGCATCCAACAGATTCTCGCGGCTCTCACGAGGACATCAATCCACCTTGTGGCCTTCCAACGTACGCAGTCACCACTCCAAAATCTTGCGTATATTTTGCTAGTAGTTTCTGCTCTGCCAACTACCTACTTATAAAGTTTTTTTTTGCTGTACACCTATCACAGTGTAGTATTTTAATCCAAACGTTGACTGCTGAAGAATGCATTGTTGCATTAAGTTCGGCCATGTACCAATACCAATATAGTATGAGTACATAAGCTTCAAACACTTCAAAAAAATAATTCTGTACTTAACTAATATTAACAAATAAAATAAGGACTTTACAATGCTTTATTTAGTTTGTTGTTAATTTAGTTTATTTTGTATGTATAAATAAATAAATAACTCCATGTAAACCGATCCTTCTCATACAGTGACGTATCATCTACAATCATCCCGAGTGGGGTCCCGTAGAACCTAAATTGAATGGGACTTGAATGGTCTGGCCCCGTCAGCTATTGACTGGCCCAAATAAAATAAGTGGGCATTGTCAGACTAATAACATAATGTTGTCGGCGAAGTAATATTAATATTGCAAAAGTGGTACTTTAGATATTTTCTGGAAAGTCTTCCTACGCCTTATTGTTACATAGTTTCGGTCGGATTCCAGTCTGAAATTCAATGTGACTGAATAATATATTACCAATTATTTTATAAATATAATCCACCACCAATCTATGAGAAAACAAAAATAAGATTCCTCTGTTAAAATATTCTTAAGACTTTTGTTTGTTTGACAATCCGGTTCGACTTTCCTCATTTCCCATCATCTGCCCAGCCTTTTCCCAACTATATTGGAGTCGGCTTCCAGATAAACCGGATTCAGATAAAAATACCAGTATTTTGCAAGGATCGACTTTCCTTATTTCCAATGTCTTTAAAATTTACATTGGGTGCCAAAACTGTTTGAACTATAAAAATCTCAATAACTTAGTTCTATAAACTTAATACCAAAGCATAAACACACCATCGTCCTAAAAACAAAGCGTTCATCCGCCATTTTGTTCCACGGCCATCTTGACGCGAATTGGCGCGAAACGACCATAGACACGATTTGTCTCCCCTTTTATGGTTCTATTAGGATTTCGTCGACGATATTTTATTAGAAGCGTAATGTCAACGGCTGTGGATGGCTCGAATACAATCTTTGGGAAGCTTAAAATTTTTAAAAGCGACGATTTCCTTCCGAATTTCTTTGTTTGGTGTCGGTTTATCTTTTGCGACGATAATGAAAATGGCGGCCGTTATTGTCTATGAGTTTTTTTTGCGATTGTTTTGATGAAAAATATTGTTCCAACAATGTTTTTTCTAAAGGTTTTTTTTCTAAATTGATTGATTTTTCTTCCTTTGTGGAAATGAAAAGAATCTGTATTCGAGATTGTTTCTAGATGTCAAGAATACCATTAGCTCTTAAACACATCAAGCTACAACAATTTTTTTAAGTTCCTTTAACAGGTTTTCAACTTTATTGCTCCACTTTAGACATTGGCAGAATAGTCGACATCTTCTTTTCAGGCTTTGCTTGCCATATAAAAATATAATTTAGAATAGATAAGAATAGAACTTTATTCCTACAGCATCAGGTTCAAGGTTGATTAGGAAAATTTAACATATTCAGGTAGCTTGATGTGCTCTGATCTTTACCTGGAGGTAGGAGTATAAGAACCTTAGTAAATTATCTAATACTAATTACCCAGTTTTAGTTCATTATACTTTTATCTTATCACGTGGGAATTGAATGAATCGATCCAGTATTAGTATTAGTGTATTTTGTTTTCCTACTGCTCTTCTGTTATTTTCTGATTAATTTCGTTGCGGGATCCAAGACAGTTGAATCATTTCTCCGAGACTCGACGAGCTTCAGCTCGGTTTTTTCTGGTGGTCGCCACTGTTGATTCTGGCTTTCAGAGTTGCAGTGGTTTGGGAATGTGGTGTGGCGGGCAAAAAAAATACTAATACTGGATTCATTCAATCCCCACATGATAAGATAAAAGTATATAGAACTATTATAGAACTGGGTAATTATACAAGATCTCAAGATGAGAAACTCTTCAGAAAAATAGAATCTACACAAGCTGTAATTCTCTTGGTTACTCTTCCAGTCCCCAACAAAACCTTGTTCTAGAAAATTTTCACAGTTCAACAATATTCCCAAAACCCATTATTTTCGTGTGAAACTCTACAACTAAAAACAACATTAAAATTATCAAAAAGTGGAAGATAGGAGAAAAAACGTGATTAATTAAAAAGTTGAACATAATCAGCGAAGGCAGAACTAATTTAAGAGATAAACACCAGCAATAAAAGTGACAAACAGTTCTAGGCGACACCCACTGCCAACAAAAATACTACACAGTTGGATACAGAAGTACTATTCGGTTTTTTTTCCTTATAAGAGGCGTAATTCTGTCATAGTTGCCAATCATCGTGAGGACTTCGGAGAGCACTTTAATCCGTTGGTCCTTAGATCTTTGACTGTCGTTACAGTTAATTAGAGAACCGAAAGTTTGACAGTGAGCACTGCCACCGGCTGTCGCGCGCCATCTCTATTGGTATCGTGCAAACGAAGGTGGTCGGTGGCTGCCACCTTCGTTGCGGACACTGAGTCACGAGTAGCCGCCACCAGTGGCGTGTCGTGGACACTGAGTTGCGAATGGACGCCACTCGCTACACGTGTGAGTAGCCGCTACACCGGAGCAGTCAATATCATTTGTATCTTCAAGACTTCCTAGGTATCCTGTCAACCGTTACGCTATCTGTGACTCTCGTGTGTTTCATAACGTCCCTTATCCTTTACACACTCTATTTAACTTCACTTTGATCTTTCTCTCCCTGCATCCATTTTGATTTTCATAACTTTTTTAGTTATAGATTACACATGGCACGTCTCTTCCTCTTCTGTAAAGATTGTCAAATTGCCTATACATTCATATAAAATAATAGTAACAGTACCTACTAATTCAAATTTCTCATTCTTACTCTAAGCCCCTGGGCCTCCGAGTAACTATTAATCTCTTTCTCACGATGTAATCATTGAAAATCTTTGCTGGCTACCGTTGACCTCCAATGAATGGAACAGATTGATGCCCCACGTGTGTGGGCGGACTTCTAACAGTAAATCATACTCTACGGTACAGTTAAGGAAGTATTGTGTATGTATTATTAGGTAGTCGGAGTCCATGATTGACGATCACTTCGGAAATGAAACGGTTACTTAAAGATTTCAAAATGGATACCTCTTCTTTAGCGTCAGTTAGGCCTGCATCTGTTGTTAACGTTCCCTATAATACAGTCAAAGAAGAACACGAAAAGATTGCCTGGAGTTTCTATCATCATCCACAGCTTCACTCACTGCTGCATAAGTCTCTCTTTTCTAGCTCCCGTGTCATTGTTAGTTAATAGTATCAGCAATAGACTCTATTCATGGTTAATGGCAATAGGCTTTCCACCTCATGATGATTATCATTATTACAGTCGAAAGAAGTCTAATGCTGGACATAGGCCTCTTCCAAGTGTCGCTACATTGATCAGTCTAGAATTAAAGGGTTTTAGATGGTGATCTATCACAACTTTTTCCTTTGGGTATATATTCCTTCTTTTGTTGAAAATCAATTTACTCGTATACATCGTTCAAACTTATCCTTCTTTCATTCACGTCTCTCCTCTTCCTCAAATTGAATAGTATACACAGTCCGTAGCTGGAAAGCGTTGCGTGCCAGTGTTTTAGTAAATCACTTCATATCTACTCCCAGAGCTTTTGTCTTCAACACAACGAAACGGAATTAAGTTTACTTCATTTAATTCTACAATGGCTTTAATTATATTATGGAGATACTTCCTCTTTATTATTTGCTTTATAACGGTACCACTGATATAATTTGGAAGACACTGCTTCAGAGGATTTATTTTATGAAAAAATAGTGGTACGCCTCCCACAAGGTGGACCGATGACCTGCGGTGCTATTGCGTATCTCAGCTGACAGCTCACAGTGAAGATCACTTAGCAAAGTGTTCAACGATAAACTGTCAAACAGCCTGGTGAGGGTCGCGGGTAGCCGATGGAGGGTCAGAGCCCATTCGTCCCCTAAAATTCGTCCC
The DNA here is from genome assembly GCA_947386135.1 of Melanchra persicariae. Taxonomy (NCBI): domain Eukaryota; kingdom Metazoa; phylum Arthropoda; class Insecta; order Lepidoptera; family Noctuidae; genus Melanchra; species Melanchra persicariae. Next base: position 14,767,657 of record OX376668.1, read on the forward strand.
CCAGCATAAAAGTTGTAGATTCGGCCCCTATATAGGTGCCCATTGGTCTCCTGGTAGGGGACCAATTAATATTTTAATAAAAAATATTATTTTTAAGGTACCCATTCGTCCCCTCTAATATATATACAATATAAGTTAAAGATTCGGCACCTATTCAGGTGCCTATTGGTCCCCTGAGATAAAATTAGCTATATTTTACATAAGAAACGGTTAACATAGTACACTTGTGAACAGTTTATTAACGGAATTAATTTATTAAATCATAACAGATCATTGAAAAAAGACCTATGATGAATGATGTACTTATATTAGAAGAATGAATAAAAATAAATATTCTTCAGGGGACGAATGGGCCCCTCAAAAGTTCCAGGGGACGAGTGGGCACAGGGTGCGAATCTTAGGGGACGAATGGGCTCTGACCCCCGATGGATGCGAGACGCACAGGACCGGTTGTTGTGGCGACATATGGGGGAGGCCTATGTCCAGCAGTGGACGTCTTTCGGCTGATATGATGATGATGATGATGATGAGTGGTACGCCTTTATGGAAAGAGTGGACTTGTACCTTGAGGGTTGGCAAGAGATAACGATAGAAAAATTCTTTGAAAGTCTTAGGGGAGACTTTTGCCCAGAGGTGGGCGTCGGTTTATCAATGAATAAATTAATGACATCAGTAAGTTAAAAATAAATTGCCATAGGTTGATTAGTGACTGCAGTTAGGTATTAGACAGAATGGCATTGCCACGTCGACCAGAAATTGTTTGAAGAGAAAAAGCTATTATTTCAAATTATCTCTTGGTCTTCCTATTAGATTAAGTTCAGACGAAGACGTTCTCATTCATAAAATCATTACTGTAAGTTCATCAAAACAGTAGGTATATTTATACCCATTCAAGTCATACCATCTTTCACACATCTCATTTATCATCTTTTTATAGCTCACCACAATTTATACTCAAAATTCAAAAAGGACTTTATAGCTTTATCTATAAGCACCTCTTTCTAAAAGACACTAAACAATTTTAGAGCTACCATCCACAGTGCCATAGTAAACGGACTCGGTAGTTGTTTTCCAATAACCAATCCGGTTTGATTTACGGGCGCAAACGAAACGGGACCGTTATACCACGTATTCTGTTCGGGCAGTGAGCAGTAAAATGTTTGTTTACCACTTTTTATTGCGATCGGGATTGAGCTGTGTTTGAAGATACGATTGGTTCTGATTTTGTTTTAATGGAATCAAAGGAGGATGGAAGGAGTGAAATTCCCTGCCGGAGTCTGTGTTTCCTGATGGCTTCAATCAACTTTGGGGTCTTTAAGTCAAGTGTGAATAGGTTACCTCTAGGTAAGTGTGCTTCATAGTCTACCACATCGTCGCTTTCATGAAGTTGCTGAACAAATAGTTGGTGTACAATCTTTCTGAGTCCGCCATATTAAATTGAGAATAATGTCACTTACATGGGCTTAATATTAATCCTAATCCAATTAATATTATAGATGAGAGATTGAGTTTTTTTCTTTCAATAGACGAGACCTAGGACATGGTTATACTTGCTATACAAATAAGTCAATTATCACTTTTAGTAGATTTACACTTCATTTCAACAATTTATTATGCCACAAATGCTGGTATTTCAACATACCGATTAACACATTATCTCGGGAAAGGAAGCAGTAATTATGTACACCCAATCAGATACCACCCTTCATTTGACCTCACATTACGAATCCACCCCCGTTATACCAGGGGTATACCCCAGTCCCCTTCAGGAAGCGATGCAATTCCACAGATGCCATAAAGATTAGGATGAGGGTAGTCAGCTAATTAAGATCGAAGTTTTATGTGCAATTCCGGGATGAGGAATGTGGATTTTGTATTGTTTTGGTGAAATATTGATCGTGGAATTAGAGAGGATTTGTTTAAGTGAGGTTGATTTATTCAAAAAGAAAGCCCGTTTATTCCGCCAGAAAAGGCGTACAAAAATAGAAAAACCACATATCAATTTCAATTAAAAATTAATACAGAAAGTAAAAACGGTGATGTGTGTGAACATTTTTACCATAAGTAGGTACACTACTAGATTTTAGTTGTATTTCCTGATAGCTACAACCTGGGGGTCTTTAAATAAAGAGTGAATCGGTTTCTTGGACGAAATTTTCGCATTATTTTTAAACGACCTATCCAACGACATCTCTCACCGATACACGATAAATTATCACCACTTTACGTGTAGGTACAGTCGGTGAGTAAATTTTATCAAGATTTTATTTTCCACTTTGTCGGCGTGATCAATATCCATACCCAATTCCAACTTTCTAGTGCTAAGCGTTTCTCAGCTAAACCGCGGACAGACAGATATACAGACGGACATGGCGAAACTATGAGGGTTCCTTGTTGACTACGGAACCCTAAAACGAAGTTATTATTCAATTTTAATGTAATTTGAATAAACAACCAGAAAAGTTAACTGAAATTTGAAAACATTAGGAGGTAAGCATGAATCAGTGAAGTAAATAAAATAATTTATTTTCTGAAATGTATAACAAAACAAAACAATTAACTCCTTTGTGGTATAGGTACCTACTATACCAAAACAAATACTAATTCCGACCAATTACCACATCCTCAGTTGTCGACCACAATTTTATTATTATAGGTAACTGATTCACTAAACCATTATTGATCACTGTACGTATTCTGAAAAACATTGCGCTTGTTCTAGCCACAATCCCAACTTAGAACAACCATAATTATAAGTTATTTGTTCTATGACGCACACTTAAGAGCTCGTGGCTAAATCATAACAGTCGCACAGGTCTTCAAGGTTAAGCAAAATTTGCCGAGGTCCGTCTGTAGATGGGTGACCATCTTTACAACCGATCCTTCTCCATGCCTCGGGAAGCATGTAAAGCCTAGGTCTAGGCTGTCATTTGTAGATCTTCAGCAGTCGTTACGGATTATCTGAAGCCAGAAAATCTGACACCAGTCATGCCAAGAAATACCGTGTTACCCAGTTAATGGGTTGTAGAGGTCTGGTAGGCAGCCGCTCCACGTAAAATACAGCTGAATCCGATTTCACTGGATGCCAACCCCAATTTATTTGGAAAAAGGCTAGGCAGATGATGATGACAGGTATCTGATTCATTAAACCAATATTGATTACTCTAACTATTCCTAAAAACATTGCGCTTGTCCTGACCACGATCCTAACTTAGGCATAATTAAGTTATTTGTTCAATGACACATAATGTAAGTACGTGATCTTATGTGAACCTGTACTAATGTTTAATGTACATATACGTTAGGTGTGCATACGTTGACTAATAATATTGTTGAACATAGGTAAATGATTTGCGTGTATGTTTGTGAATAGGTATCTTGTAAACTTTTAGATTTTCTTACACGGCATTAGTTTTTCATTTTCAGGTGAAGTCTTCAGTAACTGGGACCGCAATTAACTGGAACCACGGTCCCAGTAGCCGGATCCATTTAACTTTGATATTTTTCTTCCGGCGACCATGATCACCCATAAATGAATAAAACCATATATCACGCATACCAAAAATAGTGGGACCAACTGGGACCGTGGTTCCAGTTAACTCCGGTCCCAATCGCCGAATACCTAATTCAGATTTTAAATTTCTGCATTGTGAGTGCGTTTTCAGATGTTTAATAACTACATTTACATAATATGTAGATGTATTATGCTGATGTCCAATAAAATCCGAGACTACTTCGCGCCATGAAAAGCGTAGTGTAGACCTTTGACAGTCGTCACTGGTAGTCAGAAACCAGAAAACAACCAGTCTTCTAAAGTACATCCAGTTACTGGGTTGTGGAAGTCAGATTGGCCGTCGCTCTAGGTAACTCACTTATACTCTGCTGCTATTGGTTAGACTTGAAGCCAACCACAGCAATGTTAAGAAAAGGCAGTCTGATTGATTGTTGGTACTTTTGAATCCAGAACACAGGAACTCTTAATGGTTGTAGAAATAATTATATTAGAAGTACTTTTGAGGATCCTAGGATCCTTTTCAACTTATAAACATATTATGTGCTTTTTTATTAGCAAGTAAAACCACGGTATTGGATAGTTTAGTCACGGTATATGAATCATAGTATTTAGCACGTACTTGTCAACGTTTCAATAAGAGTTGTGGTGCGAATATTTAGTTACCTACCTACTTGTGTTGAGGGACATTTTTTCAAAGAAAATCTAGGGAAGATTCAATTTGAATAACTTATGTGGTTAATGTGTTTTTACGTGGGACTTTTTTGACTGTGTTTGTAATGTTAATCTTAAGTTCAATTCTCGGGTCCGGCAAAGTTTTCTGGGATTTTTCTATCTCAGCTCAGCTTAGAGCCTAGATTGGCCTGGATGATGGCTACGAAACGTAAAATGGTATATAATAGGGATTGCATGCGTGAATCTGTGAAACTATTGATGTATACTTCTGCCTACCATTTCCGAGAAAACCGACGCGATTCTATGTCACCATCATCATGTCAGCCGAAAGATGTCTATTTGCCATAATCGCCACGCTTGGCAGGCGGGTTGGCAATCGCAGTGTAGCTATAGCAATGTACTTACAGAGAATGCTGCTGCCCATTTTTTGGCGAGTCCCATAATTCCCGAATCTCTAAATATATATATATTTTTTTATAATTATGAATCACTAAACCAAAACGTTTATTTCAGCAAAACTATTTTCCGTTCTCGTGTGAACTTGTAGCAAACTAATTAAACGAACAAGAATGTTCGTCATTAGGTCACTAATTAAGAAGTTTGGCGGTGCCTTGTAGGCGCAGGTGTCAGTTCACACTTCTTTGTAGAAACCGGTCTGCTCCAGAAAATATTCTGAAATAATGTCGGCGTTATGCTTCTATTCGTTAAAGAAGCAGAATATGAGCCGTACATACAGGGTGTTCTAGAAGTGCGTGGTCACATTTAAGGGTGATGCTGGGTAGCCAATACATATTTATGTCGGACACGGATAACAAATTCAACTGTGGGTAGTTGTCAAAATGTGTAATGTTATGCTAACTGAATTGTTTTGTTTGTGTTCATTTAAGTTATATTTATTATCAATTATTATCTCATAAATCATAATTAACATGATTTATTAAGTACTTGGTGTACATATGAAATGTTTTTGGAAACTTATTTCAATAATAGTAATCGTTTTTCTTCTAAAATACAAATGATTACATGTTATTTAGATTTTAGAACGATTTACTTTGTTAAAACACTATTGTTAAATTACGATAATTGTACTTGTACAATTTGATTAATTTACAATGCAAGTCTTATTAGATTTAGCTCATTTTAGTGATTCATATCAAGTAAACACGTGCGTGACGCACTTCCGTGCGGCATCGGACTGAGTTGTTGTGGAGTGAGAACACCGTATTATAAAAGAGCGTGCACTCTGTGTGCCAGTTACTCTTATCTTGGATTTGACTTATTATAGAGCTCCTGCTCCCGACAAAACTGTCGATTTACTTGGTACAGAACTACTGTATATTTAAATAGCTGTATTGGCTTGCTGATACACTTTGTACTCGGGTGGCTTAGGCCTCTGTAAGAACTGTGACCTTAAAGGTCTGTTTGAGTGACTGTATTTCTATTACTTATCATTTATATTGTGATGGTGTGTGTGTGTGTGTGTGTTTGTAATAAGACTCGGTTATTGTTATACTGTCTTGATTATTCCAATAAAATGGGAACTCCAATACTCTGACACTACACCACCCCACCGCTCGGAGGAACTCCGCTGGTTCTGACATATATATTTACATTAAGGAAAAAATATGAAAACTTAAAATGTCACTTTAAAAACTACTGAATAGTTCAAAAGAAATGACTTATCAAACAGTCTGATGCAGTTGCTGACATCAAATCTGTGATTGAATTAATGTAAATGCCATAAACTGTAACAAAATGCTTAAAAAGTAATTTCTTCGAAACTTTTCAGTCGTTTTTTCTGGTAGAATTAAAAACTCTCTCGTTTTTTTTTGTTTTGCTATGTTCTCCTTAAAAAATCTTCAGCCGCCATAATAGCAGACACTGTAGTAAAACAATGGTGCATCGACTCCAGGAGTCGTCGTTACGGTTAAAACGCAACAGCTACTTCCAAAACTGCTTGGTCATATTTAAGGGTGAAATCCACGCAATTCTGGAACACCTCGTAGATCACCCACAGCCAAGTCCTAATCGTTGATTTGATTTGATTTGTCAGTCCGTTACCTTCAGTCAGAAATGTGACAAGCAGTCTTACCCCATTGTACCCAGTATACTTTGCTACGATACATATGACAAAGAATTAAAGACTCTCATTTGAAACACACATCAATCATAACAATTCCATGTCGTCACAGGAAGTACAGCCGCTCCCGCAGTGACGACGCTCATTGTACGCGCATTGTGTCCTCCGTGCATATGTGTGAGCTGGTGTACCAAAAACCTTTGTACGGAGACGAATTAACGATACTGTGCTATACTGAACGAGTAATTATGTCACGGATAGCGTTCAGTTGAAAGTGGGTATGAAAGAGAAATGGTTTGTGTGTGAAACAGTCAGTGATCATGAAAATAGTATTACAAGACTTGACATTACTTTTTTAAAGTGAGCGTGGATGGCCAAATCCATAAGTATGGGTTTCGGATTTGACCAACACACACTTTAAAAATTCACCCTGTATACATAAGTAGGTAACTCAGAAATGAAACTTAACTATTTATACCTACTAAATCTAACTATTGAGATGACCATTTTAAAATTCCAAGATTCGTCCGTGTCTCGGGAAGCACGCTAAGCTGCTGGCTAAACGACGTTCCGTCGTTACAATTAGTCAAATACCAGGTTATCTAGGCTGACACAAGTCTTGCCATTACTTGGGAATTGTGTTACCCAGTTACTGGGTTTAGTAAATTAGACAAACATAATGTGAAACACTGGTACAGCTGCATTAGATTAGATTGGAAACCATCCCAAATATAGTTGGGAAAAGGCACAAGAGAAAATATGTAAATATAATTCTCCGAAATTACTTAACCAATTAAACTTAAAATTCTTAAACTGATACACCATCACACACTGTCTCACAGAAAAACCTGCGTGAAAAAGCTTGCATAAATAAAAATGATCAAGACCACTGAATAGCACAGCATAATCAGGTACATCACTAATTTCTAATTAACTTCAGCCTATGTACAACACAGAACACATGGCAGATATAATTAGCTCAATGAATAATGCGTCTGTTATCGACACCGCCATTATTTAGCGTTTGAAGCGACACATTCAAAGGACATCGTCCATCATCCACACATTAATGGGCTAAATGTAAAAGTGCTGGTCAAACAAAATAGGTAAGTTGTTTTCAAAAATAACTTTCCCGCTTTGGGCGGGGCAGAAAGGAGTGTCAGACTCTTACTGACTACTGACTCACCCGTGTTCTTCCAAATGCCCATTGCGTTTCAGGGCCGCGTTTTTCAAACAATTCCGCAACCCTGGCAGGCGCTGGCTTGCGGGTCCCGTCAACTAAGCTAAGATATTTAATTGTGCTATTTACTGGCGTGCAAGATATTACGAATTCTTATAAGATTTCTATTATTCCTTTAACCGACTTCGTAGCTAAAACATTTAGCATTTTTTATACTCGTCTAACAGCAAAGGGCTTAATCGATTTGGTCCCATAGTAAAAAATGAAGAGAATAAAGTATTCTTTCCGATATGTTTTATTTTTGAACGTTCGTAATAAAATTAAGCCCAAATTGTATGATGTCCTTTATTCAGCGCTGTATTCTAGCGCGAACTGTACATCACTAATTTGATTTAAGTTTTAGTGGAATCGTGTGATCTCGGAAATTAATTGCCGGGTGTATAGGTTGGGAGATAAATCGAATCGAAGAGGTTGTAGTAGTGATTGGTTTGGGGAAACAGTTATATCAATAGATTCACTAGCTCCTACCAGCGGCTCCGCCCGCGTGAATGACGGAAACTATTCCAAGGGAATATACTCCAAAGGAGACTATGTATTATTCCAGACCATAATCTATTTCTGTGCCTGTTGCAAATTTCATAAGATATGCTATTTTTATTTGTCATAAACACGTGTAGGTTTATTAAAAGGGAACGTACTATTGGGATAGAAAGTGTGTCCTACTTCAGGTCCTGGTCTATCTGTGTGCCGAGTTTCTTCCGATTGCGCTTATCAAACATTCAAACACAAAAACGTAAACATACATCCAATACATACAATATTACAAAGATAGGAAGGATCAAACACTTTTTATTCTAGGTATATATTTCTATGTGAGTACATTAAACCCTTACTGTCGCTTTATCAAAATAAAACCCGGCCAAGAGCGAGTCGGACTCTCACACGGAGGGTTCTGTACCATGAACCGAAAAAAGAACACATTTCTTGTATCGGAGCCCTCTTTCATTTTTAATTTAATTTGATTTTTATTATTTGTCGTTATGGCGATGGCGTCAATAGACATACTGTGTGAAAATTTTAACTGCCTAACTGTTGTGGTTCATGAGACACAGCCCGCTGACAGACAGACAGCAGACGGACGGACAGCGGAGGCTTAGTATTAGGTTTCCGTTGGTTACTATTTGGCTACGGAACCCTAAAAACTTGTGATAGCAGTTCATTTATCGCTAAAATATTAGATCTTTACTTACATTACGGCTACAAAATATCTTCAAACATAAAGAATGAGTGCCTATTCCTATATGGTTATACTTAGTTACCTACATAGACAGGTGTTACCACCCCTGTAATGTGAACTATCCACTATATTACTGTATATTGCTCTCTGTTGCCGCTCGTTGCACTGTTGCTCGCACAAAGGAATATTAAAAGCATAAATTCACGCGGCTTTTTTTCCAATTTTTGGATATCGCATATCGCTATCACTTCGGGCCGCTAAAATGTTGCTGTGTATTTTTATTAGCAACGATAAAAATAATATATTTTACAGTTAAGGCGATTAACACACGGCACCGCGCACCGCCGCGGTAGACGGTGAAGCGGATCTCATGTCGCATTGGTCTCTAATAAATCCGTCGATGCCTAACACACGTAAACCGCCTTACCGCGCGGGGCACCGCTATGAAATCCGTGACGTGTGAAAATCGCCTAAACGGGATGATAACTAAATTATTAATCTGACGCTTTCCGTTATTTAATTGATTTGTTTAAGTGCCTAAATTAATATTGTATTGTTTAGGTATACTATTTAAAAAAATCAAATAGCTACCGGAAACCAGAATTACATGCTTCATTATTTATTAAAACATTAAAAAAATATTCCATTCCCTTTGACAGTGATGTGGATGAAGTTTTGATGCGCAATGCTTTTTTTTTGTTTTTGCTGCGTTTGTCTTAAACATACAATTTTTATAAGATTTACACAAGAATCATTTCATTGGAAGCTATTTGAAATTATCCGTATGATCTATACAAAATGATACATTCTACCACCAATAAAGATACTCAAATGTCACGTGGTCAATCTAAAACATACCTATTAACATTTCTACACTACTACTTTGGGTGTAAAATAATTTATATTATATCTATCTACCTTTAATAATTAAAAATATTGGGAATAAAGTTTATTTGTAACGAACATTTTTACCCCTTCCCGAGGGTATCGTGAGAGGCGACTAAGGGACTCACCAGAGAATGGGCAGCAGCATTCTCTGTAGGTACATTGCTACAGCTACACCTGCAATCGTGATTCCGCCTGCCAAACGTGGCGATGATGGCAACCCCTATATTGATAATTATCTGGTCTTTCTACCTTGCATCTCAGTAGAAACGAAGATTTTTCCATTTATTTAATTTCAAAGCACTTGTTTTTCATTACACAGTTCAACTTCTGTACATAACTTACCTACTAGTCGGATACATAATAATATCTATTCTTATAAACTTCTTATCAAATTAAGTTTTTAAAAAGAAACACACTAAAAATCCTAACCTCTCTTTAATTATTCAAATAATCTTAACATGAGCAAAATCACAAAATAACCTAAATCAGAACTAAAAGTAACAAAATTAGCACAAATAACTGAAATCAAAATTAGCGGTCACCAATATCACAAATAGCACTTGAGAGCACAACCGTCTCGTCCGAGCGCCGACGCAAAAGTGAAGTGCCGCACGGCACTGCTCCGTTCTCGTCTCGCTATCCCTTCCACCTGACGTCATCGCGCAGATGTACTAGGTTGAGAGGGATTTTCCTCTAAGACGGCCGTTCCTGACAGCTGAACGGCCTCGTCAGCTTGGATTTCTGCAGCAGGGTCCCTTTGTAGTCCATCCTCATTTGATGGTTCTTCATCAACATCATTATCTTCTGAAATGTTAAAACAACATTGTAGTGATGTATTATTTTAGCTTTGGATACTCATTGCAAACGGACAGCAAGCGTGCACTCAAGCAATCCCCTTACAAAGGATAACCAAAGCAAGAAGGCATCATCAACGAGGAGCTCTACTCATGAACGATGTCAGCAAACATAATATGAGCAATAGTAAAACAAGAAGCTCTCGAAAGTGGCCCTCTGGCAACCGCCAGGACAACACATAAATAACAACAAATCAAGAAGCCACTTCCGAGGCCCTCTGATAAACCTCCGCATCGAGGAGTATCAGGACAACACACACAAGGTCACCTCCGTGACGTTCTGGCTACTCCACAAGGGTACCAGGTAAACACACACATGGTCACCTACGTGACGTTCTGGCTACCCCTCAAGGGTACCAGGTAAACAACACAAAAGTCACCTACGTGACACTCTGGCTGCCACTCCCAGACACCAGGACAACACAGCTCACTCACCAGTCCCGAAGAATGCCTCGCATGTATTCGGGTTCCACTCACCCCGCCACAGAACCATATGTTCTGCGGCGCTCTGAGTCTTCTTTCCATATGAGCCTGCCAACAACTCAAGCTCGTAACGGTGATGAGGCAATGCCCGGACGACTTTGTACGGACCACGCATCCCGGAATCTAGTTTGCCGGTACTTTGTGAACCCTTGCTGACGAACACGAAACTGCCAACAGAAAAAGTACGGGGCTGGCGACGACCCTCATTAACGTAGGCGTCCTGTCGTTGCTGGTTGGCAGCAAGCAGTTCCGAGACCCTCTGTCTCCTCAGAGTCTGCAGGGCTTCTCGGTTCGGATGAGAGTCGCTCAGCGCAATGTCTCGGACCAGCGATCGTAGAACCGGAGTGGTTCCTTCAACACCGGTCAGCAGCTGCAGGGCAGAGGTGCGAGTTGTTGCCTGCTTCGTGATGTTAAGGGTTAGCTGCACTTTCCATAAGACGTTGGACCAAGAAGCACCCTTGTTGTTAACCTCTATGCGCAGCATGTTGAGGACTGTGCGGCAGTACCGTTCGACTTGGCCGTTCTCGCGATGCATCTCAGGTGTGATAAAGTGTATAGAGGACCCAAGCTCAGTTACCCACTCTTGAAACGCAGCACTTTCAAACATCCTAGCTCTGTCACACACTATAGTTAACGGAGTGCCAAACAGTGAGACGGCATTGGAAAACACCCTTTTCAATTCATCCGCGTCTTGCCGGTATAACGCGTACAATAAGCAAAATTTTGAAAATGAGTCTACAACTATGAGGATGTATTTATAACCGTTGGACTCTGTTAACGGCCCAAGAACATCGGCATGTAACACAGAAAAGGGAATGTCCGGTTTTGTCCAAGACTCGATTGGTTGGTGAGGTGCTCGGGGCACTTTCTTATGTGCTAAGCAAACGATACAATGGCCAACATACTTTTTAACAAAATGTCTAAGGCCAGGAAACCAAAAGTGACGCAGTATCAAATCGACAGTCTTATCAACGCCTATGTGATCGTGATCGTCATGAAAGACTCTTAAAAGACTAAGTCTATGCCCTTTCGGTATGTAACACAGAAGGCGCGAGTCTTCACCAGTAGGCGTGTACTTATAGTACAGCAAGTCATTTTTAATAAAAAATCGACTGCTATCTAACTGGCCTTCTCGAACCTTCTGCATTAGATCCTGAGTCTCCGAGTCGGCAGTTTGAGCAATTTTCGCCCAGTTTCGTGGATTTTGGATTTGGAACACGTGAGCAGGTTGTCTGCTGAGAAAGTCAGCATGTTGCATGTTGCAACCCTTTCGGTACTCTAAAGAAAACTGAAAGTCCTGCATGTAAACCCACCAGCGAGCTACACGAGGCAATAAATCTTTTTTGCGTTCAGTTAATTTTAAAGAATTGCAATCAGTGACAATTTTGAATTTTATACCGATCAAATAATGCCGAAAGTGTTGTAAAGCGCGTACCACAGCTAAGGTCTCTAATTCGTAGCTGTGATATTTTGATTCCGCTCCCTGGGTGGACTTACTGTAATACCCGACAACTCGCTTACGTTTTCCTTCATGTTCCTGAAGCAAAATAGCCCCGAATCCTATCGAACTAGCATCGGTATGTAGTTCTGTGGGCAGACTGGGATTGAAAATTGCTAAAACTGGCTCCTCAGTTAAGCACTTAATGATATAGTCGCGAGCGACATCTTGTTCCGGTCCCCAAACAAAAGGCACACCTTTTCTCAGTAGCTTGGCAATACAAGCAGTCTTTGAGGCATATCCAGCAATGTACCTGCGGAAATAACCTGCCAGCCCCAAGAACTGACGCACCTCTTTTACATTTGTGGGTTTCGAGGACTTAACTAGAGCATCAGTTTTACTCGGACTCGGCCGTACCTGACCATGTCCAATCAGCCGTCCTAAGTATTCAACCTCCGTATCTAAAAACGTACATTTCTTCAGATTGACCGAGAAACCTGCCGCTGAGAGGGTTTTTAAAACCTCTCGCAATACCTTTAGGCCTTCCTCGATTGAATTGGACATGATCAGTACGTCATCAATATAGGTCAATACATGGCCAGTGTCTATAAGATGCTTGAGTGTCTTTGTGATAATGCGCTGATACACGACAGGGGCGTTAGCCAGCCCATAGGGCATTTTCAAATATTCATAATGCCCTTCAGGCGTCACAAAGGCAGTTTTACTAATAGAGGCATCGTCTTTCATTGGTACTTGATGAAAACCAGTAGCCATGTCAAGACTGGTAAAATACTTGAAGTTGCCTAATTTATCGATGTGGTCATCGATTAGTGGCAATGGAAATCTCTCTTTAACAGTGACAGCGTTTAAGGCTCTGTAGTCTACGCACATCCTATCTTCCCCGCTCTTTTTCTTTACGAGGATGATAGGACTTGCATAGTCTGATTGGGATTCTCGTATGATGCCCTTACTCAAAAGATCACTAATTATGCCGCGAACGCGTAACTTCTCGTCTGCAAAAAGCTTGTACGGTCGATAACTTATCGGACTGTCACTGTTAAGCCTAATCTCCATGCTCCCAGTGTTTACTGTGGAGGTCGCTGTGCCAGTGGTGAACGTTTCAGAAAACTCGTCAATCAAAGATAACAAACGTTTCTTGTCATCACCAACTAAGGGTGTCTTCACTTGGTCAGCCAGCTCCACAGACGACACATTGTACACTTGATTAACTCTCATCAATCGTTGAGAGCCACTCGTCCTAATGTAGGTGACACCATCGCGATTTAAAATGTCAGTCCCTACCAAGACAGGTGCCTGAATGCAATCTGGTGGTACTACATAAAGATCCGCCTCTAATGATAATTCAGGGAACTCAATTATTGTCTTAACAAAAGAAGTAGACTCGATATCTTGACTACCGATACCTCGCAATCTACGATAGGTTGGCAATTGATTAAAACTAAAATGCTTTAAAACCGATCTAGAAATAAGTGAAATATCAGACCCAGAATCAATTAAAACATCTACGGGTAGTTTTTGAATAATCGCCGTCATCACGTTGTTTCGTCCGGAATCGACGCGGAGCAAAAATTTACGTCGCTACTACTTTTATCATTGGACTTAGAATCCATACGTTGCTTTAAATAGCACGAATCAACGAGATGACCGGTTTTCTTACAATAGGTGCAAATCACTTTGACTGGTTTTGAATTAGACTTCGTATCTTTTACATTCGAAGTCTCAGAGGAGGTAGATTTAGAATTAGAAGTGGCTGAATCAACTTTTGATTTTTTTGAACAATCAGCTTGTTTGTGACCGTGTTTGCCACACGAGAAACATGTCACCTGTCCTCTCCTAGACGCTTCGCGTTTACGAGGATTGAACGTTTCAGCAGCCGACGAGCGTATGGGATTACCGGTAGCACTTTGCGTGTTCTTAGGTTTAACGTACACGGACAAAAATTCGACCAAATCTTTCGGCTGCAGTTTGGCGTTGGTAGCCGCGGCTTTCACTTGAGGATCGGAGATGCCACGAACTACTATGGCGGTTTTGAGCTCATCCGAAAGCCCTCGTACGATATTTAACCGCAGTAGGGACATTCGAGCGTACTCTGCATACGTGGTGAACTTGTTAGACGTTGTACTCATGACGTCATACAGCACAGTAGCCATATCGACTTCACGTGGACACAACGATCGAAACTCGGCTTTAAAATTCGACCACGAGCGATCGTTTGTCACCCAATGGTTCAACCACGTTTTGGCGTCACCACGTAGGCAACCACCAATACGCCCAAAACACTCATGATCATCCCAACCGTTCAAGTTTCGGCCACGGTCTACCTCCGCACACCACACATCAAAATCATGCACACTTGGATCGAAATTTGAAATATAGTAATGCTTAGATCTTACTTGTAACAATGAAGAGAGTGCACCGACAATCCCATCCGCCATGCTGCTGGTATCGCACGGTTTTTCCGCAGGCCGGCTCGTAGAGGGCGTCGCCACGCCAACCTCAGCAGCAGTCTCGGTGACGTCCAAGACCACGGATGAGGGGCTGCCTCTAACGCAAGGACGAGACGGAGCTGTCAAATTAGTCGCCGTTACCGGCAGGCGCTCCTCAAGTGCATTCAGTCTTTGCAAAATCTGATCTAACGGATCGTGTCGTTTTGAACGACGGTCGCGACGTTTATGTGAACCATGCCTACGTTTTCGACTATCACGACTCCTACTTCGACGCGTGGGTGGCGTTGCATCACCAGAATAATCACTACTCGACATAATTACTAACCGCAACTATTTACAAAAAGAACAAAGCACTAAACTACTAGAAAAAGATTGATCGACCACGTGGTTTTTAAAATAAGAGGGTGGAGAACGATCAAAGTCGCGTAAATGATCCCTGCTTCTGATCTTATAAACTTCTTATCAAATTAAGTTTTTAAAAAGAAACACACTAAAAATCCTAACCTCTCTTTAATTATTCAAATAATCTTAACATGAGCAAAATCACAAAATAACCTAAATCAGAACTAAAAGTAACAAAATTAGCACAAATAACTAAAATCAAAATTAGCGGTCACCAATATCACAAATAGCACTTGAGAGCACAACCGTCTCGTCCGAGCGCCGACGCAAAAGTGAAGTGCCGCACGGCACTGCTCCGTTCTCGTCTCGCTATCCCTTCCACCTGACGTCATCGCGCAGATGTACTAGGTTGAGAGGGATTTTCCTCTAAGACTATTATAAAACACCCTGGCACACTGCCCAGTTTTTACACAAACTGTAGAGATACTTGTACTTATGTTCAGGGAAGTTTCTTTTCCTTATTGTTACATGAGAGGAAGAGTGTGGGAATAATGCCATCGTTTGGCTCATGGGAAATTGACTTTATTTCACTATGGGGTGGCCCTGGATTAGTTAAAGAATTAGATTTCCAGATAAGAATAATTTCTTAGTCTGAGCAATTGTATTGTGTAAACAGATAAGTGTTGTTAAATGATTTATCTATTTAGACTTCATGCACATAGGTACAATTGCGGACTTAATGCCTTAGGCATTCTCTACCAGTCAACCAAGGGTGTTCAAAAGGTGACCTGGTTAAACCAGTTGGAAAAACTAAAACGGAAAGCAATTATCACCTGCATCTGAATCATTGTAGGTTTATCAATTTTCCAGATAAGAGTGTCTATGTTCTTATCTTGCAGGCCGGAAAGACATTGTTTAACTCAGTCATAAAGTGATGCTAAGGAAATGAACTATTAAACTATGTAGATAACGCAGTGTATGTAAACATTCAGACTCATTTTTGCCACAGTATTTTTTACTTATTGTTACTTACAGATGCATGTATGTCATCCTCATCATCAACATCATCATCATCATTTAAGCCAAAACACGTCCAGTGCTAGACATAGGCGTCCCTCAAGTGCCGCCATATGATCATGATAATGTTTTATTTTATCTACGCATATTTTTATATAGGCGCCAAATGCCAACTTCTGTACTTTCAGAAGTTTAAATTCTAGTACCCGCAGCGTCATCTAAGCGAAATTCAATGAGGGAAAATTGGGGTATTTATCGTAGACCGAACAAAAACTTTAATTACGTTTTGGGAATACCTTTGTAGGGCGTACAGCTAAGGGTTATAGCTCCTTGCTGGAGTCTGTGTTTCCTGATAGTTTACTCCTGGAGGTATTTCAATCAAGAATGAATAGGTTACTTCTAGGCAACTATCCCCCATCGTTGACCACATCATTGCTTACCGTCTGGTGAGATAAGTAGTAAAGAAACGCGATCTTATCGAGGTAAAAAAGAAATAAAATAAACTTTAGGGTACCTAGAAACGTTCTCAAAAAAAATGTTTCACTTCTTCTCAATCTTGAACCTTTCGTACCAGAAACACAGTCGGTAAGTTAATTGGATGATGAATAAATTATTGTTTCAGCTTCCACCAGGATGGATATCAAAATCCACGTTTCAAAAGCGCCATCTTAGCGGCCCTCAGTTCACGCACCGGCGCTCGCGTCAACTGCACGTAGTTTGAAACGTTAGGCTCCCTGCACACGGTATATGTTGCACATAATAATATCACTGTGTTGGAGATCATTTTTTTTTTTATTAAATAGAGCCAGGAACACTGATATTATTACGTTATAATAATAGTGTTAGTTTTTGAGAGTTAGATGCGATTTTAGAGTACTCTTCTTTTGCAGTTTGGTATCTTTGTGTAAGCAGATAATACCAATCAATAAATTCTGCCGAGCATTTTTACTACTTTTTTTGGGGTCCGCTTTCAGTCTATCGGACGCAGCTAGATACCAGTATTGAACCCCATAACACAGTACTTAGGTAACATGATATTCCTCGTCAAGACTGGTGTTAAACCAAAAGTTCTGGTTCCTGATTGTAAAAACAGACCAAATTATTTTGTGATCTATTTTTATACTTTCTTTTTAAAATTAATAGAAACAAAGAAGACAATTTACTTTAAAATTAGCGTCTAATTCCAAAAATATTAGAATTCAAGCCACGTAAACACAAAAGTACTTAACCAACAACGCCAAACACCAATTTTAATAATATCTAAACAAATTGCTGTGACCCAGTTCGGTTGACCGACTTCTTAAACTCGTAAGGACCAAGTTTTTGGCCAACTTTTATCAATTCTACATTAAGAAAATTTGGATAATACAACATGATTTCTTTGACAGTTCTGCTCTCATAAAGCTTTTGTAAATGTGACACAAGAAAGGTTGAGTAAAGAAACTTCAGACTACTTCTACATGCTGGAGAAAAAATAGTGAGTTCATTATTTTATGCGGGCAGGATTTCCATAATTATGTATGTGTATTTTCCAACTATGTTGTAGTTGGCTTCCAGTTAAAGAGGATGCAGCTGAAAACCAGTATTTTACATGGAACTGCTGCCTGTCTGATCTCCACAACCCAGCTACTGGTTACAATAAATACCTTGGCGAGACTGGCGGTCAGATTTTCAGGCTACTGACTTGACTCATGTCAAAAAATCTACGAATTGCAGCCGGACGTGCTTTTTGAGGTGGGGAAAGCTCTTTATATATATTGGACCTTTTATGACTACCACAAGTCAAATTGTCTTCTCAATATCGAAAAAATAATACCTAGTCTAATTCAGAAAATAACTTCTCGTGCAAAAAAATATTCAAGTGAAGTCGTTATTAATCGAGAAAAAAAAGTAAAATAAAACGGGAAAAATGTCGAAAATGTTAAAGAATATTCAGATTATTAACACAATTAACTGTCTTCCTGAATAACGTCGAGCACTTCATTAGCGAAATATGCTTTGAAGTCGCGATATTATTATTTTGTTCCATCAAAATACGTTAATTTGGAGAAGAAACAGTGTTTTGTTTTATGAACTCTTTTGAATGAGTATTTAGTGAATTTACTGTGGATTTACATAGCATTTTTAATTGAGATTAATATGATATTCAGATTTATATCTATTGAAAGTAGTAGTTGAAATTGTTTTTTTTTCTATTATTAATAAAAGGCTTGCATTTAACCATAATCTCAGGTGAGATACGTCAAGCGCGTGCCTGTCAATAATAATAAAAAAACACTAAGTACAAACTACAAAATAACTTTTAAATTCGGTAGTCCGCGTTTTTGGTTGCTTCTTCTTTATTTGACCCCGACTTCCGAAATTAAAGTTATTTTGTACTTTGTAGTGTTTTTTTTAGGAAGTCGGTTTTTTTTGAGAATTGTTTTTCACTTTTTAGTGATACCCCATACCTAATAACACCGCTGGAAAGTCACAAGAAAGCAAAAGTACGCAATTTCGTAGACATGGATGATTTTTCCAGCTATTTGAATCCCTGTCTGTCACAGGAGCAAAGCTATGAAAAAAAACTATGTCAGTCTTTGGGGACTGCCGATAGAAGTGAAAACTAAGTAATATTGTATTATCTGTGCATGGAAAGCTTGCGGTGACGATGACGCGAGTTTCACGCTTTTTGCTCACCCAAAAAGTGCTCAACGCACCTAAAGAAGTTTTCACTTCAAAAACCTACTACTAACAACATATAAAAATAACTTCATGTATTCAATAATATTTTTTCTCAGCGATCTCTATTACTCTGGGTTTCCATAATAAACTGTATTTTTATAGCTCTAATCGTTTACTAAAACGGAACGGGATTACGATCGTATCTTTTTATAAGACTCCATTGGGATTCGATTTTCTTGTTTTCCGCCATTAACGTCTTCCATGTCCGTATTATCTAACCGCTTTCGTTTAATAGCCTTCTTATGTGAAGATTATTTTACTTTGACAAAGGAAAAATAAGGTGACGTTTCATCCGAAAACCAGAAGTTCTTGTGAGCATTCGAAAATCGGGTGGTAACAGGTTAAAAGCGTTCAAATTTATCAGTGTTATTCAAAATCAAAATCAAAATCAAAAATCAAATTCAAAAGTCATTTATTCAAATTAGGCTGAGAGCCAGCACTTTTTGAACGTCAAATTTTACATAAAGCCAAAACGCCCACCCGTCACCACTTCCTAGTGTTTTAGCTGTATTCTTTCCGAAACTAAATTTTTATTTATTTGTTGTGCACCAAGTCTTTTGAACCCAAAGTTTGACTGTTAGAGAATGCCTTGTCGCACTAAGTCCGCCCATGTACTTACTTCTCAAATCTACATAAACATTTTTTTCCCACCAACATAAAAAAACCATGAATGTTGAACCGTCTACCCCAGCACTAATCTGCCATCAGTTCGGCAGTCATCGAGCCAGTAACGCCGCTGTGCTCCAACTTTATGCGCACGTAAACCTCACTGCAGTTGAACCTCCATGGTTTTAGAAAAGCGTGCATTAAAAACTTTTTGGTTCAGTTTATTTTTTAGGGTTCCAAACGTCTGTAAAAAATTGAACCCATAAAGGATCACTCGTGTGTTTGTCTATCTGTTCATCTGTCACAACTGATTTTCAAATAAACTGAACCGATTTAGTTGAAATTCGGTACACATTATGAACTTTTGTGATTCAAATACGTATGCGTACCTAACTAAAATAAGTAAATTTTGGGAGACAAAACAAAAAATATATAAGTTTTTCAAACTGTACCGTGTGACAAATCCAAAGAAAGAACTTATTGTGAGGGTTATATATATATTTTTTCATCATTTAAAAATAAAACTACTGAGTCAAAAAAAATTGAAGAAATGCAGATTTAATTATCTTTAAATGACAGGTAAGTAAACCTATGAAAAGTCTATGATTTTAAGTAACATGTTACAAAAATGAGATTCGTTCAGAACCCTTTGCATGCAACTCCGACTTGCACTTGGCCGGTTTTGGTAACGTTTTCATGTGAGCGGACAGTTTCACGGTTTGAATTGTGAACGATTCGGTTTATAATAATAATAATAATAATAATAATATCTTGGGACAACTCACACACGGCCATCTGATCCCAAGCTAAGCAGAGCTTGTGTTATGGTAACCAGACAACTGATATAAATACTTATATAATTTATAAATACATACATATTATAGATAAATTACACCCAGACACAGAACAAACAATAATGCTCATCACACAAAGTTTGTCCTGGGTGGGAATCGAACCCACGACCTCCGGCTTTGCAGTCAGGGTCACTAACCACTAGACCAACAGGCCAGTCAAATAACTACCGGGGCTTGTTTTAATTTTGTTACATGGATTTCTATTTTCAAAAGCGATTTGTTTTTGTTTTCCCGCCGTATTTTTTTTCGTGATTGTATTAACTATGCCAGTGTGGAGCTCTCCTCTAAACTAAATATTTTATTCAACCTTTAAACATTCACAGCATAAAGGGGCTATCCTTTTATGTTGTGAATGTTCAAAGGGTGAATAGAATGTTTAGTTTAGAAGTTTTATAAAAAATGTAAAACAAGTCTGCTGATCAAACTTTTAAAAAAAAAACTAGGTTTAGCTAACGGCTTACCCTTAATGAATAATTCCAAGGCAACGATATCTATATCGAAGCATATAATCTAGTTCTACTCATGTACCAAGCTCATCCAAATCTGTTCAGCTATTACGGCGTGATTGATAAACAGGGGGCCTACCACAACCTCTTAAAACAATATTACTTTAATATTACTTTGCGTTCCGCTCTGTTGGATTTTCAACGCTCGGATCAGCGCCGAGAGTTGAAAATGCAACAACAGAAATTACAAAGTAATATTAAAATAATATTGTTTTAAGAGGTTGTGGTAGGCCTCCTGGACATACAAACTTTTACAATTATGAAATTAGGAGGAATGCCTTTGTACAATATATTTTACTGGTCATGCACGAGTAAAAACATATTGTACAAAGACATTTTCTACTAATCGCCCTTAAAGTGATTTCTACGTGAATGCCATGACAGTCAGAAATTACACAACTCTTGAACACAAAGTTAATTACAAAGAGTCTATAATTTTGATCCACAAACAAACTAATCACGCACTATAATTAAATCTGATATCGAACAAACGTACCCAATTTAAAAAAAACTTGGGGTACCAATCACTAACAAAGAGCTTAGAACTACTCTCTCTGCCCACCCCATTCTCGATGTAAATTGTATCTCATTGAGATCTGTATCGCGAGCCATAGACAAGCGTTCTGTTCCAAATTTACTTACTTTATTGTACAATTTCCATAGATTATTGCTTCTTTTCTTCCCCTAACTCAACAGGGCTTTAATTAGGGATGAGACAAGATCAGTCGTAATATTTGAAGATTGTTTTAAAGATAATAATTAGAGAGGATTTGCTATGCTTTATAGATACCAAAATTTTGCCTGCGACTTCACTTGCGTATGTATGTACTTATAGTTATACTTTTGTAAAAAAAAGTAGCTCGTAACTCCAACGTCCCGTATATTTCTGTACCAAAAATTGTCAAAATCGGTTGAGCAATTTAGGTCTGAAAGCGTAACAAACAAACATAGTCAAGACACACTTATTATATTTTGTATTAGTTAATATTTATTTATAAATATGACGGCGCGCAACTAAATTAAAAGTAAATCCAAGATTTAAGATGAGAGACTGATTGTGTTATTTGGTTAAATAGTAATTATTCTTAAATTCAAAATTAAAATGGTGATTTATTTCAATTGGTCGAATATAAATGGCGATTTATAAAATATGAGCGGGTAACCCCGAATAGGGTAGCAAGTTTTCGTCTACGCCGTGACAGCTGGCATTCTTTTGACAGACAGCGTACGAAGTGCACGCGTGCTAACCTATTGGCTCGTAATCTAGTTTCATCTTGTGTTTTTTGTATATTTTGTTTACAAATGTAATCGATTGAAACGAGGGACTGTTATGAATCACAAACGTGCTATTATTTCAACGTTTCTTCTATAACACGCCCATGATGGATGACTATCACACAGACCGTTCCGCTGCCCATTCTGATATTCCGCCAAATACATTCATATGCTGTAATTCAATTTTGGATATTGATAAAAAGTCAAGCAGTAACAGAAAATATCAGTTACCAATTTCTGTACCCACTAAGTTTTTTTTTTTATGAAGCTTTTATCCACCTCTGCTTTAGTCTGACAACCTTCCTAAAACTTTGGTATTAAAGTACGGATTGACAATGAAATGAAGCGAGATACCTACTACTTGGGTACTTAAATTTGTTTTATTATATAACACTCTTTGCTCTGAGTTCTATCATTAAAATTAGCGTAGGTGATAATCACAGCTGTAAAGTTGATTGTCATCCTTCAATTCTAAATAAGTGATAGTGTGTTCAGAAATAGACCACAGTTGCCTAGAAATAACCTATTCCAATACATCATAATTCAGAAAACACACACTCCGGCAGGGAATTCCACTCCTTAATTTAAAAAAATCTCTTCTGTTATACACAGTGAGAATATTCCTAAGCCTTGCCGAGTTCGGTTCTTGGATGGCTGACCATTTTAACAAGCCAAGATTCCTCTGTAAATCAGTAAGCACGTTAAGCTGTTGGTCCCGGAAATCATTTTTAAATCTTTGTCAGTCGTTAGTCAAAAGTTAATAAATCTGAGACAAGCCTTGCCAAATAAATCGTGGTAGCGTGGTCAGATAGGCAGTTTCTTCATGAAACATACTTGTGGTCTTGGAAGCCAGCTCCAACTTTGTGGGGAAAAGGCTGCGCAGTTTTATTGTGTGTGCCTTAGTTAGAAGTCGATCTTTAAGTAGGTACAAATAAACTCAGTTAACATATTAGAATAGGCAAACTCAGCTCACAACGCACATCCCTAGAGCAAGTTAAGTCGAACTGTTGCCAACCTCGCTTGGCATCTGTTCAATGTTCCCTCTCTCTCACTCCTGTGAATTTATCGCATCTTTTCATTTTATTTCGCCAATTACATAATTGGGTTTTGCATAGTCATGGGGGTGCAGTTTTAATGAAGGAACTGTGATGCCAATAAAACCTGCGTAACCATTTTCGAATTACATTGAGGGTGGCTTCCAGAATAAGCTTATGCCATGGAGTGACTGCTTATCTGATCTTTACAACCCAGTAAGTACGATACAGGATTTACGTTACTGCTTCTGAGAAACTTGTCCCTGGAAAAACACAATAACGGATAAGAAGTTCCTAAAGTCGAACTTTTCTGAAACTTGATGCAATATTATTTCACAACCATATCATCATCTGCCTAGCTTTTTCCCAACTTTATTGGGGTCGGCTTCCAGTCAAATCGGATTCAGCTGAATACCAGCATTTTACACAGAGCGGCTGTCTACCAGACCTCTACAACCCATTAACTGGGAAACACGGTACTTCTTAACAAGACTGGAGTCAGATTTTATGGCTTCTGACAATCCGTAACGACTGCCACAGATCTATAAATTACAGTCGGGAAAAACGGACGATCAAATATTGTATTTAACTTTCCAGTAATAATACTTCCTGAAAAACCGAATACAATATTTTTCATTCCCGATAATTTAACCCATTCAAACGTAGGAAAAACAAGGCAAAACTCGTTAAAATAACCAAACCGAATCAATTAATAAAAACTACTTGGACAGCCGAATGTAACGTTTAAAAAAGTCGACGATGCGAACAATGGCCGCTACCTACCCACGCATTGATTTTAAGTACACCTTGTAAAGTCGGCCTTCCACTGGTACATGGGATGAATGGAGAGTTGTGCCACGTTAGCAGCGCGGTAAATTGGTTTTCCACCCTATGCATCCATACTTTATGCATTTCTACTAATATTATTAATACGAAAAAGACTGGTGGACCTCGACACTAGTCTGCAGGCAATCTTTGAAGACTATGCCATCCCTGCACTTGGGGCAATAAACACTGAACAAACACTTCCACACGATAGGTATAACTGACAGGCCTCTGTGCAAAGCATGCGTTAAGGCGGAGGAACAGTTACCCAAGAGTGCACAGGCGTCACCAATAATTATACGGAAACAAAACCCTCGGATCTCCAAATTTTCATTCAGACATTCTGAACAAACTCGGAGGCGTACTCGGTCTGAAGGTAGGTAGGCTGATTAGAATGACGGCCACCATGGCCCACGCACAATGGGCTACCTTATGGACTAAGTGCGGAAATCAAATCATCATCGAAAATAACTGTATCTGCCTGAATACTTGTTTCATTCCTGAACTCGTGAACCTTACTTTGGTTCATTTTAGTATCTAGAAAGATAGATTCGACCTTGAAGAAGAATATAGGATACTTTTTTCTCGAGAGAACGTTCCCTTGGGAATAAAACAATAAATTTTCGTCTTTGAAGTTAGTTTCCTCACAAACACGAGTGTTGCTTAACGTGGGTTGATTTGGAGTGTGCGCCTTAACAAGAGAGTTTCCATTAAAATGGCACAAACGCAAGTACATAAAGTATCGTGCGTATATTAAACTTTTAATCCGGTTCGAATCGGATACAGACAGTAATGCCTGGTTATACCCAGGTCACGGAGTAGCGATTGACTGGAGTAATCACGCTTATAGAACAAAACGCATCAGATCATTGCTTACAGCCACAATGCTAACCGTTCATGGTAAACGTAAAAAAAAAAATCAATTAGGGTCACACTTAAACCGGATCATGTAATTGATAACCAGTATTTTAGATAGAGCGAGTGTGGATACCTCTTGGCAAGACTGGTGGCTGATTTTCATAGCTTCTGATCAACCTAAATGACAGTCTAAAATCTACAAATGAAAGCCGAAACCAAGAGCTTAAGAGCGATTAGGTACGCCGTACAGCATTTTATACAAAAGTGCTAGAGTTACATAACCTGGAGGATCGAAATGAGATCATTTTCCGGTGCGTTTCTTGTATACTTTGGTTTTCGCGGGAGCTAGTAGCAAATCTTTTTAACTTTCAGAAAGATTTTCTATGATCGTTAAGTTATTCAATTGTTATAAAAACACTGCGCACAACACTCCATGCACTATTTCGTCCGTGTATCCGGAAAATACGGGCGCGATTCGGCCTGAACCATTTAATTGCATTCCATTGTCTGTGCCCAAAGATTGCTAGTGATGGGACGTTGATCCGGGCCGTACCGATAAAAGAACATGGTGGAATTGTTTTATTGGTTGACGAAATTGGCTTGGTTTGAAAAGTTGTGGGGGAAATTGCTACAATAATAATTTTAAATTAAAATATGTCAAACCATTTTTCATTTGAAATCAGCTATTTGTTAATTTCTGTGGGTTTTTTCTGTAATACAAGTAGCTTTTCGGTATGAGTTCAAACGTCTGGAAAGAGATACAAAATGTTTTTAAGAGGTAATCTCTGGCAGTATTGATCCTATTTCGAATGTTCTGTCACCGATAGAAACCTGCACAACAGCTGAGTTAAACTGAGAACGAAATACGGTTCTAGAATGACTGCAACTAACTACGGAAACGGTTCTACAGGAATCTTAATTTTATTTTTCGGGATTAAATATGACAGAACTTGGAGCAAAGTCGTAGTTAAAAGCGTGTATTTTTTTAAAACAAGAATACTTACATATATATTTAAAGTTTCATTTGGCGCAGCAAAAAACGCCCTTAGTACTATTTTACTTCATCAAGAACTCCATTTGGAAAACTTTTACAGAAATCTTTTATCATAATCCCTTTGTTGTAATATTTTCGTAAAGCAGATTAAAGATCCCATTTTAAAATTTGTCTAGGAAATATAACGACATTCATATCCAATCTAACTTTAAAATTCTTTAAGTAAAGTGACGAGACGCTGCGTTGATCTACACTAATATATATAATTATAAAGAGGAAGATTTGTCTGTTTGTTTGAAATGAATAGGCTCCGAAACTACGGAACCGATTTGAAAAAAACTTTCACCAATAGAATCCTACATTATTCGTGATGGTCATAGACTATAGAATATTTTCAAAAACGTTAGGGATCCGTATGAAAACTTCGATAATGTAACCCTAGGTGTGAAAAAATCCTTATATCGCGTACGCTGCGGAATCTATTGACAATTGGGCAAAGTGACATCATAGAGGTCATCAATGTCTGCAAAAAAGTCCGCGATACCATAATATGTCTAACTTTAATGGTTAAGTCACCATGACTGCTTTTTTTGCCAAATTATTACGTTGAAATTCTATGAACAAACTAAAAGTGGGATAATTGAAACAGATGTACCTAAAAAATTTTGCATAATCAACCCCTGACGGGCTGAACGGGGTGAACAGTTGCGCTGAAACCTGGGCTCGAGACAAGTGAGATTCTTTCAACGGTAGCGTGGCGAAGGCGATTGTCAATACGTCAAAAATGTATGGGATTGACAGATGCTATCGAAATGTCACGTGATCAAATTCCTACATTTTGGCATTTCGACAGTCGCATTCGCTAATTACGTAAATGGCACATTGTCTAGGGCCTCGAATAAGTAGTAATGGCTAAGTAAATAATGAAAATCGTTGTGCTTAATTTTCCAAAACTAACCTTTATATGGGGGTATAGGGGGCGTTGAAGTTTATGGAGTACCAACTAAACCCGCGCGGACGAAGTCGCGGGCGAAGTGCTAGTGTTAAGATAAATGTAACCCTAAGGTCAAATACTAAATAAAGGTTAAATGGATTCATTGAAATCTCTTTCACTAGGTACGCTGTTGGCTGTCTTTAATTGTCTGGTGAATAAGTTTCAAATTATTATTACTTAGAATTTCTTTGTTTTAAATATTAAAGACTTTACTAACTCAGTTGTAAAGTCAATTACTTCAATTACTTAGCTCTTGAGTTGATAAACTTTAGATAGTAGGACGTATTGATGGAGGTAACTTTATCTTTTGTGATTAGAATGTTCTTTGCAACTTACCTACTACGTATCTATGAATTTACCGACATACGTATATATCTTTGTGCCAACATCGTCTGAAAATATCTTCTGTTCTGTGTTGTTCATTAAGTCCCTGATAGGCTAATTTTCGGCATTATGGTAACACCAGATAAATATGCAATAACGGTCATTGACCCACATAATTAAATGTGTTGACTTTCTATCAAAAACAAAAATAAAGACATAAAACTGTCCTGAATCGACTTCTATCGAGATCCTTTACGTTCTCTAGTAATGAAAAACTGTTCATAATTTATTGCTATATAAGGGTAAGGTCAATGTACTTTATTGCAAGTTTATCTGGCGTTGCCTATAGTTACTTATTTTACTTGTAGCTTTAGCCTGCAGCTTCATTCACGTTTTTTTTCGCAGAAAAAGTAACCATCTCCAGAGTCCCATCTATCTCTCTATCAAAATTCATCAACATCGGTTCAGCAATTTAGCCGTAAAAGTGTGATAAACAAAAA
The DNA here is from genome assembly GCA_947386135.1 of Melanchra persicariae. Lineage (NCBI taxonomy): Eukaryota > Metazoa > Arthropoda > Insecta > Lepidoptera > Noctuidae > Melanchra > Melanchra persicariae. The sequence goes on from OX376668.1 coordinate 14,795,324, forward strand.
AACTCACTCTCGCATTTTTTGTCAGGATAAAAAATGAAGCCACTGATAGACTTACTATCAGCGGTAGTTCCTTATTCTACTAATTATAAAAGCTACCTCTGAGTGCCAGTTCGACTAATTTTCAAACAATGTTCGCATTCGCATCTCAATCGCAAACTGTCAAAGTTTGCGATTGAGATGCGATGCGAATGTAAACGTTTAAAAATTACTAGAACGACGAATTGCTCTCAGATTCCTAATTTTTCTCAAAAACTGCTACACAAATAAATAAATGATTTATGATTTACAAAAACATGAAAATCAGTAAAAAATTTCACGACTTTGACTTCAAACCCGACTCAGCCTTTCTCCTCACTAGCTCAAACAATAGGTACCGGGGACGATTTGTAGTTCACCCGGCTGAGTTACTATCCCTCGGATAAAAAGATTTGTGATAACGATGCAGATAAGGAGGGGAAGGAAAGTTATGGGAGTCTGGTACGGTGGGAGGGAAAATATGGGAGTTTTTACGGTGTTGTGGCGTTGAGATAATGTATTGCCACCGATTTTTGTTTTTGACTGGCGGCTTTTATTATTTTCGAAGAAAGATTTGAGTTCAGGCTTTGGCATTTCGTATGGGGAAACTTTTTTGTATGTAAGTCGCACCTGATGATGATGGTTTTCGCAGAGAGGCTAGAAAGAAAGAAATACATTACTAGGTTTATACACATTGTAGCTTTTGTTTTTGTTATTTATTTATTTAAACTTCATGTACACTACTGGTACATGGGCGGACTTAATGCAACAACGCATTTTCTACCAGTCAACCTTTGGGTTAAAAGACTACATACTAGGTACATGGTGTACCTTCAAAGAAAAAAAATGTTTCGGAAAAAATATACCTAGGTCCAAACAATGGAAATGTGTTATACTAACAAGATACAGATTATATGTTAATATAATAAAATATCAGATCATAATATGATGATATATATAATCATTTTGATTAAGAGAGCTCATCAAGACGAAGAACAAAACTAAGAATGACCGGTTTTTAATTATTAAGTAAGTGTTTTCGGATTTTACGCTTACAGGAAAATTTACCCGCTTTTTAAAAATCATCAAAATCGTGCGTAGATCTTTATAGAACTTCTACCCCTCCCAGCAGGCTATAAATAATTTATTAGTTTATAAATGAACTACACTACAAAAACACCACTTCATGTACAAACTTATTAAAAACTAAAATCCTACAGTTTGACAAGCAGTAGAAAATAAAGTAATTTGAAAAACAGCAAAAAAAAAAGGAAACCAGAGCGACGGTTCGAGATAATAACTGCTAGAAGCTGATAAATAAAGCTTTCCACAGTGAAAATCTTCAAAAGAGAAATAGCACTGCTTAACCTAACTACAAGAAAACAAGAAAATTCCTCTAAAGTAAATGTTCATGCATACATGTAAAGTAACAACATTTGAACAGGCCATAACTATCAATGTTTTTTATTTTTAAATACAGTCACACGGGTCGATCAAGCGGTCCCTCACGAGGCCCGCTTTCTCCTCCACTATCATTATTGCTTCGCAGAAGGAGGTGACAACTTCCCATGCCTCCTTGCTCCAGACCATGGAGTGAACCAGGGCCGGAAGTGAGAGGTCGCCGCCGCCGATCGCTTCGACGAGGATACGGCTGTGCTCCGCCCAAGCAGGTCAAACCTCCACCGTATGCTCCACCGTGTCCTCCGTGACCGGCAGATTGACTCGTGACGCATTCGCCCCGTAGATGGGTCTTCCATTTTATACTTAGACTCCTCCATTCCTCGGATTATTCGGAAAACACTATAGCCATTGATACCAGCTGTTATTTATGGATTTTTGACAATCGTTACGGATAGCCAGAAGCCAGAACATCTGACTTTAGTCTCGCCAAGGGGTAAAGAGTTGCCTAATTATTGGGTGGTAGAGGTCAGGCCGGCCGTTTTTTCATGTAAAATACTACTGTTCAGCTTTGGCATTTGGTTACTCTTTAAGCCGACCCTGACACAATTGGAAAATGGCTGGCAGTCTTGAACATCGACGCCGAGTTGCTAGCCTGTTGGTGTTCTATCGATTGTATTTTTGAGAGTGTGCAACGGAATTGCCTAGTTTAATTCCACCAAGCCCGTTCCATCATCGGACCACAAGACGTACGGCGATGCGCCACCGGTACATGGTGGACATCCCACCCACACGCACAAAACGTTTTGGGAACACATCAATTGTTCGTAAAGCTAAGGAGTGGAATTCCAAGAGTCAGTAGGCAACCGAGCTCCATATTCGACCGCATCATCGCTTACCATCAGGTCAGATGCTGTGCTGTGCTGAAACACAAAGTAGTGAAAACCTAACATTAACAAGTCAAGTTAAATAAAAGCTTTTAAAAATACATGGACTTACGTTCGATTGTAGCAGTAGTAATTCCTTGCTTAATGAATACCTACCTAACTAAACTCCCTATATAAAAGAATAGGTAGGTAACAAATAGTGTTTGTGAGTAGTCGATGCGTGGGCACATTAGTGGTGCCACTGATAAACTGTCCCGGAGCGGTGATTTAGCGGGTCGCAGTGGGATAGTCTCCACAGTGCAAGTGGAACAGAGAGGCAACGGAATAATTTTACGCATTTTTTTAAAATTCTCTATCTTAATAGTGTTTTAAAAAGTAATTTTAAAACCCTCACATATCCGTTACCTTTTGAGTTTTTTAATAATGTTGTTTAACTCCATTTTGACTTTTCTCCAAGTTTTGAAAAATCTTTAAAAAACCAGGTACCTTAAAAGACACATCATAAAAGGTCCTTCAAAGTATTATAAAAAGAATTTGAAATAAATGATGTTATTCGTTTTTTAACCGACTTCTAAAAAAGGAGGAGGTTCTCAATTCGGATGTTTATATTTTTTTGTTTTTTTATGTTTATTCGCGCATAACTCCGTCGCTTGCCAACCTATTTGAAAAAATCTTTTTTTGTTGGAAAGGGTATACTTCCTAAGTGGTCACTGAAATTTTATCATAATCGGTTCAGTAGAACCGGGTTTGGTTTTTAAATCCAAATAGCTGGAAAAAATATGTGGAAAAATTATCCATGTATGCGAAATTGCGTATTTTTGCTTTCCTGGGACTTTCCAGTGGTGTTGTTAGGTGTGGGGTACCACTAAAAAGTGAAAAATAAAAAACTTTTTCACAAAAAAAAAGAAACCGACTTCCAAAAAACACTACAAAGTTCAAAATAACTTTAATTTCGGAAGTCGGTTTCTTTTTTTTGTGAATAAGTTTTTTATTTATTTATTTAATCAAATACGTTTCATTTTACTACCGAATATTCTTACACTCCTCTAGAAGTAATACTAGGCAAAACCACCTTGACAAATCGACACAGAGCGAGTATGTAAAACAGTTGGAAAAAACATAATACATATCGCTCACCTAGTAATATATTGGCACATCTACGTTTTTCACATTTTACAGAAACGAGGATCAAAGATTTTATAAATTGTAAAAATGGATTTATGGGTTTATTTTACATTTTTTTACTGATTTTATGGGTTTGGTAAAAAAATGTAAAATAAACCCATAAATCCATTTTTACAATTTATAAAATCTTTGATCCTCGTTTCTGTAAAATGTGAAAAACGTAGATGTGCCAATATATTACTAGGTGAGCGATATATGTACCTACCACAATAATTTGTCTATTCATTCGTAAGACAAACATGTGACAAGCTATCGCAACATTTAGGTAGATGTCATTTACATACCAACGTAGATATTTAAATACTTACCTAAACATTTTATATTTTCTACCTGAGAATGGCCGCCATAGCAGAAAAGCCTGTACTATTACTTTGCATCTAAAATCCTGATGAGGCTTCTTGAAACACCGTACATGCATATTGTTATTTTGAAGGAGTAAATATACCTAATCACACGGCCATTTACAATTTACAGTTATTCATTCAAACAATACAATCGTAAACGGTACTGCGACTGTTGTCGATACTCGAGGTGACTATAAATTCAAACAGGTTTATACGAATACTTTAATTTGTTGAGCTTTCATAACTGTGCCAAGGGCCTTCAAGGAAGAGTGAACCGCTTTTTTGTTTGCAAAGCATTATCTAAAAGTTTGATGGGTTAAATAAGGTCTCAGGTCAAGGTCCCTTATATATGTCGTAGGATAATTTGATACTTCGAATCTTCGCGGAAATCCTAGGGGTTTTGCGAAAACGCGGATAATTAGACATAGGCGAAAAATTATCAAATCTTACTGGACAAAGTCAGGATTTTTGCGAAAATAATCGTTCTATAGTAAGATTTGATGTGCTCAACACTGATTGGCTACAATTTTGCTGGCTGACTTCTAATTGGTTCCTAGTTTGCCGATGATTAACTTCAAGTATTGTATTATAGAGTTATGAAGGTTTAGAATAGGTGAGAAAGGAAAATCACTAAATTTAAGTCCAAGTAGGTAGACTATTTACGATAAAAAACAAAACACTTCTGCAATTTAACTCAGACACAAACGTAAACAAATAACGTGCGGCAACAAATGATTGACATTTAAGACGTCAACCAATCAGAGACGATCTCTTATTGAACGCGCTGTCCGACCAATCAGCGTTCTTATTTCATAACAGCCAGCGTTTCGTTTCGCAATATTGCTATAATAACGAGTATTTTCGCAAAAATCCTGACTTTGTCCAGTAAGATTTGATAATTTTTCGCCTATGTCTAATTATCCGCGTTTTCGCAAAACCCCTAGGATTTCCGCGAAGATTCGAAGTATCAAATTATCCTACGACATATACATGATCTGCTTAGTTTGGGAACCATCGCTAAACAAACTGTATGTTAAAATAGTTATAAGTTAGTTCATGTTAATAAGATCAGTGAGTTTCTTTGATTTAGATGTTTTCACGTCTATAACGTTGAGCCGATTTTGGTGAATTTCAAAACTTACTCGTAGATAGCTGGACCCTGGAGACGGTTATAAGCTTGATTTGAATTGCACCTATTACCAGAATACAAAACAAACTCATAAGATCAGCGGTCTCCGAGACTATAGTAAGTATACACAAGTAAACGTACGCGTGCACGCACTTTGCTAGCACACAAACACATTCACACAGTAGTTCGCTTCTTAAAAGTTGTTTTTGTTCTTCACAAATTGAATATTAGTACTTATGAGGGTACCTTGGTGTCAAATTGGCCAGCTATATTAACTTGTTTTATTTAACTACCGACACTTAAGCTTTGTTTCCTATTTATCTGTTTGCTTTGTTATTGTAATTTTATTTTTACTTATTCTACAACTGCATGCTTCGTCATGAGACGACGATAAATTTATGTTAAAATTTAAATCTCATGTAAGTGAACTGTGTATCATGTTCTTATGAGAAATAAAGATTCTTTAAACCTAAACCTAAAGCTAGGGATTGACAGCTCACTTCAAGTAAAAATGAATAATCTAATTTCTAATTTAGCCCATTATGTCCCACTGCTGGGCAAAGGGCTCCCTCTCCCTTTTCCACACACATCTGTCCTCTGCCATTGCGGGCCAGTCCTCCCAGTAAGAGTCGAGTTCGTCTCTCCACCTTCGCCTTGGTCTACCGCGATGTCGCCTAGCCTTGTAAGGGATCCACTTAGTGGTTCTTTTAGCCCACAGCTCATCTGACATACGATAAACGTGTCCGGCCCAATCCCAGTTAAGACAAGCAGCCTTCCGGGTAATATCCGTGATTTTAGTCTTGGTGCGCAGCACCGTGTTCCTTACACGGTCTGAAAAAAAAATGAATAAACTAAATAATAATAATGGCCTTTATTCAACAATCTTACACTATACTTACTTATTTCTAAATATTAGACACCAGTTTAATTTATTAATTTCAGCTCACTTCACGTAAATTTTCATAGTGGGATTTCTACAGAATAGCGATACAGTTTATTGCTACAAAGTTTTGTAACACCAGATTCTACAAAACTGGTGTTATAAAATCTTGTTAAAAAAAGTAAAATTTAAATAAGCATTTACTTAATTAAATTTTAACAAGATTTTAAAATATATTGTTGACATTCAACAGTGTACTTTTGAATGCCAAAAAAACCTTGCTTTTTAACCACTATCTTCCGACGCGATCCACAAACCTGAATAAATTAAAACATTACAAATTTATAGATTGACAAACACAATTGAATCTATTGATTCCGTCGGTAATTTACCAAACTTTCGAAATTCCGATACTAATACACTTTAAGCGTATCAGATCCGCTCGAAATAATTAAATACCACTACATTGCGTACATTGAATATATCCACAGTGTTGTGCCACTGTTAATCTACAAACAAAGACCAGTATCCCGGGATCAGATTAATTAAATAATACCGTGCGTTTGTGCAGATTCTCTGAACAAAATAGGATTTGGTGACAGAAGGTTGACTCCAGACATAAATAAGTTGATGGCAACATAATAACAGTCGTACTGGCCAATCATCAAGTGTTCTGGTGGTAAAGCAACACTTGCCATGGGTGATTATCCAAACATAACGAGACTCCTCCGTGCCTCGGAATGCACGTTAAGCCGCTGTTCCCGGCTGTCATTTGCTGCATCGTCATCTTCGGCAGTCGTTACGGATCGGAGTCGTTAAAATCTGACACCAGTCTTGCGAAGAAGTACCGTGATATCCAGTTACTGGGTAGTGCAGGTCAAGCGGGCAGTCGCTCCACGTAACATAGTTTGACTGGAAGCCGACCCCAAAGTGAGAGCGTGAGTTTTCACTCGTTGTATGGAGTCGACCTTCTGTACCTTGTCTACTCAGTGTTTTCTGTGAGCTTGCATTGACCTCAATATTTGCTGAAAATTGGGTTAAATCCGTTTGCTACTGCAATAATTTTCAATTTATTCTTCGTGATATAAGGACAGGTCGTCGAGTATTATTCAAAAAATCTTTCGTATTCTTTTGTGATTGTGACTATTCGTAACCGATGGTAATTTTATCAGTATATTTTTTAGTAATACTCGACGATTAAAAATGCAAATGCAAAACATTTTTTCTGGAATCATTAATCAGCCATTTATAACGTTATATGGAAATCCCGGGTAGAACAAAACTCTCGGTGGGACACAACATATTAAATTTTTATGAGAAACATAATTTCGGAATCCTACACTGTGCGTGGCTCGACACGCACTTGGCCTGATTTTTTATGTCCATATAAATAATACGCTACCGTAATGTTGATACACTATTGTATTCTAATTTATGAGTAGTAGATAATATTATCTACACCTCTTGTAGCGAAAAAACATTTTATTTAATAAATCGCATAATTATGGCACCTGGTCTCGTTCGTTTCATCAATTACAAGGCAAGTATTTTTTTTTTATTTAATTAAAGGGCATTGTCGCTTAGCGAGGTACATCGCCTAGTTCAGTAAATCAGGTAAGACTGCGGGCTCATCAGGATTACATAATTATTATAATTGACAACTTGTGCTACTGCACCACCCTCTACTGTGTCCAAAACCCCAGGATAGCAGTAATTACACGTCTTGCTGACTGCGCCAAACTAATCACGTATGGATGCGATATGGCCCGGACTCCCAGTCCCGGCAATGTCCCGGCAAGGTCCCTGCGTGTCCCGATACAGTCCCCTCACTATCGTAGACACTCGCTCGGAAAAGAACCGCTTTCTATCTAGTGAGGCTAATTGGGTGCAAAGAAGGTCCCGTATTCTGTTGATTAGATTCGAATACTGTTGATTATGCTGGAGATTTGTTTTCTTAAATTTAGAACAGTCTTTATTGTGATGACTATTGTTAAGACTTGATATTAAAAGATCTTATAACTCCAATGAACAGCCAAGGAAATAGATTATTCAGCTAGGATTTACAACAGGTAACATAAAATTACGTCCGAACTCTAAATACGAAATCTATACACGAAAGCGATGCTGGTGGCATTTTCGCAAAAAAAAGTAGCCTGTAACTGACACCAGGATCCCATCTATCTCTAAAAAAAAAATATCAATAGCGGTTTAGTGAAAACATAAACAAACTCACTTCTGCATGTATACAATACAACTTTATTTTCTCACCACAATATACAGTTGTATTGTATACATGCAGAAGTATGATATTAAGTTAGGATTTTATTCAAATCATAAACAGTAGACCTCAATATCTATCGCTTTCCATCAGGCGTGATCGAGGTCAAGAGCAAGCCAATTCCTCAATAAAAAAAATAAAAAAGCAAAACCTTTGCATACCCATGTGACGGTAAAATATGGAGAACTTTATTATAAAAAAAATACCTATGTACTATACCCACGTTTGCAAAGAAATAAAAATGAAATGAAATGAGTAATTCTTTATCAGTCGTACCTGCCTGTGTAACTGCTATAATTTGCCAACGAAGTGCGTCAATCTTCCGAACGTTGCTTTTCCTAAACTGTATGTTTGACGCACTGTAATTGTGAATCCCACTTTCGATATTTTGCACTTTTGTAATAGGTTTAAACAGATTTTGTTAATCTTCAAAATCTTACTTGCTATAATTTTTGGCGTTCTACAATATTTTGGGGATTGAAATTCTTCAACCACTATACAACCACTTATTTTCATCTAAGCATAAAATGCTTAGATGAAAATAAGTGGTTGAAGAATACACAACAACAGAAGCCCGCTACGCAAGACTTGATACCATTTTGCCAAAAAACAGAACTCCAAAAATAAAATACTGCCAACGAACCCTCAATTTATACTCACAGCTCCCAAAATCTCGGGCAATATAAAAAGTAATTTTTATCCTAGACAAATTCCCAGCCCTATTATATTCACGTGCATAGTTCGGGCAATATTTTACTAGCGCTGGCTATTATTTATTGCCCGCATTTCTCCGGCTATTTATTTAAAGGGCTGAGTCAGATATGTGTGAATCTCTGGGGATCTGAAGGGATGTTTCGCCAGATGTTTGGAAAAGTTGGAAGTTTGGTAAAAGTGGTAAAGCTGTCGTTACCGCATTTTTTTTCGATGTAAGCCAATTCTGTGTGATTTACATTTGTTTCTTGTAGGTACTCTTTTTGACCTTCATGTGTAGTGAATGTCACGAGATTCTGAAGAGTCGTTATGAGTAAGTTACCTGGGGGCCTAGACAAAAAACTTTTCTGTAGCGTTAACGTCAGACGCTGACGACAAAATGTATGGGAATGACATTAGGTGTGGAAAGGAAACGTCATCACCTAATGTCATTCCCATACATTTTGTCGTGAGCGTCTGACGTTAACGCTACAGAAAAGTTTTTTGTCTAGGGGGGCTGGTCAGGGTACTTATTGGGTTTACTATAACAAATTGTTTTAGCTCGTGGTTAAGCAGCACTTACCAAGATCGGTCCTTGAATGGGTGAACCAGCATTACATACCAAGTTTCCTCCGTGCCTCGGAAAGCACGCCGAGCCGTTGATTCCGTCTGTCATTTGTAGATCTTTGACTGTCGTTACGGATAGTCGGCCACCAGAAAACCTGACACCAGGCTTGCCAAGGGACATTCAATTAGTGGGTTGTGGAGGTCAGATAGGCAGTCGCTTCATGTATGATACGGAAGAGTGGAAGCTGACTCCGACATAGTTAGGATAAGGCTAGGCCTATTGGTTTATAAAACACTTAGTATTACATTATTACCGTACTACGTAGTCCTTGTTGGTTCTTGTGGCGACACTTAGGGGAGGCCTATGTCCAGCAAGTAAGTAACTAAGTAAAAGCAGCATGTATAATAGCAATAATTCAAGCAGTGGACGTCTTTCGGCTGATATGATGATGATGACGTAGTCCTTATTACGTAGCTCTTAAGACGTACCGTCTACCTCTGCCATGCGCGACTCCACGATGTTACAACGATGACGATGCGACAGCCGATTTTTATAGAAGTTGTTAATAGGATACAAAATAATTCAAACACAGGGAATATTATTAAAGCGCTTTTCCACTTGCTACTTATTTTAAAAAATCCGTGCCCGACAGGGTCCGTAATTATTTCTATTTCATTTTATATTTACCATTCGTATAATGCACATTAAGGATTGCAATAAACGATTTGAGATTTGTTCTAGAACAATTATAATTATTATTTCTAAGAAAATGCAATGTTGCATCATTGATAACTATCTGTGGAAACGTAATCTTACGAAACATGTTAGTCTACCCCTTTCATAGAAAACAGGCATCATGCTAAGAATCAGACTATAAAACATCACCAAAATTCGTTGTTTAGCCTAAACACACGCGTTGGCGTACGAGTAGGAGTAAAATTATTCAAATACCAAAATTAGGTTTTTTTCTTCAACAATACGTACCACCAAAAGGATAATATCTTCAATTATCCTCAAACGATAAATTCTCTCTCAATAGGCAAGTATATAATATCAAATACCGCAGTTATGTACCTGTGTTAGTATGAGTCAGTGTGTGACTCACGTGTATAAGATTTGTATGAGATAAGTCATGTCAACGACATTCTGTACCATGTGTCATGCAAGATTGTAGGATAATGAATTAAGTAATTAGATAAATAAGAAATACTTCGTTGTGGTTTTGTGGTTGTAAGAGATAACTACTGCAGCTAGCTGCTGAGTGTAGGTTCGAACTCTGTTTTCGGTAGATTTTAATAAGGATTATGCATCAAAATATATTTATGTAGTATCTAACCAGTTTATCGATTAATATAATTATAAAAACATAATTCAAAATTGAAATTTATTGTAAAAAAAATGCAAAATTGAACGAAAAACTAACTAGATATACCAATTTTAAACAAGCCAAGGTATCTGCGCCTATCCCTTCAGATGGCCCTCGGACTTCACTTTCTAATTATGAACTTTTTAACGTGGCTATTTAAGATGTTTCAAACATTATTTCATATATCTTTACAAAGTTTAATTAAATGTTTATCACAGCGATCGGTTACAGATTTATTATATGTATAGAACATATCATAAATCTGTAACCGATCGCTGTCTCTACATTGAATATTTTTGAAAAAAACTTTTACTCTATTTACAATAATTATACAATTACAGTAAACATTTTAATAGGAAACCATTCTTGTTGTTTGTCAACTATAAGTTTGCTGTAATTAAAACTTCATTAACAAAGTGATTCGTCTTTGTTCCTACATAATTGTACCTACTAAGTAATAATTACAGTTTTTATTTGTAAGAAGTTATTACATAAGTAATTAATTATACCTACATTAAATGCATTGGCATTGTGAGGGAAAGATTGATTTTTGTGATAATTTAATTAATAATATTCAAGGTTTTCTTGTTCGTTGTCACCTTTCGATAGGTCATAAGAACAGAGGTTGTACATATAAATCAATAGCCAGGTTCTAGAACGAAAATGACGGCGCGCGTTAGTGGTATGCGGGCCATACACGTTCAAGTAATTTGATCAAACAGTTTTATCAAATTGACATGAATGTCTGTGGGAAAATTTGATCAAAAATGAGTTGTCGAATGGCATGAATTAATATGAAATTTCGTATTTTGTTGTTTGATCAAACAGATTGAACCGGCCTGTTTGATCGAATTACATGACCGTGTATGGCCCGCAGTACAGTAAATTTTTATCAGTCAGTCGTATCACTTGACTTGTTTTTGTTTGTGATTAGACTATACATAATCCTTTTCCAAAAACTACTGACACAGGCCTCTCTTCAATCTCGTAAAAAAGTGGCCAGATATTTTAATGCTTAGATGATAAATAGGCACACATTTACTGGACTGGGTTACCCAGTTACTGGGTAGATTTATCCAGTTACTGGTTTAGGTTACCCAGTTACTGAGTTGTGAAGGTGTCTCGAACATAGTTGAGAAAAGGCTGGGCAGATTGATTAGATTAACTCAAAACATAATAATATACTTTGACAAAATAACAGAACTGCTTTATCATAATAGATCGAAGATTTTTTTTCCGACGTAAAAAGCAAATAAAATCAGGTGCTAAGGATGACTCACAAACACCTGAGTACTAACTTTCTCCTATAGGTAATACACGAACAACTTTCACAATTAATAGTTATACCATGACTCCTATGTCACGGAACAGTTCTCACAAATGTAATTCTATAACAGTTTCATTCATGAGTCACCCATAGAGAAATAGGTAGCTGTTTGCATTTCTTATAAATGATTTTCCGCATTAGGAAACACGGTTCCCCAGCTAATGTTGATATGATTCATTGTAACTACTTATTTCTACCTACCTAATTATTATTTACTTATCGGTATTTGTTATTTATCACCGTTTTCTGAATCGAATCGCAAAATGACGAATTAAGAATTTGCCAACTCTACATAATTAACGAAGACCTAAAGTAAAGTATATTATTTTATTACCCGACTGCGTCAGAAGGAGGGTAATGTTTCTCGAGCGTATGTGTGTATGTTTGTCTGTATGTCCATTTCTTTGCCCTACAGCCCAAACGGCTGGACGGATTTTGACATATGAGGTGTAGTTTATTTCGTCAGAATTGTGGTAGTGACATAGGCTACATACATTTTAAAAAATGGCGCCCGTAAATGAAAAAAAAAATTAAGTCACTAAAAAGCACTTGAAAAGCGAAATGTTTGGAACTATTTAGTCGATTTTAGCGGTCGGGTTTTTTGAAAAAGTATTTTTTTTATTTCCTACATTTTAGTGAGTTAATTTACTTTTTTCATTTACGGGCGCCATTTTTAAAATGTGTGTAGCTTATGACAAAGTATTTTTTATATTTTTTATTAGCTGTTCTCAGAATCTAGTAGTTGTTCAGTCGGCTTTTCCTGGTTAATAGAAACCTGTTTTAATTATTATATTATTACTCTGATTAGATTCTAAAGTGAAGGGTTGAAACACAAGTTTAAATCTAGATCGGGTGGGTCGCTACCTTTTTTTTTTTTTTTTTTTTTTTTTTTTTTTTTTATTGGATGGGAAATCATCAAATGACCCCTCCCGCTCTGGGTGGAGCGGCAGGGAGTGTCAGACTTCTACTGACTAAAACCCACCCATGCTCCTCTTAGTGCCTTTACGTTCCAGGGCCACGGTATCTCTTTCGAACAAATCCGCAACCCTGGTAGGCTCTGGCCTTAACGGGCCCCGACCCATGCTGACGACTGCTGGCTTGGCGCGCGTAGAACACAGCGCGCCGTCAACCCGGGCCTGTTCTGATCGGACGGCGAGCTACCCATTGCTCGCCGTCCACAGGCATCAGTCACTGCGCCGTGCTCAGGAGCATCAGTTCCTGGGCGGCGCAGTGGCTGACGTTCAACAGGAGGGGGTGAAATGGGGCCATTACTGGCACTCCATTTCAGCCCCCTCCGGAGCCCGTTGTAGGGGCTCCACTGCGGCTGTTGCAGTAGCAGCAGCCGCAGTGGAACCGGCTTTGGCGGCGGAGGAAGCGGCGGCGGTGGCGGCGGTCGCGGCAGAGACGGCGGTGGCGGAGGGCTTTCTCCGATTTCCGGCTTTGGCGGGTGGGGCGCAGGCCCTACCCCCAGCCCAGTGGTCGGCCGGCTTGCCAGCTGCCGCACAGACTGCGCAGTGCGGCGCGGCGTCGCAGGAGCCGGCCCTGTGACCGGGCTGACCGCAGCGGAAACATAGACCGCTGCGGTCCACCTCCGAGGTGCATTGTGCTCCTACATGGTGGCCCACCTGGCACCGGAAGCACCTCAGAGGTCGGGGTTCCAGCAGTTTGACCTGCGCGGAAACCCAACCCACCAAAAACCTACGGCCCTCCGAGATGGTCTTGGCCGCCGACACGGGACAGCTCACCACAATGGTGCGCATGCCCGTGTTGTCAGGACGTAGGGTGCCCGCCTTCACCTCCTCTCTCTCTGCTCTGCTGAGCACCCCCCCGTCCTAACGACGGCGGCCACCACCTCCGCCTCCGTGACGGAGTCGTCCAGGCCCAAGATGCGCATGTCGATGCGCTTGGTGGGCCTGGACACTCGGGCATCGTCCGCGCTTAGGGACGCCCTGAGCCTTTCGGCTAGAGCGTCCGCGGTTGGGACGCTGGCTGCCCCGGGGATCTCCAGCATCCGGGCCCCAGTCATGGTGACCCGGAGCCGAAGGCCCCCCACGATGCCCAGCTCACCAAGGTTCACTGCCTCCTTCGCCTTGGTGAGCACGTCTGCGTACGTCACGCCCCTCTTCGCCGCGTCCGGCTGCAGCGTCAGAACTACAGCCGCGGTTTTCGGGGGGCGCAGCGCAGCCGCGACGCTTCGCGCCTTCTGCCGCCGCTTCCTCTCCCGCCTCTTGGCCGCCCTGGCTGCCTTTCCCGCCTTCCTCTTCTCCCCGGCCACTTGCCATTCGGCTTGAGCCGGGGGAGGAGCTGAAGGCGAGGAAGCTGGGGGGAGCTGCTGCTCAGACGGCGCAGGAGCCTTCGCCGTCCGCGCAGCAACCCCACCCTTCCTCTTCCTTCCCGGGGCCGGGTCCGGTATTCCCGGCACCGGCTTCGCGGGTGCCGGCCCGGACCCTTTGCCCTGGCCGGACGACCCCGGTGTGGCAGCCACGGCGGCCGCATACGACGCCTTTTTCTGGCCTGGGGGGGGCCTTCCCACTCGCCGCTAACGGGGGGCGCAGGACGATGCCCTCCAGGACGGAGAACCGCGCCTGGAAGGCAGCCATCTCCTGCCGCACGAGGTCCAGCACCTGGCTCTCCTGCGGCACGGGCTGGCCGTCCTTCTTGCGCCCCCCTTGCGGCGCCCCCTGTGGGCCGGCTCCCTGGAGCCTGGCCAGGTCTGCGCGGAGCCCCTCGTTCTCCTTTCGGAGACGCTCCGTGGCGGCAGCCAAGCGGGCGACCTCCGCCCGCAGCTCGGACATCTCGTCCGGCGGAGGCCCACCTTTGGTAACCTCCGCTGCCGCCAGAATGGAGGCCATCGCCTCGCTTATGGCCTTGTTTTTAGAGGAAAGTTTCCTCTTCAAGGCCACATCGCGAAGCGCGGCCTCCACCACCTCCGCAAACCCGGCCCTCCGGTCATCCGGCTCGCCGCCGGAGGACTCCAAGCCTTGAGCCCCACGAACGCCATCTTCGGGGGGTCGTCCAGCATCCTTGGAGGCAAGGACTCTGCCCTTGCCTCCCTCTCGGCCCTTACCCCGCCTGCTGGTGGGGATCTTCCGGGCCGAGGCAACCTCTTCGCTGCAAGACGACCCCCGGTCGTCTTCCGGCCTAGGCCGCTTGCGGAAGGACCTCGAGTCCTCCGCTGCAGTCCCTGCCCCCTCGGGTTCAGAGCTCGCCGAGCTCACTGTCACCAGGTCGTCGGAGTCCAACTCGGACTCCGACTCTGCACCCGCGCGACGCTCAGGCGAGCCCTTCTCCCAATGTAGCGCTCTTCTACCCGTGCTCCGCCCGGCCGACACTTTGTCGGGCGAGCTAAAATCGAAACCGATCAATTCCGCGAAGGATGTTCCGGATCGGGGGCCTCCTCGGCCCTTGTTGCCATCGGCAAACGGTTGGTGGACAGCCCTGTTGCCCCCCCCAGAATACGAGGGGCTTGACGCACGAGGCGTGGCGGATTCTCGGACCGCTGTGCAGTCCGTACCGCCCTGGGGTAGTGTCTGTTTAGCAGGCCTGTCCATGATTGTCCTTTTTAAGGGTGCGGTCCCTTTCTCCCCTTCTCTCTCAGTGCTTGCTCGCTGCCCTCACAGTCACGTCTGATGATCAGACGCGTACCAGAGAGCAGCGAGCAAGCCAATGAGACGCACACCGTCCGAGGACCCGAACACTGCTCAAGTCTCCGAACGGTGTGCCCCTCTTGTGTCTCTCTTGGTCTGGTCTCTCACTTGGGACCTTCCGGCATGAGTGGCTCTACCGGCAAAGCCCCCAAGATCACTGAGACACGCAAGCCCCACCACGACGGCAACGTGGAGACACGGTTGGTGGGGGTGGGTCGCTACCTAACGTTGCAATTCTGAACCATCATTACTTGCACAGGTGCACCCACCTATAATAATATCTTAGTTTTACTTTTTTTTAGGCACTATGATTATATGGGAAATATTACTACTGCTGGCTCAATCAAAAGTCATTTATTCAAATTAGGCTGAGAGCCAGCACTTTTTGAACGTCAAATTTTACATAGAGACAGTCCCCCAAAACGCCCACCCGTCACCACTTCCTAGTGTTTTAGCTGGGAAGAAGAAGTGGCGTAACTAACACCCCATTTCGTCAGTTATGTTATAGTCTCGTCATGCGAGCCTATTGTCATCAACCGGGCAAGAGTTCAGACTCCGGACTGCTACTGAGCAATTCTCGATGGAAAAACACAATATAATTTTACCCGACCCGCGTGAACCACGTGAGGCCGTGTATTCGGTTCCGGAAGACCGTCCAAAAAACTTCATGGACGCTCTTTTTAACCGACTTCAAAAAAGGGGGAAGTTCTCAATTCGTCGGACTCTTTTTTTAATGTGTTTCCCGATTACTCGAAGACAACTCGACCGATTTGGAAAATTCTTTTTTTGTTTGAAAGTGTAGACTTTGAAAAATACCTACAGGCGCAATTATAAAGAGTTTGCATGTCATAACTAAGTACTTTACCTGAAAAAACAATATTTAGTACCTAGCTGTCGTGATCACCAGCTAGGTACTACATTGACGGAACGCACTCCAAACCACCAATGATCTATGTATGAACTAGTAGCGCCATCTAGTAATATAATAGCGAAACTTTGTTGCCATGGATCAATATTCAAGTCAAATGCACAGTGAGATTTTTGTTTTGTTTTAATAATTTATTGCCGACTTTAATAAGCGCTACTACCTGCTGAGTTTGTGGTATTGTATTCGTAGGTCGGGCAAAGTGTAATTTATTGAGTTGCTCCATCAGGATTTTAAATAGCAGTCCGGAGTCTACATGAATGTGTGTGCCCTGAGATATTATGTCTGAACAACTTAAAAATACGAATAAGGACTAACATGGTTCTTGCAAAGATAATAACTACTTATTTATTTGGTTTTGCAATAAGAACGGATACCCACCAATTACATTACTAAAAATACACATTCATCTCACAGAACTCCAGACATACCGACATGATCGTCTTCGATTAGTCTGACAACGGTTATGTAAAAATATGTAGGCACGTAACTAGGGCTTCAACTAAAGGTTTTAGTATTTACTAATATCTATTTCTGTCCAGCTTATGTACCAACAGTTTAACCTTATGCCCCTTATATTATAGCATTAGGTGTTAATAACATTATCAAAACAATGAAAAGGTATTTCAGACCGCCGCCGCGCCGACACGAAAGCTTAATAAATTCCGTTAGAAATGATCGCAACACAAACACTGAATACCAGATAGTGGAGCCACGAACAAAACCTAGTTTATTATTTATTATAATAATATGGGGAGCACGTCTAATAATAGTTAGCGTATAATTAATGCAAATTGCCTATTGATCGCGTCGAGCACGCATATCTGATTACACGTACGATTGCTATTACAATTGTATCAGGCGTTTGCAATTCTAATAGGACTGAGATTTAGCGTTATTTGTTTGTTCTAATGGAGGGTTTAATGAACTTAATTTTCTGTGTGTTTTATTTATGTTGTTGAATAAGTAGATGCTGTTCAGTGTTATTAATGCAACGTGTGCATGACATTTTGGTGAACACTATGCACTCTCATAAAAAAGATAAGTAGGTAATTTAGTTCAGTCTGTACTAATATTATCTATTTATTTATGTAGGTACATAGTACACTTAAACAAGGTGTCATAGATTAGTACTACTATTATTATAAATGCGAAAGATTGGATGAATGTGTTGACGAACGTATATGGATGTTTGTTACTCAATTGCGCCAGAACGGCTGAACGGATCTATATGAAATTTTGTACAGAGATAGATTATAGTCTGGAATAGCATGCTATTCCAGACTTTAATCTGTCTCTGTTAGGCTATTTTTCTTTTTCATATGTATAATCCTGTATGTTTTCATGGGATAACTTCCGACATCCACGCATCCGTAGCTGCGAGCAGAACCTAGTTATTAAAATTATCATTAAAACTTTGCTTTGGTAATAGGCTACCTACCTGTTTACCTATTCATGAAAATAAAACTGATAGAGAGCGAAACTGATACTGATAAAATAATGTTCCTAGAAACCTTTGCACTTGCGATGCATTTAAGCGAATGCTCGGTAAGTAGGTATCAATTTATTTTACAATACCAAGAATTTTAAACTTTATATCGTTGGTACACCTTCATAATATGATTGAAACATTCTTCGTAGAGGAGGTATTTTGGTTAAATAGAAATTGAGGTATGGACTGAGCGTCATCTCAAAAATCTCTGAAATCATCAAATCACTCCTTCCGCTCTGAGCTGAGCGGAAGAAAGTGTCATACTCTTTCTGACTAAAACCCGCGTTTGTTCCTCCTAATGCCCTTCGCGTTCCAGGGCCGCGATAACTCTTTCGTACAAATTCTGCAACACTTGCAGGCGCTGACCATTACGGCCTCGTCAATTACGCTGACATATCTTTGAGGCGCGCGTGACACACAACGCGCCGTCAAGCCGGGCCTGGTCCTTTGGGACGGTGAGGCCACCCAACGCTTACCGTCCGCAGACCAACGCCTACGGTGACCAGCCTGTTGCATTATTATACTTCGCAGAAAGTGTCAGCTTCCCATGCCCCCTCGCTTCGGACCATGTATTGAACGCGAGAGGTCGCCGCTGCCGATCGCCTCGATGATGATACGGCGCCGCACCGCCCAAGCGCGATCAACACAGTGGTGACACCCGAAACAGGTACCTCCCGAAACAAACGTTTCTGGTCCCGCCGCGGTGTCTCTCTAGCTACTGCTCAAAGAGGAGACTTATAGTGGCGTGTCCATACGTCACAGGTTTACAGCGTTAACTTCGTCATTACAACCAAAAGTAAGGCAAAGTTTCTCGACCGTCGTGTCAAATTGTCGAACAAGCTGTGATTGGTTGAATTAGGCAACCACATCATTCAGCTTGCGTTTAATTTATGATGGTTCGATATTTCTTCCGGAAACCGGGGATAGCTTCATTCTAAAGAGCAGTTAATTTTGTCGTAATTGTTCAGTCCATTCTGTCTATGCCCATATTTAATAACTTCGTTTGGATCTACTCTTAGATAAAGTTAATTTACGATTTAGATTGATTAAGGTGACATCAACGAAGGTAAAACCAAGATGCGAGAATTTTTTACAAATTACTTAAAAAAATATAAGTAGGTCTTTTTAGATCCCTACATAACTGCCTACTTAGGAAAAATACTTTAGACAGGTTTATATCAGCCTTAATCGATCTCAAGGAGTAGAAACGGTTTGAAACATAAATGGAACTACTACTACGTAACGCACTACTTTCTTTAATATTGTATCAATTAGGTAACTGAAATAACTGTAGGTACAGGGAGGTAATGCTGTCTTATGTCCTACTTTTGAGTATAAATAAAGCCCACCAACCCTACTTATATCGATCGGCCAAGGGTTTTTCCAACCATGTCGGGGTCAGCTTCCAGTCTTACCGCATGCAGCTCAGTACCAATATGTATATTATTTTAATGGCGCGACTGCCACAATGCAGTCTCTTTTCTATAAGTAACATTAATATTTATTACAGATGCTATTTCTGTCATAATATTGTGCAGACAAAAATACCTTCATTCACATTTATAACCCATATTATAAACGTACTAGCCAAAGAAGTGAATTTGAATTTTTTACTGATTTATCATACAATTCTGATTTACAGTGAAGTTCTTTGTACAAGAGTCTGAACATAGCAAGCAGTGTACATGAAAAAGTAGTTATGTTCGAATTTTTCAAAAATAGAAAAGCGTCTTGGTACAGCTTTTCGGGTTGTAGTTTTCAATTCAGCGACGACGTTCAAGTTTGGATTCTGAGAAAGTTTTTTCAAATTTCGAACGTCGAACGTTCGCGTTTTGAAATCGGATTCATGATTGGCGCGACTCTCTGTGGGCGAATGAGAAAAGTTTCGTTCTAGTCTGCCCAACCTTATGCCCGAGGGCTATTAAGTGGCTCACGGATCATTTTCTGTCCTTCCAAAAAACTAGCGAGTCTTTTCTTTTGATAGGAACAATGATCAGGATCTTGACATCTCTACTAAAAATCTCAAATATTTTAGAAATTGGAACATACAAAAAGAATACTTACTTTCTTGCAATCTGCAAAGCAAGTTTTGAGTTTTCCATTACATTGGTGAACATGTGTGTACGAATCTCACTTTTATGAAAAATAAAATTAGTAGGTAGTATAAAACCTCTTTAAATGTCTCATTCACACTGATAATAGTTTTTAGCAGTTCTACAAGAATCTAGTTGAACTATTATCAATGTGAATGACATCTAGTATTTAGATGTTCAACTAGATGGCCCATCGGTTGACTAGGATTTAATATAATAATATGTATCATGGCCCACTTCAAAATTAGTTGGGCGGCCCTGATTTTATTCGAAAATCACATTCGGAATGAATTTAAAATATTTTGTTGTGCGAACTTTTTTAACCGATATCGTTGGAGTCAAGCAAAGAGGTTTCGTTTTATTCTCTTGTCTTGGTAAGCTGTCTGTTTCTTTTACAAAATGGTTGTCCCTTGAGTCGCCCTGAGTCTTAGCGTTCGTTGGTATAAGGTTTTTCTTACTGTTTATTTTATTATACATAGAATGGAATAGAAACACTTTTCATTGAATAGGTACCATATAAAAAAATAATAATAAGTAGTTATGTTAAAAAAGAACAGTGTAATAATGAACAGTTTTATCGCTAAAATGGATGCGAAGTCATTATTTTCCTGATTTTCTATTTTTAATCTGAGTGCCCATTATTAATAAAAAAAAAAAAATAAAATACTCTTTATTTCAGATATGTAACATCCATAATTTATAGGTTAGTAAACAAGAATCTTATAACTATGTTAGTAATCATAAAATAACAAATAATGTACATATTACTATTTTGCGACCAATTGATTTTTTGAGATACATCTCCTTATAAGGCTACAAACTATTGGAGAGTCGTATCTCCTTGCTATGACGCTCAGGATGGAGTTGATTAATGGTCAACCTAATATTTTAATGGTCTGAGTGTTACACTTTCAATGTACTTAGTGTAATTTAAAATACGTATAGTTATAAGCAACAGTGATTCCGGATGTTTCCTTTTTCATTTAGTACTAGAGTTTAAAATAAATTCTTAAAATAATAAGCATTTAATTTAATAGTTGTATGTGGCGGCTATTTTTGACCTGCGATGCTTCTCCCGTCATATAATGTTCCACATTATTTTTTAGTTGGATTGAGATTTTTTTATATTATGTGATATTGTGACTTATTTATGTGTGTGTTTGTGTGTGAGCGTTAGAAACTAGGCATAGATAAGTACCTACTGTGTTTTTTTACCCGACTTCATTAACCTTCTGAACTTTTCAATAGTATGAGGAAGATTGACACATCAAGTTCCAGAATGACTTCGGCCGCGTAAAGAGAGTCGTGTTTTAATCTTGAAATGTCATTATTACTTTTGAGTAGGTTCTGTATTTTTGTTGCTAACTTTAACTTCTGCCCACGGCGTTACTCGCATAAATCTATACTCATATTAAAAAGCTGAAGATTTCGTTTGTTTTTTTTGGTTTAATCTCAGGAACTACTGGTTCGAATGGAAAAATTCTTTTACTTTTGGATAGCCCATTTATCGCGGAAGGCTATAGGCTATAATAACATCACGCTACGTTTAATAAAACACTTATTATTATATTTATTATATCACGCTACGATCAATAAGAATGGAGCATTAATGAAAACTGTGGCGCAGACGCAGTTATGCTCCCACCGAGTGTGTCCCCACGTTGCCGTCGTGGTGGGGCTTGTGTGTCTCAGTGATCTTGTGAGCTTTGCCGGTAGAGTTACTCATGCCGGAAAGGTCCAAGTGAGAGACCAGACCAAGAGGGACACGAGAGGGGCACACCGTTCGGAGACTTGAGCGGTGTTCGGGTCTTCGGACGGTGTGCGTTTCGGAAGGAAACTTGCTCACTGCTTTCTGGTACGCGTCTGCTTATCAGACGTGACTGTGAAGGCAGTGAGCATGAGGAGAGGGAGAGAGGCCCTGAGAAAGGGCGGAGAAAGGGACCGCACCCTTAAAAAGGAACATAATGGAAAATAAGACAGACGAAAGAGAACTACCCCAGGGCGGTACCGGCTGCACAGCAGAAGGAGAATCCGCCACGCGTCAAGCGTCAAGCCCCACGTATTCTGGGGGGGGCAACGTATGTCTTCCGCTTGCCAGTGGCAACATGAGCCGAGGAGGCTCCCGATCCGAGGCATCCTTTGAGGAATTGATCGGTTTTAGTTTTAGTACGCCTGACAAGGTGTCGGGTGGGCGTGGTGTGGGCGCTCCCTCCAAACTTTGGAGGAAGAGCTCGCTGGATCGTCGGGGGAATGCGGGGTCAGATTCTGACTGCACATCTGTCGTCAGTTCGGTGAGCTCTGGACGAGAGGGAGTGGGGGCCACTGCGGAGAAGTTTCTCCGCAAGCGGCCAAGACCGAAGGATGACCGGGGGTCATCCTCCAATGGAGAGACGGTCTCGGCCCGCAAAATCCCTACCAGCGGGCGGGGTAAGGCCCGGCAAGGAGGCCGGGGAAGGGGTCTCGTCTCCCAGGAGGCGACCCAGCAAGCGTCGAGGCTTGCTGAGGAGGGGTGCCACCCTGAAGCGACCGGACAAAGGGCTCCTCCCTCGGCTTCTTCCGGCGGTGAACCGGACACCGCTGGCGGCTCCGACGGTCGTAAGGCTAGGTTCGCGGAGATAGTGGAGGCCGCGGTCCGCGATGTCGCCTCAAAGCGAATTCAGCCGAATCGCAATAGGGCTAGCCGCGCGGCCACGGCCTCCATTTTGGCGGCTGCGGAGGAGGCCTTCGGATATCGCAGATCTCCGCCTGCGGACGAAATGACCAGGCTGCGAGCGGAGGTCACCCGCTTGGCGGCTGCCACGGAGCTTCTCCAAAAGGAGAACGAGAAGCTCCGAGCAGACCTGGCCGGGCTCCGAGGAGCAGGCTCGAAGGAGGCTCCTAAAGGGGGGCGCAAAGGCGGGCAAAGCCAAACCGTGCCAGCGGAGAACCAGGTGCTGGACCTAGTGCGGCAGGAGCTGGCTGCCTTCCGGGAACGGTTCTCTGTCCTGGAGGGCATCGTCCTGCGCCCTCCTCTTGCGGCGAGCCAAAAGCCCTCGAGCCAGAAGGAGGCGTCTTCATACGCGGCCGCCGCAGCAGTCATACCACCGTCGGCGGGTCAGGCTTACCCAGGGGCCGGGCTGGCACCCGCAAATACCTGCACCGGGGAAAACGGCGCCGGCCAAAAAGAAAAAGGGCAAGACGGCTGCACTGAACCGGGCAGCGAAGGCATCAGCGCCAGCGGTGCCCCAGCAGCCCCCGTCCCTGCCTTCAAATTCTCCTGCGACCGAAGCTGGATGGCAAGTGGCCGGAGAGAAAAAGAAGACGTCAAAGGCAACCAGGGCGGCTAGGAAAAGGCAGAGGAAGCGGCGGCAGAAGGAGCGAAGCGTGGCGGCTGCGCTCCGCGCCCCCAGGACCGCGGCTGTAGTGCTCACACTACAGCCGGAAGCGGTAAAGAGGGGCGTTACCTACAGCGACGTGCTCACCAAGGCGAAGCAGGCGGTGACTGGATGGCTGGTGCCCGGATGCTGGAGATCCCCGGGGCAGCCAGCGGCCCAACCGCGGACGCTCTAGCCGAAAGGCTCAGGGCGTCCCTGAATGCGGACGATGCCCGAGTGTCCAGGCCCACCAAGTGCATTGACATGCGCATTTTGGGCCTGGACGACTCCGTCACGGAGGAGGAGGTGGTGGCCGCCGTTGTCAGGACGGGGGGGTGCTCTGCCGAGCAAGTCAAGGCAGGCACCATACGTCCTGACCACACGGGCATGCGAACCACTGTGGTGAGCTGCCCCGTAACGGCGGCCAAAAAGATTTCGGAGGGCCGAAGGCTCCTGGTGGGCTGGGTTTCCGCGCAGGTCAAACTGCTGGAACCCAGACCTCTGAGGTGCTTCCGCTGCCAAGTGGGCAACCACGCGGGAGCTCTGTGTACCTCGGAGGTGGACCGCAGCGGTCTTTGCTTCCGCTGTGGTCAGCCCGGTCATAGGGCCGGCTCGTGTAACGCCGCGCCGCACTGCGTCGTATGTGCGGCAGCTGGCAAGCCGGCCGATCACTGGGCTGGGGGCAAGACCTGCGCTCCACCCGCCACAGCCAGGGCCAGGAGGAAGCCCTCCGCTATCTCCACCGTCACCGCCGTCTCCGCCGCAGCCACCACCACCGTCGTAGTTTCTGCCGCCACCAACGCCGGTACCGCCGCCGCCACCGCCGCCGCCGCCGCTGCCACTGCGACGGCCACAGTTGAGCGTTGATAAATATCGCCGTGGTCGCTGAGCCGTACTTTGTCCCGCCCAGGGAGAACTGGGTGGAGGACCTAGACGGCTCAGTGACCCTAATTTCGTCGGCCTCTGCTGGTACTCCGTCCCTCGAGAGTGTCAAAAGAGGACGGGGTTGCGTAGCAGCACGGTTCGGGGAGATTGTCGTGGTGGGAGTATATTTCTCCCCGAACCGAACTCTCGCCGAGTTCCACGTCTCCCTTACGGAGTTGGTTGACGTCGTCGCCGGGTATCGTTCCCTCCCCGTGCTCGTTCTCGGGGATTTCAACGCCAAACACTTGGCCTGGGGTTCCCGTTACACGAGCACGCGGGGCAGGATGGTGGAGGACTGGGCTCTGGAGACAGGCCTGGTCATCCTAAACCGGGGTACTGTCCCCACGTGTGTGCGTATGCAGGGTGAGTCGGTGGTGGACATTTCGTTCGCCAGCCCTGCTCTGTCACAGCGTGTCATTGACTGGCGCGTCTTAGAGGAGGAGGAGACCTATTCCGACCACCGGTATATCCGGTTTGACGTCTCCGCCCAGACCTCGACCGCGTCGGTCCGACAGACCCCGAGTGGTCCGCGGTGGGCGCTGAAGCAGCTGGACCGGGAGCTTCTCCTGGAAGCCTCGATCGTGCAGGCCTGGGTGTCACCACCGGACAGGCCTGCTGATATCAACGACGAGGCGGAGTGGTTCCGGGAGACCATGTCCGACGTATGTGACGTGGCAATGCCCCGGGTCCGGCAAGGAAGCGCCCGCCGCCAGGTGTACTGGTGGTCGCGAGAGCTGGCAGCGCTTCGCGAGGCGTGCGTTGCTGCACGGCGCCAGTACACCAGGCACCGCAGGCTCCGCATCCGCCCTCCAGATGCGCAGGCCAGGGAGGCGGAGCTATACGAGGAGTACAGAGTGGCGAAGACCGCCCTCCGAGCGGGGATCCTGCGGGCCCAAGATCTGGCTCGCAAGGAGATGCTGGAGTCTCTGAACGGGGACCCGTGGGGACGCCCTTATAAAATGGTTCGAGATAAGCTCCGCACCTGGGCCCCCCCGCTGACGCAGAGTCTCCGGCCCCAGCTTGTTGAGGACGTGGTGAGCGCTCTGTTCCCTTCGCGAGGGGAGCACACTCCTCCGCCTATGGCTCCGCCACCTGCGGTGCCCGTTGCGGACCATTCCGACGACGACGACGACGACGTTCCGGAAGTGACCGAGGTAGACCTAAGAGTAGCGGTCAACCGGCTTAAGGCCAGAAACACCGCCCCAGGACCTGACGGCTTACCTGGGAAAGCCTGGGTCCTGGCCTTGGAGGCTCTCGGGCCTCGACTAAGGGGGTTCTTAAGCGCATGCTTGGAGAGGGGCCAGTTCCCACTTCGTTGGAAGACGGGGAAACTGGTCCTCATTAAGAAGCCGGGGCGCCCTGCGGACTCTCCGTCCGCATACCGGCCCATCGTGCTGCTCGACGAGGTGGGCAAGCTCTTTGAAAGAGTTATAGCAAACCGCCTCGTCGCGCACCTGGTGAGGGTGGGGCCGGATCTGGCAGATAATCAGTTCGGTTTCCGCACGGGGCGCTCGACGGTGGATGCCATCATGCGCGTGAGAGCTCTCACGACGGGGGAAGCAGTATCCCGGGGCAGGGTCGTCTTGGCGGTGTCTCTTGACATCGCCAACGCCTTCAACACCCTTCCATGGAGCTGCATTAGAGAGGCACTCCGGTATCACCGGATGCCGACCTACCTCCGTCGCGTGGTCGAGGCCTATCTGACGGATAGGGCCGTCATCTACCCCGGTCACGAGGGAGAGTGGATTCGGCGAGAGATGTCGTGCGGTGTTCCACAGGGCTCGGTTCTGGGGCCTTGTCTGTGGGACATCGGCTACGACTGGGTGCTGCGTGCCAACCTCCCTAGCGGCGTCAGCGTGATTTGTTACGCTGACGACACGCTCGTCCTGGCTCAGGGGGGGTCGCACCAGGCGGCGGCCGACTTAATGACACGCGGGGTTGCGATAGTCGTTGAGAGAATCCGGCAATTGGGTCTCGAGGTGGCCTTGCACAAGTCCGAGGCCATGTGCTTTCATGGTCCTCGGAACAAGCCACCACCGGGATCCCAAATAACGGTAGGAGGGGTTCACATCGGCGTCGGGTCGACGATCAAGTATCTGGGACTCGTTCTCGATAGCCGATGGAACTTCGTCGAGCATTTCCGACGTTTGGCTCCCAGACTGGGGCGGGCCGGGGCTGCTTTCAAGCGGCTTCTGCCCAATCTAGGGGGTCCAAACGCCTCCTGCCGGAGGCTCTATGCGGGGATCGTGCGGTCCATGGCCCTTTATGGGGCCCCAGTTTGGGCTCTGGAGCTAAAGAAGCGTCCAGCCCGACAATTGAACGCGTCACAAAGGGTAATGGCCATCCGGCTGACCCGGGGATACCGCACGATCTCGGGCGAGGCGGCGAGCCTCCTTGCCGGATTGCCGCCATGGGATCTGGAGGCGAGAGCCCTCGCGCACGTCCACGCGCGGCGCGTGGAGGCGCTACGCCGGGGCGAAACTCCGCTGCCGCGGCAAATTGCAGCGTGGCGGACGGAGCTCCGGCAAGACACCATGGCGGTATGGAGTCAGCGACTGTCGCAACCCAGTGCAGGGCACGCCACAATTGCGGCGATAGTGCCCCTCTTTGAGGAGTGGCTGGAGAGGCGCCACGGCGTCCTCACCTTCCGCTTGACGCAGGTACTCACCGGACACGGTTGTTTCGGGAGGTACCTGTTTCGGATTCGGCGGGAGGAAACGCCCGGGTGTTTTCACTGTGACGATCGCCCGGAGGACACGGTGGAGCATACGGTGGAGGTCTGCCCTGCTTGGGCGGAACACCGCCGTGTCCTCGTCGAGGCGATCGGCGGCGGCGACCTCTCGCGTCCGGCCCTGGTTCAATCCATGGTCCGGAGCGAGGAGGCATGGGAAGCCGTCACCTCCTTCTGCGAAGCAGTAATGCTAGTAAAGGAGGAGGCGGGCCGCGTGAGGGAGAGACAACCCTCACGCCCCAGCCGCCGCAACATAGGGAGACGCCCCGGGCGTCGGGGGTCGCAGGGCGATTCCCGGCCACCGTAGGCGCGGGTCTGCGGACGGCGAGTGTTGGGTGGCTCGCCATCCGATCAAAGCCAGGCCCGGGTCGACGGCGCGTTGTGTTCCACGCGCGCCTCAAAGAGATGTCAGCATAGCAGTAGGGGCCCGTTAGGGCCAGAGCCTGCCAGAGTTGCGGACTATGTTCGAAAGAGTTACCGCGGCCCTGGAAAGCAAGGGCACTAGGAGGAGCACGGATGGGTTTTAGTCAGTAAGAGTCTGACACTCCCTTCCGCTCTGCCCAGAGCGGGAGAAGTCATTTGATGATTTCCCATCCATAAAAAAAAAAAAAAAAAGACGCAGTTATGCGGCCAGTTAGTAGTGTTAGGTATACTTGGGGAATGGGAACTTATTACCGAAATGTCAGAGGCCCTTGAAGCGGTGTATAAACTCTGACACTAGGGTGTGTGGGGTCGTAAGACCTTACAGTTCTCGTCAAATAACTTTGCCTTTCTGAAGTTAGCCATTTGCAAAGATCGCGCAGGTGCAGTCACGTAGACGCGAGCAAGCGGGACGCAAGCATGCATCGAACGTAAACGAGCGACTGAGACATACAATCGCGCCACCATAATCCCCGCTCCCATGTCTCTTGCGCATGCGCAGTTGCAGTTTTGTTCGTAATTTTGACTACTACTCAGCCACTCGTAACCAACTTCAGAAGGGCACAGTTATTTGACGCGAGCTGTGCTGCCCACACGATAAGATAAAGAAGACTGAAATTAGATACCTATATCTTATTCTATCCTTACACTTGGCAAGTACTTTTGTAAAGACTGCTGACTTACTGTTCAAGAGTAACAAATAGACGCAACGTCGCATTTATATGTAAGTAACTATCTTCTGCTAGTTGGCCACGTGAATGTCGGACATATCATCTCCCAGACTACCGGAATAAAAAGATGTTCTATCCTAGAACATGGTACCTAAACCCTTGTGGGCCCAATCATCCAAATCCGTCCAGTTTTTAAGACGTTAGGGGTAACTTTTGTTTGAAAGAGTTACCGCGGTCCTGGAAAGCAAAGAGCACTAGGAGGAGTACGGATGGGTTTTAGTCAGTAAGAGTCTGACACGCCCTTCAGCTCGGAAGGAGTCATTTGATGATTTCCCATCCATAAAAAAAACCGTCTTCAAAAAAAAACACTACAAAGTACAAAATAACTTTAATTTCGGAAGTTGGTGTTTGGTTGCTTCTTAGTTAATTGACACCGACTTCCGAAATTAAAGTTATTTTGTACTTTGTAGTGTTTTATTTGAAGTCGGTTTCTTTTTGTGAAAAAGTTTTTTTATTTTTCACTTTTTAGTGGTACCCCACACCTAACAACACCACTGGAAACTCACAGGAAAGCAAAAATGCGCAATTCCATATACATGGATGATTTTTCCACATATTTTTTCAAGTTATTTGGATTTAAAAACCAAATTGCTCGACCGATTTTGATAAAATTTAAATGGGACCAATCGAGAAGTATTTCCTTTTGCATAAAACAAGAATTTTTCAAATCGGTTCATAGACGACGGAGATATGAGGTAAGAAACAAAAAAAATAAAAAAAATACAATCGAATTGAGAACCTCCTCCTTTTTTGGAAGTCGGTTATAAAAGGGTAACATTTAGACACAGACATGGATATGAAAGTAGGGCAACATGGATCATTCAAAATTCAAACTAAATCCTTTTATATAATCTATTAATCCACGCGAGAGAATCCACGAGTACACCTAATACTCAAGTTAATATGACGTCACGTCCCCCATTCTACTTACCAAGCAGCCAATAAGCCAGCTTCCGGCGGGTGATCATCCATTACTCTCTCATCTCCAGGGATCTGTCATAACGTCTATTATAAGTGATCAAACGAACTTACCTGTTGTGAAGTTCGATCATTATTATACGAAGGGCTTCGTTCGAAGATATAAAATTTACAATGCAGCTTCCTTGACGCAGTCGACAACCAAACGCATATTTAGAGCTGAAAGCAAAAAACTAAACGCACATTGTAACTATTCCCGTTCTATATGTTATCTGTCATTATTTTAGAGTAAGAGTGAATCTCAATTTTCTGGGGTAGGGTAGGGAGGGTTCCCTATATCTTCGAACGAAGCCCTTCGTATAATAATGATCGAACTTCACAACAGGTAAGTTCGTTTGATCACTTATTATACTCGGGCTTCGTTCTCGATATAAAATTTACAATGCAGATGTTAAGAGTTTATTAGGAAAATTGAGATTCCAAGGATGAAATTATAAATGAATAGTATTTCAATACGAAAATAAGATACTTTTATTTTTAGACACATTATAAAGTGGCAATAATAGAAAAAACAGTCTCATTCTTCTTTTATTGGACAAGTTGTCCAAATTGTTTTTATCAAATTACAAGAATAGATTAACAATCAAATTATTCTTCTTAATATTGGACTTATTTTCTAATTTAGTATTATAAGTAATATATGGCACTTAATAATTATAGGTAACCTTCATAATAATCAAGTATCTTGTTCAGCATTAAGCACAGCATGAGCAAATTCGTTTGAATTATCGACAATTGGTCTATTATAAAATCTAGCGAAAGTAGAAGAGCTATTTGTCCAGCCTGCTGTTTGCCTTATTACATCTAATGACACTCCCTTTGCATTAGCATGTCCTGAAAAAATACTAATATCTATGCCACAAACAGATAGGGTATTTTTTATCCATCTACTAATGGTAGAGGAAGAAACTGGTTTGTGAGGTTTGTTCAATGATAGTATTAAGTGAGTATTACTTCCCCTAATGCTCTGAGTATAGTTAATGTAATCACGTAATGTACTGGCTGGACAGATTTCAACCTTTTCAAAGAAAGGTAAAAAGAGGTTAGGTTGATTGCGACCGGGACCAGACGTTTTAATAGTATCTGTAATAGAAATGTGTACACCTGCATGATTCACTGTGATGTTAGGTATTTTAATAAGGGACAAAGTCTGTGCTCTTTGGGCTGTGCTTAGTGCTAATAACATTACCAATTTTTTGGACAACTTTTCAAAATTTAAAGAACTATTTGGAGTCCAAGTTTTTAAAACGTTCAGGACTTTACTTGGGTCCCAAGTAGTTTGATACTTGGCCCCAGGTGGTTTGATTTTATAAAAACCTTTAAGTAGTCTCTTGACGCGGTCATCACCCCCAATTTTTGAACCTATTATAACAGCAAGAGCTGACTTGTGTGAGTTTAAAGACCCATATGAGGCCCCTAAGTTGAATTGCTCGGTTAAAAAATACATAATCATTGGTATAGACGGTGTAAATGGATTTATATTTTGTTTTTGACAAAAGGCCCACCAGATTTTATAGGTGACACTGTATTGATTCAAGGTATTATTCGAAAGTGAACTTAACATAATTTCTACTGCTGATGGGGGGATGGCTCGTCTTAGCCATGCCTTCCTGATAATATCCCGACCATTAGTGTAAGGTGCAGATGGAGAGGGTGATTCTCTCTGAAAGAGGAATGCAATAATTGTTTATTGGGTTTAATTATTAACAGTTTTGAGACTAACATTGTTTGCATGGATGGATACCACGCTTGTGATGGCCAATATGGCATGACCATAATGCCAGTTGCTTTATCATTCTTAATCTTTTGTAAGCATCTTAATATTAGACTAAATGGGGGGAAGGCATAAAAAAAGTAGTTTGTCCAAGGCACGGTAAAGGCATCTATATTCAGTGCATCTGGGTCCGGTTTCCAGGAAATGTAAGATTCAAATTTTGCATTATTTCTCGAGGCAAAAAGATCAATATCAGGTTGGCCAAACTGAGTCACAATGTATTGGAATGTGGAGGTATTCAATTCCCACTCTATGTCAGGATTGACTCTACGAGACTCTTCATCTGCTTCTTTGTTATCCCTTGATTTTATGTAAGAAGCAAATAGCCAAATTTGTCTATCTTCACACCATTGCCATATGCTTCTGGCTAAGTTATTTAAATGTGGGTACTGAATACCTCCCATTCGGTTTATGTAAGCTATGGCAGTCTTATTATCAACACACAACAATATATGTAAATGTTGTTTATTTTTAACAAACATTTTTAAGGCTAAAAATATAGCAAGTAGTTCTAGATAATTTATGTGAAATAATTTTTCAGTCTCTTTCCAAAACCCATGAACCCTAATATTATTACAAACAGCCCCCCACCCACTTCTTGAGGCATCTGTAAATATTTCCAAATCATATTTTGAGTATGCTATACTTTTGTGTAAGCTATTGATATTATCAGCCCACCACTGAAGGTCTAGTTTAATATCTGGGTGAATGATAATTTTTGTATCATAATTGCCTTTACTTTTAACTAAACCATGATATTTATGATGTTCTAATAGCTTTGTATACAGCCAGCCATATGTACTTGCCGGGCATGTGGCGGTTAATGTTCCTATTAACTGAGCAAGGTCTCTTATACTACAACTCTGTTTATTCAAATATTTTTGAATAGATTTTTGAATAGATAATTTTTTGTCCGTGGGTAATGATAATGTCATTGTTTTTGTATCAAATACAAAACCTAAAAATTGACAGGACTGTGATGGTTTAATTATGCTTTTTTCATAATTAATAACAAATCCAAGGCATTTTAAAATAGCAATTGTTTCATTAACATTTTTCAAACATGTTTCATAATCAGAACCAATGCACAAAAGGTCATCTAGGTATTGTACGGATTTGTGACCTTTAGATCTTAAATGTGTAACCACCACCCTCATAATCTTAGAGAACACATAAGGTGCTGAACACAAACCATATGGGAGCGCATTAAATTCATATAATTGATCATATTGAAACCGTAAATACTTCCTGTGAGTTGGATTAACATTAACTAACAAATAGGACTCTTTTAAATCAATTTTAGCCATAAATTCTCCTGGAGAAATTAGAGCTATTGCAGTTCTGTGATCTTCCATTTTAAAATGGCATGTGTTAACAAATTTGTTAAGAGGTTTAAGGTTTAAAATTAATCTTTTGCTACCATTTGGTTTTGGAATTAAAAATACTTTTGATATGAATTGGTTTTTACATGGTGTACAAGGAGAAATTGCACCTAATGTCAGTAAATTATTAATGGCTGTATGCATATCAGGATCATTTAAAATATCATTTTGTAATGACTGTTGAAATTGTGACTGATAAGGTGTCTCAGTAAAAGGTATTGAATATCCATTGATATGATTCAATATTGAAATATCATCACATATCCTTTGCCAACAAGGTAAGAAATGAAGTAATCTTCCAGCATGACTAACCTCTAGTGTCGAGCACGAGTCTTGTCCTGTGATGGCGGGGCTTTGGGCTTTCTCGCAGTATACTGTGGCTGGTACTGGTTGCCTTGTTGTGCTGGTTGATATTTCCTTGCTTGATATGAGGACTGGGGTTTTTTGTGTCCCGGCCTCAGATTTGTCCTCTGTTGGTTGTAACGAGGTGGACCACTCAAGTTTCCCTGACGGGTTGTGGTAAAAGTGGTTGACTTTTTTATAGATTGGGCTGTTCTTTGGCAGGCTTTTAAAGCTTTTATCTTTTCAGATAGGTTGTTACCATATAGGTAATCATCCCTTTCTACTTCTTTGACAATATCTAGGAATTTTTTGTCCAAGACTGGGAAAATAAGATTTTTTCGAGATTTTGTTTAGTGTAAGTCTGTTAAAACCCTTCCAGCGTCACTGAGCTGAGAGATCAGTTTCAGTCTATCAATATTGTTGTTGTTGATTAATATAGATAATGCATCACCTAAAATGGTGAGTCCAATTCCTAACTGGTTTTGTTCTGATTCTATCTTTTTATCACGGTTAATTATTGTGTCATTTACAGAAGCAATAATTTCTGGATTGAGCATAGGGGCTTTAAGCAGACAACAGTTTTCTGGTACATTTTTCTCAAGTTTTAACTTGTTTTCCCTTGAGAGTCCGTTCTTCAAAATGGTATCCCAAATACGGGCTAAGTCCTTGTTTAGTGCTGGTCCATACCTGGGTTTTTCTGTCATCAAATCCCCTAATGCTTCCAGCACTTCTGGAGATAGAGTAGGCTCAGTGTCTTGCTCAGGTGCAGGGTCAGGCTCAGGTAGAGCATCAGTTACAGTCAAGGCTGTATTTGTGATATCCGGGCTCACTTGTATAGGACCCGGTGGTTCGACACAATCATCTATTAATTCGATGTCTTGTGATTCATCATTTTTGCGGTCTGCAAAAAATAGAATTGACCCCGTTTATGTACCATAATACTAATACATTTACCTAAGCGTAGCCTCTCGGACTACACCATTAGGTAGATGAAAAAACCTCGTGTGTTTATCTCGTAAACACCCCGAAGAATTAATCGCGTCAATGCATCTCGTACATTACCCGCGAGGTACAATAAACAACGTATTTAAGTCAGTTTTACTGCTTTTAACGTTTAAAATAATTGTTTTACCTGGTGAAGAAAAAATGGACGACTCTGATGAATCGGTGAGGTACCGACGTCTTTTCATTTTCTTTTCTAATCTTCGGATTTTTTGAAGATAATAATCTTTTCCGTGTTTTCGCTTCGGCATGATATCTAATGCTATACTTTAAACACAAACAATACTGGTTTTTTACACTTTTTATAATATTCTTAGGGAATGCTAGCGTAATGGTTGCCGCGCAAACTTAAAGAATGACAGATAACATATAGAACGGGAATAGTTACAATGTGCGTTTAGTTTTTTGCTTTCAGCTCTAAATATGCGTTTGGTTGTCGACTGCGTCAAGGAAGCTGCATTGTAAATTTTATATCGAGAACGAAGCCCGAGTATAATAACATGTAGGTATGTATGTATGAAGGTACAAGATAGTTCTAAAGTACTCGTACATTCATGTAGGTACCTACTTACATGAGAATATTATAATACATTGAAAGAAAGAAACTCAAAGGTTTGCTGGGAGAAAACTCAACTTTGAGTTAAGCTCGCCTTTGTACATGAACTTTTCTTCACTGTATTTTAATTACTTTGGGGTACAATAAAGAAGAAAGAAAGAAAGAAAATTAGTTTTGAATGTTTTTTTTTTGTGTAATGATGACGCAAATTTTTTGGGATGCATGAAGGAGCCTCCTCGTGTAGCGCAATTTGTTCCATCAGACACTCAACTGAACCGAGCGCTCGGCGCATCCTGGACAGTCTTACCTAACACCTTATGAGACTGGCCAATCCTTCCCTTGCGGTGGTAGGGCTAACACCCGCCTGGTTCGCGACCACCCTCCCACCGGAGTTCGGCGTCAAGCAGCCTGCTGTGTTTTGTCGACGCGTGGGAGTACCAGTGCCTCAAGGCATCTTCTGGGCACGCTCGCTTCATCATGGACCTCATCTATCGCTTTCCATCAGGCGTGATCGAGGTCAAGAGATAGCCCATTCATAAATAAAAGAAAAAAAAAAAAGCAAAGATGATATCAAAGTTTCATGCATAATGCATACGTAATAACTAGAGAAAAACATTAAATCAATAATATTCCCACTGCTAGAACACAGAGGGCCAATTTATTCTACTAATTTTTAAGCAATATTCGCATTCACATGTCAGTTGCAATCTGTCAAAAAGCCTAAATTTTCATACATTTTTGACAGTTTGCGATTGACATGCGAATGCGGACATTGCTTAAAATTTAGTAGAATTGGCCCTCACTTGTTTGCTTTTATAATTCTGATGCGCCATAAATCTCTATTAAATCCAATACCAGTACAATTACATCGTTCCAACAAACAGTCACCCAGGCCCGCGTGCAGTTCGTGAGAGCGCAACTTTGTTCTAACTTAGCGTTGTTGAGCTACTCACTACTTGCGCCCACTTACAGCAGTAGCTAGAAGCACGAACTCGCTGCATTATTGAAATGTTCCGGTTTGGGTTAGAAGAGGTTTATTTGTAGTTCATCCTTTGTATCTAAATTATATTAAGAATGTGGAAAACCTAATCGAATAGTGTCGTTTCATAAGGCTCTTAGATGCACGCGACACTCTTTGGCAAAACTAGTTTTCTATTTCCTGGCTTCTTGATTACCAGTAACGACTGTCAAAGATCTATCAGTGACAACCGGGACCAACAGCTTAACGTGCTTACCGAGCCACGGAGGAATCTAGGTGTGATAAATGATAAATGATGTAACCCAAGACAAAGTTGTGAGTACAGATTGAAGTTGTTTGACACAAAAATTGTAGTTTGAAAATGAAATTAAGAACGCAGTATATTTGGGTGCATGATGTTTATTTTGTAAGTAGGTTGTAAATAACACTTTTACACGTCAATCTTTTACTTTTAAACTAGATGAGGCTGATAAGACGGTTACATATCCATGGACCGACAAACCTTGAAGAGGGACTCGAGCAACTGAAGTGCGATAATTTCCTTCTAAGGAACTTAATACACGCAGCGCTCCTTGCACGCGGCGACGAAAATATATGGAGTTTGGCCGCACGCCCGCGACGCTTACTATGTTTTGTACCTTCAACGCCATACTTTTTATCTTGTCAGCACTCTGGCCGCTGTATGGTGTCGGACGTAAAAGAATAGCACCATCCTGCATCCCATCACTTCCCGTGGGTGTCGTAAGAGGCGACTAAGGGACTCACCAGAGAATGGGCAGCAGCATTCTCTGTAGGTACATTGCTACAGCTACACTGCGATGGCCAACCCGCCAGCCAAGCGTGGTGATTATGGCCAACCCCATTTGGGAGAGGCCTATGTCCAGCAGTGGACGTCTTTTGGCTGATATGATAATGATGATGATGATGATGACTGTCCGCGCGCGCTGTCCACTTTATATATCAAGTCCCTAAAAGTTGATAATCCATATTAATAACTCCGTTCTTAATCCGTCTACAATATCCACATTACCAACTTACTAGGTAACATTAAAAAAGCCACGTGCCAACTATAAACTTTAACAACACGTTTTTCTCCGAGTAAGGGTAACTTCTCTTTGTTAGGTAGATATACCCATATATTCACATTTTTAGGTTACCTCCCTCGACTGAGAGGAAATGGGGCAGGAACATCCTGACCTGGATTTAATCCTTTGTCTTTAAAATAAGGTGCACTGGGAATATTATCTTTTATATATGTATTACTTTATATTATTCCATTCCACTTGTCGACTGTACACGTGACCAGAGGGCTGGGCTTTTCTGTGGCCAAAGAATCAGCTTTGCCATTCAACGCGGCAATGCTGCTAGTGTTCTGGGCACTTTTGTCATTGACAGCGATGTGATTAAATTTTTTGAAGCCCAACGATTTTTTTTTTTTAAATGTTGCCCCACACTAGGAATTTCTCCTGTATCGTGGGTGCGTTCACAAACATATAAACTCACATATACAAACAGCCAGACCCGGAACAACTATCTGTAGGCCATACAAATATTTGTTCCGTGCGGGAATCGAACCCGTGACACGCAGCGCAGCAGTCGACCGCTCAACCACTGCGCCAACCGTGTCGCCCAAAATGATTTATTTTGTTTTTATACACGTTTGTACATAATTTAGTAATTTTTAGTCTAGTTTGTATATAGTTAAGTTAGTTAAATATAACCATGTATATAAATACAATTTTTTTTTAATTATTCCATTGAAGTGGAAATTATATTTTTTTTTCGTACTCCTCCGCTGTATTTTCTGATTCATTTCGTTGCTGGATCTAAGACAGTTGAATCGTTTCTCCGGGACTCGTCGAGCTTCATTGACTGCGTTTTTCTGGTGGTCGCCACTGTTGATTCTGGCTTTCAGGAGTTGTTAGTTTGGGAATTTGTGGCCGGATTGTCCCATAACTTCGGTTCAGAAATCAAATAGTTTTACTAATGAGAGGTTCTAGACAAAGTGACAATGTATTAGCGACAGCTACTGTTAAAAAGTCCACAATTATTGGGATTAAAATGCACTAATGAAACATTCTCATGAATCATTTTCGCTGTTAGCAGCGATTCGTCTATAAACCTAGCTCAACGTCTAAATTCTAAGTTAGTCATCTTGTAGCTTCTATATTTATGGAGGACTCAATAGTTGCAAACAAGCGCATGTTGTCATGTTGGCAACGCATTTTGCCAATACAAATGAATTGTATGCTTAGTTTAAATACTGTCTAGGTTATTCAAAATTAAAATTCTCTATACATTTTTAAAATAAAGTATCGGCTAATATTAGTAATTAAACTAAGCATGTTTAAAAAAAAACATGAAAGTGTCTGATAAACGTCGCGGCTTTCGACCTCACTCGGTCTCGTAATAACTTGACAGGAACGCACGTACGCGCTCGGGGTCTCCATTTTGTTCTAATAATATTCCTCTAGTATCTTAATTTTTCTTAAGACTTTCATTGTCACATTGTCGAATTGCACTTGTCTGCAAGAGCTTTAAAACAACCTAAACTCTACCTGACTCTGTCTAGAAATAAAAAAGAAACTGTTTCACGCGAATATCTTAGAGATTCTAATGTAATAATTTGAAACTACAAAAGGTTAGTAGGGTAAAATTGGGGCTTCTGCATCACTTGTTCTCGCGCCGCTCGAACTGCGTGATGCAGAAACCCCAATTTTACAATCGAGAACGATTAATACAATGTGTAGGTATAGTAATCTGATTGCATCAATTCAGATTGGGGCTTCTGCATCACTTGTTCTCGCGCCGTTCGAACTGTGTGATGCAGAAACCCCAATTTTACAATCGAGAACGATTAATACAATGTGTTTAGTAATCTGATTGCATCAATTCAGACTTCGATGATTATTTTATGTTGTTAGCAGTAGATAAGATTACTAAACAGTTAATAGGTGTGAGGCCATAGTCAGCCACACTGACTAAGTGCGGTTTGGCGGACTTTACAATACCTGCGACAACATTTTGGAGGCATGCTGGTTTCCTTACGATGTTTTTTTTTTCTTTACCATTTCAAAGCACGAGATAATTCATTTTTAATACTCCTGTAAACTCGAAAAGCCAGCAGGGCCTTCGCTTGAACTCGAGACCATTGACTCAACAGTTCGATAAAAAGAGGAGCTTTATTGCCCACCTGCTATTTTTTTTTTTATTCATGCATGTTCTAATGTGATTTGATTGTAAGTATGAATATTTTTGGTAAGTATCTATTAAAGCAGTCATGGTCGATAATAATGCATTAATTATTATTGACGAAACAATATGATGATTCAACTACACAAGTACGAATATTATTTTCTTTTTGGTAAGTAAACTCTAATATAAACAATAATTTTCATTCATATAACATGGCATACAATTTTACTTAGCTTTTATTCTTATTGCTGGTAAAGTAGAATATCAATATATTTTTCCCTTAAAATAAAATAATCTATAATGCAGATTAAGTACTTATTTAAGGAACAATGCTTATTTAGGAATAAATAGAAAAATAATTGCATTATCTAGATTTCTTATTTTGACTGCTCATTTTTACTTTTCAAATTTTCAAAATATTATATGGATGTTTCTAAATCTTATTAATACAGTGGTCATAATATGAAAGCCAATTTATAATGGACACTTTAGTAAGTTAGTACTACAAACCATTTTAATTTAAGCTGCTACAAGCATTTCGCGTTACTTGCGAGTACATATCATTACCTTATAAAAATTTCGTCTCGAATTGCAGCGACACGGCGGCGCCGAGATAGTTTTGCCTCCTAATTTGTCAGGTAAGAGTATGTTTACATTGAAGTGTCTAATTTTAACATACGATAACGAAAACTAAACCCTACACTAGATGGTTATAGAGTCTAATTTAAAATACATAAATTTAATTGTTTTAGCTTGGAAAATAAAATCAATATAGAAAGTATTACTCTGATCGCTGCTTTATAATCTTAGGCTATAAATGAAGACGCTTGAGGTGTTTTGCAACACATTATAGATTCCATTTGACACAATAGATACTGCTCAGGCGCTAAGTATGTATGTAAAAGTATTTGGTTCTCCCTAAATAATATTACTGTTTAACTTTACTCACAATTTTGTTTTTTTTTTTCGTTGCAGGTCTTCAATCAATCCGTTTGAATCGGATGAAGAAGGGCCGAGGCCTTC